>LR989969.1:2800208-4200312 GCA_905147015.1 Laspeyria flexula | reverse complement strand
CTCAGTCCAGCACTAAAGATAAATTATACATTACGATTCGCCGTATCAGGATTCTGCAAAAGCCACTGACCTATATTAAAGCAAAAGCTACTCAAAACTTGAAATCGCAAACTATCTTAGTCAGCAAAAAAAATTTATAGCTGGCTGAAAGTCTATGTCAATTTAATATTTTATCTGTTTCAATTTTGATAGGAATTCGCGTCACTAGAGGGCGTTTTTGTAGTCGTTAAAAATGTTGGTCGGAATCTGTCGAAAATGATGAATCCGTTTTTGCAAATGGTTAGAACTTTCATTATGTTGTAGCTAAAATATTCATCATGATACGATTTAGTAGCTAGTAAGTGGAAAAGACATTTTATCGGGGTAAAGAGTGATTTCGGTGTGCGAAAGTCATACGACTTGTGTCATCTGACTGCTCTTCCTTCAAGATGGCTCCTCCGCCGGAGTATGATAAGGAACCCAAAGCCCCGGATAAAAGTGCAACAAATATTTCCACCGAAGATTCAAAACTCCTACACAACCTAGTTAATGACCAGCATACAAATTCGGACCATAAATCTACAAATACGGTGACTGCCGTTGAAGTTGAGGTAAGTCGATCTCTGCTGCCATTTTTTTTGAGTAAAATACATTCGGTTCCATCAATTTGCCGATTATTTTCTATTTATGTAATTACTGTTAGGTTAGGTAAATATCTAGTACTGCAGTATTGTTGTAAGCAATGAGACTGAGCATTTCCTGTTTAAATAAAAAAAGTAGGCTGTGAAAATGGCGAAGGATAACACTTCTGTCAAAATTTATTTATTTCGTCCGAGTTTACTTTACTGACACTTTCGTGCGACACAGTTCTTTGAAAACCGGTACATATATATCAGCTTTTGCAATGTAATTCATAATTATTATACTTTGTTGTAAAGCGTACTGATTTCGCAAAAAACAGAAGGTATTCAAGGATAATAATTAGTTCATGGGAGAACAGTAACTTTATTCTTTGTGACCTTTAGTTAAACAAGTTTAGTATGTCGCATATGTAGTTTAGAGTAATATAATTTAGATTTTATGATTATTTATTAGTTTAAACAACATTCTAATCACTGAAGAAACACATGGATACATTAAACTGAGTGTCCTAATTAAGGAATTCTACACAATATTCAAGACAGTTTATATATTCATTTTATGAATTATTCAATATTTTCTATTTATCTAGTGTTTATACCACTAGATATGTGGTGGACAAGCATAGTTAACGGTAAGCAACCATGAGTAAACTTGTGGATCTTACAACATCGGAGGTAGAACATTATGTATACATTTTATATTACATGTATTCTAATGATATTTAAAAATATAAAAGTTACACAATAACAAAAGGAAAAAAAGTTAACTGCTTACTTACTACTACTACTACTACTTATAGGCAGGCCGTTTGTTTGTTACTATTCATCATTACAACTCGGCAACGTCTCACTGTTGGGCATGGGTCTTTCCAAAGGACCACTTGTTACCATTGTGGTATAAAAAAAAATGTTTTTTATGCTGCAGCAGACAGATAATTGTCTATTTTTTTTGTTTTAGATCATTTGACATTTCCATTGAAATGAAGGTTAAAACAAAATGTTTAATATCTCACTTTATCTTACTTTTTATGATTGTATGACAGAAACACTTATAAAATTTTTTGTATGTGTTTGTTTGTTTGATGTAAACTTAAAACAACTGCACCGATTTTGACAGAAGTTTTACTGGCGGATAGCTAATTTTAGTAGGAGTAAAATATGCCATTTTGATTTTGGAAAAAATATTAAGTTTCTTTGAAAATATATTAGGGTTCAGTGATAATAGTATGCCAGATTAGTTTTCCACACAAACAAAGTTCGGTTTAAAGATACTTTATTGTCTAAAGAAATTTTACAAAATTTCACTTATAAGACAACTTAAAAAACTAATATTACAAAAATATATGCAGTGAGCATGCAATGCTGAACTATAGGGATATAATACAAGGTATGCTAGTGAATAGTGTAAGTAACTTAAATAACGTAACGTATATTATACCAAGGGGATATTTTTCATAATATGTGCCTTTAGTTCTTTTGTGAATACACGTAGTGATTTTTATTGTTTAATAGCTTTAGGTATTTTATTATATAATTTTACTCCATCAAACATAATATTTTTTATTCCATGTTGGGTTCTTGGGCAGACAGATATCGATATATTTTCAGCGCTTCTAAGTGTTTTAGTATGTACTTGTATTTCAGAATTTTTAATAAATTTTATTTCAGATTGAGTTTTACCATTTATAATTTTATGAACAAGTAAGCAGATTTTAAATGTATATAATTGTTTTAGATTCATAAGTTTAGTTTCCGCATATAGTTTTTTTGTTTCCGTTAAGTAGTCATAGTGATATAGGACTTTAATAACTTTATTTTGGGCAATTTGAAGATCTTTTAGATTAGATTTGGCTGCATTTCCCCATACTTCTACCAAGTAATCTAGATGAGGCTTAACTAAAGAATTATATATATTTATACGGACTTTTTTAGGCAGACAATTTACTACATTGCGCAAAGCTCCAGTTAACGATGTGATTTTTTGTTTAACATTATCTATGTGTGCTTTCCACGTGAGTCCACTGTCCAGGATCAATCCCAGATACCTTTCCTGATCCTTCACATTGATAATCTCTCCATTTATATGTAGGGGTGTGATATTATCAACTTTCTTATTTTTAGCAGCAAATATTACGTAACAAGTTTTTGATATATTTATTGTTAGTAGATTAGATTGGAACCAGATTGAGAGTATGTTTAAATCTTCTTGAGCTTTTATTTTAATATCGCTCATTAAGCGTTCATGGTAGAAGAGACATGTATCATCGGCATACAACGTTAGGTGACCTTGAAGTCCTATATCGTGAAGATTATTAATGTAGATTAAGAACAGCAAAGGACCTAGGATCGATCCCTGGGGGACCCCACAGGTGATGGGTAGAGGTTTACTTTGGTATTTATCGATCTTGACAATTTGATGCCTGTTTTGTAAATATGACTCTAGTAGTTTAAGTGCTGTTCCTTGAATCCCTATATGTTTTAATTTGTGTATTAGCAGTTTATGACTGACCGTATCGAACGCTTTTTTAAGGTCGATAAATACGCCCAATACTATATTTTTAGTCAATTTTTTTTTTAATATTAGTGACTAGATCTATCGTGGCTGATAGAGTATTACTTTGTTTGCGAAAACCATATTGTCTCTCAAACAGAAAGTCTATAGAGTCAAGATATTCGGATAGTCTGGAGTAAATAATTCTTAAATTATTATATAACGGGTCTACGTCACGTACTATATTTAAGGAATATGAAATACCTTATTTGTTTGCCCTCATCAAGAGCATGAAGGTGGAACCAGAGGAAGTGATGGTGAGTTTTGATGTGGAGTCACTATTTACAAACGTTCCTATTCAGGACTGCCTAGATGTCATCGAGATGAAGCTGAGAGCAAACGATCTGTCTACAGACTACATTGTTCTGCTGAAGAATTGTCTAGAAGGCAATTACTTCCTTTTCCGAGGACAATACTACCTCCAGATCGACGGAGTAGCCATGGGAAGCCCTGTTGCACCGGTTATGGCTAATATCTGGATGGAGCATTTCGAGGAGTCTATCGATCGAAATATGTCACATATTAAGTTATGGAAAAGGTATGTCGATGATGTCTTTTGTATAATAAAAGGGGGAAGAACAGAAGTAGAACAATTAGCCATACACTTAAACTCCATACACCCGAACATCCGGTTTACGTTTGAAATGGAGATAGACAGGGCGTTAGCTTTTCTCGATGTAAAAGTTATGGTTAGAGAGAATGGTACCTTAGCACACACCGTTTATCGAAAACCCACACACACGGACAGATATCTTCACGCCACTTCGCATCACCATCCGCGACATTTACAATCCGTTGTAGTATCGCTTACGAATAGAGCACATGATCTTTGCGACCCTGAACATTTAAACAGTGAGCTCAAACACGTTCAGGAGGTACTAAAGCGTAATGGATATCTGTACAACAACATGCGATGTCCGAAGAGGAAGGCACAAGTACCAGGAGTAAGCAGAGCACCTGCATTCATGCCATATTTAAAAGGAGTTACGGACAAAATTGGAACAGTATTACAAAAGTACTCCATTAAGACTGTATACAATCCGTGCTCTAAAATATCGAGTCTCCTGCGCACTCCAAAGGATGTTATCCCTCTTCAAACACCCGGTGTCTACAAGGTGGATTGCAGCTGTGGTAGTTCCTATATCGGACAAACTAAGCGAACAATAGCGAAAGGGTCAAGGAACATATCACAGCCGTCAAGAACCGTCAAACTAACAAGTCGGCGATAGCTGAACACTTGCTGGAGTCAGGGTCCAACCACTGGATTGAGTTGCACAGGCCTCAGGTACTCTCCACCGATCGTCACTATTACTCTAGAATAGCACGAGAAGCGGTTGAAATTAAGAAACATAAAAATTTTAACCGGGAGGATGGGTACCGCTTATCAACATCTTGGAATCCAGTCATCAGCAAGTGTAAACATCGCCGATATGACAAAGTAGGCCCGTGTGTAGACGTTATTAGTGTAGTGTGTCGAAGTACCGACAGTTCAAAAACTATAAATATAAATGACCAAAGTGAGGGTAGTAGCAGAAACCCGCACGCATCAGGAACGACGCTCGGCCGCTGCTCCAGTCAGCCCGTGACCACGGTCGGTGTAATTCGACCGAAACGTCGGGCAAACTAATAAGGTATTTCATATTCCTTAAATATAGTACGTGACGTAGACCCGTTATATAATAATTTAATATGTGTACAAGTCGCGAAAGTTTAAAAGATTTTAAATAATTCTTTCTAGTATCTTAGAAATAGTAGGCAATACTGATATCGGACGATAGTTGCCAGGTTCTGATTTAGAGCCAGCTTTGTATATAGGTGTTACTTTGGCAATTTTAAGTGAATCAGGAAATATGCCTTCTACTAAACATGTATTAAGACTATCAGTTAATTTTTGGGCTATTAAAGGTTCTATGCATTTTAAGCTTTTAGTATTAATATTGTCTATTCCAGCAGCAACGTCAGAATCTAGGTCTCGAATGATTTTTGATACTTCAGAAGTTGTTATTGGAGCAAATTGAAGTAAATAACTATTTGTATTTTTTTGATTGAAGCTTGTAAAGCAAGTATGAAAATGTGACGGGATTTGTTGAAGTTGAGATAGATAATTCTGTAGATTTGCCTATTGAATTCAAATTTTTACATCTTATTGATTATGAAACTAGAACTAGTCTCATGTCATTCAATTTAATACTAAACATTTATGGAATCATAAATATTAGATTGTTTTTTCTTTTGTTTGGTTATTGTTTTGTGTCCGTGGTTCTGCTTTGCATACTCACAGATTTGTATACTCACAGGAACTTTTAACTTTAAAATTTTAAATTTCAAAAAATTGCTTACCATTATTGATCTATTACATTCTTTATCCCAAATAACTAAAAATTACACTTATTACATATTTTGGCCTGGTCACAAACTTTTAGAGGTTTATAATAAATGTAATAAACATTCATAATAAGTTGTTCTTTATTTTTTCGCTTCTCAGCTCCTATTGGCCGTAGTGTGGTGTTATAAAGCCTATACTCAGTGATAATGTAGGTATCTAACAGCAGATTTTTTTTTGAAATTGGTTGTGTAGTTTTTAAGTTTATTTGTTACATACAAAAATACAAATCTTTCCTCTTTATATATTAATATAGATTAGCTTTGTATTTGTTAAAACAGTTTGTGCTTTAGTATATGAATAACTGTTGCATGATCCCCTGTTTGGAAAAGCTCTTGCAATTTTTTTCTGTCAAGTGTTAGGCTGAGATCTACAGAGCGTACTTACACATTGCTCTGACTTAACTTTAAAGTTAAGACGAAATAGGTATTTGTAGTGCAAAATTTGACTTGGTCCAAGGGCAAGCTAAGTTCACGAATTGACGACTTTTGAAAAACTTTGGTCATTTATTATTTTAAACTGTGAAATATAATGGTGTACAATTAGTTTAACATCATAACCATAAGCTGACTAAATTTAACTTTGTTGTATGTATAACTGAGAAAGAAGAAGTTTCACAGCTTCTTTTTTTATTGTAACAATAGTGGAGCCAGTTACCAAGTAGATTACATTAAACATTGGAAAATATATTGAAAATTAATAAATTATGGAAGTGTTTTAACCCTTTAACCGCGTACGTCGGATAAATCCGACACATATTTTCATGTCCATTTCTCCAGAGACAATATTTACGACCAAATACTTCCGCTCGTTCAATCGGATTTTGCTATTTATTTACACTAGATTCTATAAAAATATGTATTGTTTATATTAGGAAAATACATATTTAATCTAATCATTTATAATTAAATACACTTCTACAGATGATACGTCTGGCGGTTAAAAGGTTAAATATTAAAAATAACATAGCATAACAACATAATTTGAACATTAAAATATTTTGGAAAATAAATTATCTTGATTGTCTTTAATATAGACATTTTTGTATAAATAATATTTTAAGACAAGTTTTTTTGGGTAGTCGAATGATTCACCTGGCAACATTGCAAGCTAATTAACCATTGTGATCCTTTACTCACTGATTTCTTTCGTAAAATAATAATACATTTATTTAAGAGCGTGTTTACAAACAGAGTGGCAACATCAAATTTAGAGATATTTCGTGGTTTTCTATTTTTATTATTTCACACCCACATTTAGCCAGCTTTCTTGGGTCCCATGAAATAGGGGGCGAGCCTATTGTCATCAACCGGGAACATGTGTTTACCAAAATCCGGGAAAATCTCAATACTGGAGTTTCATGATAGAAAAGCCCAATACCATTTTCACCCTACCCGGGAATAGAACCCGGGACCCTCTTGCACTGCAGTCATATTCACTTCCCGCTGTGCCACCGAGGCAGATAATCAGAGCTCTTTTAAAAAACATGTTTGCTACACTTATTATAATTAGGTGAAGAGTGTGTAAAAGGTAAGAAATCATTGCGTTTACAGTTCTAATTATATGCAAATAACACATTGGAGACTTGCAGGGTGTTATTTTTACAATAAAATAACTGTGAATATTACATATACTTACTTTTTAATACACTTTCAAGTAATTCTAAAAAGTGTAAGTACCACTCATTGGTTCGCCTTGGTGGAGATGATCAGGCAGCGCTGATAGCAAGAGGCTGCCCACAAGGAGGAGTTATCTCCCCTCTCCTTTGGAATCTAGTAATAGATGACCTAATTACAAAGCTGAACAGAAACCGAGATTACACAATAGGCTACGCAGATGACCTCACTATCCTTGTCTCAGGGAAAGTAGCGGGAACCGTATGTAACCTCACCCAACAAGCTCTTCGCACCGTTGAGAAATGGTGCGTGGACTACGACCTGTTGGTGAACCCGACGAAAACTGAACTAGTCATGTTCACAAACAAAAGAGTACTAGGAAAATACCGACTACCCACACTCTTTGATACTGAGCTGAAACTGCCAAACGAGGTAAAATACCTCGGCGTGATACTTGACAGCAAGTTAACCTGGAACAGCCACCTAGTCAATAAATTAGTCAAGGCCGGAATCACTTTCTGGCAATGCAGAAGGATGATTGGGAAAAGGTGGGGGTTGGCACCGAAAATCATCCTATGGCTATACGAAACAGTGATCCGCCCTATGATAGCATACGGTGCTATCGTCTGGTGGACAAAAACAATGCAGACAACAACATCCGCTAAATTACAACGGACCCAAAGACTGGCGTGCATGGCGACCACCGGCTGCATGAAAACCACCCCCACTGCAGCAATGGAAGCCACTGGATCTGTTCATCCGCCAGGAAGCAACAGCAGCGGCAATACGCCTAAAATCACTAGACTTATGGCACGATAGAAACACGAAACACACATCCCTACTAAAAGAACTGGTTGAGGAGGTGCCCATAATAGGAGCAGCGTGTGACCGTGTACCCAAACAATACGTTTTCGACAAAAAATACAAAATCCAACTCTTTGAAGACCACCGCTACGAATCCCAAAACCTAGCGGAACTACGGGTTTTCACAGACGGATCAAAAACAGATATGGGAACTGGAGCTGGCATCTTCTCCGAGGATCTTAATATCAACATTTCAAAACCCTTGGATATATACAATACGGTCTTCCAAGCCGAGTGTATGGGTATAACTCTGGCCGCCTCAGCGATCATGGCCAGAAGAGTGGAAGATCACTCGATTCGCATACTCTCGGACAGCAGGGCCGTGCTACAGGCTCTAAACAGCCACACAGTGAACTCAGGACTAATACTGGAATGCCATTAACCTAAATCTGATAAGCCACACCAACAACATAATCTTGCAATGGATCAAGGGACACAGCGAATCTAGAGGTAATGATGCAGCGGATGAGCTCGCAAGAAGGGGATCAGAAACGAGTGTGATGGGACCTGAGCCCATTATACCCATCCCTTTCACATACCTCCGTACGATCGTGAACAAACGCACAAGTGATCTACACGGCAGAATCTGGACAAACCTAGAAGAGTGTAGACAGGCCAGGGAGGCCCTTCCTATGCTCGACCACAAACTAACTAGGCGTCTCAGACAGCTGTCCAAACGGCAATTGCGGACAACCACAGCCGTTATCACAGGACATGGTTCCTTTAATAAACACCTTTTCGTTCTAGGCTTCACAGACAGCCCTCTCTGCAGAGCCTGCATGATTGAGGAGGAAACAGCAGCTCATGTGCTCCTACACTGCCCTGAAACCGTTACATACAGGGATAAGTACTTCAACAACACAGGTACACTCCGACAGATCGCCAGCAATGTCAATAGACTGCTGGCGTTCTTCGGCGAGCTAGGATGGATCGAGTGAGCTATCCACCCTCACGCAAAAACCGCGCCTTGACGTGGAGTTGCGGACAACAGCCCGCCAAACCATACCATACCATACCAAGTACCACTCATGATATCTGCAATATGTATGTATTTTCATCCTTCTTTTGATGCTAAATGTTTTGATGTCTATCTATTGTATTCTTAATCTTATGCTAAATAATAATATTTAAATGTTTATATGTTTATCATGATATAAAAATAATATTGGTTTTTGAAAATTAGCAATTGTTAATCTAAGCCTAAAGATTAATCAATATAATTTTATATTTTTGTACAGCTTTTTATGGTTGATCAACAAATAATTTACAAAGTAATCACCAAGCAGTTCACAACTGCTATATAAAAATAAAATTCAGCAGAGTAATGCCACATTGACTCAATGATGATAAACAGCTACAATAAATCCAATTGATCTAAGTAGATGTATTTTATATAATGTAGCCGTATTGCTGTCGTAGGTTCAATTTATATGTAAAATTGAGCTTTTAAGTATGTATTACATACAATTATTACAAACTGCATCTAATAACAGAAGGCTTTCAAAATTAGACGAAACCATCTCTGGCCTACAAAATAATATAGATTGGAGGGTCATAAAATCTTCACCAATCTCATACAACCTCAATTTATTAAAGAAAAACTAAAAATACAGCGATGTTTATTATTATTTAAATGTATTAATACTAGTAATAGAAATCTTGTTGCCATATCTACAAATTGTTTCAGTATAACCTAACCTAATCACAAATAATTAATTTTATCAAAGGATTTTTTTATTTTGTGGTAGATCATTACTAGTCACGAGCCGAACTAATGTAAGCCGATTGCGGCCCTATGTATAGCTTCCCTTTAAGTTTAATTGATAACCATTTTGATAAAATGGAAATTTAAGAAATGGGCGAAGCTACGGACCAAATTTAGAGTATTTAGGTATATTGGAAGCAACTTCTGTATTATTCTTCTACTTGGAGGAAATGAAAGTGTTGATAAAATACTTTTATTTGTTTAGTCAACTGTATGCTAAGCTCTGAATAAAGACAAATCCTTAATTTGTGAACCAGAATTTCATGTTTATCATCTATAGAATGAACCACCCGACTCTTGAGGATAGAGCTGCCCTATTGGATTCCAGTTGTCTGTTCATTGTCCTGTTCCATCCGATGCTTTTCATAAATGTTCCATCGTTAGACCACCTTTTATTTAGAGTCCGACCGAAACTGGTTTTCCGGCCGAAACCGAAACCGAAACCGAATGTTCGGCCGTGGCTTCAGTTTCGGCCGAAACCGAAACCGAAACTCACGTGGGCAAGTATAAAATTCCTTAAAATACTGAAATTTGGTTCATTTTACCCATTATTCTGCATTAATTAGGACATGAAATGGAAACACAGTAAATCTTGAAATAAGTTTACCTATACAACGTAATTTAACAAATAAAACACTTCACATTTTTCATTTGACACACAAGATTGGGTATCCAGGGTAGTGCATATAGTGTCTTCAAGGACTACCTTTCTAATAGAAAGCAAAAAGTAAGTATTGGCCATTGGGGGCTGTGAGAGTGAGGAAGTAATCGCCTCCTACGGCGTCCCACAAGGCAGCGTCCTCGCCACTACACTCTTTCAGCTCTATGTCAATGACCGCTGTAATATGTCGCTGCCCTATACAAGTATTTTTAGTTATGCAGATGACACTGCGATTCTGGTATGGGGGTCTAGCTGGTAGATTCTGAAAGAGAGATCAGAATACTCCTTGTCCAAAGTCATGCACTGGCTAACAGACAACCTACTAACTCTTAACCTTTCTAAAACTCTTTACATTCCCTTCAGCTTATCCAAATTAGTAATCCTCCTCATGACTTCTCTATACTAGCCCATACCTGCAACTCCCTGAGCCGCTGCTCTTGTCAGAACATTACCCGTGCAGAAACTGTCAAATACTTAGGTGTCCAAATAGACAGCGGGCTGAGATGGGACAAACAGATCGAAGCAGTGACACAGAGAGCTAGACGGTTGATACACATTTTCAAATCCCTAAGAAAGTCTGCTGATATAAATAAGATAACACTTGTCTATCTAGCGTTGTGTCAGTCAGTAATGCAATATTGTATATCCGTGTGGGGTGGGGCAGCCAAAACGCACATACTAAGCCTGGAGAGGGCACAAAGGGCTGTGTTAAAAGTTATGACTAAAAAACACTTCAGGTACCACTCAATTGTACTCTGACTGCAAGGTCCTAACAGTGCGCCAGCTCTTTGTCCTTAAGGTTATCCTAAGAAAACATTCTCAAGTCCCATGACCCAACCAGGCAAAACGGAATAAATTCTACGTCTGTCCCACCATCCCTTACAAGACTACCTTCACAAGAAGGCAGTATACAATATAAGCTGCAAACTATACAATATTATAAATAACAAACTTAACACGAGAGGTAAAGATTAAGGTTTCAGATTGGCTTCAATTAAACGACTATCAAGCGACTGAAGATCTTCTAACATACATCACATAAAACTAAATTACACTCAACACACACACACTCACGCACACACAGACACAAATACATATAATCTTTTCTCATTGTTTTTATTAATTATATCTTTTTTTTTACTTCACTAAAATTCAAAAATAACCACGCGTAAATATTTTTCACAGCACACATACATATAATAACAGCGACTATTTCTATTAAAAACATGTCTCGCAAACTGAACACTGTCTCCCATAATACAGGCTCTGGCTTACTTGGGAGACAGTATCAGTATTGTTAGTACCAAACACATTATTCTGCTGTACACTAGTACTGTATGTAAATGTATTTTTTGTGACAAATAAAGATTTTTATTTTATTTATATTTATTTACAATCTTTTTTTTACATGTGACTTGATTTGTTAATAACAACAAAACAAAGTTACTGACTCAATATTTAATTAACTATATAAATCATTCAAGTACATAAATGAAACAAAAACTTACATGTAATCAGTTCTATCAAAGCATAACCTCTAAAGAATGTTTGCGTCGGCGATAACGCACGGACTAAGTTTTGTTGCTACAGAACTATCCGAACGGCGGACGACATTTCCCGGGCCGCCAAAGCGTTGCCGCGAGAAACGAAGTTAGGCGAGCGTGCACGACAACTTCCGAAATCAGTTTCGGTTTCGGCAAAAGTTTCGGCCAATTTTGGCCGAAACCGAAACTGCCGCCGAAACTTGATTTTTGGCCGAAACTCGGCCGAAACCGAAACCGAAATTTCGGTCGGACACTACTTTTATTAGATCATTGACTATTTTGACGAATATAGTATGTGCTTGGCGAGCGGTGAATTTCGGTGGTTTCAGCTAATCATAGAGAACACTTGCAGATAGATACCTGCTTTATATATTTGTCATGTTGAAATGAAGACTTCTAACACCTAATGTTAGATTACCGGTTGCCGGTACCGATATCCCCATTAGGTCGATTGTGTAGGTCAGACGACAAGCGCACGTTTACTGCCCTATTTTTTTGATATTATTCGTCTAATTTGAAACTGTCACAGTTAGTTCCTTCATACTACACTAAGTGATTTTTATTCACAAATGTCATAATATGATGAATGGTTATATGGTCCCATATAATTTACGTTAACTTCGGAAAAGTCCGAATAACATATTATACTAACTAATCATAAAATTTATACAAGTAACTCGCAGATTTACTTATCGTAGGGAAATTCTAAACGTGGTTATGGTGATTATGGTATTAACCATTGCAGTACTATGCAAATTGCCTTGCAAGTATACGGGATAGTTCCCACACTCACTACTGCAACTCTTGTCCAGGATTAATACTGATAAGCTCCCTTCGATCCCGCAATGAAATGAATCAGAGGTAAATAGAATATTTGGAAAGAAATTCTCCACTTGCGTTCATAGCAAAAAAGCGGGAGACAAATGCAATATATAATCTAAAACTATTAGAAAGACAGCATCACTGACAAAAAATAAAATTATGGGGTCTTGCAAGTATAATTTGACATAAATACTCATCCGCATTTTCTTTATAAAAGTCTAATTTGACTGGAGTGTCCTTCATAAACTACATTCAAGATATGGTTCGATTGTCTTTATCAATACTCATACTATAAAGAGATAATAATCAGGGTGGCCGAACTTTGCTCAGCGGACATCAGTGGTGGAAATTACGTGTCAGCAAGCATCATACAGTTCAAGAAAATGGTCCTATCAATATTTGAAGCATTTTTGTATATTTTTACAATTTTCCTGGGCAGACACAGTTATACTTGAAAGGCAACAGCTACTGGAATTTGATAAGATCTGACCTGATTATGAAATAATGACAGTTGCAAATTATTGTTTCTGCAACGACTCTAAGAAAATATAAAACAATATGCCAGGACTGAAATTTACCGTTGTGTGTACATACGTTACGAGAAACAATGAGATTTAGCAATGTTCATAATAATAACATTGTTGGTATTAAAAATGTACAAAAGTGTAAAATTCAAATGCTCGATCTCGTATTGCCGTAAGATTCACCGTCCGCATCGTAGTCTGTTTATGTAACGGGAAATTGTAGCTTAGAGAAACAATTTCTTTTTGAAACATTGTATCGAAGCTAATTTTATTTGAGAACAGATAATTTAACAGATGGTTCGCCAAAAAAGGCATTGATCGTCGCAGATGTCAATCAACCCGTTATATTTGGCGTGCTTATTGATGTTATAATAAACCATAACTAACTAACTATACTCGAACACGAGATAAAAAGAAAGTATCTAACATTGCAGATTATTTAGCCGAGAAATTCGAGCACGTTTTGTGCGCAATATGTCTAGGTGTAGCGCTCAGAAAACATCCGCTCTGCGACATTTCTTTATTCGTGTGTTTTTGAGTCAGATCTCAGTTTCTCAATAATATGCGATGTTCTGTTGACCAAATAATATTTACGAAGCAGTTGCAGTTAAATTTAATCCATTATTTCTTTGTTTGCGTTGAGTAATAAATACAAAATGCGAGAAATATTTGAATTGAAATAGAGAATATAAATAAATAGAGCTAAATTCAAATTAAACTTGAGAGTTGACGAAATATTTGAGGCATAGGTTTACTGAAACGTGCTAGGGTACGGAACGGTGACAGTGACAGTAGACGGCGGTGTAGGTTTACGCGGTGTGGGGCCAGTTTGGTGCTGTGTAACGGAAGCTCTTGGGCCGAGACACCGCATTGTGTGGCCGTCACGGCGCGGCGCCGCCGCAGCCGGGCATTTTCACCGCACCGCAACAGACATCAAGCACAAAGTAACCTGATGCTGTGCCACTAATATATCACGTAAATATTACTGCTTTGAAGCAGTGTCTAAAGTAGTAACACACAGGCAACAGACAATAGGAAACAATTCTTAGACGACGTATGACTCATACAGCACAGGGGATGAATATTTTTTGTTTTGCATATTTTTTTTTATAGAAATTAGTTTCAAGATCTATCTCTGCAGTCTGCAGGAAAATAGTCAGTGGGACAGTGATCAATATCGGTTTTATTTGAAAGCGTTTTAAACACGTCCCAAACAATATTGATGCCCAAACAATGATGCGTCGATCGACATTACTAAATATAATAAATTATGTCACGAACACACTATCTACCAACAAGTTTTTTGTTATTCTTGACCTATACTAACGAAAAATGTAATATTATTTAAAACAATTTTCAGACATGTATATTTGTCATCATCGCTCTCTTAGTGTTATATTTTAGACTCATTATTCATAATACTTAGTCCACGCTGCTTGTGTAAATATATTTAGTTTGTGACTGTTATTCACACCTATGAGCTGTGTTCTGATTCGTGCTGTACGTACACCACCACAATCATAAGGCTCTGTATGAAATTACAACTTCATTAGCAAGTGGTGGCCTCCATGCGTCGATTACTGACCACATGTTCCAGATATACACGTGTCATGTTTTGTGTTAGCTTCTGGTCGTGGTTTTATTGTGCTGTTTCGGTTTTATATTAGAACTAGAAGTCGTGCGGGGCTTCGTCTCCGTCGTTCTTTATTTGGCCACTGGTCAGCTCCTATTGGTAGTAGCGTGTTATATAGCCCATAGCTTTCCACAATAAATGGGCTATCCAACACTAAAAGATTTTTTCAAATTGGACCACCACTTTCTGTGATCCTAGCGTTCAAATCAACTAGATGGTGCTGTGTGAATGTGGTAATATAGAAAGATTAGTAAGGTTTCACAAAAATGTCTGAATTGTTCCACAGATGCGATTTTTTTTTTGCAAAATTTATAAAAAAGAAGGTTTCTGTTCGTTTTTGCTTATCTAAAAAATTAGGAAAAAATGAAAGACATCATTTGTCTAAAACCATTGTATTAGTTAAACTAGAATTGAAGCTAAATCCATTAACTTCGGAGGTAGTTATACCTTAGAATTTAGAAACATGTACGTTATTGCAGTGGGTTGTTGGTGGCAGTCTGCACAAAATCCCTCGCTGTGGTGCAGATTGGTGAGGCTTATGTCCAGCAGTGGACGTCATTGCGTGCGTGTGCGTTATCGTGTGGGCTTGAGGCAGACCCTGGTGTTGGAATTTATCAAGTCGCCTAGAAAGAAGGCTTCCAACTTGACTTAACGACTACCACATTAAGTGATAACCGGGACCAACGGCTTTACGTGCCTTCCAGCACGGAGACTTTCGAGAATGAAATTGCCACCGATGGTCACCCATCATGGACTGACCTTGCCGAGTGTTGGTTAACCTCGATGTTCATAATGAACATCTCACTACCAGAATGCTACGAGCGCCTCGATATGATGATGATGATCTGTTGTGTTGTTCACTACTCAGACGTCTACAATGTAACAAAATACTGTTGGAACTGACTTAATATAATAATATAATTGTGTATAAAAATAAAATGTAAATGAGACAGGTTACTGAGAGAGGCTCATTATCATATAGGTACCGAGAGTTTAATGTGATTGTGTTCAAGCTCTTCTAATTACATTTAGAAAGTAAAAACTCCAGTTTTGAGTTTAAATATCATCGCTTTTGTTTCAAACTATGTTAGTTTATATGAAAACTAGCGGTCGCCCGCGGCTCCGCCCGCGTGGATGTCGGTTACCGCTGCAAAAAGCCTACCCAGAAAAGACACGGTCAGCAAAATGATTCCCAGGTCAATTCACAGACACCGACACTAACATCGACGACGCAGTCATTATCCGCAGGCTGCATAAATTGTCTTTATGAGGATGTTAAAGTTGTTAAAGATAAAAATATTTAAATGTAATTAATACTAAGTTTTCACTTCTGCCGGCAGTCCCGGAGTGCAACCCGTTGTTTTAGGATAGATAACTACTTCACAACGGGTGGTGCAGCAGAAATCGTAATATTTTAATTTTGCCATAACTTCAAAACCATACATTTAATTTTAATCATTCAAAGACCATATATTATCTACATAAACTGCACTTAGTGATGAAATAATTTATAAATGCATGAGTTTAATATTAATAGCATGAGTAAAATAAATGCGTTTAAATGTAGTAAAAAAAAATTCAAGATTTTTAAATAAAAAAATGGTTGTTGTGCCTCACTCGACATAGATAGGTATAGTGTGTCGCGGACTTTTTTGTAGATATTTATAAGATCTACAATTAGAACATTGTATGGTTCTATCTTTTATAGTTTAGGCAGCGTACGCAAAATAAGTAACTTTTCTGGTAGAATTTTTACACCTTGTGTCCGAAAAAACCAAATATCTTACGGAACCCTATTTTTTTCCATAATAAAATTTAGCCTATGTTACTCGTGGATAATGTAGCTTTTGAATGGTGAAAGAATTGTTTTAAAACGGTCCAGTAGTTTTTGAGCCTATTCATTACAAACAAACAAAGTTTTCCTCTTTATAATATTAGTGTAGATATATAAAAACAGCGAATAGGATTTCAAATGTCGAGTACAAACAAACGTCTTTTATGTGTAATTGACTAATGGTATTTAAACAGAAAACTTTTGGTGATTTCATCCCCAAAAATTTTCACATTTTATACCTACATTTTGAAATCTACTATTACTAACTTTGGAACTCTGGAAACTATTTGGCACTTATCCAATACTGCAGGTTAGTTTCAACATGCTCCGTTTTTTAAGCCAAACGAGCTTAACGCTATTTCACTAATGAGTCACGATAACCTATGTTTTTTATTTCCAAATAATAGGGTTATGCACCATAAAACACCTGAAATTACGTTCAATCCATACATATTATAAAAGGCTTTCTCGTATATTATAATGGAACATTATGCAATGGAAAAAATAGATATTCTTAGACGCTATGTTGTCATTCATACCTTGGAAGCCTTTTTTTCTTTAATTGTAACAATATTTTATGAACTACGACGCTTCTCTGGATTGTCAACATTGGTATAGTTTTGAAATGTAGAATTGATTTTCAATCGCTGATTTATAATTTCTAAAGCTACATTCACATGGTGACTATTCGATTCGTTTTTTTCTCTTATAATGTTTTCCCATACATGAGGCACTCATTCACACGTCAACCATTTTAAGTTGATTTTATTCGCGTGTAAGCGCGTGCGAGGCTCGAATAGATACTACATTAAAACAAGCGCCTCTGTGTATCGTCGTATTCAATACAAATGTATCGAGCTACGGCGACCTCGGTGACAACTTCGGACGGTATACGAGATAAATATTCCTCGAACGATTTTACCCCATGGAGTCCTTGTCAGCAATTTTAAATTTTAATTATAATATTTTGTCAATATATACCTACTCCATTCGCCATAGTATCGCGTGTGAATGTAGCCTATCTGTCTGTCCTAAGGTTCAGACAGCTTCAACCTGTAGCTCCTCAAATACATTTTCTTTTTGCTTTCCCTAAAAAATATTACTTCAAGATTGCGCTGTATTTGGAGAAGGCCTATGTTGAATAGAGATTGATGTTGTACTGGACAAGTGATGCCACGCTTTGATATTCATTGGTTACGGTTAAAGATTGGAATACTGACAACCAAAAGTTTTAAGCATAATAAGTCTTCAGAGAGAAGCTACGCTTGACTTCACAAAGTCACAATACATGCGCTATTTCTGAATAAAAATTTATAAGTATTTATTCTGTCTGGTTGTATTTGTGTGATAGTTCGAAGTTTCTACCCCTGATTTGTCGAACTTGATGTACTAGGACATGTCATGATTATTGCACTTCCTTAAATACCTTCTTTAATATAATATAATAATAATAAAAATACATACATACAGAATACAATATATTCTACCACATTCACACAGCGCCATCTAGTCCCAAAGTAAGCAATTATATTTACTTGCTTGAACAACTGATATACTACTTAAATAGGTATATTTTTTTTTTGTAAATACATATTATAGATAAATTACAGCCAGACACAGAACAAACCTTTATGTTCATCACACAAAGATTTGTCCTGGGTGGGTGGGGAGTTGGGGACCAGGTCGTCGACGACAGAATTACCTTAATGAAAAAAGGATTAAGTACTTTGAGCCTATACTCAAGCGTAATTTTATATTTCCAAAGACAAGAGAAAGTTAAATGGGTATTCTCGTTTGTTTTAAGAAATTATGTTCAAAATCATTATGTATTAAGGAACAAGATTTTATAAAATTATCTTCTTTATTTTTATGTTGATGTTATAATTAGTGCTTGCATCGTCATCATAAATTTATATGTACAACGCTGAGGTATTACCTATAGCGCAACAAGTAGGTAGAAGGGTGTAATCGAAATGGAATAGTGACGTGTGTCAACGGGCAGACCGAAAAACGTGTCTATAAGGCCCAAGGGCGCGCCATCGATTGGAACGCTCCTCTCCTCGTTCCTGCTCCGACCCTGACCTCTCGGAGAGCTGTCCCTGCCGTCCCGTTATCTCTAGGGCTGAACCGTGAACATATTATTCAATACTGCCAACAGGTAAATTACACATAATGTTTATTACTACTACCTACTGGTTACTAATACTAAAGAGCGAAATTTTGAATGGATGAAAGCATGGGCTTATTGATGTTTGTCAATCAATTACGCCAGAACGGCTGAAAAAGTTAATAGTCTGGAGTAGCACAGAGGCTACGCGACCTACCACGCGGGCGGAAACTAGTTGTATACTTGTATACCTACAAGTTTAACTTAGAACAATTAACTAAGATGTTGATAATATGGAAATAGAATAAAGTTATCACGTGGACGCCATAACGATCGATTAAGATAACATGTTTTCATTACCTTTGTGATTACCAGCTCAGTTTTAATTTTTGAATATTTCTTTATTAATTTCTTAGAAATTGGCTAATAAATACTATAGTATGTCGTTACTTCCTAGCAATGACCTAACAAAATGCATAAACATAAAAACAAATCTGCAAACCTTACATATTTAAAATGAAAAACATCGTTAAGGCCCTGTTTCACCACTCGCAGATAAGTGTTAGAATAGCCTATTTGACATTTATTCTTGACATATTTTCTATATAAAATCTGTTACTGAAGTCTCAGTTACTTTAAAAGACACTTATCTGCCAATGGCGAATAAGTCTTAAAAAATAAAGATAGAAGAGTGAAGAAGTAGATGTGGCAACCCTAGTAGTGACGCGCAGATTTTATGACGTCAATTTACCCGCCTTGCCTATCGGGGAACGACATGCTCTATTTGCGTAAATATTTATTCCAATACGTTACTTTTCAGTCTTCCCTTTACATCTAAAATAATAATATCCAACACATTGCTAATTCTGAGAGATACAAATTTTATATTCTTTCTGAAATTTAACAAGTTAGTAGGTAATGGATTTCTTATCCTCATGGCGTATTATAGGAACCAAAGCCAGCTGTATTATCTATACTAATATTATAAAGCTGAAGAGTTTGTTTGGTTGAACTCCAGGATCTCGGGAGCTACTGGTCCGATTTAAAAAAATATTTTTAGTGTTGGATTCAAGATTGTTGGATTGATTGGACTATTTATCGAGGAAGGTAGGCTATATAACATCACGCTACGGCCAATAGGAACAGAGCAGTGGCCAAATAAAAAACAAACGGGAGCGAACAAAGCCTTGCGCGACTTCTAGTTAGTAAAATAAAATCAAAACCTTATAACAGGAACGTGCTTTATTTGATTGTAACTTTATATCACTTACAAAAAAAATATAAAGCGATCACGGAAAAGAAACGACTAATAATGACAGAACAAATACCGTTACCTATCTACGTAAACAAATTGATTTCCTGACAAATTTAGAGAAAAAATCGGTAAAAAAGCAGCAAAAGAACGTATGTTCATGCCACTTAAAGGACGTCGTAACCTTTTGTTCAGAAGCGCAGTTTTTCGGCAATAACTCAAAAATGGTAAATCCATTCATGTTATAAATATATTTTCGTTTGAAGTACGTACATACGTACTAAAGTACTATAGTTACTTTATCGTATTAAGCGTTAGCTTTGTGATTGTTTTCATATTTTTAGGTCTTACGGTAGAATACGGTAAATAGAGGGGGGGGGGGTTGAGATACTATTACATCCGGAGCGATTATTTCCGAACTTATTCATCTAATCAAAAAAGTTGCTTGGAAACCTTAAAGTGTCTTTGAAAGATCTGTCGAAGTATACATAACATACATCGAGTAGTTTTTAAGTGAAATGCCTGTGATATACGGATATGACGAAACTATAAGGGTTCAGTTTTTGCCATTATGGCTCCGTATTTTTTTTAGGGTTCCGTAACCCTAAAAAAAATGAGGCATATCAAACAATGATGGCTGACTAGCCGAAACATGACACTACAATAATGTAGTAATGTTGCGATATATTGTTATGCTGTGTTATAATACTTCAGTCTGGTTGCTACGGCTCTCTTTGAAAATTTTTAGTTTAGAACAAAATGAAAACTCACGCGGTTTTATAAATCAGTTTATATTCACATTGTTCGTTACTTTTTTTCAAAATTGCCGTGCTCTTTGTAAATATTGAGAGTTGAGACACTAAAGGTAGGTATTGTGATTATTATATTGATATGAGCCACATTTAGAGCCTGTTGGCAAAATTATTATGATAACGAAAGCAATATTTTAATTAAGATAATAAAGTCTCCGATAGCGTTCTTATGGTTTTCACATTCATGTGGTGGTTGTGGTCGCGAACACGTCCGCACCGTATTTCCACACATTACTCAGTGTTCTCTGAAAGTAACCAAAATAAATTATATGTCTACACATACCCCGGCTCAATAAAAATTAGAACAAATAGCCTTTCATTATTTTATGATGTCAGTGATTGAGAAATTTCTAATAACAAGCAAATGAGACGAGACAGTGTGTCTCGTAAAAGTCGTCAGCATTTTGGCATCTATCCACAAGTTAATGTCGGTTGTTTCTGACCTAGCAGGCCTGGTAAACGCTATAGTAGTAACGCATTGTTATCTGTCTACTATCTGAACTTAGCGATTATCGCTCACCGGCACGTGTGACATGCAAAAACGTTTTTATAGCTGTTTGAAAACAAGCTTGCATTGTATTTCAAACTATCGTATTGAATTTATCAGCTTAGAGTTATCGTTCACATGACACTGATATTGGTTCGAATATATGATGTAATTGTGCTACAATCAGTCGTTTAGCCAGCTGAAGTAGAGACAGGCATATAGTTTACAAACAACAATCCAATGTTGTTATCTTTAGTACTTAGTAAATTTTTTAGCAAGGTTAAGCCTCATTGCCACACTGGCCTAGTGTTGAACTGTTGCTCATGATTATAATGATTGCGAGGCTTCTTAGATCTGTTACACAACTTTGCTAACACGATGGCGTGACGGGTTGATGACATAGTTTTTGATATGAAAACTATAATTTATGCGATCATGGCCTCGCCTTGCATTGTTTCAGTGTATATTAACCAGCTGGTGCCGTGAAATGATACTCCCTACAAATAGTGTCAAATGCTATGAATGATTTATAACCTTTTTTTTTACCACGAAAGTATCCAGTCAACAGTCTTATAGTCCTTCGGAAGCAAGACAGGAAGAAATATTTTAGTGTGTTCTGTACTGCACTTCCTCAATAAGCTTTTTAAGTTATACCTACATCGGCAGGAATAAAATATTAAGTATTGTTATGTCTGTAATTTTCTTCAGATCTACTTCAGTTGACGATATTAAATTGTTATTGTATAGGACAATAAATAATGTTACATAAATCTCTTTACTCGTGTCACAAAAATATATATATTATCTCGGGTACGAGTCTGTGCATAGATAGCGAGATACATTGAATTTAATGACTCTTGTGGTAAACATACATTTTGACCACCAATTTTACATTATTTTATGACATAGTCTTAGTCGTGAGTTTCAACAGGTGAAAACTTAAGAGCGATATTTTTAAAATAATTTCGATTAAATAATAAAAATATATCATCATATCAATAAAAATAATGCAAATAATTGAAAACTAGCCACATTAGCGAAGTTACACTTATACTAATATTTATTAAAATTGAAATAACTTTAGTACTATAGGACATACTGTACGTAAATATGCCTTTCCCCCATCACCAGATTATCCTTACCTTACCTTAATCGACATTATAATAAAACTTACTATAAGAACATAACCATAACGTCAAAATCTTTAAGAATCTGGTACTGTATTGTCTGCTATGATTATGTTACGAGATCGATGTCTAATTGCGGACATTGGTTCGCAAGACTGATAAGAAGGGGCCATAATTAACTTTGTAACCTTGACATTAATGTGATGTTTTTATTTATTATTTTTCTATTAAATATACTTGACTTCTTTACTCGCGCAAACATGTTTTGCTAGTTATTATCATTATGTTCCTATTTATCTTCTGTAAACAATTTTACACCTTTACTTACATAAAACATCATTGTTTTGTTATTTTATTTAATAACATGATATTGTATAGCTCAAAAGAAAATGTCTTTTTCTAATTTAATTTATAAATTCCGTTTGTTTTCAGAATAAAAAACACGTAGAGACATTGGATGACGGACAGTTAAAGGCCCTTCTGGACGAGGCTATCAATTACAAAAACCCCAAAGATAGAGAAGGGAAAAGTAAAATTTTCAAGGTTAGTATTTAGTATAGTATTTAAAACTTTAATCGATGATTCAACGCAAGGTCAATCATTCGAGCCAGGTCATATTAGCATACCAGTTGATATCACAGAGTCAATAAAAGAAGTATCTTTGCATTTTATCAATTAATATATTATATAAGTACCCACCTTTTCTTTACTTTGAAAACTAAAACAGTATTTTTTAATAAATAAAAAATGTAGTCAGCGATCCGTTTACAAGTTTTTGGTTCAGAGACGATAAGTGCAGCGTGGTGTCCAGGAGCTGTTGGAGGAGGTGGAGCAGGAGTCAGACGAGCAGGTGTGCTCGGCGGCGCGCGCTCTCGGCGGCGGCGGGGTGCGCGGCGGGCGGCGGGGGGCGCGGCGCGGGCCGGCGCTGGCGCACTCCAACTCGCTGCAGGACCTGGTGGCGGCGCTGGCCGCCGAGCCGCCGCGCCGCCAGCACGTGCGCGCCACGCCCGCGCCGCCCGCGCCCAGCGTGTCGGCGCGCGCCACGCACGGCGGCAGTCTGCCCTCCGGCGTCGACACCTGTGAGTACACTGACACTAATAGCGCATTCAATATTAATAAATTACCGGTGGTGCAACGGGAAGTGTATAAGACCGCTGCGGAAAAGGCACCGGGTTTGATTCCCGGGTCCGGCGAAAATGCTACCTATTGGGTTTTTCTATTATTGTCAGTATCAGCTTGGAGTTAGGAAATAAATGTGGCCGGTTGATGGCAATAAGCTCGTCCCCTATTAGGGACATTATTTACATGGGACCTAACATAGGTTATGAAATGTGATGCACCTCTCTGCCTACCCCTTCGCGGAAAAAGGCGTATTACTATGATGTCTAAATATTATATAGACAGAGGGATGATCTATGGATTCGAGTACGCCACTCCGAGGCTCAGTTTGTATTTACTATGGATAGCTGATTAGAAAATTTCTCTCACCATTGAAGTAGTCTCTGATGTTTTTTAGTTCGGTATTTTATATGGGTTTTTTACATTTAAGTTTGGTTTACATTTAACTGTTTTCACATTGAACCGTACAAAGGCGGACTTAATGCCAAAGACATTCTCTACTTGTCAACCCTTGGGCGTAACAGAGATGAAAGTATTTGGTGCACATAAAATTTTTAGCTCTCCGTATTCTCTATTGAAATAAAAAAAATGTGTGAATAAAATATTTATTATAAAATATACATCTAAACTTTTTTTAAATATAGTTTTGTTTTTACTGAATCCTAACACGTAGGTAGACCTTTCCCCCGGTACTTAGTCACATAACAATTTGGGACACCCTACATTTAATATAATATTAATATATTGAATACCAACTGGGGGACCCGGCTTTGCTCAGGGTAAACTCTCTCAAATGAATAACATACGCTAACTTTTCGTGCTTGCTTGCTCGTAGAGAAAATCAGAAAAGGAATGAGTATTGCCCGGCAAAACTTGCATGGTCATGGCAAATGGGTCTTAAATGAATCGATCTGAATGTTTACCTTCAGCGTTTTTGAGCGAGGAGCCGGCGCGGGGAGCGGGCTACCTGGCGACCGTTCGATGTGTGAACCCGCCGCCCCTCGCCGAACGTCGCGTGTCCGCCAGTGACGCCAACACGCCCGCTGAGATGGAACTTCTCAACAGGTGCGCACCGACCACTATACATTACTGACGTCACAGCTATCACTCTCTTCATGCTTACTTATAGCATCATTGAAGCACATATTTTCTTTTTTTTTCTTTTAAAAGACAACGCCCACACTAGGGAACAAGCCCTGTGTCACGGGGAGGTTTACAAATATGAAACTAACGGACACAAAGTACACCCAGACTAGAAACAAATACCTACGAATCACGCAAATATTTGTCTCGTGTGGGAATCGAACCCACGTCACCCAGCACGGTGATGTAGTGGCGAGGCGACCACCTTAACCACTGCGCCACGGTGACAGTCGTATATTACTCTCATCATGTCTTTTTTTTACAGATTTTCTGTTAAAGTGGACAATTACCTATACTTATTTCATTCTTAATCATAAATCTTTAAAAATAACCAATTTGCCAATAAATCCGCAATCTTGTCAGTTCATCTCGCAAATAGGAATACAAATATTAAAAAAAACACATATTTATTAAATCTAAGATAAAATTGTTCTTACACAATAAAACAGTCGGTATAAATAATAAGAAACTAACTAGTTCGTTATCGCATATTGTGTAATGAGTCCCCCTTGTCGACAGAAGAAGTAAGCCGATGTTCCCGATGACGTACACGGCTCGCGCGACGCTGGAGATCGGCAGTGGCGCGGTGTGCTCGGGCCGCGCGGTCACCACCACCACGGCCTCCAACCAGGTGCGTACTCCCGCCTCTGCACAGGTACACAGCGACCCTCAGAGCAAACTGATGAACGCACTGTGCCGTCGGGCCGAGACCCGCCTGGGTGGTGGTGGAGACAGTGTGACCATTGAACACTGCCACCAGGATGTAGAAAGTGCGATAAGCGGTGATCTCGCAGGTAAGACTAACATACCGCGCGGCCCGACGCTCTCCGACGTCATCCAACACGACGCTAGCGACTGCAACAACATGGATGTTGAGCTTAAACCCGTGAAGGGTAAGGATCAACGGTGCCCGCAACTGTGGGCCGAAAATGTCGATAATTGGTACAAGAGTTTACCCAATTATGCTGAACCCCTGAAAATGATTCATAGCGAAAATTTCAAAAGTAAAAAGGATAATAAAGTGAGTCCATTAAATCAAGTTCAAGATTACAACATTTCACAATATTATGAAAATATACCTGTACCCGCTTCAAATGAGGAAATTTTATCTACTGAAGAACTAGAATTAAATATCAAACCAAAATTTGTGCCAGAGAGGACCGTATCTATTTCGCCCAAACATATAAATAAGAAAGAATCTCCTATTTTATCTAATAATGAAGATAATGATGACATGCTCTCAATTAAAGATTATTCCAAGTTCGAGCAGAATATAGCAGTTCGAAAAGTAAAGAAATATAAATTAGTCGCACCTTCTTTAGATGATATTAATCCGAGAAATGTAAGACCAATGACTATTAGTCTACCAGAGTTGAACGTTCAAGGGGATGTGACAAATAATAACAATGCTGAATTAGACCAAAAAGATACGAAACAAGATAATAATCATGTTGATATAAATTCAAACACTGTCGGAAGCGAACCAAAACCTAGCCAAGAAATAGAAAAGTTAAAAGAAATTTCTGAATACGATAATGAACCTGCACAATGTACTTGTTGTGACACTTCGAAAAAGCGTGAACAATTGAATGAATTTATTGATATGTTTAACAAAGTCTCCAGCTATGTAGATGCGGATAGAGAGATAGACCTAAAAGAGAGAGCTAAAAATGGACGACAAAAAAAAAATAAAAAAGATTCTATCTCTAAATATGTGAATTTGCAAAAAAAATTGATAGTAGAAATTAAAAGTCTACAAGATGAAATTAATAATCACCAACATCATGGGCATAAGTCATCTAATGTAACTGAAGAACAAATACATCAAACCTCAGATCTTTCAAATATTACCAAAGAACCAAATGTATCAAGTAACAGCGGAAATAATGAGTCTCGCGACACCAAACAACTATCTCCGATTCCTGAGGAAGATGAAGAAATTGTGAATCAAGTTAACGACAGCGAGGAACAAAGTGATAAAGTGCAAAGTGATAGTGACCTTACAGCTGATGTTTCTAACAACGCTTATGTTCTGCTAACATTGCCTAGCTCTAATAACACTGACTCTTTTGTTTCCGAAACTACTTCTAAACCAAAAACTTGTAAGAAGAAAGAAAATTTGTCACTAGCCCCCAGCCATACTAACAAGAAAGAAGACGCATTAAACAAAAATATCCTTAAAGTACTTCTGTTCGAAAACCTTTTTAAAAACAATAATAATGACAAGTCAGGCAACCCTGGGGTATCATCTATCACCAATGACGAGGTAGGACGCCCTCATTAGTTTGATGTGTTTTTGTACCTTGTTATACGTTTACCGATCACCGACATTAACCGGAGCGTGTTTCCACAGGTCGATTCCGCTATATCGTTTAGTTGCATCACAACACCGGAGGTTGTGGCCAGTTGCAACACGACATCGTCCACGAGCCAGGCGGCCGTCGCCGTCGATCCTAAGGTGACAAATGATACGGCACTCAAACCGAGCGCCCTTTATTCCTACACATCGCTCCTCACATACTGTCACTACACCATTTGCAGACTTTTCGATCACCTCCCACTTCCACTCCCGTTCACGTCCGTCCGAACGCTCTTTGCTCGCAAGTATCGAACAGACCCGATACGATAGTAGCGCAGTGCGGCGTCGGGCGGCGGGCCCCCGTCGCGCGCGCCGTACTCAGTGCATGCATGGTGCAGCCGCTGCAGCTGAGCTCCAGCTACCTCGCCGTGAGCTGCCTCACCGGCGAGCCGCTGCACGCGCCGGGCGAGGGGGCAGGCGCCGGGCCGCTGGGCGGGGGCGCCGCGCCGGACGGTGGCTCCGCGGTCGCCGCGCCACTCTCAGCGTTGCGCTCGAGCGCTCAGGTTTCCTTATTTATTCTCATGCCGCGCACCTCTGCCCGCCGAGGTGGTGACGGTGTCGATGGCCGCGTTTTAGGTGTAAGATCGTCTAGTTTAATTTGTTGGTCCAGCCTATCCTAGAGGATATAATGGCAAAGGCGATGTGAGGGAGAGATTCGTCCAAGGCAGCTTTCTTTGGCATCATTAATCACCAAGCATATTCTCGATATCGCATGTGTTATCAAACAAGGATAATGTGAGTTTAAATCATTTTTGATGTAACATGAAAGGTTCGTTACACTGTGTGACACTCAATCTGTACTATGTTAACCGCCTATAAACCTGATACTTTAATTGTGACAATAATAGAAATGGAGTTGCAAAGTGTTTGCCGTCCCGCTTTCTATGGTTTATCACTCTGAACGAACGGTCTTAGTATATTGTTTTATTACTATCCGAGTTGATTAATGACGAATATTTCCTAGTACATTAATATCTAAAAGTTTGTAAATGGTGTGGATGTCCAATAGATTTAAAGAGCACTGAACGCTTATCCACATAAGTTTTATAACTTTGTGCATTTGTTAACTTAGCTATTTTTAACGTGATTTTTTTATATAATTATATAATCAATAGATGCCAAGTTGTTGCTTCCCAGCAGTGAACGATGATGATGAGTTTGTTGTTGCCAAGTCGCGCGAGAAACATTTTGGCACTTATATAAAATAAGTTGATTGAAGCTTGATCTCAATCTAGATGGGGCACATAAAATGAAACAAATATTACTTGTTAAAAATAATTGTCTGCATGTTAGTACGAGCTTACTTTTGATTTCACTGATTTATGTTTATTGTGACGTGTTTAAATTTTCACGTAGTCACGGCAGGTGGATGTCTGCTCTAAGGATATATTTTGACGCGTAGTAAATTGAGATTTATAAAGTTCGAACGACAGGCGCTCGCGAGGAGGTAACTACACGTTATCTGGGTTGGAATATAGTAGCAGGGTTGGGAAATGCATTGAATTGTCGCCTATGTCTGTAAGAAGGACGGTTGCTCATGAGCTTGACTCTAATCATAACATGCAGTAACATGCAGTGACAAGTAGTTAGAATAAAATCACATCACATTTTTTTTCACCATACATAGATATATTATACCGGTTATAGTCGACGTATCAAAAAAATTAAAAAACGATTGAAATGATTTAATATAGATCACAATTTCATTTGCTATCTTTGACTGTTTTGGGGTGATTTTTAGCGCACCACGGTGTTTTAGAATCTCTTCGGAGCGGAGATTTTTTGTTCTTTAGCTAACTTAACTAGCCATTTTTAGCAAAATCATCTTTGAAACAATGCATGGTCTATTATAAACAGTTTCCGAGAAAAAATTCTTTGATATTGTTTTCCACGGAGCACATGGTATCATAATATGAAATTTCAAATAAAAATTTCTCAAATGAACTATCACATAGATAAGTGATATTTTTTTTCTAAATAAAACAAATGGTCCTTAATAATTACATGCAATAAGAAATAGATGCTCTAATAGTAAAACTATAATAAAAAAATAAAAAAAACACTTATTGTATGGTTTCTCCGTATCTGAGAAGTTGTGGTACTTACTTACGTTATTTCTTATAACAAAACCATGTTACGCTCAACAAGAGAAGAGAAAGGATTTTTTTTAATAATAATAATAAATAATTTTATTTCAGGCTTCACTGGCCCATACATAAATACCTTATGAACTAACATATATAAAGTTATAACAATTTGGTTAGTACATAAATCTTATAAACTACGTTAGTAACACTTCCTTAGCACTGCCACTACGTCACTGTGCGTTCGTGTGGCACTTGCGCGGAAGCGACGGAACACCGCATTTTGCGGCCAGAAATTTTCTTCCATGACGGCTGCCAGGTAGCAGTTGGGAACTCGCACCACAAATGACTGTTAACTTCAACAGCGACTTCGAAGCGACTCCAACAACTGCACTGTCGCCTTGTACTTCAATTTCTGGCTTACGTACTCGATGATGTCTTCTGCTTGAGTTTTTAGTTTTAAGACCCTCACTAAATGAGCACCTTAATTTTTTTTTCTCGGAAACTGTTTAAGGTAGTCCTATTTTAAGGTAGTCTACTTTTTAGTATTTTTATAAAGTTTACTAATTAACAAAGAATGTTCAGTCCCAAGCGATTCCAAACCACTGCGTGCAAGAGGTTTTCTAAATGTTTGTGTGTTATTTTATTGTTTATGTGTTGTATGTACAGCCTCGCAGCGTGATCTCGAGCAGCTTCAACGGTCTGCCGCTGTCGCGCCCCAACTACGGGGCCACGGGCACGTCCGCCACCGACGACTACAAGGTGTTGGTCGCATACGTATGATTTGACATTTTATTACATTAAACCTAATAATACCGCCAGCAAAACATACTATACCATCCTGCTCCTCTATATTTACTGGACCTCAACATGAAAATTACATGTTGAGGCCCGGTGTGTAGTAATATTAAATAACACATGCATTTATCTTTAGAATGTAATTAATGAAATGTAAATCTTTTAACTTTTATTTTATTATTTCCAGAAACCTCTCGATGAAAATGGCAATTCAGTACAAGGATTCAGTTCACCTCTTTCGGGGTCTAGTCAACACAAAAAACCAAGGAGGAAAAAGTCTTCAAAGAACGAGACCGTGATAGACTGCCAACAGATAGACGGCTACCAGGGCGACAAGGACGTGAACGAGCTGCTGCGCTTCATCGAGTCGAACGCGGACAACGGACGCGCCGCCAAGCTACCGCGCGTCAAGCACAAGGACGACTCCGACGACAAGGGCGGCAAGAAGCGCTCCGCCGAGCGTCGCAAGGACAAGGAGAGCAAGATCAAGCGCGCCACCTCCCTGGAGGAGCTCTCCCGCACCAAGATTGAGGACCTCACCGACCACGCCGACGCGCCGCTGCGCCCCGACAAGAAGGAGCGTCGCGACCACGCCGCCGCAAAGATCGAGCGCCGCTCCTGGGGCGACGACTCGCGCGACACCTACGAGCCGCCCGCCGCCGCCGCCCCCGTCACCACCGCCGTCCCTACCACCACCGACGTTCCCGCTACCACCGCCGCCACCACCACCGACACTGTCACCGCCGCGTCCGCTGAAACCGCTGCTCCCGCCCCCGTCGCCGCCACCATCACCTCCATCACCGCCGCCGCCATCGAGCCCGTCGAGCCGCACGAACCTGTCGAACCCGCCGAGACAGTCGAGCACGTCGAGCCCGTGGAGACAATCGAGCCCGCCCAGCCGCCGCTCGAGCTCACCGACTTCCAGACCGTCACCAAGAAGCGCAAACCGCGGCGTCGCACCGACGAGCCCGAGCGCGACCCGCCGCGCCGCACCCGGCCCCCCTCGCCTCGCCGCCGCGAGTCCGCGCCGCCCTCCGACCGCTCCAACGACTCCAACGACGACCTCGACTCCGTGCACTCGCTCCCCGATGCACCGCGCCCGGCGGCCGCGGCGCAGACGACCGCGCCGCCGGCCTCGTACGCGGACATCGCGCGCACGCGACACAACATCCCCGACCTCATCGAGTCGTGCAACTTCTACGCCGAGGGCGCGCCGCCGCGCCGTTCGCCCGCCGCGCCGGGCGACGCTGACGGCTACCCCGCGCTGGATGCGCGCACCGCGGCCCGGCGCCGTGACAAGCCGACCGCGGCTCGGCCCGGCCGCAAGGAACGGCCCGGGCCGGCGCCCGAGCCGCCGCGCGCGCCCGACGTGGTGGCGGACCGGCGGCCGCCCGTCATCCTGCTGGACTCCACGGTGCGTCCGCGCGATATGGACGGAGTGACGTTCGGCTTTGACATCAACGAGCAGCTGCTGAGCGGGCCGGCGCGGCGGCCGCGCTGTGACCTGGTGCACGACGCCGTGGCGGGCGTGGCGGTGCGGGCCGGCCTGGTGGCGCTGCGCTACGTGGCGCCCGAGCCTCCGCCTGACTCGCAGCAGTTGCTGCAGCTCATCGACTACGTGGGCGCCGGTATGTACCGCGCACTCATCTGTATTGATGTCACTGAACTGGCTGTTCTATACAAATGACAGCTAACTTTTTGTGTGGATTTGAGACGCCTCCTAGCGGTGAAACTGAGTACTATGTTGCACATCAATGACGATTCAACAAAATGCGTTATAGCACGTGTTGCCGAAAAAATATACTTAACAAATAAATACGTATCTTCAAAATCATATACTCAATTGATGGGCCTATCTAAAATGAATAATAGATAGATAGGTCTATTATAATAGGATATTAAAAGAAAAAGCAATACTATTGATAGTAGTGATTTTGCATATCACTAATTTTAATTCGAAGGCATTGCATACAGCGCCAAATGGTGAAAATCAAGTAGGCACAACATCAGTTTAACAAGTGCCTGTCCACTGTCCAGTGGTAATATTACAGGTTAGTGGCTCGTATGACGCTCGCTTACTTGTTCTGTTGCAGCCTGGGACGACGTGGTGCGCTGCGGCGGTGGCAAGGTGCGCTATTTCAGCGAGTAGCGGCCTGGACCAAGTTGCGTTAAGCGGCCCGGCCCACGTCGCGGTGAGTGGCCCGGCCCACGTCGCAGTGAGCGGCCCGGCCCGCACCGCCCTGCCGACCACGATTTCGCCCGTCCGCTCTTCGTCGTGCGAGTGTTTGTATATGATATTTTAATTATGGCTCACATGAAACGAAAGAAAACAAGAATAAATACGATAAATCTCCCCGGCGAAGCCCTCGAGACGAAATTTGGAAAAACTAAAGTCGTGTATGTAGGTGTCGTGTCGAGTGTAAGCCGAGGGCTCGCGGGAGTGTGGTGAAGTGCGCCACTGTGCTGTACTGTACGCTTCGCTGCGACCTTCGCTGGCGCTCGAGTGATCGCCCCTTCTAACCGATGTTATATCGCTGTGAAAGTTAATTTAATTTCGCTTAAAAGTATAAAATGTGGCAATAAGCATTTAAAGGTACAATTTGCACTTTATAAATCTTTATTTGTTAAAATTTTTGTTAAAATAATGTAGAGGATGATATAATTTTAGTTTATAGTCTGGCGCGTGGTATATACCATATGAGTGCGTGAAATAACTATATTAAGTATGTGGTTCGAGAGTCATTGTTTCGTTTATTGTTATTAATATTTGCATTTGCTGTGTACTGAATACTTTGAGCAGTCCAATTAATGAGTAAACTAACACAGTTGTATATTATACTAGATTTGACAGTTCACTACACGAGAAACAGATCTGGTTCTTTTTGATTTCCATTATAATATAGGTGTATGTGCTTGTTGAAATTGAGACAAATGTTTAATAACGGTCACAAGATGAGTGTATATTGTGCAGTGGAGAGCTAATAGTGACGAGTGAACGAGTGAGCCAGTAGTAACGTAACGCTTGGCTGCTACTCGCAGTTCGCGACGACCGAGCGGCACATTCGTTAGATGTTCCGTCGCGCCAGACGAACACTACTCAAGTATTGGTTCCACTTGAAGAGGCATGTCATATTTTTGTTTCTGTTGATGTTTATGCTTTTGTTATATATTGTAATCACATATATTTGGTAGATTTTCTAACTAGCCACTCAAGTCTATTTTGTTATATATTTTTAAGTTTACCATTAGATACTACTGTAAATAACATGAAGATCTTATAAGAAGTAATCGGCCATACAGCTATGGAGCGGTGTCACCCGACCGGCCGTGTCCTCGCTATTGATCGGATCTACTTGGAGTTAGTTCAGAAATCATAATTATTGTTATGTAATGTCACCACTGGCTGTGTGAGTTTCTTTTGTTGTATACACATTCTTGTACATAACATTTTTCGTTTCGCTCGTAGTAAGGATATGGACGATCGGTGTAGCTGGTATGGATTAATGTGAAATTAACCATCTTGATGATTTGTACGGTGATTAGTGATACTTAAACTGGTCACGTGTACAATTTGTTTAGTAAATTTGTCATAATGAGTGACAAGATACTATTTGACCAAACAAGCGCATAGTTATTAAGGAATCATTTTATTGCGGTCTTTCTGGTGAATGTTTGCTATATTTATTGACACACTGGGTCTAACTGTCGGCTCTACGTGCTTGTAAAAGTCGGGCCACGCGGTACTATGTTGCGACGGCGCAGTGTTACATGCTAGTTGGTAGCTGGCTTTCATCATCTTAATCATCAGCAATCCATGAATGTCCCACTGCTGGACTCTGGTCTCCTCTCCGCTAATCTAGAGAGCTAAGGTAATTTGATCTAATATAAATCATGTTTCCCTAATCATCTCATGGTTCAATTACATGATGAGGTTACCAACAAACAATTTCTATTGTATTATTATAAATATTCTTGTAGAAAAAACGAAAAATTAAGTTCTCTGTCATCCAATTTCAGTATAGATGAAATATTTTTGTTGTTTGTTTCCAAAACTAGAAAAAGGTTTATATGAAGTTTCAAAATTGAATGTCAATTTAATGTGAGTTTAATTGTCTGTATGGCGTCGCAACGTACCGTGTGACCCTATTCTATCCATGTATGTACCATATGGTAGATCAAAGACTAGTTAGACTAGCTGACATTAACATTACTTCAAAGTTACTACTTTATAAATTGTATGAATATGAGGAAATCGCGTCATCAGATTTCTTGTAATCTCATGGTTTATTTAAAATCACCCCATAGAGTGCCAGTAGATGATCAATGTGTATCGCGATCCATAATAATTATATTATGAGTCAATGCATTTTGCAGGTATTTATTTTTTACAATGTTTCAAGAACCCCTGAAATTCAGCTAACATTTCTCAACTTCAGATTGAGAAAAAAATATTTTTATTAAACTCAAAACCTCTAACGATTTATCAGATAGAATTGATCGTATACTGGTACCCTCCAAGAAACTTATCAAATATTAGTGTAAATATGCAATTTAACTAAAAATCGCATTTACGTAAAAGGCTTGTGTATTTGTTTGTCAATCCATTGTCCATACATTCATTGTTGTAAGTACTTTTGCCTCGGATCTTGGATCCAACATTGACACAAAACTAGTCGATATGAAAATTAAAAAAAAACAATAAAAGAAAAATTTTAATATTGTTACTATGAAATGTTACATAATGTGATTATAACTTCAATGTAATACCTAAAACTGTAAATATTGCAACATAGCATTTCGGGTTTCATTAGAAAACATTAATTATTTGCGTTATTTTTCTACAGAAACATAAGTGGTGGTCCGCGGCAGTGTTTTTAACAAGTAAAAAAATAATTTGTAAATAGAAATTTTTTGCAGTGCGTGTAACTAAAGCCTTCGCATATTGTTTACTATAGTGATCTGTTTAAGTAAACTGTTAGGTACCCTGTACCCACGCCAAGGACCTATTTCTAAGAAAACGTTAGGTAGTTGTACCGGTTCCTACATAAAAATATAATATTAATTTATTTTGTTCACATTATTATACCATAATCACGCGAGTGGTTGAATGACATCAACAATATTACAAAAGATAACATCTTAATGAACGGCCACAATATTGTAAATATAGTGTACATTAATTTCATTTTAATTTCAGAGAGATAATGTTTTTTAATATTGTTGAGATTGGTATCAATGTACTGAGAGGAAGCTCATATCAAAGGTATTGAAATTATTTATTATTTCTTTCCCTTGTAAAATATGTATATAGATATGCAGAAAATTATTGGATTTTTATCGTTTTAGTGCATCCTAGACGTTGTAGTTAAAAGATCTCTGAATTCGTGTTGACAAGCGATTGACTGGCGACGAAGCATCGCACGCCGCGTCATCGCCACTCCTTGTTATGTGTTCGTCGCATCTCGTAACACGAACATCGAACGTGTTTGTGCTCGGTAGCAGTACGCATACAGTCGGCAATCCTGTCCGTGGTTACATTGCCAAGGACTGGCGCCCTCGACAAACCTTACTTATTCTTTTTACGTGATGCAACTTAGAGCATGGCTAACACGGGCAACATTTATTAGTTGTGATGATTCACTAACGTCTTTTTATAATTTCCTATCTATTCTCTATATTAAGCTAAGTGTTCTTTATTTAACTTATACAATAAAAAATTGTCCTATGCCTGAAGTTTTATCGTACGATAACATAAGTATATTAGGTTATATTATCTAACAGAACGACGCGGCGTGCTTGAACATCCTTAGATATCAATACCTTTACAATACAACATTGTATGTATGCAGATTTACTTTTTGGTGAAGAAGAACTTATACACTTGCAACATTATTATTGCTAAAGAAATGTATTGCTACAACGCTACGCTCTACGAAATCTACGAAAAATTAAAATGTCCTACATAAATTCTGAAGTCACCAAAAATAATAATCTGTATATGAAATTATTAGAAATTGAAAACACTAAGTTCTAATTAAATATTAATTTTATTGTATTTTAAAAGCTACTTGAATATTTTTTTACGCAAAGTATCTGGAGATCTAAATATACATAAGAGATATGGTAGGGGAGGCAACGATGCTGATGTGGATTTACTCGAGCGCTGTGGGGTCCACTAGATTTGAAAATTTAGATGATAGGAATAATAAAATGTTAAAAAAAAAACATATAGTAATTAAACTAGGTTCTGACTGTCAATCGCTGACACATGCTTTACTTTATCTAGGGCCTAGGCGCACTAATTATACTAAACGATTTTTGTTACTTTCGCTTGTGGTAATCGGCATATTATTTTTTTACTGTTATTAAAGTAAAAAATCAACCGGCCCTGATAAAGTTCAGGCAACGTTTTTTATTTTGCAAGTGTGTGACCCTCCCAATCTCTTATGTAACGCTCAAATCGTCAGATTATTGAAATGGTCACTTTTTAACTAGTAATTAAACCACCTTACCATAATCTGTCGCGCTTGAGTAAATCCTCATATAGCATCATTGTCTCCCCAACTATTATGAAAGTATGGATGAGCTAAAATTTATTATCTTGAGCTGAAATAAATGTAATTATTTTGTTTAGGTAATGGAGTGATAATGCTTAAGAAAGCTATTTGGCGAAGTGTAAATGTATAAATAAATTAATATGCTGAAATATAAGTTTTGTACGATTGTAGCATTTCCTGCACAAACTCCAAATAACTGCAATGTTTAAATAACTTTACGTTGGTTTTATATGCAGAATTATCAGTGCTAACAAAAGTTGTTTATGCAGAAAATGCGACAGTCGTTGTGTATCATAATATGTAAACCAATACGAAAAATTTTATTTATCTGCTTATCTAACTGTTTAGTTCTAGATTTTTACTCTGTTCGTTATTTAAAAGAAATTGATGATACAATTGCATACAACCAAAAATGTAAATAAAAAACAAGCAGGCTGTTACTGCTTCCTGAAATAGAGTGTGCGTCACTCATTAACGGCCTGCAAAGTGCCCCCAGGGCATAGGCTCTCTTCCAAAAAATAACTTACACTATATTTTTTATGAGTAATGTTTTTTAATATTCCGTATAATGAATAGTCTAAATACTATTGAGTTTTGGTATCGTATGTAATGTATATGTTGCAAGTCTTTTTTAACAAATGGAGGTGTCCACCGCTTGCTTCGATAGTGAAGCAAGCGCGACAATAATACATTGGTTTTGTTTACAACAGCGCTCTTCTGTACATTATTATGGATGTTCCTTTTGTAAATATGAATAGAGTAAAAATGTAGTAACTATTTTAACTGTAAAAGATTTGTTTATAAAAACAATATTGTAACCAACTACAATTTACAGTTATGTACTTTTTCACTGTTTCCGTTTTCTTAATAAAATGTTGAAAATACAACTTGTTTGTTTTATGTCTAAATTGCAAATAATTTTATTGTATACTTATCTAATTACACTAGGTACAGATATATAGTAACTAGATGTAATTAAAAGAATTACTCACCATGCCCATAAGATCGAGCTTACGCAAAAATAGTGCCGTGCTAGCTCCTGGACTACCTACACCTTAACCTTTTGAACGTCAAAGTCATCTATACTTGACAAGCGCAAGCGTGCCCTGAGCGCCGATGTCGTCTATAGATGACAAAACTCAGGTCCATAAAAATACAAGATAAAGATACTAAAGCATTAGTTTTGTGTTTTGTTACTAAATATTAAAAACCGAATTTGACGTGGCGGTCATATGGAACTTGTTATACATCTTCCAAACCAATGACTTAGCGACAAATTTAGATTACTAAATTTGAGAGAAAACAGATCTTCGCTAGGTGTTCTGTCTTTGGAGATATAAATGTTGCCAAGCTGCGGGGACCCTCCCCAGATCAGCCAACTAAAAACGCTGTGGCTGACACTGGCTTGGCCATCATCGTGGATTTTGATTTTAATAATGCAAAAAATTTGCCGCTAATTGGTCGAAATTAGTCGTCAAATATTAGAAGTGGTCGGTCAATGGTTCAAAAGTTATAAGCGTTTTTGTTGGCCGATTTGGGGGAGTCCCCCAGCTTGGCCACATTTATTATCTCAAAAACTAAGACACCTAGCGAAGATCGGTTTTCTCTCCCAGAAATAGTCACTAAAGGGGTCGAAATTAGTAGTCACCAAATACAAGTCGGTCAATGGTTAAAAGTTTAAGCGTTTTTAGGTTGGTCGATCAGGAGACTCCCCAGCTTGGCCACATTAATATCTCAAAAACTAGGACACCTAGCGAAGATCTGTTTTCTACCAGAATTAGTCGCTAATTGGGCGGATTTTAGTTTAAAAGATACGAGGAGTTGTATTTTTAAGATATAGTCTAGGAGCTAGATCAAAGAGTTTTTACCCAATTATTTATAACGTTAGGCTCAAAAGTAAGGAAATTAGTAGTCACCAAATACAAGTCGGTCAATGGTTAAAAGTTTAAGCGTTTTTAGGTTGGTCGATCAGGAGACTCCCCAGCTTGGCCACATTAATATCTCAAAAACTAGGACACCTAGCGAAGATCTGTTTTCTACCAGAATTAGTCGCTAATTGGTCGGATTTTAGTTTAAAAGATACGAGGAGTTGTATTTTTAAGATATAGTCTAGGAGCTAGATCAAAGAGTTTTTACCCAATTATTTATAACGTTAGGCTCAAAAGTAAGGATAGATTAGATCCTTTTGGTCTATATTTTAAATGTAAATGTAATATAGTATTGGTAGTATAGATTTCATAAACAAATTAAAATGAAGGCCCGGGCTGTACCAGTCGCTATATTAATATAAGGTATACAGATACTAGGCCACGTGCAACGTCACCGATTGAGTAAAAATGTTAAGACCCGTATCCGCGCCCGCGGATGTGGATTAACAATCCGCTACATCACTAGTTCCTGATATACAAAGGATAAAAAATTAAGACTTCTGATCGAGATAGGTGGGTCCGTAGGTACTACAGAAATTAGTAAAAATACTGTAAGGTAGGTCCAATACGCGCGATCTAAGTTGGCCAGCCTGAATTGTCGCGACTGTTGCGCCAGAAGTGGTTTTTTGGAACTAAATGGTGACAGGACGGACATACGCACATGTTTAACAGCGGCAATATCAGCCCGGCCAACTTAGATCGCGCGTATTGTAGGCATGGTTATGTCATGTAGAGAGTAGAAATACCTTTAGTTATTAGTAATGTTGTTTTAGATTACCTACTTATCTACATATATAAAATAGTCAGTTGGAAATATTTCGTGTTATTTATGATAAATAAGGGTTGGTAGATAATTTACTTACTTATTATACTATTAAGACCTAGGTACTTACAACAAACAACATTATACGATCTTCATCATCAGCAACCCATTAAATTCCACTGCTGGGCTCAGGTCTCCTCTCCTCTAACATTATACGATGACTGTACCTAACTAAGTAGTTAGGTAGGTACCTAATGATTTTGAAGTTATCAGCAAACTTCAAATCATCGTATCTGGTCGCGATCGTGTCGTGTTGGTGGCAAAATGAAGAACAGATAATAGGCATATACAGGTTGGAATTTTGTAATGCCACCTGGAGGGAAAGTACTCTTAATAAAAAGATCATTTTTTAAAACAAAACTGCATTAATTTTTTTCAGAAATAAGCTTTCCACATCCGTTAATTGAACCAGCTAAAATCCATGGCATTGATCGATAGGGTTAACCATAAAGATCGAATCTTACTAACAAACATGGTTAATTAAATTTCTTGCTTAGAAAAACATTTATTTGACTCAAAACAATGACAGACGGAGCTCCGGTTGCAGCGCCGTGTTCCAAACGCTCCAATACCAACTTCAATCTTATCTGCTGCTGCAGACATGCTCTCAACATTAGAGACATTATCATTTACACTGACAACTATAACTACCTACCAACCTCTTTTTTGAATGTCTTTGGAACATCTATAGTTCTAAACACCTACCTACATATTAGATTATGTAGGTTTTTAATATTTTATAGTAGGTACCTACATAATAATAAATCATTTTATATTTCGAATCGGAAGTTTTTTATTCTATCCTCTCATTTTTTGCGTTATCGAAATTAAAATCCACGATGGTGGCCAAGCCACACAAAAAAACGCTTATAACTTTTGAACCATTGACTAACTAATTCTAATATTTAGCGACTAATGGTTCGCCACGCCACGCCACATATAATGTAGGTATTTATTTAAAGGAAATAATTTCTTTGGGTACAAATTTTATGGGTAGGTAATTTATTGGCTCTTAATATTAGTATGCTATTAAAAAGGCGGAAGTTTTTCAGTGACATTATATTTTATTTTCATAATCAACATGATACAGATGTTTATGGCTTCGTATTCAAATATCATTCTATTATAATAAAAATATTAACAAATTATCTTACATCCACTTGAAAATGTACATTTGTAATAGACCTTACAAAATATCGTAGAGCACGACGAGTCAATACCGCGGCGACGTTGGACACAAGCCAGCACCACAGTAACGACTACACGCTATCAACTCGTGTTCAATTTAACGCTTAAAAAATTAATGCTCTATTGCTCCTACGTTTAAGGCATTAAAATATAGTTTAACGGCGCAACGCTTGTAAAAGGACGTAAAGAGCTTCGTTTAATGTTCGCTAGACATTGTCACTTTCTATGTTAGTAGCGATGACGATTATCATTTATGATTAAAATTGAAACCTGTCCATTAGAAGCACCCGATTTTATATAAACTTATCCACAGCTACTTAGTAATTTTCCTTGGCTCCTACGGAAGATAAATATACAACTAAATTTACAAGAGTAACCAATTTATCACGTCCCAACAACGGGACCGCAAACGACACCACGTCGATATCACACAGATCATGGTCGACCGCGACCGCCGCTGCCTCGGCTCGCGGGGCCCGCGGGGCGGGGCCGAGGCGGCGGCGGACGTCGGGAGGCGCGGGCGCGCGCTTACCGTACTATACGCTAATTTCGAAGAGCAACAATAAATAGGCGGGGCGGGGCGGCTTGCGCTAGAAGATGTCGGGGCAGGCGGCCCAGTCCTGGCGGCGCTTGCAGTCCCAGTAGCGCTGGTTGTAGAGGTGGCGCAGGTGCGGCTGCTGCTGCGAGTGCGCGGGCGGCGCGGGCGCGGCGCGCGTGAACCACAGCGGGCGCGGCGCCGCCGGCGCGGGAGCCCCGCGCTCCGCCGCCTCCTCGGCCGCCGCCTCCAGCAGGCGCCGCGCGCCGCGCTGCTTCTCCTCGAGCCGCAGCTTCTCGGTGTTGGCGTCGTCCCACAGTCCCTCTTCCATGAGGCGCTGGTCGGGGCGGCGCCGCGAGTCGGTGGGGGCGACGCCTTCCTCGGCCTCGTTGAGCTGCGCGGCCAACAGCGTGAAGTTGTACCAGCGGTCGGAGTCGGGCGGCGCGGCGACGCGCTCCCAGGCGACCGTGAACTTGCCCGTCTTGCACACAGTGTTGTCGGCCGACGCCGACGTGACGGGCGCCACCTCGACGCGGCTGTCCCAGTGGCCCTGCAGCACGTAGCGGGGCTGCGGACCGAAGGAGCGGTTAGGGACGCACGTGTCGTACGAGCGAGATGTGCGATACGAAAGTCCAAGTAACTTACCACTCCCTGCGGATCCTTGATGACGCCCGTGACCTTCCTCTGCGTGTCTTTGCTGAAGTACCCGTAGGGCAGATACTTGAGGTGCGCGACGTACCCGGCGGCGGGCCCCGCTTCGCCCACGATGTCCATGTCTCCATGGTTGTCGACCCACAGTTTGCCCACGATTATGTTGTGCACCGTCGTCGTCACCTACAAAAGTTTACACACACATCTACACGTCTTGTTCACTTTCAAACACGTGTTCTGCTAAAATACTTTGCAATGAACTGTAATATATTCCTAAAAGTATCATTATCAACATCAGAAAAATGGCCCAAAACTCATTTATTTGTTTGTTTGAAATGCATTAGTATGCGTCATGCTAGCCTATGTTAATAGTAAGCGGTGACCACGACGTATGCAATGTCAGAATCATTGCTAATATATTGCCGCCCTGTAAACATATCTGAAAAAGACACGACCATGTCTACATCCTACATCTTATTGGGTTCCGATGTTCTACGAAAAAAGTTATAAATGGTACCTTCCTCCACCGATAATAATTATTAAATAAAGTGACGTCGCAGTCAGAGAAGGGTGCGACAGTGATGAACTGTCCCCTAAAGCGGCTGGTGATGGTGATGGTCTGCGCCGCGCGCCAGCCCGCCGCGCCCTCGCAGTACGTGGCCGACGTGGGCGGGTGGTGCGACACCTGCCCCCCACACACAACATATAGACGGCAACTAGCTACTTATAATTATTATGTACACACTGTGGTGCTCTGCTTTCACCTGTCTCTTTAACAATTAAATAAAACCCCTGACCTCCGCATTGAAGCCCAAAACTTTCATCTGGTATTATTTACTAACTTCTTAGTAGTGATAGTGTCAATTCTTTTATAAAAACTGACACAATTCAGTATATTATTACAAATATGAAAGAAGACAGAATTAGTTAGTTAATTTATCAAAATATAAATATATAAAAGAATGGACACCATCAAGATATTTTCGTTGAGCATACCTTCCTCCACGTGTATTTGTTTCCAGAACTAGGGAACATGGCAGAAGCGCCTCCTAATGGTATGACCTGGAGGTATTTGCCCCTAAACTTGGTCGTCATAGTGAACTCTTGCCAGCACTGCCAGCCTGCCTGTCCCTCCGTGAACTGAGCTACCATTGGGGGATGATGAGACACCTACAAATTTTAAATTTTGTTGAAATCAAAAGCCAAATGTATTAAATGTAATTATAAGTAGGAGGGATGGGAACTAGGAGTGCTGGTAGGGACAAAGGAAAGAGGCAGGTGGGAACATTGAAACATTCAAACTCGCTACTTTATCTTCATTTGCTCACACAAATGTCGATAAAACAACGTGTCTATAGTGTCTATAGAGGACTTTCACACGTCGTTGGCACCTCGTTCACAGTGTTACGTTATTATCCCAATATCAGTAGGTGTATCAGTAGGTGTCAACTATATAAACTGGAAGCATTCATTTTCATTATTATATCTAAGTTGTTGAAAGTTAATAGAAGAAAAATATAATTAAGAAATTCAGATAGTGATCTTTGGAGTATATTGTAGATAGGGAATCGAAGAAGCTTCCAGTCCATATAGTAGGATAAGGTATAAACACAGCACACTAACAATGACATCCACTTGCCTGTTCGGATATCGACCGCCAGCCGAGGTCTGACATGCGGTCGCACTCGAATGTCTCACCCAGCAACGGATTAAACGGCTTGTTTGTCCTGCAAATAAAGTACTTATGTTTTATGTCTAGCAAAGAACCGCTGGTAAAAGGTAAAGATAAAAAATATGTACAATGAATCACAAGCTAATATAATAATATGGTAGAAAAGTTACTACGGATACGAAACTCTTGTTTATTCATCATTAGCAACCCATTAAGTCCCACTGCTGGACTCGGGTCTCCTCTCCTCTAACTAGAGCTGAGAGGGTTTAGGCCATAATCCACTCACGCTGGCCTAGTGCGGGTTGGTGGATCAGACATACTCATAGAATTTCTTCAAGGGTATATGGGTTTCCTCACGATGTTTTCCTTCACCGTTAGCAGATGGTAAGTCACTTGACTAGTACATATAAATTCCACAAAGTGGAATCCACATTGGTACTGCCGGTCGGGATCGAACTCTTGTTTATTAAATAAGCATATTATTGTGCCGTTAAAAATCGAACACACAGGTTATGTTTATATTTAGTCATTCTAGAATAATATTGATACTTACGCTGTCCTATTACTGTAATAAATTAAATTTCCTTTATGATTTATTTTATGGTTAAGTAATAAACATAATCGTTTTTATAAGGAGCAGCTGAGCGTCCATATCAAGAAACCGAACAGATACGTATTATGAGATTGAAGTAAAATAAAGAAGTGACTGCAGACAATTAGGCAAAAAGCTTGTTATTTGCTCATACGTAATAAAAATAGAAGAGTACCGTCAGAGAAATCTTATTCTATATCATATTAAGCGCCCGAATCAGAGCAGAAGAGAGTGATTTGATTTTGAACACATGGATATAGAAGGAGTAAGTGCAAAAAATTGTTGGAAGAATATTATTAGATTAAAATAAATACTGCTAATAGACTTAAGTTTGGGTTATTCCTTGACCATGTTATACGTGTATTTTTCAATCAAACAACTAAATTTTAATTCCAACCGGAAATCACAGTTAAGTATCAAGATTATTTGGAGCTTGGGGCGCTACATGGGTTGCTATACGAATACACAATGTCGTCTACATTATTTTCTACTTTTTTATTGTTATACTTTGTTTTAGTTTTATAGCTGTACCTGCAAGCAGTGGTTGCGTAGCTAGAGACGGTGAAGGCAGCCACGTAAGCCAGCTGCTGCGCTGGGTCACTGAACGTGGCGGCTTGGTCCAGGATCGACGAGTACTCGTAGTCCTCCGTCAGCCGCTGCAGCATCGACAGCGGCTCGCTGAAGTTCACCGGGATCGGGATCTTCGATAACTCTTTACCTGCAAACATTAAACGCATTGTTTACTGTAAAATTAGTAAAAGTATTATTTAAAAAAAAAACATTTTCATTAATACAAGATAGCATAAAAGTGTAAAACACTTGTAATATAAAACAGCATAAAATAGTTTAGCAGGCAGTGGTAAAATGATACAACCCCCAGCCTTAATAAAAGCAGTACATTTTTGACGTGCCATGCCGTCATTGGCGTGGTGAGCACATTTTCATTTTACGTGTATAGACGTCTCTGGCGTTCAAAGGGTTAACTACTCTATAAGTCTATACTATCTTCTGCTGTTTGGGGTAATGGTTGCAGAGCGCGTCTACTCAACATGAGATCCCTGACTCGGAGTCTTATTCAAAAGTTAGGAAATTAGATTATTCTGGAAACAAAATTCTTGATGGCAATTCAAAGTTTGGAAGCTAGCGGTGTTGTTTGTAGCAAAGACCTATTATAGTATGGTCTTTCTATAAGCACAACTACTTAATATATAACTTACCTATACAATTTTTCATAATAGACCAGAGACTGAGCGGGTAGTTCGGTTTGTCGGGCACGCGCGTCCGCCGCGGGTGCCCGTCCACCACCGACGCCGTCTGGGACACGTGCGGCTGGAACGCAACTTTGTACTGTACACTACACACTTCTTACTTCCATCTGGGAACTGGGATGCGCTACAAGGTTTATTGTTCGTTGCGAATTTGCGAGTTATATCGTTAATAATAGTATCACAGAATAATTAATAGTACCTAGTATGATATGTACTTGTAACCCTTTTACGGAATACCTGTACAAATGTACAACAATATTTCATCGTATTCATATCATCATCACCTTAGTTAACCAGATCAAGATCGTAAAATTGACTAGAAATCATTATGTATCTGCTTGGAGCAGTACTTGAACATAAAGTTGGATAAAGCAAAGATATAGATTTCGTGTCTTCGATTAGTGTCTAAGCACTATTGATATCAACAGACAGAATTTGTTCAACATGTTAAAAATGACTTAAAATGGGCAAACCTGCAGTTAAAGTCTACTTTTCAAAAAATACAATTTATATACAATATTATGTAGACATAGCTTAAAAATTAAACACAACCTATATAAAAAAAAAAGAACCAGATACTCTATCTACAGGAAATTCCTTTAAATAGAATTTCTGATTGAGATCAGATTCCTAAAGAAACGTACTCAAAAGGTTAGCCACATTACCGCGTTAGATGGCAAGGCTAATGCGTTGCCCCAGGTAGAGACCAGCCTTTGGGTCATATGATACCTCAGAAATACGCTTACAAATTTCACGATGAAATTTGTGAGCGTTTGATCCCCAAGATCCAAGAGTTTCAACCCCAAAAGGCTCAAAGATGTAAGTCTCACCAAGAGTTTCATATTTACGCCGCTTGAGGCACTGCAGAATTGGCAGCAGAACCCGCTTTAATACTAGTCAGTGAAAGATGAGATGCCGCTAGTGTGTCAACGTCAGTAGCAATAGGTTCATCATCATCAACATAATCATATCAGCCTATCGACGTCATCTGCCGAACATAGGCCTCACCTAATTCACGCCACTGCGAACGGTCCTGTGCAATAGGTTAGTTTGAATTTAAAAAAATATTATGTACTATGTTTCATATCATCTTACATCGTATTTACTTTTAAAATCCCTAAGATGTTTTCGACGATACCATTTCACAATAAAAGTGTACATTTGCCCTATGATGACAATAACAGTAAGGTTTTTAATTCAAATGATAGTAGCGTGTTGTGGTTACGATAATTTGGTTTAATAAAACAGTGACGCTTTGCATTGACGACGAGGTCGCTGGCAATTAAAAAGCAATCAGTGATTATCTAGCGGTGGACAACTGTTGCATTTTAAAATAAATTATCCGATTAATTAGGGAAGTCCCTCGCATGGTTTTTATTATCTAGTCTTCTTTTTCTTATCTTGTGGGTTTGAGGCAGACCCTAGTCTTGGAATTTATCAAGTTGCCCAGAAGGTGATGTCTATTAAGACTTGTCAAAAGGCTACATAATTCTTAGACTTGCCAAGCCACCTTCAGCCAGCTTTCGAGTTTGCTTAAGGTGGATACAGATGATTGCGAGGCATGCGCCACGAACGACGCACAACGAATGCCTCAGCTTGAGGCGTGCGTGTTGAAAAATGATACCAACATAATATGCTCGGGTCGAGCCATCGCGTGCGAAGCAAATGTTAGTTGCGCGGCATGTGTCGTGTGCGGCGAGCGTGTGTCGCTCACTGCGAGCAGTGCCTTGCGTTGGGACGGTTGTGTCGGCCTCGCTGTGATTTTCGCGCGCAATATGGATTTTACGAAAAGCAGTATGAAAGTAACCGATTATTATGGGATCCAAAACATCATTATTATTACAACAAAAACAAAAGGAATGAAGTAAATGTACCCGTCGCTGAACTGAAAAAAAAAATTAATTCTCTTCTAGGATCTTATAGAAGGGAAAAATCTCGGGAAAATAAAACCAAAGTAACCGGATCAGGTATAACTGCGTTTGCTCGGGCCAAACAGCCACCAACCACCTACACCTCGAACGCGCATGCGCGACTACCTCCACAAACAATGTAATGCTCGCACTGAGGCACTTTGATCTTGAAGCATTTGCCGACGTACGTTGGCTCGCCCTCGCACGTGCGTGGCACATGCCAGTTACACACTTTGCGAGGCATACGCTGTGCGCCGTTCGTGGCGCATGCCTGGCAAAGTCTGTATCCACCTTAAAATGTTTTAGTTAGCTAAGGGTAAAAAAATGCAAGATGGCAATTCAACCATCATTACGTCCTGTCCATCCCATCTCCATCTCACCATTGGCAGACGAGTGTTTTACTGCTACTATCTGCGGCTGAGTTTTAAAATATGTCAATACTCTGTCAACTAAGTTTCGGATAGGTTATCAGACAGTTAGGCCCTGTTTTACTACTGCCAGAAGTGGCAGATGCCTATGTGAAACAGGGCCTTAATCTTTAACTCATATATGAACAACTTACCCATATTACAATATCTCTTCGCATATTTTCTATCTGTTCGGAGCTTGGTTCACCATCTTCGTTTCTAGATTGCTGCCCCGCGCCTCCCATTGCGGACTCAGCTCTCTCTTTATCTTCCACGAAAATTACCTGCACCAACAAAAAGTCCTTAGACTTACGCCACAATATTCATTATTAAGTTACTTTAGCAGTAATTAACGTTCTGTAAAGATATAAGATCTTTGATAAAGAATTTTTCCGCCAAATCCAACTCAGGCAGCGGTCGGGCAGTTACGCACTATATTTCTACAGCACCCCAGTGAGTAAAGACAGAAAGTCTTCTACCAATGTGTGGTTAACTATAGACCTCATTATAAAGCTCACTGTTGCACAGCAGAGGTACCTCGAGGGGCTCGTGAAAGCCATACGAGTGAGGTACTCGCATTTTAACAATGAAACCCCTCATTTCTCGTTTGTTCTTACTCTTTCAAATATACTCTAACCACCCAGTGACGATGAATAGCGTTTTTTTTTTCCTTTCCTTAATCTGCAATCGGCTCTATAGCCACAATCAGATGTGTTCCAGGGTTTGATAGGTGTAGGTAACATTCCATTAAATGCCACCATATAATTTAAGTTATGTTTATGTTCGCTGGTCTAAATGTAGTATGTGCCATCTATTTAGGCGTCTGATATAGTTTGGAGAAAGCAGGCTCCTTGCAAGGTTGTTGAGTAGCCGAGTGAGTGAGCGAATGCAAATGATCAGCTTAGATTACGAACCTCATTGCTTTTTCGTTAAGGTAAGTTTCTCACGAGTTCGAATAGGTACCTATTGTTTCCTTCGACTTTTATTAGTTCAGATTATGTACTTTTTACAAATAATGTCTTAATATTTATTTTATAAATGTACAGGAATATGCACTGTATTATAACTACGTTGGGGCGCCTCCCAGCACGCACAATCTACTCGTTACTCGTATTACTCGTTCCATACTCATACTCGTGATTAGTCGGCGAGCGACAGAGCGAGTCGAGTGACTCCTCACCTCAAATGATAGGTCCCTCGACAGTACCTCATTTGGTCAAAAGACTTACTCCCTCATCCTCGAATAGAATTGACAAATAACTCAACACTAAAATCGGTTCTTATTATATCAAATTATAAGTAATCATATTTATATATTATTTTTCCTCTTATTGCCATACCTATAAAGGTATGGCAATAAGAGGAAAATGTCAATATTGCCTTAAATTTAGAGGAATACCACTAATATATTCCTATTGCTAATAATAATGTAATGTGTCTAACCTGTTGAGTTTCAGTGACGGTTTCACCCTCAGATTCATCTGAGCTTTCACTGCTTTTTACTGTGTTTTTCCTGTTTACCTGTAAGTCACACACACGAACATGAGCAATGAGACACACAACGCACCGTGTAAGTAATGACGAGTGTACACGGCGGACGTAACACACACCACACAATAATACTACATTGAACAATGTGTTATGTCTATTGATTGACATTAAGCCTAAGGCAATAATGTCTCCACTAACCACTATGAAACTGTTTGTTGGTTCTAAGAGTATTTAACAAAAAATTGTTATCATAACGAGCTATTTACCACAAATATTTGTAAACCAGTTTTAGCAGTATATTATTGACCTCATGTTTGGTAGAGTGAGAAGTGATGAAATATATTATAAATAAAAGTATGAATAATATTTACTACAAGGTCTAAAACTATTTCTGGTTTGAATAGTAGTCTATGTTTTAAATATTGCATTAAATATCTGCATAATAACAGAATTTTATATGTGTAACAATTTACTGTAAGTTTGTATTAATAAAAGACTATCTATCTATCTATCTATCTAAAGGTGTTAAAACCATTGGAAACAATTCAGGAGATGATCTATATAAGGACCGCTTCCACGAGCGAGAATTGCGGCGATTTCTAAGTATTTCTACACGATAATATTGCCGTGTGTAGACACGTTAAAAGCGAGTGTTTAGAAATACGTGGCACGACGACAATATCGCCCTGATTCTATTATTATATTTATTATTATTCGATTCTATTTATACTACTCACAGGCACTTTAATTACAAATGAAGTCTTGTCATCCATAACTGTAGACACACCCTCTTCCACAGCATCAAAGAATTCATGATCCTCATCTTCTGTCTCGTTAACTTGGCCAGCTCCGTTCCCACCTGTGCACAAAACATGTTTGTTGTTAATACAAATATTTATGTATACCTTAACATGGGCTGCAGGTTTTATACTCAATTTTTGAGCATTATTGTATGTTTAGGATTGATATACAATTTGCATTTGTGAAAAAATGGGCCCCTATCATTGGAATATTTCCAACATTAGCCAATATGTACGAACCAAGCAGTAAACATGCACTACATCATTCTTAAAAAAAATATAATATTTGAATGTATACAATTTTTTTTTTAAGTCTTAACCCTCTATGTGAGGCAACACCTAATTCCTGACAATTAACAATCAGACCATATTTGATTATAAATTTTAAACAACAAACCTAAGTTTAGATGTGAAAACTATTAGAATTATGAACTCCATCCTGTTTTGAATTCATATCATAGACAAAGGTAAATAATATAAACACTATAAACAGTGCTTAATACTATAGCTACCTAATATGACTCATTAGGTAAACAATGCAATCCATTGTCATTCAAATATAAGTCATCTGAGTTTCAAGCTCAACACCATGTATTATGTAAAATATCCTGACAACTTGAAATTTTAACATTAACTTTAAATGAAAACAATTCTATATTGTAAATGGATCCGAAATTCGCGTTATAATTTTTACATCTATACTAATATCATTAAGCTGAAGAGTTGGTTTGTTTGTTTTGTTAAACTCGCTAATCTCAAGAACAACTGGTCCGAATTGAAAAATTCCTTTAATGTTCAATTTATCACGCCATAACCAATAGGAGCTGAGCAGTGGCCAAATTCTTAGAACATTCAGTAGACTAATAGTATAAGCATACAACACTGTTCAAATAGTGACTGATATAATTAGAAACTGATTTCTAATGGTTATTTAATTAAAAATTTAGTGGAACTAATCTAATATTGATTTAAATATTATTTATTCTATATAACGGTCACAAAGATACAGCCTTCACAGTTATCTAATTAAGCTACACTATTACCCCATTGTGGTGTGCAGTCATTATTATTATTATTTATTCTATATAACAGTCACAAAGATACTACATACACAGTTGTCTAGTGAAGCTACACTATTACGCGATTGTGGTTTGCAGTCATTATTATTAAGCAGGAACCCCACTATCTTATGATTTGGATATTTTGTCAAGTTCGTTCTTGAAACAGTTCATGGGGATGCCATAAATACATTTTCAGGAAGATCATTATTTTCATTGTGAGACAGAAAATGTTTCAAGGGTTTCATTTTAGATGATGTCATCCAGAGTTTCAGTGGGTGACCTCATAGATGGTTCTTCACATTATGTACTACTATGCGATTCAAATAAGAATGCGATCGCACTTGACAGCATTTGCTGCAAACTTCAGTAGAATGTGCACATTTTTGTACAAGTAGCAGAAATAAAATAGGCAAAAAAAATATCTCATTTCGTTATGTTATTTTGTTCCAAGTGTTAATTTAATTGTTATTAATTTTCTTTGTTATTTATAATAATAATAATAAAATCATTTATTGCCAAACACATTACAATTTTGATGTTGTCCATATATTATATATTTATTGTTCTTCTTTTATAGTTTTACTAGCTTCCGCCCGCTGCTTCGCCCGCATGGTATGTATTTTATACCTATAAACATTCCTCTTGAATCAGTCTATCTATTAAAAAAACCGCATCAAAATCCGTTGCGTAGTTTTAAAGATTTAAGCATACATAGGTATATAGGGACAGAGAAAGCGACTTTGTTTTATACTAAGTAGTGATTATTGTTGTTATTACTTAATACAACTACTTATTCAGAAAATAAAGATCTTCAAACTGAAAAAGTATGGTAGGAAGTTATCTTCAAATGGGAAATAAAATGGTGTCTTGTTTTGACAGTTCCATATACTAGGGAACAAGCTCTGTGTCATGGGGGACAATTAACAAGGACTTTAAATAGTTATATTATTATGTTCAGACATATTAATAAACAATACAGACACACCACAATTATGTAGGTATACTGGTAAGTAATCCACCCACATTGTAAGTAATGGAAAGAATAACGATAAAATGTTATAATATAAATATATATATTTATAATATATATACATATATATCACTTACTAACAAATATGTTACATACTGATATGATTAATAGGTACATCCCTTTGTTGCTGCCATGCTGAATATAACCCATTGACAATACAATTATAGCACCATTGCAAATAATTAGTCATTCCTTTCTTGCATGAACCATTATATGTTTACCTACAATGGAAAAATAGAGCTATAATAATATTCTACTGACATGCATAAAACTAGGATGCATAGAATGTGAACAACTGCCCTAGCATGTGAAAAATATTTACATAATCTTGTAAAACCTAGATTGCAGTACTTTGATCTCACATGCTTACAATCAAAGTACTAACCCTCCTAATTTCTATTACAACTTGATGGTATGTTGAAAACATTAACTAAATCTTGCTTGATACTTATGGTACACCTTCTACTCCCGCGTGAACATGATTTCTTTTCTTTATTAGAAGCTAGCCTTTGTAAAACATTCAGTGATGATGTGTTTTTGTTTATTAGCTGATACCACTTACCGCCCATTTTGTTGTATTGTAATGTAGAGATTCAATTAATCATTGGTAACTATGTAAACTATCATAAATATACGAAAAGCTAGCTACACAAGGCCAAGATCACAATATACGCGTACACATATTATAGTGACTCTGATGTTACCGAGCAGCACTACTGTACTGCCAAATGATAACACTTCATTCGCGATAGACGATAATTAAATAAACGAATAAGTAACACAATCAATTACATTCGTAATATGTCGAGCTGAAAGGCAACAACCTTGGAATTGCCATAAAACCGTGTACATTAGTACGACAAAATTAAATCTTTCGGCTGATGTTCACTTTTACGTACCGAAATCAGACAATATTGTTAATATTTTATAATCATTTTTGTAGTTCTATCACTCACACTTCTTTAAATTTGATATAATTTCGAATTATAACAATAATAAATTTCAGTCCAACACGCAAATTCTTTTTCGATTTTTCATCCGTCACCGAAAGTCCGAAACTGACACGTTCTGTAATATAGGTAGGTACGTCGAAAGAAGTCATCGGCGCTATTTTTAGTTATGGCAAGCACAAAATTTCGTGCGGAAACATTTCAATTTTATAATTATATACTATAGTTTCTGTATATTTCTGCTTTTCCTTTATTAATACATAGTTAAATATTAAATTATCAAATATATTATATATTATATAAACTTATAAAATATATTACGCGATAAAATTATGCACATGTTCAAAGTTTATTTTGAGTATAAATCCTAATAAAAAAGCAAGTTTGGAGGATTTTGAGTTATTTTTCACAGACAAATAATAAAAATGTCTATTAAAACATTTTAAACTAAAGGTTCACAAATAAAAAATAAAGCAATCAATTGGTATATCATGCAGGACAACGTCTGTCGGGTCCGCTAGTTTTATAAGACGTAAAATTATCATACAACAAGGACTCCGTGGCTTATTTTATATTTTTAGGGTTCCGTACCGTACCAAAAAGGTAGGTAATTAGGAAGAATATCCACGAAAACATCTCTTATGTTCTCGCTCTGTCTGTCACAGCACGTTATTCGGAAGAAGAATTTTTTGAACCGAGAATTTTTGTGTCATACTCCGGGACAGTTGACGATTTTGGAATTTTGTCTCAGTGAAAACAATTGTGCATAATGGGTGCATAATTAGTACTACCTTACAATAAATAGTACTACTGTCGTTTAAGAGCACATAAACTTGAAATTGGGACTGCTGCGGAGCATCTTCTCCAGCAAACCATAATACAAATTAGCGCTTCTGTGAATGATTTTAGCACGAAAGTAGTATAAAAAAATGTACAGGAGAGATATATAATGGAACATAAAGTATTGAATTAAGTGCAGGCGCCGAATAACAACATTTTAATATTTCAATTTATTTGAAACTGTGCCTGATCCAAATATTATAGCAAAGTTTCATTTAGCTAAATTGAATATTAATGTAGGCGCAAATGCTCCGTAGCAGTCCCAATTTCAATTTAATGTGCTCTTAAACTACAGAAGTACTATTTATTGTAAGGTAGTACTAATTATGCACAATTGTTTATCATCATCTCAACCCATAAAATTAAATATCCCACTGTTGGGCACGGGTCTCAATTGTTTATACCGAGACAAAATCCCAAAATCGTCAACTATCCTGCCCCAGAGCATGACACAATTTTTTTTAAGGAGAGGATTCTCAATTCGATTGTATTTTTTTTATCTTTCTCACTGCCTGCCACCACAACGATTTCATTCTGTAAAGACCTAGTCACTTGCATTGATGATCGCTGACTGATCCTAGACTCTACCCAAATATCTATAGGGGTCAAAAATATATTTCATGGTTTCGTGTAGGGATCGAGTCCGGGATCCCGCGTTCATTTTTTTTTTATTACTGTCAAGCTAATTTTCCGTGAGGAGCTTCATTTTTATGAGACGCCCAACAATTTCATGTAAGAAAACTCTGATTGAGGTAGGTAATAGAGCTAGCAACGATAGAACATGTTGATTTGATGATTCTTAAATTTATTACTAACTGGGTTTTTTTTGTTATATATTATCTAAATTATTTGAACAAATATATGTCCTACAAAATGGTTTGATCAGAGTCCCCCCCCTTCCGATATGTATCGATAACGAAGTTAGTTCAGTCAACAAAAGGGTTGTAGAGTGCGTGAAAAGGAACCTAAGCGATTTCTTCGAAAACTTGTTAAGGATGCTTAGAAAGTGAACATACTAATAGTCCTGATGTTTCTGAGGTGAGCTGGAGTGGGGGGTTTACCCTCCGTAAAGGTTTTTTCTCCTAGAACGTACCGTTTCTGAGTTATAAGCCAAAAACTCAAAAATGGTACCTTTACCCCCCAATAACATACCACGCAATTTGTAGGACAATATGACTGTTAAATTATATGAATATTAAACAAATAAAATAAAAAAAATCAGCTGATTAGTAATAATTTTTAATGACCTCTTTATCGATACATGTTGGAAGGGGGGGACTCTTTGATCAAACCATGCATTTTGTAGGACAAATATTTTTTTCGAATAATTTAGATAATTATCATCAAATATAACAAAAAAAACCCAGTTAGTAATAAATTTTTGAGAATCATCAAATCAACATGTTTTATCGTTGCTACCTCTGTAACCTACCACAATCAGAGTTCTCGTACATGAAATTGTTGGGCGTCTCATCAAAATGAAGCTCCTCACGGAAAATTAGGTTGATAGTAATAAAAAAAAATGAACGGGGGATCCCGGCCTACAAAGGCTCGTGTGCTTATAAAACTATTTTCAGCTAAGACATTATGATAAAATAGTAAGTTAGTGTATTCGTATAAGTTTTATTATATTATTATGCGCAAAAGTTGGATGTGGCTGGATGTTTGTTACCCAATCAGACCAGAAAGGCTGAAAAGATCTCTTTGAAATTTTAGTCTGGAATAAGTAGCACATATGATTTTTACCGGTGTACTAACGGAACCTATTCATTTGATCAGGTCTCTGCATTAATAAGTACCTAAATTTATAGGTAAGTAGGTAACAATTACTTTTGTAGCGAAGTCCGTTAGCTAATTAATAGTCACGTATAAACAATTGTATAAAAATGAGGTCGATCCATTTATACTTGTCAAGTACCAAACAAATACACTTGCCTTACTAACAACCCAACGCAGTCGTTTGTAATTCAATCATGATATAGGTCAAACAAATGTCATTTCACTTTGGCTATATATAATGTCCACCTATCATTTTGGCATATTCGTATCGCAGTTAATACTTGAGGTAACTTATTCAATACCCATGAACGTAGTTTTTATGGAAATGAGAGTTCGGCTACCCCATAATGCAATGGAGAAATATATTATAATATTAATGTATATAAATTCGATCTCAGGGACGTCCACCCGCGTAGTTCAGATGGCAGAGCACTGCAAACGAAAAGGTCGCGGGTTCAAGTTCCGTCGTGGCTTAGAATTTTTCCATTACTTGTTTAGCATTTACATAAAAAGAAAGTGTCTCTGTTAAACAAGTTTATGTGAAGGAAGATGGTGTATTTTTTGTTTGTACCACGATGGTGGCAAGCAGCCGTACGGACCGCCTGATGGTAAGCTCGTAACAATAGCAATAGCACCTCTATTTGTCCGGGGATTCCACAGGATTCTCCAAAGGAAACGTCCAGCTCAGTTCATTACTTTAGGCGCTACGGTAAAACATAGAAACAAACATACATACAAATATGCATAGACTGCCAAAACCATTACCCTTCCTTTTGGCTTCGCCGTAGTTGGATAAAAAGTGTTAAGCCCAAATTGTAGAAAATTTTATCAGCTTTCATAATGTAATACAGCGAAATATCGTACGACGCACTGTTTTTGAGATGTAAACAGAAAACAAAAAGTGGTACCTTTGCTAGAGAATTTAACACATTTTTGAAAATCGAACATTTTTCGAAGCTCATAGCTAGGCAACGATTCGAGATAGATAAAAAGTGTCTAAGCCAAAGTTGTAGAGAATTTTATCAACTTTCATTGTGGAGTACAATAAAATTTTGTACGGCGCACTGTTTTTGAGATGTAAGCAAAAAACCAAAAAACGGGACCTTCTTTCTGCTCCCCCCCCCCCCTCGGGCTCATCTCGGGGGGGTAAGGACTTTTAGTATGTTTATCTCCTAACTAGTCCAAACAAAGTTCCTAGGTCAAAGTTTCTGCTTTCGATAATTCCCTCCACAGTACCATTTCGAGCACTCATTTATTAGACTAATTGTTGAAGTTATTTCATTCAAAATATTATATTCCAAAACGTAAATTTAGTACGAAAACTGCTTTTTTTAACAAAATAGCCTGAAATACTTCCAGAGTTACCCCCTCGATTGTAACTCTAACTCTACCTCGTTGAAAATTTCTTTTTGTTTATGATGACACCGTGTCTGTCATCTACTTTCTAAAGGCGTATTTAGGGCATCGTATATCTATACGTTAATGCGGCTAAGACATCGTATATTTGTCCTGCTCTAACTCTAGCAGTGCGTACGGAAAGAGATAAGGATAGAATATAATGTGAATGTGTCAAAACATTTTTTTATGGTCATGACGAACAAAGGTGACCTTTTTATCGCCGGCGTTCGGTGCTCAGGCCACATATGCGGTATGACATTTAAGAGCTTGTAGTATAAACAAAACACATGAAACTGTGTTATTGTTTCATTGATTATCAACATTAAATAGATGTCTCTATTTGTAAATAATGCGACAAACGTAAGTCTGTAGAGTTTTATTTTTAAATTATCACGTCTTTTGTGTTACAGACTGGGAGAAAGTACTTCTTTTACTTTCTCCTCATTTCTTCTTAGACTTATTAATAAATTAGGATTGAAGTATATTTATTCTATTAGCTTAGATTATACTAATTACAACAATATCCCCCTTGTCACAAAACATGGACAAAGTATTAAACCAGGTTTAAATTGACATAAGCCATTGCTTTAGTGTCAATTTTGTGCTTAAATAATAAAATGCTTAATCCATATTTTTAATAAGGGGGATATTGTAGTAATTAGTAGGATCTAAGCTAACAGAATAAAATATACTTCAATTCCTCCTAATTTATAAATGCTTAATCCGTATTTTGTAATAAGGGGTAGGTACAAGATTTACGTAAGTAGGTATAGCTTTCATACACAATTTGAAAGAAATTGTCATATTATTGAGACACACCAATTTTTTGCGAAACGTCACGGGAGCTGTCACTATTCGTACGAATTTTTTTTCATATTGCCGAGAGGTTATAAGATAAAGTAAATAATCCTACTAATACTCGTACTATAAATCCGAGAGTTTGTGTGTGTGTTTGTAACTCATAAATGGATGTTCGTATTTGGATGAAATAATCATAATTTTTTATTGCCTGAAGTGGTAGACAAGTAAGCGGCCCACCTGATGTTAAGTGGTAACCGCCGCTCATGGACGTTGGCAATGTTAGGGGAACAGCCAAGCTGCATCCTACATTGACAGGATAGCTCTCTTATAACCTCGTTTGTGGAAGGAATTGATTTTTTTTTATTGCCTAATGTGGCAGACGAGCAGACGGCCCACCTGATGGTAAGTTGTTACCGCCTCTCATGGACGTTGGTAATGTCAGGGGCACAGCCAAGCCGCTGCCTACCTTAAGAGGATAGCTCTCTTTAAACCTCGTTTGAAGAAGGACATGTCATAGCGCTCAGGAAGCACCGCCACCGCCGCCACCAGTCACCGCTGTAGGAAGTTCACCCCAGAGCCGGCACGGACGTGGGAGGAATGATCGCTGAAATCTACTGTTCTAGACGATATCGGCTCCAGGTAGTGCGGGTGAAGCCTACAGCGGCGTCGTGTGGTGCGTTTATAAAAAGGCGACGATGGCACCAAATCAAAGAGTTCCTCAGAGCACTCTCCATGGAACAATCGATAGAGCACACAGAGTGACCCAAAGTCTCTCCGTTGCTCTAAAGATTCCAAGTTGTCCGTCAGATTGGGATGACCGACGCTTCGAACAGCCCGCCTTTGGAGGGAGGCAAGTGGGTCGAGCTGGTACTTGGGAGATCCCGCCCAGAGGTGAGAGCAGTACTCCAAATGCGGCCGACCTGTGCTTTGTACAGCACAAGCCGCTGTTTAGGTTTGAAGGACCGCTTCGCCCTGTTCAGGACACCCAGTTTTTTGCTCGCCAATTTGGCTTTGTCCTCCAAATGACTCCCAAACTGGACTTTGTTCGAAATTTTTGAGATGTCATAGCACACAGATATTATAGATATTGCTGCAGGAAGTGCAAGTAGTAACATTAGAGTCTTTAATAACTTTTTAACCGACTTATTCGAAGTTAGCTATTCTGATTTTAATCTTTTTAGTGCGTGCGCGGGCAAAGCTAGTACAAGTCTAAAGTGAATAATACACACATACCATCACGTCTCGGGGTCCTCAAAGGTGCAAGTGATGCAATAGATAAATAATGAATAAAAATCATAAAAAGAATTTTAAGAAAAATGCAAAAACGGAACCCCTTATAGTTTTGTCATGTCCCTCCGTCCGTCCATATGTTACAGGCATTTTACTCAAAAACTACTCGATGTACAATGTACATATATTGATGAAATTTGGAAAATAGTCAACTTTGAAAATAAGAGACGTATCATCTGCAAATAGCACTATGTCGCAGAAATCTTGCACGTAGAATGGCGAGTCCGTAATATAAATAAAAATAGAAAAGAGCCAAGAATTGAGCCCTAAAGGACGCCCATTTCAACAGGTAGCCCTGAAGACCCCTTCCTTTTATATCAACGCATTGTACCCTATCTCTTAGGTAAGAGGCAACAGGGCTAAGTGCAGCTTCCCTAATGCCATAATGACGCAAAAGTGTATTATGCTGAACATAGGAGAATGCTTTGGAAAGATCACAGTACTAGACATCAATAGCATCCATTGAATTCTCCTAGGCGCGGCGTTTAAAATATGCTTTAATAAAATAAAACCTGTATCTAGTAGACCACCCCTTGTAAAGCCATATTGCTCATTGTCTAATAATTTGTTTAAGTGAAAGTGACTCTGAACTGAATTTCTTAACTGAAGTGCTAATTGCGTATTAACCATCCACAAAACCTTTAAAATAACGACCACATAGTCTTTAAAGGCCTTTATCACAATTTCGTCTCCTTGGTTGGATTTTAAAAAACAAAAAAATACTTTTTATGGGTACCGTAGCCAAAATGGCAAACCCTTATAACTTTCTTATGTCCGTCTGTCCGTGTGTCACAGCCATTTTACTCAAAAACTACTCAATGTATATTGATGAAATTTGGAGAAAAGGTGTCTTGTGTGGGCCGCTACTAGGTTTGGTATTTAAATAATAAAAATAAATATTTTTACTCCACACTACATGTATGCATATACAAAAGTTGTTTTTTTTTTCAGCAAACGTATTCGCTTGGCACATACTTTGACAGATCTTATGAAAACACTTTAAGGTTTTCCCCGCTCCAAAAGGTTTCTGATTTTAAATTACATAAAAAAATGAAATTTTTAAAACCAGAATCATCAAAATTGGTGCTGTTCCTGAGGACTTCCGAAGATTGCCTGTTTTACGTACTTATTGACGCGACTATCTATCGCAACAGTATAGCGGTCGATTGGCAAAGAGTTTGTGACGTCGCTCGGGGCGTCGTAGCATGTCCACTCGCACGCACTACCAGCTACACTCGCGCGCCCGTACGGTCGGGCAAACAGGGTGGAATTTTGTAAGGCCATCTGGAGGGAAAGTACCTGCTCTAAATAATGAGAATAGATATATTTCACTCAAACTTGTCTTGTTTCTTTCACAGTTTTGTACAGAAATGAAACATTTCTGTAATTTTTAAAAGAAACAAAACTACATTCAAACATTTTCGGAAATTCGCTTGCCATACCCGGCAAGCGAGCCAGCTACAATCCAAAAATAATAACAACCTGTACTTTTATGGCATCTCTATGCATATCTATTATTACTTTATCTATTCTATCTAGAATAAAATGTTACTGTAACTATTGTAAACTTCAATGTAGGTATATTGTGATCGTAAGCCTGGAGATGTTTGTTTTCCTCTTCTATATAAATAAATGTACAAGCGAGTACGCGCGTGACCTGCACCACGGGGTTGTTAAGTGTAACTTACCAGACTGCGAGGTGCTGCGCGCCGTGACAGTCTTCTCGAGGTTGTCGTGCTGGCGCGCGAGTTGTTCGACGACCTCCTGCAGGCGCATCTTCTGCTCGCGCTCGTGCAGCAGCGCGCGGCTCATGCGCGCGCTCGACGCCGCCGCCGCGCTCATGAACTCTGAGCATGCCTGTGCAAACAACGTATACCTTTTATAAATACATTCTTTTACAATTCTATACGATGTTTTCTTACTATTTCTGGCAGCCCACTTCGTCTAACTGCTGGGCAAAGACCTCCCGGAAATCGCACTTTTCCATATTGACTGGCCTGTTGGTCTAGTGGTTAGTGACCCTGACTGCTAAGCTAGAGGTCGTGGGTCCGATCCCCACCCAGGATAAATCTTTGTGTGATGAGCATAGAGGTTTGTTCTGTGTCTGGGTGTAATTTATGTATAATATGTATGTATTTACAAAAAAAAAATGTATATAAGTAGTATATCAGTTGTTTAGTACCCATAACACAAGCAAATATAATTGCTTACTTTGGGACTAGATGGCGCTGTGTGAATGTGGTAGAATATTATTATTATTATTATTATTATTATTATATTTCTATCCTTTTCCCTTTTGTCAGTTAGAATGTCAATAATAAAGCGAGAACAAGAGCGGGAGTGCGATGGCCGCGGCCGGCGGCATCAACGATGCGCTCGGCTCTCTCTTTACCTCGCTTTAGTAAATGACGGTTCTAAGTGATAGAAAAGGATAGAAGTGTGGTTCAGTGCAGCTAGATGTGGTGCAACCCTAAATTATTTAACGTAATTTTTTTACTAAGTTTAACTGTAGGAGCTAACATTATTTACTTTTCACGTTATTTATAGCAGAGCTCATAATAATGAATTTACAGAAGTGAGAATTTTATTTCTACTTTTTTTAATAAATTTAGAAAAAGTCATTGAGAAAAAGAGGCGATGTACCTAAAGTTAAAAAAAAAAAGTAAAAATTTGTGACTTTGAGGTTTAAATACCTAATTATGTCTGGGCACATCAACTATGCTTACACAGTTTCTTCTTGACTCTGCAGAAGAGTCTCGAACGGACTTATTTGTCTTCAGATATTTTTTTATGAAATGACAATATAGTAGGCGAAATGTAGGTGTAATGAACCCTTATCTACCCATTCAGAATAAAAGCGTGATATCTATCTAAATATATTATATATAAACCATATTACTATCACTTACATTCATCATAGCATTGCATGATATCCTAAACAGCGTGGCACGCTCGGACACCTGTTTGGTTGTATCTGTGGGTGGAATCTCGAGGTCCACGAGGGACCGCTGCAGCGCAGCTCCGTGCCTAGCCACTAGCTCCGAACACGTCCGTAGGTCATGAAACCTGGCGCCCAACTCTCTGGCTATACCCCCAGCGTCTTCTGTTTCACCATCACCTGATGCGACCACCACTCCAGTAGCTATTTGATCTTCATCGTCATCAGATTCTTGTGCGCGACTATAACATGGAAATAAATAATAATTTTAGAGTATAATAATTTGTTTGGTGTTTTAATATAGGAATAAACCAGGTATGCCATATGTTTATATTGAAAGCAGTTGATGTACTCGGCAAAATATATGTGTGTGTGTGTGTACACTGGGTATAAACATAAATTATTATCAGATTTAATAAATAAATAAGCACATGTACAAGAAAACTGACACCTGCACAAAGTGTGCAAGTGAAGATTAATGTTTTGAACATAAAGATCTAAAAAGAAAATTTCTTATGACATTCTCAATAGTCCAGATTTTCCAATTTTCAATTGCAAAAAAAAGTGATTTAAATTTGTCCTACTACTCTAAAATTGCCGAACATGCCTGATTTACTTTAATTTTCCATTTAACTAATTAGTCTTGCATTACTTTATACCATAATGGTGGCAAACAAGTTTTCTGACCGCCTGATGATAAGCAGTTGCTGTAGCCTATGGATGCCTAAGGCCTGCACATACGCATTACCAACCTATGAAAATCCCTTGCCTCGTCAATGAGCACTGAATACCACTACACAATGTTATAAATTACAAGAACTTATAGCACATACAAGAACTTTATAATAAACTAAAGTCAAAATATATAAAAGAATATAGATAATAGAATGTAACTAAATACAACAATAATATTTATAAAAATAGATAAAGTCAAATTAGTTGACTGGCCTGTTGGTCTAGGTGGTTAGTGACCCTGACTGTTAAGCCGGAGGTCGTGGGTTCGATCCCCACCCAGGACAAATCTTTGTGTGATGAGCATAAAGGTTTGTTCTGTGTCTGGGTGTAATTTATCTATAATATGTATGTATTTACAAAAAAAAATGTATTTAAGTAGTATATCAGTTGTTTAGTACCCATAACACAAGCAAATATAATTGCTTACTTTGGGACTAGATGGCGCTGTGTGAATGTGGTAGAATATTATTATTATTAATTAAGTTGAATAATAATAAATACAATTTAAAAGTTGCCAAATATTTTATATAATTATGAAAATTTAGATTAGAATATCACAACGATGGCAAACAGTCGTACGGTCCGCCTGATGGTAAGCGGTTACCATAGCCTATAGAAATATAGATAGATAGCCGTAGATTAGAATAAAGCATTTAAATTTTCAATTAAAGCACTCTTCCTCCTTCCTACATTTGCTGTGCCCGACAGGGTCCATAATGAAGCCTGTAATTATTATACCATCTAATTGACATTGTGGAATGCAAATAAAGTATTACAACTGCAGCCTTCTGTAGGGCAGAGGCCTGTCTCCAGGCAGGCCAGTTTGAATTGTGGTTATCCGCTATGCCCTACCTCTATTCTTAGGATACTTACATTGCTTTTGCTTTAGCCAGCTCCAATGCAGTAACCCAACTTTGTCTTTCAACTTCATCATGTGCTCTAATGTGGAAAGTCTGAGTGCCTCCATTACTGATTACAAATGTACATGAGTCTGCTGTGTGAATGAGAGCGCCTAGAAGCGAGATAGTACCGCGACATGTATGAGATACTTCTGCTTGATTTCTGGAAAGGAAAGAGTAAACATATTAGAAAATCATTAATTATTATTCAAAATTATTAAATTTATCTACTACTCATATGCACTAACTAAAGAGATGGTAGTTGAAATACTTGTAATGTAAAAAGCTGGCAACATTAGTGAATATCTTGATTAAATATCATATACATAGCATCAAGTCTTTTTCCCCAAAGGATAGGCATATGTGTATCACATCCATTGCTACATTATAATTATGGTTTATCAGATGGCTGCAGGTATTTATGTAATGTTTACTGGCTATGGCAATTACAACCATTTCTACGTACAAAAAAGCCTACGATGTAATGCATTCACTTAAAAGTTTTGATCTTGTGTCAATAACAATATGATCTTTTTGATATTGGAAGTAGTATAATTGTAAATTCAATTCTGAAAGCCTAATCGCACAAGTCAGGGCCTTTACTAGGATAGAGGTCTATGCACAGGATATAGGCACATCTGCTACTTCACAGATATATTTGATTATAATCAAATTTTATGGATTCTTGTCAATACAAATTCGTTACCGTTCTGGGCATGTGGACAGCACTGATATGTCAGATTAGGCCTTATATAGTAAGTTTACCATTCTTCATTCCTTTGAGTTAGTATAAAAAAAAAACATGCCAAAATGTGCTAGATATCACGTTGAATGCCAAACCATGTTGTATTAGAACTGGTAGAGTAAGTAACTTCTATTTAATTCCTATTTTATTACATTTACAATTAATCATGATTACAAACCTTGGAATGACTTCTGAATTAAAAAGCAATTAAAATGAACATAGCAATTGCACTATCAGTGTGTTCACAAAACTCATTTACTCAAATGAATCATATTAACTAAATTTTGATGGTGACCACTTTCAGCAGAAGCAACGATTGCCAGCATTTTATCGATCAACTCAATTCGTGTGAGTCTGAAGTCTTTCCAGCTCTCTTATTTCAAATAAACTATACTATAATTTGACAGCAACCTTGGCTAACAAACAAAAGGAAATATTATCCCACTATTGTTAAAGTTAATTTATGATTAGTTTTTTTTTAACTTGTACTCTACAAATTGTTGAATTCAAATTTGCATAATTATGTAAATTTTTAATTGTATATAATTTAAGTGAACTATTACATGAGACACACCTGCCCCCCTAAACAATCGACATGTCACGTGATCAATGTCCTAACATGTCGATAGAATAGATAGTTTAAATAGATTGCCACTTATCTAGCCCTCCTGGGGGTAGTTAATTTGCAGAATTGGACTGGATTGGACGCTGCCACACTTGGCAAAAGAACTAACAATAGGGCAGAGTTTCAGAGAATAGTTGCCAACATCCAATAATAGGATATGGCACTAGAAGAAGAAGAATGTGAGATATTAAAATTTAAGGTTTTTAAAATTTTGATTCCAACTTAACAAGCCCTGAACATTCCAACATGTAAACAAAATTTGCACATAATTGTTATTTTCTTAACAAGAGCTAAATCAGTAATTACTATACTAGTGGTAGTTTACCTAATTAGCGTATTTATAATTTTCTCATGCCATACACTAGCTAAAAGTAAGAATTAAACTTTTATAATACAAATGGTTAAAATGAGGTTTTTAAGAATTTCATGATATTTTTCAATGTTATCAATAAAATAAATGATACTAACAGCTGTAGGTTATGGTTACTTCATACATTTATGTCACTTCATACATACCTACATAGCAAACATTGTTATTTATATAGTAACTATCAAGTAGATATTATGTTAATGGTAAGATTTTGTCGCAGGATCTAAAAACATATTAAAAGCGCTATTTCATAGAATGACTAAGTAGTTACACAAATGAGACTACACATTATATTGATCTAAATTGTACAAAAACCTCACTACGTCATTGAACCGAAAGATCTTGAGCAGTGTCCAAATTTAGAAAAAAAAAGCTCTTTTGATTAATATATCTAAGATGGTTGTGGTACATGAAAGAGGCAGCTAATTACCTGTAATACGACAAAAGTCCATTCGACAACACGAACCATCTTCGCTGATAACCCTTCAAATAGTTCGTCCATTTGAATAGCCAGCCCTTTTTTTCCGGATCTCCAGATATTGGCTGACCTTTGGTTACGATGGCATCCGACATTTTTCCGTATAATCACAATTTAGATTAGAAAAACATAATATATTTTCTCTGCCAGCCACGTCCGTCGTTCTTCCACCATACCAATTAAGTTCCTATAGACAGACAGACGTCTAATACGTATACAGATAAGCAATCTGATTTGACATTAATCGAATTTAATATTAACGTGTCAAAATCGATATCGTATCAAGCGATTTAAAATAGTTTCGATTCAAACATCAACATAGTAATTCAACGTTTACGTACATTTACGTGTAATGACGATTTTATGTATTATTATTAGACGATTGGTGTACCTAATATTATATAATTTAGGACATAGGCGTAACTATACCATCTTGAGCCCGTGGCAATTTCTTTTGATGGGGCCCTAACAGTAAGAATCATCACGTTGTACATACTTAGTTTAATTTTAATCATCATCATCATCATCATTTCAACCCATAAACGTCCCATTGCTGGGCATGGGTCTCCACCAAAGAATATGCAGGGAGTTTAGCCTACTATACCACGCTGGCCCGACGCGACGTTAGGGTTTTGTTTCGAATTTTCCTTTTCTTGCAGTGTTTTTGTATACATAGAGTTACTCCCTCTTAGTCGCCTTTTACAACACCCATAGGTTGAGATGGGGTATTGACATTATGTATTCTTAATCCGTCACTACACGGATAACTAATTTTAATAATCCACTTAAAATGCGTTAAAATCTTTAATAATTAACTTGAATTTGAATGATGGTCTCTAGTTGTCTCACTTTAATAGATTTTAGGCGGATACTTAAAAAAGTATTAATTTTAAAGTGAAATATTTTTTATATCTGATCAGGTATACATTCCGTACATTGTTAAACATTTACTTCTGAGCTCGGGGCTTCTTAGGCCGTGGCCCTCTTGGGTTTGGCCTGTGGCATTTTGCCAGCCCTGCCACCCTATAGTTACGCCCACAGACTAATAAGGGATACTACGTAGTTACGCCACTGATTTAGGATTATATAATATATAACTACTATATTGTTAAGTGAGATAAATGTATATCTAATGTAACATTTGAGCTCTTATAAATAATTTTGTTAAAATCATGTTTGTCTTTTTTATTTAAACGATTTAAGAAAAAGTAATCGATTTAAAATCATCTGGTCACATTTTTAGCTATTATTATGTCATTAATGTCACTCATTGACATTTGACGTTCAACAAAGTTTCGATCGTGTTTAAAAAAAAATGGTATTACAAATTCTCTGCAAAAGCAGTGCGTTAGTCAGCAAGGTTACAAGTCAATTCGTTCAAGGTAATCCCTTTCACGAAATAATTGTTATACTTTAAATGTAATTTTATCTTTTGTATGTCGTTATATACTGTTGACGACTGAGATAACAGTGATAACACGTAAATTACAGTTTGAATAAATAAATATTTTATAACTCCGTGTAATCCTTTCATAAACAGGAATTCGGTTGTCCAGCAGAATGGGCAGTTCACACTCGAGATCGTATGCACCCAATTGTGGGACAAGTACTGCTAATGTTGAAAACCGTAAGTAATAATAATTTTATTAAACCTTCCTCTTTCTACTAATAATCAACGTTAATTCTCATGTCTCTATACTTACACAATAACACAATTATGTTTGTTTAATTCTATGTAATCATTCTCTTTTAAATAATATTTTACTTTACTTACCTCATCATCATCATCATATCAGCCCAATGACGTCCACTGTTGAACATAGGCCTTTACTTACCTAATATAAAATAAAACTATAAACTTATATAAAAAATAATGTATCATCATCATCATCATATCAGCCCAATGACGTCCACTGTTGAACATAGGCCTCACCTAATTTCCGCCACAGCGAGCGATTTTGTGCCGCCCGCATCCAATAATGTATGTAATAATGTAAAAATAATGTATGTCGGTACTTAATTAGAAATTATGCTTAGTGAATAATTTTTCTTTATTTTTAAGTGATTATTAGCTTGTGATTTAGTTATAAATTCTGTAATATTGGGTTTATTAAATTAAATAAAATTCTTTTATTAACATGCTACAAAAGCTCATAGATAAAAATATATGAAATATAACAATTTTGTTAGTACCTATATAAATCTTAAAAACTATGTTAGTAAAGAAATGAATAAATTTGTTAAGTATACAATGCTACATGGTAATTAATAAATCAATAAATTTATATTGCAGGAGCCAATACAACAACAAATAGGTACCTAAATAAAGATTAAAAATATTTAAATATTGAAATTAATAGAAATAGCTGGAGCCTATAATCTCATTAAATTTGGGCAACTCCATAGTGATATGTGACAGACACTACATTTGGACCCATTTTATGTTATATTTTGCCTATTATTACGAATATATCTATGCTTATAATATCAATATGGTGTTATAGTGTCTATAGGCTGAATTATATCATACTGTGATCAATAGGAGCTCAGTAGTAGTCCAGCAAAGAGCCACGACAGTGAAGACCTGCGCAACATCTAGTATATCTATAAAATGGGATAAGAAATATGTCTCAGACTGGTGAATGTCGGTTTTATGTTTGCCACTTTCAGGTAGAAAGGCATATGATGGTTAATGATATGTTAACAGACAAATAAGAAGGCTAGTGTAAAATCTCTATTTTGTTTTAAAAATATTTTTATTTGCATAGATACTTCATTAAGAATACATTCATTTGAGGTCAATGTCTTGTAATATTAAATTCTCTTTGCTGTTATCATTGTTAAAATATTTTTTTATTTTATAGTCTGACACACAAGGCTGTGCAGTGCAAGGAACTTATATCTCTAACTAGCTGGAATGCTTACCTAGCCTACACCTCAAAAGCGTTCCGAAAAAATCTAGGGATATTGTCTCTCTCTACTGCATATCATTGTCCCGCTGCGCTGTTATAATTACTGTCAATTGCGAGAAAGGGAACGATTCCCTCCATATCTCGCTCTCATAGGATTTTTTTCCTCTCATTATTGTAACGCACAAATTTCAACCTTATTTCGTACTTCAAAGAGGAGCTTTTAATTTTTCTAATATCGTACCGTAGCACGTGCATTCCAGTTAGTTAGGAGATATAAGTTCCTTGGTGCAGTGAAAGTGAAACTGTCAAACTATGTAAATGTTATCCTATTGTTATTATGTCATATTTGATATTTGACAGCTTTTGAAGGACAGTGTCGCCCTCCTTGTGACGTCTGACGTGTGACGATTGCTGTGTCAGACTAAATAGAAAACGCTAGTGTTCCACTATTAGATCTGTGAAATAGAAATAATGATCTTTGTCAATGATGAGAAGATTTCTGCCCATTTCATATATTATGAATTTATAAAATTTATGGAATAAAGAAATAGGTATGGGTATCATAATAGCCAAATTTTGGCAATTAAGTACGTAAATCCTTTTATTAATTTGGATTGTGATGTGATTTGTAAGAAACTGATAAAAATACTAAATGTGTTATTTTGTTTTCAAACAGGCGGTACTATATCTCGCATGGAGTCAACAAACAAATATGTCGAATCAGTTGTCTGTAATGAAAATGACTTGAAAGAAAATGAAATGAAAGTGTTTGATATGGGGGATGATGGGCGAGTGCTACTAATCAAACAGAAGGGCGAATTTAGCGCTATAGGCACAACTTGCACACATTATGGTGCGCCACTGGTGAATGGTGCGCTAGGTGACGGCAGGCTCCGTTGTCCATGGCACGGAGCTTGTTTCAACATCAAAACTGGAGATATTGAAGACTTTCCCGGTTTCGATTCGCTGCCATGCTATCAAGTCACCGTCACAGAAAGAGGAGGAGTCAAGGTAAATTAAAATCCATATTTGTGAAATCTAATTACTTTGTCAATGACCAACGAAAATGATCCCTTTGCGATCTTGTATGTACATGCCAATAAAAATCGCCGGGACTATGTAAGAATTTCATTTCTATACACGAAATCAATTTCATCGTGTACACGACAAGAATTTTATCGGATCTAACCAACCTAAATTTTTCGTGAACGTTAATACAAAGGCGTCGCGCGTCGTGACTAAAGCAGGCAAGATTATTTTCTTGATTCAAAGACAGAGAAATGTACACAGTTCGTATTGTAGAAACGACACGACTTCTTACGTAGACTGGAAGTCTTTTCTTAGCGTGTTAAAGAGCGCTTAGGCCGTTTATCCATCGCACGCCTGTCACGGCGATGAGTGATGGGTGCGGTGGACACACGGCAATACTAATCTATGTTGTATAATTTAATCGCTACTTTGGCGCCGCCGCCGTTTTACGTTGTACTATTACTTACTTAGGCTCGGCGCAAACGGGCCATCGACCACAGCCATCGCACGCTACCGTCATAGCATTTGTATCAAGTGAGCGACAGCCACCCGTGTTCGGAAGCCGCCACATTTTACAACCCGCCCGCTATATAATATGAAAAAAATAAGCCAAGTATACAAGTTTACAGCTTTATAGCTGAAATGAATTCCCAGGTTGACCCTCTTTTTTGGCTAATTTGACTGTGTTATATATAACGTAGTAACTGGGTAGAACGTCTAACAGTTAAATGCGCGAGGGGTGGAGCAGTACGATACTGGCGGGTGTTGGCGTATTGTGTGGCCCGTAGCGACCACAAGTGGGGAGTCGCGGACACTGCTGTAGCGAGTGGCCATCACCGGCTACACGTGTGCGGCGCTTCTATGCAAAATATATGAAAAAACCGCTGTCGCAGGCCACCAGTGGCTGTAATCGGTGGTCCGTTTGCGCCTAGCCTTATTCTGTGCTTTTACTAGCTGTTGTCCAAGGCTTCACGCCCGTGGGACCTTTTTTGTCCATTTCATTGATTCATCAGCAACTAAATAAATGCCCCTCAGTTGGGTTCGGGTCTTTTCTCCTCTATCTAGAGAGTCGAGATGGTATAGTTAGGCCATAATCTACACACGCTGGCCTAGCGCGGCTTAGTGGATAAGACATACACTTACTTAACTACCAATTTCCTCTAGCCTTTCAGGTTATGTGAGTTTCCTCACGATGTTTTCCTTCACCGTCTGCAGATGGTAATTCACTTGACTAGTACATATTATATACTCCAATGAAATCCACATTGGTACTGCCGGTCGGAATCGAACTCGGACCTCGGACTCGGACATGATTTGCATGCCAATCACTTATCCATTCGGCCATTAGGAGCTGATCCTATTGGTCGTAGCCTGATTTTATATTTTTTCTTATATGGCAATTTGTTGAACTTTTTGCAAATGTCACAGTTAAATAAATAATAAATAAGTAAATAATGGGCACGGGTCTCCTCCGAAGAATGTGTGATGTGATGTGAATTTATTTTCTCTCACACTATTTACATAGGTACCTTTACTTATTATATCAGTAAATACAAATATTTAGTCACTAGAAAAGTACTGGTAATGAGCGGTTATAATGCAGTGAGGTTTCGGTTTATTTAGTGTGAAGGAGTGTGTGCGTGCGTGTATGTGCGTGTAAAACTGTACAAGCATGGTTGTTGCCTGTTCATTGTTCATGCCAAGGTCAAAACCGTCAGGCATAACCTAACGTGTGTGCGGCCTTTAAGAAACGATTTTTGAAAAGTCAATCTTCAAGAAGAGAATATTCCAGTGGTCACAGGAATAGTAAAAAACCGGCCAAGAGCGTGTCGGGCCACGCTCAGTGTAGGGTTCCGTAGTTTCCCGTCCGTCACAATAAGTGTTCCCACTTATGAGTTTAAAGGTGGGTATCCATACTATCCATTATGTTCGCGATCCAGCAGCGCTCCGCGCTCCTGCAACAGCTCCCGGTAGTGGGTACGTGCGCGAACACGGAGCGTGCAATATTGCACGCTCCGCGGCAGTCGTTCCGACTCGTGACGGTTTTTAGCGCGAACACAAAGGGGAGCGCATGTAAAGGGCGCGCGACAGATCCATTGGATCAGTTGCAGGAGCGCGGAGCGCTGCTGGAGCATGAACATAGTGGTAACGATTAACGATCAAGACTTTTAACGACACTTTTAATACTTTCAATTTCAACACTCTATCTAACCCGCTTTGATTTCAAACATGGGAGAGGGTCATTCAGTCACGGAGAATCTTAACACCGCGATTCAGGAAAATGACGTCAGGTGCACAACGCCATCTATCGAAAGAGACAACAGACAGCCATTCCAAGAATGCTGAAAATGCGTCTGTTGGTCATTGTCTGTTGGTTATACTTTAAGTAGCACCCTTACAATTTCTTTTTAAATATTTTCGATTTACTAAAACCATTTCTACCTTTTGCTATCACAACTTTTAAAAGTTATCTTGTGAAGGCATTTATTAATAAGTACCAAGTACCATATTCCTTTGATAGATGTCGTTGCATGTCTCATTCTTGATCATAATGATAAAGTTCTTGAAAACTATAAATTCATGAATTGGGTTACTAATTAATACATAGACGTGCCAGAAGTTTTCGATGGTAATTTTGAATTGCGAGAACCTATTTTAATAATAATTTTTTTGTTTGAAAAAAGATACGTTCAGGATAATAAAATATTATGTAAACGAAGTTAAAAAAAAAATACGGGCAAATGAAACTTGACCTCTGGATTGTATAGGCGCTCATACGATTCAGGGACCAAATTATATTGGTTAACTGCAGTTTCCATCTGTTGTTTCCATCCAAGTTCAAAATAATTTTCCTAGAAAGTCCTTATAAAGTTCTACTTTTCAGATTTTTTTCGTATTTTCTAAACTTATGGTTCAAAAGTTAGAGGGGGGGGGACGCTTTGTTTTTTACTTTTGGAGCGATTATTTCCGAAATTATTGACATTATCAAAAAATGATTTTAGTAAACCCCTATTCATTTTTAAATACCTTTCCAACAATATATCACACATTAGGGTTAAAATTAAAAAAAAAAACACTTCCCACTTTACATATAGGGGGGCTACCCTAATAAAACATTTTTTTCCAATTTTTATTTTAGCACTTTGTCGGCGTGATTGATACACATATTGGTCCCAAATTTCAGCTTTCTAGTGCTAACGGTCACAGAGATTAAGCGAGGACGGACAGACAGACAGACAGACATGGCGAAACTATAAGGGTTCCTAGTTGACTACGGAACCCTAAAAAATAGTTTTGCTTTGAGGTAGACTAAGCGATTTGCACAGACCTTTTTTTTTTTTTTTTAAGAGGGGAAATGCATTACGCATACCGCCCCGTGCGGGGACACGGGACGGTTATGTAGGACTCGCCGGTCTTAAAAGGACCGGAATACCCACTAAAACCCCTCTGTGCACCGTCGCTTCGCCGTAATTGGTGGGCCCTGGAACTTGTTATAACATCAGCAGCCCACCCAGCGACAGCCCCTTACGGGGCACCGACACCGGGCCCTTTCGGGCCCTAACACCGAACGAGATTTGCACAGACCTACCTTCCTTAGGCTCACCTCACTTACCTACCATAATAGGTACCTACTATAAATGTAGGACGATTGTGTAATATCTAGATAAATTCCTACGTTCATATAATACATATTTGCCGAACTAATAACTTTTGGTAAATGTAGGTGCGGTTGTCAAGGATATCCGTTAGTAAAAGTTATCAGTAAATATTTTACGTAAGGTTAAGGTTTGAAGAAATTTTTTAGGTGTAGTGTTTTCCTTTAATAGTGTATTTATACGCAGTCTCAAATTGATCTACTTCTATAAACAAATTAGGAACTACGAAGTATTGAAAGCTTATTTCTGGGGAGAAAAGATGTCAACTCGATCCGTCACAACTGAGGTTTACTTATTTGTTCTGACAAGGAGACTAAATAAGGAAATATATTTTCAAGCGTAAAATACATACCTCATTCTGGGTATATTGCTGACAGTGACGGTACTGTTAAGTAGACCCTGTAATTGTAAATAGGTCAAAGGACGTACACGAGAATATTCACAGGCTTATAATAGAGAATAAATATGCGGGCGAGTCACGAGCATCCGCATATTTAGTGATAAGAATCTACATCCATGTAATGCGTTGAGTATGGCGATAAGTACTGGCTGTTGTAAATAATGGGCTGTAGGCTAACAAGAAAACGTGATACACATAATTTTCTCCACTAAAATTAGCGACTGAAACTCAGTAGTTGAGTAGGGTAGTGTGTGATAATTTGAACAAGTTAAGTCCTTAGGTAGGTACCTACAAACATTCTAAATTCTATGCCTGATTAATTTTTTCTACCTGTATTAGGTACAAAAAAAAACAATGCAGTTGATTATCCTGAAAAATTGAATCACCAGTCGTCTTTAAGTAGGTATATATAGTAGAAGCTACTTGGTACCTGCATATTAATAAACCTTATATACACATACGCATAACCTACTCAAAAAACTCATATTGTAAAACTCATATTGTAAATACGGTCACTCATTTACTTCAAACATTAGTCAGAGTATACAGTCTGCAGTGAACTTGCAAAAACGTATTAAACATTAGCTATTGTAACTAACGATGTGTGAGTAATACGCTTACATCATTTATTTTCCTACGGCTAGCACAAGCGAGATATTTTTATCACACTTCTAATACTTCTACATACTAATTAGGTATACTCGTACCTAGCAAAGTAAGTCTATGACAAACTTCCAAATAAATCATCTAGTCCACACTTCATTATGTACCTACCTAGGTACCTATAGATAGGTATGATGTTACAACATTTACTTAGTGACTTAAATTCGAGCGAGACAATAAGTTTAAAGAATTGCCATACAAATGCGTTCTAGACTAGACTGTTATTTTGAGGAAAATGTTTTTGTAAGTCGTGTGAGTCGTGTCTGATAAGTAGGTAGGTATATATTGTTACTCCACCTATGATTTTCGGTTGTTGTTTTTTTAGAAATAACCGATAGGTAATTTACCTAGTTAAAGATTGGATCAGCCACTTATCGAACATCATAGATAAAAGGGGCTTTTTGTCAGCTGCGGGATAAAGTGGACTAACAGTGACAGTGTTTTTAGGAAAAAGGCCTGTCTTTTACTGATATATAAGTAGACTAGGTATGCAATTAGAAAAGTCTCATCAGCTTTGGTCATATTACTAATTAGATACGGATTCCACTCAATAGAGGAATTATTCGAAAAAGCTATACACAACTTTCCTCCATCTTCACATATTAAACATTCTTGGTCTAGTGGCGCTGCCAAGCTTATGTACTGAATACTAATAAGTAAAGTATACGGTATACCGGGTGGCGTCCAATAGAGCAAAAAATGAGGTCATAGTACCTATAAGTAGTATATAAATATACCTAAGTATATGTAGGCAGCACTAAATATCTGCAATAAATTAGAAATAAATACTTATACAATTTCCCTAAATACTGACATCGAGATATACACAAACTATGGCTAACAGGGTCAAACTAAGTAGTGTAAAAAGAACGCGATGTCGAGCCTCGACAGTCGAGGTCCTTAGGTAACGCGGCTCATGCAATAACGTACATTAAGGTACATTATAATAAACAGGTATATGTTTATGAATGCATCGTGCACTAACTATATTTATCAGAATCTTTTTCTATAAGTAACTAGTATTAGGAAGGCCTTATTACCTTCTTTTAAGTTAACGTTCGAACGGTTGGACCACGCGTCGGGAGGGAAATTGAACGGGTTACAATTTATATAAATAAATTTGAACTCTTTAACACATAGAAAATAGCTGATTTGTCTAAACAACTATTCTGTGTTTATAAATATTGACACAACTCACACTCTATTTAAAGATATTAGCTTCTCGTAATATTTTGATACTTTAACTCTCCGTCTATTCAAAGTAAATTTAACATTTCTATCACAACACAACTATTGAAAGTGGTAAATTTAAGCACGAGTTAGCTGTTGAAATATTTGTCAATTGAATTTGTAATGAACTTGCACCTACATTCAAGTTCATAACAACGTATGTAATAAAATTATGATCTATAAAGTAGACGACCTTGGTTCACCTTGACCAGAACGTATAACGTAGTCACCAACAGTATTACGTTATACCGGACGGTGCGGTGACTCAATCAGTCCCAAAGCAGTCGTTAAGTTAGCAATAGTCATTCGATAAAATTACACCGATATTGGTCATTTACCTAGGCTTATGATTAAACCGGTAGAATTTTAACTAGCTATTAAACGGGAGAAATGTATTTACTTATTACGAAATTCTTTGGCATACCTAGCTGAAGTTTGGACCAAAACAATAATTTTGCGATGAAATGTGAAATTAATTAATAATTTTACCTCCCAAGATAATGTATAGGACCAATAGATTTATACCTACAGGATGAAATGCTTTTGAAATAGATTGGATTTAAAAATGAAATTTAATTATTTTTAGATTCCACAGAACAAAACTAAACTAATGTATCTTAATATACCTACATAGACTCACGTTTCTATGTTTATTGTTCTAGTCTCTTCCATATCTGTGTCTTGCTACCAATAATTGTATAGTAGGTACTTACTCATATTTTAAATAATTTTAATTTCAGGTAAGAGCTAAAATCAGTGACTTGAAATCAAAGAAACGTATAAAAGATATGGGCATGATGACAGCGTGCGATGGATCCGCTGTGGTCATCGTAGGCGGAGGCCCGTCGGGTGCTACGTGCGCTGAGACTCTGCGCAGTGAAGGATACAAAGGTCGCATCACCCTGGTGGCTAAAGAAAGTTATCTACCCTACGACAGAATCAAAGTATCGAAAATTGGAACCGTTACCGATATTGAGTCGCTTCAAGCTAGATCTGAACAGTATTATAAAGATTCAAACATTGAAATATTAAAAGGTGTCGAAGCTACTTCTGTAGACACTGCTGAGAGGATAGTCTCTTTGAGTGACGGCAACAAACTTCGTTATAACGCATTATACGTCGCCACTGGTTCCTCTCCTCGAGTACCAGACGTGCCTGGTATAAACTTAAAGAATGTCTTTACAGTTAGAAACTTCAGTGATTCCGTCAACATTTTGAACACATTAGGCTCAGAGAAAAACAAAGACGTCGTCGTCTTAGGTTTAAGTTTTATTGGATTGGAAATTGCAGCCTCATGTAATGAAAAAGCAAAATCAATGACAGTTGTTGGCAAAGACCAAGCACCACTTGGCCTTATATTTGGAAACGAAATAGGTAGAAGCTTGCAGAAACTATTTGAAGAAAAGGGCGTCAAATTCGAATTTGATAACACAGTAGCCAAATGCAATGGCGAGAATGGAGTGATAAAATCAGTAGAATTGGCCAATGGGACAGTACTTCCTGCCGATGTGTTGATATTGGGCGTGGGAACAACATTTAACACCACATTCTTAAAAGATAGTGGTATACAAATGGAACAGAATGGTGCGGTTTCCGTTAACGATAAACTGGAATCTAATATAAAAAATGTTTATGCGGGTGGTGATATCGCATATGCCCCAGTATTAGCTAACAATAACAGACCAATGAGTATAGGACATATAGGGCTCGCTCAATACCACGGTCGCATAGCTGCTTTGAATATATTGAAGAAAGAAACACCAGTCACTACTGTTCCATTTTTCTGGACCACCATCTTTGGTAAATCTATCCGTTACTCAGGGTGTGGCAAACCTACCAGCTCGCAAATTGATGGTGATGTGGATGGTTTAAAGTTCGTTGTTTTCTTCTTTGATGCATCTGATAAAGTTATAGCAGTGGCTTCCTGCATGCGGGACCCGGTTGTTGCGCAATTCGCTGAATTTACTCACCAAGGAAAGACACTGCATAAGAAAGATCTGAAAGATGACCCATTTGCTTGGACCAGAATTAATTAAGCAAAAAGATCATACCTCAACCATACATGACTATTCTCATGTATGAGATGCCTTTTTATATAAGCATATACTTTAAGTATACTTAATCTACTACTTATGTATTTTTAGAGCTTGCTTAAGCTTGCGCATATTTGCAGCATCAAACCCAGTATTCAGTCAAGAGATTCGGTATTATTTCAAATTTGAATTTAGGAACTGATATATTGCAGAGGACCGAGTGTTATGGTGCTTAGGAGAGGCCTATGTCCAGCAGTGGACTGCAATAGGCTGAAATGATGATGATATTGTACCTATATTGTTTAATTACCCCAGCCTCGAATAAAACAACTAACTGATCTGTGTTGTTAGCAAAGTTAGTGTTGACGTGCTGTGCGCTAGTGTAGTCATTCAATTAAAAGCTGAACTCACTGGCCACTGCTGTGTGTTGTAGATTGCAATACTTAAAACCATTATATCACACCTAACCGACCATGCATAATTCTCCATTACAACAAAATATCACAATATACAAATGTCAGTCATATAGTCTTAATATCATCTGATGATATATCTATTTTCAGGGTTTTAAATTATTTTACTAACAATATTTGTGGCCTTGGTATTAGTATTTTTTGTAATATTCAGTGGAACGAAAGTCTGCATTTAATGTGTGGTTGTTTGTTATCAAATGTTTATAAATTGACGTCATGCTTCTTGGCGGAACCACATTTACTTTAATGAGTATAAGTTACATAGAAAATTCTATGGAATATCTATAAAATTCTACTCCTATTAAAAAAAAATCTATATGCCTAGTTTCGTTGCTAACTTTAATTTAAAGTGGTTGCGCTGCAGAGTATCCTTTCCGGCGAAACCACCACGATATATATATTACTATACATAGTATAAGATAATATTTAGTATCAAATAATTCTATAACAATTCTATATTGAACTAGTACCCCCAAATCCTCAATCAAAACTAAAAATACGTACAAAATGGTGTCTCAAAATTTCTCTTCGGAATAGTCACTAAACGCCTGATTTATAGTTTTTAGCAAATAACGTTTATGTGAAATATCATAGTGTTGTAGGCGTTTAGTTTTTAGTAAATCCTCCAATTTTGAGACACCGTTTTATACGAATTTTTAGTTTTGATTAAGTATTTGGGGGTACTAGTTCAATATAGAATTGTTATAGAATTATTTGATACTAAATATTATCTTATACTATGTATAGTTATATATATATCGTGGTGGTTTCGCCGGAAAGGATACTCTGCAGCGCAACCCCTTTATATTGAAGTTAGCAACGAAACTAGGTATATAGATTTTTTCTTAATAGGACTAGAATTTTATAGATATTCCATAGAATTTTCTATGTAACTTATACTCATTAAAGTAAATGTGGTTTCGCCAAGAAGCATGACGTATAAATTGCTGTGATTGTAAATTCGATTGTATTTGATTCTACACACAGAATCTTGATACGAATATTTGGTACATAGTACTTAGTATGATGATAGGTGATATTTTTAGATATTTTATGATTATAAATTATTATTGAATAAAACAATCCAATTATGTTTAAGTTCAAGTATTGTCTGAATTACAAATGAATTTAGATTATTTGATCCATTGAATTTATTAGTTTATAATAGGCTGATGCAGCCTTCAAACATTCATAGAGCACAAAAAGTATTCTCTAAAGGATCTGAACAGAACTGTTAAATAAAAAAATAGGCTATTTATTGATAGCGCCAATTTCCAACACAGTTCTTATTCGTTGCAGCAAGAAGTATACTATGTTATTGACACCAATACTTGCTGTGCTGTTCTGTGCACTCACATGCCAGTAAATGAAAATGGGATGACTGCACCTTTTATACATAAAGCTAAGTTGCTGTACCAATAGATTTTTTTTTATTGAATTTAATGGTACAGGACTTTTGGCATACAAACACAGTACAGTTTAGTGTGCCTGACATTAGCTTCTCAAGAGCTAGATCGGAGAGTTTCCAAAAAATGGCCGTCCTAGCTCTTCTAAACTCCCGCCCGAGTAAATCTGTGACTAATTAACGACTTCATTTGGGAGATAACCGATCTTCGCTAGATGCCTTAGTTTTTGAGATATAAATGTCGCCAAACTTGGGAGACTAAGATCAGACACCTATAAACCTTTATAGCTTTTAAATCAGATTTATAACAAATTTTTGTGTTACCAAAATTAAAATTCCTGATGGTAGCCAAACCAGTGTCAGTCACACTATTTAATGTAAAAAAAGTACAAGTAATAATGATATTAACAAAAGTACATACTCATATAAATTCGAATATTAACACAATATACACAGTTTTCTTATATTTTGCTCCAAATGTACTATTTGGTGCCAAGTCAATGTTTGTGATATATCATTGTTGCCCATTCGTTTTTTGTATGTATATTATTGAATAAAGTTTCATAATTATTTTACTATTTATTCATTGGTGACCCATCAAATATAGTTAACGTGAAAGAACAACCTTCACCCATCTGACAACCAGATGAGACATATTTTTTATGAAAATTTAGTTTTATTAACACAACTATGATAGCTTGCCATCAGAAAAGTGTTGAAGTGTGACGGGGTCCATGTAATGACTGATTACGAATACATAATGTCAATACCCCATCTCGTCAACTCGTGGGTGTCGTAAGAGGCGAATGGGAGTAACCTTCTGCAGAAAATTCAAAACAAACTATAGCACCCAACTGACCACTGGGTCTCATCTAGGGAGTAATTGATGACCACAACCAATTTTAAAGTTTCGTCAGAAAACTAACCTTCTTCGGAACAAAGCTAAGTAGGGTGGTTCTCAGCAGGTAAGAGATTTTCGGAAAGTAAAGTACACACAACGAGATTTAGCTACATATGTGGAAAGGTCTTTGAAACATTCATGAGCCATATTAAGAATATGTTTTTTAGAGGTAATGGCTTCAGGAACTCAGGGTTCAACTCAGGAGTTGCAGGGGAAGAATTCTAGCTCTCTGAGGTATGGAATAAGACTCCTAATCCTGGAGCATGTCTTCCGGTTTTCCTTCGATAGAGACATCATCAAGGTACCACACATTCAAATGAGATTTGAGCTCAACAATCACTCTGTGTATTGTCAGACTAAAAATCAGTGGACCTAGTGGATACCCCTTCTGCTCCTTTTCGAGAAAGAATTAGATTATTGTTGAAGGTTGGAAGGCAGTATATACGCCTGGTGAAGAAATGGATAGAATGAAGGAATTTTATCTTTAACCTATCTCAACAGAACTTCCCTTTCCAGTGTTAAAATCTTTGCGAATATTGAGTTATAAAATAATACTATCTATTAATATGTGTATAATATAGGGATTTAAATTATAAAAATTTTCAATTAATAGATTTTTACTAAGCTATCTTAAATGTCTTCTACATAAATATACATTATAATTAGGTTATTCCCAAGTTTCTTTAACTCGGAGGTGTTTCAACCGTTCATATAATGTAACATCCTCCTTAAATACCTTCCTGTGTTTATTCAAAACGTATTCTGCTCTCTCTTCACGCTTTCCTAAAGCTTTTGCGTGCCCTGAGCTTTCAGCCTGAAAATCAAGATAAATATGTAGGTGAAATAATAATATTTCAGCAGCCAGCCAGATTTCATAATAATTTGTGCAAATATCTTAATTAACTTACTTCTGTAAGATAGGGAAAGCGAAGATAGAACATATTTTGTTCTTCTACAGCAAAGTCCTGTTGTTTTTGACGAATATGCTTAGGTTCCACTTTTTTTACTAATCGGTCTTTTCCTCTGAATAAATGACCGTTTGGCAAACGATTTCGTCGAAAAAGTGCGAGCGTTAATTTCATGTTTCACTAAATTTATTATCAGAGAAGCGAGGCAATTCAGTAATTCTACTTGTATTAATATATTCCGTTTAGATTTGGACTTCTAGGTTAGCCATAAAGTAAGCAATAATCATGTCAAATGTGTCAATAATGTAATGAATCTGTCAATTCTGTCATATGTCTGACAACTTGACAGCACTCTTTATAGAGGGGACCTTTGCCATTACCTACTAATGTCTTTTTCATTTTTTTTACAGTACTGTTAGTATAATATTTATTATTAGGTTTTAATTTTCTTAATTTATTTCTAAAGTACTTGTTTGATCCAAAGTCACCATAAAAAATCGCGGGGTCTGTCTGGATGTAGGTATAAGTGTTCTGTGCACAAGGCGTAGAATTGGATGGCGCGTGTTAGGAGGGGCCTGTAAAGCAGTGGACTGCAATAGGCTCTGGAATCTGAATGATGATGTTTTTTTTTAAAGCTCACCTTCGCGATATTATTATGATCGTAATCATAGTACCGTAAATTAATTCCAAAGAAAAGAGTTATTTTTTTATGTCCTCAGACTTTTATTACACACAGTTGACACAGTATTTTATAATCATACATTCTTATCCCAATAACAATATATCATATATAATAATATATCATCATCGTAGCAGCGCAGCCTAATGACGTTCACTGCTGGGTTTCACTTTCACCTAAAATCCACCGTGGTGGGCTAATATAATTTTCTTATTTTATTTCTAAAGGATTTGTTTGTGCCATAGTCACCATAACACACAAATCCAAAACCTCACAGGCGTGAAGATAGTATATTCTCTTTCTCTCTCTAGTAGTCTAGTCTATGTCAGAATGGCTGTCGATCGAGCGTAGGGGTGTCGTATTGTCGTAAATAAATTGTGTTAAAATCAATTAATTCCTAATGTAAGCTAACTGTTGATAGGTACCTACGTATATTTACCAAATATGGGATCACGGGGCTGACAATTGTGTGCCTTTATTGGAGCAGTTTCTGGCGGTAAGTAGTTTTTGTGGCTGATATAAGTTTTCGTACACATTTGTATTTAGAGAGCTTCCCGTTAATTACAATTTATATGATAAAGAGTCAAACAATATATTTTTATAATGCAGCTTTTAAGCAGCAAAAAGTTGTTTTAAATATATAGGCCAAATTATAATTTCCTTACCGTACATAGACTCATTTCATTTCGGTACCCTTTCACTTTATTGTGTACATTATTTTCGTGCTCTACTTATTCTGAACTCGCTTTTTTATACTCCTCCTGTTTTAAAAAAGAAACTGTTATAATTTATGTGATCATAATACCGTTTTTCGTTAATCCTTGTTCTAAATATAACTTTTTTTTAAATGATGCACTGTTTTTATCACATGAGAGTGACCTATTTAATTGTCCCATGTATAAACAATAACAATAATAATTAGATGTGTATATAAAACTGACAAACATTTATCTGGTTTTATGACTGGTGTCTTCTAAATTGTCAAGATTCCTAATCTGAACTTCTTCCATGTAAAATTTCATTTTTCAAAATCTAAACACCTGTATGTATATACCATTTACTTTGTATTAGTTAGTATAATAAATATTCACACAATAAGCTGTCTGTTTGATATATGTATTATAATATTCTTTCAATAAACAATCGAAGACAACAAAACTTATGTAGGGAATAAATTAAACTTATCTGTTTATTTACAATTTTTGTTTTTATGTTTTTGTCTATTGAAAATTTGAAATAAGCAGTAGCTAAGTACTCATGGATATTTAATTTATAAGTATAGGTTTGTCTAGGCTTTATATTTTTTAGAAGACTCCTTTTTAATTCCTGTGGCAAAAATTTATTTCATTAAACTTATAACTCAGAATGAAGATGTCTTTCTTTATTTTATTTTACTACTGCATAGTGAGTACTGTACCTATAAAATTTTTTTTCTAGTTCTAATTATTTTCTTTAGATTTTCAATACCTATATTATATCCCTATCAAATCTTTATACTACAATGAAGAAGTATTTGGTATATAATCTTATTACCTACATACCATGCGGGTGAAGCTGCGGGTGGACGCTAGTATACTTATCAAAAACGTGTCAAAAAGGGAATTAAAAAACCAGTATAAGTAGAACAAAAGTTATTAAAGTTCTTAAATAAGTGATTATTGTGCTACAATTAAACAAATCAAAATTACTTATCATATTTGTGTTACATAAGCAAACTTTTGTAAACACTCTTCTAGAAACAAATAAAAATTGTGATGCCATATAATAATGTATTATGTGTTATAATAATTGTAACTACACAAAATATGGTTCCACATAATTTGCTTAGGTCAATGAATAAAGTTAGGTAACTACATAATTAATAATATATTTATTAACCCTCTCAGGTCTCTAGTTAGAGGAGAGGAGACCCGAGCCCAGTAGTGGGACTTAATGGGTTGCTGATAATGATGATGATGAACTACCACCTATATACTTTTTAATATTATTGAATACCGTGTAGTGACGGATTAAGAATACATGATGTTGTTACTCTATTTCTAACTGTGGGTGTCGTAAAAAGCGGCTAAGGGAGTAACCTTAAGCAAACCCTATATCAAACCATCTGTCCAGCGTGTATAGTAGCTAAATTCCCTTAACAATATTTGAATGAGACCCATGCCCAGCTGTGGGATGTCTATGGGTTGATATGATGAATATTACATAAAATCAGTCAATGTGCCATTGATTCATTAATTTTGGTGTGGAAATACCCATATCTGCCTCAAGAAATTGTATGGGCCAGCATCTGTGGGTTACGGCTTCATTTTATTTATTTATTTTAGAACAATTTACAAATTGTGTGCAAAACCTAATTAAATATCTAAATTAAATTAATTACATGAAACAATTAAATCAGAATAGATTGAAATAAATTACACTTGAAAATATTGCAATGTCTAAAATACATAATGTTTAAATAATGTTTAGGTACCATGTAAAATGTATAAAAGCTTATAATTCTGAGATAAAATGGGGACCAAAGAGATTAATGTAAAAAAATATATAAAAAATAAATGTCACCCACCATTATTCATTGCAATAAATTCTTCAATTTCGTAAAAACATTTTATTTAAAGAAAAACTCGTAAATTACCCTAACTTACGAGTTTTTTACTTATATTTTAAAATAAATGTGTCATATATTTTTTATGTGCAAGCAGCATTTTTTATGTCCAATTGCAGGAAGCAATTAAACAGTCTTACTGACTGATACTTAGCACCATGTCTCAACGTTAAATTGTAACCAAAATGATTTCATTTAATTTTATCTTATTTTTTAATCATAATGTATGTGTTCCTTCTTATATTGATCTCTCATCAGATCACTGTTCTCGAAATCACCAATATACTTAGCCAAATCTCGAATATTACTAATGTGTATAGTCTAGGTACTGTCAGTATAGATTCATACAATATCTTAGCTTAGACTCGACCAAAGCCTAGCAGACTGTTTTTGTATCTTCCATACTGATCTCGTCTCTCAGACTCCTAAGGGATAACAGGCAGATGATACCGAAGACTCAATGGAATCAAGTTCTTTTTTCCAATTTAGTGAGGAGTCAATCTAAGTAAGTACCTAAACACTTGGTCGACTCTACAGTCTCTCTAAGTCAATTTTGTAGTTACCTTATATCTAAATTGTCTGACTTGTAATTGCGAGTGGCGGGTTTTCTCTTTTTGGAATTAACGACTAATTTATTTACACTAAACCAATTTTGAAAGATATTAAGTGCAGTGTTTATTCTTGTATTCAAATCTGACATATTACACTGTGCACTTACAATCGCGTTGGTGTCATCCACGAAAACAGTAAGACGAATTTCCGGGTTTAACTGCATCATGTAGCCAATTAATTAAGTCATTCGTGAACACAAGGAACAAAATTGGACCCAAATTGAACCCTGGGGAATACCCATATTAACAATTTGTATTTTTGAACAATACGTTAGTCTCAATATCTAATTCCAATATCTTTAATCTCTTCGTACATTTTTCGTTTAATTAAGTATGAATTAAAGAACTTGAGTGCGTTCCCTCTTAGACCGTAATGCTCTATTTTAGTAAAAAGTAAAATAAGTTTATGATCAACTGCGTCAAAAGCAGAACTAAGGTCTTGGGAGATGCCAGCCACTTTAGTTTTGCCATTAATTTTTTCTAAAATATCGGTAATTAGATTGTTTATGGCATCCGCTCTACCCACACGAAGTGCAACCAATATATCTATATGTTCTTTTAATGAGAGTTATTTTTAGTTTATTATAACCGCTCGAATTTTTGTTATCCATTGCTGACACAATCCTTTTTACTTCATTCAGTGTTACGGTTGATAAAGACATTTCTATTTGAAACCTGGCTACACTATTATGTAAAAAAGTGATGGACTGATTTGTATCAAAGGTATCAATGTGTCTGATTAAATTGTTTAGAAAAAAATATTGAAAACTTCTCTAGGGAAAGAACTTAAAAAGAAGAAAGAATCTGTTGTATTTAATACAAAATTTGTATACCGGTTGTCATGTGATCATGTATCAAACACAACTCGCAAACTTGTAGCCTCTATCTCAGAAACTACTACCTAATTCATTGTTCAACAAATGTTTTCAAATTCTTGCACTATTGTATCAAAACGCAAAAGAATGTTATCCAAGTGCTTATCCATTCTAAATGATCTATCTATATTTTTGTATACAAAAAATGCAAGCATTGTTTCAGTAACACTAATAAGTATAAAAAAAATTAAACAATACTTGGCTATTAATATTACTCTGATTTATTTTTAGCATTAAGAAACTTATAATGCTAGTCAATAATCTCTTGTTTTGTTGGGGTAGGTACTTTACAGACTATTGGTAAACACTTAACAAAGAAAAAAAATACTGTCTAGTGCGAGTCAGACTCGCGCGCCTAAGGTTCCGTACTCTCAGGATTATAGCAAGGTATTATTAGAGCAAAAAAAAACAATGTTTACCAAACAAATTTTTGATAATTACCAAAAAAGTGTGCTACTTAAAAACGTTGTCTTATTTTTAATGTAATTTTTGCTGACTTAGTAATCAAACGTCCATCCATCATCCATCCTAACTTTCACATTTATAATATTAGTAAGATAAGTAAGACTAGCATCCGCCCGCGGCTTCGCCTGCCTGGTATGTCGCATGTCGGTACAAAGGAGGCTATAGTAAAGTATAGTATGTCTTACTCCACGTCTTGGACTATTTCTATTTGAAATTTCGTGAACATCAGATTAGTAGTTTCAATTATTTCGAAGATTAACGCTACATTCAAACTGACAAACATTACCTCTTTTTAGAATAGATAATCAAAGATCAATCATCATAATAATCAACTGCAGTCAACAAATATAACCAATGCTAGTTTTTATTACTTTCCAACAGCCAGCATGGGGTCCAATTTTATCAATTAAGTATACTTGCTCATTTTTGTGGAGCCGAGTCACAGTTGAGCTATATGAGCCTAGTCTCATGGCATGTTAACGCTGGTCATTGCCCCCTTTATATCCTTAATCACATGCATTTACTGCCTTCGAACCGTGCAGTGTAAGCTCATAAAGTTGTGCCTTTGTACCTACTTCACCTAGTTTTCACTTGCACCAATTTAACTTTTTACTACTCTTTGCTCATTTTCCTGCATTTATACGAGTCAAATCAATTTGAGTTTACTGATTAATAGCTCTCCTTTACTTGTGATGTTAATTATGTAATACAATCGTATTTTTTTTAAATTAAAAACATCTTGTAGTTGATAATTCTGAATATTGAATATTATTATGTTATGTTATGACTGTTCAGCTCCAGCGTTGACGGGTATGACTGATATCAAAGTAATTTATTAACCCAGTGACGCAAAGCTTAACGCTTTCATAAATTACTGAAACTTGCAATACAGCTTATGAATTTAACGGTATGAATTTAATTCCAGCCAAATTGAATCATAAGCGCATCAGCGCGAAGCGAAAAGTTATATCAAATTATTATAGGAATGAATTTAAATGCAAATGTCACGCACACGATGACATTGCACGCATTAGGTCAGTACGAAGCATTTTGAATGCGCTAATACAAATCTTAATTTGATGGAAGTCGAATCGAAAAATAATACGTGCGTGTGATTTAACATGGGCTCCAAGTCTGCTAATTTATGAATGGATCAATTGTAATTAGATCTGTTAGCATGAAAGAGTTAATTAACTAAATTAAATATTACATTATATCGCTAATTAATCAGCTGTTTAGCTGATTTAGGTTCAAGGCCGCGCGTCAGCTAAAAGAGATCCCGGATCTGAATATCTACCATAAAAATAATTCTAAATAATATAATAAATATGTATCTCTCTAGTCATTTCATGGGACCCTCTATGCGACACCCCGACCAGCTTCTCTTTTCTAAACCGTCAAACTTAAAAATCTGAAAAAAATCTTTTGAGTTATTGCCGCAAAGGTTTTTTTTATCGTCATTACAAATGATTGAATATACCGGGTAAAAAAATGCGTAAGTAATACGATATCCACACACACTTGGCCGATTTAAAGCCAAAATACGACCATTTGAATGCCTACTCGAAAGTTTTGATAAAAAAAATGTTGAAGTACTTGCTTACAATTTGGGGCCAAAAAATACGGCATTCTGTTTTTTTCTAATACTTACCTATCTAATGACACTTGGGTTTTTGAGATGAATCTAACGATACCTTCATTGTCTAGATCCATCCAGCCCATTGAAAGATACGTGACAATAAAGAAATTTAAAAACAAACAAACATACCTACAAGATACGCTCGATAAATATACCCTTCCTTGGCAGTCGGGTAAAAGGATAACTCTCGTTATGGCCTGTCTCGACCAGTGGTTAGGTGAATTGCCAGACTGGTTGATATTTCTTCCACAAACGTTGACCATGTATTTTTCTTATTATAAAACAGAGTTCATTTGCTACTGCTTTGTTATGGGAAAAATGTCAGAGTGTTGCTGTAATGCTCAAATATCATTCGCAGTATAGTCTCAACTGCTGAGAATTAGACATGTTTATGCTGTTTGTATATAGAAACTTCCGAAGTGTTCGTTAAATTTCAGAGTATTTTAATAAGAAATGGCATTCAGTAATCATTTGTTATGGTGGGCTGGTCATTTATGATTTATTAAAGTTGCTTCCTAGAAAAATTATCTTGTTTTCTGATCAATATTTTTAAGAAAAAGTGTGTGCGTTTTAATGCTGATATAAGGATTTTTCGATTGTTTTAGAACCCAGAAGAGATTCCACAACATCAAAGTGTTGCCACCACATCATTTTGACTCGTCGCTCTGAGAGCTACCGAAGATGGCGCAGGTCGGAGCTAACATGGAGTATCAGGAGTACAAGTGGGCGTACTCAATCATGGATTCCTCCAAGTAATTCTTTTTTTGTTTTTTTAGGGTTCCGTACCTCAAAAGGAAAAAATACGGAACCCTTATAGGATCACTCCCGTTGACCTAGAATCATGAAATTTGGCAAGAAGCAATATCAAGTAAAAGCAATAGGCTGAGATGATGATGATGATTTCAAGTTGCACAAGTATCCGAAACCGTACTCGTATAGTTATATCACTGAATATTAGTACTAGGGTATACAATGATAAGCCTAAAAAAATTGAAATTGAGAATTGAGTGAAAGTTTATTCCGGACTGATGTTTATATAAAGAATAGTTATTCTAACTTATTGCTATTCCATGATCAGGGTGTAGCCAAATTTTCATTATTTTTGCGATAGCACGCACCATTTTCGAGATACGAGCTGTTATAGGTGGAAATCTGCGCGAACGTCGAGGGCAGTCGGGCTCCGGCGATCAATTTGCGAAATTTAAACTTAACACCCCCTATTCAGAGCAATCCGGCTCGGACTGGTTAGGTTAGGGTTATTTTTTTTTAAACCACTTAGAAGTAGGAGCCCGGCAAAACGGCTCCGGCGACCTATGTGGGACAGCTGAGCAGCACACAAGTCAACATAAAATAAAAAAAATATAAATGTAAGCAGTAATAATTAAAAAATAAATCTCAAGCTTTTGGATTCTGTTTCAAATTTACTTGCAAATTGAAGCGACTTTTTCATAGTTTTTTTTAGCTCAACGAGTGCTTGATTCGCTTAGATGACTAAATATACTTTAAAGCTCTTTTAGTTTACATAATTACGAGTATTATGCAGAACGGCAATATAAACGTTTGATATCTATAACACAATCTCTGTATTTGATTAATATTCGTATATAAACACAAGGTGAAATTGGCAGGATAATGGCTTCTGTTATGTTTTATTAAACAATGTACAATTATCAACTTCAGTCGATTAATTATCATGAAGCAATAATTGCGAACATCCGACGAATGCAGTATTTTCGCGATTGGATGTTCAGCCGGATCGTTTGAGTACCTACTTACTCAACAATGTTATAATAATAATAATACGAGACTTTTCACCGATGGAACATCTCATCTCTTTTTTTGGATGATCTGCTCTGATCAATAACTTTGTGTAACCTTCAAAATACTACTGACTTACTCAGACTTACACTATACAGAGAGCTTGTGTATAAAATTTCACGCTTTAAGATCCAACAGTATGTTATGTTTTGTGCTATCTGTCAATCAGCGTTAATAATAATGGAGTCACATGTTTGTTTTCAAAAGAATTACAGACAAGACAAACAAAATTGTCAATAAGTAATACATAAATTTTTTTGTGGCCAATCTATTCTGATAAGAGTTTACGTTCTGCACGTAAAGTAGTAAATCAGATAGATATTTGTTATTACTTTTAGACACTATGGGTTGTACATAGAAACGAAATTCCGGAAGGTGAAGTGAAATGTATACTGTATGAGTATGACGCGCGAGCAACTAGTGGAACTCCAAGTTGACATGCGGCTGTTCGCAACTTAGTAGCGGCAGCGCCAGTTATTGCAAAACCTCTTTATGTATGTATTCGCGATGAAAGTATCACTGCAAGTAAGATCAATGACAACGTGTTGCGTAACGTTTTCTTTTATTTGTACGAACGGTAAGCGTCGGAGTAAAAACCTATTGTGCTGCATATATTGTTTAAATTCTTCATGATAACTACTGACTGTTTAAAAACGTATGGTTAATATGTTTGTTTCTGCTTGTATAAACATGAATGTGAGTGTAGTGAGAGTAATATTCAGTATTCGAAGTCTCTGTGGGTAATAAAATGCGGAGCAAGAAATTAATGAACCGTAGAACGTTTTGTTATTTAAATTTTCACGGCAAACAGTAAACGGCAAGATATATTAAATGCCTCTTTATATGACACGATGAAGTAGCTCGAAGTGGTCAGGAGTTCAGAACACATCAGTGAAATTAGAGGGTTATCAAGGGAAATATCTTAATTATTGCACACTTATTACGAGTAGGTACGTGTTATTTTGTCATTAGGCACTCATTTACAGCTTGAAAATTAGTCTGGATAGTAAAAGGGTTTCTGTGGAACATCCTAGAGCTGCTCGAGCATTTCTTTTAGCCAGACTGTAATGAAATTGTTTAGGAAAAATTTGATTCTTATGGTTCATCCATGAATCAAATCATGGATTTAATAATGGATTGACAGTAAAGCTTTGAGAATGACATGATATCATCCATGCAAAATATGGTATTAGAGGATTCATAAAATTTGATACTAGAAAGCCAGCTTTTGTGAATTAAGTTTATTGTTAATATTATATTTTATGTTTAACTGACTATAAAACTGTACTACACCAAACTACTTACCACAAACAACTTTTAGATAACATTCTTTATTTATTTAAGACAATATCTTTTAAAACAGAGCCGTGCATTTGATCGAAGACGTTATTGTTCGTAATAAGATGAAGAAAATCGGTGTAATCAATCATACGTTACAGGAAAATTTTCATAAATAGCATGTTTTTGAACTAAAAAGTCTACGTCTCATCCCACGTGATCCATTTATTCATGTTACTAAAATTACCTCGAATATACGTTACACGTTAAACAACCTCGTAGCTAATATATACGAATTGGTTTCAGACGACATAAGCACTTATACTTATCTTAAAAATAATGACATGAGAAAGGAACTGCCAAATTTCACGAAAGACTTGCTTTTTATATAAAGAAAGTGCGCCAGTAACCATAATAAACATCGTCCCAATGTTAAGTGATGATTAAGAAAGACAGAAATTTTTGTTTGTTAAACATAAGAACGGTTTACATAATAAAGGTCTTGAGTTCATACACTAGTGCGCTATTATGTTTTGTCTTATCGATATACAAATATAATATTACAATTTTGTTTCACGCATAAAATTATAAGTATTAATTTATTAATATTAATTAAAAATAATAAAATAATTTAAATCAATAAATTAATCAAATATTTTGTTAATTATAAAATCAATATTAACATTAATGGAATTCATCAATACAGTAACACTCGTTAACCAATAATATATTCAATTCTCTTTTAAATCTCAATAGTGTCATATTTTTAATTTCCGCAGGTATTTTATTGTAGGTATAATAACCCACTCAGCTCGCTAGATAGAGAATAGAAGACCCAAGCCCAGCGGTGGGACTTAATGGGTTGATGATGATGATGATGATGATATAGCTGGAGCACCAAAAAAGCCTTTATACTAGTGATGTCTTACAGCTACTACTTACAGCAGCAATAAACAAACGAATTTTATATAATTTAATTGCATGTTGGGTTTGTATTGGACCTTTTCTAACATCAGATAAATTTTGGTATAAATGAAGATTTCTTTTCACAAACAGTGCTGTATTATATGTAGGTACCAGAGCGCACTTACTCTCTGAATTTCGACTTTCGACATCGATTTTGATTTCGCTGTAAATTGTTTGAAAGTGACAGTGACCATATTATCTAAATTTGAATGAAAACTTCGCTTAGACGCTTAGGTATTTTGTCCTCTGTAAATAACAAAACTTCATGCCGGCCGGCATCGACCAATTCTACCGACAGATGAATTAATGATTAAGTAATGAATTAAAAAAAAATGAACAAACAAAATGGTGGAACGGTGCCGCGCGTCTGATGCGACAAGCGCATCAGCTAATAATCGCATAAGTACGAATTAAAATTTTTTGACGTAAATAATTTCAAGGCTTCACACATTTAGCAGAAATTGTAATATTATGTTTTTGGTTTGAATATAATAATTAGTGTGCTTTAATAAATATGTCATTTCCCGAGATCGCAACATTAAAAAAAAAGATTTTATTGGTACTTACTTGATAATTGAAATATCAACAACTTATTATTCCTATTATTCAATTTCTACAACATAAAAATATGGCTAATCAGTTGTAACAGGGTAAATTTATTGCTATTAGCCTATTAGCATTTACTACTTGTAAAATGATTAGGTAATAATCCTTAATTTAGTTTTACCTTTTAATGTTTTTGACTTGTCGAGTATGAGTATGATATTGTAGCAATATCTGTTAGCGACAGATTTGTATGGCAACGATACGTCAAATGAAAAATCGCGTAAATCGGGATGAAATTGGGGTTCGTGACCTGTATTGCCACGTTATTGGGCAGATACTATAGTACTCTAATTACGGCAGTAAAAATAGGGCAATTTTTAAAAACGAATACCTACGTTGGTGGGGCAATATGCCTATGCGTACTTATCGTTTTTAAAAAGGACGTAGGTACGTATTCGTTTTTTTTGAAAAGGTGACCTTTTTAGAAAAATAAATATTGCTCTAGTGTAGTCTAGAGAGGCAGAGGTAGTCAGGAAGAAAACAGGGGAATGCTTTTGTATAAAAATCCGCATTCGTGTTCCCTCTTAATATCATAATTTGTATAGACATGAATCTTGTAAGTCCTAAAAATAGCTATCGCATGTCCTCTCAGTGAGTGCATGTTATTGATTGAAGAGGTCCTGGTATAACGTTTCATTACGGAGACGCTCCACGTTGGAAAGCGCTTCATTTAATTAGGTATGGGTTGATAGGTCACTTCGTGGTTTTACTTACAAGTTCGACGATATCTTACCATTGTTTATTGTTGCCGTTTTTGTACATTGCTTTGTAGTATTGTATTTTAGGGGAACGTTAGGTTTAAGTAGTTAGGCAAGTACTTACCTATCTTTTTGAAGTGACTTCAATGAGAAGAGTTTAAAGTTTTTTAACGTTACTTGCTTTATTAGCTTGTTTTTTCGAATTCCGTACCTCAATACGAAAAAAGAACTTAAATATGATAACATCACTCATGTCTGTCAGTCTGCCACAGCCAATTTTCTCCGAAACTACTACCGTTTGAGTTGAAATTAGGTACACATATTATTAATGTAAGTCGGTGACCCAAAGATGAACGTGTTATAAATTGCATTATGATTTGTGGGTGTGTTTTAATTTAATATTTCTTTGTTGGTGGACCACCAGTGTTAAGGAGGTAAAAGCACTAAGGTTTAACTTTCAGGCTACGGCTTAGCTCGATTTAATAAATACAATACAATCGACCACTACGTTAAAACAAATAATAAAACTGCTGTACAAATGATTGATAAAGGTGTTTGTCTCTTGTTACCAATGCTGTATTATTAACCTGTAAAGATTGTTTAATAATACATCTATTATAACAATTGCTCATTTGTCCTCAGTGACCCTGTCTAGTGCCAACACTATTTTTATTTACTTGTTTAAAAAAAAAAACTGAAAATTTGAAGTCACCCCCGACAAGTGCTGATGACGTTCAATGGCTGCACCAATTTTAATAAAAAAACTGTTTTATAACCATTACGATAATGTCAGCTTTCCAACAATCATCGCATCGTAACTCTTAGTCTAACGTGTCTGAAACTGTCCGTGGCATCGTAACTCTTAAAAATTTTATTCATCGATTAAAGCAAAAACTGCATTAAAATCGGTCCATTCGTTTATAAGTTACGATGCCACCGACAGACTCAGACACGTTAAACTAAAAGTTTACACACCTATTCTTGCTTCGGGGGTTAAAAAGGTTATCATTAGGGTGGAAATGCAAGTCATATTAGTGTCGGGAAATGCTTTATCGGTTTATAAACCCAAAAATATAACTGCAAATATTATTTCTATTATTATAGTGGTGAACTGGTGATAGTATGCTATCTATGAACATGATCTACCGTTATATTCCACAATGGATGACGACCTAAATGCCGTGGTGGCGGAACGCTATGACTTCCGTACCGTTCCAACGGGTTCCAGCCCGGACTTATGCACCATAACATTTTTGCAAAGAATTATTTATTGTAAATATAGCTTAGCTACATTCCATATCATTAGCAACCCATTAAAGTCCCACTGCTGGGCTCGGGTCTCTTCTCCTCTATCTAAAGAGCTGAGATAGGGTAGATATGGATAGGTTTAGGTCATAATTCACGAACGCTGGCCTAATGCGGGTTGGTGAATCAGACATACACTTAGAATTTCTTCTAGGGTATGTGGGTTTCCTCACGATGCTTTACTTCACCGTTAGCAGATGGGTACATAAGAATTCCACGAAGTGAAATCCATATTGGCACTGTATGTCGCTTGGAATAGAACTCGGACCGCATGACTTGCATGTTGGTCACTTAACCATTCGGCCGGCATCGCCTCTACGTTCCATATTTATAAGTCAGATGATCTTAGTCCAAATATATCTCTACATTTATCTTTGTTACATAAAATAGCATCTCCCCTAATTCCCTTATGGTTGATGCTTCACAATTTCACACCCACATTTCGCCAGCTGTGTTTGGTCCCATGTAAAAGGAGGCGAGCCTATTGCCAACAACCGGGCACTTTTACATGCTTCAAAATTTCGAAACAAAAAACTCAGTACCTTAATATGCCATAACTTCAGCCAGTTTTTTTGTTTTTCATTGCCTGAAGTGGCAGACGAGCTAGCGGCCCACCTGATGTTAAGTGGTTACCGCCGCTCATGGACGTTGGCAATGTTAGGGGCACAGCCAAGCCGCTGCCTACCTAGGGAGGATAGATCTCTTTAAACCTCGTCTGACGAAGGACATGTCATAACGCTTAGGAAACACTGCTGCAAGTAGTTCACCCCAGAGCCGGCACGTATGTGGGAGGAATGATCGCTGAAACCTTACCGTGTTGGACGATATTGGCTCCAGGTAGTGTGGGGGAAGTCTACAGCGGCGCCGAGTGGTGCGATGGTAAAAAGGCGACGATGGCACCAAATCATGAAGTTCTTCGGAGCACTCCCCGTGGAAGACTCGATAGAGCATACAGAGTGATCCAAATAAGTCTCTCCGCTGCTCCAACGATTCCAATTTGTCCGTAAGATTGGGATCATCGACGATGCGAATCTTTGAAGGGAGTCAAGTGGGTCGAGCTGGTACTTGGGAGCTCGCGCCCAGAGGTGAGAGCAGTACTCCAAATGCGGCCGAACCTGTGCTTTATACAGCACAAGCCGCTGTTTGGGTTTGAAGTACTGCTTCGCCCTGTTCAGGACACCCAGTTTTTTGCTCGCCAATTTGGCTTTGTCCTCCAAATGTCTCCCAAACTGGACTAAAATATGACCAATTTAAAAAGTACCTATCAATACTACCACCGGCGAGAATGCATGAAAAGACTCCAGTGTAATACAGAATAAGTAGTAGTAAGTACTAACTAACGTGTAGTACTTAGTCAGGTTAATAGTTTTAATCTATATCTATACTTCTGTTTTAATATTTTATACTGTATTTTTGAACGAATAAACTTAAAACCTACTAGACCGATTTCAAAAAATCTTTTGCCGTTGTAATCTACATTATCACTGAGTAACCTAGGCTTATATAACTCCAAGTTACAGCCAATAGGAGCTGAGCAGTGGCCAAATAAATTACGACAGGAGCGAAGCTCCGCGCGTCGCGTCGTCTAGTAATTGTTCCTCTAAATAAGATTTCGCGACCCACAGTTTAAAAAACCACTACGATAGAAGATAATTTTATGAGCATTTATTGAGCATCTGACTATAAATACTAATCTCTGATGCCTTAACCATCAAATACATGTTATTCATCGATTAAAGTATAATAACCTGACTGAATATAATCATTCAACTGTTATTTTTAATTTGTATAGGACTCAGAAAACGACCATAAATTACTACGTCTAAAAACACACTTTATCTGTCCAATGTAGGTAACTGCCTCGGTGGCCCAGTGGGAAGTATATACGACTGCTGTGCAAGAGGTCCCGGGTTCGATTCCCGGGTCGGGTGAAAATGGTATTGGGTTTTTCTATCATGAAATTCCAGTATTGAAATTTTCCCGGAGTTTGGTAAACAAATGTTCCCGGTTGATGACAATAGGCTCGCCCCCTATTTCATGGGACCAAAAACATACCTGGCGAAATGTGGGTGTGAAACACCTCTGTCTACCCCTTCGGGGAAAAAGGCGTGATGCTATGTATGTATGTTATGTAGGTAAGTACATAATTTATAATGTTATTGTTTCAGGGTGTCGGCATGTTTGATCTCAATGCTGCTAATCGTGTATGGTAGTTTCCGATCTTTAAACATGGAGAGGGAGGCGAGAGAAAGAGCCGAGAGGGAAAGAGAGGCGACACTGTTGGGCGGCAAGCCGGCTACCACCACAAGTTCATCAAATAATAGTGAGTTAATAACTTTAATGTTTAATACTAACCGTATACCTATCTCTAACCGTGTTCTCTATTAGCAGAGGTGGCTAACTTGATAAAGCCAGGGATTTACTTCTTACCGATCAGAAGCTGTGCGATCTAGTATTTACAAGTATAGTCACTAGTTCTTGAATAACTTTACATCAAACCTATAAAATAATTATTATTTATTACGTCGTTGTATTTGAGTTACAAGTCGGTGAATTAATATATTGTATAAAAATATTACTCCATCTCAACCCGTGGGTGTCGTAAAAGGCGACTAAGGAACAACCTTATGCAGATAAGACAACTGCGAGAAAAGGAAAATTCGAAACAAACCCTATATCAACACGTTTGGCCATCGTGGTATAGTGGGCTAAATTCCCTCTAAAATCTTTGGACGAGACCCTTGCCCTGCAGTGGGACGTTTCTGGGTTGTAGTGATGATAAAAATATTAAACAAAATAATGCCAATTACCAATTATTTTATAGTATTTACTAGCTTCCGCCCGCTGCTTCGCCCGCGTGGTATGTATTTTATACCTATAAACCTTCCTCTTGAATCAGTCTATCTATTAAAAAAAACCGCATCAAAATCCGTTGCGTAGTTTTAAAGATTTAAGCACACATAGGGATATAGGGACAGAGAAAGCGACTTTGTTTTATACTCAGTAGTGATATCCTTTATTTGTTTTCTATTGTTACGAGGTAATGTATGTTATGAGAATGTATCAGTCTATGTTACCGTTAGATTGTTATTATGTCATTGAGGTATATTTGATTGTTAGATTTAGCTGTTGACTACGATATTCAAAAATCCCTTTGATAATTATACTATTTAAGCTGAACTGTCAGTAGTTGTAATAAAGATCTTACTGGTAGATATTATACAAACTCTCTATGTATTTACAAGGTCAGAATGTTATAATCGAAACATCCTGAAGGTACTGTAGTTAAGTACAGAAAACGTAATAGATAATTTGGGCGCTTTAAAAAACTCAGCCCCATTCAATTCAGCCCATTGCAGTCCACTGCTGGAGATAAGCCGCGGTCTCCACTTCAGCAGGCGCTTGCTCCAACGTGCATAGGTCGTTCTGCAGATATGACCAGCCCACTGCCACTTCAGATGATTTAATCCGCGAAGTAATCCGACAAAGCACAGCAATTTGAAGTTATGGTCTGTGCACACAGTAGAAAACGAAAAATCACCTTGGCCAAAGAGTAAACTTTTGTAGACAACTCCTCTGTTCAAAATTTGGGAGCAACTAGCTAACTACTGTTTTGTCAACATACATAAACAAGCTCACAATATGGTCTGACGTTGTTTCCCAACTACGAAGCACACCATTGTAACCTAGGAGCAACAGCAAATAACTAGAACCTACTAATCATAACTATACAAACAAATAAAATTGAAATGTCTGTTTGTAATATCAAAATAACAGCTTTTTAGAGTAGGCATACGAGAGTATGTACGGTACTTAACAAAAATACACTTTTCAACATTTTTACACACTGTTTGTTTGAGGTAAACTTCAAAATTACTGAACCTATTTCGACGGGACTTTTGCTGGCTAATATCACAAGGAGAGGTTTACGTACTTACTTAGGCTACTTTGATTTTGAAAAAATAATAGGGCCCCGTGAAATAAATTAAAAAATAGTGAATGTGGGTTAAGTTTTCCACGCGAACAAAGTCACGGGCACAGCGAGTACTGACAAATATTCAACGAATACAATCTTACCGATTGTTATTGCGCGAACACTACAATAATATAGGGTTGTGCTAGATACACATATTTACGTTGCCGACGCCGACATGTCGCTAAATCAAGACAACGTATTTCATAACATCGATAACGAATCATCCGGTAGGTACTCACAAAGGAACTTGAGAGTTTCGCTCTTAGAATTACATCGTGCCCATATTCTATTAACCACAGACATTTAATAACAAGAAGCTATTAACTGCCTCGGTGGCGCTGTGGGAGATTTATACGACTGCTATACAACAAGTCCCGGGTTCGTTCCTCGGGGCCTAAATGGTATTGGGAGAAAACCCCTCATGATGTAATTGTCAGTACAGCCCGGGTTTGGTAACAAATGTGTCCGGCTGATAGCAATAGGCATAACTGTTCTGGCGAAATGTGGGTATATTACCTCTGCCTGTCCCTTTGGGGAAAAAAGCGTGACATTATGATATGTTTATCTAAATGCGATAACCCGATACTCTGATATTTTTTAACCCAGAAACTATTTAATAATGTGATATCTTAAATTATCAACAATACTTCTACAAACAACAATGTAAATATCTTTTAAATTTTATATGTAGCGAAACAATAAGTATATAAATTGTAATAAAATTACTAAGACATTAAAAATATAAATTCTTGACTTGAATTTCAACGAGTATTCTACTACCTATATATGATCCATGATGTACCTATCACAACTTTAACTGGGTCGAAACTAAAGTATCGTTTTTCAATTAGGTACGTACCTACGTACGTGATGAATCCGTACAAATGTCTTTGTAACTGATGTATAATTACTGCGCCCTTTACGTAATTCCTACCTAATGAAGAGAATGGAATGTGACTACTTATTTATCTAAATTACCTTACTAGTTACATGAAATAACCTTTATACGTTTTATAAAGGTATATTTATGGTGACTGCTCCACTCCTGTGAGATCGAGAGGACTTTCAACAAAAAATATAATTTATTTAAGAGCGTATTTACAAACAGAGTGGTAACGTTGCAATTTAGTTTCATATTTTGTGGGTTTCAACTTTTTTATACAATCGGAGCCAATGATATTGTACATACAATATCATTAATCGGAGCTATATTTTAAAAATATGTTTGCTAGGTACACTTTTTAGAATTACGTGACAGTGTATTAAAAAGTAAGTATCCGTAATGCTTACAGTTATTTTATTATGAAAATAACGCCCTGCAATAGAATTGTAAACGCAATGATTTCTTACCTTTTACACACTTTGCAACAGGTAGACGCTTGAAATATTCACAGAATATTAAGTTATACTGAATATTAAGTTATAAATTATAATTTAAAAATAAATAATTAAATTAAAATAAAACAAATATTTATGGGGTGCTCCCATACAACAAACGTCTCAATAATGTTTGTCTCATTCCATTTATGAGTCTTCTAAATAGTTTAATACTTATAAATATTATTGCCCTTGATAAATTAATGTTATAAATTTTGTAATAGTAGCTTTAATGGCTCCATCAGAAACATTTTTTGTTGTATTTTTTTTTGAGTCACCTATAACTTTGTGTCATTTCCAAAATTGTATGATATATTTTTCTTATGACATGACTCAAGAAAACTCAAAAGTCTTCAACCAATGTGTGTTGCCAGTGATGACTTATGGTACTGAGATGTGGCCGCTAGCTATGGGGCTCATTAGAAAGCTCACTGTCGTTCAGCGAGCCATGGAAAGGGCTATGCTTGGAGTTTCCCTGCGTGATCGAATCAGAAATGAGGAGATCCGCAGGCGAACTAAAGTTGCTGACATAGCTCACCGAATCGCATCGCTGAAGTGGCAGTGGGCAGGCCACATAGCTCGCAGAACTGATGGCCGATGGGGCAAAAAAGTTCTCGAGTGGCGGCCACGTATTGGAAAGCGCAGCGTGGGGCGGCCCCCCACCAGATGGACCAACGACCTGGTAAAGGTTGCGGGTGGACGTTGGATGCTGGCGGCACAAAATCGCTCGTTGTGGCGGAAATTAGGTGAGGCCTATGTTCAACAGTGGACGTCATTGGGCTGATATGATTACTGCTCCTCTACGTCCTCCAAGAAAAGCCGCCAAAACCACGACAACATTTACGCTCTCAGTACATTTAATATGGTTAGGGACATATTAGTATGTTATGGCGCCACGACACGACACGACACTCAAATATGAACCTAACCATAAATATAAAATCTATGAAACCGATATGCGCCAGGGGCGTCACTGCCGCGCCACTGCACGCCAATCCGCGGTAATGTATCTCCACCTTTAGGTATAATATTGATAGACGCGTGTTGACATCATATCTGATCAAAACTCATTTTACCAACTTTGGATGTTTTATCAATTTTAAGATATTGTTTATTTTAATTGAATTTATGGTATTTATTATATATTATGGTGTGTAGGTACGACTTACACAATAGGGTATTGACTATAATTGTTTAAGGTAAATATCGGGAGAACACCTGTGTTACTATTATATTATTTATACTGAAGTTGATACACCCCAAACGTATATGATGTTTTCACTGATAAAACGAAGAAACCGTATTTGTTTAATTTGGAACTAAAGAAATATAGAGAAAATAATATAAATTAAAACAAAACAATCCTATATAAACTAATTAGCTTGAGAATCAAACCATGAAGAAGTTAATGTTTTATAAATACCTAATTACTATAAAACTTACTTCTGGTTGAAAGTTGATTTTTCCCTCAAAATAAAGTCAATGCGGTCTATGAATCTGGGCCTTAGTATCAAACATCCATCCATACATTCTAGCATTCGCATTTATTATATTATTTATTTATTTTTTCTATACTTATATATATATTTCTATACTCTCCTCTAAGGAGAGGAGACCCGAGCCCAATAGTGGAGGTGAGGGAGAGAGGGTTTTTAGGCCATAATCCACTCATGCTGACCTAGTGCGGGTTGGTAGATTAGACATAGATCCTTAGAAGAATTTCTTCTAGTGTATGTGGGTTTCCTCACGATGTTTTCCTTCACCGTTAGCAAATGGTAAGTCACTTAACTAGTACATATATAAATTCCACAAAGTGGAATCCACATTGGTACTGCCGGTCGGGATCGAACTCGGCCCGCGTGATTTGCACGACGGTCCCTTATCCGTTCAGCCACCATCGCTTTTTTTTAAACGCGCTTTTTTTTTATTTAAGTATCATAATAAAAGTAGGATAAGTATCAACATTGTATTGTATTAAAAATGAAGACAGTATGTTTTATTGTTGATGTTATTGTGTTGTTCTTTGGTATTAAAATCTCTCTCATATGCGAGGTGATTCAGAGGATTTCAGCTTCATAATTATTATCAGCATAGATCGCGAGTTCCAGTAATTATGATTTCGTTAAAAACAGAGCAACTCGTACAAATTGGTGATATCATACTATTATGTATATTACAGTTTCTTTGACTCAAGATGTCGTTTTGATGAATTTAAAATTTATTTTAAGCCTTTGAACGCCGCGTCCCATGTCGGCCACTGATGTCAGACAATAGGCTTTCGATTGTGTCTGACGTACAAACTATCAGTTGTTTTAGATCCGCGTTGGTCACACTTGTATGATAATATAATTATGTATAGTTTTAGTTTAAAATTATATATATATTTTCTCGCTCCTTTATCTAATTTTGTGATTATTAATAATACAGATTATATATTACAATTAAAGACTTTTATTTAGCAATCAACTAAATTCTACACCTGTGTTGACCAGGCATGCAGGGTTTCAACAAGATAAACTATGACAGCGGAGCACTTAAGAATTGAAAGTGAAATAAGAACTTAGGTTTATTCGTTGGAGTAAATTAAAATAAATAAATAAGACATCTTTCTTACGATATTTTTAAAATGTTTTCTTTTTCGTTATAGATGTTCAAACGTTGAACACGATGCAGGCGCTATGCTTCCCGCTCGGCTCGTCGGTGGCACTTCTCATTATGTTTTTCTTCTTCGACTCCATGCAGACCCTCGTCGCGATATGTACAGCCAGTAAGTAAAACAATATTAACGTAATTACATACTTAAGGTGAAATTAAAATACCATTTCACATCAAAACATCTGTCACATACCTGAAGAGCTGTGGGTCAAAATTACAACCTTGTGGCATGGCGCCTCGCAATAGCAAACTAACATCGCGGCAGACCTCGCGAAAGATGCTGAGATGAACTGGACCAATACTTCAAAGATTTGTTCACAATGGCTAAGGACAGAATAGAAACGAATACCTACATGAGGAGAACTTTTGCCCTGCAGTGGGATGATACGGGCTAACTGTGCTAATTATTATTATATTATTATTAACTTCAAAACAATTCTTAACTTTGAGAGACGAAATGAGCTAGCCGTAAAATCGTTTTAAAAGCCGTAAAATTTAAACCAGCCATCGATAGGCCTTTTTAAAACTCGTGTAAAACGATGAGGTGTACACTCACTGACCTGAAAATCATCGCATTTGCTCATAGTCACCCGGACTGATAGCAAAATATAAAATTTAACAAGATGAACTATGACATCACCAAACAGGTAAACATTGAACAAATTCCTAGCGAGTCATACGACCGCAGACTTAATTATTGACTAATGATATTTAATCGTTCAGTTTATTGATTAATTAATGTACAATAACACAGTAGGCACTACCATAGTACCATCACAATGTGTTCTTATCAGGTGGAAGTTAATCGTTGCGTTAACCTTTAGATAGGCTGCAATGTGCTCGTATTCCAAGTTCCTGTTGAACGGAACTGCACATTGCTTTATCATAACTGGTTTTATTTACTTAAAATCTCTGAATTATCACAGTAGTCATCCTGTCTGATAAACTTAAAAAAAATGGTTGTACGGGCGATCCCTATCATCCACATTGTAAACTTAAATTAAAAACTCGCCTTATGGATTTTGCTATTTTTCATAAGTTATAAATTTCATCGATGAGATCCAATGAAAAGATATCTAATTATTTGTTCTCATATCTTACGTACATTTGTTAAAGTCGAAAATATATTATTATTATGAGGATTGATCTAACTTAAAATTTAAGTAATGTCAGTGAGTGCTGTTCTCAGAACATGAAGGTCTTGTAGGTTATATTGGAGATAGTAGTGATGAGTGTTGTGTTGTCGTGCAGTAATAGCTTGTGCGGCGCTGGCGTTCCTGCTGACGCCGCTGTGCCAGTACGTGGCGGGCAGCGTGGGCGCGGGGCCCATGCGCGGGGCGGTGTGCGGCCGCTACTCGGCGCCCGAGCTCGCCGCCGCGCTGCTGGCCGCCGCCATCGTCGCCGTCTGGGTGCTCACCGGACACTGGCTGCTCATGGACGGTAACTGCGCCACTCTTGTACATTATGTATAACATGAGGCCATGCGCGGGGCTATTTTGACATGATGTTTCGCGTCTTCATTCTTCATCAATGTTATCAACAAATTAAAATTATATAATTCCAGCGATGGGCATGGGCTTGTGCGTGACGTTCATCGCACTGATCCGTCTGCCCTCCCTGAAGGTGTCTACGTTGTTGCTCACCGGCCTGTTGCTCTACGACGTGTTCTGGGTCTTCTTCTCATCATATATCTTCACCACCAACGTCATGGTTAAAGTCGCCACAAGGTAATAGGATTACATACTAGGTACTAAACTGCTAAACTAGTAAAATTAAAGAAATTATTATTATTATTTTGATTGGAAATTTTTGTCCGACATTTTCATGCATGATAATGAAGTATAAGGTTAAAGGCAAAAGACCATGAGGTCAAGGCCGAAGAAGACAGACCAGGAAGAAGCGACGGATCGTACAAGGTGGAGGAAGACCACTGACCGAAAAAGTAGTCACGATCCTCAGCAATGAAGAAGCGATTCAGAACAGAGACAATCATGCTCTATTGTTGTTAGCTGCGCAAGTGTATTGCTTAGCTTCGAAATAATAATAATATTTCCAGGGGTACCGTGGACGTCTAGCTAAACAAAAAATATTATTTCTAATTAGTATAACATTTAATTGAGTAGGTACATATGTTATGTATATGTGACGCAGGCCAGCGGAGAACCCAATGAACGTGGTGGCGCGGCGCTTGCAGCTGGGCGGCGCCTTGCGGGACGCGCCCAAGTTGTCGCTGCCCGCCAAGCTCGTGTTCCCCTCCATGCACCACCAGGGACACTTCTCTATGCTCGGTAAACATCTTCATATCCACTGTCGGATATACGCCTCCCCAACAGATTTCCACTAAGACCTGTTATAAGCGGCTTACATCCGGCGCATAACAAACATCTTGCTATTATTATAAAAAGGAAAGTAAGCTTGAATGGATGTTTAATACTCAATCACACGCACAACATCTGGAAGGATGTTTATATTAAATACAAATGTTTATATTATTAATCCTCTCTTCATATTTCAGGTCTCGGTGACATCGTAATGCCAGGACTGCTCCTATGTTTTGTGCTGCGGTATGACGCCTACAAGAAAGCCACTCTGGTGTGTCAGATGGGACAGGTGCCCGGTCCTAGGTCTATGGTAGGTTACAACTTTTTATAAATATTACGTCATTTAGTCGTTTTTGAGTTGTATCGTGTAGGCCTTGCACCCAACAGTCCATGACCATCTATCGCGAGGTGACAAAATCAATTAGATAATTTTATTGATATTTCAATTTTTAACCATTGGCGACTAAAAATAATGGTCTGAGTTTCCTGCCAGCTCTTCTCAAGACATAAAATTTCCCACCGAACTGTCCTATAAAAAATTACTAACACATTTTTGGCTTTATATCACAATAATAACTCTATACCTACTCTATCTTTTCTTACCTGACCAAACTGGAAAACAAACCTGACTCGGTAGCTAAATCTCGTCTCTGCGTCGTTGTCACACAGTAAAATCCACTAAACTATATTTACACTTATAAAAGAAACATGCTCAACACTCAAAACAACGAAATATTCATTAAAATACACCATTTTTTCCAGTTTGGTCACGTAAGAAAAGACGGATTATACATATGTGATCTTTATAAATAAATGATTATGATCTTCCATTTTTTTATTTTCTCAGACAAACGTTTATTTTATTCTCTTAAAAGTTATCTGGCGATGAAAAAATTGGCCCTAAGAGGATGGATGGAAGAGGATAATGTCAATAAATGAGTGTGCAACCAACTACTGTTTGATTGTCGTGCCGCATATATAATATATAAAACATAAAGTTAACAATGTATTTGTGTGTCAGGGCTCTCGTCTGACGTATTTCCACTGCTCGCTGCTGGGCTACTTCCTGGGGCTGCTGACGGCGACGGTCTCCGCGGAGGTGTTCAAGGCGGCGCAGCCAGCCCTGCTCTACCTCGTGCCCTTCACGCTACTGCCGCTGCTCACCATGGCCTATGTCAAGGTTTGTTCACTCTCACTTTACTGACTGTGGCACTGTGTCATATCGATCAATCGAGGCGCTCTTAGCATTGCGGTTTGCGGTATTGTGATTTACGTTACGATTATCGGAGTTACAACGTTTAGGGAGGTCACCCAATGGATGGGTGACCGTTTTTCATATTTTAATTCGCGAGCGTCTCCGTGCTTCGGAAGCCAGCTCCCGATTAGCAACAATTTGGGCGACTTGATAAATTCTAACGTTCAGAATCTGCCTCAAGCCCATACGATAATAACACTGATCAATTATTATAATAGCGACATGCAAGGTCATAATTTGTGACAAATTAAGCATTTGTCAACATTATTATTGCAACTTGTTAATTTGATTAATATGCACGTGAAAACCAAAATAAAATTAACAACCGTCCGCCCGTGGCTTCACCCGCCTGATGTGGTCTATGTGCTATTCCAGATTATAATCTATCTGAGTGCCAAATTTCATACTGACTTTTTTCATTCTGGTATTCTGGCGTGATTAATTAACAAACATGTGTATGTTGTTGTCAGGGAGATCTCAGAAGGATGTGGAGCGAACCGTTCATAGCGCCGCCCAACGGCAAGGCGGGCAGCGACTTCGACGTGTGACTGCGCGCGGAGCTCGCCGCCAGCACTCGCACACCAGCCCTCACACTTGTCGTCTGAACTAATATCGACTGCATACACGTGACACGCCAGCTAAGTACAATCTTGTGCAAATATATACAAGTGGATGAACTTAATCACTCTATGGATTTGAGGGAGCATTTGTAACAGTTTGCAAGTCGTGATGATGGCTGGTACACGACTCTGTCTTCGTTTTCCCGTTTCTGGAACTAACCGTGATCTATAGACGTGTAGTATTATTTGTTTAAACGAATGTAAAGAGCATAAATCGCACGATACTTATGTTTGCTACGTAGCTGGGCCACTCGACACTTTGTGTTATTATTATATTTTAAAGACATAAGTTGTAATTTTTTAGATTAGTTGATACGCTTTTATTTCGTTAAGATTTATCATTAGATTGGAAAGTTACATCACAGGGTAACTTGATATGTATCTTGAGTTAATCCATATGTAAGATGTATCTGGACCAGTGCGCGAGATTTTGTAAATTTCGAATATAAAATACTATGACCGCAATGAAATTGTTATTTCGGAAATACTCAGTCATAGCATTTGAACATACGAATCTTGACAGTTTTATTTTTTATATTACTTACCACTGTGTCAAAATAATATAACCCTTTGGATCTGTGATTTAGGTGATGGCAACAAAGCAATGCAACGCGCTAGTTAATCGGTTATTACATTTATAAATGTAGTTATTTGTTGGTACGATCGAATACAAGACAAACGGTACTAAGTGGCAGTATGGTATTAAAGGCCCATTTAGACTATGCAATGTTTGCCAGGAAATTGTCATGCCTTCTTTGTTTTTTGTACGAGTAAGACAAAGCGAGCACGAACAGTGTCTTGCAAACTTTGCACCATATAAATGAGCCTTAACCCGTTAGTTTGGTACAAGTACAGTATCCATGGGTTATATTATGTTGTTTGACATATCTCTTAGGACCGCATGAACAGTTCAACGTGTTGTTCCACACCTGGTTGTTTTAGTTAGTCTAGAATCTAGATCTTTGTTAGAATCTCATTTTTATTGTATACGTAATCACTTTTTGTACGACTAGAAGTCCAGATCAAATTAAATGATACTATAAATTGGATACCTCAGATCAAAAGTGATTGTTAATAACTTGTTGAGAACATACGAACACATAAACACGTATTACTTCGTAGAAGGTTCATCATATTTAGTTCCAATGATCAAACTTTGTTGTCACTGCCTTAGACTGATGTTTTCAATGAAGATTTTTTCTATGTGTTGAATGGAGTATTATAGACAAATGTTAGACTAAAATATTAGATTATAAGCTACTAACTATTGTTGTTATTATTATAACAACTGTATTGTTGTTGTAAATTATTTGATTGAATTTAATAAAAGATGTTAAGACAGTACTACATCGTAAGAGGTATACTTGGTATGTGTGATTTAATTTTTATAACATTTTAATTTTGGATTAATTTTTAATAGATTTATTTTGTACTAAATGGTTATTTTTGAATAGTTTGATGGTGTGCGAGCTAAATATGTACTATTAACATGAAGCAGTATTCTGACAAAAGTGATGTAATTTAATTTTTGAGGCTTAATTTTATAAAATATATTGTCACCTTATGAATTAGCTAATATCCGTCACACCGACATCTTGTTTGATTTTGGAATTTATTGCTTTGTGTTATCAATGTAAAGTGTAACCAACAAATAGTTTTGACGTATTTTATAGATATTTATATAAATAGTCACTGAAGTTCTCTCATTGGTGTACATAAATACATGGAAATTATTATTAAGATTGATGTTTCATTACTCGCATCACAGTTTCATCTCATCATTGATCTATTGAGACTATTAATGTAAATATTTGATGCCCACACATTCATTACCTGCCAAAACTTGGATAAAGGCATTTAATATTTTTATATGTATCTCTGGCAGTATATTATTATTACTATAAATACTTAATAAAAATATTAGATGGAATTATATTTGCATTTTTATTTAAGAATTATAATTATTAGTACCACAGTGGCGCAGCGGCATTTTGTACGATTCTGCAAGGTCACTAAATCCTTAGCACATTTTTAAAAAGACAATAAAGTGGCCCTCACACCAAAGGCGCATTACATGAAACAGACACAAAAAAAGTCAGGTTCTAAAACAAAAATGTAAGTAATGTGCACTTCCATTCTTTTTTATTGGACATTAAGTTGTCGAATTATATATTAGTCCATGTTGTGACGGATTAACCTTTTGACCGCCACGTCAAATCGGTATCGCCGTGCCTTGAGACATTTTTGACGTGCCATGTCGTCATTGGCGTGGTGAGCACATTTTCATTTTACGTGTATAGACATCAGAGACGTCTACAAATTTCAGAGGATTAAGAAGTCCATGAAGTGACTTGACATGAAGTCACTACCCCATATCAATCCGTGGGTGTTGTACATATACTATGCATTGGCCTGATTAGGGAAATTTTGGAAGGATTTTTCATATTAAATTACTTAGATTAAAATGATAAATGTAGTGTTTTGTAGAGAACAATAATATTATTTTTATTTCTAACTCTGATTACTGACTAATAAATACATCAGTTAGAGTACTATTAGGCACACCAACTGCGGTACTAAGCGCTGGATAAAGTTATGGCCAAGGGGGAGACTCCCCAGATTGGCCAACAAAAATATTTATTGAACCATTGAAATATTTTGTATTATCTAAATCCCTGACGGTGACCAAGCCAGTGTCAGCCACTCGAATGGTTTTTAGCTATAACAGTAAACAAAGATAATGGTGGGAGGTACAAGAAAACATTTTGGTACATAGTAAAGTAATTATTTATTTAGATTATACATTTTTGTTAGTATCTCTTTTCTCAATAAATCTTAACTGTTTCTTTCTCATTCTCTTTAGTTTGGAGGTGTTGGTGATAACTTGCACAACTTCTGCTTTACGTTTGTTTTCTTCTGTGCGTTTTATGTTTTGTCTTCTTCGTTCTTTCCTATCTTCTTCTTTTTGCTTTAATTCTCCTAACATCTGCCGCGATAGTTCCTTAGTTTTCTTTAGCTCTATACGCAACGCTGTTTTCTTTTCAAAACTAGGCTTCAGTCCTTTAGTTTTGTTAATTGTTGAAAATCTGAAACAATACTCATATTGTAGACATTGTAGTAATGGTTGCAGGTGGCACAAAATCGCTCGCTTTGGCAAAAATTAGGTGGGGCCTATGTTCAGCAGTGCACATGTTGGGCTGTTATGATGATGACACCATTATTACCGTGGCATGTCAGAATCAAATTTAATGGACAGATCGATAAGAAGTGTAGATATTAACTCATCACCTCTCTTTTTTGGACTTCCAAAACCGTCCAGACTTAGGTATACCTCTAACAGGCTGCTTTTTCTCGGTGATCTTTTCATCTTCAGCTTCTTCATGTTTAGAATCATCTAAAGTATTATCTTGGTCTTTAACTATATTTGCGACGAGTTCCAGTACTTTACTGCGAGTTGCTTCAGCCATACTTTCACTAAATTTCGTATATATTTTATAAATCATACAATCACAAGTTAGTCAAGTTCAGTCATCACAAACACGTGTTTTGAAATACTTTTGAATATTGAAATATACCATTTCGTTCAAAAAATTCAGAATATTTCAGAATTGTCAAATATCATATCAATCACTGACCTGAATATAATGTCAATACACCACTGACCGCTAAATATTTATACCTCATTGAATTATTTTCAAATTTTAGTCGATTATGATCAAATGGAACTGGAACAATTTATTACTATTGTCTATGATATAAACTCAAATGTCAACCGGTCAACGTCAAATTGAAATGACAATTCACAATATTGTGAGGTGATGAGTGATGAAGTGATTCATATTTCATAATAAAATTCTTATCCTCAATCTTCATCTTTTTAATTGAAAACAGAATTAAATTAGACATTTAATTAATTATTTACAGTACTGTTTTTTGTATAAATTACACATCTGGTTAAGTTAAACCTATTTATGTAAATCCAGTTAAGAAATTGTAATTAATCCACCGGTGTAGTAAAACCTCGTATTTTACACTTACACGGAAACGAGTGTTTATCCAGCTAAAGATGCCTGTACGTTCTTTATTTTTATTAAATTATTACCAATTCAATACATTGTTACATATCATGTGCATGTGTTAATATTATTTTTGTTAAACATTTTCCTCCATAGGCTTATCACTCGACTTTGACGGACTACACCCAATCTGTTGGTAACTTAGCTCTCCTACCGATACGAACCACATACAGAGGCCCTGCACCAATGAGCCCGAAAATCGAATTGGATATTATTGATGAAGCACTCAACTACTTCAAAGCTAATGTTTTTTTCAGATTTTATGAAATTAAGGTATTAAATATTTTTATAAAGGATGTCATGTCATTACAGAATAATATCTCTAATAATAATGACATCCGTTTTTGTATTTTAGTCTGATGCAGATAGAGTGCTTATTTATCTCACATTATATGTTTCTGAGTGCTTGAAACGTCTCCAGAAATGTTCAAATAAAAATCAGGGCCAACAAGAGATGTATATGCTGGCCATTTCAAGATTTGATATTCCTGGCGAGCATGGATTCCCACTTAACTCTGTGTATGCCAAACCTACAAGTACTCAAGAAGCTGGTATGTGTAACTAACTTTATGTTGCTAACTAAATATTTTAAAGCATTACTTATACATTCTACAGTAAATTAATATTTTCAGATTTGATGAGGCAATATTTACAACAGATGAGACATGAGACTGGTAACAGAGTCTGTGAAAAGGTAAATATTTTTATTGCAAGAGTTTTCTTTTTATTGTAACCATTATGGCATATCTCCACATTTCTTAACAGTTGGGTTGGGCAAAGTGGGTGTTAAAGCCCACTTTGAGAAACACTGTGCTAACCATTCTCTGACCCTGACTGCTAAGCCGGAGGTTGTGGGTTCAATCCCCACTCGGGACAAATCTTTGTGTGATGAGCATAAAGGTTTGTTCTGTGTCTGGGTGTAATTTATCTATAATATGTATGTATTTAGAAAAAAAAAATGTATTTAAGTAGTATATCAGTAGTTTAGTACCTATAACACAAGCAAATATAACTGCTTACTTTGGGACTAGATGGCGCTGTGTGAATGTGGTAGAATATTATTCAAGTTCCCATATAAGAATGTTTACTATGTTTGTATTAAACCGAATTATTTATTATTGTATTACAGGTGTTTGCCACAGAGGATGGCAAGCCAAGTAAATGGTGGCTCTGTTTTGCTAAGAGGAAATTCATGGACAAGTCACTGTCAGGCCCTGGACAGTAGCCAGGAGTCAGCATATATGGCATTTATATTCTTTATTTAACTTTTAATATAAAATAATGTCAATATTTAACCTTGTTTCAAGTAAAATTTATAAATCCATTCGAGAATATGATTAACAAGTATTTGTTGCAATAATTTATCACTATTTAGTCTTTCTACATCAGTAAATTATTGTCCACGATTTATGTTGCCTGACAATATCTTTATTTTAATAGTTAACTAATAAGAGAAATGAGAATCAATAAATTTTACTATACTGATATTAAAACTTTTATTTCTGATAAACACTTCAAAATTCATCATAAATACATTTTTTTGTTGAGTGTATAAATTATAGTATTTAGTGGCTATAATTATAATGACTAAACTTTACAACTGTATAAGGGCTCACAAAATAAAGTATTACACTTAATTACTACAGCTGCACATTACTTAAAGATAGAAATTAGTTGAGGCCATATTCCTTGATCAATTGTCCTGCTATAACAAGTCTCTGAATTTCGGAAGTGCCTTCATAAATCTCAGTGATCCTTGCATCGCGATAGTGTCTCTCTGCGGGCATGTCTGACACGTAACCCATGCCGCCCAATATCTGTAAATAATTCAAATTTAGTTATAGTGGCTTCCACCAGCAGCTAATTGAGTTAATTTTAACAGCACTACATATATATTTCAAAAGACAAAGTTATGAAAATATCTATGTTTGGAATTATCTTTGGTTCCGTGGAACCCACTTTGTGAATCATTATATAGTATCATCATCAGCAACCCATCAAGCGGGATGCAATGCCACTAATTTTTTTTTATTTGGATGTTCTTTTCTTTTAAATATTTGTTGTATTCTGGTAAAGGTTCATATGTATACAATTTGGGTGGAGTTACAGGAAAAGATTGTACAAATTAAAATTAATTAACCTGTATGCACTGGTGTGATATGAAGGTAGCAGCTTCAGATGCAGCCAACTTAGCCATAGCTGCCTCTTTTGTATAAGGGAGCTTATTGTCCTTCAACCATGCTGCTCTCCATGTTAGCAGACGGGCGGACTCAAGTTGCAGTGCCATATCTGCTAGTTTGTTCTGTATTGCTTGTAACTTCATTATTGGCTTACCAAAAGCTATCCGTTTTGAGGCATATTCAGCTGCACAGTCTAAGGAAGCCTGAAAAAGAAAAAATATTTATTTTATTACATTTTGTTCTATCGCCTATTTCACCATGTTAGGGATTACGGTTGATGAGACAGGCTATATACAATGCTAGATACACAAAGATGCTATTTGAGTATGCATTGAATTATGAATATCATGTCATAGGTGAGCCCGAGCCCAGCAGTGGGACTTAATGGGTTGCTGATGTCATAGGTACTCTTAACAAAAGAAAATAATACAGTCAATTTCATACAATATTAGTGGGTGACATGCAATTGACACTTAACAAAATATTATTTAGAAATAGGCTTGTTAAAAAAAAAATTGATGTCTTAACTCATCACTAAAATATAATTTACCTGAGCTATACCTAAAGCTTGTGAAGCTATCCCTATTCTGCCAGCATCTAATGTCATCATGGCTATTTTGAACCCAAAGCCAGGCTCTCCAAGAATACTCTCTTTGGGAATCTCACAATCTTCAAACATAAGAGAGCATGTGGAGGAACCTCTTATACCTAACTTATCTTCCTTCTTACCTAATTCTAAGCCTTTTATAGGTTTGGGTACAATGAAAGCAGAGATTCCTTTGTGTTTTAGACTTTTGTCAGTAGTGGCAAAGACAACAGATGCTGTACTTTCATATCCATTAGTGATCCAACATTTGGTACCATTCAACACCCATTTATCACCACCATCTTTGGCAGTGGTGGATGCTGCACCAGCATCTGACCCATTACCTGGCTCTGATAGTGCAAAACATCCAACTGTTTCACCTGAAATAAAATAAATAAGCCGAATGTAATAAACTTGTGTAAATATATAATAATATCATGTTATTAGTACAGTACAGGAGTAATAATGCCGTTTATTTGTTAAGTAAATATCTCTTCATAAAATAATGTGATTAATTTATACAGGTATGTAAATAAATCATCATTCATCATCATTTCAACCCGTAAATGTCCCAATAAAAACTTAAAAATAAGAAGATTATAAAAATATTCCAACCTGTACAAAAAGGTGTAACAAATTCTTTCTTCTGTTTATCAGTACCCCAGTGCAACACTGGGCCCAGATAAAGTGAATTATTCACTGACATAATGACTCCAGCTGAAGCACAGCCGCGTGATATCTCCTCCAGAGCGATGGCATAAGCGAGGTAATCTAAGCCAGCGCCTCCAAGATCTTCTGGGGTAGCTATGGCCATAAGTCCTAGTTCACCCATTTTTTTAATAGCATCACCAGGATACAAATGCTCACGATCATATTTCGCAGCATTTGGTTTTAGCTCCCCTTCCGCAAAATCGCGACAAGTTTTATATAGCATTTGATATGTGTCAGGCAATGCTGATAGCGAAGCTATACATCTTGTGTGCTTCAGAGTTGTTGGCGCTGGGAATTGTTTTGAATTTTAAATTAATGGATTTACACAAAATATACTGAGAACAGTTATCAATACTGTGAGTCAGCCATATTTTTAATATGGCAAAATTAGAAATGAATTCCTCTTGGTGAATTTATAAAAAAACTTACCAAGAGTTTGTACGATTTTCGAAAAGTTCATCATTTTGTTATAGTTCAATTAAAACAAATATAAAATATATATGTAAGTACAAAGAAAGAGTATATTTTCAGAGCTGTTATTAAATATTAGTGATGACAATTAATATGACAAAATAAACTTTTTATTAGTTATGTACAAGAAATTCAAAATAAATCGGGACTTTGAACTCTCGAAAACAAAAACAGCCAAATGACATTAATTAGGTACATTAATGTCGCTGACAGTTGACACGACACTTGACATATGATTAGAGTGGTTAAAGTATTTTTTTTAAATTTATTAAAGCATTGACCATCAGCTTAGTCTTAAACCAATTTTACATTAAAAACAGTGCAGTAGTTTAGGCAAGGAACTTGGGTTGACGACTTATCTAAATAATAAATAAATAATCAATCGGTAGTGTTGAAACTTAAAAAGAAAATTGTTCGATTGCAGCGTTATCTGCTGGGTTTATTTGTTAATCTAAACCATCCTCGAATCCGCTTGAACACATAAAAATTCAAATTCATTCAAATCGGTTCAGCCGTTTAGGAGGAGTTCACTGTCAACACACATACAGAAGAATTATATAATATATTATAAAGAAAAAAATAATATTTTTTTATTAGTAAACGCTTAAGTTAATGAGTAAACGATACGTTGCTGCGTTGTTATTAAAAGTAAGACAGCTTACATGCATTCTAAATCAACTTGACTAAATTAATCTTAGAATTATTTGAAAATAAATGATCGGTCATTTATCGTTTTAGGCAATATTCACCGGTCAGATTCATTCGTTTTACAAAACGTAGCTGCGTAGTGGTTATATAATCTGTGATTTTACATCTCTACTTTTGGATGTTTACTTATTTTTTATCTTTTGAGTTTGTCAATTCTAAAAGTCAAAGTCAACTGTCAAACAAAAATATAAAAAAATAACAATTTACAATGATAAAATGGAGATAATGTTACGACTTGTACCAACAAATCGGTTCAAATTAAATGTCTCTAAAATTTTAATAACTCAAGTAGCACATTATACTAGGTAACTAATAGAAGTAAAAGATTATTCACATAACCTGTCTGTTACTTTGCATTTAATTTTTCTTATGTTTTAGGTTGGCTGAGGTTGGGAAACTCGAAACACCAAAGGCGTCTGGCAAATATGATACAGGACAATTGATTTTGCATAAGGTATTTGGATATCGGGGCGTGATATTGTTTCCATGGTTGGCACGAGTGTACGACAGAGATGCTACGAATAAAAAGGAGAGCAAGGATGCTTCAACAAACACAGATGCCTCCGGAGACTCTCTGTCTAACGCTGGGAAAGAAGTTAAGGGCAGAACCCATACATTCTACCAAGTCCTTATAGATACCAGGGATGCACCTTACATAGTAAGTTTTTGAATAATCTAATTATCATTATCTTCTTCATTTATATAACGTTTTGTACCGTTGTTATTTGTAATATCTAACAATATTACTACATAATTTGAATCTAATCACATATTATGCATTGCTTCTAAAAAAGAACATTTAGCAACTTTAAGGATAATTATGTAATTTGTTACAAAATTTAAATTATATTCAAATAAAAATTATTGATTAATTGAAACAAGTAGGGTGTTTCATTACTTTCATTTTTTCATGAGGGTCATGCCGGGATTTGGTGTCTACATTAAGTTTTAAAAGATTTGATGTTCTGTGTCTATACAACGGAAAACTATACTCTAAGTTTTGGTTGTATCTTCTAGTTACTAGATAAAATTTTATTAATTAGATAAGTAAAACTCTTGTCTTACCAATAGAATAAAATATTAGTAATGAGTAATGAGATAATCATAAGGTCATCATCATAATGGTGTTATATATGTTTAAGGTTTTGTGTAAATAATGGAGGGTAACAGCTGGCAACTAAAAGTTGAATGTGCATTCTTATTACTTAAAAAAATAGGTTGTATTATTTACTTACTGGATTAATTCAACAAAAGATCCAAATGTGCTCCATAGTTTTCTATCAAACGTGTTGCTAAAAGTGTTAAAGTAGCTCATTAATGATAGCAAAATTATTAAACAACCATCTTTCAATATATACCCACCTGAATATTAAATATTATTATATTTATTTTCGACTGTGCAAACAAACACCGACATGAGACCTGATTGGAAGAAAAAGGTACATCTGTGCATATAAATAAATTATTTGTGCTTGAGTTACAATGTGTGACATTCTGACTAATTACAATTAAATTATTAAGTATGTTAAACTATCATTAATAATATTTATATCGTTTTAATTCCTCTGTATAAACATGACTAATATTCATGTCGTTTTTTTGCCTGACTTTTATTTAGATAATAGCAGGAAGTAATATTATAGTATTAGAAGGTATTTTTAGTTATGAATGTAGGAAAATGCATTTTTCTGAATTGTCACATTTTTTTTTTATAATAATTTTACCACATTCACACAGTGCCATCTAGTCCCAAATTAAGCAATTATATTTGCTTGTGTTATGGGTACTAAAAAACTGATATACTACTTAAATACATTTTTTTTTGTAAATACATACATAGTATAGATAAATTACACCCAGACACAGAACAAACAATCATGCTCATCACACAAAGATTTGTCCTGGGTGGGAATCGAACCCAGGACCTTCGGCTTAGCAGGGTCACTAGCCACTAGACCAACAGGCCAGTCTACATTACTTACAATGTCTCAATCTGAGAGTTTTTTTTGTATTTCAGCGTGCGCAAACTGAAGCAGTAACCTTCCTTGGCAATCAGGAGTCAAGTCGGAGTCTCTATGCAATACCAGGATTAGATTATGTAGCACATGATGATATTATCCCATACACATCAGTTGAAAGAGTCCCATTGCAACATGAGTTGTTTGATAAATTCCTTATGCATAATCCAGATAAAGGTAAAATATGTTTTACACTTTTGAATTAATTCCATATATTTTTAAAACTGACATGTAATTTCATTTTTCCTAAGCCTGACATAAAAATTCTTCTCTGATGCGTACACTTCACTTTGTATAGATAAAGATGATTCACCAGATTTTTTAATTAAGGCCATACAATAATAATTGCTCTTAGATCCTCCGTTTATCGCGCAAGAAACTCTTCGAGCGTGGCAAAAGAAGAACCATCCATGGTTAGAACTAAGCGACGTGCATCGTGAAACGACAGAGAGCGTGCGTGTCACCGTCATACCGTTCTATATGGGCAGTCGTGAGTCGCAGAATTCTGCTGTCTACTGGGTAAGATCTATTTTTTGTTTGCAGCTTATGGTAGTTTTTAGGGGTTTGTGGCCGATGGAGCTAATGTATGCGATAATTTGTGCTGCTGCTGAAAATGTTTGTAAGCTCCCATCGTAACACATCTAGCTCGTAAAAGCACTTGGCTACAAAATGCCGTCAACAATTTTTATATTTTGTACGATAATTGCCTACTACTACTAGCGCGCTCCAAAGGGAAGCGACTAGCTGTTTGACATTAACAAGAAGTATATCACTGCACCAGTACATTGAGATAATCTGTTTAATCACTACATAGTATAAAACAAAGCCGCTTTCTCTTTCCCTATATCCCTATGTATGCTTAAATCTTTAAAACTACGCAACGGATTTTGATGCGGTTTTTTTTAATAGATAGTGTGATTCCAGAGGCAGGTTTATAGGTATTAAATACATACCACGAGGGCGAAGCAGCGGGCGGAAGTTAGTATGTAATAAAATGTTTGTCAAACTATTTTATGAGATTAAAATATATAAATATGAATGCAGTGGCGTTACTGTATCCGTCTGGAGAACCTGGGGTCGCAGGCGGTGCAACTGCGCGAGCGTCACTGGCGCATCTTCTCTCTGAGCGGCACGCTGGAGACGGTGCGCGGCCGCGGGGTCGTGGGGCAGGAGCCCGTGCTGGCCAGGCACGCGCCCGCCTTCCAGTACAGCAGCCACGTCAGTCTGCAGGCGCCCAGCGGACACATGTGGTACGTCACTACTCTTTACTTGCTTCTTACTTTGTGACCGCGGGACTTGTTCACCCGCGTGCTCGCTTCAGGTAGATAGCAAGAGAAAAGAAACACCCACCAGTTAACACAGAACGACATTCTATGTAGGTGTAGGTTCTTCAGCACAAGGTTGGCTTGCCTTGAGAGAGTTGCTGGCAAGTTAAATGCGCTAATTACTTATAGCATTTAACTTGCCAGCAACTCATCAAGGGCTAACTGCCGTACTCAGAGACAATAATAATATTCCACCAGATGTTACTTAACTTTAAAGTTTATGTAGTAAAAACGTGTAATACTTAGTTTTGTAATCTTTAGGCGTATAGACGCCTAAATTATTGAATGAAAAAATTGTGTTACTGACAGATTACGGCTAATTGACGTCTCTGAGTGCGGCATTTAATCTCGTCTATAACAGACCTTTGAAAGTGTTCGAGAGACACTTTTTTCATGGCTGTATAAACCGATGCGAGAGCGACAAGATTTTTGGCACGCTCTGCAGACAAAAGTTAACTTATAGCTCCATGTAAACCAGTCGAGCGAACGAGCGGAGGTGGACGCCTCCACGTAGCTCTACTACTTGTATTATTTTTATACTACCGTAGTGCTAATCCATCTTACGGCCCGCGTGTCAAACAGTGATTACCGTAGCCTATGGAAGCTTGCAACACTAGATTACCGAACACAACAATACCGAGGCAGTGTTATGAATTATGATATCTCTGGTCTTCTGTAGGGTGAAGATTTTACCCAAGCGGGCGGCTCAGTTTGAGCGGGGGTTACCGTGCCCTACCTCTCTTAACACATTAGTACATAATAATGTCATATAGTCTGTTTGGTTTATCGTTACGTGTAAACTTGGCTAGTCTTTTTTATTGAAATTTATAATTATAAAAAGATGCTATGTTAATTATTATTAACCTACTTCTATTTGTGGGACTAGTATTAACATTTTTAAGACTTACAAAGATTGTTTACTAAATGATACATAAGGATATAAGACTACGACTAACAGTTGCGGACTAACATTACAGGGGCACGTTTAGAATGGAGCGCGAGGACGGGTACACGTTCGACTGCCGCATCCCACCGTTCTCGCTCGAGAGCAAGCCGGACGAGGCGGGCCCCGTGGCGCCCACGCCCGCCGCCTGACAACACCATATCGTCACACTTAAGACCCATTTAGACAAAGCAAGTTTAGCCAGGCAATGCTCTCTTAAAAGGCAAAGCGAGCACGAAAACTGGCATACAAAACTTGCACCGTGTAAATGAGCCATAACTCTTGTCACATCGAACATCGACACGCTACTTGTTGGGATGTGATGAATATATTATTTTTCGATTGTGATGTTCACTCAACCAGTCATTTTATTTTTAGCCATTTTGCTATAAACAAATAATGATGTATCTTTTAATTTAGTTTTATTTATTACGTTATTTTACGTTATTAATAGATAAAATTCTTAATGATATTCATTACATCCGTTGTTCTGTTAGAAAATCCTTAGTTGAGTTTAAAATAATTTCTAGATCTGTAATAAATTACAGTATTCTGTTTATTGTTTGATTTATTTGTCTTTAAGAAAAGTAACTCACCAATGCGTCAGCAAAGTAAAGGTGTATTATTTGGTTTAAGATTTGATTTATATTCGAAGGGCTAAGTTCAAACAGTCAATGTGAACACGGCTTTCTAATTTACTAAGATCTAATTGGTCAAGGGTGACCTTATATTTTCCTCCAGCACGAGCTGATCACTTTTCATAAATAAGTCTTGTCTACTAGTCATCATAAAATTATCTTTGTATATGAGTGCAATACAGACTATAAAAAACATTATTTTAAAAAAAACCTCCTTCAATAAAACAACCTTTATTTCTCTAAGAGATTTTATTAACTTCATAAAATTGGAAGTAAAATTTGAATTGCACAATACTATACATATTATTATAATCAAAGCTATTAACGTAAATAAATTAACAATTTATATAATAATACTTGTACACTATTTAATTAGTATGTATTATAATTTACTTTAATGTGTATATTCAGCTAATTTCTAAAGCGTTTCGTCTTCTCATTTTGCTTTAGTCACGTGAACGTTAAGCAATGGATAACTATAACAGCTCTACTCTACGCTTATTACAAGGCACTTTCGATATTTTAGCTTAAAGCAATAGGTATTGTTATCTTTGGTAAAATCACATGATATATGCCGGTCGTACCAATACGCTGAACGTGCTAGGATATCACTTAGTTCTATTGAAGTCACAAATAACGATTAATATAGAAGAACAAGAGAGAGAATTAATAAATAGTGGGACATTCATGTACAGTATAATTTCTAATTAACAATTTTTTTCACCTTGTTTATTTGAAGAAATAAAGAAAGTACAATAAATTTGATTTATTTTTACATAATTAACAATCAAACTTCTCGTTGATCTTTGATTGCACAATTTGTTAAACCCATTAAAAAAACTAAAACAGCATAATGGGACTTGCTATCCAATGAATGACCGCAAGGAAATTACTGTTTTGTTCTTAAATAGTAGGCATTTAGTGTATGCTATGACTTATATAGAATTGACAGTATATACCACCAAACCGCATTAGGCCACCGTGTGTGGATTATGGCCTAAAAACCCTCTTAGCTCTATAGATAGAGGAGAGGAGACCCGAGCCCAGCAGTGGGATATTAATGGGTTACTGATGACCTGGTCTCTATCGTCTTACATACAAGTGTGGTGGTTTGGCCACTGCTCAGCTCCTATTGGCTGTAGCGTGATGTTATATAGCATATAGCTTTCCTCGATAAATGCGCTATCAAACACTTAATTAATTTTTCAAATCGGACCAGTAGTTAATATTAGTATCGATTTGTAAAAAAAACCGCCTTTTGGGATTCTGACCCTCCCAGAAGTACACAAATAATAGCATAGGTATATTAATTGTGTGTGTGTGACTTGTTTCCTAAACACACAGCACCGACCGTATGCGTACGACCATTACCATAAGCTTCGCGGATCTAATTTATCACAATGTTTAATTTAAATTGGAGTTACAATATCAGTGGAATTACTTTAATTACAATAATTAATTGGCAACTATATTGATTGCACTTCGAACCATTTATTTTCGCTCGTCTTCATAAATAATTTCTTTAATTGTGCGTCGATACTTCGTTGGTCGAGCGGTGGTTAGAATCAGTTTAGTTGCCATACAGCAGTAGACCGTCGGTAATCTCATTTCATTATCCAACACCACTAGACCGTGCTCACTTTAGATGCAATTTTGTATCAAACGTAAACATATGAATACTGTTCTTACGAATTGAGAGCGAGGTATACATTTTTCTACGTCAAATAGCTGTCCCGGTGATATAGCTTCTTTTTATGTTCAACGCACGAATGTTTAGTGAAAACCTCTAAAAAGTCCGTTTTGTTTATGGACGTCGTAACTTAATGCACGTATACGTACGACTATATAAGGCTTTATTCACACGTACAACCCCACCTCAACCGCACCACGTGGTCTGGCGGAAAATCAATAGTTGAATTTTATCGGAGCACATTTTATCGTTATTATTGACTGCGTGTGTGATACTGACCAAATCACAGCCACGTCGCAACCACAACGCAACCCACCAGCGGCCGGACGACCTTGGTCGGGACGGTTGGCTTGACCGCATTTTGTTCGCAACAGTGTGGTGTGGTTGTGATACGTGTGAATAGACCCTAACTCACAGTCTGCGCGCTTACATAATAATTGAAAGATTGGGATTGTTCGTGCAACAACATGTCTAAAGTGAGCGTGGAGTAAGAATTCGACATTTAAGAAGGCGGCAGATGAGAGAGAGGGCCGGCTATGTAATACACACAACACCGCACGAATATCGACAATATCATAAAAAAAATAAACCGAGCCGACACCTTCTAATGAGTTTTAATTACTGTCGGTCCACTGTTCATCTATAATTCAATAATCGACACCCATCAATAAATCTCTATTCTCTAATTATAATAACCAACTCCGTAATATAATATTTCGTTCACAAATGACGTGAATAATACGAGGCAGTTTAGACTAGTGAATATAATTTACTAAATTTAAAATATGTTAGTTTATCAAAATATTGCTTGTTGATATGATGTCGTGATTCCGGCTCATGATGTGTTATTAGTAAGTGTTCTACACGGTTATAAACTTGCGTTCCAACAGAGTGACCTTGGTGGGAGCTTGGTTGCCATCCGCGTAGTTTGTACGAAATTTGGTTTACATTACAGCTGGCTACACGGTTGGAATCCACCATGGGCACCTCTGTGGATGGCAAGTTTCCAACCATGTAACAGGGCTTTTAACAAAAGCACCTACTTTAAGAGGCAGTCAAGCTTTAATCCTACCTAATAGTAAGTGATAACTCATAGACATTAGTTATGCCAGAACAGTTAAATTGGCGTCACTCTTAAAATGAAGAACCAAAAGTCCCCAACTGTCCGCACATTTCTCCATCCACCAATGAGCTCTAGAGACCGCAAATTTTTGTTGTCGTTAACAGTTACAGTAAACTATGAGCTGAAACCACGACTATCTAGACACGCGTTTAATACCATTTCCATTAGATAACATGACTATATACATAATTATTCCGCTTTACCATCACAAACTAGCATCCACTGGACCTGAGCTAACAATTAAACAACATTTAGCTCCTCTACAATGAGCTAGAGATAAGCTGCAGCAGTTAACGATCTTAAACAAGTTGGGCTCTGCCATCGTTTCTCAATCTTGAAATCTTTTTACTGGGATGATAAAAAATATTTAATTATTATTTCGTTATCCCAAAACATACAAATAGTTCAAAGTAAGTACAACGCAACTTGTAAATATTATATATAATTTTTTTTTTAATATCTCAAGGTCAAGGTCAATATTGAGAAACGATGGATTAAAAAAGTATCCTACAACAACTTCAGCATGTTTATTACCGAGCAAGCTGTATGATAAGCGCTGCGCACATCTCGAAGAACTCCATAGTGTGGTGACCTTGTAGCTGTGTGAGGGATACAGGCGGAGGGATGGGGATAGCGGCCACGAGAGGAGAAGACGCCTCTTCCTCCGTCTCCTCCTTTTCCCCAGACAAAGATTTGAAGTCCAATAGATAAGACTTGTGGTCAACTTGGTACAACTGCAGCGACATCTTCACGTATTTATCTGTCATCTTGTTAAGTGTACGCACTCTGGAAAATGTAAGTTTATTCTTAAATAGAACATAGGTTGAATCGTTGCAGGCGGAACAACATCACTCGCAATGTTCCAAGTAGTGGACATCATTGGGCTGATATGATGATGGTGTCTCCAGAGGCCTTGAGAAGCCTATGTCTAAAAGAGGTTATCTTACGACTTATATGATGATGATTCTTAAGGGTCTTAAGGATTATTATTCAGCAACTCACCCATATAAACAAATAAGGTTAAAAGAATTAGGTCAAACATCATTTAAAGACTCACCTGACGTGATAGGGGTTGATGACTTTCCACTCATAGTCGAGCGCCTTCATAGCGCGAAATACTTCTAACATGATATCATTCGGCTTGCTCTGAGATCTGATGCCTAAGTGCCATTTTGCCCTAGAATAATAAATAGTATAAACTAAAAGAAACTACATAATGAGGGCTACCGTTATAGCACGTAAGTAGTAGTAGTTGATCCCGGTTATCACATACAGTAGCCGTTAAGTCAAATTGGAAGCCTTCTGGGCGACTTGATAAAATCCAACCAGGTTCTGCCTCAAGCCTATTCGATAAGAAGAATCTTCTGTTTATACGCATAAGACTCAAAATTGTGCAACGGTGTTTCACATCTTATTACCCATTTCCACTGTATGTAACTATGTACGATATGTATAAGTGTACCTCTTGACCGGCGTGCCCCGCGCCTTGTCCTGCGAGTCGTGCGGGTGCGGCGCGATGCGCTCGGGGTGCGGCCGCGCCGGCTCCGTCGGGATGGACGGCGGCGAACTGCCTGCCACACGACGTACAATGTTATATTTGTATACTGATATTCATGTCACGGTCAATAACAGGAATGTTGTGATTTGCTCTATACTTAAGACTTATTTTACTGATGGATAAGTGCTAGATAGCCTATCTGAAACTTAGTCAACAGATTTTGGACGTATTTTTCATAAAAAATGTCCTTATCTGCCAGTAGTGAAACAGAATCTTTTATTATAAAAATGTCTTCGAAACTACTCATCTGGTTTAAATAATTCTCTACATTATCACGCGGACGAAGCGGAGGGCCGAAGCTAGTTTCAAATAATTTTTAAACCATTGTAAGATAAGTTCTTGAGTCCCTCTCTACTGCATCACTCCGAAAGCATCCAGATACCAGATTGAATGATTCACTGTCGACTTGTGTATGTTAAATGGACTTGAAGATTCATTATCATTAACAAAAACAGAAAAATGTTTTGAAACTGGTCGAGCAGGTCGTTGGCTGACTGTAGATACTAGATACATCTGTTATAAGATGCCTACTAAATACTCAGGAAATAACTTACTAGCAACATAAAAGTCCTTAATTTCAGCTTTAGCCGCCTCGTCAGCAATCCTCTTATTGTCTATGATGAGGTGGTATGCGATCGCGAGCTGATCGTGCGGGTCGCCGCTCAGCAACGCGTTGTGTACCTCGTGCTCCTTCACGCCAAACTTGTCGCATACCTCCGATATCGCTTCTGTGTCTATTACACTACTGTCCTGTAATCACGTCAGTTAATTATCTCGGTTATAAATGCTTGCAATGGATTGAATGTTGCTATCCTAGACATCAATTTGCAACTGTAGGTGGTATCTGTATAATTAAAATCAAAAGTGGTGTGAGTCGCTTCGAGAAAGAAATGTGAGTGATCGACTTGGCGGGGGCACTGCCGTGCACTCAAATTGGCTCTTGGTCGCGTCAGATATTGCAAGAAAACATTCACGAGATAAAAAACACTTAGTAACTTATCAAAAACATCAAGGTCACGCTTCTCACAGTTGTCAGAGACTTAATTGCACCATTTCGCGTAAACCTATTATTTATTTTTCACAAGATTAGCTGTAGTTTCTAATAATAAATATTTAAATATTTCTCGTATTCGCGATTATCCCCATATTTGAGTGAAATCATATAATTTTTTTTTTTTTAAAAGACAACGCCCGCACTAGGGAACGAGCCCTGTGTCGCGGGGAGCTTTACAAACATGAAACTAACGGACACAAAGTACACCCAGACTAGAAACAAATATCTATGAATCACACAAATATTTGTCTCGTGTGGGAATCGAACCCACGTCACCCAGCACGGCGATGTAGTGGCGAGGCGACCACCTTAACCACTGCGCCACGGTGACAGTCTTCTCTTATATACTAGCTGTGCGTGCCTACGACTTCGTTCGCGTGGACCATGATTTCATAGTTTTTTTGTTTAAGCCTACTCCTTGCGACATTAACTATCTGTCAGTTAAAGTCCCGTCGAAATCGGTTCAGACAGGCAGAAAAAAAATGTGTTGTTGTTGATATGCAACATACATACTTTCTTATAACTTAACTATTTTACTTATTTGTATAGATATGCTAAGCTTGATTAATGCTGAAACAACATCACATAACATTAAAAAACAATACATAATTTATGCTGTAGTTATTCCTGTATAGCCTGTGTTATTCTGAAGTCTTTGGTGATACATATTAATGCAGTTTCTTTTTTAATTTATTAAATTTAAATTGAGGAGATGATTAATAGGGTATAGGGTGGATCTAATCCATTCTTAACATTTGTGTGACCATGTTCATATTATGTAGGTGTGTGAAGTGAATGAAAACATCTTGAGGAAACCCACATACCTTAGAAGTAATTCTAATTGTATGTCTGATCAACCAACCCGCATTAGACCAGCGTGTGTGGATTATGGCCTAATCTGTCTCGGCTCTCTAGATAGAGGAGAGGAGACCCGAGGCCAGCAGTGGGATATTAATGGCTGATGATGATGATGATGATGATGTGGGTATTACAAAACACCTATCACCCTATAAATGGTTAGCTTAAAGCATTTATCCAAGCACAGTTACAAACAACATGAAAACATAAAAAAAAATAAAACAAGGGCAAACCTACTCCAATTACCTGCTCGACAGGGGACGGGAACAAATAGCCAGGCAAATCTTTTTGGAACCATTCATGTTTCTTCACATCTTCAATAGTGGCCCGCTTCATTGGGTCCACTTGTAACATCATACATAGCAGACTAACTACACTCTTATTCAAATACTCAGGTATCGGAAATATGCCCGATTTAATTTTTCTAAACAATGTAGGAACATGTTCATCGTCGAATGGCAGGGTACCACAGAGTAGTGCGTACAATATCACACCACATGACCACACGTCTACTTCTGGACCCGCATATAGCTTGCCCGATATAACCTTGAAGGAAAAAAGTTTGTTAATAAATGGTAACTGTTGAAGTTTCTTTAATAACCATCTAGTTGACTATGTATTTAATAATAATATTATACCACATTCACAAAGCACAATCTAGTCCCAAATTAAGCAATAATATTTGTTTGTGTTAAACAACTGATATAGTACTTAACTACATTTTTTTTTTGGAAATACATACATATTATAGATAATTACACCCAGACACAGAACAAACAATCTTGCTCATCACACAAAGATTTGTTGTGGGTAGGAATAATCCACTAAGTCACTAACCTCAGGTGCTGCATAATTTGGTGACCCACAGGATGTTCTCAGAAACTCACCATCCATCATCATATTAGAGAGACCAAAGTCTGCTATTTTAACATGCATGTTGTGGTCTAATAACAAGTTCTCTGGCTTTAAGTCTCTGTGCACAATCATGTGTCGGTGACAATAGTCTACTCCAGATATTATCTGTTGGAAGAATCTTCTCGCCTCATGCTCTTGAAGCTTGCCTCGCTTTACTATGTAATCAAATAGTTCACCGCCAGACACATATTCCATTATCATAAATATATCTGTTGGTGTTGAGATTACCTGGAAACCACAAACCACAATACATATTTAATATGCATTACACACTACTTTTTAATACAATTTCACTTTATTCCAAAAGTGTAGCAAACATCTTTTTAAATATAGCTCTGATTAAAAAATAAAAATTTAAAATCATGAAATATGACACTAAATTGCGACGTTGCCACTGTTTATAAATACGCTCTTAAGAGCTTCTTGGTGTCAGACTTGGGTCCCTACCTAAGCCACCTCATAGAGAAGTATACTCATAATGAAGAGTTGTCTCTTTTTATAAATATTACAATTATGTTTTTGTACTTAGTTTATGTACTTATACTTTAACAAATTATGGAATATTTAAATTATGCTTATGCATGACTTTTTGCAAGGTCAAATCATATGAGATAAAGTTAAATTACCTGGTATAGTTTGATTATATGTGGGTGTCTGAACAACTTTAAATTTTGTATTTCTCGTCTGATCTTGCCTACCACATCAAGGCTCTTGATTTTTTGTCTATTGAGGATCTTTACAGCAACTTTGTGCTTTGTCAGGACATGTTCACCAATCTTCACTTTACCAAAGGTACCGACTCCGAGAGTCGCCCCCAACGTGTAATGACCTATCTTCACGATAGGCTGGTTACCGCTGGTCGTCACTATCTTCTCAGCCATCTTCATAACAATTTATAATATTGACTAACAGTAACTGAAAATCTCTTTACATTAAAAATTAACTCAACGATACTTTAATAACTATAACGCAATATTGTCTTGATTAACATTAAAATTCATAGTAAAATATAGAAATACGCATTAGCGTTACTAAAATTAACCAAACTATTTTTCAGTGAGCAATTGAGCAGCAATAAAATTTTGAACGAAATTGAACGAACAAACAAGTACCTACTTAGATTATGGTACGATACGACTGATTTAGGGATTGGGTAAAAAGTATCGATGTTTAAATATACATAATAATCAGAAAATAATCGATTCTTAAAAATATAGGATTTAATATTTTATCTTTTTTGAGAGTATCAAATTCGTATTATAAACATAGATTTGTTTGTAATCTTGATAAGTTATAGTAGGTTTGACGAACTTTTCGTAGAACATGTAAATTTTCAAGTTGAAAATTCGAAATAATTCTTCTTTTTTTATTCATATCCTCCTATTATCATAATTGCGAATCTCACTTTTACAATAAACAATGGAATATTGAACTGAAATATGTAAAAAATTGCATCAATTTTGAATGTCACGAGCAGCTACAAGACTGCTTCACTGCTGTGCAAAGGGCGGAGAGCTGTACTCTGAATATTAAGAGTTTTTTCAGAGGGTGATTACATTAGACAGGTGATCAGATAGGATCATCATATATATTTGATCCATAGGTTTTTTAAACGCTCACAATATTTTGAATCCTTGATGGTGCCAATATATTAATGAACTCGACTGTACCTATGTATTTACTATTAAAATAATGCTCTGCAAGTTTCAACGTTTTATTTGCATATAAATAGAACTGTAAACGTAACGATTTCTTATCTTTTACACACTTTTCAGCTAATTCTAAAAGGTGTTTTAAACATATATTTTTTAATATAGCTCCGATTATTAAGTTAAATAAATTGAAAACTACTATATATGACACTAAATTGCTACGTTGCCATTCATTAGTATAAACGCTCTTAATAATATAGCTATTTTTTGATAATGTATATATTTTTTATAACTATCGATGCAATAAATAAACAGTATTTTTTATTAGCCCATCTCTAGAAATAAATGTATAAACCTCAAAAATGACGTACATGACGTCAACTTTCCTAAAGGTCTCTACGCACTAATCCGGCAATCCGAAGTCCGAATCTCCGAACTATCACTATGAGACGCGCGGCGAGATGCCTTATGCCATCCATCGGACCGACCGTCCGACCCGACCTCACCACTCAACGCAGACATCCAATACATCCATCATGCTGGACGTTTGAGCTGACGTGTTTTTTAACAGTAATAATAATTTTCTTACTGATGAAAGTGAAGTTTGCTCAATAATATCCAATTTAAATGGTAACAGTGCCATCGGCTTTGTGACATGATTTTAGCTGTTATTCCGAAGGCTAATAAAAATAAACCGCACTCGTTACCTACGTTTGCAATTTATCTTTCACAACTGGAATTTTCCCTATGGCTTTTAAAAGATCGCGGATCCATCATATCCATATATCAGGTCCAGTCAGGCTATTCATCCTGCACTTTCAAAAATACTAGATTGACTAATGAACAATTTTAGTAAATTATTTAGAAGAAAACAACCTAATAAAAAAGTCTCAGTTCGGTTTCAGGTCAAAAAAATCTACTTGAAGAAAAGTTACTTTTAATATTATTTGTCAAATCGTACGTAATGTGTGAAAATAGAAATTGTAGTCCTTGTAAATGGCCTGCACTGCAATACATGTAAATGGCGTGTCACGGAGCATTCTGGGTCCGACTCTTTTCTTGCCCCCTCCTTCTAGTGTTTAAAAACGACCTGCAGCCCCCCTGATGGTCACAGAGTATATAACCACTACGTCTAGAGATGAAACGAATATATTCATATTAGGTATGCATATTATAATACGAGCGACCGTATTCATATTAGGATAAAGGAATGTCATATAATAGGTTACTCGATATTAGTCAAGTATTAGCCAGAGACAACGCGACGAGGCGAATACAATAGTATTAGGTAGGTACTTATCATTACGATACGAAGCGCGCCGTGCGTCGTTTCGTTAATCGTCGTCGGTCGCCGTATCGTCTTGCTTACTCTCTGTAATCGTCGATATGCGGGAGCGAGATCACTTTGCGCTCTCAAACACATTCATTGCTTGTCGCCACGTACCATCCAATTTGTTTATGTGTGCGTTTACTCTTACGATGGATGTATTTTATATACGTGGCGGGCTTTGTATGAAAGTTACATAAATTATTACTGAATAAAAGAGCAATGGAGAACGAGCATATTTGTATTTACGAATATTGGCAATATTACTATTATTGAAACAGGTACATATTATATTATCATCGTAACTGCATAATAGGTTATAGGAATGTCATCTATTAGGTTACTCGATATTAGTCAAGTATTAGCCAGAGACTACGCGAACGAATACTAGATATAGAGCATAATACTAAAACGTTCACTCCTTACCCTATTATCTGACTAATATCGAGTAATAGGTATGGTATTAGAATATGACGAAACTAATATATCCTATATTAGGATTATGCGAAATTGACCCTAATATAACATCTCTAACTACGTCCTTCATGATCATTTCAAGATGGATAGTGCGTAAAGGACGTAAAGGATTTTAAACTTTTACAAAAAGATTTGACAGTTTGTTATGTTTTATTAAATTTTAACTATGATATTATTAAGTTCTTTTGTACAATCATAAAACAATGATTATATTATTATTTATAAAAGTAATATAAACTCATTTTATTATGGCAACTTTTTTTTCGAAACCAAAAAAACCTGCTAATTTGTCTATGATTTTATGTCTTCAAAAAAACTCCAACACCCCGCCCTGCACTCCCCGTGCCCGCCCCGCCCTGTAATTTTTCGGATTGAGGGCTTTATTGTAAAAAATATTAATTATATAGAATTCCAAGATATTTGTTTAAGTTTGATTACTTTCTGTGCGTCCGCAATGGACAGATGCGGGATATGTCTTAAACCCTCTGCTGTAAGTACCCCTTATCTTATTAAAATATGCGTTGTCTTGAAATCTTTCGTCAATTTTTTTTTTGTTTTCTTTAGGAGAATGTTATAAAAATAACGCCCTGGTCATTGGGATTCTATTATTCGCCAATGGTCTAAGTTATGATATTGATTTAGTTAAAATTTCATGGAAGCCGAGGCAGAAATAATAAAAAAACTTGACATTCGAAACCTGCCCGCGTATTTTTTTTACTCCTTCTGTTTTTTTACGTCTGGCTCAGCGTAGTAAAAAACAACGAGCTCTTTTTTTCTGTACCTACTTGAATAGTGAACCTTGGCATATTATGCTGTAAGATAGATTGCACCAATATGATGTGTTATATGATAATAATTTATAAATTTATTTACATTACTTAATATAATAGGTGTGTATGTTTCTTTTATTGAGAATAGGATATCACCTAGGATCTATATAATAGGCATATTCACTATGTTAATACCAATGACTATAAATCACAGTACACACTACAAAAGAGCGAATCAAAGCTGCTTTTTACTTACATTTTATTACTTTTTTATTGATGGGAATATTCTGCATTTTTAAATCATATTACTATAACAATAAACTTACATTCAACCATAGAAAGGCGAAACAAATGATTACACTTTTTAATACATCTCATGTTCGGAACAACTTTGCTGCTACACACATATCTTTCATACATAGCGTTCATAAAACTCAACCACAATAATACTATTATAGAGATTAACAATTTATGAAAATTTTAAACAAGAATTATTTTTCAGCAACTGTTTGAGACAGGGAAGGAGATTATGTACGCATGTTTCAAGTGCCAGCCGCTTGTGCCTGAAGTTACAATTGATGACAGTGAAGCAGACCAGACAATACCACCCTCTTCCAGTGCCAACAGTGAAGAGGTGATTTTAATACTGCCCAAACTGGTGATGAACCTAGGATTTAGTCATGGCTACTGCCTCCACACTATACTAAATATTTTTTACATTAAACTAGAAATTAATTTGATTCTACTTTGACATGAAGTAGATAAATAATTTAACTTAATTCAAAGGTCAATAAAATTAAAAGTGGCTTAATATAAACATTAAAGCATGTAAGCACATTCCTGTTTCATTGGCCATCCCAAGGATACAGAATTAGGCATAAAAGTGCCTTTACAACTAGCCACTTTACCATTGTAGTGTCTGAAAGAGTACTTTTTAGTGCTCATCGCAAACAAAACAAAGCATGAATTAGAATAGAATGTCTTTAAGCAAGTTATGAATGATAGATGACGAGTGTGGCGAAATAGTGCTTGAAACTATTTGAATTACAGGAGGTTGTTGATTCTTCTCTGTATTGTGGGATCTGTCACAAGTCTTTTGAAAAAAATATGCAATTGCAGAACCACTTGCGCAATCATCGAGCTGAGAGACGCTTTGTGTGCACATACTGCAACAAAGGTATGTATTGTTCTTAACTATCACTATAATAGTATAAAACAAAGTCTCTAACTAAGTAAAGTGTTTGTCTCTCTGTTTGTTTGTGATAAAGTTAAAAAACTACTAAACGGATTTTCATGAGGTTTTTACCGATAGATCGAGTATTTCATGGGAAAGGTTAAGGTAATTTAATTACCTACATACCACACAGGTGGAAGCTAGTACTTTATATTTATTTAGTCTTGAATTTAATGACTTCATCATCATCATCAGCAACCCATTAATGTCCCATTGCTGGGGTCTGGTCTCCTCACCTCTATCTAGAGAGCTAAGAGGGTTTTAGGCCATAATCTACACACCTTGGCCTAATGCGGATTGGTGGATCAGACATACGCTTAGAATTTATTCTAGGGTACCTATGTGGGTTGTGTTGTTTTCCTTCACCGTTAGCAGATAGTAAGTCACATGTCTAGTATATATAAACTCTAGACAGTGAAATCCACATTGATACTGCTAGTTGGAATCAAACTCTGACCACATGTTCATCCTGCTGGTCACTCCTCCATTCAGCCACCATTGTTCATCCTGCTGACTTAATTTGATACTAATAATATGAATAAATATTTTCATCCAATTATTACCATATTACCAGTTTAGCTTTATTTTTAGGTTTCCGTAGCCAAAATGGCAAAAACGGAACCCTTATAGTTTTGTCATGTCCATACGTATGTATGTGTGTCACAGGCATTTTATTTTAAGTACTCAGTATTTATTATAGTATTATTTTTATAGTCATTTTACTTTTTTAATAAAATGACTATAAAAATAATACTATAATGTATTTTGATGAAATTTGGAGAATAGAAATATTATTATTTTTGAACATGATCAGATAAGTACCGTTTTTGAGTTATTGCCGAAAAACTGCGATACTGAACAAAAGGACGAAAGCACTATGAAAAACCGCTCTTTTGCTGCTTCATCAGCCTACATTGAGCATGGTCCGACACGCTCTTAACCGGTGTTTCAACTTATTTATGTAACCTTTAGATTGTAATATCTATTGTTTTTTGTAAGCAGTTAACATGTATAAAACTATTCAAAATATTAATAAAAGTGTTTTTTTATTTATATCATTTTAGCTTTCTCCCAGTCCAACAACTTGAGGGCGCATCTCCGCATCCATACTAACGAACGACCATTCAAATGTTCCGAATGTGGGAAGGCCTTTACACAGGTATGTCACAGATTGTTACTATGTGAATCAAATAAGAATGGGATCGCACTTGACAGCATTTGCAGCAAACTTCAGTCGAATGTGCACATTTTTGTACAGCCAGCAGAAATAAAATAGGCAAAAAATTTATCTTGTTTAGATAAGTTATTTTGTTAAATTAATTGTTATTGATTTTCTTTTTTTTCTTTTTGTACTACTTATTCAGAAAATTAAGATCTTCAAACCGAAGAAGTATGTATGTACTAGTAATGTGTTTCGGATGCCTGATTCATGTGATCGTCAAACACTTTTGTTAGTAGATTGTATTAATATGTATATTGTACAGGTTACAAATCTAAACAATCATGTTCGACTGCACACCGGCGAGCGACCGTTCGTTTGTCCAGAGCCTGGCTGCAACAAGGCATATGCACAGGTAACATTATTATAAGTTTTAAAAAGTATCAGTACATACATAATTATGCACATTTCAGTGTCTTATTAAAGCTGTGCTACATGGTTGGAAACCTGCCTTCCACCGAGGTGCCCTTGGTGGATTCCAACCGAGTAGCCGGCTGTTGTAAACCAAATTTCATACAAACTACATGGATGGCAACCAAGCTCCCACCAAGGTCACTTTGTTGGAACGCAAGTTTATTATCACCTCATTTTTGCTTCTCTCCTTAGACCACATTACCTATTTGGTCTATGTATGTTTGCATAAGACACTTGTAACTGATATTTCCATTTATTAAAAAACAAAATAGTATCTTATTTGGAGGAATAAAATTGTTGTTGTTTAGGTGACGAATCTGAACCAGCATCGCAAGCGACATTTGAACGGACGTCCGGTCGAGTTGACGTACGACTGTACTGTGTGTGGCGAGCAGTTCCAGCAGAGAAACCACATGTATAAGCATAGGTAAGCATTCACTTAGAAGTATCTGCGTATATCTATACTAATATTATATAAGTTGAAGAGTTTGTTTGGTTGAATGCTAGGATCTCAAGAACCTTTGGTCCGATATGAAGAATATTTTTAGTGTTGGATAGCCCATTTATCGAGAAAGGTTATAAGGAGCTGAGTAGTGGTTAAATAAAGAACGATGGGACTTCTTGTTTAAATTATAAGTGACTAAATGATGTGTCAGGGCTTTTCAGATTAGGTGGAGTGACGAGCTTTGTAGACTTAAAACAAATTGATTGATTAATGGTGATCCACAGAAGAGAGGTGCACTCGGAGGGCGGTGCGGGCGGTGCTGGGGGCGCGAGCGGCGCGGGGGCGGCGGGGGCGGCGGGGCTGGTGGCGGCGTCGTGGCGCCACGCGTGCCCCGAGTGCGCGCTGACGTTCCCGTCCGAGCGACACGTGACGCGCCACGTGGCCAGCGCGCACCGCGCCGCCCGCGCCGCAGCTGACGTCGAGTCGCCCGATGAAAACAGTTAGTATCGTCTTTTACTTGTAGCCAATTTCAATTTTACAATGAATAAGGATTATTTTATTTTTTACAAACAGTCTGTCAATCCTTATTCATTGTAAAATTGATATAGACTGTCACCGTGGCGCAGTGGTTAAAGTGGTCGCCTCGCCACTACATCGCCGTGTTGGGTGACGTGGGTTCGATTCACACACGAGACAAATATTTGTGTGATTCATAGATATTTGTTTCTAGTCTGGGTGTACTTTGTGTCCGTTAGTTTCACGTCATGCTTCTTGGCGGAACCACATTTACTTTAATGAGTATAAGTTACATAGAAAATTCTATGGAATATCTATAAAATTCTAGTCCTATTAAAAAAAAATCTATATGCCTAGTTTCGTTGCTAACTTTAATTTAAGGTGGTTGCGCTGCAGAGTATCCTTTCCGGCGAAACCACCACGATATATATATTACTATACATAGTATAAGATAATATTTAGTATCAAATAATTCTATAACAATTCTATATTGAACTAGTACCCCCAAATCCTCAATCAAAACTAAAAATACGTACAAAACGGTGTCTCAAAATATCTCTTCGGAATAGTCACTAAACGCCTGATTTATAGTTTTTAGCAAATAACGTTTATGTGAAATATCATAGTGTTGTAGGCGTTTAGTTTTTAGTAAATCCTCCAATTATGAGACACCGTTTTATACGAATTTTTAGTTTTGATTAAGTATTTGGGGGTACTAGTTCAATATAGAATTGTTATAGAATTATTTGATACTAAATATTATCTTATACTATGTATATGTAGTTATATATATATCGTTGTGGTTTCGCCGGAAAGGATACTCTGTAGCGCAACCTCTTTAAATTGAAGTTAGCAACGAAACTAGGTATATAGATTTTTTCTTAATAGGACTAGAATTTTATAGATATTCCATAAAATTTTCTATGTAACTTATACTCATTAAAGTAAATGTGGTTTCGCCAAGAAGCATGACGTTTAGTTTCATGTTTGTAAAGCTCTCCGCGACACAGGGCTTGTACCCTAGTGCGGGCGTTGTCTTTAAACTAAAAAAACAAAAAAAAAAAAAAAAACTATTACAATAAAATTGACAAATATAATAAACGTATGTCCCGAATTGAACAGTGTGTCGTGTGTTGTGCGCAGGCGGCTCGTACACGTGCGTGTTCTCGTCGTGCGGCGCGGTGCTGCGCTCTGCGCGTGCGCACACCGAGCACCTGCTGCGACAACACCAGCTGCGCGTCTTGGCGCACGCCGCGCACCCGCCCAAGCGGGGACGACCTCCCAAGGTACCGCACTACCTTATGATGCTTGCTACGTTTTAGAGTGCCTAACATCTGTTTTACTACTGATTGATGTGTCTAATTATCTGAATCCGAAACTAGTCAGTGATGAAATATGATTAGTCCGATTTTATTACAAAAATGGTAACTGCATTAATGGAGGAACGGAGCAGACGATGAGCGAAATGGCGGCGAAATGTTTCCTATTCAATTACAAATATTGAGCTTTGAAATTACCACGCCTGAAAGCGCTTTTGTAGACGCGCTGTCGGCTCGTCGACATTGAAGCATCGCTCCTTTGTTATAACTACTCACCGCCATCCTGCCGTCAGATGTGACTGTCCCTTGTAAGAATTCATAATTAAACAACATTTATTTTTCAGATATTGAAAGATCCATTGGAAATAAAAGAAAACGACTTCCATGAGGTAATTACTGAACTAAACACAGAAACGTATTAACTATTAATTATTATTAATTATTGTGCTGTGCCCGACAGGGTCCATAATTGTAACCTACATTATGCCCACCACCTCTTTGTACATTATGGAAGCAATAAATGATTGAGTATTACTGAAATCATACGGGGTGAAAATACTACCTGATCTTTTGGGTAAAAAAAAGCCTTTAGGTTACTTATCAAATGATCTATTTCCCATTCTGCCTACTTCTCAAAATAATTACTCGCAAGTCACTTCATAAATACATACCTATTACCTACACAGCAACAGGCGCGGGCGGGTCATTGAACTTTCAAATCATGAACCAGCTGACTTACCTACATAAGATTTCTTAATCTAATTTAAAGAAGGAAAATAAACAATTTCTTCCATACTTTTCACGTTATTCTCACAATATATCAGCAGTTTAAAAAAAGAATCTTCTTCCGCTAGACTAATATTAATTCAATCTTGTAAAAAATAACATTAGTACAATAAAATTGGTTGAATAATAAATGAGAGATGAATGATAAAATGATCGTTGGATGTTTTCAGGTAAAAATAAAGAAGCAATCGCAGGCACAATACTTGCCGAAACTAAAAGTACAGAGTTTATTCCAGTGAGTGTTCGACGGGACGTCGTAGTACTGACGAAGTTTGTTACAAAGTGTCAAATAACGCGTACGTCGCCGTACCGCGCCACGTGTCGGACATTGTTGTATTTTCGATATAACTTAGGGCCAACTAGTTAAGTCAATTTTAAATGTTCACAGTCTTGATACTTTTTATTGCCCAAGTTTTATCTTGTAATTTAGGGGAAGTACAATAAGACAATACTTCCAATAAAGCCTGTCTTAGTGTACCCCAAATATTTGGAAATTAATTCGGCACTGCCTTACTCCAACCACAAGAAGCACTTAAAGACAAAGTCAAAAGTCACTTATTCATATAAATTATATACAATGATATTTATCAACGAATGTTATACAAGAGAAAGAAGAGGAAAAGAGGTCAGTTCTCTAAGAAGACTGAGCCTTGAGAAGAGATGGCAAGAAACTCAAGCTTTTCTTTTTAATCCCTAAATAGTTACTTTTTAATTGGTTACAATTTTGAGATATCATAGAATAGCACAGAACCGAAGCACCATATTATTTACATTAAATAATAAAAAACTGTTTAATTCTACGCATTAATGGCAAGACATTTAAATGTGCGCCTGTGTACTAGTTTTTTATCAATACTCAATGTAAGAAATATTATGACAATAAAAAGTATCAATACTGATTGAGCTGTTATGCTTTGTACTTAAAATATTTTTATGCACTGTTCAATCGCAAGCACAGTTTTACTGGCGTCATATTATGTAAAGTAACAATATCATTATAATGCAATTATTATGCTGTTAGTATATGAAAACTTGTATCAGAGTAACACCATGCTAACAGTAAATGTATTTTTATTTTATTTTTTTACAAGTTACATAACTATTGTATGTTAATAACGAACCCCATAACATTTATATGGTTTTTTGTTCAATGCACTGGATTTGTAAAGCCGCACATTCATGACGTCACACATAGAGCTATTGTTATTTAGTGAATGCGCGGCCTTACAATAAGTTCAAGTTAATCAGACATTTTGGCACCTTATGATTGATTCTCATTTATTTAGATCGTTTATTTTTAATACAATTTAGATGTAAAGTAAATAAAATCTACATTATTAATGTAAGTGATAATAAATAAGTGCAATTTACTGTAACAAGTATATTAATATTGTTACTTAGAGTAAGCATTAACTTTGAATATTTTATTTTCCTAGTATCAACATGCAACACGTATTTTGTAAGATATTCACAGATATACATAGTTTATTTGACAGAGGAACCTATGCCATCATGCCATGTCTTATTGTGTCGCGTGTTACGTTCAATCAACTCATTTATATAAGACTGTGATGTACGGATTTGAATTTGGCGAGATATTTTTTATCGATATATTTTTTATTCGAAGACGAATTTTGAAGTATTTTTTTCAGTATTATTAAAATTATGCATTTCTTTAAATCAATTTGTTTTTAAAGCTTATTATCTAAAATTTTTGTTCAGTTTTTTGTGCGAGATTTGTATTAATCCGTTGGATTCATAAGTTTTACGAGAGAATTGATTAAACTGTATTCTATCAGAGATAGTTAAGTTGTCAGAGATTATTTGTCGATAAGCATATACCAGCCATAGCCACTGAACGAGGACAGGCAAGCAATATATTGTCAATCGAGGTCAGAATAATGCCGGCGTTCCACTGACCCTGGTTGATCAAATGATCATATCTATACAAAGACATTAAGGGATATAAGACCGTTGCGTTTAACAAAACGACGCAGCCGCATGTCAAACATGGGGGAAAATGTCTAAATTGCCTTACTAGCGTTTTCTCCGTCGTATGTTAATATTAAGTAATTCCATCGTTGTGCTTCGTGTGTCGAGAGTAATTGGAAAAGTGTCCGGATATCGTGTGTCTCAGTCAGTCTTGTAATGTTTTTGGATACAAAATCGTCATTTGACAATGTACATTTATAATTTCCACACGATTCCCTCGCTAGCTATGGTAGTGATAGGCTTATCGTAGACCGGTATAGAGCTAATGTAAATGCGTTAGGATAAGGTGCAAATGTTCCTATGAGTGTATCAAGAGTCGGTTCGATAAGATCGGTGGATATACGCCGAGTGTAAATTCGACCATTTCAATATTTCTAGCCTTGTTAAGTGTCAGCATGTCGAAGATTTTTCTATTAACATACGATATAAATATTATAATAATAAAAATATGCAAATACTTTCATGTTTTATTTATATTACTTTCGGGATGAAATCTGTTTAGAATATGATGGCCGATGGCAGATGGTATTTTGTTTGACCATTACTCAGCCTTTTGGTCGTAGCATCACATTATACAGCATATACACCCGTCCTTTATTAAAGGGCTATCCAACAAAAATATTTTTTCAATTCGGTTCAGAAGTTCCTGCTATTAGCATGTTCGACCAAACAAACCTTTCAGCTTTTTAATATTATAATCAGTCGGCAGGTGCCTTACCATCTGCTAGCGGCGAGGATTTTTGTGAGGAATCATAATTCAAATTCTAAAGACACTGCCCTGTAGTGGAAGAGTTTTTGATAGGACCTAAGTTTGTTATTAGGTATTATTTTTATTTAACACTGTCAATAGTTACTATCTATAATTTCAATTTGCCGATATTCAAACTTGCAATAAATTTTCACCGCGCACTACACCACCACGTTCGCTTGCTTCGACAGGCGGGGGGTAACGTTTAACGGTGCGGTGTAACTCGTTCACTACAATTGCAGCTATTTTATTATAAACGCAACTTTCCAATCTGAACGTTGCTTGTGGCTTACACCACACAACTTGTTTATGTAATAATTTATCAGTGTTAGCTGTGCAGTGGTAGTGCAACGACAGTCGAATTATCAGATTCAAACGTTTGAGCCGTAAAGCCAGGTAAAATGGTGTTGTATTTCTGACATTAGATGCTCTCTTCAGTTCTCCGTCTTCGGAGGTGTCTACCCACGTTTCGCGAGATAAGTATTTAGATATCTATGATCTTTTATTTGTAGCACTTACTTGCAGTACCTACTTCGTATTTCATTATCATCGTATCAGCCCAATGACGTCCACTGCTGGGCATAGGCCCACTATTTACCTAGTTATTTATGTAATGTCATGAAACTCATTAGCAATGTTATGAAGTATAATTAAATGCGCAGATCAAATGCATAATGCATTTGTGCACTGACACATTTGTAAACAAGTACCTAGTAATTTCCAATGATACCTGCGCGGCGAGTACCTACCTACCTAGACAAGCCGGAAACTTAGTTTAGTGTACCTAAATCACAAACTCGAACCAAATTTATCGTTTGAGTAATGTACCAAGTTATAATAACTCTATGATTTTTCCTACTAATAAAACCAGGAATTTTACACAATGTCAATGACACAAAAAATCAATTTATTTCCGTACTTACCTTTTTTAGTTTTGCCATCATCGCTTTAGATTTGTCTTTGCTGTTTAAATTTTCACACCTCTTAGTTTTACCTACTTTTATTTTATTTAAAGTTGGTTCATACTTCTTAAAGGACATAAGAATTGAATGGCTATGCTGTAGGTCCTAAGAAGGTACTATATCTATTTTAGATACACAATGGAACGCTGGGTTGGCGGCACAGCAGTGGTGACGGGCGCGAGTGCAGGCATCGGCGCCGCCATCTGCGTGGCGTTGGCCAATGTAGACATTCGTGTGGTGGGGCTAGCACGGCGTTCAGAACGGGTTGACGTAAGTCGTTTCCGTATTTACGATGCTTTTTGTAGTTAGTAAACACAGCCTCAGCAAAATAAAATGCATTCGCAATATCTCATGCCTCTGTGGCGCAGTGGGAAGTGTACGACTTCTGAGTGTCAGGATCCGGGTTCTATTCTCGGGTCGGGTAAAATGGTATTGTGATTTTCTAACATGAAACTCTCAGTAGCCCGGAGTTTGGAAACAAATGTGCTCGGTTGATGACAATAGGCTCGCCCCGTATTAGGTTCATGCTAACTTACATAGCTGGCGAAATGTGGATGTGATGTCTGCCTATCCCTTCGGGATAATGGGCGTGACGCTATGTATATGTTAGTGTTAGTAAGCAATTAACGGATATACTTTTATTTATATGATCGAAAGTAAAACCTTTAATTACCTATCTGTATTCATGACTCATCGTTGTGGCTGAAATTAGGTGAGGCCTATGTTCAACAGTGGACGTCATTGGGCTGATATGATGATGATGATGATTCATGACTGCATAACACGTTAAGTGAATTATTATATAATAGGTAAGTATTCTGTTTTAGTTCGCACTAGTCTACAGGTGCATCATCATTTCAACCTAGGTATAAATGTCCCACTGTAGAGCACACACTGGTCTCCTCCAAAGAATATGAAGACAATTTAGCCTACTAAGTATACCACGCTGGCCAGACGGGTTGGTCTAGGATTTATTTCAACAGCTGTATACAAGAAAATTTCTATGTTTGGAAACTGGTGGAGCAGGGAGTTGTCTGATTGTAGGTACTAGGTAATTCAGGACGCGTAGTACTTAAATTTATATGAAAAAAAAGTTTTTCTGCGGAAAAATGTTTACTGCACCTACCTATCGGTTATCATTAACTAGTGACTACATTTTAGGAATTACAATCACAAGTGCGTGGTCAAGGTACGATTGTGTCAAGGCGATGTGACGTATCCAAGATGGAGGAGGTGGCGGCTACTTTCAAGTGGATCGACGAAACGTTCGGCGTCGTTCACATTATGATCAACAATGCTGGTGTGTTTTACGACGGTGGAGTTACTGGTCAGTTCTGTTCATTTACCTACATTTAATTTCAAGGTTTCGATGATTGCTCGTTGACATAACATTCGTCACTTTCGTAATAGGTAGGTTACGACTTCTTTCAGAGATAACAATTAAGTTTATCTATGCCCAGGTTTATTACCTCACACAATAGTCATTTCCTAACATGCACAGGTTTGACCATAATAAAATGTAGGTGACATCCTGCTTCAGAAACTTGTATCTAAAAGTTAGGATCTACCCAGTACTTTATACTTTACGTATGATTACAAGGTACAATTGCATATCTTATGTGCTTGATATGATAATACATAAATTAACATACTTATGGCTATCAGAGGTAGGCAACGACATGATCAGTGAGGAACAGATGTTGGCGACGGTGGACATCAACGTGAAAGGCACCATGTTGTGTGCGAGACACGCTGTCAACTCTATGAAGAGACATGGCGTCGATGGACACGTCATCAACATCAACAGGTAAGTTTGCAATCTTCTATAACAGTCCATGCCGAACTTCGTCGGCTTTAGCTTTGTATGACTCGTCAGAAGACTAGAAGTTCTGAATTGTTTGTAAATCTCAAGCAGTGTAGTAGCTATAGGTATATAGAATAAAATAGAATATAAATGATTCATTCTGGTCAATTCTTTTATACCTAACTATGTAAGTGGTATGTGTACGTACGTGGGTTTGAGGCTTTGGTGTGTAGGGCCGTTTGGACGACTTGATCCGTCCGCTGTAGTCCTCTGTCGATCTAAATTCTATATTCTCAAAGAATTAGTTAAAGGTGGTAATATATTCATAATGTTTGTACCTACCTATGTCACCAGTATCGCGGGGCACTACATCCCGATGTCACCGAAGTTTAACGTCTACCCGAGCACTAAACACGCCATCACCGGCTTTAGCGCTGGACTACTTAACGAGCTGGCGCATCACAAGAGTAGGACTAAAGTCACAGTGAGTATTGGCCTAACTTAACAATAACAATAATCCCCTTAACATCTAACCTTTTAACATTATTCTCTTCATGAGAGGTATATTAGTGTACGTACCTACAGTAAAATTTTAGAAAGAAATTGAGCAGTCTGCTTGAAGAAGTAACTTCATCGTTAAGAAGTCTATATAACTATAGTGACACTATATTAGTTATCAGCAGTTAAGCCTACATTGTAATGTACTGTCTCAGTGGTGCCGCGGCAGTGTAAGGACAACTGCGCAAGCGATTGCGGGCTATGAATGAGATGAGACCGAACACTACTGGTGAAATATGGATATGACGCTATGTTGTGTAAATTGTTTCAATTTAATTATTATTTACAATGATATTGTATGTTAAAAACAATATCATTGATTATTATTTATTTATTCTTTCAATACCGTAGGTTCAAATTTGATTAAATAGTACTAGGTATTTAGTGCAACATGTGTATTTTCTCTTATTTCCGCGTTTAGAGAGCTATAACAACTAGGTGAGTAGCTATCTAAGTAAGTATATTCAAGTGATCGACCGTACATTAGTGTTTGTTTTTGCTAATACTTAACTAATCCTTAACCAATCCTTAACTTATCGTCAAGTCGTAGACTGTTTGGAATAATTTAGATGAAGACAGTCTCAGCTCCAGTTTTAAAGTTCTAAAAATTGGATAATGTGTATTTTTTGTACAGAGTTTATCCCCGGGGCTGGTGCTTACGGAGATGACTGCTGCGTCGGAGCCTATCAAGTATATCCCCGCGCTACAGCCGAAAGACATTGCCGATGCAGTACTATATGTTCTTTCGACACCATCCAATGTCAATGTTCGTATTACAGAGATTCTTACTGATATTCAAGTGTACACGTAAAATTGTCGAGTCCAACTGATGTTTTTTTTAAAATATCGTATTTGGATTTTGACATTCGGTTGAAAGGAAGGTCGTCCGACAGGTACCACATATGTGATGATATGTTGGTACCTGACGCCAAATTTTTGTTTATCAATATCAATGTAGATTACAAAATGTTACCTTAATTGTGTTTCAGATCAACGAACTAACCATTTCGTCGGTAATGGAGACAAGGTTGTAGGTGTTTTTATAAGGCCGAAAATGAAAAAGACAGATGGTTACAAACTATCTACGTGTGGCTACTCCCTTATATATATATGTATGTATTATTAATTAGTAGTACTTAACAATAATAAATAATATCATTCTTATACCGATCTTGTTGCGTGCATTATTTCTCTCCTTACATACATGTAGGGTACAGCCCTACATTCACACACACGTTCAGTCACACTACTACGTTAGCTAAATTGGTGTCTCCGAGTGATTAGTTAACGTAATGCAAATTAACCAGTTCCGCTTTCACAAAATAATGCAAACCACACGTCGTCTTCAGGTAGGTGAATGTTTCAACGTTTCAGTGGTACCCGCGCTTAATTGTAAATAACAATAATATGGTCAAACAAGTGATAGTTATAGACTGTATCTATGCTGCAAAATCGAAGTGAATTCGGAGTTATGGAACTAAAACTATGGTGTCAAACTTAAAATTAGGACTACCTCTTTCTTGGACATTTAGGTATATTAGCTGATGTGAAACAACCAATTCTTATCGCAGATTTAAACACCGGAAAAAAATTGTGACTCATTTATCAGGTTATGAACAGTTAATCGGGTTTGATAATAATTTCAACAACATTTTAGGCACCTATAGAGTGACCTTCGCCGAAAATCAAACGAGCCTCTGTCACACTAAATACGTGGCCTTAATAAGTTTAGTGATCTTTATCGAGAATCACGTGGAATTTACACCATTAAATTAAGATTTACCATAATTATTGGATATTCTTAAGGAAAAAATAGATTTTTACGCAGGTAAGTATTTAATTATAGTTATAAGTTGGTGGGTACGTATTGCGTACTTATAGTAAACACTAAGGCGCATTTACCGATCGAGGACGTTTAGTTTGTCGGCTCGACAGTTTCTATTTTGATAAAAATACCAGTATATAAATACTTATTAAATATGTATTTTATTTTACAAATTGTTTATCAATAACTCTATAATTTGACAGCATTGTTACAATACATTATGTAAGTACCTACAAATCATGTTTTACCTCGAATTACATTGCCGTGCAAATGTGTGTTCATCGTCATATCGACTTCACAAACTTGGAAATTCTAGTTATCCATACATCTTCTTCGTTGAATGATGCAATCCCTAAAATTATTTTATTTTTATTTTATTTTATTTGGAAAACATACAGTGAAATATAATAAATGTTACAATTACAACTCATTATAAAACTAAGCACCATTTAGCTGTTTTCGCAAGTGTATGACTAAATATAACAATTTTGCATTAAACTAACATTACAGTGTGTTATGATGTCACATGTTAGTAATGGTCTTGATGTACGATGGGTGAATAAATCTCGTTACATCCACAATTAAACTGTAGACAAATGGGGAGAAAATACATTAGCAAACCTGTGTACCTACCTAAATAATGTATATGTACTACCTAGTATCTACCTAGGATTAGTACAATAATTTAAAATAAAATATTGTACTAATCCTAGGTCCTAAATAAAATAATTTTAAAATTACTCTCAAGATAGGTACAGGTACCTATGTATACAAATGTCAACAACTTCCGATTGATACGGCGCAGTGACTAGTCGTCTTGAAAAAAGCATCATAAGCCACAAGAACAAAAAAATATCTGATTAATATTAGATAAATCTAGCCGCATATATTCAAAACCAATTGAGTGTGGGATTTGAGGTGTGAAAATTGACAGTGCAACAATTTTTATGAAATAAATTAATTTTATTAATAAATAATCAAAAAATTGCGTTTTTAGTAATGTACATACATTGCAGGTATTAGATGAAGTCTATGACCAGCAGTGGACGTCATTGGGCTTACATGATGATGATGATGATTGCGGGTATTCCGTTGTTATAGAAAATATTTTAAACGATTTTGTAACATAAAAAAATATAGGTACCTATCTATAAAAATGTATTGCCTTGTATAGGTACTTGTTTTACATTGTTACTGAATTCAGTCCATGTTGATGAATTGCTCATACAATTCGATAAAGATTATTCAGGTAGGTTCACTATGGAGCGCTGGGTTGGTACCACAGCAGTGGTGACAGGTGCTGGTGCAGGCATCGGAGCCGCCATATGCGAGGCGCTAGCGAATGCGAACATTCGCGTAGTTGGCATCGATCGGCGCTATGAACATGTTGACGTAAGTAAACAGTGTACAATTTTTCTGTAGAGTTTTAATCAAAATCCTGTTCAAGTTAAAAGTCTGTTCGAGTATTAATAAATAATAAGTGGTGACACAGGAGCGACCACCCGCGATGATAATATAATTTATATGACCGAGGCTGTCTTGCACAATAGGGGACAATCCGATACTGCAACAACTGCCTCGTGAAGCTGCTAGATCCGTGTAGAGCTGCCTATTATTAAAAAAAAAACAAACTAACATTTAAAACAAGTAAGTACTAGGTATGTAGATACCTAATTTAATTTTGATACAGCAGCAACTTTTTTTAGGCATTACAATCACAATTGCGTGGTCAAGGTACGATTGTGTCAAGGCGATGTGACGTATCCAAGATGGAGGAGGTGGCGGCTACTTTCAAGTGGATCGACGAAACGTTCGGCGCCGTTCACATTATGATCAACAATGCTGGTGTGATCACTCGCGGGGGTATTACCGGTCAGTTAATTGGTAACATTTAATTTTACACTATCTTAAAATATTATTCGACAGTTTGTTAAAATAGTTTTACATTAAAAACTGGCAAAACAAACGCATCGGCTTAATCTGGCTTACTCCAGCTAACTAAACACAAAAACAGAAGAGCTTGTTGGTATAATTGCTTCGTTAGGACAAATTAAACATTAATTATGTCTGGGACATAACGTTCGTTTAAAGCTCGTGTGCACTTGACGATGATGATGATGAGATATTCTTAAATGATGTTCAGATGTGGGCAACGATATGATTCGTGAAGAGGAGATGTTGGCGACGGTGGACATCAATGTGAAAGGCACCATGTTGTGTGCGAGACACGCTGTCAACTCCATGAATAGACATGGCGTCGATGGACACGTCATCAACATCAACAGGTAAGCTAGATGAGTCGGTCGTACTTTAGTATCTTCTTTACGTTAGATGCCGTAGTGTCAGTGTCTGACGGCTAGGTTAGAGGGCTCAGTGTGAGTTTTTGCGAGGACGACCTGAAAATATTTTCAAATTCAGTTTATAACCATATAAAAAAACGTAACGTTGTCTCGATCGAACACGATTACCTAGGTCAGACCTTCTGAAGTCTGAATCGTTACGTGGTTTTGCATGTAAGTATATGTATAGAGAGTATGTAGTTAAAGAAATTTGTATACATTGTAATAGGGAATAATGATTGCATGTCAGTATCGCCGGGCACTACATCCCTATGTCACCGAAGTTCAACGTCTACCCGAGCACTAAACACGCTATCACCGGCTTTAGCGCTGGACTACTCAACGAGCTGGCGCATCACAAGAATAGGATTAAAGTTACTGTAAGTATTAAATAGTAGGACTATTACTCATACATTAATTTTAAATTACAACGAAAATTATGTCTATTCTTACAAAAATAAAACCACCAAAATATATAAATTTAATTGCACAATCGTACGGAACCCTCTCGACTCACACATTTATTTTTCCTACCTCAGAGACAATATTCCAAGTTACCAAAATGATGATAGATCTTCTCCCTTCAGTTACAGCAGGAGTACCTCAGGGGCCTGTTCTTGGTTCGATTTTATAAATATAATATCTTCACCAGTGAAAGTACCTCAATTTCTGAATGTAGCAGTGGTAACCTTCACCGACGATGCTACATTTTTAACAGAAGTAGCTTATAAGAGCTAGTACCCAAAAATCTCACCAGCTTTATCATTAGCCCTCAGTTTATTTAGGTGACAACACTGTCAAAATCGACCTGTGTCAAGTATAGATATAGAGTTTCATATAGATAGATATTGGTGAAGCAGTCACGTAACAAACATACAAAAACATACTAAGTACTCGACCAAAACAATTAGGTGCATGACAGCTAGACATTTTTAATTTTATAAAACTAACTAAACTAAAACCTAAGCAGGCACCGTAACCACATTTCTTTCATGCGCCTAATTGTTTTGGTCGAGTACCTTGTACAGTCGGTCGGTTCAATTAATGAAGAATGACACACATAATGACATTCTGGTTTGCTTCAATTTTTATTGAGCACTTTCAATTTATTTTTAGTTTAAGTTTGTATAATGTTGTCTGAAGTTGGCTATTGTATGAAATTTTCTAAGAAATTGAATTATTGTGCAGAGCTTGTCCCCTGGGTTGGTACTGACGGAGATAGCTGCCGCTGCATCGGAGGTCGACAAGTCTATGCCAGGTCTACAGCCTAAAGATGTTGCTGATGCTGTATTATATGTGCTCTCCACACCACCTAATGTCAATGTTGGTACCCAAAAGTTACTATATTTTAAACAAAATGTTACTAAGAATGTTGAAAAGTTAATGCGCATGCGCAAAGAAGGTAGGTACGATTAACAGAGACAGTAGGAAATGATTGTTAAAAGTTATGTCCATGTAATAATACTTACTTACATAGAATAAGACTTTTTGAGAGAGCAAAGTAAAAAATAACTTACACAAACAAATAGAAACTGAACATTTAATAAAATAACTAAAATAAGTTTTGTCTCATTAATTTCTGGGTATATAATAAATTTATAATAATTATTTTTTTCAGATTGATGAGTTAACCATTACTTCGGTGACGGAAAGAAGAATGTAAAAGTTTTTGAATTTCGGAAATGAAGAAAAGTTGAGATTTTGAGCATTTGTCACACTTATTATATCGATTCTGGAATTTAGATCAATTGTTAATCCCTAGATGAGCAGCATGTGTGTTAAAATTTAATATAAATACCCCCCGTTCTGTTGGCAATTCGTAGAAAAACACTTCAGTAGTATAGGAATAAGCATTGCCATCCAGCGTGGCAATGCTGCCAGTCTGTTGGGCACTTTTCCCACAGACAATGGCAGCGATGCGGAGGAATTTTATGATGCCGTATTTTAATTTGTAATTTCCTCCCCTTTTTTATTTTAATACATTTAGTTAGTTTTTATTTGTATAATATTATTGTTTAATTTAAGTTTAATATTATAATGAAAATAAAATTAATATCTTCAGTACTGTTTCATGTATTTATTAACTATGGCACAAACATTTTAAATAATGGTATCAGATAACTCACTCAGACAAAATAAATTAAAATAATGACTAATTTTTGTTTAAATATTTGGCTAGTAGTGGAAATTTTATCCAATAGCAGAAGATGCGCTTGTGAATCCTGAAGAAGCCAGTCCAAACAAGCCAGTAACGAACCGTACCATGGCGCGGAAGATGTCCATCTTGAATGTCTTGAATGGAGACGATCCAGGCGAAGACTGCCCAGCCTGCATATAGAAAAAAAAATCAAATAAAAATGTTCTGGAATTATGTAACGTACGTAAAAAAGGGAAGGAGTTTTAAATGGTCAACAATGCGCATGGGAGTGGTAGGTTTCGGTAACCGCTTATCATTTTACACCGTCATAATCATCGTCATATTATAATTTCTTCAAAGGATTGTTTCAATCCCAATTTCAAACCTGTCGACTATAATTAGCAGCCCACGTAAATATAAGTAAATACGTAGGTACATATTTAAAATATTTTTAGACCTTTACCTTGACCTTTTTATTTATAATTAATGTTTCTTAATATAAGTACTTACTAGTACTACTTAGTATTGAGCTGAAAATAACAATTGAAAAGGATTAAATTTATACTTGATTAAATATGGTTTTTAATTTCCATTTATTTATTACGGCCTCAAATTACAATCTTAAAAGTTACACCAATATGTCTCACAAACTTCAACATTTATGTTAACGATAAGTAACGATCTACATTCTAAAATCTAAATCACTGTCAAAACTAAAGAAGCATGAAGCACATAATTAAGTCTTAATGTAAGACCTAATAGTGCCTCAAAGTTGCGAAAAGAAAACATTTTCATTCACAGGTACTATAGGTAGGTAGGTAGATCGTTGATCAATTAGTCGGAGAACCCGATGTGCTAATTAACCTTAGCACATAATTATCTTTATTACAAAACATGGTATTATAGTATCAACTAATTATCGCCAACTGCTGCCTCCTGAGCTTTGTTTCGACATTTCCCCGAGCAGACCCATCAGAAGACTCCAGAGGAATCCTGCCGAGTCTGCCATCTTCATACCACCGCCATTTTCTTCAGAACCAGAACCACTGTTCGAATCACCCATCTGATTAAACCAACAATAGTTTATTATTTTGAATAGTAAAAGTTATTCGATTCTCAAATTTATTTATACTTAGTTACAAACACTTACAGCACTTGTTCCTTTTACTAAAGTGGACAAAAATTTGCCGAAGAATGCTCCGTTATTTTGCTGAAAAGAAATATCGAAAATGTAAGATAAATAAGACACCTAATTTAACATTATTTTCCGGGTAAAAACATACCGCTCCTCCTCCAGTGATAGTGTCCAGCGATGTCAGAAGATAACTTGCGATTACTTCTCCCGGATTCGAATTCTCATCAGACTTTAAAAGTAAATGATATATTTATTTAGTAGGTATGTATGTAAATGAATTATTTCACTACAAGATTTACAATTTTTTTTTCCTTACCAATAAGCCCACGAAAAGACCTAATCCTGTCGCAATGAGGGCGTTTAAGTCAACACCATCTCCCTAAAACGAAAATTCGTTATGTTATACGTCAAATTATTACTTAGATAAACTTCAAAATAAAATATATAACTCACGCTCAGATTAGCTACAATTCCACCCACAGTTGCTAATAAAGAGCCTAAATCTGATTCGCCATCCTGGAATTTGAATTTTTCAGAATAAAAATAAGTGCCTTAAAATTCGACCTAAAAATATGTAGAATTTTCTATCTTACTCCGCTCAGTCCAGCCAGAAGGCCTAATATGCCACCTCCTTGTCCATCACCCTCGGGTTCATCGTAATCTGAATCACTAGCATTACTGTCACCATTACCATTTGAAGCATTCGAAGCAGAGTCTTGTTTAGACTTAGAGCCACCGTTTTCATTGCTCGCTTCTTCCACACTTTCCTCAGCACCATTATCTTCATCAGAATTTTCAGAATTACTTTCTGAAGCTTCATTGTCATCGTCCTCGTCGCTTTCTTGTCGCTCAAATACTGGAGGCTTAAGATCGGATGCGTAATCAATTTCTATTACGTTGTCTCCAAAGACTTGTCGTTTTTGTATTCTTGTAGCTCTGTATTGAGTGATTGTATCACGTATGACCTTTTTAACAAATTCGTTGTTCCTTTTTACCTGTAATTTAGCATAGTTTTTAGGTTAATATAAAGCTGAAGCATTTCTATTAAAACAGTCGGGTAAAAAAACAATAACAATAATACAAAAATCTAACATACCTTAGTTAACACATTGTGCTATTGGTGTATAAAATCCACGAGAGTGCGTCACACTGGTGCAATATTGTTAATTTACAAAAAACAACAAGTTCAAATTTTTTTTTTACTTTAAGTATTTATGTATAAAAAATTGCATATCAAACAGCGCGAGCGTGCAAGTTAACTAAGTGCAATGTAGGTATCATTCATGCGTAAAATACCCAATAATATTTACGTGTTGTAAGTTTAATTAGTTTATACTTTTAAAATATTATTAATACGCTGCCCGATTTCAAGTAGGTATATGAATGGTGCATAATTAAGTAATGAATAATTTAACCGTATCCGAAAAAAAAAGCTGGTGAAGTTGATTCCAATACAAACGCAGCAACAAGTGCAGGAAGAGAACTTACAACTAAATAATTTAAAAAAGTCAAATGACTCACGTTATTGTTTCCACTAAGGTTTCCACTGAGAGAAGGTAATACAGCACTGGCGAGGTTAAGCAAACTGAAGATGTTGCTGCCGCCGCTATTCTGAACTTTTGCTGGTGGCTTGTCAAAATCACTATCATCTATATCATCCTCACTTGTCGTCCTTACCGATGAGTCGTTTCCCAAGGCGTCATCTTGCTGCAATAGAAATAGTCTATAACTCATTTTTTTTATATATTGTTATAAAGGCAGGGTTTTAAATGTGATTCTATTCTTGTTACATGTATAGGTAAGTGCAATTCAAATTTTCCAGAACATTGTCTACCATCAACGCATTTTTGTTATGATGTCATCTTTGCTGAAGTGTTAAGATATTGCAGTAGGTACTTATACTCACAGCTACTTTAGCAATGTCATCAGGAACAGACGAAAATGTATCTTTTTCACTTACATTTTTAGTAACTGTATTATCACTGAGACTCCTCTGCCTCCGAAACGTATTGGATGGTAAGCTAAACGCATTCGCCAGCAAAGAGAGCGCCAGGAACATCGCAACACTCTTACCACGAGCCATGATCACCTATAGCAAACACTTTTAGAATTAAACACAAAATAACAGTTCTGTCAATAAAATACACTATTTATTGTAATAGGAAGAATGTAACTCAACCTGTTGTATAAGCTAATTATGGCATTGTTAATGATCCCTAATTATGTTTCGTGTTTTGCACGATCAATGCAATGTGTTGAAATAATTGTAAATAGTTTATCAATTAGCGTATTTAACATTCACCACAATATTAATTAAATATAATTCACACATAAACAACGTGAACAACATCAGTGTCCAATGTTTAAGGGATTTTATAGATTTGGAGGATAAATTGTAACGATACACTGTCAACGTCGAAAAAAAATAGAATAAAATCGAACATACTTGCCGTGACTAGATGTTGAAGTAACCGTACACACAGGGTGATTGGATCGTGAAATACCGCAAGGAACATCTTATAACTTAACCAAGTTCCTGTTGCTTATACAGGCTGTTGCATTATTGTTACTAGAAAATATAGGTCTGTTTGGTTGAAATTATCTTTGTATCTACTTTTATCTAATCATTTTATGATACGAGGTTATGAGTTAGAAAGAGGAGAGGTAGTAAAAGTGAATGAAACTTTTACAGGCTCGTAAGCATTACCGCCATCTAGTCGCACGGTCCGCATTGTATTTTAGCTAATTTGAGCTGTAACTTTAGAGTAGATTTGCGTATGCAAATTATCGTTAGAAGCATTGGAACTGTTCTATGTACCTATTCTTCGATTGAATTAAAATAACAACTTTAATACCGGCAGATTAGATTTGAAATAATAATATTACAATATATCTCTGGATCTAGCAATAGTCTATAGATATATAAATAAAAATTAATAATAAGTATAATAAAATGTGTAAACGGCTTAATATATATTTGTGAAAGAAAAACAAAATAAAGAATCTGTAAAATTAGTACTTTTAATCGTTTGACGCGGAAGACTTGAAAAAAAATTATAAAGTTACACATTTCGTAACTTCATAATTTTTTTCTAAAATATTATTTTTCTCATTCAGACTTTGGGTGTTTAAAGAATATACAAAGTAGCGGCTTGACCCCATCAACATCATCGGATGCTGGCAGCTGTCCTGCCACACCAGACTATAAATTAAACAACCTGTAGCTAGGGGCGTGCACTCACGAGCCTATTGGAAGGTCTCGAACACTGACAGTTGCGCCACTCGAGTTGCCAAACCAACACTTCCCTCCGCTCATCCACAAACATACGTCGTCACTAATATTACACTTTGTAGTGGACATGTCCGCACATCTCGTTTCCGTTGAAACGTGTCGTTATAGTCGCTAAAGCATGTAAATATTGGATGAGAGTAAAAGCCTGAGTGCGTAACTATTTCCATCCTACCGCCGCGTCAATATCTATGTTAGTGTCTAGTAAGCAATAGAGTAGCTTGCGCTAGTAAATTGACCTTTTGCCATCTTTCGGTTAGCGAGCCCCATATAATTCCCGTTTCTCTGAAGTAGGTACTCTGAACGGGTTGGCATGCGTAAATTGCATTTTCACGCTTAAAAAAAAGAAAGGCGGGCTCTGTATTAGATGTCATTGGGGGGCTCTACCCGAGCGAAGCTTATTAGGAGGATAACTAATATTCATTTAATATATCTTGTGTGCTCAATTTTTTCCCCTGAAAGAGTTAATATGTGAGGTTTATTCCACTCATCTCAACTAGTGAAGGTGTGGTAGGGAAGAGTATGGTTAGATTTAATTAGAATCAATATTTATTAAAAAAAAAAGTAAATATTAAATAAAACAACAAGGTACATGATATAAGTATAATTTATTATTTGTATAGTAAAGTTACAATGATAATTTGATATTTTAATAAATAAATTTAAAAGTAGGTATAGTTGAGAGAGATAAACCGCCAAAATAAAAAAAAATTAAAAGACCTTTAAAACATCAAGGAAAACGGGTGACATTGTAAAAAATAAAATGATAGATTTATTTCTTTATGATTTTACAATTTCTAAATAAGATAACATGAGTAGGTATCTAAATATCAAAATTATTATGTAAGTAAATATAATATTTATTCGTTCTGTAGTGATCTAGAAAATAAATCTGGAATAGCTAACGATTTTGTGGGCACTTTCGTACCATTAACTATTTATATACAACAAGTATTTTAAAACAAAACTGGTTTATTATATTTCATGATTTTTATCATTTTATGATTAATAAAAAAAATATAGGTAAATAAAAATTTAAATACATAGAAACTGTTAAATAACATTCTATATTTTAAGTATTTATATTAGATTAATAGTGTGGTGCAAAGTATTAAAATAATTTAATAATATAATTACATAACTATGTCTAACAGATTTTTTACCCAAAAAGTCTAGGGCATAATACTACAAATTAAGCTAAGAAGGTACATAGATACATACTAAATAGGTAGGTACATGGGGCCTGGTTGCTTCCACAAATATAAGTGATATTTCACTTCTCAGGCCATGTCCAAATCACCACGTCACGACGCGTCATCGACGTGAATCGTAAACGTAGACGCGTACCGGCGCGCGCCGGGCGTAGTACGCTGGCGCTGGCGTGATGAGCTAATTCACGGTACGGCACCGGCCACCCCGGCCCGTGTGCGTCGCGCGTCGTGTCGCCGCAGAAAGATGTATCCTGATTTTTCAATACCATGACGAACGTCCAGAGCTCTGGGATACGACAACAGACGTTTATTTTAGTTTACTGTTAAAAAGGTGGGTAGATGTAATTATTGTTAAGTAAGGAAGAGGTCGAAACATTGTGTCACACACAAATAATATAGGTTTAAGTGGCATTTTTTGTGTAAATATATTGTAAATTCTTTTTATTTTGCTAATAAAAAAAAAAAAGATGATTTCAAGGACAATAAAACGTGTAACGTTTCGCCAGCTTGGAATGAATTTTTACGACACGGTAACGTAAATTTACACTACACGTCATGTCAAACGTCAACGTACCTTGCCATGACACACCGCACCGTTCCACTTGAACGATGTCGTGATGTGTTGCTGAGGACAAACCTCACAAAACTTGCATAGTCCAAATGGGCTTAAAGGCTTTTTGCATCAAGAATATGCGATATAACTAGGTAAGCTAATATATAATGTACTGTGATATTCAACCATTAATATTAGGTTTCCAAACTGCCTTGCCTGGCACCATTACAAGCAAGAATGACATGGAAAAAAGTTACATGCAAAACATTGAACTATGTTTACCTAAGACTTACTTTTTCCGAAACTAGCGTCAATCAATACCCTGTCCAGTTAAGAGGACTGCATAAACCAAATACTCAAATTAATTTTAGTACGCACAAAGTTATCTAAGTACTACGTACTCGCCAAAGCGACTTACAGAGAGTAAACACACTGATTACCTATATATTCTGTGGTAAAAGATACCAGCCCCCTGATTCTGAGCTCTCAGACAATTTTCAGCCCGAAATGTCAGTGTAATTAAAGTTAAAAAACATATTGTTAAAGAAATAAATGGTTGTAGGAAAAAACCTTAGTAGTAATCAGTTTTTAATTTTCTATACGATAGATTATTTTCTAACATAAAATAACATAAGCCGTAGAAATACGTCGTACTAAGATTTGTAAAAGTTTACGATCCGGGAGCAATCCGACGAGTCAGAATCGGGGGGCTGCAGCTACTTTACGATTGAAATGTTTTGTTTTAAATGACGTCCGGAATATTTGCTCCTTTTTTTTTCATCATATTACTTTTCCATAATTATTATGTACCTAAATATTTTTTTAAAATTCACAAACGCACCCTTACTTCTTACAAAACCATCACATCGACCGTTCGTCACTGGGGCGCATTCGCGACTGATTGCATACTTAGTCTTAAGCGGATACTAATTAGAGGCGCCGTTTGTACGAAGTTACAGTACTGTATGTAATTATATTTATACTGTGGTACAACTAGGTAGCATCTTTAGCGTCTACACGTTTGACCATGACCTACAAAACGTTGCTTTCTTTAGGAATTTTATTGTCTAATGTGAGGGCCTTCCCTCACATTAGACAATAAAATATATAAAAAATATATAATAAAAAAATATAAAATATATAATAGTCATGGAGAAAGGCAGTGTTTGGTGTTTAGTCGGTGCCAACGGCGGCGTCGTGCCTAGCGGGTCGCAGATGCTCGATGAGCGGCAGCGCGACGGCGACGAGCTGGTCCCAGTGCGCGAGGCGGCGGCACGAGGCGCAGGAGCACTCATCCGCCTCGCCCTCCTCGAAGCCGAGGTCCGAGCCCGCGCTGTCCTCGCTCTCCCCTCCCTTCACCTTGTAACCGCACTCCAACTCTTCTGTCACATTGTCGCTGTCCATCTCGAACGTCACCTGTTTAAATGAAATCAAAATGCAATTATTTTTTGTGACAGGTTTTTACAAATGTTAAACAAATTATCCCGATATGACATTTAAAAGTACTAACATGGTGTTTAGGTATTGTGCTACTGTCGCGTCGCTCACCCACGTTACCTTCACAGGCTTCACAAGCAGCGAACACTGACTCATCATCTGGATACAAAAATATTACACAATTATAAATAGGTAAGCTAAGCTCTACCAAGTTGTGTGCTCCAAAGTAAGAGAGAGTGTATTTTTTACATATCTCTTAAATAAAAATCTTAAATATAAATAAAGGTATTATATTATATAATATTATAATAATTGCATTAAAGAAAAACAGTAAAAAGTTAAAATGCAAAAAGTACTCTTTGACCCCGACGTGATTTGAACACGCAACCTTCTGATCTGGAGTCAGACGCGCTACCGTTGCGCCACGGAGTCTTATATGAAGTTGATGAAATAAAACATCAGGTTGCGTATTAGTTTTAGTAGTATCCTAAAATAATTTATATTATTATTATACATTATATTTAATAGATAAGAAGTTTTACTAGAGATAAATATGATTACTACATTCAATCAGAGAGATCATCAGACTTTATACAATTTGAAACTTAAAGATTCTAGGATGGGTAGATACAAATCGTTTTCCATAGATATATTATACTATACATGTCATGTAAGTCAAATTTTTAGCTAAAGCAAAGGCGAATTTAATATGTAGAAAGATAACAATTTTTTATACCTACATAATATGTTGGTTTAATGCTCTAAGACTAAGACATACTTATAGGCAACTTAAATAAGTAGGTAAACAAAAACTAATTAGCAATTTCTATAAATAGGTACGAAAACTGATTATCGAACTCCTGAGAAGAAGTGCCTAAAAATTTAAGATTTTATTTTAAAATTTTTAAAATTAAGGGTAATATCGATTACCGCCTGATGAAAATAATTAGCAAAAGTTATTATTGATCATTTAGGGCCCTGTACACGCTAAGAAATTTCACCGCGTCTGTGGCAGTCAAGACCAATTATTTTCCTATTCATTATGTACGGTAAGCTACAAAAGTAGCTGAACATTCCAAAACGCATGTATACTGTACTATACATAAATTACTTAGCAAAACTAGTGTCAAAATTGAATTTACTATGATAATTCAATTCTGGCACTTATCTCTCCCTCTATAGTTTATGTATGCAACGGTATACATGCGTTTGGAAATTTTTGACGTGTTGTTGCTGACGTACTCGTACATAGGTACGAGTACGTCAGCAACAACACGCCACAAGAATTTAATTGGATTTAGCTCAAATTTTTTGCTATGAGATTGTGTTACAGAGTGTGTCACCGTCGTGTCTAGTGTCTATGGCAGACAAAGTTTCATGATCAGCGACAGAGCAATGTACACAGTTGATGTGTAGAAACGATACGAATTCTTATGTAAATCCGGCGATATTTCTTGGCGCATACAATTAAATAGAGCGCTTACGGCTCAAGACAACAGAACTTTACTTAATGTACAGCTTTTAACTTCGTTGAGACATTCAAGAATTAGAGTCTTGATCCTACAATGATTCTTGATACATATATTTACAACCTAAAATTATGTACCTACATTTATTTTTTGTATAGGTATGAGAATAGATGGAAAAGTATTTGCATCGCGATTAAAATCTATTTAAAAAGACCGTAAACACAACTCGTACTACCGTAAAATAACAATTTAAGAGTTTTTTTGCGAAACTTTCCAAAGCGGGCACTTCCCAACGATGGTATAGATTATATTATGGGTCCAGATGATATCATGTAACCTAGTATTTACACACAGCACGGTACCTATGAACGCAGCAAGCGCGACGCTGACGTCGTGAGCGCACGCCGGATCGAGCAAGCCGGGCTGATGCGCGTGCGCATTCCACAGCGCGCGCGCCAGCAGCGGCGCCGGCGCCGGGTCCCCCCGCACCGCCCCCGCGCACAGCGCGCGCGCCGCCAGCGCCGCAGCCGCGTCGCACGCGCAGCCCGCGCCGCACACGTTCACCAGCACGCCCGCCGCCGCGCATCGCACCGACACCATGTCTACACAACAAATTCATCTTTTTTGTATCACGCACTATGGATGGTGCCAATCAAGTAGTCTATGGATGACTGCGACATCATTGCATGTAGCGACCGCGTGGTGATGAGGTCACCCGCGTGGACACTAGATATTAGAAAGGACCTAAGGGCTTTATGTACTTTCATTTTCGGCTATTTTATGTTCCTGGACTTTGGTATCTATCGTAATACATGCCATAGAGATTACGTATTCCAATACTTAGAGGTAGTTATAATAATGACGCACTTAGATATATATGTCACAGTCTGTTCAGTCTGTGAAGGAAGGAAAGAATCGAGTAGAAAGAATATCTGGTGTGAACATCTTCTCCTACACTGCCTCTCTGACACTGATATTGGTTTTATATAGAAAAGAAGTTGGCTAACTGTGGTGAAGGAATGGTTCGAGCTCGTCGAGCACGCCCTGTACGACGAGCAGCTGCGCGGTGCGCGGCGCGCGCGACATGTTGCCGAGCGCGCGCACCGCCTCGCACGCCGCCGCGCTGTCGGCCCCGCGCGACACCACCCAGCGACACGTCACTGCAACACGACCACACCAGTTACGATTCGAGTCTCACTTAATTCTACTAGTACCACCAAATTCCGTTGAAGACCCGTTTTTATCCGATTAAGAATATCGATTGTGGGGAAATTCAAAAGGAGTATTGATGAGGCCCTTGCAGTATGGAGAGTGGAGACCCTGTATTGGTTATTGATACGGCTGATACAACGTGGTCATATTACGCTACTGCCACCTAGCTTCAGAATCATTGTAGGTACCTATAGGTCTAATATTTCAAGGGTCTTCTAAGCTCAGAAGGTGCGGAAAATCACTGTCTAGGACAGTGATTTAAGTAAGTCTGCCTGATTTTGTCTGACATTACCGATGTCCATAAGCAGCTATTAGATACCACTTATAAATCATCACCACATATAAAAAATCTATAGAAAACGAATTACAATGCGGTGTGTCTTCACTAGATGGACCGACGGACGATCTAAGAAACGCTAGCGGATAACCAATGTATACAAAATGTCCGGGTTCGATAATTATCTACAAGCCAATGTGATGCTGATGTTCACAGTTGATTACCTTTACAGATCTCATCTAAGTGCACGTGCAGTGGGTCGGGTGGGTCGGGCGGTTCGCGGTAGAACGTGAGGTTATTGAGCGTGGCCAGCGCCGCCGTCGCCAACTCCTCGCGACGCTCCATCACCGTCGGGTACTCCTCGTGTCCCTGAAGTAACAAACATTCTCAACTTTAACCCTTAGAAACAACAGAGCATAAACAGTATCTGACAATATCACCATAGAAAACGTGGTATTAAAAAAAACTCGATCTGCACTAGACTATGCTTTAAAACTTAGATTTACCTTCCTATTGTAGATCGTTTATTTATTGGGTCAAATTGGGTGTATTTTTACAAAATGGACGATATGCTGTGATTAATTTATTCGCTACTACAATAGCTCTTTACGAAACTTTTATCAAAAAATAAAGCAAATATTTCAGCATCTTACCTCATGTTCTTCAATCTTCTCGGCAATTTTGAGACATGATATTAAAGCTTTGACCGTCCTCTCTGCGTGCTTGGCAGCCAGCCCTCGACCCGCGCGCTCCGACAAACACAGGTTAGCGATAACTCGAACCGTCTAGAAAACAACAATATTATTGGATTTACTAATCTCTGCTCTTCAGGGAATATTGTGTAGGGAATAGTTTTACAGGGATGCATCATTATATAGTATATTATATTCTACTTAAAAGCCGTGTATCTTACCTTTATTAGTACGTCTTCGTCTGACCCATCGGAGCCACCCAAATCAGTACCTTTAAAATGATAAACAATGTCAGTTTTTTGGCTGTTTCACTGAAGGCCAGAATTGACTTGACGTTTTTAATTTTGATGCCTATTTTGAAATCTTTTATCGGTAAAATAACTAATAGTTTTAAATTGTAATCTCTTTTAAAAGATGTTCTGTTCATAGTTTCATACGTACCGATCAAGTGTAGGTCTGGGTCCAGGTCGGCTTCTCGGTTACCCTGTGAACTTCGCTTCGTGTACGACTCCAGGATTGTAAGTAGAACGTCTATTGATCCTTCCTCGTTGTATATCTAGTCAATATATTATGTAATATTTATGTACATATACTTCTTATTATACCTACATGTTTCGTATACCAATCTGAATATTATGTATTCTGTTAGAAGTATAAATGGTAGTACAGTATGATAGTTACATCAGTTCGTGCGCACTCGTCGTCGGCGGCCATGTTCCCCAGCGTGTAGGCGAGGCGCACGGCGAGCGGGGCGCGCGCGCCGCACGCCGCCAGCGCGCGGAGCAGCGCCCGCGCCGCCCCCGACACCCCGCACAGCGCCGCGCAGCACCGCGCCGACCCCGACACCACGCTGCCGACAGTACATGCTGACAAAAACATACCGCTTGCGCAAGTCATGCAAGGGCTAACAATGTTAGACGCGAATGATACAGAAAAAGCGTATGGTGAAGGCGCAGCACAGGCCTACACAAAGGCGACAAACCGACAGAGTGCCTGCGCCACACCACTTCAGTGGAATTCGCACGATATAATTCGTGCCTTATTATAAAAAGTGTACAATAAAGTATTGCATAACACTTTTGATACCTATGACAAACAGTGCGTCAAGTGACGTGTCATGTGCTAAGCACAGCTACCCTTTACCTGAGACATCTGGCGACGTTGGTGAGTACATCCCTGTCGGTGTGCAGCGCGAGCGCGGCGACGAGCTCGGCGAGCGCGCCGCTCGCGACGAACTCATACGAGTGCAGCTCCACCACGCTCGCCAGGCTGCGCAGTGCGCCCGTCACTTGGAACAGCGCGTGCGTACACTGCTCGTCTAGTGAGCGAGGGTTCTCTGCTTTCTGTGACAATAAAGTGCTTCACTAACTAAAGATCACTTATATACATAAATATATACATATCCATCACGCCTCTTTCCCAACAAAGGGGTAGGCAGAGACTACTTCCTTCCACCTACTACGATTCTGATCTACATCTTTCGCTTCTTCAACATTCATTAATCTTTTCGTACATTCTCGTCGGTTTAAGGTACTCCTAATCTGTCCTTTCTTTAGAACGTCACCTATTTGTTCATGGTACTTTCTTCTAGGTCTTTTCCTTCCAACGTTTTCCTTCACATTCGCCTTATATAGGTATTTATTTTGTGACCCTTTCTTTATTCATTCTCTCGATATGTCTTTCTCTATTCGTGTCACAACATATATTTTTATGCCACAACTTTCCATAATCACGCCGTTCCATTCTTATTAAATCCTATTACTCAAATTTACCCCAATCATTTATTTTACTTTCATGCTTCTTCTACCAAACCCAGCTTTCACTTCCATACATTAATGTTGGTACCAGCAGCCCCTTATGCACCGCCAGAGGGGCCTTCTGGGAGATCTTCTGGCTGTTCATAAAGACGTGTAGCGCTCCATCCACAATATTACCAGCATTTACTCTCCTTTCAATATATATACTATCACTCTTTCCATCCCTTGTTACAAACTCCCCAATTATACAAATTCCTTCACTTGCTCTAATACTTCACCTCTTATCCGCACAAAAACTTCTGCCATAATTTCTTCTCTACCTTTCTGTGAAGAATAAGTCGGTACGTTACATGGTTGTTGAGTATCTTGAGGTGCAGCGCGGCGAGGTGCAGGGCGCCGGCGCGCACGGCGCGCGCGGCCAGGCGCGGCTCCAGCGCGAGCACGCGCAGCGCCGCGCAGCCGAACACGCAGCACGCGCTCTCCGCCACCGGCTCCGCGCGCCCGCACCCCTCCACCACCAGCTCTGCGCACAACACGCACCACTCACTACTTCTACTCACTGCTTTAAGTGCTTTAACATTCATTTAACTAAGGGAACAAAATAATACCACAGAATAAAGCAACACACACATAGACATTGTCCACGGACACGATATCTCAGGAGTTTGAGTTTATAGTTACGTTGATGTAGAAATGCATATCGCTTACAACTTACCGAGTAAGTTAGTATCCCTAAAGAAATGGTCGTTGCCGTCATTCTTTGCAATTTTAAAAACAAGTTTGCAAGCGGACGCCAAGTGTGTTCCAGTTACTCGCATCTGAAACAAATATGTACATTTTGAAAAATTACTTTTTGTAAAGCTATATTGAACAAAGGTTTCAAGAATAAGTATTACGTGTCAAAAAAAATCAAAGTCTTCAGAATGATAAATATAACATACACAATATCTTCATGATTATTCAAAAGATAAATATTCGGCGTAGACACGTGGCGTAGCGTTTTGCGCAAATTTTTTCGCATACTACTTAAATAGTTACTAGTTTAGCTACCGCACCGTTATGCAGACAAGAACACTGCGAGAAAAGGAATAACCTATTCCAACGCGTCTGGCCAGCGTGGTATTGTACTAGTAGGCTAAATTCCCTCCACATTCTTTGGAGGAGACCAGTGCCCAGCAGTAAGACGTTTATGAGTTGAAATAATGATGATGAATATGTAAAATTATTTACTACGGTATATATTAATTTACTTAAACAGTGCGATGTATTTCTGCATAAACGCTCTACGTAGTTACGCGACGAAGATGTGCTATTCAGATGCTGATGTACATTCTTTGGAGCTCAGATCCTCCAGTTGATAGACCACACCAAAGAAAATTATTGAGAGATACACCAAAGTTAAATAAAAGATATAAGTACGCACAGTAAGCAGTGCTCTAGCAACTTGTACGAGCACTTCATCGTTCTGATGGTCGGCGTGTGTGTACAACGCGCGCAGCAGCATCTCCCGCAGGTTGCCGGAGGGAGAGCTCGTCTCCACCGCGGATACGACTGCCGCTAGCAGTTGTAACGTCCGCTGCGGGTCGCGACAGCGCTGTGACAACGCCTCTGACAGCTCCAGTATACTCATGCTAAAGATACATAAACACACTATTATACAAAGAAAGCATCATTTGTATAAATAGATAAGTATATTGTAATTTTAATCACGTATCTCTCTGGTATCCGGTACTATTTTATTTATTTTTAAAAGAGGACTTCTTGAATTTTACCTTTTCAAGGAGCGGTCATTTACTTGTTAGTCTTGTCTTGTTCGGTTCCGACCGTTGCTCCACCCGCATGCTATGTTAGTAACTAGTAGCCTATGTGTCCTTCTACAGATCTACAGATTAAGTCATCTCTATGAGAAATTTCACGAAGATCAGGTGAGTGGTTAATTTAAATACTTAGAGTCACTTTAAAACAAAAAAATAATACCTGTTTATCCCGTGGAAATTTCGTAAAATCCTTCCTTATTGCGCGGCTATGCGACATAAGGAATCTGTGTACGAAATTTCAAGTTCATGTGCGTTGATACATCAGGCGGTCAGTTAAATAAATAAGAACAAACTTACTTATCCAGGTTATGATCGATGGAAGTATGTGGTAGTTGAACGGCGAGATGTTTAACTTCGAGGTTTTTGTTCACGTCACCGCCTGCCGTGTCGTAGGAAGATGCGCGACTGCTCGTGAACTGGGCCCGTTTAGCGTGGATGTCTGTACTTGGAGCCACTAAAACAACAATAAACTATAAAGTTAATTATTAAAGTCAACATAATCTTATGTGCTTTTTTCTATATTTGGAAAAATAAATAATTATTGTACCATCTTACATATAGATCATAACAATAATAAGTGAAACATAAAATCCACAACGTATTCACAGTCACAGATATTAAGATTACAGTAAATATTTATTATTGTAACGAGCTAATAAAAAAAGTACTAATTTCTGAAACATTTTTTCTACTAAATACTTATCCTCATGGGGTAGTCTCGTTTCAGAGGTTCGTCTCTTATGTGCATGGCTAACTTACATTTGCTCTCATCTGCACTATCAAAATCACCAAGTGGCCGAACTATACTGATCGCTTGCGCTAACGATGCTTCTGGTTTACTATCTGAAAATTGTGTCAATGTTAGATTTATCTGTTTAGATATATTAGCTTTGTTGGCAGGCAAAAGCAATAGTGACTGTCTTATCCAGTCGCAGAACTGTGCAATAATTTAAATTTAAATTAAGTTAAGATGTGTATTTAATAAATCCCCATAGTTTCCGTAATTAGTTTTATAAAACGTACCATCTGCAAGCCCGGTGGTGTTCCGTCTATGCAAGGGTTTACTGCGACCGCTGAGGTGCGGCAGCTTAGTGAACTTGCTCCATCCGTCGCCAGTTCGTTCCACGCCCGGTGGCTGAGACAGACGGCCTGGCCCGCGTATCTGACTCCAACAATATTCTTTAAAACTTTCCATATAACTAATGGGCAGAAACACCTTAAAACGTGTAGGAGGTTCAAATAAAGACGATTTTACTTTTTAATTAAAATGGTTTTTATGTATTTCATTAGTTGAGGTTCGTCCTCCATATTGGAGAAATAATTTTAAAAAAAGGATCTTTACACACCAATGTAGCTCTCCTGCTAACATTTGTCTGCCGGCAGCGGGCTATGGTGGTCGGTGACTTTGGTGAAGTGTGTAGAGACCTCTAATTTTACATTGGTAATGTCCCTTCGGGCATAAGGTTGCTATTGCGTAATCACCTGTGGCTTCTTCTTGACGTTGCGTGTCTCGGCGAGCATCTCGTCGAGTGCGTCCTCGTCGAGGTCTGCGAGCCGAGAGTCCATCACAGCCAGCGACTCCTCGCCACTCTCCGACAGACTCAGGAACTTTAGACTGTATCCACAATTTATTAATGTAATGTTTAAACTGACTGTAGTTTTCGTAAAACTATATTAAAAGTCAGACTATGATATCGTAGGGTCTTTTCTTCTCTCTTTAAACTCATGTCAGATTTCGTAAATAAACACGTTAAAATGTGAACCGACGTTGTATAGGTACAACATACAACTTGAACTCGATCTTGGAAGGAATTGCTCTTTACGATTTAACAATATATAAATTTATTTGAGCCGTTTTTATATAACGTTAAACACTATTGCAAATATCATGTGAAGTATGAGTGATATAATACGGATACAATATAGATCATGCAACATACTCAAGTCCACTGGGCGGCCTGTTGTCTATCTTGCGCGTGCGTTCTGTGTACAGCGAGCGTTGTGGCTCGCGTGGCGTGTACGGGCGTCGCGTGCGCAGCGAACGTAGTGCACCGCCCGCGCCCGCGCCTGCGCCGCTACCGCTCGACATTCCGCTCATCTCTGTAGTAAAATTAAATCTTGACATACAAAGTAACCGTAAATGAGTAAAATTAATTCATAGTTGCTTTACTTTAAGTTTTAGTATAGGTACATACTTACTGTCACGTTTTAAAATTAATGATCATAATTATTGCTTCGGTAGCTATCTGAATGTTTCCAAAATCCAATTTGGACAAAGATTCACATATAAAATCTCGTCTCATATGCAAGTAGCTTCTGATTTGCCTGTCCTATTATATTATTAGGTAGGTAAGGTACTCTATTGACTTAATCTAACAAGTTACAAGACATCTTTGTTCGTACGCGCAAGTGTATATAATATCTATGCAAAAAAGCTGTAGGTATACATTTAGGTAACCGATCACAACTTTCAATGTCAATGAACAATTGCCTAAGTATTTTCTTAGATTCTTAAACTTTGACATTGAATAACAAACATTATTATGGGCAATTTCTTAAATAAACTAATGCGACACTGACCTTCTGTTAACAGAGCGTTATAAGGCGTTTTGATATAAAATCTTTTGCCGTAAACAGTGCTATTAATACAAGTATCGCGTGAGAGAGTAGTTCACCGTGGCAACCAAGTTGGTAACAAAATAACAAGACGGAATGACCGCGTGACCTCGCGCTTCCAACTCCCAACACAAAGAACGCGAGGGTGTAATGTACTGGTACGGCACAAAACAACCACCAACACACGGTGTTAGCAATAAATAAGCTTGTTAATGTTCAATACCTATATAGCCATATTCACCAACTGAACATTCAGTGCTAATATATAGTGTTTCAGAAAAGATAAATAATCTTTAAGGTGCCGCTGTTTCACGGATATCGAACAACTTGACAAAAGTCAATTTATAGAGATATTAATTAATTAAAAGATAAAAAGTGAGTCCACTTTTTATCTTTTCTCGTATGACCTGTTCATAAAAACTAGGTAGGTACTAGGTTTAGACTGTCTTGCGCATAGTGTAGCATTTGATGACTGAAAGAACTGTCCTAAAAACTCTGGGTGATCAGTCTATTTAAACTATGCAAATCAGTTTTCTATACTCAAGGATCCTTGTTACTACTTTCAAAGTGAATATTGAAACTGAATATTGAGCTGCATTTGACATTAAACAGGGTGATGATTTGAATTGTTTTATATGTTTAGCGTTTAGCCGACGACAACGACAGTTCGTCGAGCGTGACTGTTCCACATAAGTTGATCGCAACATAACAATATGGCGACGGCGACGCGTGGGTTGTGGGTGGCGTGCGCCTAATTAACTACCCTATCACAATTGATGTGCGAAAAACGATAACGATTTGATAAATTTCGTGATATTAGATTGATCAAACGACTACCGTTGTCAGTATACATATATAGACACTATGGTAGACGTAAGCTTTTAAAAAGTTTTGTGTCGTATTACACTTATCTATAATGTAAGTAACAATGAATAGAAAAACTGAAAGGGAGAATTAAATTTTCTTTGGAAGTTCTTGAGTAAACGTTATACAAGTTCGACAATTTTAATACAAATTGACTTTTTATATTGATTTATTTTATGTATTTTTTTGTTTATTATAAAGAGGTATAGCTTATGATCTAAGAGACTTTGTTTCACAAATCTGTACAATACCTACAGTTTAACTATGAGATGGAAAATTTATATAGGTACTTATAAGTAAACCTAATCTATGGCAGCAATCTTGTACGCAATTTACGGTCACATTTTATTTTACTACATTTCATTACCCCTTCGGGAGTAAAAGGCTTGCGTAAAAATTACGCATTGCTTAATATTTAGTCTTTAAAAATTAGTAGACTCATACTGAGTAGGGGTGATATGTTGATTGCAAATGTATGAATCATGAATACTTTTTATTTGCGATCATAAACTGTATTATATGAACAAATGTATTACGCTATAATGGCTTTGTGCACAATCACATCGATTATATTATTTATCTGAAATAAGTAAATAATATTGATTGATTGAATGCTTTAAGCATAATAATTACACACCCATCGCATAGATCGCTCATGATGCAGTAATGGCGAAGTGTAGGTACTTAAATGCTTACCGCCGTATATAGCAGCTCTCGCTTCGCTGATGATCTCTGCGGAGGTCTTGCGCCGGAGTGGTGCGTAGAAGGGAGCGCCAGGGCCGCGCCGAGCGCCCCACTCACTCATTGTCTACCCTGAATAACAATATATACCAGTAGGTTATTCAAATCAAATAATGAAGGTATAGTTCTTACCTTTTCATTTAGAACTATTTAAAAAAAATAATAAGTAAGTAATTAATATTTGAACATACAAATAATTTCGTATCAAATATTCATTCTAGTTAAACAAACCGTTTACAATGAGTCAACAATATCAATTCCACATTTACCAACCAAATTTAAAATTAAGTAGATGTTACCACGATACAATGGTCTAAAATTTTTATTAAATTTTTAATAAAAGTAGTTATTGTATTAACTTGAAAAGTGCACGATCCTTTTAACAGCTTTAAATAATAGCAATGTCAAATTTGTTTGAAAAATTTGCAAACCAAAATTTTTCAGACCAAAGGAAGGTACATCATCATCATCATCAGCAACCCATTAAGTCCTACTGCTGGGCTCGGGTCTCTTCTCCTCTAACTAGAGAAGAAGATAAGGTACATAAATAGCTCGGATGACATCCTCTATGACTCTATGACATCTCAATACATAAATCACGTGGGCCTGACATCAAGCGCTAGTTTTGGCGAAACCTTTATACCTAGTTACTACTTAGTTGAAATATATTTTCTTGCTGCACTCTACCTCTCTTAAATGGATGTTCAATCGTCAATTCGTCATCATCATCATTTCAGCCTATTGCAGTCCACTGCTGGACGTAGCTATAGGCCTCTCCTAACACGCGCCATAACACTCTGTCCTCATAATAACAGGTGTTTACAAAATATGTGGAAATACGACCAACAATAACCGCTTCCAATAGAATACAATCCGTCGATACTGTGACCTTAAATTATTTTAGTACCAAATTATTATCATTAAATTATAGAATAACCGCATGTATGTGTAGGAAACTTTGTAAAAGTAGGCCGGCATGAATTACTAATGTGTTGTCAATATAGTCCATCAGGTTGTTATACTGACTACGACATGGCGACCCAAATTAAATAATGCGGTCTTTATGTTTACATGTCCAATATGTCACATTGATTGTGGTCTATTAGCTTGGACAGGTTTAATCAGACTATTTATTTAACATTGTACGGAACCCTTGAACCAATTAGCAATTATAGACTATTCTTAGTAAATTTAAAAATATATCAGAATAGAAGTCGCGCGGGGCTTGCTCCTGTTGTTCTTTATTTGGCCACTGCTCAGCTTCTATTGGACGTAGCGTAATCTTTACATATATAGATACTAAAATATTATAAAGCTGTAGAGTTTGTTTGTTTGTTTGTTTGGTTGATAGGATCTCAGGAACTACCACTACGATTTGAAAAAATATTTTAATGTTGGATTGCCCATTTATCGAGGAAGGTTATAGGTTATATAAAATCAGGCTACAGCGATCAAGAACGATGGGAGCGAAGCCCCGTTCGACTTCTAGTTGTTTATCATCAACATCATAAACTTTTTTTACAATCTGGCGTCGTGTAAGCAGCTCCATAAAAAATAAGTATGTGAACGTAAACGCCGACAGAATGATCAAATCGTAATAAAAATGTCATTTCAACGACATACGTTACACGAATTTATTAGGTATTTGCTCGTTATTATGACGTCATCTAATACAACAACAAAACACATTCAAACTAGTGTATAGATAATGTCACAAGGAGTAACTTAGGGTACTTCGATTTGAAAAAAATATCAGGGTTCCGTGAATAAATAAATAAATTATAGAACTAAACGTTAAAATTAAATTAAATTAGCTAGGTGATTGAATAATTAAATATTTAATTCTAGTTTCAAACTAGCTAGCCTGTTGTCTTATGTATTATTAGCCAATGGAAAAAACTACTACAGATTTTCTCAGATTTTCCTATCCTACCACTTTTATTTGTAAATATGTTATCCGATTTTTAAACGAACAGTAAAGGAAATATTTCGCCAAATCGTTGCAATCCATTACATTTGAATTTTGTTTTGATAATAGGTAAATGATGAAAAGCGATGGTGGCTGAATGGATAAGGAAGCGGCGCGGCGTGCAAATCACGCGGTCCGAGTTCGATCGCGACCGGCAGTACCAATGTGGATTCCACTTTGTGGAATTTATATGTACTAGTCAAGTGACTTACCATCTGCTAACGGTGAATGAAAATATCGTGAGGAAACCCATATACCCTTGAAGAAATTCTATCAGTATGTTTGATCCACCAACCCGCACTAGGCCAGCGTAAGTGGATTATGGCCTAAATCCTCTCAGCTCTCTAGTTAGAGGAGAGGAGACCCGATTCCAGCAGTGGGACTCAATGGGTTGCTGATGAATAGGTAAATAATATAATTAATGACAAAATGAGTTCAAAACAATTTGTGACGTGAATGATGGCAGTATACTCAAGTCAATTTTCATAAATAATCAAACTGTTATAATCCGATTATATACTGCCTGCGCATTATACAGGCAACTGATTAAAGTTAGGGAGTAAATGTTTTAAGTTTGACACGCAACGCAATTAAGTTATATCATGTCAAAAATATAATCAATCTGCCTATCGTTGTCTAACAAATTGTGAACCTATCTACCTATCTACATTATTGGTAAACTACTTCTTTAAGAGGGTTCATACAGAGGAATGGCAACGTTGCAATATAGTGTCATATTTCATGATTATCGATTATTATTAGTTAAAAATCGAATGACAGAAACCGCCTAGGGTTCTTCAATTTGTAGAAGAGGTCACATGTCCCGAACTGGGCGGCAACAGGCTGTCCGTTTAACTGTTTTTTTTTTGTATCCAGCTTCATAGAGCCTGGGATCTCTTTGCAGTAAACATACATAAAATAGGTATTATTTTCAAATTTTGAAATAAAAAACCACCCATTTAGGAATATCCCGTATAAGAATCGATTCTAAAACATGTAAACAACCGCATTGAAAAAAAAACAAAATTACTTCGTAATTTGGCAAGTAAATAACACGAAAACATCATCATCATTATCAGCCTGTACTAGTCCACTGCTGGACATAGGCCTCTCCAATTGCACGCCACTGAGTACGATTTGCATTTACAGCTCTCACGAAAACATACCTAATACATTTACACAATAGAAATACAGCTACAATTAATTATAGATTATCAACGCTAATAGTACGGAAATTTCCATCACAAATGAACAACAGTAATAAAGTATGGCTCGTAACTTACAGAATAAACCCCCACAGTAAAAACAAAAGACGCAGGCCTCGCAGACCACCCCGAAGCGTGACGTGAGCTCTACGGGCTACGGTAAACTGCTACGAAAGTTTTCGACTCCCCGTGAAACCCCGGCTCCCGCTACGGCGCGGCGCGTAGCGCGTAGCCGTCGCGTCGTAGTGCTTTGTTATTGTTACTGAGTTGAAATTAATTTACTGTGCTGCCGTTGCAGATTAATAAATAGCAGAACTTTGTTTAAATGTTATTCATTTTATGATGGCCGCGGTTAAAAATATATCCCTCATTTTTTGACTTTGTATTTTCTATGGCTTCGTAGCTTTCAAGTTGTAACTTGTCTAATAAACGTATTTTAGGAAATAAGATATAATTATCGTTAAAATATAGGTTTTTAAACTAAATGAATCATGAATGGACGTTATCGGGATTATATGATGATTTAGTTTTAATAATTGTCTGTTTTTTTTTTACCAAAATTTACAGAGTTATTTTGCATTTTTTTATCTACTCGCTAAACCATGTAAGGTATTAATTATAAATATATAATTAATGGCAAATTACGCTTTCATTTAAAATCATCATCATCATCATATCAGCCCAACAACTGAGACAACGACAACTTCCACTGCTGCACATAGGCCTCTCCAATTGCACAATAATAATACCTTAATAATATTATAAATGTTGATGAAAAAATCCCTGAATGGATTTTATTTGATTAATACGATGTGCGTATTAAGCTATAATAGTCCTAGTCGTAGGACTATAATTTATAACCAATCACAAACGGGTAAAACCGCAGGTGATAAGACTAGTTAACAATATTATCTTATCGAAGGCTCTGGTGATAGCAAAGTCTACCACTTGACCTTTAATATAAGCTGAGTGTAAGCCGGGACAACAACGTGATATAACTTGATGGCTACAAGTCTGCTAAAGGTCCGTTTGAAGTGTGATTTAACATTATTTAATCTCTGATAAGCCATAAGGGAACTAACAACTACCTCCCCTATGCATTAGTAAGTAATAAGGATTTAACTAACGCTGGGATAGGGAACGTCAGCGGGCGACCTAAGTTATATCAATTAAACTGTTCCATTCAGTTCCAGCGTTCTTCGTTGGTAATAAAGATGTGTATAACAAGCATGCAATACGATACAGAAAGTCCCTTCTAATATCAGTGCACTTTCCAGTTTCTCTCGAGGTCGTACTATTAACTATAAAGCCATCATAATTGATAAACAGATACGTCAAAACGTATATCTACGGGTACATACCTTCTGAATGCATTTTCTCCCAAATTTCAATCATTGTACACAATTTATAGTAATATGCTATACAATAAACTTAAAGTTCAATGATCTATAGAGATTTATTTTCTACCGATTTCTAGATATATTTGAAGTTGCAAATAGAATATAACATATAGGCACAGAGTACTCTTTTAATATTGCGTATAGGTTACCTATGTATGTTTTAGAGGCAATTTTTTCTACGAAATAAAATGCAATGATTATTCTCTTGGTACGAAATTCGAAGTTGTCAACACGTCATGCGTCAGCACCCTTTGTAAAAAAGTAAATTGGTCATAAATAAGACCAAGTAGGTATCCGTACCTACATTAAGAGTATCGATATCTCCTTAATACCTACTTGCTGTAAATAGTAAGGAATATTTATTTAACATAAAGCCTGGTAACTATTATTTACGTGTCCTTTTTGCGGTATACACACTATCTACTTCTTCTAAGATCTAGGTATAATGTATAAAAAAATAAAATTTGAGTTTTCTACCAGCAAATTGTGAGTTAAAGAAATGTCTGTGTAGGCTACAACGAAGTAGGTAAAGATGAAATGGAAAAAAGAAATTAACTAAGACAACTACACCATATCATATTCTATCTAATAGAGAAGTTAAATACAGTATACCTGTTCTGATAAGGTGAAATAGTAAACGCCTAATAAAAAATTCAATCACTTACCTTATGACATTATAACAAAGGTCCAGCAGATAGCTATTTGCATCACTGTTAAAAACTATATATTATGTAGGTATACATATGTTATCGAAGTATGCACTTGAATCTAGATTGTTTGTTAAATCCTTTCAACATCGATTTTAAAGCTAGAAAGCGTCCTCTGGTTTCCAAGGATACTAGATATCAAAACATGTTTAAGGTTTAGACACGAATGGTGTAGGTAGGTATACATTATACGTAAAGATAATGGGATTAAGATATACCTACAGTATAAAAATCTAAAACTTATAGTTATCTTTTACGACTATATGCCTAGGCACATTGTTCGCATTAAAACAAAGTCACTACTTTCAAAAAGGGAATAAAAATGTAAAAAATATTAAAATACTAACTTTTGCCCACGTGTTAAACATGTCGGTAAAAAGTAGCCTTAAAAAAGTATGCTATTCTAGAATTTCTAGATTTTTCTGCTTCTAGGCACTATACAGGGTGGAATTTTGTAATGCCACCTGGAGGGAATGTACTTTAAATACTGGAGATAGATCATTTTATTCAAAAGAAACAATCCATTATTTTTAAAAAGAAACAGAACTGCATTTAACGATTTCCGGAAATTCTCTTGCCATACCCAGGAATCGAACCATTTAAAATTCCAAAAAATAACACCCTGTACTTTTATGGCGTTCACCGATAGGGTCAATCATAAGGATCGAATCTCTCTAACAAACGTGGTAAATTAAATTAAAACAAAACCATAAAATCTTAATTAATACCTAAATTCAATGAGACTAGATAACACTTTTGCTCAATGGTTCGAAATTTTTACTTAATTATGTTGGTAATTATTAATTATCTTTGACGTCATTTACTCACTAAAATGTGGAAGAACTATTTAGATAAGAAGATTGCGATATGCACGTATATTTGTTATACAGGTCAAGTGAAAAAAAAGATGCGACTTACTTACTTGTGAGGCACTAGAATTACCACGTAAGTAACGTAACTTAGAATTTTATGGTTTTGTTCTTATTTAATTAACCATGTTTGTTAGTAAGATTCCATCTTTATGGTTGACCCTATGGATCAATGCCATAAAAGTACGGAATGTTATTTTTCAAGATTTTAGCTGGTTCGATTCCCAGGTGTGGCAAGCGGATTTCTGAAAAATGATGAATGATGAAGCGATGGTGGCTGAATGGATGAGGAACCGGCGCCGGCGTCACGCGGTCCGAGTTAGATCCCAAACCGGCAGTACCAATGTGAATTCCACTTTATGGAATTTATAGGTACTAGGCAAGTGACTTACCATCTGCTAACGGTGAAGGAACACATCGTGAGGAAACCCACATACCCTAAAAGAAATTCTATGAGTATGTCTGATCCACCAACCCGCACTAGGCCAGCGTGAGTGGATTATGGCCTAAACCCTCTCAGCTCTCTAGTTAGAGGAGAGGAGAACCGAGCCCAGCAGTGGGACATTAATGGGTATGGCTGATGATGATGATATATCTAGTCGTGTTAGATAATAAAATACCTAATATTTTCTTATACAACGACGATGGCAGACTAGCTTACGGCCCGTCTGATGGTAATCGGTTACCGTGAACACCAGCGCGCAGTGGCATCTCGAGCACATGACGACATAACTATCTAACTTTTAATAACGTACAGAGTGCAGCGAGGGTATTATAGATAGACATTTCTTGAACTTTAGTCATAGAAACCAGCAACCCAACTGATTGTCAGTATTGTCACTGTGGCGTAGTGGTTATTGTGGTCGTCTCGCCTCTAAAATCGATGACGTGCCAAGTGAGGGGAGTTCGATTACCACGTGAGATATTTATTTGTGAGATTCATAGATATATTTGTTTCCAGTCTGTGTGAACTTTTAGTACCTACTTAAAGTCAGAGCATAAATGTTCGCACTAGGGATTTTTTTTGCGTAATTCGGTTCGCGCAAAAGAGTGGAATTAAAATATATTCCTGCGTTAAAATTAGGACTAGGTATGTTAATATATTAATAAAAAAAGCATTCAACTACATACAATAGTTTTTGCATGATCCTACAAATGATGATCGTACAAACAAGCAGACAGAGTAACAATAATTCTGAAAATTGTGTTTTGGCTTCCGTGGCTCTAAAAAGCTACTCAATTTTTTTATCGATTTGTTACAATTTCTTCTATAAACTAATACTAGAAGTCGTTCTTTATTTGGCGACTGCTCACCTCCTATTGGCCGTAGCGTGGTGTTATATACCCTATAACCTTCCACGATAAATGGGCTATCCCATTTTGATTCTAAAAATATATAAATATACAGACTGGCCTGTTGGTCTAGTGGTTAGTGACCCTGACTGCTAAGCCGGAGGTCGTGGGTTCGATCCCCACCCAGGACAAATCTTTGTGTGATAAGCATAAAGGCTTGTTCTGTGTCTGGGTGTAATTTATCTATAATATGTATTTACAAAAAAAAATGTATTTAAGTAGTATATCAGTTGTTCAGTACCCATAACACAAGCAAATATAATTGCTTAATTTGGGACTAGATGGCGCTGTGTGAATGTGGTAAATTATTATTATTGTTATTATTATATAGCTGTCATCACCCCGAATTGCTAAGGTCGAGTTATAGATTATAATATGCAAAAAAATTAATATTGGTATTCATTATTGGTGGTCAATATCAATATTTAGTCGATGTTATTTCGATGCTTTAATTAATATTGCCATAACCGTATTTTTTTTAATTTTGTTTAATGGCAAGTGATATCGCGTTCCGGGTTCTGAAAGAGGTTTATTTGTCATTATGAGCATTAATTTTGACACTTGACAGTGTGATTTTGACAGTGATTGACATAACAAGCAAGAAGACGTAGGACGTAGCTTTTCACACAACAACGTATGGTCAACTTAAAGATTTTATTTAGTTATAATATTAATTGAATTTAATTTCAAAAAGATAACTCCAATGACATTACATTATATTTTGATTCAAACCGTTTTGTGATTTAACATGAATGAAGATAAAGCTAGTTTTTATGCTGAAAAATGTAGACTTTGTCTAATGAAACCTGGAGTTGAGGATGTGTTTGAAACTTTTGATTTAATTCAAGATATTTATTTGTGTATCGGAATAAAAGTGCGTAATATTTATTTCTCTAGAGTATTTACGGTTTAGTTATAATAATCTAATCTGGCTTATATTATAATTAATGTACGATGAAAATAATTAAGATACTGCTACCTACATAATTATGTTTTTTTTGTTTTAGATTGTACGAAACAATTTCCCGCGGAAGATTTGCACTCAGTGCTTGGAAATTGTCTCAAATGCGAAGCATTTACGAGCGCTGGCTACAGCTAATGAATCACACTTGACATTATTTTTTAATAAAGAAGAAATCCAAACATCGCATGAGGTATGTATAAAAAAAATCCGCCAAGTGCGACACTCTGACTCGGATTCACGTACCGAGGGTTCCGTACGCACATGCAATTTTATTATATTTTTTTGTGATTGAAATATAAAATATATCAAATAATATAAATTTAAAATGACAGTTGAATGAATAAACCAGCTCTATTGTTTTATTTTTATTTTCAGTCAGGTTATACTTTAACGATCAACTTTAAACTGACAGCTCAGAAACCGGGCATTAATTGTGATAGGTTGTGCCCTATTATTTTACTCCTAGGAATCTACAAAATATTTTGTAGACTTTTTTCATATACAGGTAACATGTACAAAATTAACTTTATATATACTATGGCAGTAATTACGAACCTTTTTGGAAGAATATGCCTCTTTTTCCTAAACAAATAATTATAAGTGATGAGAGATGTGCGAGGATGCAATAACCAATAGAACCAATAGAATCTTCATTTACCTAGGTCTGCAGTTAGTTAACATTTTTTTAAATATAATTTTTTTACTTTCCCCACAATGTTTTCAGACAAATAGTGAAGTAGAAGACACTATAAACAATATGAGCAGCATTAATGAGAGAGAAGAAAACACTGGTGATTTGAGTCCAGATATAATTAGTTTTAAAAGGGACTGGTCAAGTTCAACAGAACATATTACACCTGTACGTATCATTCAAACTGCTTTAATTTTACCCTGAAAAAGTATTGTTGAAATTTTTTTATTGTCTGAAATGGCAAGAGACTTATCTGATGGTAAGTCGTAACTGAATGGCAGTTTTTATATGACTGTGTTCTATTGCGAAGGAAAAAAATAGTGAGGACAAGGAAAACAAAGGGGATTGAGGGGGGAATTGGGACTCTGGCACTCCACAAATTATCTAATTTATTTATTCATTACAAAAATACATTTGACTCGAAATATGTATTAACTTTAACCTTCTCTACTCGGCATATTTCCAATATACATAATTGTTGTTTTACCTTACACTAATGTTTTTCAGAATTGTTAGACTGGAATGAGTAAATTGTTGGAATTATTTTGCAGTTAGGGAGTATGGGGGACAATATTTATAAATCCTGTTTATAGATCAAATTATTTTTGCTTATAAACTTGATTAGAACAAACTTTCTGTAAGTAGTTTGTAGTATTGTTTTATTTTGCCCTCATTGTTTTACTTTACTAATTAATTTTTAAGTGTTGATATTTAAATTACTAATTTGTTTTATTTCATTTTGGTAGGATCATTCTAAGAAAATAGCTGTAAGAAAAGATTTGTTTGATTCTACAAATGACACTGTAAGTATTTTATTTTTAGTAGACTAGTAAAAATTAATGTATGTTTGAAGTGCAGTAATTGTTTTTAGTTGAAGATACCGATAACAACCCACCACCAGCAACCAACGTTGGATAATGATGATGCGTCTATTATAACAAGCACAAAACCAACTGAACATGAAGTATCGTCAAAAACATGCGAAAAACATAAATTAGAGAATGTCACATACACATGTGCAGTAAGTAAATATATTTTATTGTATAATTCATCATTTCATAAACATCCTACTGCTGGGCACAGGTCTCCTCTAAAGAATGTGGAGGGACGAACTCAGCCTACTGTACCATACTGGTCAGACGAGTTGGTATAGGGTCTGTTTCGAATTTTCCTTTTCTTGCAGGCTCTTCTCTGCATACGGTTACTCCCTTAGTCGCTTTTTACGACACCTCCATGGGTCGAATTAGTTGTTATATCTTGTTAGTTGATAATAATGTGTGTTTGTAGTTAATAGTTATAATTTAGTCGGATGCAGGTTTTTGAATAAGGAGTCCATTTGGTTGAGTAGTTTGTAACTGTACTCGCTACAAGATTATACTATTGACTGTTTTAGCATCATTCAGAATTCACATTCGGTCACATGACATGGTATATATTGGGGCAATGTACATTGCTCTAAAAAGGAGATGCATTATAAAACAATGATGTAATTCATGTGTAATGTTTGTTTATCTATAATATTATGTATGTGTTTACAAAAAAAAATGTATTTAAGTAGTATATCAGTTGTTTAGTACCCATAACACAAGCAAATATAATAGCTTACTTTGGGACTAGATGGCGCTGTGTGAATGTGGTAGAATATTATTATTATTAATTAAGATGAGCACAAGAACTAACCAATTTTCAATACTTTTAGTGGTGTCCAAAGACATTTAATACATGGAAGAAAGTGTACTGTCACCAACGGCAACACAACAAAACAATAAAATGTCCGATAGAATTATGTTGGAAGAAGTTTTGTACTAGAGGTGACATGGAGAAACATTTAAGGACACACACGGGCGAGCGACCATTTGTGTGCAATATTTGTGACAGAAGCTTCGCACAACGATGCACCCTCAAGTCACACGAGAAAAATGTACATCAGAATGAAACATTTATTGTGCCTTGAACAATTTGTTCTATTTGAACATTATTAAAGAGCAAGTGCTGCATATGACGTCTACAAACATGCTAGATTCAAGCCACATACTACAGATACTATTGAAAAATCTTGAGATGGCCTATGTTCAAGAATAGATGTTCTACGGCTGATATGATGTGAAGATCAACTTGTATATTGTGATCTCATTTTCATTCTAAGTCAACAATAGGTGGTTAGAGCGAGCAGAGATAGCTATCCGGGAATGCAATATTGTTAATATTGCAGCAATAAAAGAATGGATCTCAAAATAATTTTGTTTTATTTCGATACAATAGTTACATACATATAGGATAAGTATTTACATATACATATCTATGTCGCATAATATGTTAGGCCTATGATAATAGACATAATCATCACTATACATATTAAAAATATGCAATTATAAAGAGTTTTGGTGCTAAGGGTTAAAGAGAAATATTTTAATATTTATGTAATAACTCCTACAGTTATACAAACATACCTTCACTCTTCTGACAACATATTTATAATACCAATCTTGGGTGACAATTACTATTGGTAGCAACGAAGTGAGGTGTGAGCACCACTCATTTTGCCATGACATGTGATCTTTATACTAATATAAAGAGGAAAGATTTGTATTTTTATATGTGACGAATAAACTTAAAAACAAATGGACTGATTTCAAAAATACTTTTGCCGTAAGAAAGCTACAGTATCACTGAGTATATAACACCATGCTCCGGCCAATAGGAGCTGAGCAGTGGTCAAATAACGAATGAAAGGAGCGACTTCTAGTCTTATATTTATAAAAGAAACTTCGTTCCGCTCGCCTCACTTCGTTTCTATGATTTGAACCCATTTTAAACAATAATATACTTACTAACAACTTAATTTACAAAATGATTTTTTTTTTTCAATAACAAATACAATCCAATAACAAATATTCGTAATTTCACATAACATTTTAATCCTTGTATTTCGCGACACTTAGATTAGAGAACGTGTACGAATAACAGGCGTATTGAGTTGTTAAATTATCGTTAGTTGCTATAGTGAAACAATTCATTGTACCTATCTACCCATAACGTGTACAATAATCGCATGAATTTGATTTAGTTTTTTAACTGTTTCTACTACTTTCGTCATATTTAAAAACTATTATTTAAAAGTACATTAATATATAAATAAAATTATTTGGTACTTAAATACGGGCGATTATTAGTCGTCGACAATTCGACATAATATAAGGCTATTATATCAGTTAGAATAAAAGCACTGATCATAGTAAATACGTCACCAATCGATATGTAACAATCAATTTGTGTGCAGCGTGATTGTATTATCACAGTCTAATATTTATGTATTCCTCTCACTCTGTACAAATACTGGTTAGCGTCAGAATAGCTGGTTGCCTGCAAACTTCTCTGAAAGTACAAAAATTGCTATATAACTATCAATAATTGTGTACTAATACAGCTACATTGACGAATTTAAAATGTAGCAATTATTGAAGAAATGTAGCATATACATATATACAATTTTTGCGTCTTCAGAGAGCCGTTTGCCATTGGCAACCAGCTATTCTGACGCTAACAAATACTGTACGTGTCCTCATTACTAATTAGTACACCTACAGATTAAATACTCGATTTGAATAGCCACTAATAGTAATTTAGTAGTAGGTAAGTACCGCGTAGAAGGTAAACTTTCTGAAATGAAATCTAGTTATTTAATTAGTTATAAGCATGACCGCAATAATAATATAAGATTTTGCCTTGAACGTAAGGTGATCTATTATTGGCTTTTAAATTTAATTTAAATACGGCAATAATTGTGTTTTGGCTGAATTAAGATATATGATAGGTTTCTAGCATCACGCTGCATGCACGCTGCTTTGACACAACAAACGCAAACTTTAATCATAATACATCACATAACCATCATAATATATCACATAATCATCATAACCTATCACATAATCATTTTCATTGTAATTTGCATCCTAGATTAAGAGCAAATTGTAAACGTACAAGTCTAATAAATAATTATTAGTAATTCATCATTTTTTCATTTTTCATTTCACGTTTCAGGGATCATTAGAATTACGTGTAGTTTCCGTTTTCACGAGAGTTTCCCTTCTACCCAGTATTGTCGAAGTTGAAGGTTGGCAACATTTAGATTAATTGAACCGCCTCCGAAGTGTCGTGCTGGGAATAAGTCGCTCACTCACTAAACAATCAATTTATAAAGTCCAGTCTGTTAGTGGAACGCGTAGAGTAATAATAGGAATGTACACACGGCGACCACCAGCCCGATGATGAGCGAGTCCCGCCGCTTGCGAGCGTTGATCCGGTACATTAGACTGTTCAGCATCGGGAATCTACAACACATATAACATTGTCAAATTAATAGCCACCAATTGATTGCCTCAGTTTCCAGATCATCATCATCTTATTAGCCCAACGACGTCCACTGCTGGACATAGCCTCAACTAATTTACGCCACGGCACAGCACCTATGGCCACCATAGCAATAATCAATACATTTTATTGCACTCCATAAGTTAGAAAGTTGTTTCATAATTATTCAGAAACGTGTGGTACAGGGTCCATACGTTTCTGGGCATGGCAACAAAGTATGAGAATTAATTCTATTACTTAGATTTTTTTTTAATTGCAGTATTTATTATTGTGTATTGTGAGTAATCAAAATTAATAATAAATAAATTGTTTTCTTTTCATCAACCAGTTTTACATTTTCTGATAAGTGATCAAAGTCACCTAGTAAGCAAAAAAATTGCCTGTGACAGGTGACTCCGCTCTTCCATAACTAATATTCATTTTATATTATTATTATTAAAAAAATTATGATGTAAAGCACACATCTAACTTTGTACAGTCAAGTTCATTTCACACATTTCATATATTGGCACCATCAAGGATTCAAAATATTATGAGCGTTGAAAAGCTCAATAAATACTATAGAACCTATGGATCAAATATATGTCCTCATGTGAATGGTTCAATAAAATATGCTGTACATTATGCAATACGTTGTAATCACCCTTTTCAACAAAAATATCTAATGATGGTGCCAATATATTAATGAACTCGACTGTACTTGTGATGATATAGAAATGTTACCTGTTGGTGATGTTGTTGAAGGTGGTCTGCATGCGCTTGAAAGTCTGCCGCTGCGACGCGAGGTGTTCGCGCGCCTCCATCGCTATGTTGATCTGCTCGTCCACCAGTATGTGGGAACTAACAGTACAAATTTATCAAGTTATTATTTTTTATTTTAGTGCCGTTAATGAAGTTAGAAAACTATTATTTTTTTGTCTTTGCTTCTTTTATTTGTGATGAAGACAGGTATCACACTCATAGGTATTGTAGTATAACTACTACTCGTACTTTAAAGATATAATTTAATTATAGACAGGTCTCATCATCATCAACCCATTGAGTCCCACTGCTGGGCTCGAGTCTCTCCTCTAACTAGAAAGCTAAGGGTTTAGGCGATAATCCACTCACGCTGGCCTAGTGCAGGTTGGTGGATCAAACATACTCGTAGAATTTCTTCTAGGGTATGTGGGTTCCTCACGATGTTTTCCTTCACCGTTAGCAGATGGTAACGTAACTGGACTACTACATATAAAGTCCATAAAGTGGAATCCACATTGGTACTGCCGGTCGGGATCGAATTCGAACCGCGTGATTTGCACGACAGGTTTAAACCGGTCTAGTCCAGACTTTAGTCTTCAACTGGAAAAGGTATGCATTAAATACAAGTGTTCTGTCTTTATAAATGAAGGTATGAATGACCTGTGTAGATGGTTGGCCTCCTTGGAGTACTGGTCGCGGCGGCTGAGCCCGATGGTGGCGGCGGGGGGCGCCGACCCCGCGCCGCGCAGCAGCTCCTCGCGCTCGCGTCGCGCGCTCACTCTTGCCGATGTCTTAGAGAACTCCTGCTGGTAGTCCTGAACACAAACATGCATTTAACAATATGGAATTATCAAACTATTTCTGTGGTCGGTCCCTCATGGCAAGGATCGTGATCTGCCTCCGCCGACATCTGTCCATGGCGCCTCTGGCAGCCGAGCAAAAGTCGGATGATAGTGGACCTCAACTATAACAACTATATTATAGTAACCCATTAATGTCTTATGGCTGGGCATGAGATCTGCTCTATCTATATGGCTGATAGGCCACAATCCATACACTGGCCCTATGAAGTATTTCCATTATTTAGCAACAACTTCTAAGTAGTGAAAATCACGTCTTTTGAAAAACGATAGGTACCTATTATGCATAACTTACAAATATTGCAAGTTGTTGCTCCAAGTTGTGTTGTTAACTTACCATGAGTATTTCTCTGTGCCTCTTGATAGTGTGCATCGTAGCTGTGCCACTCGGCGCCAAGTCTGCCATCTTATCATTAATAGATGATAACTGCAAACAACATATATCTTACTAATATTATCAATGCAAAAGTTAGGATGGATAGATGTATGTACGGATGGCTCTTTGTTACTTAATCACTTGAGACCGTTGAAAGGAGTTGTATGGAATTTGGCTCATAGATATGTTATAGTCTAAAACAGCTCCTAGGCTACTATTAACCGACATACAACATGGGAGGACCTGCATGCGGAAGCTATTACATTCTAATTTTTCAAATAATTAATACAGTGGTTTAAGGTGAAGGTTTTATTATATATTGCAGTAGTTCACCGTCTTTGCACACTTAGGTGCTTGCTGGGGTCTTTGTATGTGGGATTGTAGCAATTCTATGCACCATAGCATGCTCCAGGAGGCCAGTAGAAGGATAATGGTTATAAAGTATAGTGGTAATAACACTCAATTCATCATGGAAACTGAACTCAGATTTATAGCTGTTATTGTAATACTTTGGCTTGCTACAAGTTCTCTTTTCAAATATTAAAAGATGAACAAATGAAACATAAGCAGAGTATACCTTGTTAAGTAATTGTTGTAACTCCATGGACATAGTGTCGAACATATCGTCACTGTTGATTAGTGGCACACTCTCTGAGCTGAGCCCCGAGCTGGCCGAGCTAACACCCAGCTTGCTGAATGCTACCAACTTCACATCTATATCATTCTCTAGAAGACGCGCTGTTTTTCTTAGTTCTGAAATATTGTAAATAATGTTTAAACTGGCAGGTGGAATTACATAGAATTAATAATATAATTTAAAAAAATACAATGACTAGATGGCAATACGAGAAGAATAATAAAAATAATACAATGTCTTTAATGATTTATTATTTCGAATATAATCATATTAACTTATTTAACTAAATAAAAATACATTTAATACAAACATAATAATATATTATCATTTATTTGTGTAAAACAACTTAAACATTCAATCATTTAACTTTTTATACTTAAACTTTTAGTTGTAAGACAGGCTTTAGGGACTCTTGTAATTTTTTGAATTACCTACCTAAATTTAAGGGACAATTTTTTTTTAAATTTGGAAATATTCCTATGATCCTGAATGTAATAGCTATTAAAACAATATTACAATCAGGAGCAACCTATATTATTATAGATAACTCAGATGATATCAATTGGCATTAGAAAAAATATTGATAGAAAAGTCTTATCTTCAATAAAATAGCAGGTCTCAGATAAGTAGTAGTAAGTATCAGTAGAAGGAAATGGGCTATTGTTTACAATAAGTAACAACTAGTAGGTATACTGCCAGTGTTATAACTGTAACAATAGATTGAATGTGGAACAACAATTATCTCAACCCACCATGCATCAACTAAACTTTTTATTTATTAGGTACACTTAAATATTTAAAAGTATTTAATTTGATACAATAACATTATTTTTTAAAGTATATCATCTAGAAACTATATAATTAATATCTAAAAAATAAACCTATATTTTTTAATTGAAATGACATGTCAGGCTAATATATATCTTTTAAATTACTGTACTGTACACTACATTTGTACCTGACTCTCACAAAACTCAGACTTTCACAAAACAGTAGTTAAGTTTAGTAGGAGTATCGGTTAACAAGTTTCTTTAATTTCTCATGTTGATAGATTTAATACTTTTACATTGCAACGTCACAAAGTCTAAAAGGGGACCGGTGCATAATAATTATTATAGTACAATATACGCACCTTCCCATGATGATCCCGTCATTGTAGACATTCTTCATATAGCTTATTTAGCATTCAAAACAATCACTGGATCTAACAGTTGTATCACTTATTTTAAAACTTTAAAATCTCATTATTGTATTCATTCCAAATAATTCGCCTTGTGATGACATTATTTTCTAACTTGACCATTGACAGAAATGATTGACAGATGGCATTGGCAGGTTATGTTTTGACATTTGGCTTGTGTTTGAACTGCCTGCTTGGCAAATGAAACAGAATATTTTATTTCTAGTGACTTGTAAAAAATAACTTATATTCCAATAGAATGTCCATAGATTATACACTATACGGAGGGAAGAATGTCATTACAACACTTCATATGGCTTTGTTTTTTGTTATAATTATTATATAAACATAATATTAAATATCTGTATTCAGGAATAATAATTACAACGATATAAACTATATTAAACTAAGGTTATCAACTAACTTAAATTAAAAAGAAAAATAAACAATATTTACAACCTAACACAAAAAAAAAACAAAAAATTAACAGATAGTTTCACGATATGCCAATGGTCTTAGGTGAGAAAGAGATGACAAGAAAATCAAGCTATAAATACAATATAAATTTTTAGATTTATTGTAAATTGCCATACAAAAAAAAGAGAGATAAAGAAAGATATTTATAAATTCAAATAGTCGATTTTTTGTTTCATAATAGGTATCTTTGAACATAGACTTTCAGATCTAACGCTCTGATATCTATATTAAAAGCTAAAAAAAATTATAATTTGCAATATGAAATAATTATTAAAATAGCCGTATTTAGAAAAGTAGAGAGTGCCACAGTAAATACCAATGTCCTTTTCCTTCTTATAGCACTTGTGCTTTGTGAGACAGAGATATGTGAAATTGGTCTATACTCTATACTGTAACTTTACTAGTGGTTGTAAATAAGTTAAAATTTGCCTTTGAACATTATTTTTACTCAGGAAGGCTGCTGGATCAGATATACCTACCTCTATTGCAAAACAAGTTCACTTTGTGTGATATTGACACAATAATAATCTATTTCTGATCATTTCAACCTTCTTGAGTTATACAATCTATTTATATGATATTATTACAATCTAAATCGAACCTTAGTTATTTGCAATTAAAGCTTATCTTGCCTGCAGAATGTAGTAGTGAACTTTATCGAACATATTCAACCATTACCTATCTCTTTTACACTTGAGTTGTTTCTGGTTACGCAGATAGCTTATTCGCTCGCTCTAATTTCGTCACCCCACCCATCGCCGTGATCTTTCTTTCTTATTTGGTTTTGTAAGCGACCACTGTTAAATTTTATTGTTACTGGCCTATTTAATAGGGATTATTGGTGATACATTTGTTTAAACTTTCTTTTAAAAATGGTGTGTAAATGTTATTTATTAGATGTCGTAAATTAATCAGCCGTGTTGTGAAAATTACCATCGTACAACAAGGACGAAAACATCTTCGTAGTGCAGCCCAACATGGCTGCTTCTGCTATTGCCAATAAATTACAAACTTTAAAATTCGAGAAAATATGTCGAGCGTGTTTGGAAACAAAAAAGGATATGAGACCTCTATTCGAGCAGCTGACTGCGACAATGCTGATGGGCATTTCCAAAGTGCAGGTGAGATGACAAATTGTGATATTTTGGGAATATATTTTTATCTCTTTCGCACTAATGGCTAGTATTCATATGCTAGTGTGGATAGCCGACGTCCTTTTTCGCATCGCGTCATGTTTGTTATTAAGAAGTCATCAGAGAATAAGAACAATTTCGGATTCCGGAGGTGCTGCGTGAATTCTCCAAATTTTGTTGAGAGATGTCAGTCGTTCTCCCTCTAACATACGCGTGGTCACGCATGATGATCGAAACACAGGCAGGCGCTTTGCGTCAACTTTTCAATGTATCTGAAAGACTGAGATAGAATAATGGAATCTGTTAAATGTTACGATGTTGTCCTCAAACAATTAAATTTTTCCATCACAACTTGGGTTGGCGCAATAGTGTAGGTAATTTGAATTTTAAAATTAGTAAAATAATCTTAGAAAACAGGAGGGCAATGGTACTTTTTAGATATTTTTAATCATAATTCAAAAACTGTGAGGCTTAGCTGTGAGGTGTGAAATTTATGAGGATAGGCCCCAAAAAGGAATCAACCCTCCATTACGGCCGATTTTGCAGAGAAAATAAAAACGGTTACCGCAGGCGAACGCTACAATAGATCAACTTAGGTCGATGTAGCAAGGAGGCCACTAGTGGCTTCCGGCCCAACAAATCATAAAAATAAATACCGCAGGCGAATGCTGGTATAAAATAAATAGAAAAATCAGAAAAAATTGTACCTAATCTCTAGATTACGTGGCGGCTCACACAAGACACCTATTCACCAAATTTCAACAATATACGTAAAGTAGTTTCTGAGTAAAATGTCTGTGACATACGGATGGACAGACATGACGAAACTGTCAAGGGTTCCGTAGCCAAAATGGAAAAATCCATTTTGGCTACGGAACCCTAAATAGGCGCCTAATACAAAACTAATTAGGTAGTGTTTCAAAGCCATGTTCAGTGAGCCTGCTTACGCGGCAATTCCCTCGCCCTGCTTACTCTGTGTGGACTTGGTTAATAACGGGCTGGTGGTCATAGTTAGTTGTCGGTTAATTTCCGTGCGCCAGGTGCGATGGCACCGCCTGCACCGCCCTAGGGCTGCCACTGAATCATGGATTTTTACCCGACTGGCAAAAAGGAGGGTAATAAAATAATATGTTTTTCGCGCGTATGTATGTCGGCATGTCTGTTCCATTGTGACCTTCTGTAGCCTAAACGGCTTGGCTCATTTTAAAGTGTGAGGTATCACCAGATTTGTGTTTTTCCCCCGAGTATTATAGGCTATGTGACTTCAACAAAAAACCAATATGGCGTACGTAAACTCAGTAAACTGTCAAAACAGACGTTATTTTAGTGCTATCGCAATATGGGTATCAGATAAAAGCTAATTAAGAGATAAGCCTAATTCAATTATATATGCGCGAAGCCGCGAACTCTTGCCCACGGCTCCACTTGTCTTTTGTAGCCTAAATCGCTTGACCGATTTTGAAGTGCAGGGTGTTGTTAAATTCGTATTTATCACCGAATCTCGTTTACACCGAATTTCTTTTTAACTAAGCATATAGACCTTTTATCAGTGTATTCTTCGAATTCATTGCTTTAAATTGATTGTCGAAGGGAGGTCGAAGGCTACTTTTAGGCAGTCGCGTTTTTTTTAATGAATTCTTGTTTTTTATTTTTTATTTTATTTTGAAACATGCATTTTTCATAGGTAACAGTAGGGGACGGACTACCTTCCCAACTGTGTCTGCAATGCGTTCATCAGATATCGCGCTATCATGCGTTCAAAGAGATGGTCGAGAGACACGACATCGCACTCCGGGAACACGCTAAGGTCCTCGCTGAGCAGGCCCTCAAGAGGGAGAGAGAAGAGGTACTGATGTAGCTAAGTGACTTAAGCTTAGTAACTTATTTTGTAGCTTCATAATTTTTTTTCAGCCATTATAAAGCTATTTTGAAGCAGCCGAACGGAATAGATAAGTTACATAATTAAGGGTACGCACGCGGCATTCCTAGGACCTCGTTTTGGGCGCAGCAAATTTTAAATGCAAAGGTTCAGATACTTTGATCGACAAAAGAATACCTATATAATCATAATCTTTGTGGCCTGTAGGCATTTCTATCAAACAGGGTTTACTTATATTAAAACCCTAATAAATCTATTGTTACACATTTTCCCAAGGATGTTTATAACCTAAACTAATTTGTTTCTGGCAGAAAGAGAAACTGCTAAACATGAACTGCACGGAGCCATATATAGAATACATGGAAGTGCCCATTACGAACCCCAATCAGATCCTTGAAGGGTTCTTTAACGGAACTTCCGAACAAGCATCTACGCCTGCGTCCGGTCAAGACGGCAAGGATGACTACGGAAATGTTAAGGTTTGAACGAACCATTCTAGTTGTAGCACACAGTAAGGTGTTATCCTAGTCCTAATAGAAAAAAAAAAGCCTATTATGAGCTTGAAGAGGCGGTAATGGGGATTTGAGGAAGAAACGTTCACAAATCCCCATTAATGTGGATTGTCAATTAGGATTAATTGAATAGTACTCCTAATAGAACGCGATCATTCGTTGGCACGAGTGGGAAATTGAGTGTCACAGTAGAACGCACGCGGCGATGCGAGCGATGATGACACGTCTTATTCGTTGTCCTTAATATTTTTTCGTTTGTTTCGCGTTTGTACGATGGTCGCGTCGCGTGTTCGCGTTTAGGGCACTGCTATAGGGTTGCAGCTACGAACCAAATACGTTGACATTTCGATGAATTTTAAGATAATTCCAGGAGTGAGGGACCGTCACCCGTGTAGTGTAGTATTAACAGGTGACGGTACCTCTCTCCAGATAGTAAATTAAAATATCAAAGCACTGTTTCACCAAGTGTTGAGTTTGTTTTCAAGTAATATATAAGTAGGTATTTTTTTCAATTAGAAATTTATCAAGCAGTGAAGAAACAAGGCCAAAACTATAACCTTTTTTTTAGCATGAACTGATCTCTGTACCCAAAGATAAAGATGGTCTAAATTCGGACGAGGAGACTTATCTACAGCTGGTAGTGTACCAAGCGACGTCGACAGTGTCCCCTGGGCGACATATGTGCAACCTCTGTCACAAGGAGTTCAAACACCCGCGCTGGTTGAAGCAGCACATGAGGTCACACTCTAACTGGATAAAAGCTAACTGCAAGAAGCCACCCATGTGTCCTATTTGTGAGAGAACTTTTAAGGTAATTAATGTCTTTGAATTGGATAACTTCTAAAAATAGGCGTTCGTAACGTCACCATTTTGCGAGATTCTTTAATTACCAAACGAGAGAAACGGTCAGCTATTATATAATTTAGTATTTCTAGTGTTTTCATTCTCTAGCGTCACCGTATTTCGGCACGGAACGCCCATGGTTAAATTTTAAACCTGGAAGAGTCTTCTTGCGCCATAAAAATACTATTTATATTGAGATATTTAAAAAACAATGACAATCATATATGAAAATCATATAAAAGTAGAAATAATCTACCTACCGCGAAAAAAGCCCACAGGGGCCGCCTGAAGTCTTAGAATTATACAAGAACTAGGAAAACCTATTGTACCAATTTAGCTCCAGGTGTCTTTCAAGGTCTCTCCAGATCTTCCATAACATAACTCTTTATACAGGGTCCGGGCATGTTAAAGATGCACATGCGTACTCACGAGAAGCGTCCACCAAAACAGCCAACTTGTTCGGTGTGCCAACGGACGTTCGCGACCAAGACGTTACTTTACCGACACAGACAGACGCACTTCGAGCAGAAGACCCACCTGTGCACGGTGTGTGACAAGAGGTTCTACAGCGGCTACGCGCTCCGCTCTCACATGGCCAGGCATCGCGGCGAAAGACCTTATGTATGCTCTAATTGCAACAAAAGCTTCTACAACCCTACGGATTTAAAGGTAAGCGTATTTTCAGTAAATATATATTTTATATACTCTAACAATAATCTCTAAATTAATCATAAAATGAAGTCGTTGACAAGACACCACATTTCATTTTTTGGAATCTCTCGTCCTCCTCTTCTTTAACTTTGAAAGCTTCTTCGAAAACTTTTTTAGTTTTCGTTGATAAAAATTCTGGAAACTCAACGTTGAATTTAAGAATCAAATTGCCTTTGGCTTTTTTGGGACAAGCTGGTAGCGGTAGTCCTTCGTTTTCTATGATCATCTGATAAGTAGGGGTCACTACGTCTGTAATCTTGACTCTCAATACCCTATCATCCAGAGTTCGTAGAGTCACCATAAACCCACATAAGGCATCCTTCAAACTTATGTTTTGTGTGTAAAGTAAATCGCTTAAGCCCGACCGCACGAAAGTGTCGTGAGGGCGATCCTCTGTGATGAACACTACATCGGCAGGTATTCTAGTAGGTCCCTGATCCCCCTCTTCTTTGAATATCACTTCCGTGTTTGGATACATCCCAGCTCTAAACGGTATTGAAAGGATTTTCTCTCGCAATTTCAACTCGTTACATGCTTCGTCTGTAAATACCAACCTTTGTATCTTCATTTTCTTCAGGCCCCCTTTGTAAACTTCTTCTAAAGAAAGAACGAGAGGTCGGACTATTGTCGGATCTTTTTCTTTATATCCTTTTCCCAAAGCTGAATCGAACATGGGCGGGGGATTCTCATAGTAATCCAATAAGTCTGCGTATGGATTAGAAGTGCCGAAAAATTCATGGAAAGTTCTCTGAGGGTCACCGTGATACGAGTACGGTTGGATGTATTCTGTAGGGCCAGGGACTCCTTTCTTGAGACCTTCCTCCCCATACTGGTCGTAAATAGCTCGTCTTTTATGGTTTACTAACACCTCGTATGCTTCAGCTATCAGAGCGAATATTCTTTTCATATTCTCGTCGTTGTCACATTTTTCTGGGTTGTACTTGAGTGCAAGTCGCCTGTAGGCTTTTTTAATTTCTAGCTGGTTACAATTCCTTTTCACACCTAAAATTCCGTAATAATCGAAACCCATTTTTGATTTAGAGGCAGTAAATATTATTTAAAGAGAATATATTAAATTGTGTTATATTATTAATGTTTGTAAAAAACTTCAATAAAACGCGTGTCAGACTAATTTCAACGGCAATTATGACAATGTCTAACTGACAATTTATTTTAATACACCAACCTAATTCGATAAAGTTCCTATATGTCACCTAAAATATCCATAACCGGGGACAATGGGTAATCGCCACAATGAATTTTAGTTAAACATTATGTAGGTTTATAGGCTAGCTTCCTATTAGGTGAATTTGTTATTTCCTCCACTTGACTTGGTAGACGTTTAAACAAATATAATAGGTACGTATGGTTTCGCTACAGGTACATTTCCGTCTCCACACCGGCGAGAAGCCACTAAAATGTTCAGAATGTAACAAGACGTTCCGTCGCCACTCGACATTGTGCCAACATATGAAGAAACACCGCGGCATACGGAACCACATCTGTGCTGTGTGCCACAAAGGTTTCTACGAGGTGTCCAAACTTAACGCACATATGAGAGTGCACACGGGTAAGTTGATCACCACAAAATCCGTCGTTATTTTGACAGTGTGCCAACATAATAAAGAACTGTATTGTGAACTAGTGTGTATTTTTTTTTATCGTGAAAGTATGGTGTTGTTTGTTGTCGTTTCAGGTGAGCGACCCTACGAGTGCCAGTTCTGTTCGCGTCGGTTCGCGCAGCAGTCGGCGCTGATCTACCACCGGCGCACGCACACGGGCGAGAAGCCCTACACCTGCAAGCTGTGCTCCGCGCGCTTCACCACCTCGTCCGCCAGGAACAACCACATGATCACGCACACGGGGAATAAGCGGTATTTGACATTACATTTTACTTTTGAGTTCGAGACTGTCAAAGTGTTAGTATTTTGATGATATATAATTTTTAAATCTATGACCAGTGCTAACAATTGAAAATGTGTCCTTTTCATCTGTCTCTTCGTCGAGCATCGAAGTCCGTGATTTCAAAACTGTGAGAGCTAGTGTGTTGTGTGTCAGGTTCGTGTGCCCGGTGTGCTTCAAGGGCTGCACGTCGCGCTCGGAGCTGCGCGTGCACGCCAGCAAGCACAGCGGAGAGAAACTGTTCGCGTGCGCGCACTGCGACCAGCGCTTCAGCTCCGCGTCCTACCTCGCCGTGCACCGCCGCTACCACACCGGCGAGCTCAAGTACCAGTGCGCCGTCTGCGGGAAGGGTACGTACTAACACTCTACAGGGGGATGAAGAGAGATCACATTCATTTCAGTGTTTTTCTGCAAATTGCTGTGGGTGTTTACGGTGATTTTAGATTAGTTTTTTTTCTACGAGTATTTTACGCAGGGTAATTGCACAATTGTGCACACAAAATGGGACCAAAAGCCGCTATCCGCTCAGCCATTTTAGCATAAAAAAAAAGAATATTACCGACATCACATCTACGAAATTAGTAAGCAAGCCACGGAATTCAAAAAGTTGTTTAGGTTAGTGAGATGAAAAATGAGAGAGACTGAGACTGTGATGCTGAGTGACTGTGCACGATATATAATAATTATTTGTAGACAGTTTGCATTAAGAAGATGCGGTTAGCATCCGATTTGACTATATTCCGATATTCCGACTGACGTTTGAGTTGTGCGCAGACCTCAATCCGAAGGTTACCATAAAATAAGACACCATAGTCTAATAAGTAATAACTAAAGGAAAGGAAATGGAACTGTAAAATATTTAATGTTGTATTTATCAACAGGTTATATAGAATCCAGTTCGTACAAGAAACATATGAAGACGCACCAAGTAAAGCCGGACACAGAGTCGTCGAATGAGAACAGCGCGGAGAGTTCGAGCAAGAACGAAGCGCAACAGTCCGGCGCTAGCGACGACCAGGAGCAGGTGCAGCATCAAGGTTACTAAACAACATGTTCTTATTTAGAATTTTAAATCGGACAATCGGAAACAAAAATTTATAATTATGTAAAACATAAACTGTAAACCTACATTCTCATTACTGAAATAAAAAATCTCTTCAGCTTTATAATATTGACCAAATGATATTTTTTTTATATTTCTATGTACAAATATAATGTGTAATACAGAACACTATTTTTTCTCTAGTGCAAGTACAGTCTCAGCCTCAAGTTCAGATCCAAGTTCAAGCCGGTGAGCAAGTGTTGCAAGTACAATCTCAAGGGCAGACAGAGGGCGACCCTCTACAGAAGCGGTACAAGTGCGGATTCTGCGTCAAGACCTACATATATCTACACAATCTTAAGAAACATATGCAAATACATGCATCTGTAAGTATCATTTAACTTGAACCAAATTTATACCTAGTTATCTGCTAGTGGTGGTAAGTAGGTGCTTGATTCCGCCAATACTCATAGTTGGCAGTTAGGCACAACTTACTCTATAGCAGGAATGTTATGGATATGAAACTCACGAATTGCCTTTTATTTTTATCAACTTAACCACCAAACGCCCTTTTGTTATCATAATTTGATTATAAGTTTGTGGACTTTATTCGAAAAAAGTTCTCTTGTCATTGTGTATGTAATGCGGGAACACATTTTATTATGTTCACTTCGTTAATCACAGGAGCGCACACGCACCTCGGAGCAAGTAATCTTCCTCCAACACCAGCCTCAACAACAACAACAGACGCAGCAACAACAGCAAGCTCAGCAACAACAACAACAACAGGCGCAACAGCAACAGTTGCAGCAACAGCAGGTTCAAGTACAACAGCAACAGGTTCAAATGCAGCAACAGGTTCAACAACAGCAACAACAGGTATGTTTATTGTTGTTTTTAATAATCCACACAAGTAATCTGCAATTTTTTTCTTGTGCTAAGATAGAAATTTTGAATAATTTTGATAGTTAAATAAATTGTATATTTTATTTATTGTAATTTAGGTGCAGGTGCAACAGCAACAAGTGCAACAGAATCACCAACAACAGCAGATGCAGCAACAGGCGGTGCTGCAAGTTGGCAACGTGCAACATCAGCTTGCCGTCCCGATACATGCGCAACATGTACAACAGGGCATCACTGTCTCCGGAGTTCAGGTAGACACCACGAGTTACCTGGCACACGCTGGCTAACGTCTGCAAGGGAACTCACAACTCACACTGTGCACTGGACAGAAGCAATATAAAACTCCAAACTGTGCTCATTATAATAAGAAAAAAAAAAGTAAAACAGTAAGAAAAAGCTTGGCGAAGCTTTTACTTATCTGGCATTTGAGGTACTCCCGAGATTTATTGCAGTTTTTTGTAAAGGTTTTAACAGAAACGTAAAATATACATTACATCATACATATAGTACATTATACCTAAGCATAGAAGTCGGTGACTTCGATCAATCTATACTAATATGATAAAGATAAAGAGTTTGTTTGGTTGGGTGAACATGCTAATTTTTAGAACTACTGGTCTGATTTAAAAGTGATTTTATTGTTAGATCGAGAAAGAGAGGCCTAAATATCACGTTACGCCCAATAGGAGCTGAGCAATCACCAAATAATGAATGACGGAACTGAAGCCCCCTGCGACATCTATATTTCCTATAACTATTTATTGTTGACCTGGTTAAGGTTGCGAGCGGCACAGGATCGCTCGTGGCCTATGTCCAGCAGTGGAGGTCGTTGGGCTGGTGTGATGATGATTAATTAATTGTTTCAATCATAATAGAACACTCTAGTCCAGTATTTTTCTTAACCTATGGACCACTGGTGGTCCCGACAGAGCTAAAATTGGTCCGCAATACGACCATGCTGACTGAATTGTTAGAATAAAACTTGGCAGATTTTCGTTCGGAGCGAGTAATCCAATAAGTTTTGTAAGTGATGACAAAACAGTAGATTAGTCAAATGGTGCTCAAAGGTTAAGAAGACTGTTCTAGTCCAAACATTAGCGTTACGATACATTATTATAACACTGTGTATGTTTTTTGCGCAGGGCCAGCACCCTTACCCCGTGATCTCGTCGGTGCAGTCGCTACAGCTGCAACAAACACAACAACAGGTTAACGTCTCACCTTGTACAGTATACACAATTTTGCGTTTTACTTTGTGGTACCATGTTACACACAAAGTTCTCTTCCCCCGTTATTTCTTAGCTTTTTTTTTTAAATATATATATTTATATTTTTTTGTTTTTATTTACACGGTGCAAGATTTTTGCTTGTTAAGTTCCATGCTTTATTTTATTCTAACTCGCCGAGATGATCATAAGACTTGCCTTTACAACACAACACTCAAGTAGTATATGTGTTGTGTTTATGAGAAACCAATGTTCTAAATTTCAGTTTTCTAGTTAGTTAGTCAGGATAAACGAATTTATGAGTATACTTAGTACCCAAATCACTTGAATTTTGAACATTGGTAACGGCTCGTATACCTATAATACTTTTATAGCTTTTTCTAATATTAATTTAATATGATTTGATTTTTGCATTAAAATATTGTTAATGTTTTAACAGCAACAGCCGCAGCAACTGCAAGTACAAACGATACAGCTACACCCACAACACCAACCTATACAAATACATGTAAGTTGTCGTACTTAGAGCCTGTTTCATCACCTTCAAATAAGTGTCTAATAAGTTTATTAGACACTCAAAAAGTCAAAAAAGTCTCAGGTTACCTGAGACTTTTTTGACAGATTTTATATGAGATATACGTCAAAAATCTGTCAAGTAAGTTTTATATAGGCTATCTAGCACTTATTTGCCAGTGGTGAAACAACCGTGTATACTAATACATTAATACATTGGTAGTCTTCTTAAAAGACGCTACTTTACTGAGTGAACTTAATAACGTGTATGTTTGTGTGTAGGCGGTGGGTGTGCAGCAAGTACAACAACAACAGTTACACGTGGCCACCTCCACGTGTCAGACCATGCTGCCCAACATACTACAGGTATGTTATAGACATGTCGCCGCCAACTGGTTAAATCAGCCATTTAATTAACTGCCTAGCCGTTCATTAAATGGCGGCGTAATACCAAACTTTATTATTGTTTACAATGCGTTGTTCGTTCGTAGCTACAACCTGCGACGGTGGCGGTGTCAGGTCTGAGCCAGCAGGAGCTGGGCGGCGTGACGCACCGCATTATTCTGCAGCCGCAACCCTCCGGCACCCACCCCGCTGTATACACCATACATCACTGATCAACTAAGCACGAATAACTATGTGCGAACTATGTTAACTACGTCATCATGACGTCAGTAAAGTAATAATGGATAAATTCGATCTTAAGAGACATGCGTCCGCATAGCTCAGTAGCAAGAGCCCTGAACACAGGGCCGCGGGTTCAAGTCCATTTGTGGCAGTTCAATTTTTAAGGAATTGTCCAAGAGTTACTTCATGACATTTTTTGTAAACACTTTGATCTAGCTCTTGCACTATGCCTTAAGCATTTTTTGTCATCAAAATTAAAATCCACAATGGTGGTCAAGCCATTGTCAGTCACATACCATTGAAATATATTCCAAAAGGTAGCTGCCACAACTTGTATGTAGGTACCTACCTAATTATCGTGTGCAATATATTGCTTTAGATGATCGGTGGTTGAGCCTTTATTGTTAAGTGCAAGCGGTGTTGTGTATATCAATTCTTAATTATAACACATCCGCTTCGCCTCCATAAGGTCGCAAGTAAGGGTTGTTCCTTACATTTCGATGGGGACAGCACGTTTTATTGCGATCTGAAATGTGGGGTTCATCCCTAATAGAAGTCAAGTTTTTCTATTTAGTATTTAGAGACAGTAGTGGGTATAATTTAGTTAGATTTAGTTGTAATGAGAAGTAAAGTCTTACCGCACTGGTGCCTGAACATACAAGTTCCATTTTATATTTGTATGTATAAATTTATATGTGGCTGACAATTGCCATACAACTGCTGACAGTGTCAGCTGCACATATTATTAGTCATTATTAACAATAATATATATGTACAATAGCTATGTTAAACACGAGTAGCTTAAATAAATAGTACAGGTGTAACATTTTATGTAAAATATTGATTACTTTGGTTGATAAGTCTTAGGTTTTTGTTGTTTAGTTTTAACCACACAAGCAATATTTCTAGTGTACCAAACTACGAAATTTTATATGCATAAATAAAACATAATAATGTAAATGGATGTGTTTTTATTATTATCGACCTTTCATCCTTATTACATTAACTATTATTTTGAACAGTATGTGATCGAATAAAACCGTTAAAGGGTAGATTTAAAAAATAAAACAAGCAAGTACTAAAACTAATAATTAAAATTTAATTACTTTAAAATTAAGATAATACCTAAATCAAATTAATTCATTATTAATTGTAATATCCTTAAATGAATACACAGTGACCAGAGGGTTCGACGACGCATACAGAAACCATTACACAATAGCAGTGCCTACTATACTACAAGTGTAACGTTTAAACCGCGAAACATGCAGTGGTTAGCAATAGAAAATGGGCACTATTGCCAAAGCAAATGTGCATATTTTCATTTGCAGGTAACAGTCAGTTTATTTCCCATGATAGACTTGGTACTTCTCACACTGGTAACATAGCAATATTTTAGCACAAATATAAAAGCCAATTATTTACAACAAATAGATTATTATAGCTGACCACTGTGTCAACATAATTAACTAAAATCTCGCACAAGGCTTCAGACATACAATAATATATTATAAAACACATGGAAATTACCTTTTTAAGTTAAAAGACTTATAAAAACTGGAAAATAAAATGAAGTTCCTGCAAAGGAGAGAAAAACAAAAACCATAGACTAATATCCTAGCCCGTTGTCTATTTACAAGGCAAAACAGCTTCTCCAATTAAACTGTCTGGTGCCTTGTGTAATACATTATGCGTATACGTACATGTTTTACTGAAAATGAGAATGAACCTAAAGCTGTTCTTGGCATTAGTCTACGTCAGATAGAACGGAGTTTGTTCGTAGAGCTTTCTGTCAAATGCAATAATCTTGATTTTTTTTTAATTTTTAAAGATTAAATTTTACTCAAACCACCAAGTTTGAGAGGAAAAGCTGCCGCACTCAGTAATAGACAAAGTAAACCCTAGCAAGACTCCCGAAACATTTCCGAACAGAATATTCTGAATTAACACAACACAGAAACACAGTACACGCTTCATATAAAAGTAACAAAGTAGCTTGACGCTCACCAAATTGTATACAAACTATAGACATACATTTTATTTACATTATTTGCTTACATACACAATTTAAAGGCCACATGTTTCATTATTGAGATTGCTGGCGTATTCACGTTAGTCAAACAATGTCATGTTGGTAATTATCATTTTAAACTATTTATATTGATGATTTGGTATATCTTAGTAAAGTTTTGTGTTTTGTTTTGAATGCTGTTGAATTCGATGATCGGGTTATTCTAGAAAACCTGTCTATAATTTCATTTATATTTTTAACTAGTTTGTATTGACTAAAGTGAAAACGCGTAATATGATATCTAAATGCAATATCCGTAAACCTTCATGATGACATTATGATAAAGTGACGTCACTGGGAGGTGTACTTATATTGGCAACAGATAGTGGGTTATTTTACTGGCAGTGTTGACACACAAATTCACTATTTGGCACATAATAGTATAATTACATTGAATTTGATAAGTTTCCAATCATTCCATCAATAGATTTGATTGTTGTATGCAATATTTGTCAGAATTCAATTGTATTTTAAAAGTTTCTAGTTAATTTGTAAATTTAATAATCAATTCCAGCAGTGACATAACAAGTGCACTCAGTGGCGGATTCCCCCTAAGACCCAGTAGGCCCGGGCCTAGGGCGGCCAATCGTGTCAAAAAATTAAGAAAGGGGCGGCTGGTACATACTACATGGCCTGGGGTCTAGGGCGGCGAAGATTACAAATCCGCCACTGAGTGCACTTTTGTTACTTATTACACATTTGGCAAGAAACTTGACTGTACAGTTATATTGCCCATTGAGAATGGCTAAGTTGCTGTATTCTTATGAAAGAAACAAAGCTTGTTATAATTAAAATTTACAATATTTTTTTTATATTAGACCATCCTTTTATGCGCGTAAACAAAATGGCCGCTCCGCTTCAGCCGCGGGCGCGTTTGTGCGGTCATTGCCCCAGCTAGCTTCAAAGAACGCTTTCTCCTAATATTTCTATGACACCTATAGAAAATTTTGATAGTTTTGGAAACTAGAAAAATATGAATTCATATAAAAATAGAATGAAAATGTAGAGTAACAGTACAATAGAAGGAAAGTCTTCGATATTACATTAGGCTTGTGAAATGACATACCAGGACTGAGATATGCGATTACAAATACGCAATAATTGGCTCATTATTATTCGCATATTGACGTCTGACGTCACAACGGGTCCTGCGTAGGCGTACTATGTATACTGACGTTGCTCTCCTGCCAGATATGTGCGAGATTGTTAAATGAACGTCGTGAGCGACACCCCAATAGGAGCCGAGGGATGTAAGATAAGGGTGGGAAACACGAAGTACTTACATTTTTATAGTATGTACAAGAAGTATTTTCCTTTCCTAATTCCTTGCACAATATCAGCACACAATATTGGTGAAGAGAGACATACTTGTGTCGGGTGACATGGTGACGCGGTGGGCTACACGCTCTGCGCACTGTTGTCGGTGTCGGGCAGGTCGGGCTGGTAGCGGATGTAGGCGGCGTGCAGCGCGAGGCCGGGCGGCAGCTTCACGTCGCGGAAGTAGCGGTGGCGCCGCGCGTCCTTGGCCGACACGCGCTTCACCGGGTCGTACACCAACATCTTCTGTAGTAGGTCCATACCCACCTCGTCTAGGTTTTGTACCTGTTGGGATGTTGCACATGTGGCTTACATTTTTATATGTAGGTATGCTATTCTCATATTTGTGATTATAAAAGCAGACAGTAAATATATAATATTTACTGTCTGCTTTTATATAATTCATATCAACTATGGGGCATTCATGGTTTGACATAGGTTTCCCCAAGTGATTTTTCAATGAGACCAGTGCATGGTCATATGCATGCGGCAGCTTATATCCTAATGCTGCAACTTTGTTCAGACTATCTGTCAATTTTGTCAGACATTCAACGTAGTGTATTGGCATACACTACGTTGAATGTCTGACAAAATTGACAGATAGTCTGAACAAAATGATGTGAACTTTTTAATAAATAGGGAACTTTCAAATAACTCCTACAATTTTATTATAATTAATAAAAAAAATTACTTACATGATTGTGCAAGTTGAATGTAGTCCAGTTGGGGAACGTCGGTTTGTAGTCTGGCAGAGATGATACTCCTGGCCAGATGTCCTCGGTAGGTGTGCGTAACATTCTGAAATTTTAATAAATCCTTATTATTGCTATTGTATGGGCTTGATTGAGCCAGACCCCGATGTTGGAATTTACCAAGTCGCCAGTAGGAACTTTACTCAATGAATGCCACAAAATGTCACAAACAATCACCCATTTAAAGACTGAGGTTGCCGAATGTTGCTTAACTTTGATGATTGATGATCATAACAATCTTAGTACCGAAATGCTTGAGCCATAATGCCCATTTATAGCAATATTCACACATTATCAAAACATGATTGAGTTAAAAAGTTCTGAATCTTTTTATAACATTTCATAATATATTTATATATATATTATTTTATTATTTATTTTATTACAATAAGATAGCACAAACATTTATACCTGAATATACGGAAGAGCTGGTCAATCTCAGAGTCACCTTGGAAAAGAGGTTTCTTAGATGACATCTCTGAGAAGATGCACCCAAGAGACCACATGTCTATGGGACATGAGTACCTGCAATTTATAATACAACTAATTTTTTATTTCAATTTAAATTGCAACACAATAAATTAATTTGTTTTTTGTGATAAGAGTGTGTTAATATTGTAATACACAATTGTTATAGAAAATTTGTTTGTTTTCTTGATTTATATGAGAATTTCAAGAGTGGAAGTTAGTAACAAAATAAATAGCACCCAATAAAAATGAACTATGAGTCTTACCTCTGACTGCCAAGCAAGACTTCTGGTGCTCTGTACCACAGAGTGACCACCTCGTGGGTGTACACCCTCACTGGTACTCCAAATGCACGGCCTAGACCAAAGTCTGCAACCTGTTTGAAAAATCAATAACAATCGTCAAGTTCTTTCAAGAAATTAATGATTGTGGTTTTTAAGAATTTTGTTTGCAGAAACAGTTTTGCAAAGACAACACCTCTGCGGTATGGAACAAACTGCGTCACAGAGGACTTTTACATATAATCAGTGTATTGTGACATAAAGTACACCCAGACAAGAAACATGTTATCTATGATTCACACAAATAATTGACTCATGTGGGAATCAAACCCATGACATTCACCACAGTGAGATGACCTTGGAATCAAAACTGTGAAGGAAGAAATAAAATCAAAACCCAAAACATACAAAGAAAGATTAAAACTGCATCCAAACATACTGGCTCATAACCTTATGGATGAAATATCTCCCAGTGCTCAGAGATTTAAATTGAGAGTACCACAAGCTTTCTATAAGCAATCATGAGGAAATCTCTTCAATATCATAAAATATTGCTGGATGTCTCCTGGACATATTGCAATACAAAGACAGAGAAAAAAAAAGATTGAGCATGGTGATGATAGAGATCAGATGCAATGGTGACAGTAAATTTATCTGTAAACAGTCTATAAATACATAAATGCAAAGGACACTATACTGTTCCACTGTCAACTCACTTTTAAAACCAAATGCAGAATAAAAAAGATAAGAAAGAAAATACTTACTTTAATAAGGCCAGTCTTGTCGATGAGCAGGTTCTGTGGTTTAAGATCTCTGTGTAAGATCCGTCGCTGGTGGCAGTATAGGATAGCATTGTTGATCTGGTACAAGTAGCTCTTTACTACTGATGGGTCCATGAACTGCAATTGTCAAATATTTGTGAACTATAACTATGGATGTCGAAATTAATATTATTCAACAAGACTGGCGGCTTGGCTGTTATTAATAGACATTTAAAATTAAATGTAATACTAAAACTTTTTAGTGTTTACGGAAATTAGAACATGTTTTCTTTCTTAGTACATGAAGTTTAATAAATTTTTTACATAATATTCATAATATCCAATGCTACGCTTATTACAAATATATGAAATAATGTATCCTTAGGGCAGCTATTGAGTTGGGACCAGTGGCTATTTTTATGTATTATTTAAATTTTTCCTGGTATATTTCATCATCGGCAAATCATGGTTAAACTTTTATAGATTTTTTGACAAATCTTTTTTTGAATCAAATGCAGTTCATCTCGACTTGGGTAGGTTAGGTTAGAAAGCTTAGCCTATTATTTTTTATTTATAGCGCTCCCTAGGGGATCCTTTGACCCTATATAACTACATTTTCTAATCAGAAATTAACTTATTCAAAAAATACATACTTTCCCAGATCCCAGTGAATCCATATATTTCTTCAAGTCCATAGAAAGGAATTCGAATATGAGGTATAGGCGACTTTCCTCCATGAGCACATCTTCTAATTTCACTATGTTTGGGTGGTTTAGCTCCTTCAGTAACGAAATCTCTCTATTAACATGAAACAAAAATAGGTTATGGCGTGAAGTGATGTCCATAGTATCAATGTATACATCGATAATTTAATAATTTAAATCTGATATGATAAGAAAACAAAGCTCATTGATGTCTCACCTTATGGCTGTAGACGGGATACCTTCATCTTCGGACTCCAAACGGATTTTTTTCATAGCCACAAACTGTCCAGTAATTTTATTTTTACCTTTGTACACTACACCGTAAGTACCTTCACCGATCTTTTCGATTTTTAGGAAATCATCCATTTTGTAACACGAAATTGTGTTTTAAATATCAAAGAATAACCGAAGAAGTTTCTCTTCACATGAACTCGTGTTTTTCTCGAGTTCTCTATAACTTTATCAGACTCATTAGCCACTTAGTATAAAAATCTAATACATGTATACATAACTGTTATAAAATATGTATTATTAATGTATTTATTGGTAAAATGGTTAATATATATTATCGTTAACGTTTCACAACGGCTTTCAAAAGTAGTTTTTTAAATTATTTCAATTGTTTATTCCACAGACTAATAAGGTTTATTCCTATAGATGTTTTTGATTGTCTATGGATCAAAACGTTCCAAGAATATAATGTAAAATTTTCGAATGTTTAGCATTGTAAACCTACGAACACATTATGAATAAGAATTGCAATGTTTAAGTAGTGATAAAATTCGGTACTATTTCTGGAACGCAATTGTCAAACCATAGACTAGAATATCGACATAGATTATTAAATTCTGTTCTATACAAAGACAATTATTTTTAAAACCAAGAGGAGGTTTTATTTAAAACTTTGCCTTTTTTTATACTGAAATACCTTATTAAATAAAGACAACATATAATATATGTATTAAATTTCAAAATACCTATACAATATAGTCATTCTTATTATTCATTATTATCATTTTGTAGTTTAGGCTCTTTACACACCTGACGGAAAGTCCGTCGAGCGTAATCATTTTTAAAGGAAATAATAAAATCGTCAAAAATGACAGCGTATTCACCATACAAAAGTGATTACGCCCGGCGGATCGTCCACCAGGTGTGAAAGTAGCTTTACTACTTTTACGGTGGTAAATTGACTGGCAACCATGATGCGTATAAAAATATATTTCTCATAATAAGTGTGTAATCAGCATTCAATTTATAAAAAAAATAAAAATAAAAATATCAGTAAAACATCTAAAAGTTATTAGATACTTATAATTTTATTTGTGTTCATTGTTTGTCTTAGCAAGAGGCAGCTCGATAGTAGATACAGAATGTGGTACGAGATCCACTACAGCAACCTTGTCAACTAACTTAATCTTGATTCTCTTAGCTTCACCGCTGTGAACAAAATAATACATTATATGAGTTTGATTTCAAAGTAAAAATAACTCAGCCGTTTTAGTAAAAGTTGGTGTATGATCTGTAATTTAAGTACAATGACTGCATGGTCGCCGGGTCGGACTGGATGCGGAAGGCGGAGGACCGAGTGTTATGGCGCGTGTTGGGGAGGCCTATGTCCAGCAGTGGACTGCAATAAGCTGAGATGATGATGATGAAATGACTAAAAAAATTATCAAAAACACTAAAAAGAGAAAAGGGCCTAGAATAGAGCCCTGTGGCTCGTATAGGTCTTATTCCAAGACCACAGACAGATCACAGAAAATACGAATAGCATTCATTTATCTTTGATTTACACTAAAAGTAGGTATTTATTGTAGCTATACCTATCATAGGACGCAGTACTCATGCTATTTGAAAAAGTCTGTAAAATACTTACTTATTGTAAAGAACTACCACCACCGTGTTACGGGGCGTAAGAAAAGCTACATTCGAGACAGAGTCCCACCAGCCACACGCGCCCCTCACTTTTGTTCTCCTTGATCCTCTCGGCAAAAACTTGGAAAAATGTCCCATGGCAAAGAACATTGGTTGCTTTATGAATTCGTCCTTCTTAGGCAAGACTATGATAGGAGAGTCAACGTAGTTGCTAGCCCAGGTGGGACCCCCTCGGTAGTTCAAGCACATGTTCCAATCTATCCAACCAGCCACACCGTGATTGAGATCCTGGAAGATATAAATACAATATTGTGTTATTAAAATACTATACCTGCACGATGTTGGAATGATTTAGGTGGCCACTACGCAATTATGAAATAATATATTAAATTAAGTACCTAACTACTACGCGCAGTGACTGGCTTCTCCGTTTGATGTTTTAATTCTAGTTGACTTGCGAGTAGGTACGTCATAGTCATAATTATGTATGACTACGACATACTCGCAATAAGGTACTTAAAGCTCTAAATAAACATTTAACTCACTCCAATAATGTCCAGTACATAGCCTTTAGCTCTCTTCCATGAGCCAATATCAACGTGTTTTGAAATAAACCACATGGAACCTATAAATAAAATAGCTGTTAATAGTCACTTGCCCACATAAAGCATACATGTAGAAGTGGTGTACCGTGTCTCTAATCGCAAATTTTACGTAGTTTTCTCCCTGATAAATGCAGTCCTGGATTTATAAATAGGCCGTATAGGCCACGGCATGGGGCGGCAGATTTCATATAGTAGATAGTAGTAGTAGATTTCATAGATAGGTAGGTACCTACGATAAAGCTTGCTATATTAAATACCTAAAGACTAGTATTGTACATACGATATATATTATATCTTCGGTTGATGATAAATAGGGTAATATAAAATAAGAGTTTTAAACACTTCATAGATACATAACAAGTAAATATAATTAAAAAATTAAAATAACCCGACTGACACGACTGCAAAAAATCAACAGATTAAGCAACGCACTAAAAAGACCGAAAAATTGTTGTAATTATTATTCCTGATTAAATTTAAATATATAACGTAGGTATATATTTGTAATCTCCATTTGATTCCCTTTATTTTGATACTCTACTCGATAGGTTTGGTTAAAAAAACAAAATTAACTACTTAGAATTTGACACCATTAAATTATGTATAATCTCTTTTTGAATATATGTAATCTCCTTTTGATTCCTTTTATTTTGATATCCTACTCGATACGTTTGGTTAAAAAAAAATTCTAACTTCTTACAATTTGGCGCCAAAAGTCCGCCGTTTTGTCTTTCTATCTAAGGACACTTGGGTTTATGAGAAGAATCTAACGATACCTTAATTATTGTCTAAATCCATCCAGCCGTTTAGAAGAAATGTGGGAATAAAGAAATTTTCAAACATACAAGATACGCGCGAAAAACAATACCCGCCCTGACAGTCGGCTAAAAATAAAGCAATCTTGGGCGCAGGCCCCGTCTATAGGCTTTGCTTCGTCAAAACTTGTACCTTGACAGCCTTCAGTGGAAATGATGAACTTATCGGGATAAAACTTGGTCAGTTCTGTAAGAAGTGCCGCCGGCGCGATGAAATCTGTGTAGTAGTGAACTCCTATACCGTCGATGTAACGCAAAACTTCCGGGTGTTCAGCCACCATCTATGACAGAAAATATATCTGCTAGATTAGTTACTTTGAATTTCTAAAAGTGCTAAAGGCTCGCAGTGACTTATTCTCTGCATCACCCGATGATTCACTCGTACAGAATGCAGGCAAGGTGTTAAAACTCATTTCATTATACTGATTTGAGTTGAACTTCAAGGACAGATACCTCAGCTGACTGCCAGCGCGTATCAACTTCAGCATTTGAACTCCCTTACTCCTTTTCAACTCACCAAATTCATCCAGTATGGTATCGTTATCCTCTGATCGTCTCCAGCCAATATTTTAGTATTATTGAATTGCGAATTTCGTATTGTGGGCCCCAAATTTTCCACTATCCATTGACCCTGGATAGAAATAATATTTTTAAATAGTGCCCTCCCTTCCGCAGTATTGTTTCATCAGGATAATATGAAAGAATTCTTTACTACACCTTTTTAACCAAATGAAAAACATGTATGTACCCCTATTATCTATAATATTAGTTACGAATAGGTAATACTACAATAATTAGGTATCTAGATACTATCTGCGTATTGGTTGTCAATAAAAAACAAATGTTTTATTTTCTAACATGTAGACACGACAACGGCTTCGAACTTATTTGCCGCTAGACTTTGCTTTTAGGTGCCAGTTTTTTTTGGGCTAGAGCCATGACCAACTTCTTTGCTACTTTGGCCAGTTCCTCTGTTGAAGCGCCCTTGTTATTTATTTATAGTCTTCTGTTTAGTTCATAAACTAGGAACTTTCAGATTTTCTGAGCCAGTATGGATAATGTTATTACAGCTTGAGCCGACCTAACAATGTTACCTCACCATATTATTTGCTTTCCATCCGAGACAGTTGATACCGAAGCACAATCCCGTCAGTCCATTGGTGGGTTCATTGGTCGTAGTGATGCCCCAGATTGGGATACCTTCTGCGGTATACTTTTCTATGAACCTAAGACAAATCGTACAGACTTATTACTACAGCTATATTTTACAGGTCATTCAGTTCACTTGCCTAATGTTGAGCCGGTATGTTGCTTTCTACTACCCACACATGACTTATCAAACTTCAAACTTTATTTATTTGCTGTATACATAATAGTGGTGTTACAGGTACAATTGGCATAGTCCCTCTTTGTCCTACCTACTAGGCTTGCAAGATTTTATATTAGGTAATTAAATAATTCATAAAAAAAAAACAATTATACGTAGTACAAATTATTAATAATGTTAAAATTATGAGATGATAAAATAAAATATTATGTCAACAAATCTGAAATTAAATTGATAATAATTAATTAGTAGATATTAATGTGATGTAAATAATAAAATAATTATATATTAATTCAATGGGCTATATCAGTAAATGTCACAATCCATACAATTATTTCAATATGTAATGTCAAAGATTTAAATAAAATAAACATCACAATATTTATTCAATCATTTTCTCGACACCGTGGATTGCTTAGATGCGTCAAGATCAAGAATCTGGCTTTGTGTCTGTGCCCACCGACTCCACCCAGTTAGCATGCACCCTAGAAAGCAAGAGTGGATGAACTCTATTTCTATCCGGAGTTATAAAAAAACTAATAGGTACACAGGTAGTAAGATAAAAGTCCTTACTTTAAATGATAGTCGGCGTACGTCTGGTAGTAGGTGCGTAGGAGGTGGCTGTATCCTGTGTACGCGTTGTTGGACTTCATCCACGGCGGCGGTGACCAGGTGGAGCCCAGCACATGGATTGGTGTACTGGACACTGCCATACCAGCCTTGATCATTGGAATCTGAGAACATTTCATAAGTATCAAAGAATGAACTATAACTACTAGAAGTAAGTAGTCGTCATTTCGTCAACAACTGATATACACGTTTACAGTACTAGCCCCTCTAACAACTTCTGCTTTTCTACTCAATGGACTGGACTACAGTATTCTGTAAATTGTTTTATTTAAGTTTCTCACCTTGTACTGATAATCTTCATAAGCAAGAGTGTAGTTAGTTAGTTTTACATCATTCACTGGGTACTCGTTGTACGCGTATGGATGTGTCGAGAAGTCAGTGCCACCGATAGGAACACGGATTATGTTGTATTGTAGCCCTTCATCGCTGAAATATGAGCTGGAAACAATATTATTTAATATGTATTGTATTATATTACAAATTCCAGCAACATATTAAGGTCTACACTTTGGTCTTTTTCTCTGTTCTATATTGTGTTGCTCGGTAAATGTGAATTTAACTAAAGATTTGCTTACAAGTGTTTTAATTAATAAATAAAGGTTTGTTCTGTGTCTGGGTGTAATTTATCTGTAATAAGTATGTATTTACAAAAAAATAATGTATTTATATATCAGTTGTTTAGTACCCATAACACAAGCAAATATAATTGCTTACTTTGGGACTAGATGGCGCTGTGGGAATGTGGTAGAATATTATTATTATTAATTGGTGTTGGTCGGCAACACTTGTAGTGATATAGGTGTTGCTGATGAAGCCTAATAATAATCAATTTGTGTGTTAATTGGGAGTAAGTAATATTAATACTTAATAGGTAAATATGTCACAATGTTGCAAACCTGATACTTAACTGGATTGCTAGTTGCTATTAACAAGTGTTTATACGTTTGTTCGTTCACACAAAGTATTTGAAGGTAGTTTATACATATATCTATATATTATTAAATTTATCAAAGACAAGGCAATAAATCTTATTGAGAGGTGCAAACACGCTCCATACTTGGGGTGAATACCTATTTATGTAAACAAATACATAAATAAGTTAATGTTGCAATAACTTGTCACTTGTCATGGTCAGACAACATTACGAGTGTTATATAAACACTTGCTCTTAATTATATTAATTACCGTTCGGCGCACCTGATTAATTAACTGCCTACTTAAACCTACATGAATACTTTTGAGTAGGTGGTAATACCATGTCTCAGCTCTCTAGAGAGAGGAGACTCGAGTCCAGTGGGATATTAATGGGTTGCTGATCATGAATACCATGTATACCGGCCATCTGCCGACTTCGGGTTAGCGAGGTCTACACGACCATAGCGTTACTTTGAACGGGGCGGGCGGCATCCGTAAAACGAATAACCCTTTTAGAAAAACTAATGGAAAACTAAAATAAGTCAAAATGAATGCAAACTTTTTTAAGTATCTAATACTCATTTGTAGGTAAGTAATATCATTATTAATAATTATTATACTGAATATTTACTTAATGAGATGTTGTTGGAGAGGCTCAGACAGACTCTTCCAGTTGATCCCTGCGGAGTCGGTGACAGCTCCTCCGAAGCCTTCAATTATTTGATACGTGGTGTTCAGATCTAGGACTAACGTCTTTGTGCTGCATTCTACGTCTGCAATTTATATAATTTAAGATATGTATATTGTGTTGTTGTGAAAAGTATAGTAAATTAAATAAATATTTTGACATATGTGTAGGCGTATTGCGTATTTATTTATTAGCCTATGTTCAACAGTGGACGTCATTGGGGTGATATGATGATGATGATGATTGCTTACCATAACTGTTAGAAGTTTGTAAGTTCTTGACGGTCTTGTTAAACCTCAACCCATTCTGTCAACAAAGCAAGTATCAGTTCATAATATAGAATATAGAAATAATATCGAAACGATATACTTACTCCATTCGAATACCATATTCTAATACGACTTGTAGTTTGTTATAGCTCATATTTATTTTCTTAAAAAGTAAAACTTTATCAGTTTACAAATTTTCATCTAAATCGTTAGAAATGTTTCGTAGATACCAGTATAGCATACTATAACAAAACAAGAAGTCACGCGGGACTATGCTCCCTTCGTTTTTTATTTGACCACTGCTCGGCTCCTATTAGCCGTAGCGTGATGTTATGTAGCTATAACCTCCCTCGATAAATGGGCTATCTAACACTAAAATAAATTTTCAAATCGAACCTGTAGTGTCTGAGATCCAAGCGTTTAATCAAACAAACAAACTCTTCAGCTTTATAATATTAGTATAGATACGAGTAATTGCCTTTGTTAATTAAATACCTACTTAGTAGGTACTTAAGTATTCGATTAAAATTAGATGAAGATAGATTACCTCAGAACTGGTATAGACGACGAATGTACTGGGGGTCGGAGGTACCCTCGTGATGGTGTCACAATACGTGGCATTGCACAAACAGATCACTGATCTATCTTTGACTGGAAGTGCCGCACATGGCGTGTCTGCAAAACAAAACACTCATTATGTCGTAAAAACTGCACCCGCGGCTTCATCCGCGTGATATCTATGTCAATAAAAATTAGCCTATGTCTTTCTCTAGATCTTTGGCTATCTCTAGGTGAAATTTCATGAAGATCGATTGAGTGGTATAGTCAAGCCTAGGCGCAAACAAACAGTTACTTAATTCGATTTATTATAACATTAATCTTGCAAGATAGGTAAGTCAATAGTTACCACAGTAATTCTTTAGAAAAAAGCAGTCTAGTGTTCATTGATTTCGATTGAGTCCTGATTGTGACGTAAGACCCCATGTGGCCTAGACCAAGCGAATAAGTTTTGAATTTCAGAAAAAAAATAATGTCCAAAAGACTAATTTATGAAAAGATATTCATCAAGATTAAAAGGTATCTACTAATGAGTAATAAACAAAGTCTTTAACAGACAATCCTTTCTTCTTGGAAGGAATCGAGTCATGACTCATTTATTTATTTTAGAATAGATAATAGAAAAGTATTCGTAAAACACCTTGTCCTGGTAAGTTGTTATTACTAAGTATTGGCTGGAAATGTAGAAGCAATGTAATGTACGCAAGTGTACCTACTCTGTAGCTATGGCAGCATTGGCAGCCAGTTACCTACTTCATCATCAGTGTGAACAATAACGTTTGTCTTATTTCAAAGTTCGAACACCCACGTGACGTAAGAAGTAAATCGCAGAACATAACATTCACGGAATTTTGCTAAATGGTAATATACGGCGTCACGTATACCTAAGTATCTACGTATATGTTGTACCTATAGGTACAGTCGTCACAAATAATGATTCTACAAAACTACTTAAAGTATTGTCGGAACGCATAGTGACGTAAAGTAGTATTTACATTTACTCAAAAAAATCTAAATGAACAAGATATGAGACTACTGTACTTACTCACTTGAATATCTACTAACAGTATCTCAGTGTGGATGGTTTTATTTAACGGTCGTACTTAAACCATTATTATAAACTGTCTGAAGGTAAGCAGACTTAGTAGCAAAGAGTAATTAAGTATTATAACAATCTACAAGAAATAAGTACAAGGTCCACAATACGGCTAGAAAACCGATTCTCCCTCCTATAAATAATAAAATAACTTACTAAGTAGGTACTTACTACCGTCGGGAATACAACATTGTTTAGCCACAAGTACCTAATTTGATTTGAATAAAATATCTCTGAGCTCTAAATCTCTTCAGCTCTCCTAGGAGGTACACTAGTTTAATTAGATAATAATAAAAAAACATACCGGCATTTGTGCCTATAACACTGAATAACGTTATAAACACTATTATCATCATCTTAGCTCCCATCGTAAATCACGATTAAAGAAGTTTACATTAAATATATAGTAAAAAACAGTTTGGTCGGCATAAGAACAACAACAATAGAACTACTTGAACAACTGTAAGACTAACGACCTAGTCCGGTACATTACTGATTAACGAATGGTTACAGAGCGACTCTCGGGTTACACAGGATTACGATTCTAAGATACACTGTTCACATTCCAACATGCTCACATCATTCACTCAGTCAAATATCGAGTTCATGCTCTATTTTGTTTGAAGATTTCTTGTTGAACTTATAAATAGGTATTTTATAATAGTACCTAATTAAGGTAATAGTAGTTAATTAAAGTAAGTAAAGGAGTAAAAGTAAAAGAGGTGTGCAAGTTTTTGGTGAGAGTAGCCGTAAACCGTGCTTAGGGAGAGCAGGCCTACGTTCAGTAGTGAACTAGCACAGGTTGATTATGATGATGAAAAGTAGGTACGAGTAAATGTTAAAATTAAATGCAATATTCTCTGTTGCAATAATCTGAATCTAAATAATCTGGGTGCGTAATATGAATTGCAAAAAGAAAACTGCAGAGAAAACTAACATCAAGAGAGATTGATTATGTAAGTCATTGAGAAGTAGGCGCGCATAATAATTATAATAATCTAAACTTAGAACGATAATAATTTCAGCTATCGTCGATGGTCATAATCTGGATACCGACTCTAAACATTAGATTTTATTACAATTATCCAAAATTATAGTTCTTTTTTAATAGTAATAGTAATTTTTTATAGTTTTGTTTAAATTTTATATTTTCACGTTTGCCTGTAAGTATAGTAAATACATAGTAATTGTAACTTTTAAGTTTTTTTGCAACATGTCTGATACTGAATAGGCGCTATTTGAGTATATTTTGCATAAAGTGATAACATTTGATAACCCTTGTTATCAAATATTTTAGAGACAGGAAAACTTTAATTTTTACTACAACAACAAATTAGTTTCAGTTTATTAATTCTACGCGTTCTTGAGAAACTGGGTCTTGACTGACGGACAGACAGACAGACGGAACGGTTACGACGGTTTAATTTTATTCTTTTGAGGTCCTGTACCTTAAAGAAAAATAAATGATACACCCATTGTGCCACACTGCATGCTATTTTATGACACAAAGTAAATCACAAGCTGAAGTTGAATAAAATGTAAGCATTTAAAACTATTCACACATTGAAATCAAGATTATGAACAAAATAGTTATTTCTTTACGGAACCCTAAGGACCATCGGAGAAAACTGTATTCTTTATATTATGAAGTTATCAAATAAAATAGATTAACTCTTTGAATAAATGTTCCATAAAACTAGATAATTTATCGACATTGATATGAATGTAGCTGAGATCAGCGTTTTAGTCACGTCTAGAGGCATCAGTGTACCGGCGCGTGCCTTCATATACGTTTACTATCTAACAGATCGATAATGATAAGTTATTGTACAATATTAAGGTGAAGTGCGAAGGGTCGGCTTCAGTAACGACGCTCCAAGTGATGGAAGATGTGGCGGTGGAACTCTTTGATGTTTTTGGTTCTTCTTTATAAATATGTAAGTTTTTAAATTTTTTTTTTTTCTTTTTTTTTGATTTCGGTAACACAGTGGTTGTATGTACGAGTATATGTGTGGTTGCTAATTATTAGGCTTACGTAATAATTTTCGGGATACTTCTGGAACTATAACAATTATTGTTTGATTTAAAATGCAAACAATAATTTGTTTAAAAAGACGATGGTAATGTAGAGAAAAATCTTCAGGGTGTATCTTCAAAATCACGCAAAATTTTAATTACGCTCTGTCTTTGTTCTGAGTATATACTGTTTTTAATTTTTTTATTTATTGCCTGAAGTGGCAGACGAGCTAGCGGCCCACCTGATGGTAAGTGGTTACCGCTGCTCATGGACGTTGGCAATGTTAGGGGCACAGCCAAGCCGCTGCCTACCTTTGGAGAATAGCTCTCTCTAAACCTCGTTTGAAGAAGGACATGTCATAGCGCTCAGAAAACACCGCTGTAGGAAGTGTGCTACTTATAACTCCGATTTGATATCGAGATTTTCGCGATAGAAAAACCAATAGTATCTAATACTTGACCCGGGTTTTAAACACGTGTACAGGGGATCAATTGAAATGGAATCGTACATACAAACTGTGTCACCAAATCAAGTCAGTCAAGAAGTCCAGTTGAAAGCCCTCTGGGTGACTTGAAAATGTAAACACGGTGGGTTGTTGCCACAAACACACTCGTAACAAAATATTTTCTTTTTAAGAGCGCGTCGCAACCTGTTACCGATGGCAGCACAAATGATAGGCCGTCACGTCAGTTGGACTTCGAAGAGTGCTGTCCTTGCTTTGACAAGAGTGAGGTCAATCTTGACGCCGAGGAGCCTATGGGGGCCGGTTCTGAGCATGTATTCTCTCGCCTGCGACACGTGGACGACTGTCCGTGTCGGCCTCGTCTCGCTGACCCCGAGGGAGCTTCATCAGTCTTCTTTCCAACTGCAATGCGTGCTGCTGGCACTTTCTTGAGGTATGCACATTTTGGTTTTTATTTTAGCCAGAGACTGTTCTAAGAATTTCGATTACATTTTTGACATCAATTTAGTCGGAGTCCATATCGTTGTCAGATGTTTGGAAATTCGATGTCGAAATTCATAATAAGGTCACAGGAGAACTTTTTGATTGAATATCTTGTAAAGACAATCTACCATTAGGTACAAACAATGTTGTTAATCGAAAAGATAAAATATTATATGAATTAGGAATGAAGGATCATTATTTTGGTAGGTCTATGTACTAGGTACATAAACTGTTATTCAGAATGAGAGCAAGAACCAAGCAAGTAGGCGCCAGGCGGACCACGCGTATATCTACATCAATTCTTTTACTGTCGAATAGCCCATTTATCGAGGATAGTTACAGACTATATAATATCACGCTACGGCTAATAGGAGCTGAGCAGTGGCCAAATAAAGAACGATGAGAGCGAAGACCCGCGTGACTTCTAGTACCTACATACCTATATAAAAGAGAATAAATAATAACTGCCTAATTGATATATGAAACTTTGCACACATAAAGGGCTACATGACCACTCTGACAAGCATAGCTAGTATATACGATCCATGGGAACATAGCCGCGGGCAACAGTTCACTTAGTTCAAATAATTTTGAAGCGTTTTCTCGACAATGTACGACAGTGGAATTTTTGTGTTTGGCTTTAAATTTAAAATATTTTTAGAAGATTCAAAGCAGAGTGCCGTATTTTCTTTGCCACTAGAAATTACTTGGAAAATATTTTCGTGAGTGAAAGTAGATGTTTTAGTACCTATCTACCTAATTATATAAATAAAGTTAGCAATTTCAACGTTGTCGAATTACAATATATTATGTGGAATTTCTTAAAATATAGACGTGCGCAAGGAGCATGTAGGTTTATTGTTAAAGTAGAGTGTTTAGACGATAATACACTACGGAATGTGGCTCGTACAAATAAAACATGGGCGCGGATTATTATAGCTAACAAAAAGTTAAGGAACCGACTCAACAAATTTGAACTAGCAATTAAACTGGGCTCTGCAAGCCTAGCAAAGTTCTACAGGAAAAATAAAAGAAAATTAAGTAAGAAAAATGGAGTAAGGAAAAATTATTATCAGTCGCTCGGCAAAACTTCAGTCCTTTCAACGACAAAAAATGTCCTGAAAAATAAACGGGAAGGTGATGATTAGTTTACCGTTTATACCAAGAGATAAAAGTTATTTTTAATTGTTATCTTTTGTGTTTTTTTATGCTATACTTATTCGTTTTTGTTTTTATAAGCTAATAAATAAGTTCATTATCAACCCATAAACGTCCCACTGCTCGGAACGGGTCTCCTCAGTAAGTCTATTATAAATGCGAAAGTAACTCTCGCAAAAAGGCTTGAAATAGGGAATAAAAGTTTGTATGGAAGTTCGTCATGGTTGAAGATGAAACTTTGTATTTAGGCACAAATAAAACATAGGTACATGTGGTCACGGGAATCGAACTCCATGCGGGCAGAGCCGTTGGCATCAAGTACATGTAAATAACTTATTAAATTGATCCGGTATTATTTTTAAATACATTTATAACTTTCTCTTATTTCCGTCACTCAGACACTTTACTTTAACGAGAGAAAGGCCTTTGGTGACAAGAGATAGCATAATTATTATATCATCATTTAATAATTAACTTCGTTGTTATATTGCTACAAAATTGTAATACTTATCACCTTGTGCCTACATAATCTATACCTACCAATATTATACGAGTAAAACTGAAGAGTTTGTTTGTTTGAACGCTAGGATATCAGGAACTACTGGTCCGATTTGATAAAATTCTTTTAGTATTGGATAGCCCATTTATCGAGGAAGTTTAACGGCTATATAACATCACGCTACGTTCTATAGGAGCTGAGTAAAGGCCAAACAAAGGTCCAAGGGAGTGAAGCTCTGGGCAACAGCTAGTTATGAATAAGATGACAGGCACATAGAGATATTATAATAAAGTGCTTTACATATGCATTTACATTTAAAAGACCGTTTTGCGTTTTCAGACCAGGCGAAAAGAAAGAAGATTTGAAGCCTCTTTTTAATCCCGAAGTGGACCTCGCCTCCTCGGTGCTGCAGACATTACGTGAAGCAACAGACGAAGAATACCAAGACGCCCTCGCGAGAGATGCTGCTAAAAGTGCGATGAAAGCAGCTGAAGATTTTGTGTTCGGAGACGCCACTCCTCAGGAAAGTGCTAACGTGGTTACTATTGTAGTCCATCCAAAAAGTAGTCTCACAGGTGATGATCATGATGATGATGCTATACCTCAGGCCTCTAACATAAAGCATACGAGATGTATTCCACCATTACTAGGTACCAGATCTAGTCTAGGTAAGATGCGGTTAGCTGCGAAACCTAGTTTATTGTTGCATAAGCCTAGACTGCCAAATTTAAAGACAGGACTTTTGCACAGAAATTTCTACGATATGGATAACGGTATGAGTGCTAGCAACGTTCACGAGCATATAGTACCTATTAACGAAGGTGAAGCAGAAATAAGAAGTAATACTTCACCATTGAGGGTAGTAGAAAATAAGAACGGAGCAACAGCTTCAAAAACTGACGCTGATAACTGTAATTTAGGTAAAGTACCCGACTTTCGATCAAGCTCAGTACAAAATAAATTAAAGAATTTCGATTTAGGTAAATCTTCTCTTCTTCAAAGTATACGAGACAAAACTATCAACTCTTTATCGCGTGTACCGAAACTAAGTTTAGGTAGTTTGTTAGCAGATAAAACAAGTAATGATATGGAAGATCTCAGCCCAGCATCCTCAACTATTCAAGAACAAGCAACAAAAAAGATTCCTTATTTTAGAAACAATTTACCTATACAAAATTTTAGTCCAAAAAAACCTCTAAGTGTAGCGAATTTATTAAATTTAAGAGATGTAGAGCTAATACCTTTAAAAGATTTAATTAAAAAACGAGTAGAAATTAATAATAACAATAAATCCAGACTCGATTTGCCAATATTTAGCCGTGATGAGGAGGAACATAATAAAGAACTGTTTAATAGAAATAGTGAAGACGCTGCAAGCAAACTAACCCCGCAGTTTATACATGAAAACAATGTTATCGAAATTATAGCTGATGATCCTGAAGTAAGTCCAAGTGTGTTGAATATTAAAATGAGCCCTAAGGATGAACGGCTTGCCAGTGATAATTGTCAAGAGCTTTTGGAAGGCTCACCTGACGTAAGTGCTGTGGAGCAGAACAATAAAGTGACCTCAACAGAAATTCTAGATACAATTCCTAGTAGTAGTAAAGTAGAGCCGTCTCAAGGACTTATTGAAAGCAGTAAGTGTATAGGAGATGGGAGTAGTGAGCAAGATACAATCACTGATACAAGTAATACTATGAATAGCATAGTTGAACAACATCCGATAGAAGAAGAAAGAAGTTTAGAATCGTTAAAAGATCAGAATGAAACAGACAATGAGTCTTGTGTTCAAGATGAACAGATTAATGACAGCCGTAAAATTATAGATGAAAAGCCAAAATTGAAACTGCTTGATACTAGTGCAGTTGATAAAACATTTTTAAATATTAAAGAAAATATTGCAAAGAAACTTGAAGGTTTAAAGAATATAAAATCTAGTATAAAAAATGTAAAAGGGTTAAATAGAGAAACAACCAACGATGAGAAAGATAACGAAGACATAGCTATGGATAATGAAGACAAGTTGTGGTCTAAGATGGATGGTAAAGAAAATAAAGCTGAAGATTGCCAAAATGAAGCTTCGTTTCAAATTACAACTGTTGCATCAGATGTATTAAATGGTATTTCAGAAGATATTATTACAACTTCAAAACCAAATAATGTGGAACGGTCAGAAGAAAATACTCATAGCTCAGATATACTTGATAATTCTTCAGACGTTTCCCAATGTTCTGATGGAGAAGTGAGTTTTCAAGATTTACAGAAATTATCTGATTCTATGTTACAACAAGAAGAGCAGGAACGTGAGTCAAAAGCAATAGAAAGTAAATCTTCAGAAGTAATTGTGGTTCCGTTAGAGAAAGAAAACAGAGAAGGAGATATGTTTGCTTCCAATAAATATGCTAATACTCCATTGAGTAATGTAGTGAAACTTGACAGTTCAGATAATTTCCAAGAAGAAAACGATGAGCAAAAAGCTTGTCAAAGTAATTTAGCTTTACCAAAAACTTCAGTATCATCACAAACGGACAACAATGTTGAAGCTAGCGACTCCACTGCTGTTTTTGTACCGAACGAAAATAAGAATATTGGTTCACAACAAATATTTCAACCCACACTATTTCCCTCAAAGAAATTACTTCCAGACATCAACAATGTTTTGAAGTTACCTCCAATCAACCCGCTACCGACTCTCGATGATATAAAAGAGCGACTGACCAGTCTATTCGATAAAGATGACAGAGACGTAGAAAAAATCTCTTCAATGGAAACAAAGCATGAGCCTAAAATGTTAGATATTTCAAATCCAGCTATGGCAACGGATGCAAGCACTTCCAGTTTTCAAACTAGACCATCTCCATCAAGATATCTACAAGATATCAACTTTGATATTTTGGAATTAAAACCCCAGTCAAGTCAGTTACCAAATTTACCAAAAATTGGTTTACATTCATACAAAGCTAAATTACCATTGCCAAAAGATCTTACCTTAAAACCAATTAAGTTGCAATCAGCTCTGGAAAATAAAGGTGGATTATTAGGGGCCACTTTATCTATAGGTGACAAAAATAATCTATTAGAAATGAGAAACAAAGCATCGAGCGGCATTAGTCCACTGGGTGCAATGCCCAGGTTCAATGAATTTAGAGACCCTTTAGATCTACCATTGGAAGCGACAAATCATATTCATACTACTCTAAAGAATACACATAAAGCTCTAGAAGCTAAACTTAGAAAAGCTACAAACCGTAACTTAAATATGTTAAAAAAGCCATTCAGAACTCCTAGTGTATTAGAAACTTTATCAAGAAACCACGAAGATATTAATGATAAGTTAAAAGGTCTGCATATGGATTTAAATGATCGATTAGAAACAATGCGCAATGAACTCATCGATCGGTCAAAACAAATAACAAGTGGTTCTCATAATATTCAACCAATCTTTAAGTCATCGAATGACTTTAATATACTTAAAAAAGACAAACATCCTTCTAAGTCTTGGCAAGCATCAACCAGAAGGGAATTTCAAAAACCTCGTAAATCTATTCGACCTAAACCTGCGAAATTAAGTGCATCGCCAAAATCTATAGGGCAAAAAAAACTTAGAATGTCTACGGCTGCAAGTGTGCCAGTTCCAAAAACTATGCAAGTGCCAGAACTGAAAACAACATTGACAAAATCTTCACCATTCTCTTTACAACGAGAGTCGAGTACAGTATCAAGTTGGAATGTTGATGCGCCAACTAAACCAATATTGGGACAGTCTAACCATTTACAAAGTAGTAATACACTTTTAGGAAAACAATTAAATCCAATAAAGGACAGTAAAATAAAAGTCTCGTTTTCTACAACACCTCGACCAGTAATGGTAACTGGGAAACTGAGAAGTACTTTGCCACGTCTGCAGAATGGTAATATTGGCAAAAGCCGAGATAAATTTGGTTCTAAAATGATACATCAGGATCATAGTGGATCACCTAGCGAAATAATACAATCGGAGGTTGCAGCGCCAACTCTAGATCATTTCAATAGACAAAAGTATTCTAAATTGGAGATAAACGATATTCCCCGTTTGACATCAAGCAGTGAAAATAATAATTTAAAAACTCCACAATTTACTAAAAGTATTGGCAAAAGTGCGTTACAGGCTTGGCCCAAAGCTCACGATAGTTCTTTTCTAACAAAAGTCAGAGAGGCAGTACAAACAAGGTTATCTAAAATGAATTCCGCTAAAACTTTAAAACAAGCTGGTCGACCGCTTAATGTATCGAAAGATGACAAACAGGTGCAGGTGCAAGAACCTCAGTTAGATATGGCTAAATCAGCTTCTGAAAATAAAGAAAATATTCATGAACTGGCGCCATTAAAAGAAAATGTATCTTATAAGTGCAAAATGATGTGTACTAAAGAGTAATTGTTTTATTTTGTAACAATTTGTATTTGTCGGACGGTTCTGAAAAGAAAAATGACTTTCATACGAGTATATAGGTTAGTTGTAGTTAGGTTATCACAATTAGAATGATAAGTTTGCTGGATAAGAAAATGTATGTTAAATTTTGTAGATATTTGGATGAAACTTTGTATTTTTTATACATGATTTTTTTGTAATAAATATTTGAAAAATATTATACTTATTTTATTTATGACCAGTGAATAATGTGTATATAATAATAAATACGATTTGAAACGCCTAAACGATTTACATCGGCAATAGGTACCTTTTGTAGATTGCTGGTAAGAAATATATGTATACATTATTAGAAGATGCGCAGGGTTCCGCTCCCGTCGTCTTTTATTTGGCCACTGCTCAGCTCGTATTGGCCGTAGCGTAATGTTAAAAAATGGCATAACACACAAGTTGTAATAATTGGTAAATAAATCTTTTTGTATTTAAAATAACCTGAAGAGGTTGTTATAAAATTAACATTCTAGTTACTGGCTATTTTTGCTCAAACAATCCTAAACGCCATTAAGTTTTATTTTTAATATTTATCTTTTAATAATTTTATGGCTTTTACTTATTATTTTCGGACAAAGTGGCTAGTATTCATGAAAAATAAAACCTTACTAAATCAAAAAACTTTTTGATATAATGGAAACAATCATGACCGTGTAAAACAGGTCTGCACAAATTAGGCAATTTGTATTAAGTCAAGGTCGCGTGAAGTTGTGATTTTTAAACTGTTTTAGCTTATCCAAGAGCATTAACCCACATTTTATGATAAAAATAAGTAATAATTTATTTACGTACCGACTATTTAATTTAAATATTATTCTAAGTTTTTAGGCTATACCTACTCGCCCATTCTAAAATAGCAGAGGCAATTAAAAAAGTATTGTTTGAATCGGATTGATCTTGGAGATGTAATGTATCTGTAATACAGGTTTTAACAAACCTACTTCAGGCACCAATCTCTCACAATGTTAGGTCATGTATAGATTTAAAGCCATAATTATGTAACTATGGTAACATTGTACCAATTATTGTGAAGAGAAAATAAATTTTATTTCTTTTTATTTAGTATTGGCGCTCTTAAGTCTCTACACTCCACTACGAGACAGAAGTGATATTATATACTCGTGTGTAGGAAATTAGTATTCGGTTGTAAATTAAACAATAAAAAAATATTATAAAGCTGAACGTATAACAATAAAAAAATATCCGTATTTTGAAATAAGGGGTATTTCAAAATACGGACTGAGCATTAAACCAGATTTAAATTTAAAACTGACACTAAGGGAAGAGTTTGTTTCTTCGGTTGAACACGAGGATTTTACGAACTACTGGTCCGATATGAAAAATTATTTTAGTGTTGGATAGCCTACCCATCGAGGAAGGCTATAAGCTATATAATATAACGCTACGGCCAATAGAAGCTCAGCAGTGGCCGAATAAAGAACGACGGGAGCAAAGCGCTGCGTGACTTCTAGTTTAAGATAATTATGTCTAGTAGTAGTAAGTATTTGGAAATACATATACCATGATATACGCACGACCCTTCAAGTAAGCCCTTCTAAAATACTTGTTTACCGCAGACTTGTGCGCTTTAATGATATTATATAACTTTATTAATTGCAAAAGCAGGCGGAATTGAATCGGATATAGCTGCGGAACACAACAATTATTTTAAAATGAAAAGAGACAAAAATCTTTTTCAGAATTTTAAGTGGTTTATGTAATTATTTATTGGAGAGAATGTGTGCGTGTGGGATTTAAATAAGAATGCTTTTGCAATTCCCTTCGATTCTGTCAGTTAACTTTGTCGGGCTCTGAATCGGTTGAGCTTAAAACAAACAGTATTATGAAGTGCGACAGTGAAGTGTGTGCATTCGTTCTCTTGATGCTGTTCTGGTTGATAGCAGCAAGAAATCCCGGTAAGTTATGTACTCAAATCACGTATTTATAATGTTACTTGTTCATGCAGTGCCTGGTTTAAACTAATTATAATAATTAATGTTTTTATATAAGGGACTGTAGATTTTCGTTTTGATCAGCAGATGGTACGTTAAAGTATCCTTCGGTTTCTTTTGACCGGCGAGTCCCACAGAACCGTTTCGTTCCCCGCACGGGACGGTAGGCGTAAAGCATTTCCCTTTAAAAACAAAAGTCGTAACTCTGTATATCGTAGTAGTTAGTTATTGGTGGCCAAACGGATGGGACCGGCATGCAAATCCTGCGTTCTGAGTTCAATTCCGTCCGGCAGTACCAATGTGGATTTCACTTTGTGAAATTTATATTATGTACTAGTCAAATGATTTATCATCTGCTGACTGTGAAGGAAAAATATCGTGAGTAAACTTACATACCCACTCTAGAAGATATTCTAAGTGTAGCTGTGGGCGCTACAATAGTTGAGTAACTGGTCGACATAACAAAGATGCCGTTCATAGCATCTAGCCATAAAAATAATATTATTAATTATATTTAAAAATAGCTTAAATACTAAGATTAGACATCAAGAAGGTTTATTACCCGACTGTCAGGACGGGTATTGTTTTTCGCGCGTATCTTGTATGTTTGTAAATTTCTTTATTCCCACGAATAAAAAGAATATAAGAATAAAAAGACTTAAACGGCGGGCCTTTGACGCCAAATTGTAACCAAACCTATCTAGTTGGGTATCAAAATAAAGAGAATCAAAAGGAGATTACATAATATATTTAAAAAGAGATTATACAATACATCATTGAATGGTTCCAAATTGTAAGTAGTTCTATAATTAAAATAGTTTTACAATTTTATGTATGTTAGTTTGTAAGGTATTTATCTATGGGAAATTGTTATCCTGATAATAAAAAAATATTTTTAAACAAACCTATCGAGTAGAGTATCAAAATAAAGGGAATCAAATGGAGATTACAAATATATACATATATATGTATTTAAATTTAATCAGGTATAGTAATATTAAAATAATTTTACGGTCTTTTTAGTGCGTTGCTCGCGTTGATTTTTTGCAGTCGGGTTATTACATTTTTTTAATTATATATACCTAGGTACTTGTATAAATGTATACTTAAGTAATTGTATTCGGACTTTTCGGTTACATTTCAGACCAGCCATGTTCAACTAAGTCAGTGTGGAACAAATCTCCGCTCTGTGTGTGTAACGCGAGGTACTGCGACACTGTCATACGCGAGGCACCCACCAACAGCAGGTGTTACATCTACATGACGTCTGAGGTATTGTTATCACTATTGTATTGTGATCAGATTGTGACAAATGCAAATTTGTAACAAGAAGGCGCCAGTGTCTTTAACATAGTTAATACTAGCATAGACACTATCACTCAAACTCACTCTATCTCAAAAATTGCATATAAAATTATGTTCATATTTTGGTGAGATGGATAAATTGTATACTTATGGCTTTTTGATAATAAATTGTTACTATTAGTCTTACGTACGTAAACATACTAAACATGCTGAATTAGTATTAGTGTAATTGCGAGAGAACTGACCCTTTTTATAATGCGAGTACAGGTTACTACGCTCGTATGAAATGGACAGTACAGATAGGCTATTCTCGCACTATAGAGATCTCGACTCTATAGATAATCTAAAAGAAATATTTTAAGTACAGATATCTCTATAACGCAATAATAGTGCTTTAATGAATGATTAATTCGTGATGGTGCAAAGGAGGAAGCGCCAGAAACGGGCCATCAAGAACTGTTGTGGTACGGCTCCTGCGGAACCTTGCGTCAAGCTGCGTGCCGCGGCCCCAAACACTCCAGTATACGTATCCCGCCTGCACTACACAGTGAAGGCGGAAGATATCGAAGAATACGTGCACCAAAAGATCACGTACAGGCCGAGAGTGCAGCTGTTGGAGTCACGCCGCAACGTCAACTTTAAGGCGTTTCGTTTGTGGTGCGTGTGCTACCTGGACCTCGTCCTGAAGGAGAACTTTCGGCCGAACGGTGTCGTGTTCCGTCGCTTCCGCGGGCCGGTGCCAAACGAACGCTCAGTGACGTAGTGCTAGTGAAGTGTTACTAACATAGTTTTAAGTTCTATTTACTAAAACAATATTGTTTATAATGTTATATATGTTAGACTGTAAGGTATGTATCTATGGAACTTTGTTTTCTGTAAATAAATGTTTTATTAATATTATTATTACTATTATTTAATAATTGAATATAAAGTGACAGATAAACTATATGAGACCTAAGTGACAGATTTTAATAAAATATTTGTCAGCATCCTGTCTAGTTGACAGTTCCAGTTTCAGACAGACTATCAGACGATTATTCATAGTCTCAGGTTAAAATGGGTTGATATGATTGCTCTAGTTTATATATTCATCATTCCTAACATTAAATTGACCTTAGCTTATATTTCTATTTCTACAATTATTTTGCTCTACAGATTGTCGTATTTGCGTCAAAGAAGATTAGACTTTAGACCGTACTTTTATATTTTAATATTGAAATCTAACTTTATTCTTTATTCGCTTATTAGTGAAACAAATGAAAATCGCCTACATTTAGGTGTTTTTTATTGATTTCAGAGTGGACTTCGATTCAAGAAAATAACTGAACCTTTGCAAATAATTGAAGACGGTAATATTATTATAAAATAAATAAATAAATTCTTTTACAGTGGTTATTTGTTGTACTGAAAATATTAGACTATTTATTTATTTCAGAAGGAGATTCAGACATTATATTAGAGCTAGACCCGACGGTGCAGTTCCAAACGATTGAAGGCTTCGGTGGCGCTATCACTGACTCTACCGGCCTTAACTGGAGGAGCTTGAAAGATGCCAAGCTCATGGACCATTTGATCCAGTGAGGATTTCTTGCTCTACTTTACCTTTTAACTATCTTTTGCTTTAATTGGAGATACATATGGGGCGATTGACTTTAGGTGTATTATAGAACATTTCTACATTCGTATTACCGCCGGCAGACGTAAACCCGTTCGTTGGAAAGAAAATAAATACGACCATATAAAATGCCAATATGGAAACATACTATATCTAACTAAAAAACAAAATATTTTCCGTTTCCAGGTCTTACTGTGGACAGAAAGGTATTGAGTACAACATGTTGCACGTCCCTATCGGCGGCACAGATTTCTCGACGCACGGATATGCTTACAACGAACTGCCGGAGGACGATACCATGTTGTCTAACTTCACACTGGCTCCTGAAGACTATGAGTACAAGGTGATTTTTATACGACTACGTGGCATACAAACAAAAGAAAAAATCTGATAAAAATAGAGAATTTTTGCTATGAACAAAATATTATATAAAAATTCTGTAGGTATACCTATTCAATGTTATTTCTTGTAAACATTTTATCAATGCGTCCTCTCTGTGTGTCAATGTAATTTCAAATATGATAGGTATAGCTCACTTAATATAGTATTATTACACTTTCAAATGAACTTAACTTATCTATCTTCTTAACGCAACAATTTGAAGCAAAACATCCACTCGATAAGGGAGGATTTTCTCCGCGGCACTACTTACGCTACTGCTTAAGTGTATTTTTGCATAGTCTGTATCTATATCTTAAAGTAGTACTTACCATTTGCTTACCATAAATTGGGACGAAAAATTACCTTCTTCGGTTACGGGAAAATTGTAATGCGGTGAAGTTTTATTATAAATAAACAAAATTATTGTCAACACAGCTCCCCATGATCAAAGCGTGTATGAAGGCAGCTAAATCACCAGTCGACGTGTTGACTTCGAGCTCGTCGTTGCCATCGTGGATGATGACTGACACTGTTCAGAACAACCTTAAAGAGGAATACATGCAGACTTACGCCGACTATCAGTACAAGTAAGTTTAATGTCCTGAAAATCTTCTGATATATCGGTAAAAGCTGAATATGGCTTTTCTAGGTTCTATACTAACAGACTCTTGTATTACTGAAAGTTTAACAAATATATATGTATAGTTTGGATAAGTTTGCGCGTAAAGGAATACCACCAGTTGTGCAAAAGCAAGTTAAATTTTCATTTTTACAACACTAAGTAACGAGAAGAAACTAGAGAAAAGAGCGAACAAAGAATCCGTGATCTTTCAATGGTCTGATTTATTATTTTAAAATAATACTAGCGGACCCGACAGGCGTTGTCCTGCATGATATACCAATCGATTGAATTTTTTTTATTGTTTATTTGTGAATCTAAACCATCCTCGAATCAACTTGAATACATACACAAAAATTCATTCAAATTGGTTCAGCCGTCTAGGAGGAGTTCACTGTCTACACGCGTACAAAAGAATTATATATATAAAGATAATATTGTTAATAATGATTTATTATTTACAGGTTTATTGAACAATACGCTAGACAAGGCGTTCCAATATGGGCCATCACAACCGCCAATGAACCGAGCAGTACTCCGTTTGACAGTAGCATCAATAACTTGGTGTGGACACACGACTCTTTGGTGAGAACTAACTTATTATTTAGATGTGTTTATTTGCAGTGAAGGTTTACAGTAAAAACAGTGTTTTGGCGAATTATAAACAACAAAATCATTATATCACATAAAAAATCTCATTAGCACACGTAAATTGAAGTTTTTTATTTCTAATGTCATGGATATTTCTCATTGTTTTCCTTTTTATATTTTTAGTATATTATTCGTGTATTTACGGTACGAAGCAACGCAAAGTTGTACAGATAAGATAGACAGTTTGTTATGTTTGTTATGTACAACCTCATAATTATGTTATTTTTTTATATTGCCTAATGTGACAGACAAACAAACCAAATACCACTGAATGTAGAACTAAAATTGTTGTCTTTTTACTTATACATCCAACAAAATTTCCTCTTTTTCAGAATGAATGGATTGTCAAAAACGTAGGGCCTACTCTTCGCAATTCCACATTCAAAAACGTAAAGATAATAGTAGGCGATGACGAGAGTAACACCCTCCCTATGTATTGGAATATGGTAAGGAAATGTGCGCGTAGTGACCGATTAAGAACACATAATGTCACTACCCCATCTCAACCCGTGGGTGTAGTAAAAGGTGACTAAGGGAGTAACCGTATGAAGACAAGGGCACTGCGAGAAAGGCAAAATTCGAAACAAACGCTATACCAACCCGTCTGGCCAGCATGGTATAGTAGGCTAACTCCCCTTCACATTCTTTGGAGGAGATTCGTGCCCAGCAGTAGGATGTTTATGGGTTAAAATGATCAAAGAAATGTTTATGATGCTGCAATTTTTCTCTTACGTAGTTTTATCTTGTCTTGCAGTACAAGATTTCTAAACTGTTATCTATTCTGTTCTGAAACTAATAATCGTTGATATTTTCAGTTAGCAGAGATGCATCCCGAGATGTTGTCATATTTAGCTGGTGTAGCGACACACTTCTATACGGAGAGATATTATGGTGCACCCATATCAACGCAGGAGATGCAGAACTTTATTGACAAATTTGTGATATCTATGGTATCGTCGTCAGGTAAAAAACGTATATAATTTTATTTTAAATTAAAGTAATTTTATTATATTAAATAAAAGTAACTTTTAAGTACATCATCAGCTGCCAACAGATTTTTCTTCATCATCCAGTCCATCCAAAGGTTGTCTGGAAGAAATCGCTCTTAGCGATAAGACCGCCCATTATCACTACTTATTGTTTTATGTTAAGTGTGGTGTACAATAAAGAGTATTCTATCTATCTATATATCTATAATTATATCCGTAAGCTATGGTCACAATAAAAATAAGTATGCGTGCGACTCATCCACCGTTACGAGGACAGCTGTCTTTGTAAATACTTTATCAGTATTTCCCAACTTGTCTTTTTAATATTCTGTCAATATTTGGGCAATATCTATCTAGCATAAAATTATTGCTATTAAAGATTTTGGTACATATATTACAATTGTTTTAATTTTGTTTTTTTTTTATTATATGTTTTAGGTGCTCAAGATTCTGTAGATTTAGGATCATGGGAAAGGGCTGAACTTTACATTGAAAATATCATAGAGGTAATGTATTTATAATTTTATACTTGTATTCTAAAATCCGGTTCTTTTTAGAGTGATATCTCAAACATACAGCTATTTTGTTGTGAATAAAAGATATACTTACAATACACACTTATTTGTTGATAAGAAATGAAAGCAAAGAAAGTTAATTCCATATAATTATAAAACACACAATTTATTATAATAATGTTATTACATATTTTTAAAACTAAATAAAAACTATCTAAGTACTTACATATCTACAACTACTATTAAAACACACAATATTATATTTATAGAATTCTTTTTAACTGTTATGCAATGTATTAGTAAAATATGTTTGGTGTTGATAACAATTAATAACACACGAAAATGAACACAGAAAATTGTATGAATTAGGCACGGTTTTCGAATTAATTGCTTTTTGGATCCAATTTTTTATATCTTTTAGTTTTTTATTTTTTTTATTGCTTTTATTCGGAAATCACAGTATTTTGGAGCCGGAAATAAATTGGCAATAATGGTTGAGATCCTCTAAAAAACCTATCTCTGTTCTGTGGTTGAGATGCATGTCTACCTACCTCTTCGAGGTAAAAAGGTGCATTGTAAGGTTTATAATAAAAATAGGTACTTTTTGTAATCTTTGCCTTTTTGCGCTTCAGACTCTGAATAACAACATGGTTGGTTGGATGGATTGGAACATGGCTTTAAATATTGAAGGAGGTCCTAGCTGGACTAGCACATCCGCTGACTCACCCATCATTGTGAACGCTGCCAAGGGAGAGTTTTATAAACAACCAATGTTCTACGCTATAGGGCACTTCTCCAAGTTCATACCACGAGGCTCTAAGAGGATCCAATACCAACTGACTGGAAGAGTGAATGATAACGTTCAGATTGTAGCTTTCCTTACTCCTAAGAAGACAATCGTCGTGGTAATACACAACAAGTTAGTATTTTTTTCATATTGTTTCAAACCGCTATCTACTTCAATAAGGAAAGCGTGCGTTGCTGTCCGTAAACTATCCAAGTGGAGACGCATTAAGAAGAGCGGAGAAGCATTAAAATAACTACATAGTACAATATTGATATTTATAATGCACATGACAATACTTAGGTATCTCTCTTTTCGTCTCTGCTTTGGCAGATTCCTTGCGTAAATTTATCAGTAAAAGTGGGAGCGTTTTATATTTATGCTTAGTGAAGAATAATTTCACTAAGCATAAATATTTTAAGTGGCAGTGGGCAGGGCACATAGCTCGTAGAACTGATGGCCGATGGGGGAAAAAGGTTCTCGAGTGGCGGCCACGTATTGGAAGGCGCAGCGTGGGACGGCCCCCCACCAGATGGACCGACGACCTGGTCAGGGTGGCGGGCGGCCGTTGGTTGCAGGCGGCACAGGACCGTTCGCAGTGGCGTAAATTAGGTGAGGCCTATGTTCAGCAGTGGACGTCGTTGGGCTGATATGATGATGATGATGATGAAGAATAATTTCATCTTTTTTACACCAAGACATTTGCAATCTGAATAGGGGCTTACTCTGAATTTCGACATTCGAATGTTCGGTTTTCGTGTCGCTGTCAAATGTTTGAAAGTGGAAATTTAGATATGGACATCTAAATTTCCTTACATTTGACAGTGATGCGATATCAAAATCGAACATTCGAATGTCGAAATTTAGAGTAAACCCCTAGGTTGCAACACCAGGGGCAACACGAGCATGTTGCTTACCCTAAAATCTATTTACTTTTCTATCTTTAAACACTTCCACCTCTCATAAGTTATTTTTATATTTATTTCAGAGACAGACGTGACGAAGTTAGAATTCGTATCAACAGCCAAGAACTGGAAGTGGTGTTAAAAACTAAATCAATCACTACCATTGAGATGCCATATACGCAGCCAAAAACACAGAAACAAACATTTAAATATATCTAAAACATTAAAACGTTACCTCTGATAAGTTACTAGGAAGGAAAAGGCTTTCATTAGGCTTTTTCTTATTCAGCCGTTGCGTTATGTGGCTAATTTTTATGAGCTATTAAATAATGAAATTATTCATTAAGTATGTTAGTTATTTATTATGTTTCTGTTAAATAAGACATTGAATGTTTAGCATGTGTATAAGTTGTTAGGTACATTGTAAAAATGATTCGTTCATACTACTAATGTTACTGTACTGTTTATTGTTAGGATATATTTTTAAGTATTGTTGTTTCATTTTGTTTATTTTCGTTACAAATAAAGTAAACCAAAGAAAAAAAAATCAGCAGCAGTATTTCATTTTATTCGAGAAGATTCTAGTTAAATGGGATAGTGTTTAATTCCTCCCGTAATTGTTACCCTCCAAAAGTGAATAAAACGATATTGTATACCTACACACAAAGGTACATTAATACTCGATTGCCCCCGACATTTAAAAATTAGTGCAATCAAGGACAACTCACTAATTTACATAATAGTTATTACATTTTTCTTGATAACTTTTGGTACTCTTATGTCAAGCAAACAAATAAACAAAAATTTTCCTGCTTATACAATATATTACTTCCAGTATTTCAATTTTAAATACACACAAATATAACCAGTACTTTTTTGTACCTAGATTTTATTTGATAACTTGTAAAAAAAATTAATACATTTTCGGGGGGAAACAAGAACGGGGGAATCAGCACTAATCCAGTTAAAACCTTCTCAAATATACACTTGATATATTATAATGAGACATTTAATTTAGTTGACGATAGAGAAATAAAAATGAAGATGGAATTCGTTACGTTACTAATACAAGAAAAAATAAAAATAACACATACAAACAAAATATCTACGAAAACCAAAAAGAAAAAGAATAAACTATTTTTAACAAAAAAATATTAAAACGACTTCAAATCAGTACTAAAAAGCGAAAAATAAACTGAATTAGATATTTAATTCCAAGCTAAAAAATACCTACCTACCTGTTTAAAGTATAATACCCTATTACTAATCTGTTTGATGTCGGTGCCAAGACTAAAGAGTTTGTTAAGCTACGTACTACTTAGTACGTACATCTGTTACCGCTCGCTACTTCACACCACCTCGCACTTGCGTGTGATCGTACCTAGTGGACGGCTCAAACTGAGTGATACAACCTCATTAGGCTGGCACCGACTTCAAACAGATTAGTAATAGGGTATTATACTTTAAACAGGTAGGTAGGTATTTTTTAGCTTGGAATTAAATATCTAATTCAGTTTATTTTTCGCTTTTTAGTACTGATTTGAAGTCGTTTTAATATTTTTTTGTTAAAAATAGTTTATTTTTCCATTTTTAGTGTACTTTTTATCTAGCAGATTTAATAATACTGGCTGGCAAACTAAGACGGAAAACCGAAATAAAGAATCTTCGATAGAAGGGAACGTCTATTTAAATATTCTAACAACACAACCTGATTGTAGAATAGAGGAATCTCAAAACTCTCAGCTTTTTATGTCTTTCTTTTTTCCTATAAAATGCGACAGGTAACAAGTATAGGTATACAATGCAGGTTAGATACTATATCGAAAACTTAAAATATCATCTAAGAATTCCTTTGAATTATACAACTTTATCTTCCATCAAGAGCTCTCACCTCAGACACTTGAAATAACACAACTTAAGGTGTAAACATGGATGTGATATTTAAAGAAATCATCTTCTTACTCCTAAACATTAAGAAGTTTCCCTTCCAGTGACAGCTCACCTAAATAACCTACAAGAATACAACTATAGGTTTATAAGTACCTATAATGTTGAAAGAATTATCCTTCAACTCCTAAAAGTTAAGGAGTTATACCTTCCAGTGACAGCTCACCTGAATAACCTACAAGAATACAACTATAGGTTTATAAGTACCTATAATGTCGAAAGAATTATCCTCCAACTCCTAAGAGTCAAGGAGTTATACCTTCCACTGACAGCTCACCTGAATAACCTACAAGAATACAACTATTGGTTTATAAGAACCTATAATGTCGAAAGAATTATCCTCAAACTCCTAACAGTTAAGGAGTTATACCTTCCATCACCAGCTCATCAACATGAGATGTTGACTATCAGACGTAAATACTTGAATAACTTTAAAAAATATATGAAACACGTAACATGTGCCTATAAAATTTGAGGGTTGCCTTCGATTTCCCTGAGATTCCATCATCAGAACTTGACGTGATGAATAGGGGACCAATTCGGAAGTATACCCTTACAAACAAAAAAAGAATTTTTTAAATCGGTTCAGGCATCTCCGAGTAATCGATGAACATACATAAAAAAAAAAAAAAATACATACAGTCGAACATATAACCTCCTCCTTTTTTGAAGTCGTTTAAAAATGATGTAAGTTGTTGTTGTGGAAAAGTTTGTATGAAAAATATAAAGTAAAAAATATATCTAATATTAAGTGATTTACTCGTAGACAATACCCAACAAAAAAAATACAAGTTACAAGCACTTACAAGGCTACAAGGTTAAAATTATCGTCAATTGATATAATGTACTAATATTACATAATGTATATGACGTGTCTAAAGTACATAACTGTAGGTACATAACTGTAATAGGGATCACAGGATGGTATAGTTAAGCCCATGATGCCGCGCCGGCGCCGCGCTGTCCCGCACCTCGTCAATCACAAATCTCGTTTCACGGATAGTATGACGAGATTGTTTAGTAGGGTGACTATTTATCAAATGATAAATTATTTGTGACAGGAACGTTGCCAACAAACGACAGTTAATTCTGAAATTAAAGTACGCCATCAACTGTCAACTGATATTTCCTTTTCTTCCAGTGCATCCAAAGGTTCTATAGAAGAAATCGCTTTTAGCGATAAGGCCGTCCTTTCCTTTTTGTAAAACTGTTTTATTTTATTATCGTATCAAGTAAATTTGTTGTGAGCAATAAAGTGTATTTCTATTATTTTGACGACCAGTTTGTTTCCGTAGTTTTTACGTTTCGCCACATTGCAAACACGACCACCTTACACCACACGCAAACAATCAGCAGTGATAATAAACTAAGTTATGATATTGATTCTAATTTCAAATACTATCCTTTTTATTTGCTTGCTATCTTAGCCTAATTTATAGCTCTTTGAGAAATAGGCCTGATGATATATTATTATCTATTTATTTTATGGAGGTATTAATTTTGATGGCCTCGGAAAATAGTTGATGGTTTGAACAAAATTAAATGGTAGCTGTGTGGTAATAATCATGGCATAGAATCCACACAACAATGAGTTCTGTGTATTCTATGCCATGATTATTAGAATAGGTATAGGTGCAAAATGTTTATTTGGTTTTCATTAGAATTTAAACACAACTTTAAGTGGTAATCGACAGTTTACTGACGCACGAAGTTTATAAGGAAAACAATAAAATATAATGTATGTTTAAATAATAAGTGTTATAACTCTGCATTTTCAGAGTTTGATCCGTGAATCACTTCTTTAACATAATTGCTTTAATTATTCACGTTTCCTATCTTTATATTTTAATATTAGTCATATCCGTTCTCTCGATGTTGTCGCCCTACAAACTACGGCTTCGTGGTGAGTCACGACGACACAGTAAATAGAATTATCAGTAATAACCAGTTCTTGGATAGAGGTTCGAAATGCTTTGTGAACGTAAGCTCCTTTGTAAATATTAAAATCTTTAAAACATATTTTTGAATACATACTTGAATCCCCTTACAAGGTGCAAAAAGAATGATCTTAACAAAAAAGAAGCTTCTAGTATTGCAGCTGATGTATGATACAATGCTTTTAAAAAAATATTTTCATGTTTAAAAAGTAAAAAAGTTATTATGTACAACACTTGAAACCATAGCAACGGCATTAGAGGGAAAGCACACTTGTTGTTCTCTCTACTAAACACATATTGGCGAAGTCGGTCTCCTTGGGCATTGTATAGGGAATCATGAGCACTGTCTCTGGCCATTTCGAAAGTGAATTTCCCCATATATGTTTAAGAAAGTTAGTTGTAGATAATTAGAGTAATGGATATCTAGTAAAAGTTACTAAAACGAGCAGTTATTTTCGTTTGTTGGGCTTGGTGAAGTAGATCACGGTGTCACTTAGTTTCTCAATATGCCCACAAACTTTATGTAAATCAAATTGTACTTACTTCTTTTGTTACAAAAAATGTGTATATACTTTTCTCTCTGAAAGGGTATCTTTAGAAAATCTTGGACCTATTAGATTTAGTACCTACCATGTAACATGTATACAGTATCTACTGTATTAGGTAAACAGCTATGTGCCGCTATCTAGTTGAGCAGTTATTAACATTTCAATGAAAGACCATTATTAGCTTGTGTAAAAACATAGTGGATTCTTGTATGAATTAAAGTTATTTTATAGTTCTAAGAATCAATAATAAAAATTAAATGAATAAAACATTAAAGAATACTATTAGTTCTTTTCAACAGTAAATTAACAACTAGATAAGTTTAAATGTTGGGATTAATTGTTATGTAAACTGGTTGGATACTAATCGCTTCTTAGAATAGAACATTATAAATATACTAAGATGTTTTTGTGTTTCTTTTATAAGTGATTATGTTTTGGTCTGGTCAGTTTTTTTTTGCAAACACAAGTTTGCAAACACAACAATTTTTTTTTACACAGCCAAGTACACCGTGGAAACAACGAAAATCATATTAAAATTTGTTTGAAGAGATATTTAACAATGAATCAGTTTGGTTGTCATGCATGGGTTTATACAGACAAGCGATGGTGGCCAAACGGAAATCATGCGGTCCGAGTTCGTATCCGACCGGCATGGGGCAGTACCAATGTGGATTTCACTTTGTGGAATTTATATGTACTAGTCACGTGACTTACCATCTGCTGACGGTGAAAGAAAACATCGTGTGGAAACCCACATACTAGTAGAAGTCATTTTAAGTGTATGTGTGGGCGCTACAATGGATCAGTAGTAAACGAAAAAACGCAAAAAAAAGCCTCTACGGCATTTAACCCAAAAATATAATATATATATAAATGGGGCTGTACAAGTGTTATGACGGGTAGACAGGACTTGTAGACAAGCTAACTAGACTGTTGTTTTGGTAACCTTCCCACAGACAAAGCTAAGTTGTTCCCCGCTATTCTTATTGCTATTCTCTCAGCTTCAGAGTCAAAATAAAAGAAAAAACATGACATTCTTATTGTTCGAGTTGTTGATTGTGACGATATTATACTTACTAACCCGTACACAATGTGCACTCGCCTCGCCATTAATTTGTTTCCATTTAACTTGGTTATGTTTACAAACCTTCTCGTAATCTAATACACATGAATCTTGACAAAGACACGATGAGTAAGATTGGCGTAAACCAAGTAGTCACCGGGAGACAATGAAGCCGTACTTTAAATATTGTTTATTTTAAGTAATTTATATTTTTAGTGTTGGTACGCATAAAGATGTATGCGTTTGGTAGAATTGAAGATAATAATTGGCGCGACCTAATATGTGAGGAGGATATGAAACCATTTTCTTCTACATAACTTAGACTTAGAGTAAAAGTTCCATACATACCTAGTATGTATGGAACTTTTTCATTATAGGTTTTAAGCATTTTCCTTTGCTTTGGTATAACATTAATTATATATGTACAAATGCCAAATGCATGGTTTTTATTGCCAGCAAAACACAAGTCAATGAAATCTTTTAATTCCCATATAATTGGTAGTGACTTGAGAGCAGGTCGTCGCTAAGTTAATTCCAAATCATTTCACATTGTGAGTATTCCAAAACCTAAACCAGATAAAAAAGACGTTAATTTCAAATCTTTTTTACTTGTATTCCATTATCTTCAATTGGTACAAACGCTGCGACGCAACAGCGATGGGTCCGTTGGTTACTAAAGCAAGGACTGCATCTCATATGCGGGCGTTGGCCTTGCTTGAGATTGTGGCCCTATTCTTATTGGCCCTCTAGGTAATAAAATTAAACCTGATTATAATGCATACAGCAAGCAAAAGACAACAATAATTTCGGCTCCAGCTTCCAACTGTCGAGCTCGAAAGAAAATAAATACCTCGTACAGTAAAAGTATATTATTAATTTATGAATGAAATCTAGATGGAAAACAAATATTTCTTGGAAGCCGGCATCATATGCGCGACTCTAAAAGGTCAAAAGTGTACAGTTTGTTTATAACGAATACTCTGCGGTGATACGTCGGTTAGTTGCCGGCGAACCGTCGAGTTAGCAGCGTGTTCAACCAGGCTTTGTTAAGTTTCGTGCCTTACAATCATGAGTTTGAAAGTGTTAGGGTTGCTGGCTGTGTTCCTAGCGGGTGCCTTCGGGCATAGCTACCATCTGGGAGCGTGTCCCGTTGTCGACCCCATGCCTAACTTCGAAATGAATAAGGTAACATTAGTATTAATATATTAATTTATGTCCACAGGGTTCACAATACGGGTCTTTGTTTATGCGTGGTTTATTTCGATAGTTTAATCGTTGAATAATGCAACTTAATTACAGTTCTTTTATTGTTTTATAGACAATGTTTTTTAAAATTTTATTTATTAGGTATATGCGTAGGCTTACGTATAAATAATACTATATAATATTATAATGCTGAAGAGTTTGTTTGTATGTTTGTTTGTTTAGTTTGTTGAACACTATAGGATCTCAGGAACTACTGTTCCGATTTAAAAAATTGTCTTAATGTTGGATAGCTCATTTATAAAGTCCTTAACACTAGTATTATAAAACTGAAGAGTTTGTTTGTTTGGTTGAACGCTAGGATCTCAGGAACTACTGGTCCGATTTAAAAATAAGATAGATTATATTTTTTTATGTATCTTCATTTATTCTAAACAAGTATCGGTAGGACTGATTGGGTAGTTCCAAGGATTTGCATTTACTGACATCTTCGGTCACTTGTTTTATACAAAAGTTAGAAGAATTCGTTAGGTATGTACTATTGTAAGTGTTTAATATTGAGAAATTATTTATCTTAGTCACAATTGAGTTTAACAAACCAATGTTATACCTACCTAGCTGTTTTTATCCATGGTATTTAGAAGTTTACTTATTTTATAATAATATATATGAAAATACCGTTACGACTGCCATTTTTTTTAGAACTTGTTTTAAAACGTTATACAAACCATCTGATGGAACTACATATTATGTAGAGCAGTAATAAAACTTGAGTTGAGCAGTTTTTGTTGGTTCTTTACGGTTTAGTAAACATGAAACCTCAATAGGGCATTCATTAATTCATGGTTTTTTTTTAGAACTGGTACGGAGTTTATATTTGCTAACGATTGGTCACTTCGTAGTAAACATTAACTTTCAAACCTTGAATCTATTTGTACTTTGTAAGTAGCGAAAATAAGTTAATATCTATAATGAAAAGAAAACTATTATTATATTTCTTCAATTCCTTAAATCTCTTCCTTTTCTCGTTGTACACTTCTTTTGCTCCATTTTGTATTTCCTCTTCACTCCTGGGTTTGCTGGTAGAAAACTTATATTTGCGTTAAGCTCGCCTACCTATGTACATTTTATGTTCTTCTTTTGTTCATTGTAATTTGATTTTGTGTGTACATTAAAGAATTAAGAAAACTGTTATTATCAAAGACAATATTTTTGACACTTTAAACTATATTGGAACTATTAAATTATTATGCAACGGGTCTACGTCACGTAGGTATTATATTTAAGGTATATGAAATACCTTATTTATTTGATTTTATATTGGAACTAAATTGAGGCCTTGTTTACTCAGGAAATATTTTGAATGCCTTGAAATAAACAAAAACCATGTAATTAATGATACAAGTACACATACTTTATTATTAGTTATAAAGATTAGTGAAACAGATAAAAGATACATCTATCAAATAGCTACCTTCAACCTATTTCCTTCCTTTGGGCTCTTTATTATATTTAAATTACCTAACTCCGATAAAACAAACAGGGTGAACATTGAGTAGCCCGAAGACAGGGAAAAATTATGTGTATCGATCTTGAGGGACAAATATTATATATTTTTTTAAATTTCTAACCCCCGACCGGGTTAGGATTTCGGGTCAGTTTAGTAATAATCGGTTTTCGGTTTAGCTCATGTGGCCCCGCTGTGGCCACATGGAATAACGTGTTCCTTGAGCTTTTCTTGGTGGCCAACTGTCAATATTTTCTATTACCTTTTTTGCCTTTTTGTACGTTGATCGTATAGTGTGTTTATGAATATCTAGAGCAAGTTAAACTACGGCAAATACACGAATATAATATGGGATATAGGTAAATTTACTAACGTGTTTTAGGAAGGTTACTTATATAATGTCACGCTACGGCCAATAGGAGTAGAGCAGTAAAATTACGTATTTCTTAGTGTGCCACTTAAATATTAGGTGAGCATTATGTGAGAAAGATCTTTATCCTGAAGCTGGACATTTAAGACAGAAACAAAGATGAAATATATTTTTCTCGCTCTCGTTTTTATCACTTATGTATATAACCTCTTATCTGTAAACGGAAATTGCTTTTTTTATTCGACTGTAACCTAGTGCAAATTACTGTAGCATGGAATAACATCGCCCCTATGATGTCAACAATTGACATCAAACTTGTACTTGGTTATGTACAGGATAAGTTAGGTGAGAAAGCTGAAGCTCCAGTCTTTGTGGTTATTTTTAGGGTTCCGTGCCAAAAAGGTACAAAAAGAACCCTTATGGTCTCACTCTGTCCGTCTGTCACAGTGTTATACCTCGGAATCTAGGGATCTAATTTATCTAGTTCACGTGACCTAGGGATTTTTGCGGAACAACCGATACATTTTATAAAACTAGGCCCTGCCCGCCGTACCTATGTCTATCTGTATGACCGCGAATAACTCAAAAACTTCCGAATGGATTTCATACAGTTTCAGTAATGAATGTAATAAATAAGGAAGATGAAGAATGTAAGTAAACTTTTCTTCAAGCCATAATAGTCAATTATTGACTCAAGATAGCGCGAATATAACGTTATGCAAACAGAAGCGTGTTGTGTTGACCCTGTTGACATCTTCCGATAACAAGATGACTCATTTCAGTTTCATTGCTTCTACCGATTCTATGTGTTCATCGCGATGAATCATGCATAGGTAACTACTTATTACGTAGGTATATACTTTCAAATCTCCATGGAACTGCTTAAATTAGACTACCCGATTTCTAGGGACTATTTAAGGCACCCAGGAGGTGCCTTAAATGGTCCCTAGAAACACACTGTGTAGTGTAATATACTAATGGATCAATAGTAGGTATATTATAAGTACTATTATAATATATAATAGTACTTAAAGGGACCCTAGAGATCGGGTAGTCTAAGAAGCCTTTAAATCCTAACTAATATTATAAATGTAATATTATGTCTGTCTGTTACCTTTTCACGATTAAACCGCTGAACCAATTTACATAAAATTTAGTACTTATCTATGCCAGTAAATCTAACCTCTAAAGGAAGGGAACAGGGTGGCAAATCTTGAATATGTTTTATTTTTAGGCATATATATTTAAAACTTGTTTCTAATGCTAATTCGACATTTTTGTAAATTCAATGCCTAGGTTTAAGGTGTCAAAGTTTATATGGGGTATTTTTGGGAGGATATTTTGCAATTTTACAAATTCGTTATAGTTCCCTTCATGACCCGTCTATGTCTATTCCAAGTGCAAAGAGAGCGAATCCACGGGTATAAGCTGGCTGGTACATACGTCATACACATATAATATGAACACGAGAAGACAGCACCTATAAAAATAAACAGTTATTTAGTCCGTGAACATTTTGGATGTTTTGTCTCTCAATCGCACAATTTACTTCAGTTTATTGATCGGATTTAAATGAATGTCGTTATACCACATACTTGCCATGTTTTGTTGCATACAGATAAATAGTTCAAGCATACAATGTACGTACAGTCGATGAGTTCTAGAACGCGTATAAAATGTACTAGTTTATGATTATTTTTATTATTACATGGACTTTGTTGCAAGAGTTCTTATCGTTGAATAAACAAACTTTGTACAACAATTTCTCGTCCTTAAGAATGATAAGTACGTGTGTGGTATCTTGTATTGTATGTTCTTGTAGCAAAACATAATAAATAATAGTATTATGTATCTGTACTATCATTAATATATTAAACATGAATGCACGTCACCTACTGTTTCATCTTAATAATAATAATAATATTTTATTTTTGCAGAAAAACATTGTTACATAGATGTTATAAAATTATACATGTTTCAAGTGATTCTACCGTAAGGCATGCAAAATGTTTACAATTATGGGCTAAGTAAACAGAATCAGGATTGACATTGTAATATATAAATTAATTAACAATATTTTAAAACATTAATAATGAAAATTTAATAATAATAATAACAATTTGATACTAATAATGATAATTTAATTATTTCAATGTCATTCTTCTAATTATTACAATACATTACAAATTGAATAATACATTACAATAGATATTAGAGATAAATGAAATAAAAAAAAAATGGAAATGAATGTAATTGTTTTAATAATTAATTCATGTCACTATGAGGTATTATGTATGGCAACATTATCGTTTAAGTAGTCGTTTAAGGTGTAATAACACTTACTAACTAAAAGGCTCTTTAGATTTTTCTTAAATAAAGCTATATTCATTGCCCTTAATTGTTTGGGTAATTTATTGAAAATTACAGGAGCCATGTGAAACACACTTTTGTGCATTAAAGTGGTATAGGTTCGGCGTGTACGGAGACGAAATGCGTCACGTTGCAGTCTATTGTTGGCTTCTAATCTGACGCTATTGTAAATAAATTTAGATTTTGCTTAACAAATATTGAGACCTCAAAGATATTATAGGCTTGGGAGAGTAAGGATTTTAAAATCATGGAAAAATGGTTTACAACTTTGAATTATATGAAGCCCAAACATAGCCCTTACACACCTTTTCTGTGCTTTAAAAATTAAGTCGATGTCAGTCGAATTTCCCCAAAAAATTATACCATACCTCAGGGCTGAAGCAACCAAACCATGATATGCCGTCAACAAGGTATTAATATTTGAGACTTGTTTTAATTCATGTAGCGCATAAACTGATTTATTAATTCTTTTGCATAGTGTTTCTATTTGAAATTTCCATTTTAATTTATTGTCCATAGTGAGAGCAAGAAATTTTGTTGTTTCCACCTCAGATACAGGTTCACCATTATAATTAATCGTAGGTATACTCATATTTGCATTTACATGTTGATTAAAATGAATTATTTTAGTTTTTCCTATGTTTGCCTTCAGATTATTATTAGTGTCAAGCCATTTAATGATTGAATTTAGGCTACTGTTTATGTCATTGTCATAAGATCTTTTATCATTACACTTAATAGCAACGGTGCTGTCGTCGGCAAAGAGTGTCATTGGGTGTGAAATCGCATTTATTTATATATTTTAATATATTTACATACTAAACTATACTAGAAGCCATTTTTAGGGTTCCGAACCTCAAAAGGAAAAAAATGGAACCCTTATATGTCTGTTTGTAAGATCTCCTATGAACCATGACGTACTCTTACACTTGATACTCTTGTTTGCACAGATGCTCGGGTTATGGTACGTGATGCAGAAAACGTCGACGGCGTCGCAATGCATCACATACAACTTCACGAAGACTGAAGAGCCCAACAGATATGAACTGGAGCAGCTGTCCCAACATTTCATATTACGACTTACGCACCTCAAACATGACTACAGGTAAAACTAACGCCTCTAGCTCAACGTCCCGAAGTAGAATCTTGGCCTCATGGTTTCTGAAACAGGAGATCTCCACATTGGTCGGTGAAAACTCACGTACAACATCAACCACGTCCTATCAGTTGTATTATAATTTATAATGTTTCCTGGGGGCTTACCCTAAATTTCGACCTACGATTAGTCGGTTTTGATGTCGCTGTCAAATGTTTGAAAATAAAAGCGACCATAAGTATCAAAATTTTCTTACATTTGACAGCGACATCAAAACCGACCAAACGAATGTCAAAATTTAGAGTAAGACCCCTGATAGTTTAGACGCAATGTCGTCTTTAATTTTTCATCGGTAGTTTTCGATATCGTTGTCAATCCAAACATTTGACGACGATATCAAAACTGATTAATCCAATATTGAAATTGCGACTAAGGTCCCTGCTGACTGAGCAGAAATGGTTGAAATCTAAAATACCTAAGTATATAAATTGCCGCGTGTGTAATCATGTGTAATAACACATGCTTCTTTATCGCCAGTTTTTGTTAAAAAATTTATTATTATTATTTTCAACATGAAAAATCAAAGGAAACGTCAAGCGTAAAAAAAATATTAGCTCCTCTAATCCTTAATCCTCAGAAATATAGGTACTATAGGGTACATAATTATGTTGTGCTTTATGTTTCTTTTCTTGTTTTTGTCTTATGAATGGTTGTAATTTCGCTGCAGGTATAAAGGAGTACTGACAGTTACAAACCCAGATACACCAGCAAGTATGAAAGTGAAGTTTCCACTCAGTAAGTATTCATATTTTTTTCTATCCTATAGCTAAGTCAGGTATAATTTTGACTCATCGCTTATAACCAGAAATATATTTTGCCTATGGAATGGGTTATTCAGAATAAAACATAAAGTCATAATAGCCTCCGTGACTCAGTGGTTAGTGACATTGACTGCTGAGATAGAGGTCGTGGGTTCAATTCCCACGATGATGTGATGAGCACAATATTATTTGTTCTGTTTCTTGGTTTAATGTATCTATAATAATATAAATATTTTCAAAAAAAGTATCCATATTATATACCTACAATTTGGTTCATATACCGGTGACAAATCATAGATGTACTACAATAATGCAGCTATGATATGCCGGCGGTAAATGTCTCGTCTCATTTTAAATTGCGTGTTGGACCTGTGTCCCCGCGTAAGCCCTGCAAAAAGACAGTAGGTATATACTTCTCAACTTAGAGAGACGTATAGCCGTGAAAAAAGAAAAAAACAATAATGGTAATATTCAAATACCTCTATTACTTAATAGTTAGCCATGAATAAATAAATAGGTGATAAAACGTCATAACCATGATAATAATATATTCTTATTAATCATCATCATTGTAGGACATAAAGCTCTCGTACCCTCATCCTCGACGTGACGTAGCATATTCTATTGTATACTTGTACGTGTCAGGTTTGGCTGGATCAGCGAGCTACACAGTCTTGCTGACGGACTACACTACTTATGCTGTAATATTCACCTGTCAGAAGATTCCCTTCGCGCATCGTAGGTCCGCCACCATCCTCTCTAGGACGAAAGATTTGGAGAAAGTCTACATAGAAAAGGTAAGACACAATATTTTCCAAGTAACTTTGAGGTTTCTTCAGGCGAATTCATCTAATAATCTCATCGTTTTGAAACGATCGCTATCTGAAATGTTGGTATTGGTTAGACGAGATGGTGATGATTTGATAATATCAGAGTAGCCTTTCATGGGCCCGAGAGATGAAGTACTCACAATGTGATTTATTTCGTATCTACTTTATCTTCTCAACTCAACATTGTTTAGGATCTTCGTATCCGACAATTATCTTAGACCGTCTCATCAGAACGTACCGTATTTAGTGGACTTCTTTATTATTGTAAACTAATGATATGTTTTAAACCGAGTTCATGGCTTTCGATGGATCGACAAGAGTCTTTTGTTTTCGCTTGTCAAACGGTACCTTTACCTTTTATGTTAAATTAAACATTACATAAAATAACTGACAATTATTATTTTCCACTCCAGACTCGCAACAAGTTGGCTTCTTTCGGTGTGGACCCGTATGAATTGTCCCTCATCCCGCAAGGGGACTGTCCTTCGCTCGTAAAGGTTGAAGACAGAGTTAACATCAACATTAATCCTAACACTTTCTCTACACAAAGTATTGGAAACGCTGTGAGGAAGACTGGCGACGCTATTGGTTAGTACCTAGAAATTCTCTTAAGAGATAAGATTATTCTATGATATAAACCAAGACAGCTGTATCGACTGCAGCTAAGTCGATTCTGTGCTTCGGAAAACATGCCAAGTCATTGGTTTCGGTTACCACTTGAAGTGGTAGTCGTGAAATCAAGTTGGAAGCCTTCAGCGCCCTGATTCTGAGCTGTCAGAAAATTTTCGGCCGGAAATGTCAGTTTCATTAAAGTTAAAAAACATTACGTCAAATAGATGGTTGTACCTAGATATCTTATATTAATAAGCTTTTAATTTTCTATACGGTAAACTATTTTGTAATATTAAATCACTTAAGCCGTAAAAATACATAATTCTAAGATTCGGAAAAAAAATTACGATCCGGGAGCAATCCGACGAGTCAGAATCAGGGCCCTGGACTTACTTAATGAATTCTAACACTGCATGAGTGTGCACTAACTCGATATCGAGTTGCAAAGTAGGTTCTCTGGGGCCGTTTATGATAAAATGTATTCTTTCGTATATATAATTATCAAGTAATTGCTTGTGTGAAATCAGTGTGGAACTTACTCATATATCTTTGTATATTATATTTTAGCTGATGGAGTGGAATACGTAGTCGAAGCTGGAAAAACTGTTTACCACAAAGTCGCGAGTAGCAAGGAAGATCTAACCGAGGCGCCAGCTGACGGATCTGTCAACTCACTAAAGAACGACGTTGAATGGCTACCTTGAAGATATTATATTAAATTTTCTATTATAATTTGTACATATTACTCAAAATCTATCATAGCGAGCAACAATTGTTGTAATTGACCTATGAGAATTTTACTAAGCTAAGTACAGTTTATTGCAAGTTACTGTACAATTGCACCGAATAATATACTCGTACCTATATACATATAAACCCAGGTTAAGACTTTCCAGTTGCTAAAGTCTATCGTAAAATAAAGAGTGTGTAGTTCTTCAAAAAATACATTAAAATAGGGTTTTTGAAACAATGACCAGATGATATCTATGAACACTCATGTCTATTCAAAGTTGCTGCACATGTTTTATTTATAAAACGTTCATATCAAAATAGTAATTAACGTTTTAGGTATAATTGAAGATAGTTCATCACTATCTTCTAATCTATACACTACCGTTTTGACATTATTAACAATAGGTTGGTAGGTTTTAAGAGAGACAAGGCTAATATGAAGTCGGCACTACCTACTCGTATTTCAATAATTATATGACACGTCAGTATTTTCAATATTGACTCATATTTTGATTGTGACAGGGGCAAAATTTGATTGTATCACAAAAATCACAACAATAAATTTAAGTTTTATGATTTTTTTTTATTTTTCCTTGTAGGTATAACAATTTGCTACTTTCAAGAATCAAATCAAATATGTGCGTTCCCATTGAGGGACCATACCCTATTTTTGAACTTTTAAATGTATCAACCTTTAGTAAAAGTTCTCAAACAATTGTAATTTCAGCCAAAAATTTGTAAAAGCTGGCACTCAAAAGTTACAGTCAGTTAAAGGTGGTCCCTCAGTCGTGCATGGCAGGCATCCATATCTCAGAATCTAGATAAAATTTAAAGCTGCTGTAAATGAAGACTGTTAGTAAAAGATTTGTTGAGCTAATTTACAAAATATTAACTCTTCTTGTTCACTCAGTAAAAAGAAATAGCATGCAGAAGGTGGTCCCTCAATTGAACACCACTAGTTCACCGTTGGTGGAGACCAAAGTAAAATTCAGATATTTTGAATATGTCTAGCGTTAGTAAAAGTTCTAGAACAATTGTAAATTCAATGTCGAGTTTCTAAAAGAAGCCATTAAAAAGTTACAATCAGTTAAAGATGGTCCCTCAATTGAAACGCTTCTCAAAAGAAAAAGTCAATTTACGTAGCATTCGCTAGTTATTTTGATGAAAAGTAAAGCTTAACCTTTAGTAAAAATTTTTACTAAAGACTACTTCAGAAAAAACTAAAAAAAAATGTTGGGTTTTGTAGTTATTAGTAATCTAATTATTGTGAAAAAAACTAAGAGCGAGGTGACCACACGTCTACAAGTTAAATGGATTAATCCTGTAACCTGTAAATCGGCGCTTATATTCGGGTGAAAATAAACATTATTAACTATGATTATAGTGTAGTGACGGATTAAGAATACATAATGTCACTACCCCATCTCAACCCGTGGGTGTAAGGGTGTAAACCTTAAGCAGACAAGAGCACTGCACTATGAGAAAAGGGAGGAGGAGACCCGTGCCCAGCAGTAGGATATTTATGGGTTGTAATGATGATGATGACCATGATTATAAATAAAAATTGGTAAGTTTGATTGTTGACATTAATTAAAAAAAAAAAATAATAATTTTATTAATGCCACATAAGTAACTTAACATAAAATAGAAATTATAATAATTCTTATGATACAATAACATTTTCCACTTCTAAGCAGCGCTAAAGAGCGTATGTTTATAGCGCTTACGTCCTTTTGTTGAGAAGCGCAGTTTTTTGGATACAATTAAATGGGCCTCTTGGGCTTTTATTATTATACTAGCTGACCCGGCGTACTTCGTACCGCCATACCCACTAAAAAAAATCGTTATAAAAAAAAGCGCGCGGATCCTAGGTCTATGGTATTTTTGTATTCTGCTACTATACTACCTTGATACTGCAATGTATTTACTTTTCTACGAAAAATATTTTATTTAATATTTTACAATATCCATTTATTTTTATTAGTTTATGACTTTAGCGACCATAAATACATACAATGATAATTCACTGTCAAATGTCAAATTTTAGACCGAAAATAAATGGCGCGAATACATAAAAATGGCGCGCGGATCCTAGGTCTATGTATTTGTGTGTATTTATTTTTATTTATTTATTGTGTATGTGTATTTGTATTCTGCTACTATACTACCTTGATACTGCAATATAATTATGTATTTACTTTTCTACAAAAAATATTTTATTTCATATTTTACTTTATTTGATAAATTTACTACACAATTGTCATAATATATTCTTTGAATTTACTGGTGAATAATTAGTAATATATTCAAGTAATGAGGTTGTATAGTAAGCAAAAAGAAAAAAGAGATCTTTGATTTCTTTTTAATCTGTCATACTGAATTGTCATTAGGGCTGACGTTGATAAATATAGTAATATACATACACAAAGTTGAAAGGATGAATGTTTGTTTGTATATTTGATAATTTTAACCAAAAAGACACGGGATGGATGTTTACAAAGATAAGTAATATTCTAATCAATCACGTAATATTGGTTATGTTTAATCTGAAGTAATTATCTGTGCTTAGAAAATATTGGCCGAAATTTCCCCTCTAAAAGTGAAAAGTTGCTGTGGTCACAGGAACAAAATAACAGGTAAGCGAAGTCACGGGTGACATACAGTATTATTATAAGATTTTTGGGATTATATACATTTCATTTAATATCGTAATAACTTTTAAACTATTTGTCGAAATAACTTAGTGTAAACGACAAAAATTATCTACATTAAATGACAAAAGTGATAAAGGTATTTACATTCCTAGGAATTAGTTTAATACCATGAAATTTTTCACTTTAAATGCAGTATCCGATTTAACTGTATTTTTTTCTCACTATTCTCTCTATATCGACTTCCACATAAAAGATAGGCATATGCTGTCGCGGACTTTTTTTTATAACTATTTAAGAGTAACAATTCCTCCATACATTGTCCTTATGTAAAACTAACGGTTTACGTAGAGAAATCAGAAATAGCTATAAGATGGCAGATTTTTCTCCGACTTACTTTACATTTGTTCTCATGGTTTAGCCAATTTACGCGATATCTAGATAAAATATAGCCTATATGTTATTCTGATGTATAATGTAAATTATTGCAAAGTTTCATTGAAATCTATTCAGTGGTTTTTTCGTTTACTGGTAACAAACATCCAAACATCTAAATATCCAAACATTCTTACAAACTTTCGCATTTATAATATTAGTAAGATTTTTCTTATAACTAATTAGCGCTGCTTAAAAGTGGAAAATTTTATTGTATCATAAGAATTATTATAATTTCTATTTTATGTTAAGTTACTTATGTGGCATTAATAATTTGTTTTTTTTTTTTTAATTAATGTCAACAATCAAACTTACCAATTTTTATTTATAATCATGGTCATCATCATCATTACAACCCATAAATATCCTACTGCTGGGCACGGGTCTCCTCCTCCCTTTTTTCTTAGTGCAGTGCTCTTGTCTGCTTAAGGTTTACACCCTTACACCCACGGGTTGAGATGGGGTAGTGACATTATGTATTCTTAAACCGTCACTACACTATAATCATAGTTAATAATGTTTATTTTCACCCGAATATAAGCGCCGATTTACAGGTTACAGGATTAATCTATTTAACTTGTAGACGTGTGGTCACCTCGCTCTTAGTTTTTTTCGCAATAATTAGATTACTAATAACTACAAAACCCAACATTTTTTTTTAGTTTTTTCTGAAGTAGTCTTTAGTAAAAATTTTTACTAAAGGTTAAGCTTTACTTTTCATCAAAATAACTAGCGAATGCTACGTAAATTGACTTTTTCTTTTGAGAAGCGTTTCAATTGAGGGACCATCTTTAACTGATTGTAACTTTTTAATGGCTTCTTTTAGAAACTCGACATTGAATTTACAATTGTTCTAGAACTTTTACTAACGCTAGACATATTCAAAATATCTGAATTTTACTTTGGTCTCCACCAACGGTGAACTAGTGGTGTTCAATTGAGGGACCACCTTCTGCATGCTATTTCTTTTTACTGAGTGAACAAGAAGAGTTAATATTTTGTAAATTAGTTCAACAAATCTTTTACTAACAGTCTTCATTTACAGCAGCTTTAAATTTTATCTAGATTCTGAGATATGGATGCCTGCCATGCACGACTGAGGGACCACCTTTAACTGACTGTAACTTTTGAGTGCCAGCTTTTACAAATTTTTGGCTGAATTTACAATTGTTTGAGAACTTTTACTAAAGGTTGATACATTTAAAAGTTCAAAAATAGGGTATGGTCCCTCAATGGGAACGCACACAATCAAATTTATATGAATAAAATAAAGTATTTATACAGGGTGTCCCGAAACTCAACGTCAAGCGGCTACCGGGCGATGGTATAGGCTTTACCTGTTCTGAGAAAAATATAAAAAAAAATCCAAGTCATATGGTTCAGTCATAAAAAATTGTTTTTTGAAAATGATGAAAATCGACAACTCTGTAGACATTTTTAGGTACTGCTATGACATAGTGCAAGATTTTACCAAGATTTTTTTTACATAATCCTTATCATGTATACTATAGTTTGCTGTTACACATTCAAAAGTTATATATTATGCGATATATAAAAAAAATTTCGTAGAGTAATGGTAAAAAAAGTGTAGTAGTCAAATTTTTGAGCCCTATTTTCTTTAAAAATAGGTATGTATTACGCTAACCTAGGCAAGTTATTTAAAAAAAATGCCCATTTAATCAAGAATTTATAATGGTAAGCAACTTGGTATTTATCTTACAAGAAAAAGTTGTAATAATTCGTTGTTTGCAAAAGAGTCATGTGTAAACAGAAGTTTCCCTGCATAATTCGTAAAATAAGTTCATAAATTTTGGTTTTACCGAAGTGCAAGTGAGATAGAACGAATTTGAAAGAGGAAGATAGAGCACAGATAGGAATAAAAGTGAGACAGATTAATACATTACATTATATTTTTGGAGAGAGTGGGATGGCTAATAATTTTCTATTGTTGATAAATGTTTTTTTAATATTAATATTCCCACTTATTCACACAGCGCCACCTAGCAATTAAGCAATTATATTTGCTTGTGTTGGGTACTAAGAACTGAAATACTACTTAAATATATTTTTGAATTCATTCATATTTAAGATAAATTACCCAGACACAGAACAAACAATCATGCTCATCACACAAAGATTTGTCCAGGGAGGGAATCAAACCCAAGAACTCCGGCTTAGCAGGTAGTCAGGTACACTAACCACTAGACCAACAGGCCAGTCAACCAACTCAAAAATTCTAACTAAATAATTGTCTACAGTATGATGACGTGATACTCTATTGCTGTACCTATTAGACTTATTTTTATTAAATAAATATTTGAATACATTTATTTTTTATAAATTACAATAAATATTCAAATATTATTCGGTATGGATAACTCTTGCTCTGCTCTGCATCGCCTCAGAAATGATCGCTGAGCTAGTTTAGATTTTCTTGTAAACACAGTAAACATTTCTAAACAACAGAAAATCATTAGCCGTCCCACTCGCTCCAAAAATATAATGTTAATCTGTCTCACTTTTATTTATCTTGTGCTCTATCTCACTCTTTCTTATAGGTTCTATCTCACTTACACTACTTTTTTTCTTGTGAGATAAATACCATTATACATTCTTGATTAAATGGGCTATTTTTTTAAATAACTTGCCTAGGTTAGCGTAATACATATTTTTAAAGAAAATAGGGCACAAACATTTGAATACTACTACATTTTTTACCCGACTGTCAGGACGGGTATTTTTACCATGACTTTATGAAATATTTTTTTTTCTTCCAAATTTACACGAATAACTTTTGAATTTGTAACAGCAAACTAAAGTATACATAATAAGAACTATGTAAAAAAAATCTATGCAAATTCTGCCACTATGTCACAGCAGTACCTGAAAATGTCTACAGAGTTGTCGATTTTTAACATAAAAAAATACAAATTTTTTTGACTGAACCATAATTATGATTCAGATTTTTTTTATTTTTCTAAGAACAGGTACAGCCTATACCGTCACCCAGTAGCCGCTTGACGTTGAGTTTCGGGACACCCTGTATATTTGTGACGCGGGGCACAGTGGGTAATCCCGGCACAAAATGCGCCGCCCGCCCGGGGAAGTACCTCTGCCTACAGAAGACAGCAAACATAAAATAACATTGTTGTGTTCCTGCTGGTGAGCGGTGTCCAGAGTTCATTCAGGAGAGAAGGGCTTGCGATGCCTGCAGCATACCTATATTTAAGTACCTATTGATCTAAGGGCCGATTCACGTCGGAACGGCCAGCGACGCGGCGGGCGGCGCGGCGCGACGTGCCCTCCACACACTACGCGCCTAGTCTCCTCTCAAGTAGCGCTTGTGGCTTGGCTCTCGGCCGCACGACCTGTTCGAGCTTTTCAACTGATACTGGTACTGATACTCTTTAAATTATGTAGACAGAGTTCAAAATTATGTTACACTGTAAGTACTTACTGCACCGCTTCCGGCCGCTGCTTTCACGGAGTGAATTAGTGAGACTATGAAATTTCACATACCTTGGCGTCGAACATAGATTACTTTCTACCGACGACATACCATAAGGGACCGAAAAAAACATAAATTACCTATACTCGTAGTCCGGTCAACGAAGGCTCTAAAAGGGGGTGTAGAGTGCGTGAAAAGGCACCTAAGCGATTTCTTCAAAAACTTGTTAAGGATGCTTAGAAAGTGAACATACTAAAAGTCCTGACGTTTCGGAGGTGAGCGGGAGTGGGGGGAGGGGGGTAAAGGTACCATTTTTGAGGTTTTGGCTTATCACTCAAAAACTGTACGTTCTAGGAAAAAAATCTTTCTACTTAACGAAAGCTTATCAACTTGTCTACAACTTAGTGCTGTACACTTTTCCAAATTCCCAACCGTTTTTGAGATATGGCGCACAGAGCACGAACCTTGTTCCTCGGTAAATAATCCATCCTAAAAGTTATTAAGACAATAAATCCATGCTTATAACTACATAATTTACATTGTTTATTGATTGATTTATTATAATTAATAATATTTTATTAATTTTTGTTTGGATCCACCTGTCCCGGTGGCTGTATGTCATCAATCTTGCAATATAAATTTAACTTACTTATTGATGTCCGATTTGAGACTAAATGTGGTATGCCTATATAAATCGGATGCATTGCAATATTTTAATAAATTGGACTAGATTTGATATTGGACCGCGAGGTGACTACGGGAACTAAGTCTTCAAATAACGCAACCCCATTGAGTTTGGGCTCATTTGACTTGCCTTGACGAGTAATTTAAAAAAGTAAAAAAAAAGTTGAAAAGTAAAATAAAATTTTAACAACTTATAAGATTTAAATGCTTAAAATGTATTTAATCAATTTGAAACTTAAATGTTTAGTTTATTTCAATTATAGGAGTAGTAGGTATTTAAGAAACGTTTGCTTAATTAAGAATTTGTACTAAATATTGTTTGTACTACATTTTAAGCATTTAAACCTTACAAGTTTTATAATTTTTGTTTTTATAAACTGTATAAAAATGCATGTTTAAATTAAAAAAAATACCTTTACCCCCCTCCCCCCACTCCGGCTCACCTCCGAAACGTCAGGACTTTTAGTATGTTCACTTTCTAAGCATCCTTAATAAGTTTTCGAAGAAATCGCTTAGGTTCCTTTTCACGCACTCTATAACCCCTTTGTTGACTGAACTACTAGTTCAACATGCTAATGTAAAACAATGTGAATAAAATCTTTTTAGTTTAATAAAATTATCACGTGGGGTCAAAATGTCAAATGTGAATGAATTGTTTATTAGTTTGCAGCCATTGTTTTCATTTGTATTACGAATAGTTTTATATGGTAAGGGTGAATTGGTAAATAAACAAAGTCCCTTCGATTGTCAGTTAGTTTATCCAATGATTAAAAAAATGTGGTCTATTATATGCACATATATTTGAATCTAGCTGGTTTTATTGAACTGTATTGCAATTAATGATGAATGGCAGAGAAATTTTCATAATAATGATTTATTAATCTATACAAATTTTAATATAAAGAGGTACCTACTAGGTAATGGAGAAAAAATTACAGTCATCATTCATGATTTTATGAACACATTACAAATAGCAAATGTGTATAGTACGTCTACAGACCTGGGGTCGAGGTGCCACCAATTACATTAATTTTTTTTTCTTTCAACTCGTCATAGTTATAAAAGTACAGTCGATTATAAAGTAATGTACAAAATCGCTCGCGAGATGAGGCCTATGTCCAGCAATATGCGTAATTGCAGCATTGGGGTGATAGGATGATGATAATACACTTACTAAAAATAAGTTCATAAAAAACTTTTATTCTATAAATTCCATTGTATTCAGTGTGATAGGTTAATTTGTGTACATGACTATACAAAAAATTGGATGGTGGAACGAGTTGACAAATAAAAAGTAAATTAGAATAATTCGAGGCAACTTTCGCTCTCAATTTTCAAGAATAAAGGTCCATTTAAAGTTACAGTATTTGTTTACCCAATTTTAATCAGCAGCCCCCTGATTCTGAGCTGTCTGAAATTGTTATTTTATTTAAAGTAAAAAAATATAATGTTAAAAATGTTTATGATTGTAGAAAAATATCATAAATGAATCAGTTTTTAATTTTCTATACGGTAAATTATTTTCCAACTTATTTATCTTAAGCCGTAAAAATATAACAAAATTAAAGAGTAATAAATTTAGGTAAACGTTTACCTTTTTTAGGTTGCAAATGTATTTTTTGGGTAACAGTGTTACTAAATTTGGTAAGCAGATATACTAGAGCCATGAAAAACTAATAAAAAGAAAAAGCAGAAAGATGAGATGAGAACCTATGATCATAAACTTAAATCTCTGATCATCACTATGACCCTGGATACAAGAAAATATTAATAAATTGGCATTCGTTATCTTCGCTAGTTCGAATAATAGGTAGTAGTAAGTACCTCTACCTGGTAACGGATTTATTATTCATGAGTATGACTAAACGAATGTTTTTTTTTTGAATAGTTAATGGTCGGAACTAGTTTGTCATGTTCCCTAGTTCAACCCCGGTCAATTATTATCATATGTATATAAATAATTAAAACTTTGGCGATCTACTGGCACTCCGTATCAGCTATTCACCTGTCAACGTCTCCTGTTATTCTAAACATTGCGTTGTAAGAATTAACTACGTTTTCAATAACTAAAATAACTGACTATCGAAGTACCTAAGTATTTAAAAGTAAAGAAACGACGGTGTTATTTGTTCAGATTGATCAGAATGACTCCGACACCTCAAGAGCATGCTGCGACCCAGCACGACGTGGTGGCTCCGGCCGTCGACGGCGACAGGATTGTTATCTCAGGAATGTCAGGTCTCTACCCTCGCTCTCATCACGTCAAGGAGTTATCTGATATCTTGTACAACAAGGTAAGCGTTACAAAGCTTACAATGTTCTATCCTAAACAAAATTTAAAGTCCTTACGGACTGACTGACCTATTACATCAACGCACAGCCTAAACCGCTGATCCTAGACACATGAAAATTGGATTTGTAGTAGTAGTAGATTCTTACCTACTTCTTAGGCGCTGACCCGACTGTGCGTGATCTAGCGATCCGAGTTTTGTGTTCCGTTTTCACTGTAATCTATATGATAGCCAAGACTCCTACACAACAAAAGCAAGCAGTCTGAAAATTGCAATGTACGCAAGTGTGAACGCAGAACTCGGAACTCTGACCGCTAGACAGTGGGGTCAGCGCTTTATTAATTCGTGTCCACTAACAAGGGATTTTTCGAAATTCAACTCCTAAAGGGGTGAAACGAGGGATCAAAATGTATACGAAGAAATTGTATTGAAATGTCTGTTTACGCCGAAACTTAGTACATGTGTTCAAAAACACATAGACAAACACATAAGTATTTCTTGCTTTTTGAAAATTCAATCAATCCCAAAGGGATGAAATGTGATACTGATATTTGAAAACTAATGTGGATACTGAGGTTAATTTCATACGGCATTTCTTAAAGCTCGAACGAAATTAAATATAAAAAAAAGATCTATTTTGTAACCTGAAACAAACAATAATATTGTGACACGATTTTATTTTGACTCAATTTCCTTTAGAAAAATCCGATTTCTTCGGACAATATTCGATGGAAGTATAATCACCCCGAGGTAGCTCAACATGCAGGCAGTATTCCAGACCTTGAGCGTTTCGATGCCCAGTTCTTCAAGGTCCATTTCCGACTTGGTAACTCCATGGACCCTATGTCACGCAAGATTCTTGAACAAGCATACAACGCCATATATGATGCCGGTAAATATTATTTGCAATGGTGTATTATTAGTTTCGTGTAGTCTTTAATATAGTTTATAGTACGGTACTAGGTAATATAGTTTATAAGTATAATAATATGGTAAGCGATGGTAGCCGAATGGGTGACCGGCATGCAAATCATGCGGTACGAGTTCGATTCCGACCGGTAGTACCAATGTGAACACTTTATGAAATTTATACGTAATAGTCAAGTGCTTACGGTGAAGGAAAACATCGTGAGGAAACCCACATACCCTAGAAAAAAAATTATGTGTATATGTGATCCACCAACCAGTATTAGGCCAGCGTGTGTGGATTATGGCCTTAACACTCTCTAGAATAGATAGAGGAGAGGCGACCCGAGCCCAGCAGTGGGACATTAATGGGTTGCTGATGATAGTAGGTACTGTAGGTAATAACTTCTTTAAAATATCTTCATAATAAAATGTAAGGTAAGTACCTAACTTAAAAGATTTTTAAGTAGGTGTCTAAATAAAAATTATTACAATAAGAGTTGTGCTCAAATTTAATGATAAATAATATGTACATGTGCAATAGTTTATACTAAGTAACCTACATTTTTTTTAAATATTTTTCTTAGGGATAAATCCAGATCAACTTTCTGGAAAGAAAATCGGTGTTTTCATCGGTTCTTGCTTCTCTGAAACTGAGAAGGCTTGTTTCTATGATGCTGATTCTAGATCAGGCTTGGGCATTACTGGGTAAGACACTAAAACACAACTTCTGAAATATAACAATTTTTTTTTACAAGATTTCAATCACTTTTATTGGTAATGTCATTAATTCAGGTGCTGTAAAGCTATGTTCGCAAACCGTATATCATATTGGTTGAACGCTAAGGGTCCATCGATGTCTATCGATGAGGCATGCTGCAGTTCTGCCGCGGCTTTGGAACAAGCGTACTTGGCCATGAGCCGCGGTGATTGCGAGGGAGCCGTTGTTGGAGGTTCCTATTTGTGTCTTCATCCACAATCTTCTATTCATTACGGCAGGTTAGTGTAGCACCAAGTTTACAATAATGATCTCAACGCAAAAGTTCAATTCAATTGTTTATTTATACAAATAAAATCATGATAAATCTTCTTGAATTTTATCATAAATCATGTTTGTAGTTGTAATGTTTAATAAAATAAAAATGTATATGTTTATGTTTTAATGTGACATTGTTATTATATTATTATAAAACGAGGGATAGAAAATATAAGGTAGAGTAACAAGTTGATAATATACAAGAGATTAAGATAATACTTACTCAAAATTTCAGAATCAATAAACAAGCTATGGATGGTAAAACCAAGTCTTTCGATCAAAATGCTGATGGCAGCGTTAAATCTGAGGCTATTAATGTTTTGTTCTTGCAGAAAGCTAAGGACGCACTAAGGTATTTTATTTGTTTTTTTAAAACATTACATTATCATACATGTAGATGTAAACGTCACGTGACCAGCGGGCTGGCTTTTTCTTGGCGCAAAGAATAAGCATTGCCATCCAACTAGGCAATGCTGCCAGTCTGCTGGGTACGTTTCCGGCGGACAGCGGCATTGAAGCTGAGGAATTCTTTGACGCATTTTAATTTAAGTTATTTTCGTATTTTTATTTTTGTTTTGTTTAGTACTTAGTTTTAGCTGTAAATTTTATTTTATTGTAGATATAATATGTAAATATTTTTAATATCCCTTAATAAATACACATTAAGTGGTTTACTAACTTGATTTTAATTATTCACACAGAGTCTATGCTGACCTGATGCATGCAAAAACTTCATTCGTTGGCATTCCTGAAGGAGAAACTGGTCCTAAATACGGTTTTCTTAGAAATCCAGATGCAACAGTTAACTTCTTGAATAAATTTTACGAAGAAGCAAGAGTACCTCCTCAGGCCGTAGAATATGTTGAAGCAGTTGGCTCTGCCATACCTGATGCTGATAAAGCTGAGCTTGAAGCAATCGATACAGTGTTCTGTAAGGACAAAGATGATACGCTTCTAGTCGGCAGTGTCACTTCTAATATAGGATATGTCGAGGCTGCTTCTGCCATATCAGGAGTTACTAAGGTAAATAAATATTGAATAGTGATTGTTAATGAAGCGAATAACATGACTCGTAATTATATTAATAGCTTTTATGAGTTGTTATATTTTGTTTAGGTGTTACTGGGATACCACACAGGACAGCTGGCAGCTAATCTTCACTGTGAAAACCCACGACAAGACGTGGATGGTCTGCGTGAAGGGCGCATAAAGATCCTTACTGACCATCAGAAGTTTGGTCGGTCATACGCGGCTGTTAACGGTATGTCAGTAACTGGAATGAACGCGCACATACTCCTGCATGGACATTACAAGCCCAAGGTAACAAAATTATATACGAGTTAATCAAAATTTAATAATGTAAAAATGTAACAACTTTAACTGACAAATATTTTTTCTTTGTTAAAGGATCCTTCTCGTTACAAATCCAATATTCCACATCTTGTAACTTTGTCAGCTAGACAGGACACTGTCGTAAAGAAATTTATTGACAATTTAAAGTCTCGTCCTATTGATCCCGAAGAATTAGCATTACTGCACAACATTCATCAGTTAAATATTGCTGGACATTTGGGCAGAGGATTTGTTATTTTAGGTATGTAATTTATCGCTAACAACATGAATTCAGAGGATCTTTAAATATTTTATTATTTGTTTCGTAAGTTCCCGTTTACTGTTTAATTCCTACAGAAACAAATGAGGAACAAAAAACAGTCAGCCTTGCTGAAAAGACAGAATACTTTGACGACGCAAGGAGACCGTTGTGGTTCGTGTACAGCGGGATGGGTTCACAGTGGGCCGGCATGGGCGCGCAACTCATGAGGATACCAATCTTTGCAGCTGCAATAGAAAGGTAGGTACTATTTTTTTTATGTAAATATAAGTAATTATTAAATTCATTAACGTTCTTTAACTTATTATTTCTTTTTAAACTTTTATTAGATGCCGTCGGGCATTGGAGCCAAAAGGGATCGATATTGTCCATATAATAACAGCTAATGATGATAAAATATTTGACAATATTCTGCATTCCTTTGTGGGAATAGCTGCTGTTCAAATTGGTCTTACTGATATACTTCGTGAACTTGGATTAGTTCCTGATGGAATCATTGGTAAGATTATGAAAAACTATACACATCCTGGATAAATAATCAATCCACTTGATAATTTTATTATAAATATTGGCGCTCGTAGCATTGTGGTACTGAGATGTTCGTTACGATAATCGACAATGTCAGTCCATGATGGGTGACCGTTTGTGGCAATTTCAATCTCGAGCGACTCCGTGCTTCAGAAGGCACGTAAAGCCGTTGGTCCTGGTTATGACTTAATGTGGTAGTCGTTAAATCAAGTTGGAAGCCTTCTAGGGGATTTGATAAATTCCGAAACTAGGGTCTGCCTCAAGCCCATGCGATAAGAAGAAGAATATTGTGATAAGTTATACTCAGAATGATATAACTATAATATTTATTATTCTAACAGGTCACAGTGTTGGTGAACTAGGATGTGCATATGCTGATGGTTGTTTGACAGCGGAGGAAATGATTTTATCTGCGTATAGTCGTGGGTTAGTCTCTCTGCAGACACCTTTTATTCGTGGTTCCATGGCCGCGGTGGGCTTAGGATATGAGAAGGTAAAATATAATTATACAGTTTATAAGGATTAAACAACATGTTGAATTCGTTTACTTTATAATTTAAAGTTTTAATTCTAGATATCAAATATTATTCCTCCGGAAATCGAAGTAGCTTGTCACAATGGACCCGAATCTAGTACAATATCTGGACCATCAGATAACATGCGCCAGTTTGTTGCGGAACTAACTGCTAAGGGAATCTTTGCTAAAGAAGTTCCGTGCTCCAACATCGCTTATCACTCGCGTTACATTGCTGATGCCGGTGAGATTTTAAGGCTTGAATTTACTCACAAGTATAAAATATGTAGTTTGAAAATACAATAGCTAATATTTATTAATAGGTCCTGGCTTGTTGAAATACCTGAAAGATGTGATCAAAACTCCAAGACAGCGAAGTGCACGTTGGGTTTCTACATCTGTACCAAAGGACAAATGGAATGAAGACTTAGCACAATATTCATCAGCAGAATACCATACTAATAATCTTCTGGTAAGAGAGATTTGTATAAACTATATGTAATATCCGTGTAGTGACGAATTAAGAATACATTATGTCCCATTATGTACCCCATCTCAACCCATGGGTATCGTAAAAGGCGACTAAGGGAGTCACCTTATGCAGACAGGAGCACTGAGAGAAAAGGAAAATTCAAAACAAAACCTATACCAACCCGTCTGGCCAGCGTGGTATAGTAGCCTAAATTCCCTCCACAGTATTAGGAGGAGACCTGTGCCCAGCAGTGGGACGTTTATGTGTTGAGATGATGTTATGTAATATACATTTGCGATTCTTACCCATTTGAAATGGTATAATAGGTAACTGTTGTTTTTAGTCTGCCGTACTTTTTGAAGAAACATTGCCTGAAGTACCAAGCAACGCAGTTTTGGTTGAGGTGGCACCTCATGGTCTTCTGCAGGCAATTTTGAAGCGTTCTTTGCCTGAAGACTGTAGAAACATCGCTCTTACAAGACGCAAGCATCCTGACAATACATTCCTACTACTTGAGGCTATTGGAAAGTCAGTGGTTATTTTCATATAAAGAGATAATGTTGTGTTCTGTTGTCTTTATTATAATTGAACTGTATAAAACGTATTCCATTGCAGATTGTATATGGAAGGATATAATCCAAAGGTACACATTCTATATCCTAAAGTTGAAATGCCGGTTTCTACAGGAACACCTTTCTTATCACATCAAATTGAATGGGCTCATGGAGAAAAATGGTGAGATATAGATTAGCTTTTTAAATTTAACATAGCTCATAGCTCACACCTTTTTCCCCGAAGGGGTAGGCAGAGGTGTTTCACACCCACATTTCGCAAGCTATGTTTGGTCCCATGAAATAGGGGGCGAACCTATTGTCATCTACCGGGATCATTTGTTTACCAAACTCCGGGAAAATGTCAATACTGGAATTTCATGTTAGAAAAGTCAATACTATTTTCACCCGACCCGGGAATCGAACCCGGGACCTCTTGCACAGCAGTCGTATACACTTCCCGCTGCGCCACTGAGGTAGTAGAATTTAAACATTTAAAAAAGAATAATATTGGTTTTCTTATACGTACAAAATTTGCAGGGCTATGCCACTTTATAAAACAGCCTGCAGAAGGAGAGCTACTGCCTGTACTTGGGTGATTTCAGTACATGATTTGGAAAATCAATACTTGAAGGGAAACATTTTTAAAGGTACACTTTGTAATCCGTTATAATTATTTATATTTAAATTAAATATTTATCAATGCCTACATACTTAAATACAATTTTATCTTCGTTGTGTTTTACAGAAAAGACAGTTTTTCCTTTCGCTGCCACTCTAGTTGCGGTGTGGGATACTCTTGCCATGATTATGAATGTTCCTAAAAAAGAACTATCAGTTGAATTCTCGGATCTTCATCTCCATATACAACCGGAGTTGCATGACCAAACACAGTTGAAAATCAATGTGCAAATACAAAGAGGCACTGGTAGTTTTGAGGTGCGTACGAATGCCACATATTAATACAATTTTATTAATTAAATTAAAAAAAGGGCTACTATTTCTTTCTGTGACCAAAATTTAGATTTGTAACTAAACTGCAATACCCTTATTATATCATATCTTTTTTCAGGAGATAGGTATATTTGTCACTTTAATAATCAATTCGGACTTTACGGAAACTACTACTAACTACCACTTTTCCTTACCTACATTATTTGGTGATTCAATTGTTTGGGACCCTTCTATAATTCCGGAACCCAATACAATTATTTGGTGACTGATTATATGTATTTCCAAGTACTTAATTCTGAATACTCGTAATTTTGGTTACCGTTTTGATTATTTGGTGATTAAATTTTGGTCACAGATCTACTATTTTAAGCACAAATATTATTTATTTGGTCATTGAAAACCCAACAATTTGGTGATGGATAAAATTATAGCCATTATAAGTCCACATTTATTCGGCATTTAGGTAAATAATTATGTTTCTTGTATTAATAATAATAAAACTTTTATTTATTGGCAACAGAACCCCAATGGTTAGTAACATCTTAATCTAAGTGTTAGTAATAAATTTATAAATTAGAAAAGTATATAGTATTTTTAAACGACTTCAAAAAAGGAGGAGGTTATATGTTCGACTGTATGTATTTTTTTTTTTTTTTATGTATGTTCATCGATTACTCAGAGATGCCTGAACCGATTTAAAAAATTCTTTTTTTGTTTGAAAGGGTATACTTCCGAATTGGTCCCCTATTCATCACGTCAAGTTCTGATGATGGAATCTCAGGGAAATCGAAGGCAACCCTCAAATTTTATAGGCACATGTTACGTGTTTCATATATTTTTTAAAGTTATTCAAGTATTTACATCTGATAGTCAACATCTCATGTTGATGAGCTGGTGATGGAAGGTATAACTCCTTAACTGTTAGGAGTTGGAGAATAATTCTTTCGACATTATAGGTTTTTATAAACCAATAGTTGTATTCTTGTAGGTTATTTAGGTGAGCTGATACTGGAAGGTATAACTCCTTAACTATTAGGAGTTGGAGGATAATTCTTTCAATATTATAGGTACTTATAAACCTTTAGTTGTATTCTTGTAGGTTATTCAGGTGAGCTGTCAGTGGAAGGTATAACTCCTTGACTCTTAGGAGTTGGAGGATAATTCTTTCGACATTATAGGTACTTATAAACCTATAGTTGTATTCTTGTAGGTTATTCAGGTGAGCTGTCACTGGAAGGTATAACTCCTTAACTTTTAGGAGTTGGAGGATAATTCTTTCAACATTCTAGGTACTTATAAACCTATAGTTGTATTCTTGTAGGTTATTCAGGTGAGCTTCCACTGGAAGGTAAACTCCTTAATGGTTAGGAGTAAGATGATGATTTCTTTAAATATCACATTCATGCATAAACCATAAGTTATATTATTTCAATTGACTCAGGTGGGAGCTCTTGATGGAAGGAAATGTTGCATAGTCCAAAGGAATTGTTAGATGATATTTTAAGTTTCCGATATCGTACCTACTGCATTCTATACCTGTATACTTGTATACCTGTCGCATTCTATAGGAAAAAAGAAAGACATATAAAGCTGAGAGTTTTGAGATTCCTCTATTCTACAATCAGGTTGTGTTGTTAGAATATTTGAATAGACGTTCCCTTCTATCGAAGATTCTTTATTTCGGTTTTCCGTCTTAGTTTGCCAGCCAGTATTATTAAATCTGCTAGATAAAAAGTACACTAAAAATGGAAAAATAAACTATTTTTAACAAAAAAATATTAAAACGACTTCAAATCAGTACTAAAAAGCGAAAAATAAACTGAATTAGATATTTAATTCCAAGCTAAAAAATACCTACCTACCTGTTTAAAGTATAATACCCTATTACTAATCTGTTTGAAGTCGGTGCCAGCCTAATGAGGTTGTATCACTCAGTTTGAGCCGTCGACTAGGTACGATCACACTCAAGTGCGAGGTGGTGTGAAGTAGCGAGCGGTAACAGATGTACGTACTAAGTAGTACGTAGCTTAACAAACTCCTTAGGCTTGGCACCGACTTCAAACAGATTAGTAATAGGGTATTATACTTTAAACAGGTAGGTAGGTATTTTTTAGCTTGGAATTAAATATCTAATTCAGTTTATTTTTCGCTTTTTAGTACTGATTTGAAGTCGTTTTAATATTTTTTTGTTAAAAATAGTTTATTGCATTTAACTTAACATAATGCCTCCACACAGGTGCATCCTGTTTCACCGCCAATGTGTTAAGAATGCTGTTGGTGCTAGCCCAGGCTCTGCTTGGTAATGAGGCGGTCCTGTTGTGAATGATCGCATGGTAGTCGTTTGTTCGCGCTACCGCAAACATGTTCGACGCGCTGCAGAACCTAGGCTGCCTCAACAGCACTCTAAATCCATTATTGTATTGGCACAGGGCATCTAGAGACTTCCGCGTACCATTGACCCACAGACTACTCGTGTAGAACGTCGGGCAGTACGCCTTAAACAGGGTTATTTGACTTTGTTACTACATCGAGCAAATCTGTGAGCCAACATGTTGCATCTAGCTGCTAGTGCCCTGCGCTCACGTTCTATATCCATCTGGTCCTTAAGGTTCTCAGCAACATAGTGCCCCAAATATTTAAAATGAGTAACCATTCTGAGGGGGCATCCATTGAGGGTTATTAATGGCAAATACGTTAGATGTCTACCGTAATATCACTATATACTATTGTAAGCGTTTCGATTGTTTTAAAAATTGTTTAATTCAGGTTTTAGATGAAAACATCTTAATAGCTTCGGGTTATATAGTCGCTGTAAAGTCTAAGGGATCTAAAAATAATCATTTTGAAGTAAATGATAACTACGAAGATATGAACATTACTGCGGCTGATTTTTATTGTTTACTTCAAGAACGTGATTACTCATACAGGTAAAATTATAACTTAATAATTCTAGTACCTATCAATCTATGGTAAGAATTTAGCTTGAATTAATTAATATTTAGTCCGTGTAGTGACGGATTAAGAATTCTATATTAAGTCACTACCCCATATCAATCCGTGGGTGTCGTAAAAGGCGACTAAGGGAGAAACCTTAAATAGATAAGAGCACTGAAAGAAAAGGAAAATTCGTAACAAAACCATACCCGATACACCCCCGACCCGTCTGTCTGGCCATCGTGGTATAGTAGGCTAAAATCTCTTCACAATCTTCAGAGGAGACCCCTGCTCAGCAGTGGGATGTTTTTAGGTTGAAATGATATTTTAAGTCAAAAACCTTAACTTGATTGTATAACTATAAGTATCGAATAAAGTAAAAACAATAAACATCTTGAATGATAATTTGCTTCAGTGGAGAGTTTCGCACAATAGAACGAGTGAGTCCATGTTTGAGTAAAGCGGAGTTAGTATGGCGCAACAACTGGGTCACCTGTATCGATGGCATGTTACAACTGCATCTGCTGCGACAAGCACAAGATACAGTCTCTAAGCTCACATATATCAGAAGACTCTCCATTAATATTGATCAACATACCCAGAGTATAAACGTTGCCTCGGGAGACAAAGCTTTGTTGACGACTGAAGTAAATACAAAATTTAATATGACAAGGTATGCAAATAAAAGTATTCTGCTATATCTAATTAGTATGTATTATAAATTAGCCATAATAAATTATTTTTTTTTTTCATTTTTCCCAAACTAAGGTGTGGTGGTATTTTTATCGAAGATGTCAGATATCACAATACACCAGTACCGGCAGGAAATAAAATTGAATTGCAAACTTTACAGTTCGTTCAAAATGGAGAGACTACTCTAAATGTAAGTAAAATCATTAATTTTCTTATATATATTTTTTAAGAGTAAAGAATAAATCCATCCCTTTTTTTAGATTGAGTCGTCTCTGCGAGTTTTTCTACAAATAGTGGCAGAAAACATAAATAAGAATATGTTAAAAATTGTTGGCATAACCAATTGTACATCGGAAGGATCTGTGTTTGAAAAAATGCAAAATATTGGATCAAGTTTATTCGATATCAAAATTCACTACGATGGAGTCGATCTACAATCTAGTATTAAGAACTGTATACTATTTAAAGAAGCAGATGTTGTCATAGTCAATAATTTATCAACGGATAATAATGTGAGTAAAACCTTTTTTTTTGTGATTATATTCAATACATGCAATTAACTAAAAGAGTAATATAAAATGTAACTATGTACTTGTTTCAATATACAGTTGAGTCAACAACTATACCGTTTGCTGCGGTCAGATATCTACGTCATTACTGAAGAAGATCTGGTGTCAGGCAATCGTATGCGTCCTGCAGCATTGTATAGCGTGTTATCGACTCTATCTGGTGAACGCAACACGCGGTCACGATTACAACTTGTACGTTGGAGGCCAACACCTTTAGCTCCTGTCGCTACTGCAATCACTATACGAACTCCTACAGATTATCCTCTCTTAAGTTCTGCACGGGCCAACTTGCCGTCCAGTCATCGTCTTCTGGTGTTTAGTCCTCATCCAGCGCCAGCAAATCTCAAAAATCTTATTCATGCTTGGAGGAAAGAGGCAGACCGTAATTTGATCCAACTAATAATGGTGAATAATGAAGGCAATAACTTGTTTGTGGATGAGCTACCAGAAATTGAGTTAGCGTTCAGTGTTGTAAATCAAGTAAGTCTTGTATAAAATATGATGTCGATTAAAATATTTATTATGGTGTATATACTTCAATTGTTTACACGATAAACTATTTTTCTAGTGTAAATGGGGAGGAGAATACTATTTACCAATCCATAATAAAACAACAACAGATAAAGCAACGTTGAAACTGTCCCAAGTTGGCAATTTTGAATCACTATATTGGACAGAGTTATCAGATATCAAGAAAAACGATCTCATTGTGAACGTAAGTATCTACTAATAAAATAAATTTATTTGTCTAATTTAATTTACTTATCGTAAAACTACAAAGAGTTGCATTCATATTCAGGTTCACTACGCTGGCCTCAGCAATGTAGATGTCAAGAAAGCTAACGGAACTGTTGTATTTGAAAATAATTGTTTTGGAATGGATTTTAGCGGAATAATGCCAAGGTAAAACTTTTTAAATATTTTTGAACCAAAAATCTTTGTACATCTACGACAGACTGATCTACAACAAAAAATGTCTTTTCAATGAACAGCGGAGAGCGTGTTATGGGTATAGTGGCGGGCGGCTCGGCAAGTAGTCAGGTGCGCGCGCAGCCGGAGCTGCTGTGGCCGGTGCCGGCGCACTGGAGCCTCGAGGACGCCGCCACTGTGCCGCTCGCATATGCGCACGCATTTTACGCCCTCACGTATTATAAGGTACCTATGATATACTTAAGTATGCCTAAATGCCTATATATGCAAAAAGTCGGAAACTGGTATTCGTTTAATTGTTTCTGAGCACATGTGCAAGGTTTCAAAGTCCATACAAACTTGGATCCGAGTAATTTAATCCGGTTATCGATTAAATTATCCAAATATCAGGTTCTGTTTAACAACTTAGGCTGTACGTTGTCTGTCAGTCAGTCATTTACGGTAGGTACTGTTTCTATTAAATTAATTTCAACATTACATTTGACGGCCTGTTGGTCTAGTGGTTAGTGACCCTGACTGCTAAGCCGGAAGTCGTGGGTTCGATCCCCACCCAGGACAAATCTTTGTGTGATGAGCATAAAGGTTTGTTCTGTGTCTGGGTGTAATTTATCTATAATATGTATGTATTTACAAAAAATAAAAATGTATTTAAGTAGTATATCAGTTGTTTAGTACCCATAACACAAGCAAATATATATTGCTTACTTTGGGACTAGATGGCGCTGTGTGAATGTGGTAAAAAAAAACAAACAAACAAACAAAACAAACATTTTTTTTGATTTTTAGGGTTGGAACGGAAGTCTAACGTCGAAGTCCAGTGTTTTAATTTGCGGTGGATGTGGGTCAGTCGGTCAAGCTCTTTTATCTGTTACTCTCTCGATGGGCTGCAATGTATTTATAACTGTTAGTGATATGCGAAAGAAGAAATTTTTGCGCAAAATGTTCCCTGAATTAAAAGGTATGTATGAAAAATTTATTAAAATCATTCATGTTATTAAATATGAAATGTACCTACTTATTAACCAACATTTTATAATTATTTCAGAGAATCACATTGGAAATTCCCGCGACATTTCCTTTGCAGATATGGTTTTACAAGAAACTAATGGTATGGGTTGTGATTGTGTCGTCTTAACCAATGTAAAACAAGAGTTAAAAAATGTAAGATACAATGTTTGAACTCATTTTTTCCTTTAGTAACTTATATTTAGATAAAGTAAAAACTTTTTTACAAGATTTTTAAACGACTTCAAAAAAGGAGGAGGTTATATGTTCGACTGTATGTATTTTTTTTTTTTTTTATGTATGTTCAACGATTACTCGAAGATGCCTGAACCGATTTAAAAAATTCTTTTTTTGTTTGAAAGGGTATACTTCCGAATTGGTCCCCTATTCATCACGTCAAGTTCTGATGATGGAATCTCAGGGAAATCGAAGGCAACCCTCAAATTTTATAGGCACATGTTACTTTTTTCATATATTTTTTAAAGTTATTCAAGTATTTACGTCTGATAGTCAACATCTCGTGTTGATGAGCTGGTGATGGAAGGTATAACTCCTTAACTGTTAGGAGTTGGAGGATAATTCTTTCGACATTATAGGTTCCTATAAACCAATAGTTGTATTCTTGTAGGTTATTTAGGTGAGCTGATACTGGAAGGTATAACTCCTTAACTATTAGGACTTGGAGGATAATTCTTTCAATATTATAGGTACTTATAAACCTATAGTTGTATTCTTGTAGGTTATTCAGGTGAGCTGTCAGTAGAAGGTATAACTCCTTGACTCTTAGGAGTTGGAGGATAATTCTTTCGACATTATAGGTACTTATAAACCTATAGTTGTATTCTTGTAGGTTATTCAGGTGAGCTGTCACTGGAAGGTATAACTCCTTAACATTTAAGAGTTGGAGGATAATTCTTTCAACATTATAGGTACTTCAACAACTTCAACTTCTTAATGTTTAGGAGTAAGAAGATGATTTCTTTAAATATCACATCCATGTATAAACCTTAAGTTGTGTTATTTCAAGTGTCTGAGGTGAGAGCTCTTGATGGAAGATAAAGTTGTATAATTCAAAGGAATTCTTAGATGATATTTTAAGTTTTCGATATAGTATCTAACCTGCATTGTATACCTATAATTGTTACCTGTCGCATTTTATAGGAAAAAAGATAGACATAAAAAGCTGAGAGTTTTGAGATTCCTCTATTCTACAATCAGGTTGTGTTGTTAGAATATTTAATTCCCTTCTATCGAAGATTCTTTATTTCGGTTTTCCGTCTTAGTTTGCCAGCCAGTATTATTAAATCTGCTAGATAAAAAGTACACTAAAAATGGAAAAATAAACTATTTTTAACAAAAAAATATTAAAACGACTTCAAATCAGTACTAAAAAGCGAAAAATAAACTGAATTAGATATTTAATTTCAAGCTAAAAAATACCTACCTACCTGTTTAAAGTATAATACTCTATTACTAATCTGTTTGAAGTCGGTGCCAGCCTAATGAGGTTGTATCACTCAGTTTGAGCCGTCCACTAGGTACACGCAAGTGCGAGGTGGTGTGAAGTAGCGAGCGGTAACAGATGTACGTACTAAGTAGTACGTAGCTTAACAAACTCTTTAGGCTTGGCACCGACTTCAAACAGATTAGTAATAGAGTATTATACTTTAAACAGGTAGGTAGGTATTTTTTAGCTTGAAATTAAATATCTAATTCAGTTTATTTTTCGCTTTTTAGTACTGATTTGAAGTCGTTTTAATATTTTTTTGTTAAAAATAGTTTATATCTTACGAGTTAGGTACGTAAGTACTAAGTACCTATGTTTATTAAATGGTACTTATGACTAATAGGTACCTATATCCATGGCAAATCACAGTTTTCTGGTACTAAGAGTCTCTGAGCTAAGCTACGGACGGACAGCCGGACAGGACGAAACTTTTTAGGGTTTCTTTTTGACTACGAAACCTTAAAAAGCATCCTCCGTGGAAGAAAGTATGCATGCATGACAAATTTCCTTTATTTAGAGATTTTTGATTTAAAATATATATTATATAAGATATATTTTTGCAGACTGTCTTTAAATGCGCTGCGAAGATATTGGGCCGAGTAATCGATTTGTCACAAATCATAAGCCAAGAAAATTTCAGTTATGGATTTGGCTTCTTAACTGGCGAAAGAGCTTATACAGCTATTGACTTTTCATCAATAATCAAAAATGAAAATAAAGCAGAAATGAAAGTAAGTACTGAAATTTGTAATAGGTCTTTGTGGGCCTATCCCATTTATCGAGGAAGGCTATAGGCTATAATATAACATCACACTACGGTACTTTTAGTAAAACTAATAAAAAAAAAAAAATGCAATAGGTACCGCGCGGGGCTTCGCTCCCTTCTTTCTTTGTTTGGCTACTGTACGGCGCCTATTGGCCATAGCGTGATGTTATATAGCCTGCCTCGATAAATGGGCTATCCAACACTAAAAGAATTTCAAAAACCGGTCCAGTAGTCAGTTCTTGCCCCGCGCGACTTCTAGATAGAACATAATATATACATAAACCTATCGTAATTCCAGGGGCTACAAGTAATGTTGAGTGATGCCATTGCCCGCGGATATGTTCGTCCACTATCACGCGTTACGTACGAACCTCAAGAAACACCGCGCGCCTTCCGACTGCTGGAGGCGAGCCGCCACAGAGGCCGTGTGTTGCTGCATATGAAAAGCAACAACCCGCCGTGTGTACTAAATAACAGGTAGGTACTTACTTTACATGTCAATGCATAGGTATGTAATTGTAAAACTAGGTAATGGCATTGGGGTCTTAGTATTAATTTTAATAGTAATTTTTAGGGTTCCGTAGTTCTGACTAGGAACCCTTATAGTTTCGTTATGTCCGTCTGTCTGTCTGTCTGTCTGTCCGAGGTTTTGCTAAGAGACCGTTAGTACTAGAAATCTGTAATTTTGTAGGAGTATGTATATCAATTACGTCAACAAAGTGGTAAAATAAAATTTTGGAAAATATTTTTTTTTAGGGTAGCTCCCATACATGTGAAGTGGCGAAGAATATTTTTTTTTTGTCTACCCCATTGTGTGGGGTATCGTTGAATAGGTCTTCTAAAATGACTTGGGGGTTACTAACATTATTTTTCGATTTAATGGTCCATTTACGAAATATTAAACTTAAAAGAGCAAATTTTTGTTCCAGTAGGGCGTCCCCCCCCCTCTAAAAGCTAAACTGCTGGCTTGAAAAATCTGGAAAAATTAATGATGATAGTGCATTTTATGAACTTTAAATGAAAACTATAGCGGTTAAGATAACTTTATTACTTTAGCAGTAATAGTCGTTGAACTTCGGTGTTGGATAATTTTGTACCAAATACAAAATCCTTAGCATTAATCCTATAAAGTGACTAAGATAAAGTAGTTGCTTGTTTATAACGGGTAAAGACTTGCATTTAAAAACAAAATATCAAGTAAATAATACATCCATACATATTATAAAAGGCTTTGTCCGACAGACTACCACAGCCTAAACCGCTAGTCGTAGCGACTTGAAATTTGGAGGGTGTATTTGTCCTAATGTCTAGAGGTGTACTAAGAAAGGGTTTTTTAAAATTCAACCCCTAAGGGGGTGAAAAGGGATAAAAACGATTGTATGAAACTTCTTTGTTTTTTAACTTAAAGATTTGAAAATTTGTTATGGGGTACTACTATCAAAATAAAAAATACCCTCATCAATATTTTTGACAAGGGTGGCTTTGGAAGGGTGAAATTGGGGATGAAACGTTGTATGAAAAGATCTTTGTTTTGAAGTTAACGTTTTGCAAATTAGTATTGGGATAGGAAGTTAAAATGTTGTTTTTAATGTTTTTGATAGGGGGTGAAATATTAAATAGACAGTTCTTTGCTTTTCAAGTTATATGTTTGGTAATACGCAATTAGAACTTCAGTTAAGATGTGAGTTAATGGGTTGTTTTTGGTGTTTAAAAAACTTACCCTAAGGGATGAAATAGGTGTGAAAATTATTAGAAATTGATATGGTTGTCGTTTTCAAGGTTTTCAGGGACGCTGATTACGAAAATGTTATCTATATTGACGTAAAATGAAATTCAACTCTAGTGGGGTGTTGTAGAATTCATGAATTGCACTTAAAACAAAGATCTATGTAATTTCGGATAAGGCCAAGTTGGCGTCCAAAAAGCTCGGTGTGCTCAACAGAGCAAGGCGGTACTTCACACCTGGGCAACGACTGCTTTTATACAAATCGCAAGTCCGGCCCCATATGGAGTACTGCTGTCACCTGTGGGCGGGAGCACCTGGATACCAGCTTGGGCCTTTTGACTCGGTTCAGAAGCGCGCTGTGAGAATCGTCGACGATCCTATACTAACAGGCGGTATCGAACCCTTAAGTATAAGGAGAGACTTTGCCTCCCTATGTGTGTTCTACCGCCTGTATAATGGGTTGTGCTTTGAAGAACTGTTTGAGATTATGCCCACGGCCACCTTCTACCATCGCACCGCTCGCCATCGACAGGGAGTTCATCCCCACACCTTGGAACCGAAATGGTCTCGAACCGCGCGGTTCCAGAGGAATTTCCTCCCAAGAACTATCAGGTTGTGGAATGAACTCCCTAACGAGGTTTTCCCAAGGGACCACAGTATGGGGTTCTTCAAAAAAGGAGTGAATAGGTTTCTTAAGGGTCGGCAACGCGCTCGTGATGCCCCTGGTGTTGCAGGCGCCCATAGGCTACGGTAACCGCTTACCATCAGGCGGACCGTACGTCTGTTTGCCACCGTCGTGGTATAAAAAAAAAAAAAAAAATATTGAAATCTACGCGGACGAAGTCGCGGGCAAAAGCTGTGATATATAAATTTGCTTACTAAGCAATTGAAAAACTTACTTATCTAAAATTAAAAAAAAATAATACCCTGTACTTTTATGGCATAGATCTACAGGTTTAACCATAAGTATTGAATTATCTAACAAATGTGTTAAAATAAATAAGAATAAAACCAAAATTCCACTCTGTATGTGGCTGTTATCCTACCAACAGCACCACCTATCTCTCTAGAAATGATCCAATCTTTCAAGCTGAAACAATTTAACAGACTCATGAAATTTCATTAAAATCGGTTGGAATATTTTCAAATACTTGTGTACCTATATATATTATTATGATGAACATCGTAGCTTTTTTGCTGCGGAACCCTACATTGAGCATGATCCGACATGCTCTTAACCGGTTTTATACAATAAATGTGTAATAATAGTAGGTACATTATGATATAAGTGCGGTAAGTTGATAATTACAGCCGAGGGGATATTGCTAGCCCGAGCCGCAAGCGAGGGCTACAAGAAAGCAGATGCTGTAATTATCAAAGCGCACGTATGACATACGACGTTTTATAACATATTTGCGAGGAAATAAATGAAACTCGGACTTTCTTAGAAAAAACAATACAGCGAAAAGAAAAAGCGCGCGGAATAATTTTACTTGTCACAAATTTATCGATGCGCGCGCATCAGCGCTTTTTTTTAAGGCAAAAACACAAAAACAACCAGTATTACTAATGAAGTAAATTAATATTTTTGTGTTTTAGTACAGATATATGTGGTTGTAATTTATGGTCTAAATTAATTAAATTAAAGAATTAAATGTTTATTTTATATAATTATATCATAATTATTTTATCTACCAAAGTTAATTAATTTTATACATAAAATGTTGACCACTTTTCTGACATAAAAACTCTTTGCTAAGATTTAAAAAAGTATCGTTCGTTTTAGACGGAGCCCCTTGATTATTAGTATGTGAGCATGAGAAGCCGTGCATTTTACTTTACATTACCGCACTAGTGCGTAATGAGATACATTACAACACTGAAATTGGTGAAACAAGAGACCCTTTACGAGCAAATATGTTATAATAGTACATTATGATATAAGTGCGGTAAGTTGATAATTACAGCCGAGGCGATATTGCTAGCCCGAGCCGCAAGCAAGGGCTACAAGAAAGCAGAGGCTGTAATTATCAAAGCGCACGTATTACATACGACGTTTTATAACATATTTGCGAGGAAATAAATGAAACTCGGACTTTCTTAGAAAAAACAATACCTACAGCGAAAAGAAAAAGCGCGCTGAATAATTTTTACTTGTCTGTCACAAATTTATCGATGAGCGTGCATCTGCGGTTTTTTTAAGGCAAAGGCACAAAAACAGCCAGTATTAGGTACTAATAAAGTAAATTAATATTTTTGTGTTTTATTTCAGATAAATGGTTTTAATTTATGGTCTAAATTAATTAAGTTAAAGAATTAAATGTTTATTTTATCTACATATATAATAATTATTTTATCTCCCAAAGTTAATTTTATTCATAAAATGTTGAACACTTTTCTGACATAAAAACTCTTTGCTATTTAAAAAAGTACCGTTCGTTTTAGACGGAGCATCTTGATAAACCGTGCGTTTTACATTACATTATCGCACATGTGCGTAATGAGATACATTACGATATTGAAATTGGTTAAACAAGAGACCTTTTACGAGCAAATGTGTTATAACATTATTAACATTTTTAATTGCAGAATCTCATGCGACCCAAATCAATGTCAGCTTCTACTATTTGATGAAGAAACACTCGGACTCCAACTTGCGGATAGACTTGTACATCGTGGTGCTAAAAGATTACACATACACAGCAAAATTGTTTCGATTCCTAAATTTCAACAAAAATTAAGGTATGATATGAAGTGGAGGTGAAGTGAAATCCGTGTAGTGACGGATTAAGAATAAGTCACTACCCCAATCTCAACCCATGGGTGTCGTAAAAGGCGACTATAGGATTAAGCTTATGCAGACAAGAGCACTGCGAGAAAAGGAAAATTTGAAACAAACCCTATACCAAATCGTCTAGCCAGCGTGGTATAGTGGGGTAAATTCCCTTCACATACTTTGGAGGAGCTCGTGCCCAACAGTAGGACATTTATGGGTTGAAATGATGATGAAGTGAAAGACGAAAAATCAAATTATGGTACACCTGGCCTGACTGTCTTTGATGTCCTCTTGTTTTGCATAAATTTAGACTTTGAAACAGTTGCTGGTGTTTGCTGGACACATCAAGCGGAGAACAGGACCAGTTATATTTTATGAGTGAAACTTCGGTATTTTTCAGGTCATGGCAAAGTAGTGGAGTGCAAGTCCAAGTGTCGTCAGATAACTTGTACACAGCGAATGATGTTGCAAATCTGTTAAATGATGCTTATCGACTGGGCTCAATACAAGGGATATATTCTATTGTTGAAGTTAATCAAAATATACATGAATCTTTATTCACTGTTCTGGATACAGCATCGAGACAATTGTGTCCAAGTTTAAGGTACTTAGTTGACTAACTTTTTAATGTGTGTGTTTTTATTTATTGGTGAATTTGTATGAATTCATAACATTATGTAATGTTTGTGGTTTTTGCAGTTATTTTGCAGTAATAAACATGGGTGATGCAATGAGTGGCCATTCTACTTGTATATCTCGCGTGCGCAGTAAATTACCTGTAACTATGTTGTCTCTATCTGAGTTTAATAAAGTAAGTGGTTGAATTAAAGTTTTTATCAGTTATCTACCTACTAAATATATTATGACTAAAGTTGACAAAAAATTGTAGAACGCTCCATCAATCTCTAGCAACAGCTAAGCTTTACAATATAAGTAAAATTAAAATAACAAAGGTCTTTTACGATAAGAAATTTTCATTCATTAGGTAGGTACCTGTAAGCCGTACCAAAAAAAAAATTTCTGGCCTTACAAATGTGGTCTTCCGTCGCTTACTCGGATAAGTGGCTCAAGAACGCACAGTGACATAGCTCTAAAAATCGATGTCTGTTCTGTGGACATAGTGCTAAGGACCTAACAAAGTGGTTAAGATTTTTATTAAACTTATACCTACTAACAAAACTGTTGGACTTACTTTCCTATACATGTTAGTTTATAAAATATATTATTATTATTATATTATTATTTATTTAACTAAACTAATACAGTTAGAAAGGCTAGTGTAAATTGAGCAATAAACATTATCGTGCTTGATCAAATTAGGATTCATAAAGTTTTGTAATATATTGTAGGGTACAAATGCAAGTTGGCGAGACGCATTGGATGCAATCGAACGTGCACTACAAACTGGTGATGGAGTGATGGTAGCGCGAGCCGTACCCAAAAATAAACCCACAATGCTAGAGCAAATTGCAACAATAGCTGGTAAGACATTTTTCTTTACGAAAAGACAAGATTTTTGTGCAAATGTAATATATTAATTGGAATATTTGCAGGCATTACAATAACAAAGGATACACCTCTGTCTATTACGTTGGAAGAACTTGGAGTTAAAGATGATAAGATATCTTCCATTGTTACCTTCTTAAGAGCCTTATACAATGCTTCATTCCAAGAAATACAGGTTCCTGAATTGACTCTTGAAACGTAAGTTTGTCAGTCCCTAATTATTTATTGTAGAAATCATGTACCTATGGAAATGCGTTTCATAGAAAATTATTAAAAACAGCGATGAGAACTTTAAAAAAAACTTGGAATTTTATGGACATCAAAATCAAGATTGTTAAGCTAAAGCAGCAGCTTGGTTGGACAAAGTTGTATTGGTTTATCTTTCATGGGGGAAATAGGGTTTACGCTACGTACCTACATGTAGCAATTTTAATATGTAGGCAATTAGGTATGATTGGTTTCCTTTTGTTACTAGATTATTGAACTTGGAGAAATCGGACGTCATCTTCGAGGACACCAAGGGTTTGGGAACATTCTTGTCGCATGTAGATTCAGATGAACTTACAGCTACTACAGAAATGGTATTCATGCCAACTATCACTACCGGTGCATCTTTGGTAAATATTATTTATATCTTATTATAGAGTTTAGATGAATGAAGGATCATAAGCATTTTATTCAAAATGACGTAACTAATTAGTCCCAAAAAAGGGCCCTGGATAAATTTGGATAGATACTGGACCTATCCTAATTCATGGAGGGCTCTTTTGGCCGATTGTTACGAAGTGCAAGAGTGGTTTTTTTTTACAACATAAACTTAATAAGACATTAGAGGGTATTGTTAGGACCCCGTATCATTGAGAAAATTATGCCGCTGTTTATAATTTTTATTAGGTACCCTATATGTAAATTTTGTTTAATTTTACAGCGTGATGACGAATTCGACGCTACTCAGTCGTACCTTTGCATAGTGCCTGGCGTGGAGGGTCACCACGAACGATTCAGGAAGTTGTGCGAGCGGCTCAAGCTCCCTGCTATCGTACTGCAACCAGGACTCGATCATCCACACGAGACTGTGCGAGACACGGCGGAAAGATTCACTAAAGTACGTGAATATTTATCTATTAAAACTATAGTATTATTATTATTATGCACATCTTCCAAATACCCAACAGCAACAATATACCACGTACCTACCTACTTATCTATCTACTGACCTTTTATAAAACCAATACGTTTTTATTACAGTCACTGGCGACAAAGACAGCCGTGAAGGATAACTTTTACATATTAGGTTATGAAAGTGGAGTTTTAGTCGCTCTAGAAATGGCAAGAATTTTAGAAGATCAAGGTAAGAATGTTTTACGAATAAATTTAATATTACTAAATAATATACTCGTATGATATGGCCAGTTTTAGCTTTTAGCAGCAAAGCTGTCTCGATTTTATAAGCAGAATTCTAAAATTAATCGATTAATCAATACCTACCTACTTTTTCTAAGTTGTGGATCGTCGCATAATTTAGGTGGAGACTAGAGCCTAATTGAATTACTTAGTCTTTAAAATATTGAATTCCAAAAGACCTAACTAGGTAGGTAAGTACAAAGTTATGACTAGCAAGTCTTTGATTTCTTTGTTTTTTTTTTACAGGATTATCTGGTACAGTGTATTGTGTTGGATATACACCGGATGAATTCAGCACAGTAATAGAAGAACATCTGTCAGAGTATAAAACTGAAGAACAGCTTCAGGATGCCTTGGTGCGACATATGTTCAAACTGATGGTAGGAGAAGACATTATTGGACTTGATAAAGCACTTCAAAACGCCACAACTTGGTCTCAGAAAGTGGATATTTGTGTGCGGTTTTTGAGAGGCCGCGTGTCACATTCTGTGCAGTATGCTAGTGCTATAATACAAGCAGCGTTTGCGCGTTTAGAACAAGCACGTCGGTACAGTGTAGCGTCGCATGCGCTGCGCTCTCGCGTGGTCCTGCTGCGCGCTGCTCCCACGCACCACGCGCCGGATGCGTCATCTATGCAGCGACACTCTCAACAACCGGTGTTCGTGCACCAGCTGCACGCACCTTTAGCGCACGCCGCAGAAGACACTCGCTGTGCAGCTATCGTCAACCAATACCTACATTCAGAAATTTTGGAAACATTTCAAAAGAAAAATATATGTGACGGTTATCTTCTAAATCCTAATAGTTTCATGACTGTCCACACGGGTGATGCTGATGATGAATAAATGTGTTACTTTACTTAATTATTTATTTCAATAAAAATGATTTTTGTGTGTACATAAGTATTTATTTACTTGTAGTCAGGATGATCGTAGCGGCGCCGCGCCGCGCAGTGAGCGTGGTTTAATGAATTCTTGATAGTCCTTTTTCGACGAATTACTACTCTGACTATAAATGCGAAAGAGATGGATTGATATTGATGATGAGATACTCGTTTATGAGTGTGCGCCAGTGCGCAGATGAGTGCAGTAGGTACCTACCTACCTACCTCACTTCCCCCAATAAATGGCAGAAAAATTGGAGTGTAAAGCTGGCGCAAAGGCAACTCCCGTCTTAATGCGCCTAGATATCATCACTAGCTTTTCCCGGAGATACGCTCTGATGGAATTTTGTTTGCCCACTATTCAGCATTAATATTGATTGTAGCCTTCCTCGTTAAATCTACCCAGCACTAAAAGATATTTTTCAATTAGAAATAGTATACCTATAGTTCCTGAGATTAGCGCATTCAACCAAACAAACAAACAAACTCTTCAGTTTTACCTATAGGTATATATATATAATATTATGAGTACCTACCTATAAAAGTAAGTATAGATATCTACTAGGTACCTTTTTTTCAACTTCGGTTTTGTGCGTGTAATATTAATTTTTAACAGCTATGCATGCTTCTGGACCTTACTCGACAGTGGCGCCAATCTGTATATCTAAGTATTTATACACAAATAATAATTTATTGTTTGGACATTAGGTACTTGACACCTTTAAATTTATGCTTATTATAATTTCAAAAGCGATGTCAACTTCTTTACAAATTTTACCCGTTCGCTAGTTCTGAAGCATTTGATAAAGATGCACTGCTTTCCTTTAATTATGTAATCGAATGGAATGCATATTAGAGGTAGTGGACGCAACACTATAGCATTATTGTAAAAGAAAAATAAACGAGTTGTTACTACTCGGGGAAATACTAGAATTTAAACGCACCTTTTTACTCATGGATATAGCATTTAACCACAGAACACTTATACCCTGACGGCATTTAACCTCATAGTTTTTACTTTTGTCTATTGCTCCAACTGTCACTGTCAATCGATTTTTTTTAAATTTATTTAACGACCATGGATACTAGTCCTTTAAACCTACTGTCAATCGATCTTTATGAATGTTACCATGTAGAAGAACTTACCCATAAGAACTAGTAAAGTACCTAGTGATACTAGTTACTAAACTTATTAATAGTGAGATGGGTACTACCATGGAACAGGGCTTATGGTCATTGACTATTGCTATGAGTAGGTACCGGTTGATATAAAAAAAATAAAAATAAATTAAAAGCATTTAGTTGAGCCAATCAGAAACCCATACAATGCTGCCAGCCTGTTGGGACTTTTTTTCCTTTTTTCCAGATAGTTTTTATTTGTATATATTATTGGTTAAATTGAGTTTAAAATATTGTAAGTATATATTTAGTAAGACACATACATAATTATAAAAACACGACACAAATTCATTTTTTTTTAATTATTTTTACGAAACAAATAAAAATTAACAAAAGCACAAAAAATTTCAGTGTAGAAATCAATAACGTTGTATATCGTTTGCATTAACGTCCAGTTTCAGGGTGATTATCCATTTTGAGAGTTGTAACATTGCATTGATGTGTCATACGTCATTGTCAACAAATGTCAATCCGTCTCGTTTATTCGTTCATGTGTGTGTGCCTGCGGTTAGCGCAGTGAGAATACTGAGAATTGCAGCATATTTTGTGATTTAAATTTCGCAGTGCCCTTAAATTCTTTAACATATTTATTACTAATTATAAGTCAAAAAACGGTTGTACTGAAAACATGGAGAACCTTTCTATAGGTAAGATTTATTTTTAATATTTCTAACCTAAACATACACGTATGCAAATGTAAAGTTAAACTAAGTAACGTCGTGCCTGTTTAGGTGAGATTTACACTTCGGAAAAGAGAGGCAACGACGACAGTGGAGATGGGACAGAAGAAAAACCCTTCAAAACGATCTTGCAGGCCATGCGTAAGGCCGAGAAGGAGCCGTTTCCGACCATTTACGTGGACGCCAAAGAGGAAGGAAAAGTGTATGATGTTGCGGCAAAGTCACAGTTGAAGAAAGTCCATAAGATCTGGGTAAGAGAAAACTATAAGGCAGCTGATAAAGCCAAAGCTGAAGACGAAACAAATGAAAAAAGGCAACTGAACTTGGAGGAGGCCAAAAAGGTTATCATTGCAGAGGACCCGAGCCTGCCTAAAGCTAAAACTATCAAAATTAGTGACAGTAAGTGCTTTTTCTTTAAAATTTCTATCAATTATGTTGGTAATAATCTAATAGTATTGTATCATTTTGTAGGTTTTATTGACAGTAGAGGTATCTTAATAGGATTATTCATAGTAACTTTGTTGAAAACATCTGAAAGTTAGATAGTAAAACCTATTAATATAAAACTGCTGACCCATACTGATAGTTTAATTAGTTTGTTAGTTATAAAACAGTTTATGTGTGAAATTTTCTCCACGTTCCTTTTCCTTTTAAGGAAACTAGTGCCCAGCAGGGGGACGTTTATGGGTTGAAATGATTATGATGATGTGTGCAATATAAAAATTTATTTAATTCTAATACTTAATAATCAAATTCAAAATTATAATTAAATTGATTCACAAAACAAGTGTTCATGGAATCAAGTATTTATCAGGTGATTACAATTATGCTTGATTGTCAGTTACTGAAGCTACTTGCAGATCCTGAGCCATTTCTATTAACCTTCCTCACACTGCACTCATGAATAGCTACATTATTCAGAGATGGTGCATCCACCATAACTGCACAAATCATCACTTAGGCAGTCAAAATGTTCAAAGGCTCGCTGACTTTATAATAGAATCTGACTTACTTAGCTAGTTCCATATGAGTTTATGCATATTGAACTTAGAAATGTGGTGTAATGCAATACTGTGATTGCCTTGGTGGGGCAGCGGCTATGTATTAATGTTGCTCCAGAGGTCCCAGGTGCTATCCCTATACCCCGATGCATAAACTGTATTGTGTTTTTCCGCTTTGATATTGTCAGTATCAGCCCGGACTCTGACAAAATGTACTTGGTTAATAGCAATAGGCGCACTTTCTATTACGTGGAACTAAACCCAGCTGGTGAAATGTGGGTGACATACACCTATGCCTACCCCTTCGGGAAAAAAAGCTTGATGTTACACTATGTTTTTAACTGTTCATAGATGATGATGCAAACAGTACATAATATTGCAGCATACAGCTATGAGTCATAATAACTGATTTCACAGTTTGTTCATTTCAATTCAAGCAGGAATGCACTGTGCAATTAATTATTTCTTGAACTAGAATTTTAAATAGAGAGGTACCTTATTACAATATAGTTATAATTATCAGCCAAAGTTATTTTGTCAAAATGTTAATGACGAAAGCATTAATTTTCATGTGTAGATTTTGCATATAGTGACAGAAAGTGCCTGTTAGAAAATTTAAGTTATATCTATTTTATTTTGTATATTTGATAATTACAATGTAATATTCAGATAAATAAATTAGTAGACATAATTATAATAATAGCCCTTCTTCAGATAGGGGTTCATGTGTGTTACAGTAGTGTATCTTAAGAAGTATACACTGTCTTGGCAAACCTTTCTGTTTGCCTGTTGACAAAGATCTCCTCCAGTTGCATTCAGTTCTATCGCCAACTGTCCTAGTCCATGTTTTGCCTGCCACCACCTTTATATCAACCCATCTTTCAATGGTCTCACCTAATATAGCGAAGGATTATATATCTTTTTTTATTAATTTTCATTTTGATGAGTAAGTTACAGACTTACTTGTATAATTATAAACCAGTTGTCTATATTGTTATTTATACCACACACACATAGTATAAGTACGTCAAAGCCCTTTCATTATGCAGAACACAACTATTGATTTGAAGTACACTTGTACAATGACAAATATTGACTGAATTCATAATAATATAATATGCATAATAACAAAATCATAAATCAAATATTGACATTGGATATTTACTTTTAAACTTTCGCATTGCATAATAATATTTATTGATTTTAAACGGTAATGAGTTTATAGCATACAGTACCCTTATAGGTGTCTATAAATGGGTGTTTTTTCCCTATATAGTCCAGCCAGATTAGAGATGAGGCGTATATACTAGAACAGATCCGAGGATTAGGTATTTTACGTGACTAGGTGGCACCTATTCCAATTTCTACAGTACTAAGTCCCATAAAGTCCGTAAAATCTCTAAGCATTCTCTGTACTGTTTCTGTTTCACTTACTCATATTGAAACTGTTTTGCTATCTCGCTCACGTACGTCAAGTGAGAGCGAGACGACGCAATACAACGTTGTTTTTGTCCCGCTCTGTTGCAAAAAAGTTTCGACGTTTCGCGGTATTTTATTGTGAACTGTACCGCGTATCGCGTATGATATCGAGTACCTTGTGTGTAGTATGTTGTCCCGTAGAACCCGATACGAAGTGCTTACGGATTACGTGTTTGTTGATTACAGTAGAAAAACAAGTGATTAACTTTTTGTTATATAGTTTGGGGACCATTTTATTGATAAACATTTAAAACATTAAAAAAAAGTACAAACAAAACATTTTTCTATAATCAACAATTTAATCAATATTAATTGATTAAATTGTTGATTATGTAAATACTTTGTATAAATGAAGTGAAATCTGATTATAAGCTTGCTTACGAACTTTTACATTATTTTTCATAAACGTAAATAATAAATTATTTGTAAGTTGACTGTCCTAAGCCTGTAAAAGATATATGAAGGGAAGATATTATTTCATCAAACCGCTTTATATACATCTGCATGTTTTATTAATTTATATTCATTTATCATACAACAAAGATATGTAAAAGTATATAACATTTAAATAAATTTAGTTATTTGTTCTCACTTAGTATCAATTTTAAGAAGTAGGCAAGGTCATTGTACTTGGGACTAGGTGGACTTGATGGAACAGCTATTTGGATCACGTATTTATATGGGCTAGAACTAGGCGCACCTAGTCCTTAATTTACCTAGTCCAACCCATCTCTAAGCCAGATCCACAAATCAGTTTCCACCCTGTTATTGTTTTTGGAAAATCCAATGTCATTATTTATTGATTTTAAACGGGAATTCACGCGATTATGATTTAGGTATTTACATACCTTATGAAACCTGGTCGAAACGTCAAGCACCATAAGGTATGTAAATACCTAAATCATAATCGCGTGAATTCCCGTTTAAAATCAATAAATAATGACATTGGATTTTCCAAAAACAATAACAGGGTGGAAACTGATTTGTGGATCTGGCTGGACTATATAGGGAAAAAACACCCATTTATTAACACCTATAAGGGTACTGTATGCTATAAACTCAAATTAAACACTTCGAAATTGCTTGCCAAAATAAATACCTTTAAAGAATAACATAGATATTGACTATAGATAATATTAATTAGTAATAAGCTATGAAATGTCATGTGCTTCTGAACCATTTAAGTATAACATTATATTGTTTGTATCCCGGCAGCGGGCGCCAACCGTGGCGAGCGCATATGTGTGCGTGGCTGGGTGCACCGACTGCGGCGCCAGGGGCGCGCGCTCGCCTTCCTCACCCTACGCGACGGCTCCGGCTACCTGCAGTGTGTTCTGAATGGCGTGCTGTGCCAGACTTACAACGCTCTCGTGCTGTCCACTGAATCCTCCGTTGTACTCTACGGCAAACTCGAGGTTGTTCCTGAAGGAAAAATGGTGAGCAATTAAATGTACTACACCCTCAGTAGAAATATTTCCTGGTCACACAACTGCGCGAATTTTTATTCTATGTCATTTTTATGTAGGTATGTACAATATTAAGAAAAGCTTGTTGCTTTTGGGAACAGCAAATGGACCGGACTTGGTTATAACAAAAGAAAAAAATTGGTATACTCTCTAAAGTTGAAGTTATTTTCGTTACAGGCTCCTGGTGGACATGAGCTCGTGGTAGACTACTGGGAGTTAATCGGGTTGGCCCCACCGGGCGGTGCCGACGCCATCCTCAACGAGGAAGCGTTGCCCGATGTACAGCTAGACAACAGGTGTGTTACTAAAGGCCTTCATAAACGGACTGCTTTGGACAGCTTTATGTGGTCGTTGTTGGGCGATCTCCAGTTTCAATACAAAATTGACATTCTCGATACACGGACTCAAGCTGTTCGTGTGCAGTCGCGCAGACGGCGTGCGGTGAGGGTCCTTATAGACGTGGATTCCTCTTAACAGTTTGTATAAGGAGGCTCTTACTAATCTATGCTACAAAGTTAAAGAGTTTGTTTGTTAAAATGGATTAGTATAGAGGTACAGAGGAGAGACAAAAGAAATAATCGTGTTAGTTATGATCATTTTCAGTTTGATAACTATGTACCAACTGTTACGACTATCACTATAGTACTTTTTCTTTTGTGTGAGATTAATACTCGTATTTCCAATTAATTTTCGATTTTACAACCTGATAACTTTGTGTAATCTAAACGTAGATAACAAAGTACATTACGTCCATGGTATTTTATTTAAAGTTTTTGTAAATAGTGAGAGTACTGACATAATCCACTAGCAATATGATATAATATTTAAAACATGTTTTAAAGTAAGTTGTATATAATATTTTAATTAAATTAAACAGACAGGAAGACTAAATACACTGAAAGAAATAATTACTCTTTTAATGAATTGCAAAAGAACTATTAAAATATTACACAAAATGTTTACGAAAGAAATCGACAAACTATACTCGGTCCGAAGTCAATTTAGAATAACAATAACAACATAATATTATGTTTTAAATATTTTATTATATCTTTTAAAGTTCGTTTCTGCAATACTAATTTAAATTTATAAAAACAACTATAGTCTTATTTTGAAACGTTATTAGTATTACACTGATAACTGCATGAAAATATAGTTTAATGTAAACAAATCACTGTCAAATTGGATTTTAACAATTTGACAGTGATTCCTTTAGATAGATATGAGTATGTAACCCACGGGTGTGTATGTATGTTGTGTGCAGACACATAATGATCCGCGGCGAGAACACGTCCAAGGTGCTGCGAGCGCGCGCCGCCGTCACGCGCGCCTTCCGCGAACACTTCGCCGCGCGGCGGTACACCGAGGTCACGCCGCCCACACTCGTGCAGACTCAGTGCGAGGGAGGCAGCACTCTCTTCAGCTTCAGCTACTTCGGGTAACTCCCTACACTATAAACTAAAGTTTCTCACAAATAGGCGATGCGACCGCCTCCTTAACGTACTTAACTGATGAGTGATGACTTTTATATTTACAATAATATTTTGTTCTAAAATGAAACGAGCATGCGAAACACCTTGTTCACAAAATTTATACCAATCAATCACGAGATTCGTGATTATTAGGTTGTGTTGAAATCAATCTTATGATTAAATCGCAAGATTGACTTGTTAATAGCTCTTTGAAATTGTAGGAAATATTAAGGCTTTTGCGAAAATGTGATAACATAACATTGCGTGATTATTGTATGTGTAGGCAGGAGGCGTACCTGACGCAGAGCTCGCAGCTGTACCTGGAGACATGCCTGGCGACGCTCGGCGACGTGTACTGCATCGCGCAGTCCTACCGCGCAGAGCAGTCGCGCACCAGGAGACATCTCGCTGAGTAAGTACACGGAGTGTTCGCGACAAGATAATATATGTCTGAGACATGACATTTTATTGTATTACTGTTGTGCACCTTATTATTTTATTTAAAACTTGGAATGCAAATGTGTTAAGAGGGTTCATACAGAAATCCATGAAATCACGAGATTTCCACGTTCGCTACAGAATATGTCTTTATATGTAGCGAAGTAATTTTTGGCATACATAGACAACAGTTTTCTTGTCTAAAAAGTGTATTAAGAAAAACAGACTATTTATAATTAGTATTTTAGTTAGAACAGTTCTTTCGCACAGTGTTTTAAGAAATTCTACGAAACAAGCCTACTTTCAGATTCGCCAGGGACTAAAGTAATTGAAAAGCATAGAAAAAAAAGCTTGTTTTAAGGTCTACATATAGTCCTTTAGTTAGTGTATTGAAAAAATATTAGAAATATTCATTTTTTTATAACTAAAACTTAAAAACTAAAATTCTCAAAAACATTGAACTTTGATCAAGTTTGATTAGAATTTTGGTACACTATATGTGTTTAAAAAGTCGATTTTTTTACATTTAATTATTAAGCAAGATGTTGTCATTTATAAATGTCCATAATATTTTCGAAATCCCTTTAGAAATATTTTAAAATGATTTTTGAAAAGAGCCTAAAAACGCCTTATATTTCGGCGCACAGGCCGTGAGAAATCAGTACCGGCTGAGGCCTTCTAGAATCTAGAGAGAGGACGTAACGCTTTGCTCCCCGCGCTCCCGGTCCGATGTTTACGTAATATTTGTATATTTCAAGAGAGTTCAATACCAGTTGATACTTTGTTATGGAATATTTTTTTTATAAAAGATCAAATTATTAACTTTGCTGTTTTTGGGCTGATGGACTCTAAAATCGATATCTGACGATCCCATTAGTCACTTGGCATAGTTCTGAAGTCAAAATTGTAAAAATGACCGCCATCTTGAACTTTGTTGTTTTTGGGCTGAGAGATACTAAAATCGATATTTGACGATCCCATTGGTCGCTGGGCCTAGTTCTGAAGTCAAAATTGTAAAAATGCCCGCCATCTTGAACTTTGTTGTTTTTGGGCTGAGTGATACCAAAATCGATATTTGACGATCCCATTGGTCACTGGGCATAGTTTTGAAGTCAAAATTGTAAAAATGCCCTCCATCTTGAACTTTGTTGTTTTTGGGCTGAGTGATACCATAATCGATATTTGACGATCCTATTGGTCACTGGGCATAGTTTTGAAGAAAAAATTGTAAAAATGCCCTCCATCTTGAACTTTGTTGTTTTTGGGCTGAGTGATACCATAATCGATATTTGACGATCCTATTAGTCACTTGGCATAGTTCTGAAGTCAAAATTGTAAAAATGCCCGCCATCTTGAACTTTGTTTTTTTTGGGCTGAGTGATACCAAAATCGATATTTGACGATCCCATTGGTCACCGGGCATAGTTCTGAAGTCGAAATAGTAAAAATGCCCACCGCCTTGAACTTTGTTGTTTTTGGGCTGAGTGATACCGAAATCGATATCTGACTATCCCATTGCTCATTGGGCATAGTTCTGAAGTCAAAATTGTAAAAATGCCCGCCATCTTGAACTTTGTTGTTTTCGGGCTGAGTGATACCAAAATCGATATTTGACGATCCCATTGGTCACCGGGCATAGTTCTGAAGTCAAAATTCAAGTTCAAGATGACGGGCATTTTTACAAATTTTGACTACAGAACTATGCCCAGTGACCAATGGGATCGTCAAATATCGATTTTGGTATCACTCAGCCCAAAAACAACAAAGTTCAAGATGGCAGGTATTTTTACAATTTTGACTTCAGAACTATGCCCAGTGACCAATGGTATTGTCATATATCCATTTTGGAGTCAATCAGCCCAAAAACAGCAAAGTTCAAGATGGCGGACATTTTTAAAATTTTGACTACAGAACTAGGCCCAGTGACCAATAGGATAGTCAGATATCGATTTTGGTACCACTCAGCCAAAAACAACAAAGTTCAAGATGGAGGGCATTTTTACAATTTTGACTTCAAAACTATGCCCAGTGACCAATGGGATAGTCAAATATCGATTTTGGTGTCAATCAGGCCAAAAACAACAAAGTTCAAGATTGCGGGCATTTTTACAATTTTGACTTCAGAACTATGCCCAGTGACCAATGGAATCGTCAAATATCGATTTTGGTATCACTCAGCCCAAAAAAAAACAAAGTTCAAGATGGCGGGCATTTTTACAATTTTGACTTCAGAACTAGGCCCAGTGACCAATGGGATAGTCAGATATCGATTTTGGTATCAATCAGCCCAAAAACAACAAAGTTCAAGATGGTGGGCATTTTCACAATTTTGACTTCAGAACTATGCCCAGTGACGAATGGGATCGTCAGATATCAATTTTGGTATCACTCAGCCCAAAAACAACAAAGTTCAAGATGGCGGGCATTTTTATAATTTTGATTTCAGAACTATGCCCAGTGACCAATGATATTGTCATATATCCATTTTGGAGTCAATCAGCCCAAAAACAACTAAGTTCAAGATGGCGGACATTTTCACCACTTTGACCTCAAATAGTCACATTCATCATCATCATCATATCAGCCGCAGTTATTATTGAGAAATTAATTGTTAGTCTTATATAAAATTAATTGTATTTTTCTTTCTTTCTAATAAAATTGTATTTTAATTGTTTATAGAATACAATACGATTAATAACAATTAATTATTGATTAATTTAATTTGAAATTTTGTCTTATCCAACTTTAACAAAATACGAGGTTAGAAAATACCAAACTCATTAGTACGCGCTATATTGTTGTACCACACAGCATTAGAGAAGTGTGCATGTTTCGGCTCTGTGTGCGTGATTTAAAAACCTATTTGCGAGCAACTTGAAAATGTATGAACCCTCTTAAATTGACAATTATAGAAGTAAAAAAAAGAAGTGTAGAAAAACAATAAAAAATATAAAACTAAATACTATGTGGCCTGTGTCACAAAGAAGGCCGTCATGAAATATAAAACTATGGTCAGTCAAACCAAGGAGGTCGTCCTCTACAGTAAGTAAACCAAATATAAATGAAATTGTTTGCACACAGATACAGTCACGTTGAGGCCGAGTGTCCGTTCATCACGTTCGAAGATTTACTGGACAGGCTCGAAGACTTAGTGGTGGACGTAGTCGAACGTGTGCTCGCTTCGCCCGACGGACATCTTGTTTACGAACTCAACCCTAACTTCAAAGTAAACTGGTATTTCATTTTGGTACATCTATTTTGTACTTAACTTCTTACAATTAAATTTATGTTATTATTTGACAGAAACCTGAACGGCCATTCAAACGTATGACTTATCCAGAGGCTATCGAGTACTTGCGCGCTAACAACATTACAAAGGAGGATGGATCATTCTATGAGTTTGGCGAGGTAATATTTCAGTAACAAATTATTTTTTTGTAGTCATATTCTCACAACATGCTCATGTCAATTAGCTTGTACAATGTACATTACACATATTTAATCTTAGATATAATATAGTTGTCATTAATTAGGTTTGAATTTTCGATTATTAGGTTCGATTATTATATAATATTCAATATTAATTTAAACATATGTTGTGTTCTCCATTAGGATATTCCCGAAATGCCAGAACGTAAGATGACGGACGCTCTGGGCGTGCCCATTCTGTTGACGAAGTTCCCGGCGGAGATCAAGTCGTTCTATATGCCGCGGTGTAAGGACGACCGGAGACTCACTGAGTCAGTCGACGTACTGATGCCGGGCGTCGGCGAGATCGTCGGCGGATCCATGAGGATATGGGACCATGAGGAGCTTATGGAAGGTTATTATATTGCTTTTATTTTCGGTTAAGCGTAGATGGGTGGAATACTAAACTAAATAATTTAACTAATTTTATAAATAATAATAATATTCAACCACATTCACACAGCGAGTTCCAAATTAAGCAATTATATTTGCTTGTGTTGTGGGTACTAAACAACTGATACATTACTTATATAATTTTATGTTTGGAAATACATACATATTATATATAAATTACACCCAGACACAGAACAAACCTTCATGCTCTTCACACAAAGATTTGTCCTGGATGGGGATCGAACCCACGACCTCCGGCTTAGCAGTCAGGGTAACTAACTACTAGACCAACAGGCCAGTCATAAATGCCAAAGTTATGATGGATGTTTATTTGTTACTCAATCAGGCCGGAACTGCTGAAAAGATCTGTTTCAAATTTGGCTCACAGATAGATTCAAGTCTGGAATAGCACACAGGCTACATTATGATACATATAAGATGGGATTTGTTTAACTTAAAATACACTTTACAAGTACATCTTTTGTGTTGAAATATCGACCAGTGGCCGATTTACTCAATAACTTCGTTCGTCTGCGCTGATTCGTGAAGCAATTTTGTGTTGTTAAGCAAGCTATGTATAGATGGACATAATTATGAATTTTGATAGTAGAATATTTTCAGGCAATAAACCACGTGCACGTATACGCGTGTCAAACGTATACGTGCGCTAACATTGTTGTTCAACTAAAGAATTTATTGTGTATGACAGGTTACAAGCGCGAAGGCATCGACCCGTCTCCCTACTACTGGTACACGGACCAGCGCAAGTTCGGGTCGGTCCCGCACGGCGGGTACGGGCTGGGCTTGGAGCGCTTCCTGTGCTGGCTGCTCGACAGATACCACATACGTGAAGTGTGTCTGTACCCACGGTTCCTAGACCGCTGCACTCCTTAGACAAACACATCGTAGTTACGCCGATCAAGTTTTCCGGCGGCTTACACATCTATGACTTATTATATTGGCCAGCAATTAAAACAAAATCAAAATACGCTTTGTATAATGTGACGAATTGTGCACATATCAAATTATAAATAGATAGATTGTCTATCAAAAATTTAATATAGTCAAACACGATGGACGGTAACACCTCCCTTTGGATGAAATTGTATGTGCAGTTTAAATCACTTATATTATGTTGCTGTGTGTAACTATAAAAAGGGATTAGATAGATTGATAGATAGGATTTATTTTATTAGGATTACATTGCATTGAATCTGAATTGAAAGTAAAACTTGCTTATACATTTAAAACTTTATGACCCACATAATAAATTTGGCAGAATTGTAGCGCTAGCATACCCACTTGCGACCTTTTCTCTTACATTGTCACCGTGCCATTTAAAAAGGCTGACAATTGCTCCTAAACAGTCCACACGTCTATAGTCTAAGGTGTTAAAGTTAATTATCACACTGAAGTTTTGTAATTTTTGATAAAAAATAATACCATTTGAATGTGTGCATGGTATTTTAATCACAGAACGCAGTGGAACTGCATTTATTTTTAATTTATAAAACAGACGTTATTTTAGGAGAATAATTCCATACAGAAATAATTAATACTGACTGACTGACGTCATTAATTTGCATCTCATTGTTATGTAAAGGCCATTATATTTGTGTTGTAGTTTATCAATATTGTACAGGGTTAAGTTTGAATAAGTGTTTACAACATAATTCTCTTCTCAAGCAACTGGATGAGTTTATTTGACAATATGCCTCCTCCAAGCCAACTTGAGATATTTAAAATTTTATTGCGAAAATAAAAGACTTAACACGCTACTAAATTGTTTTTCTAAATTAAGGCGAGGTTAATTTATTTTTTGAGTTATAGACGTATATTTCTGCGCAAATAAGAGTTCCAAATTTTTGAGATTGCCACATATGTGATGGAAAATGCGTCGCTTATATGTAAATAACATCACAACAGACAGATTTAAATAAAGCATTCAACCTTGCGCACACACACACACTCACACAAGTACGTCATGCATAGTAGTATTAATACGTCCGACGCATCTTACGTCGGATGTGTGGCCACCCTTGGACGAAGAATGAAAGACTGCTATGCAGTTACGGGCGATAAAATCTGGCTGTAGCCACACTTCTGTATCGCTTATATCGTGAAACAATCGCTGTATATGATCAAGTTGCGATGTAGACCTTGTTGCTACAAATATTTTCTGTTAGCGATAGCTTTTATAGTTAAGACAAGATTGATTACATTGTATCTCAGTTTAATGATAAATGTACACGTTTTCTAAGTTTAATATAATAAATAAAGTACTAAATAGGTATCATAATATGAAAATATTATGTAATGTATCTATAAACTTCATTTCGGCTTTTTGTAAGCATTTTCAAATATAATTTGCAGAAATGCTAAATTGTGTGTGTTTGTTTGTTTATTTTATTAAATACAGTTATCTAAATTTACTTAATTGTATCAATTTATTATCCTCTTAAACCTTTAATAAAAATTCAGCTTGACGGAATATTTCGTATATAAGTACCTAGGTGGATTATAAACAAAAAGTATAAAATGTTCCTACTTAAACGAGACGGATGCTTATCCGACCAAATTCGAAAGAATACAAAAAAGTGACAGCTCCACAGTGTCGACAGACTGATGTGTGTTACGTAGGCACCTACTTGCAGCAAGACTGCCGCACGGGAAAATTGCTGACACTTAGGCCCAGAACAAAAGACGGGGCGGCGAGGGCCGGTCATTTTCACCGCCAACTATAGAACAAAGGGAATCCTATTTGCTAACGTACGTGGCGGCAAAAAGACCGCGCTGTCAGTGCCCGCCGCGGCAGACCGCCACAAAGCGAAAAAACCACCTTGTATGCACCAATGCAGACGGCGCGGCGCGGGCATTCACGGTCAGACGCGGTGCGCGCCTTTTTGACAGCGCCGCCATTCCGTGTTTTGGGCATTAATAAATTAAAGTTCTATAATACGCTCAAACTCCGAATTATGGAAATAGTGATGAGTGATGATGCCTTTTCAAAAGGTTTATTGTTTTCATGATATATTTGGAAGCAGGCGCGGTCCGAAGGGGGGTAATAACATTCGAGACGTTTCCATCGAGAGATACTCCAGACGTCTCAAATATTAACAACCAATTATCCAATAAAAATAGAAGACTTCCATTTGTGGTTTAATGTGTGCAATGAAGTATAATTTACTCGACATTTTATATTATTATTGGTGACCGCCTCCAAAATTTGCTGCTGTAATGTAACCGCGCCTGTTTGGAAGTCATTCCATTAAGTTTCAAGAAACTCTAGTCTACACTTACTGGTGTGCGTTTGGATACATAAGAAATCGTGCGATTCCAGAAACGCACGTTTAGCGACCTTTGATTTACACTTTCACTTTACTCGCCGCGTTTCGAATAACCGAATTTTGCGACCAAGATGGATCCGGCTCGAAGGACCAATGTGCGATGAGTTTTCATCATGTCACCGCCCGCCCGGTGACGCGGCTTGCGTTGTTAGATTGAAAACACGTGAATAAATTATGACGAACGAATATATTCGGTTTAATTAAACAAGCTAATTAGGTATTACGAACCATGTATACGTTACCCTTTAGACTAGCTCAAGGTGCTGTTAGATCAACAAAATGTGTTAAATTATCTACCTACAGGTGGCCTGCATAAATCCATGGATAGTATAAAACTAAAATAATTTGCACCAAAGAGATAAAAACACTATAGAGAGAGCTTATTGAGTATGAACAAAAAACATGTAACAAGAAGTCGCGCGCGGCTTCGTCCTCGTCGTTTTTTATTTAGCCACTCTGCTCAGCTCCTATTAGCCGTAGCGAGATATTTATATAGCCTTCCTCAATATAGGTAGCAAAAATTGCATATCGAATTTCGACAAGCAATCATTTCGAAGACCTCAGGAACAGCATCGATTTTGATGATTCTGGTTTTAAAAGTTTAGTTTTTTATTTAAAATCCGAAACCTTTTGGAGCGGGGAAAGGATTATATAAATTGTTTAGGTACACAATACCTATGATAATTATACAAAAAATTCATTTATATCCTGATTTTGTTTTTTTTTTTATCAAATTACTTAATTTAGATACAATCGTTTAGCAATATAATAATAAATAAATGATATAAGTGCGATAAGTTGATAATTACAATCGAGGCGATATTGCTAGCTCGAGCCGCTTGCGAGGGCTACAAGAAAGCAGAGGCTGTATTTATCAAAGCGCAGTATGTCATACGACGTTTTATAACACATTTGCGAGGAAATAAATAAAACACGGACTTTCTTAGAAAAAAACAATACAGTGAAAAGAAAAAGCGCGCGGAATAATTTTTACTTGTCACAAATTATCAATGCGCGCGCATCAGTGCTTTTTTTTTAAGGCAAAGTCACAAAAACAGCCAGTATTACTAATAAAGTAAATTAATATTTTTGTGTTTTATCACATATAAATGGTAGTAATGTATGGTCTAAATTCATTAAATTAAAGAATTAAATGTTTATTATAAATAAATATATCATAATTATTTTATCTACCAAAGTTAATTAATTTTATTCATAAAATGTTGACCACTTTCCTGGCATAAAAACTCTTTGCTAAGATTTAAAAAAGTAACGTTCGTTTTAAACGGAGCCCCTTGATTATTAGTATGTGAGCATGAGAAGCCGTGCATTTTACTTTACATTACCGCACTAGTGCGTAATGAGATACATTACAACACTGAAATTGGTGAAATAAGAGACCCTTTACGAGCAAATATGTTATAAATAATATTACATATATACCTAGTTTCTAAAACTACCAAAATTTTGTATAAGCCTCCTACAATAATTTCGAGAAATGGTAGCTACGAGTAGTTTATGTTTACCCCGCTCCACGAGGTTTCTGATTTTAAATAACATTAATAAAAAAAACCCGGTCAAGTGCGAGTCGGACTCGCGCACCGAGGGTTCCGAACGATCATGAAATTTTTTATATATTTTGTTTGAAATTAAAATGTAATAAATGAGGAAGTTACGGGATAGGTCACGGTGTGTCAAAGGGGGTACTTATACTAAAAAAAGACACATATTTTTTTTAAAGTAACGAAAATAGCTCTCAAAATAAATAGCTTAGCTGTGGTACATAGGTCGCCAGGGCCCCGCGGTTTACCTTGAAAGTAGACGACACATTTTGCATTTAATGTTTCTATTCAACTGATTAGCATTTGTTGAATTTAATGTCATGACCTCTTGGTCGACTTAATTAATTACTTAATTTACTGAATATTTTTTGTACTTTTGCTCATATTGTACACCATATTAAATTATATAAATAGAAATGGATCGTCGAAAAATATGCAGTATAAAAGGTCTTAGCTTAAACGATATGAGGAGTTCAATTTTTATGGTAAAGTCTAGGAGCGTTGTAAGTAATTTGGTAAAAACTCTTTGATCTAGTTTCTAGAGACTATACCTTAAAAAATTAACTACTTATAATATTATCTTTTAAACTAAGACGCGACCAAATCTGATATTTGGTGACTAATTTCTGTAACTGGAGCTTCTGCTGCTGCAAAAACAACAAAAGAAGATTTTATCGAGTACAGATTAGTATTGCGATTAGGATTGAAAACTTCGAGTACGCTACTTTTGTAAGCATAGCAACACTAACCAAGCATTCGTGCTCTCTATACAATTGCACAAATTTAAATGTTTCGTCCTCATTTCGCCATACCGGAAAGTCTGGACAAAAACAAACGTGTTTACAACTTAAATAAACGCGTCAGCGACTGGCGCGATGCGTCTACACGTGCGGACACGTGATCGTGATCACTGGCTAGGGGGTGCGGGGCAAGCGGTGGAAGGTCACCGGTTCGAAAAATAGGAACTTGTTCTATTTTTGCCTAACTGGTATAAATAAAACATGGGGCCAATACCAAGCCAAAGGGGGTTCTTCAAAAAAGGAGTGAATAGGTTTCTTAAGGGTCGGCAACGCGCTCGTGATGCCCCTGGTGTTGCAGGCGCCCATAGGCTACGGTAACCGCTTACCATCAGGTGGACCGTACGTCTGTTTGCCACCGTCGTGGTATAAAAAAAAGCCATCGCAGGCTGCCAGTGACACTGACGGCCAGACGTTACTTGTATTCTGAGAAACAATGTATAAGATAGAGTTGTGTTAGTATGTAGGCCAGTCATGAATGTTTTTGGAGGGAAATGTCGAAAGCAGAAACTTTGACTTAGGAACTTTGTTTGGACTAGTTAGGTTAGGTTAGAAAGTCTTTACCCCCCATGGCAAGCCCGAGGAGAGGGAAAACAAAGAAGGTCGCGTTTTTTGATTTTTTGCTTACATCTCAAAAGCAGTGCGCCGAACGAAATTTTATTGTACTACACAATGAAAGCTGATAAAATTCTCTATATTTTGGCTTAAACACTTTTATCAATCTTCAATCGTTGCCTAGCTTCATAGCTAGGCAACGATTGAAGATTGATAAATGCTCATGCTTCGAAAAATGGTCGATTTTCAAAAATGTGTTATATTCTCTTAACACAGGTAGCATTTTTTGTTTTCTGTTTACATCTCGTAAACAGTGCGTCGTACGAAATTTCACTGTATTACATAATGAAAGCTGATAAAATTCTCTTAAACTTGGGCGTTTATAGAAATACATTGTGTGTGTAAATGTGGTTACAATCGTGTTACATATTAATAGTTCCAACACATTCTACCATAACAATGGTACGTAAATATTCAAATTAATGATTAAACAATTAGTGATACAAAAACTATAGTTTAATACTAGATGTCAAAAGTTATTTAAAGGAAAATTCGAAACAAACCCTATACCAACCCGTCTGGCCAGCGTGGTATAGTAGGCTCAATTCCCTTCACATTGTTCGGAGGAGACCCGTGCCCAGTAGTGGGACGTTTATGGGTTGCAATGATGATGATGACTTAATTAATTAATGTAATTTAATATTATATATGTCAAAGTTTGATGTCACGAATGTCATAGTAGTGATTTAATAAATTCATTAGCATTAATCACAATTAAATTAATTGTGATTAATGCTAATGAATTAAATTATGATTATTACCAGCATCAATTAATTAAATGTCATGAGTTTCTTTAAATTCCATAAATTCTTTCAAATTATAAAACTATAAATTAGTTTAGGCGCTACGGTGAAACATAGAAACATACATACAAATATGCATATACTGCCAAAAACATTACCCTTCCTTTTGGCTTCGCCGTAGTTGGGTAAAAAAAATGTTTAATTGTCTCAAAAGTTACAACACAGTTACAAAATTGGTATAATATGAAGGTCAACCATAAGAAGGTCAAACTATATGTGCTCACTGTGAACCCACCTGAGCTAAAGCTCATACTGTGGGAAACAGTGGTCAGCCTACAAACAAAGTTTACATTTCGGCGTGGAGATCGCTGTGCTGAAGTTAAGTTCCTTTAAACTAGTAGCTATTAAAAAGAAATGGGTAAGTAGATTTAGTAATCAAATTAAGTGTGTTTGTGTAGTGTGTGTAAGTGTAGTGTTGTTTGTGAGTGAGTGAGTGATGTGAAAGTGTATGTCTGTAAGTGAGGGTGAGTAGAGTGTATGTAAGATAACAAATATTTTTAGCATGTTGTTAAGTGATAGTTTTGAACAGATAAAGTGTTAAGTTAAGCTCAAGTTGTAGAGAATTTTATCAGCTTTCATTATATAGTACAGTAAAATTTCGTACGACGCACTGTTTTCGAAGTGTAAGCAGAAAACGAAAAATGGTACCTATGCTAGAGAATTTAACACATTTTTGAAAATCGACCATTTTTCGAAGCTCATAGCTAGGCAACAATTGGAGATAGATAAAAAGTGTTTAAGCCAAAGTTGTAGAAAATTTTATCAGCTTTCATTGCGTAGTACAATAAAATTTCGTACGGCGCCCTGTTATCGAGATGTAAGCAAAAAAATAAAAAAACGGGACCCCTCTTTGTGCTCCCCCCCTAGGATAAGGACTTTTAGTGTGTTTATCTCCCAACTAGTCCAAACAAAGTTCCCAAGTTAAAGTTTCTGCTTTCGACATTTCTCTCCACAGTACCATTTCGAGCACTAATTTACTAGACTAATGTACTATGAACGTACGCATATTTGCTAGCTTGTGCCGAGCGACGGTGAATTTTTAGGTATCTGGTAGGTACTAAAGATACCTACGTAAAATTGTTTCTAACTTTTACTTTAGGTACGTTTAATTTCTGAATGTTGATTTTAATTTATGTTCGCTGAAATAACCGCCCGTGGGACAGGTTATTACAGCGAGACGCTTCAAACTTCGCAAAATCACACACACCCGTTTTCGGGCTTAAAATTTCGCAAACGAATCCCTATATAAAAAGAAGATGTTAGCAAACCAATAATATTTTATATAGACCTATCTAACAACACCACACACTATGAGGCACATGAGAGAAATATCCGATTTTGACATAGGTGAGGTACCCTAAAATACTTCTATTTTTCATGATTTTTTCTTATTACTTTGTTGACATATCTCCAATTACAGCTTTCTGGTACTTATTGTGTTACGAGCTAAGCTGTGGATAAACTTACGGACTTGGCAAAACTACATATAAACCGTTTGTCCATAGCTTATTTCAAAGACTTTTAGAAGGTACCAGAAAGCTGTATTGGATATAGATACTTATTAGGGTTATTAGTCATCCGCGTAGTGACGGATTAAATATACTTATAATATCACTACCCTTTTTTTTACTTGGGGAAATGCCTGACGCATACCCCTCGGTCTTGGGGAAAGAACCGAGGGGTTATGTGGGGCTTGCACCCACTAAAACCCCAAGGTGTTCCTCTCGTCGCGCTCTGCTGTGGTCACGGGAGCGCAGGAACATTCATCCGCGACCACAGCGACGATGGCCCGCTACGGGCCCCCTCTCTGCCGGAGCTCAGCTCCGGCGGTGACGTGCGGGAACACGCACACGTCACCAGAAAACGCTCGCGGTCGACTTTCCCCAAAGTCGACCGGTCCTGGCGTGGCGGACGCGCTCAGCCGGGCGCGTCCTCTTCTCAGGCTTTTACGGCGGGAGGTCGCGGGCGTATGCCCGCCTTCTCCCGCCTACCCTTCGATGGCGGATCGGGTCACTGAGGGCATCGTATTCCCTCTGCCGTTCCGCCTCCTCCTTCTGCCTCATCACCTCTTCGCAGAAGGAGAGCACTGCTCCCCAGTTCGTCTCGCTCTCCAGCATGGCCTTCACCACTGCTGGGAGCGAGAGATCCTCGCCTATGATCGAGGCCAGTGCAGCGCGCTGACCCGCCCACGCCCCGCACACCTCGAGGGTGTGCTGGGCTGTGTCCTCCGGGGAGCCGCAATGATGACAAATACATTGCGGCTCCCTCCTCGCGACCCGGCACAGGTACCTCCCGAAGCAACCATGCCCCGAGAGCACCTGCGCCAGGCGAAAGGTCAGCGCCCCGCGCCTTCTTTCGGCCCATTCTCTGAGAACGGGCCGAATGGCCTCGATCGTGCGGTGACCGGCGCTCGGTTCCGCAAGCCGCTGCTGCCACCCGTGAAACAGGGCCTCTCGAGATCGGCCCCGCAGGTGGCGCAGTTCCTCCGGTGAGGGCTCTTGCCCTCGGCTGCGGAACTCAGCCGTCAGCCTGTACACGTTGGCCAGCACGATGGCCTCCAGCTCCCAAGGTGGGGCCCCCGCCAAGGCGCAGGCCGCACCGTATGAAACGGTGCGGTAGCACCTGGCCGCCCTGCGCGCCATTACCCTCTGCGGTTGTCGCAGAAGGGTAACGTTCTTGGCGCACAGGGCGTCCACCCACACTGGGGCCCCGTAGAGAGCCATCGACCTGATGACCCCCGCGTACAGGCGACGACACGACGCGCTCGGTCCCCCTATGTTGGGGAGCAGGCTGCCGAGAGCCAAGGCGGCGCTGGTGAGTCGCGGCACCAGCCGTCGGAAGTGCATAATATCACTACCCTGTCTCAACCCGTTGGTGTCGTAAAAAGCGACTAACGGAGTAACTTTATGCAGACACGAGCACTGCGAGAAAAGGAAAATTTGAATCAAACGGTATACTAACCCGTTTGGCCAGCCTGGTATAGTAGGCTAAATTCCTTCCACATTCTTTGGAGGTGACCCGTGCCCAGCAGTAATAATAATATAGTTTATTAATTATCTCCACAAATTACATGTAAAGACACAAACCTAAATGTATGTAATTTGGGTTGACAATAGAGACTTAATTGGTACTTTGTGGGAGATCTGCAGTCTAAACTAAGCCTCCCATTGCATTGGTTTTACGCACTATATCAATAGTTGGTGGATGCGTTAAGCGTGGATGTACGCAACTATATAACATATATAACAATACTGTTGTGTGTGCAAGCGCATTCAGTGGACTTTTATGGGTTGAAATTTAATGATAGTCAATTTATGTTTAATTCAACATACAATTTAACATAATCGCGATAATATATATACCTAAATCTCATTTATTGTCAATAGTAGGCAGTACGTCAGTAGTTGTGCGTCAGGTGTTTAGATACTTATCATAAACTGATTACTTTCTAGTAACTTAGTAGACATCGAAGGTAAGATTATCTTTTATTGACTTTTAAGTATTTTGTTCATATTATGTCGAATTAAGTTAAGTAATTAAGTTAATATTAAATATGTGTATCTCTTGTTGGTAATCCTTATAAAAGAAATAAAATAAAATTAGTGATTTCCAAAATTATGTCCAATAGCTTTTAGCCCGTCTTGTTCAGACCCACATGCACCATAGAGTTTACTTAATAATTATTTTGTGCTTTACGAAGTCGAAGGCCCTACTCATACTCATATCAAATGGTTTAAGACTTCAAAGGTCCTACTCATATCAAATGGTTTAAGAATTAAAAGGCCCTACTCATATCAAATGCTTTAAGAATTCGAAGGCCCTACTCATATCAAATGGCTTTTTTGGGTTCTGATAACTTTTTTGATAGCATATCTAAGTGTTTTGGGCACCAATTTTTCATAAAATGTTATTGGTGGGCTAAAAATAATTCTATTAGTTTTTTTATTTCATTAATTTGCATACAGCTGAAAAATAGGGTGATATTACGATGATATAATCTATAACATTATAACAGTTTAGCTGAAAAATGCAAAAAAACCTATAAATATCATTTGCGAACTTTATACGATACGAATAATACGATACTTTATATTATACGAATATTGTTTTGCCATTTTTGGTCGATCAGTTTTGCGTTCGTTGTGTTGCGTCCTGAGGGACGACGAACCGTGCAGGCGGAATGAATAGCGTTTTAAACAAAATTTGGTTCACGTCACCTTTTGCATTCTTTCGTTAGCTTTAGCTGCTAAACAATCGCGCCATGCTTTTTACTTTAAACTAACTGTATTTTGCACCACTTCATCCATCCAAAAAGTCTTTTTCTACACCTTTTTTAAACACCTTCCACATTTCTTCTATGTCACATACCTATGTGAAATGTGGAAGGTGAAGTTATAAGAGATTTCGCACGCGCAACTGACCCCGTGAACGCTTTTTGAGTGACAGATCCCAAAGGTTCAATTAATATAGGTGCATACATAGCTGGCAACGTTAATACCATGATGTCCATGGCTATGAATGTTTAAAGAATTTCTTTGAACATGCAATTTTCTTTCTACAAATAGTTTGGATAGTACCTAATATTATTTTTCACACAAACCTTATTCGGACAATTAGAAAGTAGCCGTATTTTTTTATTTTTTTTTATTCCACGACGGTGGCAAACAGACGTACGGTCCGCCTGATGGTAAGCGGTTACCGTAGCCTATGGGCGCCTGCAACACCAGGGGCATCACGAGCGCGTTGCCGACCCTTAAGAAACCTATTCTGTCGAGCCATTTATAACTGACGGTCACTCAAGCGTGATTGTAAATTAAATTTATATTAGGAATAATTCGCCACTTGTATGACTAAAATGAATGTTTGCCGAGATGTTTCATTTTGGATACCATTTGGCAATTAGGTATATATTTTTAGTTTAAATTAAATTATAACATAAAAAGAAGGTTTAAATATGTATGATGTATTCATGATACGTACTTATCTTTTACTCATATTTAGAATATTGAAGAATGACACCAACACCGCAGGAACAGTTAACGTCAGTAAACATCGAGACATCGCAGCAGCTAGATGGCAACAAGATTGTCATCTCGGGCATGTCGGGGCTGTACCCGCAGTCACACAATCTGAAGGAGCTAGCTGATATACTGTACAATAAGGTAACACGTAAAGCCATGACACACGTCCGTGATATCGTCTTCTAACATAATGATAAGAATTAAATGAGAGGTGGAAAAATAGGGTTATCGGTAGGTAGGTATACCTACGTTATACAACGCGCGACACGCGACGGCGCGTTTGAAAACTGGCTAATACATTAAACAGGACAGCCAGTTTTCTCAGTCATGGTGTAATATTTAGAAACTAAAAAATTTAAAATAATTCACTTTTATACCTATTGTTATTATTAAACCTTTCTTTCTTCACGGGTATAAAAATATTTTTTTTGTGTTTAGAAGTAGGTATGTCCGAACTTTTTGGGAGGCATACCTACGCGGGGACACAGGTCCAACACGCAGAGGCCCCGCCTCAGAGGCCGCCCGAAAATTGGGCTATGGTTTTGGGTAAAACGGAGATTTAATCAGCGTGTAAGTTGTTATTGTTCGATGTTGGTATACACGTGTACCTATAGCGCCTATCCCACTAGCCACTTTTCGTAAATTAATTTGAGTAGCAATCTCATATTTAACACTAGCTTCCGCCCGCTGCTTCGCCCGCGTGGTATATATTTTATACCTATAAACCTTCCTCTTGAATCAGTCTATCTATTAAAAAAAAACCGCATCAAAATCTGTTGCGTAGTTTTAAAGATTTAAGCATAGGTACATAGGAATATAGGGATAGAGAAAGCCACTTTGTTTTATACTAATTTAACATAATTATGTCTCGTTCTAAGACTGCCCAGTAGGAGGATACAATACGTAAGTACTCAGTAAGAGTAATAAGGAATCAAAGTTAACTATGTATAACCGACCAATTACAAAACATACGGTAGTAATATCCGAGTAAAAACCAAACACACATCCAGTTGCTACTTACTTAACCGAGTGATGATGATTAGTATAGGTACATAATATATTCTCTTAGGTATTTTCAGAAAACTCAGATACCGCGGAATTAGACTTTGTGGTTTGTGCCGCTCGTTTCACTCATCATAAAAAAAAACATTTGTAGGATTTCAATCTCTATGTAAAACAAAAATTCTATAATAAGAAATAAGTATTTTTTTATTCATTTTAAAATTTCACTAATCACTTATGAAATATTTAAGAATTTTCACATCCTTCAAATTAATAGGGCTACAAAGTTTATACATTTCAAGCGGTAACGTCCAGATTGGCCCTGTCAGTGACAGCTAACGCTTTGCGTCCTCGTTCTGCATTCATTTCGTCTTTTATGTCTGTAATTAGAGTATGAAGACCGATATACTTATTTAAAATGATGAACACAATTTTAAGACATTGCGTCGAACTCGACATCTGAGAAAAGTAAACCAATTTTTGTCATGTAACCCACTCTATCATACCCAACATTGCAGTTTGTACTTGTCGGCTAAGAGGCATGCATCAGCCAATTGTATTATTGAGTTAATTTGGTGTCTATACCAGTACTTAAATGAATCAATTACATACTCACAGACATACACAAACATGCGCAAACACATGCTCACACACGCACACGTATTTATTAAGTATTGTTATACTTATCTACAGTAAATGTTAATGAAATTATAATGATCAGGTGAACCCGGTGACTTTACAAGAGAACAGATGGGACTACAAACACCCAGAGCTGTCAGACTACGTGGGCATGGCTCCAGACATAGATCGTTTCGATGCTCAGTTCTTTACTGTGTACTATCGACTCGGACACTACATGGATCCTATGTCGAGGAAACTACTTGAGCAAACATATCAAGCTATGTACGACGCTGGTCAGTATTATAACATTGTATCTGTGTCAGAGATTAACGTTAATTATTAAAGAAGTATCGTAATAGGGTATTATACTTTAAACAGGGAGGTAGGTATTTTTTCTTTGAATTAAATATCTACTTCAGTTTATTTTTCGCTTTTTAGTACTGTTTTGAAGGCGATTTAATATTTTTTTGTTAAAAATTGTTTATTTTTCTATTTTTAGTGTACTTTCTATCTAGCTGTTTTTGTTATACTGGTTGGCTTATAAGTGGTCACTTATTTCAAAGCATTTTAGAAAACTGTTAAAGTTTTATAAAAAACAACGACCATATTAAAAAAAAAAAGGTATTTGATCATCATCTTAAGTAAAGCAACATGGTTAAAACAAAAAAAAATGCCGCTTGCATGACGGAAACAGAAATAAAGAATCCCCAACAGAAGGGAACGTCTATTCAAAAATTCTAAACGGAATGCTATATCTGGTTCTGAGGATTATTTATTTGATATTCCTTAAAATATAGTACGTGAAGTTAACCCGTTACATACCTAATAATTAATAATTACGTGTACAAGTCAAGTAAGTTTAAACGTTTTTCTCCAAATTATGGTAAAAAAACTATAAAAATTTAGTCGATAGTCACCCATTCAAGGACTAGCTTTAGTCACCCCCGTACAACCAGATTGTAGAATAGAGGAATCCAACTCTCAGCTTTGTATGTCTTTCTTTTTTCCCATAGAATGCGACAGGTATACAAGTATACAGGTATAGAATGCAGGTTACTATATTGGGAACTTAAAATATCATCTAACAATTCCTTTGGACTATGCAACTTTACCTTCCATTAAGAGCTCCAACCTCAGTAACTGGAAAGAATACAACTTATGGTTTATACACGTGATATTTAAAGAAATCATCATCTTACTCCTAACCGTTAAGGGGTTATACTTTCCATCATCAGCTGATCAATATGAGATGATGACTATCAGATGTAAATACTTCAATAACTTTAGAAAATATATGAAACACGTAACATGTGCCTATAAAATTTGAAATCGAAGGCAGCCCGCCTTCGATTTCCCTGAGATTCCATCATCAGAACTTACTTGGTGAATATGGGACCAATTCGGAAGTATACCTTTTCAAACAAAAAAAAAGAATTTATCCAATCGGCTCAGGCATCTTCGAGAAATCGTTGAGCATACATAAAAAAAAATACATACAGTCGAACTTATTACTACCTTTTTGAAGTCGTTTAATAACATGCTATTTAAAATGGTTAATGAACTTGTACAAATATTTCACATTTCTATCATCAAAATTTGTAATGCAGCCTATTGATAACGCATTTTAACATACATTATACTTAATCTGCATAGATTGTTTATTTTCATTAGAGATATTTTTAAGGTTTGAGTCCAGGACATCTTTACGGAAAAAGAGTGGCTGTATTTATTGGCAGTTCATTTTCTGACACGGATAGCTTAGGGTTTTACAAAACAACAACTAAAGTTGGCCTAGGAATTTTGGGGTGAGTTGGGATGTTTTTTTTTCACATAAACCTTTACTTTATTGATAATAGTACATTATGATACAAGTGCGGTAAGTTGATAATTACAGCCGAGGCGATATTGCTAGCCCGAGCTGCAGGCGAGGGCTACAAGAAAGCAGAGGCTGTAATTATCAAACCGCACGTGTGTCATACGACGTTTTATAACATATTTGCGAGGAAATAAATAAAATTCGGACTTTCTTAGAAAAAAACAAATACAGCGAAAAGAAATAGCGCGCGGAATTATTTTTACTTGTCACAATTTATCGATGCGCGCGCATCAGCGCTTTTTTTTTAAGGCTAAAACACAAAAACAGCCAGTATTACTAATAAAGTAACTTAATATTTTTGTGTTTTAGTACAGATAAATGGTTGTAATTTATGGTCTAAATTAATTAAATTAAAGAATTAAATGTTTATTTTATATAATTATATCATAATTATTTTATCTACCAAAGTTAATTAATTTTATTCATAAAATGTTGACCACATTTTTGACATAAAAACTCTTTGCTAAGATTTAAAAAAATTACCGTTCGTTACGTACGGAGCCCCTTGATTATTAGTATGTGAGCATGAGAAGCTGTGCAATTTACTTTACATTACCGCACTAGTGCGTAATGAGATACATTACAACACTGAAATTGGTGAAATAAGAGACCCTTTACGAGCAAATATGTTATAAATACTTTTACTAAATAAACTTAGTAAAAGGCGAGCATGGATATAGTTCACCAGTATAAAACCTTATGTTATAAAACGAGAGACTATCTCTGAAGATGAGATTGATAATAAGATTATCTGATTAACTCCACAATGGCAAGTTGACGTGGCAGTTGACTATCTACTGTAAAACTGACAACTTTTTAATGAAACGAGTCCTTGAGTGTATGGCATTGGTCTCTTTAAATGGCTTTTAAGAACGATCACTTTTATGATTATGTTAATTTAAAAAGGGAACAGATACTTTGTTTACCATAATAAGTTATGTCTACCAATCTTACCCTAAAAATATATAAATTTTGGTAAGCAATTAAACCACAGCCTTTTAATATATATAAAATATACCTATTTTTGTCTTTGCAGATCAAGTAAAACAATGTTCGCAAATCGTATATCGTACTGGTTGAACCTCAAAGGACCCTCGTTGTATATCGATGAGGCTGATTGTAGTTCTACATGTGCTTTGGAACAGGCTTATTCAGCAATTCAACGTGGTGACTGTGAAGCAGCTATTGTTGGCGGATCTCACTTGTGTCTTTCTCCCCACACCTACATCCACCATAGCCGGTAAGCGTATTTTGGTCTTATTAGTTAGAACAGTAAATAAAATAGTTAGGTCCCCATTAAAAAACACAAAATCGCGATTAAATGTTAAAATGAATTAAGAAGCGTAGTTTATGATTACTTAAGATACAATAAGTGCCTAGCTGCGCCTATTTAGGTTTAACTTAATGGCCTCGTATGACTACTCTACGGAATTCCAAGGTCATCAGGGACAATCAATAAAAAATCACAGTGTATAGGCGGACTTAATGCCTAAGACATTATCTACCAGTCAACCTTTGGGTGATGCAGAGATATGACAAAGTAGGTGCATGTATAGAAATAGGTCGTTTTGGATTTTGTAAAATACGTACTTAATATATAAAAATACATATTAAATATTAATAAACAATATTATTTACTATATATAACATAAATATAATATAATAAAATAATAAATATTTATATAAATAAATATATATGGAAAAGAATACGTGATGTGAAGGGCGAATGATGATGGATTTAAGTAACGAAAAAAAAAAAAAAATAAATAAATAAAAAGATTAAAAAAAGAATTTGCCAAACTATCCCTTTAACCTTTAACTTTAATATCAATCTTGTCAATCCTATCGGATTCATATAACTTAAATGTAATGATATTTAAAATTCCAGGCAAGGAGTGACATCTAAAGACGGCAAAACTAATTCATACGCTGAAAATTGTAAAGGTTTCACTTTGTCTGATGCTCTTGGTGTACTGATTCTTCAGAAATCTAAAGATGCATTAAGGTGATATTCTTGATGTTCTGAATTCATATAGTATTATTAAGATAGTTTTATTTTTTATCAAATATATTTTTAAAAGCCATATTAGAAGTTTAAGAGTAACATAACATAGCATCTCGCCTTTTCCCCGAAGGGGTAGGCAGAAGTTTTTCACACTCACATTTCACCAGCTATGTTTGGTCCCATGAAATAGGGGGCGAGAAGAAGTAGAAGAATACCAGTAAAAAGTACTATGTACTAACTTATTTTAGGTGCTATGCTGAATTAGTCCACGTTAAAAATGAATTTATATCTTTAATCAAAAATGAGACAGGATCAAAGTCTGGTTATTGTCGCGATCCTCAAAGTTCCGCTAACTTCATAAAAGATTTCTACAAAGAGGCAAGAGTATCACCTGAGGAAGTAGAATATGTGGAAGGATATGGCACAGGTGGGATCTTTTGTTTGTTGATAATATTAATATTATCAAAAGATTTTCAAAAACAACTGAAAATCTATATAATATTGATTTTATTTTTAAGGTGTTCCCGATGCTGATAAAACTGAACTGGAAGCTATTGAACAAGTATATTGTGATAAGAGAGAGGAGCCTCTTCTAGTAGGTAGCGTAACGTCAAACGTTGGTGTTACTGAAGCTGCATCAGGCATTGTTGCTATTACTAAGGTTTGCACATCTTGACTCATAAGCCGTCGAACCAATATTGATTTAATAGTTGTTGATTCTTAGTTTTCAAGTAAAAATATTTCATTAATATATTTTATTAGAGTTTCAGATATAATCACTATTAAGGATTTATATTTCTATGCATGTTTACATATTCCTTAATTTTAGCTGAATTCAGATAACGCGATTAATAGCAGTTGTTCTTATGATAAAAGTTCTTCGCAGGTTTTGTTAGGTTATCACAAAGGTGAGCTTGCTGCCAACCTCAACTGTGAGAGTCCACGAAAAGACATAGCCGCGCTACGTGACGGACGCATGCGCATTGTCACCGAACATCAGCGCTTCCACCGCGAGTACACCGCTATCAACGGTATTTCTTTCACCGGAGTCAACTCACATGTGCTGCTTAAGGGACATTATAAGCCTAAGGTTGTTATAGTATAAAACGTAGTCCATTTCATAAATGTTTGTCCCCGAAATTGAATATAATCAAACTAAAGAACTATTCTTAATCAAATCCTTCTACGTACCTGACCAAACCGTTTTTGAAGATATAATAAAATCATGTACCAATATTAAATACATATTGTAAGTGCTTCATATTTGGCGATACACGATACCTCAACGATTTTGAACTGTAGTCTGTTTTTGTATCTCTACATGAAAGATTCAAAATATTCATTGGAACGATGTTCTTTAATAAATTTTAATTAATGAATTACGCTGTACTACTAAATTGGTTTTAGTTATAATAATATAAAGTTTAACTTAATTTACAGGATTTATCTCAGTATAAATGTTCAATACCGCACTTAGTCGTACTATCTGGGAGACAGGAGTCTGGTGTACAAAAGATAATAGATAGCTTGAAATCACGCCCTGTGGATCCTGAAGAGTTGGCATTATTGTACAATATACATTCAAAGAACATCTCCGGACATCTGGGGAGAGGATACGTCATACTTGGTACGATATTAATATATTACCGACTACATTATTCTTCAGACGTTTAATCAAAATTCAGTACTTATGAATACATCTGTGTCAATGTTCCTCTGTAAATCGATAACTTATCTATTATTAACGTTGTATGGAAAACCTAAATCATATCAATAGATTGGTATCTGAAGCTTAAATTCACTATAGTTGAAAGGTTAAAAAAATTATAACATTTACTTAGAAGAATAAAGATATTGAAACACTTAATGTTGAATTTATTACTAGAGTTTTTAGTACATACTAAGTTACTTTTTGACGCTCATATTACTTGTTACTAATAGGGTTTAACGTAAGGTAGGTTTTATATTCAGAGTAAGTAGGAGTTCCAAATGAGGCTTTACACTGTTACTTTTGTTTAAGACCTATTTTAGATTACGATTTTTGTAAGACCTATTTTAGATTAGGTACGCATCGATGTCATAGAATCCACGATATAAAACTTAAATCGATGTAACAATCACAAATGAAATCACAAATGAATATTGAAGTTACTTACTTACTTAGACAAAGATGCGCACAACAACACAGTGAGTGTGTGTGAGAAGGTTGAATACTTCGACGACGCCAAACGTCCGCTGTGGTTTGTGTACAGCGGGATGGGCTCACAGTGGGCCGGCATGGGCGCGCAGCTCATGCGGATACCAGTCTTCGCTCGTGCTATACAACGGTACATATTGTTATTGTTATTATATCATCAGTCTAAGTTTTTCACGGCTATTATGTATAATGCTGGAACAGTCTGATCATATGGATTGATTTTAAATTTTCGCACATGGGAAAAGATTTTAAAAGTTATTTTGTTTTGCAGTTGTGATCAAGTACTGAGACCGATGGGTCTCGATATAGTTAACATAATTACATCTCCGGATGAAACAATATTTGACAACGTTTTGCACGCATTTGTCGGAATCGCTGCAATACAGATTGGATTAACTGATATTCTACGTGAACTGGGCTTGGAACCCGACGGAATTATCGGTAAGACGTCAGAAGCCTCTATCCGACATATTGTTTACCATAATATAATATAATGTAAATAAATGTCATCGTCATCATATCAGCCCAATGTCGTCCACTGCTGAACATAGGCCTCATCTAATTTCCGCCACAGCGAGTGTTTAATCTATAAGGTCGACTTTTGTTTGCTGTGATTTTTTAAAGAAAATAACGTGTATTTAGTTTGCGGGTTTAATCGCAACTAATTGAAGTTATTCACATAGTGGACTGTATAAATGTATAGATAGGTATCACATAAATATGTCTTTGCTTAGGCTCACAATACGAAAATCTTAATCTATTTGGACAGCGAGCGATAAAATAAAAAAAAACTATTGTTTTGCGATAAATATAATATTATTAATTCAGGTCACAGTGTGGGTGAGTTAGGATGTGCGTATGCAGATGGTTGTATGACTGCAGAGGAGATGATCCTCGCAGCGGCAAGTCGCGGACAGGTCTCACTAGACACACCACTTATAAAAGGTTCTATGGCTGCTGTTGGCCTTGGATATGAGCAAGTAACTATAGATTGAATATTTACATTTAAACTGTGCAAGTTGTTCCCCCAACAGTTTGTTTTTTTATTAAATCTTATACTTTATTATAAATCTAGTTAGCCCCGATGTGTCCGCCTGAGATTGACGTGGCTTGTCGTAATAGCGCTGATTCAAGTACTATCTCTGGACCTGCTGAAATAATGCGCAGTTTTGTCGCTGAGTTGACTGCTAAAGGGATATTTGCGAAGAAGGTTCAGAGTGCCAACATTGCTTATCACTCTCGGTACATTGCTGATGCAGGTAAGTAAACCATTATTCAATATTTCTACTTCTTCTATCATATCAACCAAACGTCAAAGGTGATTACTAATGATAATTTAATTATTTATTATTTTAAAGGACCACATCTACTCACGTTCTTGAAAGATGTTATCAAAAACCCAAAACGTAGAAGCGAACGTTGGTTATCCACTTCTGTACCACAGGATAAATGGAATGAATCATCTGCACAATATTGTTCAGCAGAATATCACACAAATAACCTACTGGTGAGTACGAACATGACATTGTTGGACTATCTTTGTTTTCTTAGTAACTTTTTATTAAGTTGATTATATTGTACAGAGTCCAGTTCTATTCGAGGAGACGTTGCGACTGATTCCTAGTAACGCTGTACTGGTGGAAGTGGCACCACATGGACTACTCCAGGCCATCCTCAAACGAGCACTACCAACAGACTGTCGACATGTACCACTAACTAGACGTGGACATACAGACAATGCACTTCATCTACTACAAGCTATCGGCGAGTAAGTACCTACTTTTATTTCACACAAGTACAAAAAACTATTATGACTTTATGATTCTTTTATAGATGGACTGCGCACGGATATCTTTCTCTTTCTCATTACAAATTTAAACAATAAGTATGCAATTATTGTAAAACGAGTCTATATCACGTATTATTTAAGGAATAGTAAATACCTTATTTATTTGCCAGACATTTCGATTGAATTGCATCGATCGTGGTCACGGGCTGACTGAGGTGGCTGTCGAGCGTTGTCCTCGATGCGCGCGGGTTTCTGTGACTACCCTCACTTTTGTCAATATTTTTATCAGAACTATCGGTACTTCGACACACTACACTAAAATGACGTCTATACACTGGTCTACACATGCTGAAGACGGGATTCCAAGTTGTTGATAAACAGTATCCATCCTACCGGTTGAAATATGAGTATTTCTTGATTTCAACCGCTTCTCGTGCTATCCTGGAGTAATAGTAACAATCGGTGTACAGTTCATGAGGCTTGTGTAACTCAATCCAGCGGTTGGACCCTGACTCCAGCAAGTGTTCAACTATCGCCGACTTGTTTGTTTGACGGTTCTTGACAAATTTAAACAAATCATAACTTATACTATTTCTATTAAAACCTGATTCTCTATTACTCCAGTACTATTCTTATATAGGTACCTACTGTTAAGATTCTAATACATTATATTTCATTCTTCCCTTACCATTTACATAATTCATGAACAATGGTGTTGGTTATTTTGCTTACAACACTTTAATAAAAAAATACACTTTTTTGTGTCCCAGACCCAAACAAATAAATAAATCTAGCAAAAAGCGCAGCTTTGTAAGAGCCCGTTGTCCGAAAGTATTGGGATCCTCGGCGTCAAAATCTCGAACAAAGTCCAGTTTGGGAGTCATTTGGAGGACAAAGCCAAATTGGCGAGCAAAAAACTGGGTGTCCTGAACAGTGCGAAGCAGTACTTCAAACCAAAACAGCGGCTTGTGCTATACAAGGCACAGGTTCGGCCGCATCTGGAGTACTGCTCTCACCTCTGGGCAGGAGCACCCAAATACCAACTCGACCCACTTGACTCCCTCCAGAGGCGGGTTGTTCGAATCGTCGGTGATCCCAATCTGACGGACAACTTGGAATCGTTAGAGCAACGGAGAGACTTTGGGTCACTCTGCGTGCTCTATCGATTATTCCATGGGGAGTGCTCCGATGAACTCCATGATTTGGTGCAATCGTCGCCTTTATATCATCGCACCACTCGACGCCGCTGTAGGCTTCACCCACACTACCTGGAGCCGATACCGTCTAAAACGGTAAGGTTCGAGCGATCATTCTTCCCACCTACGTGCAGGCTCTGGGGTGAAATTCCTACAGCGGTGTTTCCTGAGCGCTATGACATGTCCTTCTTCAAACGAGGTTTAAAGAGAGCTATCCTCTCAAGGTAGACAGCGGCCTGGCTGTGCCCCTGGCATTGCCAACGTCCATGAGCGGCGGTAACCACTTACCATCAGGTGGGCCGCTTGCTCGTCTGCCACTACAGGCAATAAAGAAAAAAAAAAAAAAGCTCGCGATATTTTTACCTAAGTATTATCAATCGTGACATTTGGTCGCTGGAATTATTATTTTCTTCCTAAATAATTACGTTGGCATAAATAGATCCAATCGACAAATTATGAAATAGTTCAACTCCACCTAATATTTCTGTGCCTGCTGAATTTTGTTTTAATTCAAAACAATTCTTTTAACTTGTTACTTATTATTAATCTCTTTTATATTGATAATTTTGCCATACACTTGTAGGAAAAATTTAAACACAAAAAAACACGTCATTCAGGTTCCGCGAAAATATTATATATAATCTAAGTACCTAAGTATAATTCCTACAGGGATATAAATAGATTAGCCTTATCACACAAGTTAATTTTCATGCCTCTTAAAATTTGAAAATAATGATTTTGTTTTGTTTATTGTTCTAGTTTATACACGAGCGGTAATATAGTCAACGTGCAAGCTTTGTACCCGAAAGTTCAGTTCCCAGTATCAACAGAGACTCCGATGTTATCTCACCAAGTGGAGTGGATACATGCTGAACTATGGTAGTGTATGAATCATATTTTTACCCAAACGAAGTTTAAAAAAACCATATAACCAACCACCTTGGAAGATAATAATCTATCCAAGATCATCTTAGGTGGATGGATGATCTGATCCGAACCGCAGGATCATGCTGGATGCAGGCCACCAGTCCTATCAACATCTAAAAATGTATTACTGTGATGTGTATACACTTCATGGTGCGCATTGAAGCTTGGAAGTCTATAAAGTCTTAAAGTTTCTTAGACTAGAGTAAGCCAGGTGGTTTCCATTTCATTTTCATCATATCAGCCCAACGACACCCATTACTGAACATAGGCCTCACATAGTTTCCGCCGTTTTATGCCGCCCGCATCCAACGGCCACCCGCATACTTTAAGTTAGGTCTTCGGTCCATCTGGCGGGGACCGCCCCACGCTGCGCTTTCCAATATGTGGCCGCCACTCAAGAATCTTTTTGCCCCATCGGCCATCAGTTCTGCGAGCTATGTGGCCTGCCCACGATTTCCATTTCATACCTTTTAAATAATAAAGAAAAGTGCTTCAATGCCACGCATCTTCCGAAAATAAAATGTCTAGTAATCTTTTATACAGTATAATATATGATGATACTAAAATAAATGAAATGACTTTGTAAAAAATAATATTACACATTAAGGTAAAGGCACCTATTACGGAGGTAGTCAAAATCGGCTCCTATTACGGTGGTATTTCTATTTTCGAGTTTTATTCCTGTCTTTCTTAGTTTAAGTACACCAAAACGGGACCTACTTATTCTAAATTTATTACTTCATGACATAACTGAAGTTTGCAAGTATAGCACATTGACAACACAACAAGATCAATCAGTTTGTGTAACGGCATCGACGTAAGAGGGGTTTCCATACAAACGCGGAACGACAAAACTAAGTACACTAATATTTAGAAACTAAGTTTTTCGTATTAATAAGCCGTTCAAGTTTGTTTATGTGTTATTTATAGCATTTTCTTACTATTACACTAACTATTTAAATAACTTGTTTTATATTTGCAACTTGTTTTATACCCAAAAAATAAGAAATAAAACACCGCCGTGATAGGATACGAATTTTATAGATTAATCCTAATTCGGTGGTATAACTCCGAAATAGGAAAAGTACTGGGCATGTTTAATTGTTTATAACTTTCAAATTATTAACTTATTGACTTAGTTCCAAGTTTAGTCAATAATTAATCTGTAAGTAAGTAATTATTAATCTCATAAATTAGAAACCATATTCTGCGGTATGTGTTTTTAATTAGAAATCTGGTTAAATATGAAAACTGTTGAGTACAAAATGTTGGTTTCTTAGAAGGGGTAAAAATAGGAAGGTGTATTTTAATTTATCACAAATCATTTATTTTGTATAACTGTTGGCTGAGTTTTACACATCTGAACCAAAAAACTGTTATCTTTTGATTAAGCATTTACACTCTTTTGTTTATCGAAATTTTTAACGGTCAGAATTAGGATTATTAAAAACACGAGTAGTTTTCCTATTACGGTGGTAGTTATTTCCAGGTAACTCTGTGTTAGGTTCTATGATCTCCTATTACGGCCCTATTCATCATGGAACATAAAATTACAAGTTTTAGGGTTTCGTAAATAAATAAATAGTATTATTTATTTTTGTGGATTCTTATTTGATACTTATGCATGTTTTTTTGATAAAACCAGAAGCGATAAAAACTTTTAAATTTATGTTACTTTTACAAGCTTTCTATTAACTTGCAATTACTACTTAATATGTATCATTTGTTTGTTTTTTTTTTTGTTTCTTTCAATTTAACTCAAAACTACGAGACCGATTTAAAAAATTCTTTAACCGTTTGAAAGATACGTCTTTACCGAGTAACATAGGCTACCTATATTTATTTATAAAAATATTTTGGGATCCCTACTAAAACTTGTAAAATGTAATCATTTTGTAACTATGTACCAATTTCAAAATGTAAAATCTATATAAATTTTAAAAGCTTGAGGCACTGATATTACTTATATGCCATCTGTTATGTAGGTTTACTATCTCATATTTTACTGAACGTAAAAAGAAAAATCAACGTTATTTTAATTACCTGAAACTCTTTTTAAAACGCGTGTGTGAATGCACGGTTATACTATATTTGTAAATTTTATGAAAACTGAATGAAACATTTATATCATTTAAAAAAATTTATTTGTACGGAACTTAAATGAATATAATTTCTGACCCTCCGTATTAGGAGCCGTCTACCGCCGTAATAGGCTCTGACCAAAATTTTACCTCCGTATTAGGGAAAATCGACCCGACTATTTAAATATTTTTTTAAAATAAGAAATATCATAAAAAGTAACATAGGCTCAACAGCAATTCAAAATATAAATTCCACTTTTGACGATAAAATTAGTTTACACCTTTAAAAATGCTTAGAAATGCTTATTTTTGTTTCTTACTTTCAAATGTTGCGAAATACCTCCGTAATAGGTGCCTTTACCTTACTTGATGTCACAACTGGCTTAAGATATCGCATTTAAATCAATTCAATTAATCTCCGTACCCATTTTAAGTAATGAGTAATTAAAATTCGCTATTATACTTAATTTTTAGGACGACTTCGTCATTCAACCAAGAAGATGTACACAAAACGTCATTATCCAAGTTTGTGAAATCTTTTCATGACGATGAACACAGTTACTTGCAAGGAAATGTTATTCAAGGTAAGAATATAATTTTTGATTTAGGTACATAACGTGTTTTATTGAATTAAAATTGGCCATTTCTATGTTTGGCAATTTTTATCATTTTTGTTTTTAACACAACTTCGACAGGTTGTAAATGTTCGTTAATTTTTTTGGATCCACTTTGCCCACATTGATAATATCAGTAGTTTTGTTGAATATTATGGGGCTTCTAAACGGGCCATGTTTTTCTGCAATATGTGGCTGCAATACCTACAGTGGCCGGCAACATTGCAAGCAATACCAGCCAGACTATGCAATATTGCAGTAATGTCCCGGATATATATAAAATATGTTTGGTATGGCCACAGATGGCTGATATTGTTTTGATAGATTGCCGGACGATCGCCGAGCTATCGATATTTACTGCAATATTGCTCAGCTAGTTCTATTGTTGTTTCAGTCGCTCTCTATTGTAATGGCATAGTGTATCCTTTTTTACGCGACATGAAGTTTGCCGAGAGTGACACCATGATTAATTGCTATATTCTGTGATTTTTTGTGATGTTAGTTGTCATGTTGTTTTGGGGTTAATTAAGTATATTAAATTACATTCTAGTAAAATTCTTAAATATTTTTTTATCAAGGCTTATTTCTTGACTTAGATTATCTAAAGTTTCACGCCTATTTAAGTAAGGTCGAATCCACAATCTCTTCTTTTTCTTTTTTAATTTTTCTTTTAAAATAATATAAGCCGCTGCGACAAGTGTGATTTCGTCAGCCATTGTTGCCGGTTTGTGTAGCACGTCTAGGAGTCTGCCTCACGGGCCATACTATTGCAGATATATTGCAACGCCTCGCCCAGCCATAGATTGCTAAGCCATTAATTGCAATAAAATATTTTTGTGATGGCCGGACATTAGTTGCCAATATTTCAGCCACAAATTGCAGTAAAACAGGGCCCGTTTAGAAGCCCCATTAAACAAATCTGCTTCAATAGTTGCAAGTATATTAAACATTACACTACATGTAGGTAATTTAATACTATATTTTAAAACTGCTCAGATTATCTAACGAAAAATGTGCTACAGAAAGAGAATCCAAAACAAACATCGAATGAAAGTCTTATATCAAATCTAACTTTACTATAACATCATTCTGTTGTCATACCTAAGCTACAATGGGTTTTTACCCACGACGGAACGGAGACGGTATATGCGTTTGGGGTGAGAGGCTGTGTGTTTGTGTGTTTGTGTGTTTGTGTGTTCCAACATAATGCCTTATATCACGGAAACGGTTTGATCGATTTAGATGCGGTTTTCTGTAAAGTGTGTGCGGCTCTGGGGGACAGGTTATTAGATAGGTTTTATGTTAATAGCTCGCCAGGGGGCGCTACAATACACTGATTTCGTTGAATCCTTTGTGCCCTCCTATCTTTAAAACGATTAGACTGATTTCGATACGGTTTTCTGTAATGTATTTGTGATTTATCGAGGATTGTTTTTGGATTCAAGATTTTGTATTTTTTCGCCAGGGGGCGCTGCAATAGACTAGGCAAACCTATGTTGATTTCGTTGAAACCTTTGTGCCCTCCTATCTTTAAAACGATTAAACCGATTTCGATACGGTTTTCTGTAATGTATTTGTGATTTATCGAGGATAACTTTTGGATACACAATATTGTATTTTTTCGCCAGGGGGCGCTGCAATAGACTAAGCAAACTTATATTTACAGTTATCTGTAAAATAATTAGACCTGTTACTGTATAGAGGCACGTAGCATTGTAGTACTGAGATATTGATTACACTCATGAGGTTAAGCAACTTCGGATAAGGTCAGTTCATAGATGGGTGACCGTTTATGCAATTTTAGGGTTCTGTACCTCAAAAGAAAAAAACGGAACCCTTATAGGATCACTCCGTTGTATGTCTGTCTGTCTGTCTGTCTGTCCGTCTGTCTAGAATATTTTTCTCAAGAACGCATAGAGGTATAAAGCTGAAATTAATATCATTTACTTGGGTCTGCAAACCCTCGGCGTAAAATAAAAATCAAAATTCTAAGTTAACGCAATCAAAAGATACAGCTGTTTATGCTCCATTTTCGACGATTTATCTTGACGATCATAATCTATAGGGAACTTACCGTTGACCTAGAATCATGAAATTTGGCCAGAAGCAATAACAAGTTGCACAAATAAAGGAAAAAATCCGAAAACCGATCTAGTGTTGTTATATCACTGAATATTTGTACGGAGGTATACAATGATAAGCCTAAAAAAAATTAGTAAGAGTGAGAGTTTATTGACTGACGTTAAATAAACACCTACCTACCTTATTTATTCTAACTTATAGGTATCCCGTGCTCGGGGTGTAACCAAATTTTCATCATTTTTGCGATAGCACGCACCGTTTTCGAGATACAAGCTATTATAGGTGGAAATCTGCGCTAACGCCGAAGGCAGTCCGGCTACGGCAATCAATGTGCGATAGCTAAACTTAACACCCCCCGATTCAGAGCAATCCGAATCGGACTGGTTAGGTTAGGGTTATTTTTTTTTTCAAACCACCCAGAAGTAGGACCCCGCAAAGCGGGGCTCCGGTGACCTTTGTGCGACGGATGAGCACACAAGTCAACAAAAAATAAAATATATATAATATAGTTGAAGCTCCATGCAAATTCCATTCATTCTAGAGCTTACATGGTAAGATAAGGCGCTCATTAAAAAGTTTAAAATAAGAAAATTCAAATGATAATTTCAAGTTATAAGACTTACTGCAACAGTAAATTTAAAAAAAATGTGTTTGTGCTATAACTTAGTATAAAACTTTTATTTATCTGTCAAGGTTCTTAAAATTTTATACGAGTTACTTACAGTTAGAAAGATAGGGCGCTCTTTGAAAATATTTAAAATAAAAAACAAAATTAAAAATTTTGAAAAAACCCACGACGATAACATCTATACAAAATAAGAAACGTAACATATAAAAAGGTTTAAATAACTTTATTTTAAATCCCCGACGAAAAGATAATAAGTAGCGTAAAAACAATCCCAAGAAAATTCGTCGGGGGCTGCCAATATCATTACTGTTTCTAGTATTAAATATATATTGTTAACTAAATATTGTTAATAATTAGGTAGGTATCAAATACATAAAACTGCAATACTTTCGTTCATTTCAAGTCAGGGTATGGCAGCCCCCGACGGATTTTCTTGGGATTGTTTTTACGCTACTTATTTTCTTTTCGTCGGGGATTTAAAATAAAGTTATTTAAACCTTTTTATATGTTACGTTTCTTATTTTGTATAGATGTTATCGTCGTGGGTTTTTTCAAAATTTTTAATTTTGTTTTTTATTAACACAGAGGTCTTCTGTTATGTATTAAATTCGAAGAATTAAACTTTTCAGGTAAAATGTGTTATCCCTTTGCCGCTGCTCTTGTGGCTGTATGGGACACTTTCGCAATGTACTTTGGTGTACCTAAACGTGAAGTGTCAGTGACGATACGTGATGTTCATCTGTTTGCACAGCCGCTGTTATTTGATCAACGAGTGCTAAAATTGGAAGTCGCTCTACATAGGGGTACTGGTCGGTTTGAGGTGAACAGCTCTCTATTTTATACTTTTTTTTTTTCATTTTTGTGAGTTGAAATTTTGAGTTATTGTATACAGCATACGGAGATTCTGCTTCATCATTTTATACCATGAATTTGTCAGTGGTTGCAATTTGTGGAAGTTTAAATTTGGAAGCTAAATTTAAACATCCACAAACTGCAACCACTGACAATAAAATCACCAAAGTACTTACGCCAAATGGTACTAACGAGTGTCAAATTAAAGTAGGTGTCCTTTATATGTGGGTATGAATATGTCCAAAAAACATGTTTGTCAAATATTGTGGCGAGATTCAGTAGTGCTACGTTTGCTCACGTTAGACTAAAAACGTGTTTAAATGAATTTTTATCATTGGTCTGATATGATAAAAATATTAAGTAATTCATACACTTATGTGGGTTTTGTAGATAATGAATGAATGCTCAAGAGTTATATCAGGCTGCATACAAGCCAGTAATGAAACAAACCGAGGGTTTCAATATACTTACAATGAAAATAAATTAAATGATGACATAGAAATCACCTCAGAAGATATTTATCAATTACTAAATGATCGCGAGTACAAGTACAGCGGCGAGTTCCGCAGTATCGAGTGTGCCAGCGCGTCTCTCGACGAGGCGGCGATCGTGTGGCGCGACAACTGGGTCACTCTGATTGATGGCATGCTACAGCTGAATGTGCTGAGACAGCCGCACCACGCTGTCTCACAGCCCACACATATTAGAGAAGTATGTATCGACGTTCAACAGCATGTAAAGCAAGAATTTATTCTTAATAACAAAAATGTCATGAAAGCTTTTGTAGATGACAAATACGATTTCACGAGGTAAGTTCTGAAAATAAAAATGACAACAATATTTTTTGTTTTTAAATATAATATTTATATCCTTGAGATTGGTATGTTTGTAAGAAACAACCCACATTTGTTTACTAAAGTATCTGAAAATTGCAGATTTGCTAAAAGAGATCCCACTAAACTAAAATGTGAATTGTGTAGAAGTACTCTTCACCAAAAAAATAGTTATTTGATGTGTATTAAAATTTACAACCACATCCCACAATCACTGAGAGAATTACCAATGCCATATTATAGAACTAAATGAAAATCGTGGCTGACTGAAAAGTGCTTTTACACAATTAATGAAAATCTTATTAAATAATTAAAAATAATAGTAATAAATAATATAATAGTAATAAAATAGTATAATAATAATTTAATAATTAATATAAATAAATAGCCTTTAAAACAATATTTGCATGTCATAGTGATGGCTAAACATGTAGAACATAATCTAGTTTAAGATCTTCACATGTAACCATGTTTATAAGCAAATAAAATATTCTATTCTATTCTATTTTTAACAATTTTAGATGTGGTGGTGTTAGCCTTCGGAATATTAAATTCCACAATTTACCTGAGGTTGGTCGGGACCTACAACTAGAATTACTATGTGTTCCTCTCTCTCATATCCATGATGTAAGTACTTTATGTCATGACATACGTAATTAATTTTTTTTTTAATTTATAGAACATTTTAACTTATATAATATGTACGCTCTAGCAAAACTATTTACATCGAAGAAAACCGGAGTATTTTGTTAAAATATATATTACTAGCGGTCGCCCGCGGCTCCGCCCGCGTGGATGTCGGTTACCGCTGCAAAAAGCCTACCCAGAAAAGACACGGTCAGCAAAATGCTTCCCAGGTCAATTCACAGACACCGACACTAACATCGACGACGCAGTCATTATCCGCAGGCTGCATAGATTGTCTTTATGAAGATGTTAAAGTTGTTAATGATGAAAATAATTAAATGTAATTAATACTAAGTTTTCACTTCTGCCGGCAGTCCCGGAGTGCAACTCGTTGTTTTAGGATAGATTACTACTTCGCAACGGGTGGTGCAGCAGAAATCGCAATATTTTAATTTCACCATAAGTTCAAAACCATACATCCAATTTTAATCATTCAAAGACCAAATATTATCTACATAAACTGCACTTAGTGATGAAATAATTTATTTTGATAAGGATTACGGGGACGGAACACGACACTACTAGTGCAGGCGGGATAGGTATACCTATGTTTGGGGCCGCGGCACGCAGCTTGACGCCAGGTTCCGCAGGAGCTGTACTACAACAGTTCTTGTTGGTACGTGGGCGGCGCTTCTTCCTTTGCACCGTTACGAAACCATCTTCTTCAGCCAGTTTCGTTTCCTTTGTAAGCTTCGGCTTCACAGGGGCAGCAACAGGGATACTCCGTGCAACAGCTATTTGCGTATTACGTGCGGCGGTACGAGGAGGGGCCGCGGGGACAGGGCCAGCAACTCATTGGCCACAAGTGTATGACTCATGGCGCTTAGAATACGTGCGACGGCTTTCGCCGCGCTAAACAAATAAAATAACTAAACTGCGTAGGACACGTCCGCTTCAGAGCACAGTCGGCGGAATAATTTCGATCCACATATCGACTCGACATAGATAGGTACCTATAGCGTGTCGCGGACTTTTTTGTAGATATTTATAAGATCTACAATTAATTAGAACATTTTATGGTTCTATCTTTTATAGTTTAGGCAGCGTACGCAAAATAAGTAACTTTTCTGGTTGATTTTTTACACCTTGTGTCCGAAAAAACCATATATATATTTTTTTCCAAAATAAAATTTAGCCTATGTTACTCGTGGATAATGTAGTTTTTCAATAGTGAAAGATTTTTTAAAAACTATCCAGTAGTTTTTGAGCCTATTCATTACAAACAAAGTTTTCGTCTTTATAATATTAGTGTAGATGTAGATATATAAAAAAATTATAAAAAAAAGATTTTTTAAGAACAAGCTTTCAATAAACGAAAACGTGAACTAAATGGTAATAAATAAATTTAAGGGCCGTTTATAAACATAGATCTTTTCAAAATGTAAAATCTATATAAATTTAAAAAGCTTGAGACACTGATATTATATGCCATCTGTTATGCAGGTTTACTATCCCATTTCAGTGCCTCAAGCTTTTAAAATGTATATAGATTTTACATTTTGAAAAGATCTATGTTTATATACATTACAAGCTTTCTATTAACTTGCAATGTACGTATGTAACTTTCAAATCTGGCAAATCATTTTATGACCACTTGTAGGTATCCGATGGAGCTGTAATTTGGCATACACCTTTAGTTCCGGTGACAATACACTATTCCAAAATCAAAATTCTAATAATTTCAATATGGCCGCCGTTCCAAAATGGCGGACCCCCTTTTTTTCTTCGATCCACATAATATGGGTATCAAATGAAAGGGCTTGAAAAGTAGTCTATACTTTTATCTTTATTTATACTGATTTAATTAAGAGGAAAGATTTGTTTGTTTGTTTCTTTGTTTGTTGCGATTTAACTCAAAACTGCTAATTCGATTTAAAAAATTCTTTCACATGCGTGTTGTTGACTCTTTAAAACCTTAAATTAAATAAGTTCTGCATAAAATATTGATTAATGTTACAGAATATAGGGGTCAACCAAGAACACGAAATAGTTGCTACAAATAAAGTACTTCAATGTGCACAATTTGGCAATCTAGATTCGTTACAGTGGGTGGAACTTCCTGAACTTGAACAATCAGATGTCATAGTAAAGGTAAATTATATTCATTTGCGTGTAAAGTGAAGTAAAGTAAAATTTAATAAAGTAAATAGGTACATGTATAAAGACAAAATTAATGATTAGCCTGTACTAGGTAGTAAAATCTGTGCTACAGACGGTCTAATGACGGTTTATGAGGCCATCAACATAGTTTAGTAGTTTATTTATCGAAAAACCTTATTACTTAGGTTCACTTCGCTGGGCTCAACATGTTGGACGTAAAGAGAGCCGCTGGAGTAACATCATGTGGATCTAACATGTATGGCATGGACTACAGCGGAACTACTAAAAGGTAAATTAAATTAATTAATTTTTAAATGTAAGTAATTCTTACAATAATAATTAATGCTTCTTCTTATGATTTAAAATTTAAAGAGAAATTTAATAGCTCATTGAATGAAGCCAAAATCATTTTTTTAAAATGATACGTAATAAACGTATATATTCAAATACAAATAACATTGAACAATCGTTTTCTTCTATCTCAAATAAACAGCGGAGAGCGTGTGATGGGTATAGTGGCGGGCGGCGCGGCGAGTAGTCAGGTGCGCGCGCAGCCGGAGCTGCTGTGGCCGGTGCCGGCGCACTGGAGCCTCGAGGACGCCGCCACTGTGCCGCTCGCATATGCGCACGCATTTTACGCTCTAGTTAGTATGATTTTGTAATTGTAATGTGTTATATTAATAACATCTTCTAAAATATAATCAAAATATTCTGAAATTACCACAATGCTTACTACCATTAGGTATGTACAAATTGATTACTATCCACCACATAATATTAAACCAATTTAATGCTTGAAACTAAAATTATTGTTTAATGTTTAAAAAATTGTAAATAAAATGTTTTAGATAATAAAAGGTCGCCTAGAGCCCCGCACGAGCGTGCTGGTACATGGAGGTACGGGTGCACTAGGACAAGCGATCATAGCCATTGCGCTGGCGCACGACTGTCAAGTGTTCGCTACGGTCAGTGATCTTCGTAAAAAACAGTTCTTACGAAAACGTTTCCCTCAAATTAAAGGTACAAACAATATACCTATTTACAATTTATTTCACTTAATATTGTACTGTTCCGTTGACATAATAATTGTAACTATAAATTACAGATGAGCACATTGGGAACTCCCGAGACATCAGTTTTTCTGACTACGTGTTGATGGCTACTAAAGGCCGGGGATGTAAAATAGTTATAAGTTGCGTTAAAGGAGAATGTAAAAATGTAAGTATCTAGCTTTATTCTACATTTGCTATACATACTTGTAAGTAATAAATACCTAAACAAAAACTATTCGTTGCGGTTTGTTTCAGTTTTCTCTTAAATGTTGTGAATCTTATGGCGTACTCATTGACACAGTTCAAATTCAAGATGGTGACAATTATGAATATGGAATGTTCAACATGACGAGAGCGAGGTCATATTTGGCGATTGATTTTTCATCTGTTTTTACAAATAATAAGTGTGACGAACTAAAAGTGAGTGTGAAATATTTTTAAAAGATTTAGTTAAGCAAAGATTGGGAATTATACACAATAAATTGTAATCACAGACGATACGAGATAACATAATTGTTTTAAGCAAAAATAGCCACAAGAAGAGTTAGAAATCTTGTGCACTAACAGGCCGACCACAAATGTAGTAGTGTTTTAGCGACCGTGATGTATATAATTGATTCGAATCGTACAATTGTCTGCGTATGAGCAACAGATGCTACCAAAATCAATTAAGCTATTGTGCACTAAAAGCATACTTAATTTTGGTAGCGCACTGATTTTGCGACCGTATAGGTATAGTCGATTCTTTGACCGAAGTTGTGACTACGAATATGACTAGCTGGAGTCAGGGCTATCTAATGCTTGAGGACCCTTATCCTTCTGACATTATTGTAGTAAAATTAGTTAGAGTCAGTTAGCCGTCAGCCTATATTTTCGGTAAAAAGCGCTTGGCACTATGTTTTACTTATGATTTAAAGAATCTACAAATGATGGTGAGCGACGGCATAGCGGCCGGGTACGTGGTGCCACTCTCACGCGTGACGTACGCGCCGCACGAGGTCGCGCGCGCCTTCCGACTGTTGGGAGCGAGCCGACACCGTGGACGAGTACTGCTGCGGATGTGTGACGACACCACACAAGTACAACACAGGTAGCTTTACGTTAGCTGTATTATGCTCTTATATTTACTATAAAATCATCACCTTATTGTCACGTATTAATGTGAATTTACAGAATATCATGTGATCCTGATCAATGTCAAGTTTTATTCTGGGATAACGATGTCGTTGGAGCTCGACTAGCAGAAAGACTTATCACTCGTGGAGCTAGAAAGTTATACATTCATTGTACTGAATTATCTAATTATCAACGTCTTAAGTTAAGGTAAACTGTAGTGAGAATGGAATTCTAAATATGACATTGCACAGAATATTTATGTAGGTATATTTTTTTTTTAAAGAATTTGGAAGCAAATTGGTGTTAATGTGGTTATATCTACTGAAGAGTCCACAGAAATTAAATCACAGGCTGCCTTATTAAATAATGCAATGAGTCTGGGAAATATTGAGGGTATATATATACTCATAACAAAACCAAATACTAAAATAAACATTGAAAACGTTTCAACCGTTTTGAATAACTTAAATGATATGGCAAGATTATTATGTCTTCAAATAAGGTAATCTTAATATATAGTTATTTAAATGAAATGCACAATTTCTCAATATTTGAAGCTAAAATATATTTCAATTATTTCCAGACACTTTGCAGTAGTATCAACAATTAAATTGACAGGACAAGATCTACGTTTGTCTAGAACTAAACCTGGACTCGGGACAGCATTATACTTAGATTTATCTATTTTGAATAAGGTAATGAAGCTGTACGACTTGATACCTGAAGATTTATTTTATTTTCCATAAGTATACGAATTTGTTTGTAAATTTTATGTTCTACAGGAAGAAGTTATTGAAGGTCGTGTTATGACTGAATTCACTGAACAAGCTTTGTGCAGTGGACATACAGAATTAGTCGCGCGGAGGAAAAATAAACAAACACCTTCACTGTTGAAACAAATAGCTACCTTAGCTGGTAAAATATATTTAAACTAAATATCAAATCAAATCTAGTATAAAATCATGCTCGAAACATAAATTTTAACGTTGATGATTGACTTAAAATAAAAAATGAAATAATATGTATTTCAGATATACATATTCCACCAAACGCGAACACAAATGCTACTTTGCAAGAATTAGGTGTGACGGAGGAACATTCACAATTGATCAGTACATTCTTAAACGTCACTTACAACATATCGTTGGATGAAACACTTATTCCACTTCTAACCATTGATAAGTGAGTAATATTTAAGTAATAATTCGCGTGTAAATTTAGATTAAGAATAGGGCTGTAGTGTTTCATCAGGGATAATATCCCTCAGGAAACTGCCTTTAATGACTGCATTGCCGCTCTACATTCCATTTACTTTTCTGCTAACCCATTGACCACAATAGCAATCGAGAATTTCTGCAATGATTATGAACTGGCGGTTCGTTATGGCCATCAGTATTCCATCATCAGATTATTTATTAATCTGTTAAGATGCACAGCACACATGCAATAATATTATGATTTTAAGTAGCATAAAATATTTTTTACACAGAATGACAAATTTATTAATATAATTTCAGAATAAAACAATTACAAAACTCTGCGAGGGAGGTTGTAGAAGTAAACGATAAGGGATTATCAATATTTTTCACCATTCCTCCTTCTGATGAACTTGTAGCAACTATAGATTTTGTATTAATGCCTACAATGTTCAATGAATCTCCAGCGGTGAGTAATTAAAGTATGAAAATATAACTTTAGCTCGTAACCACACGAAGCAAATAATGATTGTAAGTTTGTTTTTAAAAGATGAAAGTAAATTTGAATAAAAACAACTTGATTACCTACCTATTTAAAAGTAGTTCATTGTAAGACACTGATAAAATAAAAGGGTTTTTAAATGTATTGTCTTTTAAAATTTAGGCGGACGATTTCGCTCTCAGTCAGCGATACCTGTGCATAGTGCCAGGTATGGAAGGTCACCACAAACGGTTCAGTGGTCTATGCGAGCGCCTCAAGCTGCCAGTGGTTGTGCTGCAGCCGGGACTTGATCATCTCCACGAGACTGCGCGAGAAACTGCGCAGAGATACTACGAGGTAAACGTATTTAAATCTACGAGGTTGACTCGATAATTTAAAACCGGTTAAGTGCGAATCAGACTAGCGCGAAAGAAAAACAATGTCAAACATAATGTTTAAAAAACAAATTTAGTTTATTTTTCATTTGTCGGCAGATTCTCACAAAAAGAACAAAAGTTCACAATAACTTCCACATATTGGGCTACGAAAGTGGTGTAGCTGTGGCACTAGAATTAGCGGCAATACATGAAGACCAAGGTGATTCTTATTTAATTTTATTTAAAATTCATACACTTTAATATTATGTATATGCATACCTATGTGGACTTAATGCCAAAGGCATTGTATACCAGTTTAATCACCGCAGACAACGTGGACAACAACCTTTCTAGAAGCTGCAACAATCATCTGCAACAGATGCTGTAGCAATGACGATGCCATAGGTGACCGTTAGTGGCAATTTCATTCTCGAGCGTCACCGTTCTTCGGAAGGCACGAAAAGCCGTTGGTCCCGGTTATCACTTAATGTGGTAGTAGTTAAGTCAAGTTGGAAGCCTTCTAGGCGACTTGATAAATTCCAACACCAGGGTCTGCCTCAAGCCCCTACGATAAGAAGAAGAAGGACAAAGAAACATGCCCAGTAGTCTAAAACAGTTCTACATTGCGACCATAACAAGCGGGCTTTCCAAATGGTCCCACGCCTGTTGTTTTTACAGGCTTTCTATTAATTGCACTGTACGTATGTAACTTTCAAATCTGGCAAATCATTTTATGACCACTTGTAGGTATCCGATGAAGCTGTAATTTGGCATACACCTTTAGTTCCGGTGACAATTAGGGCATCGGAACCGGTTTTTCCCGGAACCGAAAGAACCGGGAATTCCCGGTTCTAGGGGCTACAAAAAGAACCGGTTCTCAAAATATGAAGAACCGGGTTTTCGGTTCTTTCGGTTCTCTACAAATTAGTGATTAACGCCGATCAACTTCGGTCAAATAAGCACTAGATACACGCTCGCATACAAAACCAACGCCAAATAATGGCACTCGACAGTACTACATACTCATTAGATGTATGTATTTATTATACAACAATTCTGTAAATTTTATTAAATAAAATATTCAATTTTTTTCATTCAAAATAAATCGTAATAGATTATAGATTTGATCAAAAGGGTTTATTCCCATCCAGTCACACCCGAACCTGTCAGTTGTAACACTGTTACTCGTTGGGAAAAAAATCTCATCATGTCACACTGTTACTTGATGCAACTGCTTGCAATTTTTTTCTCCCAACCAGTAACACTGCCAAATATTGGTGTTACTGGATGGGATAAAAAGTTACATCGAATCACACTGTGTCTTGTTGGGAAAAGTAAACATTTTATATTCCCATCGAGTCACACTTTTTTTTATTATATTAGTGATTAATATTTTTATTATATAGAGAGTTGCTACTAATCGTTAGACAGTTGCTACCCCTGACATTTTTTTAAAATAAATAGGTGATGAATCATTCCATCAGGTTGCTGGTCACCTATTCAGTGAGAACAAACTGCATAAATGAAAACGATCATGCCATTCATCGACTTAAAATGTCGCTTTTCCAGAATGTCCCCATTCATAGGTTTATTTAAAAAAATGTCGATGTCGATGAATGGCAACTGTCTAACGATTAGTAGCAACTAGCAACTCTCTATATAATAAAAATATCAATCACGAATATAATAATAAGAAAATAAAAAGTGTGACTCCATGAGAATATAAAATGTTTACTTTTCCTAACAAGACACAGTGTGACTCGATGCAACTTTTTTCCCATCCAGTAACACCAATATTTGGCAGTGTTACCGGTTGGGAGAAAAAATTGCAAGCAGTTGCATCGAGTAACAGTGTGACATGACGGGAATTTTTTTCTCAACAAGTAACAGTGTTACAGGTTTGGGTGTGGACTTTACGAACAAAATTCTAATAAATTAGCAAAAGAACCGAAAAGAACCGAAAGAACCGGGTACCCGGTTCTGTGTTGTCACTGGAACCGAAAGAACCGGTTCTTAAAATATGGCCGGTTCTCGATGCCCTAGTGACAATACACTATTCCAAAATCAAAATTCTAATAATTTCAATATGGCCGCCATTCCAAAATGGCAGACCCCCTTTTTTCTTTGATCCACATAATATGGGTATCAAAAGAAAGGGCTTGTGGAGTAGTCTATACTGCTATCTTTATTTATACTAATATAATTAAGAGGAAAGATATTTTGTTTGTTTGTTTCTTTGTTTGTTGCGATATAATTCAAAACTACTAGTCCGATTTAAAAAATTCTTTCACCGTTAGAAGGATACATCTTCACCGAGTAATATAGGCTATATATATTTCCAGAAATAAGTAGAGATCCCTACTAAAACTTGAATAATGTAACCAAAACTTGTCTTAAAAAGTCTTTCATCTCATGCGCTGCGAAAACTATTGATAATAGAACAAAACAATGTACTACATTATTAAAGAACATATTAATATCTGTAAAAAATTCTGCGATAGCATATGCCTATCTTCAACGGATAACTCACAATAACTGCTTTAAAAATTAAAATATTAGTTTAAAAATATTGAATTTTAAAGCTTATTTAACCTATATGGTATTAATCTATATCTAAATAAATATGTTTGTTAGAACGGTAATTTTATATAGAATATTTGTGCCCTTAACACTGTATAGTTTAAACAAATATCTCAGAAGATATCTGGGCCGTAGCGTCGCGTCGCAACTCGCAATGTATACCTACGTGGGGATTCTGGCCATAGGCTTTTTTTTTTTTTTTTTTTTTTTTTTTTTTTATACCACGACGGTGGCAAACAGACGTACGGTCCGCCTGATGGTAAGCGGTTACCGTAGCCTATGGGCGCCTGCAACACCAGGGGTATCACGAGCGCGTTGCCGACCCTTAAGAAACCTATTCACTCCTTTTTTGAAGAACCCCATACTGTAGTCCCTTGGGAAAACCTCGTTAGGGAGTTCATTCCACAACCTGATGGTTCTTGGGAGGAAATTCCTCTGGAACCGCGCGGTACGAGACCATTTCGGTTCTAAGGTGTGGGGATGAACTCCCTGCCGATGGCGAGCGGTGCGATGGTAGAAGGTGGCCGTGGGCATCATCTCAAACAGTTCTTCAGAGCACAACCCATTATACAGGCGGTAGAACACACATAGGGAGGCAAAGTCTCTCCTCGCACTTAATGGTTCGATACCGCCTGTTAGTATAGGATCGTCGACGATTCTCACAGCGCGCTTCTGAACCGAGTCAAAAGGCCCAAGCTGGTATCCAGGTGCTCCCGCCCACAGGTGACAGCAGTACTCCATATGGGGCCGGACTTGCGATTTGTATAAAAGCAGTCGTTGCCCAGGTGTGAAGTACCGCCTTGCTCTGTTGAGCACACCGAGCTTTTTGGACGCCAACTTGGCCTTATCTTCTAAATGACGTCGGAACTGAACGTCGCTGGAGATGTCGACACCGAGGATCCATATACTACGTGAGATGGTAAGGGTTGTGCCTTGGAACTGTGGGGCCACAGTGAATGGGGTTTTCTTAGCGGTGAACGCACAAACTTGTGTCTTAGTGGGGTTAAATCGGACTAAATTGTCCCGGCCCCAATCGGAGACTCTTGATAGAGTACTCTCGATTTCAGACACAAGTTGTTCGCGACTTTCTTCCACAATGGAACGAGGGATGTTTGCACGGCCCGTATAAAACGCGTCACCCGTACTATCGTCCGCATAGCAATGAATACTGCCAATAGACAGCATGTCATTGATATGCAGCAAAAATAGTGTCGGGGACAGTACGCAGCCTTGTGGGACGCCGGCGTTAATGTCCATGCTATCGGAGCAGCTCCCGTCGACGACGGTTGTTATGCGTCTGCTGGACAGAAAGCTGGCGACCCATTTGCACAATCCCTCGGGCAGTCCGTAAGATGGCAGCTTTGATAGAAGACCACGGTGCCAGACCCGATCGAACGCCTTCGCTATATCTAGGCTGACTGCCAATGCCTCACCTTGACTCTCAATGGCTGAAGCCCAACGGTGTGTGAGATACACTAGAAGATCACCAGTCGAGCGAGCATGGCGGAAGCCGTATTGGCGGTCGCTGACAAGTTCGTGTTCTTCTAGGTATCTTAGGAGCTGTGTGTTAATTACACGCTCCATCACCTTAGAGAGAAGGGAGGTTATAGCTATAGGCCTGTAATTCGATGGGTCTGATCCATCGCCCTTTTTGGGCACGGGGTGCACATGGGCGGTCTTCCACAAAGACGGAACTTGCCTACTGTGGTAAGAAAGCGCGCAAAGTCGCGTCAGCACGGGACACAACTCGGGGGCACACTGCTTAAGGACCACTGCTGGTATGCCGTCTGGCCCACTCGACTTATGGACATCGAGGCAGAGTAACTCTCGCCGGACTTCTCGTTGTGAGATTTTGATTTCCGGCATAGAAACTCCGCACCACGGGATGTTAGGTGGTACGGTGCTACCATCATCGTCCAAGGTCGAGTTCGAGGCAAAGAGTGTGCCAAGTAGGTCGGCTTTCTCTTTAGCACTATGGGCCAAGTTGCCATCGGCTTTACGCAGTGGTGGCAAGGACGACTGACAAAAGTTTCCCTCGGCAGCTTTGGCAAGCGACCAAAAAGCACGACTCCCGGAGGGGTAGGCCACCAGCCGCTCACCAATTCTGCCGACGAAATCGAATTTAGCTCTGGCAATCGTTCTCTTACTGGATCTCGAGGCAGCATTAAATTTCCGCTTCACGTCAGATAAATTTGGATCCTTATTCGCACGAGCCGTGGTCCAAGCCCTATATGCAGCTTGCTTATGAAGCCTAGGCTAAGGCTTGTCAATGAATGATTGTGGAGAGAAATGTCAAAAGCAGAAACTTTGACTTAGGAACTTTGTTTGGACTAGTTAGGAGATAAACATACTAAAAGTCCTTCTAACTAAAATTTTATACTGCACAATGACAGCTGATAAAATTTTCTACAACATTGGCTTAAACACTTTTTATATACCTATCTCCAATCGTTGCCTATAGCTTCAAAAAATGGTCGATTTTGGTCGATTTTCAAAAATGTGTTTAAATTCTCTAGCACTGGTACCATTTTTAGTTTTCTGCTTACATCTCGAAAACAGTGCGTCGTCGTACGAAATTTCATTGCATAATACATAATGAAAGCTGATAAAATTCGCTACAACTTGGGCTTAACACTTTTTACCCAAATACGGCGAAGCCGAAAGGAAGGGCAATGTTTTTGGCAGTCTATGTATGTTTGTGTGTATGTATGATTCTATGTTCCACCGTTGCGCCTAAACTAATGAACCGATTTTAATGAATGAGGTTTCAATAGATTCGTAATAATAGCCCGGGTGATATAGGCTAAATATTTTTTTAATGTGCTCCGTCCCCTCGGGTTCACCTCGGGAGGGGTAAGGACTTTTAGTATGTTTATCTCCTAACTAGTCCAAACCAAGTTCCTAAGTCAAAGTTTGTGCTTTCGACATTTCCCTCCACAGTACCATTGCGAGCACTCATTTACTAGACTACCAGAAGAGTAGAAAACATTAAAATTAGTGCATCATACTATACATAAGATCATCTAATGAACGCACTCTGATCAGTATTTATATGCTTGACCGGCCAAAAAGAATTTTGGTCCTAAATATTCTGTTAAATATAAAAAAAATGTTTGGACTTTTTAGGTTCAGGTTAACCCTTAAGATCTTTAACCTGTAAAACCCTTTAAAACTAAAAAAGTATAAAATAAAAAAATATAAAACAAAGATATATAAACATAGATCGTTTCAAAAAGTAAAATCTATATTAATTTTAAAAGCTTGAGGCACTGAAACGGTATAATAATAATAATAATATTCTATCACAATTACACAGCACCATCTAGTCCCAAATTAAGCAATTATATTTGCTTGTGTTATGGGTACTAAACAACTGATATACTACTTAAATACATTTTTTTTTGTAAATACATACATAATATATGTATATTATAGATAAATTACACCCAGACACAGAACAAACCTTTATGCTCATCACACAAAGATTTGTCCTGGGTGGGGATCGAACCCACGACCTCCGGTTTAGCAGTCAGGGTCACTAACCACTAGACCAACAGCCAGTAATAAACCTGCAAAACAGATGGGATATAATATCAGTGCCTCAAGCTTTTAAAATGTATATAGATTTTACATTTTCAAAAGATCTAAGTTTATATATTTATTTTTAACTTTTAGGTCACGTTTTTGTTTATTGAAAGCTAAAAAAAAATTATAAAAAAAGTTTTTTAAGGACATTAAAAAACTTTTTTTATAATTTTTTATTTACTTATAAGTATTTAATAGGCAGACGGCCTTTCGTTCTCCTAATACCTACTATTTACTTTTATTAAAAAAAAAGTTATTTATTATATGAGTTGTCTAGTATACTTACATATTACAAGCATTAGATTAGTTTAAAACTAGATGGCGCTGTGCGTGAATGTCCAAACATTCTTATTAATATTATAATCACCTTTTAAAATCCTTTTTGATACTTTACTCAACACATTTACAAAATTTTGTTTTTTGTAAAAAAAAATGGGCTCAATATCTGAAAATAATTTCCATGTATCCAGCGTCACTTTCACAACTAAGTCGAATCTAACGAGGCTACTCAAGCTAAAATGCAATAAGCTCTTTAGGCTCTAAGGCTTACTAAAGAAATATACATTCATAAAACATTTGAAAAAATTAATAATTTCAGGTTTGACAGGAAAAGTATTTTGCCTTGGACTTTCACCAGACGAGTTGCAAGCGGAGCTTGAAGAGGAACTCAGTGATTTTGAGACAGAGGAGCAACTGCAGGAGGCGGTGGTGCGTCACATGTTCAGACTGTTGGCGGGTGACGACACGACGGCACTAGACAAGGCGCTGCAACAAGCTGCCACGTGGTCACAGAAGGTGGACACGTGCGTGCGCTACATACTAGGGCGCATGTCGCACTCGGCCCAGTACGCGCGCGCACTCATAGAGGCAGCACTCGCACGTATTGAACAAGTGCGACGCTACAGTCCTGCGGCGTACTCCCTGCGCTCTCAGCTAGTGCTACTGCGCGCTGCCACAGCGCATGCGCCGCAACATGCCACAACACTGCAGCAGTACACACAACGACCACTCATAGTGCACCAGCTTCGATCTCCTCTGTCTTATGTGTTGAACGACACGCAATGTCCGTCTCTTATAAACAGATATCTTAACACAGATGCATTGAACCTTGTATAAAAGACCATTTTTTAAGTATTTTTTTTGTAATATTGATATTGAATTTCTTTGTGAATGAAATAATTCTATAATTTCTATGGTATTTTAAAACACATTTGTTCGTAAAGGGTCTCTTATTTCATCAATTTCAGTGTCGTAATGTATCCATTACGCACTTGTGCGGTTATCAAGATCACAGACTAATAATCAAGATGCTCCGTCTAAAACAAACGGTACTTTTTAAAATCTTAGCAAAGAGTTTTCATGTCAGAAAAGTGGTCAACATTTATTTTTATGAATAAAATTAACTTTGGGAGATAAAATAATTATTATATAAATGTAGAATCAGAATAGTGTGGTTGGTCAGGATGGTGAGAATAAATAGAATTAAATAAGATGAGAACATAAATCAGACATCTCTCTTTAGTGGGCGTTAAATAATAATAAAAATGGATTTCTAAATTGGAACTTATATTGACAAACAACAATTGATAAATAGTGGCTTAATACAAACAATAGAGACAAAGGAACCTGTGCGTACAATATTAAGAATAATTAATTTATCAGCATTAATAGAGGTCAGGCATAAAATGTAGTACAAACTATGTTACTAACATTAGAGGTCAATTATTGGTATACAAACTATTTTAAGTTACAAATAATGGAGGTCAGTATTTTGGCCGACATTATATTCTCTTTGGCCGACACCTCCGATACACAGATAATAATTATGTTAAAACAATTAGAAGTTAGAGTACCTGGTCAGACAGCCTATATGGGCGTCACATACCGTACTGTGGTGAAATACATTACCTATGCCAAAGCGATCGCAGAGCAATCTAGCTAAGGCAAATATACAGACCATGGGTTAGAGTCTGTACCGAATAGTCCTTAACGAACACAAACAGACGAGCCGTTATAGTTCGTACAGTGGCATACACCGCCCAAAACCTAAGCGATCGCAGAGCAATCCAGCTAAGGTGAATATATAGACCATAGGTTAGAGTCTGTACCGAATAATCCCTAACGAACACAAACAGACGAGCCGTTCAGTTCGTACAATGGCGAAAGCCATCCAATCATCCGAACCTTCACTGAACCAACCGGCCAGGCAGGGTAGCCCTTGAACCGTAGATAAGAACAGCTGAAGTAGGAGAGTAAACCGACAGTTCTGTCGGGAGCGGGGAGCTCTATGAGTCTTTCACAAGGATCGACTGGCGGCAAAATCAAATGTATGGGGTTTATATACCCACCGAGTTCCCGCCAAACAACTCTGTCCATTGGCGCCAGGAAATGGGCGCCAAAGCGTTTACTCAAAACATAACTATTATCAAAATAGATCTTAAATCTAATAAGATACACATTGTAAATTCATTAAATAATCCAATAATAATTTATCATTAACTAATAACAAGGATTAGAATGATTTTAATAATCTTTACAATAAAAGTTGTGATATTCATACATGTCCCGCCAATAAATTTTACAAAAACATAATTTTATCATAAATAATCATCTTTTAATTAATTAGGCATCATTCAATAGTTATATCACATAAATAGACAATTATTAACTATAATTGAAAATTCCAGTACTTAACCTCAATATTGTATTTACAAATTTAATAATCTCCGACACGGCCAGAACTGACATTACACACGTCCTCGTGTGGTTCTACAACAAAACAATAATGATATTTACTAAATATCGTTCGGCCTTTCTGACAACTTCTATGCAAAAGAATATGAGGATCCTTTTGGACGCTACGTAAGTACTGAAAAATCATGATACCAACAATAATTCTCAATAAAAAAATAATTTCAGTAAACAACAATACCCTTGTAGGCATAACACATAGCATTTAATTACAATTAAAACAGTCGTATAGACATCCTACTAATATTATAAATGCGAAAGTTTGTAAGAATGTTTGGATGTTTGGATGTTTGTTACCAGTAAACGAAAAAACAACTGAATAGATTTCAATGAAACTTTGCAATAATTTACCTTATACATCAGAATAACATATAGGCTATATTTTATCTAGATATCGCGTAAATTGGCTAAACCATGAGAACAAATGTAAAGTAAGTCGAAGAAAAATCTGCCATCTTATAGCTATTTCTGATTTCTCTACGTAAACCGTTAGTTTTACATAAGGACAATGTATGGAGGAATTGTTACTCTTAAATAGTTATAAAAAAAAGTCCGCGACAGCATATGCCTATCTTTTATGTGGAAGTCGATATAGAGAGAATAGTGAGCAAGAAATACATTTAAATCGGATACTGCATTTAAAGTGAAAAAATTCATGGTATTAAACTAATTCCTAGGAATGTAAATACCTTTATCACTTTTGTCATTTAATGTAGATAATTTTTGTAGTTTACACTAAGTTATTTCGACAAATAGTTTAAAAAATATTACGATATTAAATGAAATGTATATAATCCCAAAAATCTTATAATAATACTGTATGTCACCCGTGACTTCGCTTACCTGTTATTTTGTTTCTGTGACCACAGCAACTTTTCACTTTTAGAGGGGAAATTTCGGCCAATATTTTCTAAGCACAGATAATTACTTCAGATTAAACATAACCAATATTACGTGATTGATTAGAATATTACTTATCTTTGTAAACATCCATCCCGTGTCTTTTTGGTTAAAATTATCAAATATACAAACAAACATTCATCCTTTCAACTTTGTGTATGTATATTACTATATTTATCAACGTCAGCCCTAATGACAATTCAGTATGACAGATTAAAAAGAAATCAAAGATCTCTTTTTTCTTTTTGCTTACTATACAACCTCATTACTTGAATATATTACTAATCATTCACCAGTAAATTCAAAGAATATATTATGACAATTGTGTAGTAAAATTATCAAATAAAGTAAAATATGAAATAAAATATTTTTTGTAGAAAAGTAAATACATATTATTATATTGCAGTATCAAGGTAGCATAGCAGCAGAATACAAATACCATAGACCTAGGATCCGCGCGCCATTTTTATGTATTCGCGCCATTTATTTTCGGTCTAAAATTTGACATTTGACAGTGAATTATCATTGTATGTATTTATGGTCGCTAAAGTCATAAACTAACAAAAATAAATGGATATTGTAAAATATGAAATAAAATATTTTTCGTAGAAAAGTAAATACATTGCAGTATCAAGGTAATATAGTAGCAGAATACAAAAATACCATAGACCTAGGATCCGCGCGCTTTTTTTTTATAACGATTTTTTATATTTATGGCGGTACGAAGTACGCCGGGTCAGCTAGTCCAACATAAAAGTCAAGATCAACTTCATAATCAGGCGTCAAAATAGACAACCATAAAACAATTTGCAATAATAAAAGTTTATACAGAAAATTCCTGAAGCCATTAGTAATTCTCAACATGATCTTTCGATCTTGTGCAACTACACTGTTGTAGGCACATTACATAGCACAAATTGTAAAACAGTCAGAATATACATCTGACATAAGAGTCAATATAAACTTCAGAATTACATAAAATGCATCTTTGACAGACGTATTCGACGAAAATCGATAATAACATACAGGTAGGTTTCCAACATAAGATTATCTAGAAAAATCCTAAAGCCGTAATTATTAATTAAAAATTAATCATTTTAACTCTAACATCTATACTGTTATAAGCACATCTCATATAGCACAAATTACAAAACAGTACAAAGAATGTACATCCAACATAAAAGTCAAGTTCAACTTCAATATTATACAGGTGCCAACCACAAACAGGCGTCAATTTAGACAGCCATACACTGGTGTCAAAATAGACAACCGTACACAAGCGTCAAAATAGACAGCCACACACAGGCGTCAAAATAGACAACCTTACACAGGCATCATACTAGATAACCATTAATTGGCGTCAAAATAGACAACCATACACAGGCGTCATAATAGACAACCTTACACAGGCATCATACAAGATAACCATTCATTGGCGTCAAAATAGACAACCATACACAGGCGTCATAATAGACAACCTTACACAGGCATCATACAAGATAATCATTAATTGGCACCAAAATAGACAAACATACACAGGCGTCATATTAGACAACCTATTGCATTTAGGAGTCATCAAAGACATCCTCATCGCATTAAAGACATTCCGAACAATAACTTGGCTATGATGTGTCAGTAACAGTACAATCATCGTCATAATAATATTCTACCACAATAACAATATTCTACCACATTTACACAGTGCCATCTAGTCCCAAATTAAGCAATTATATTTGCCTGTGTTATGGGCACCAAACAACTGATAGTACTTAAATACATCAGTCAGTCAGTAGGCAGTCATCATTGAAGGCAAACAGAAAATAGACATTCAGGCATTTTTCTTAGAAAACCAATGTAGTTAGTATTAGTAAAAATCTAGAATATACAACATAAAATTAAACAATTATCTCAGTTACTTTGCATTAGGTTACTCAATTCCATAAAGTTGTAAATTAACTTGAAATTAAGGTAAGTAATTAAATTAGGCAGTAAGTAATAACAATCCTGACACAAAACTTGAGAAATGTAACATAGCATTACGCCTTTCCCTGAAGAGGTTAGCAGGGGTACTTTACACCCACATTTGGCCGTTACATGAAACAGGGGTGAGCCTTCCAGCTGGAAACATTTAATTTTATTTCCCAAACTCTGAAAAGCCCAATACCATTTTCACCTAAACCGGGAATCGAACCCGGGACAGCAGTCAGTACAGCAGTCGTATATACTTTCTGCTGCTCCACTGCGGCAGTTAAAAATATGAGAAAGCCATTAAAAATTAAATAAAATCAATAGCACTTTAAAAGTCAGCAATTAACTTCGATTTTCACATTATCTATGCTCATTAAATCAAAAAAATTATTTACAAACAATAATTCAAAAATGGTCAATAACCAATACATTTTTAAGTTTCTCATTCATTCAAAGTAGTTATTGTTGATGAAAGTCACAACAATATTTTTGTTACTTTTCGTCGTACTAATGATAATTATGAGTAACCAAAACTGTCATAGCTATAACCTATTAAAACAGGAAATAGCCTAACTAATACTAAAAAAACAATTATAAACAACTTCATTACTTCACTTACTTCATTCTCCATTTAATTTTACTATTTGCGTAATAGTTGTTTTAATACACAAAGTATAGAAACATTCTCAGAAACTCTTTTAAATAAAAGTTTAAACTACAAAATGCAATTATTGTTAAACGATACCGAAGTGAATGAATGATATATCAGTATTGTGACAAGAGTAACACAGACACAGAAGTTTAAGATATTCTCATAACTTTGAATAATAGTGCCTTATTATTCCGGTTCTGAAAATTTAATAATGCTCGCCAAGGGTCATCACAGTCTGTGTATAGTTATGTTTCAGACTGGATCAGATCAGCTCTGATCCCACTTCTGATGTAGAATCAGAATAGTGTGGTTGGTCAGAATGGTGAGAATAAATAGAATTAAATAAGATGAGAACATAAATCAGACATCTCTCTTTAGTGGGCGTTAAATAATAATAAAAATGGATTTCTAAATTGGAACTTATATTGACAAACTTAATTGATAAATAGTGGCTTAATACAAACAATAGAGACAAAGGAACCTGTGCGTACAATATTAATAATAATTAATTTATCAGCATTAATAGAGATCAGGCATAAAATGTAGTACAAACTATGTTACTAACATTAGAGGTCAATTATTGGTATACAAACTATTTTAAGTTACGAATAATGGAGGTCAGTATCTTGGCCGACATTATATTCTCTTTGGCCGACACCTCCGATACACAGATAATAATTATGTTAAAACAATTAGAAGTTAGAGTACCTGGTCAGACAGCCTATATGGGCGTCACATACCGTACTGTGGTGAAATACATTACCTATGCCAAAGCGATCGCAGAGCAATCTAGCTAAGGCAAATATACAGACCATGGGTTAGAATCTGTACCGAATAGTCCCTAACGAACACAAACAGACGAGCCGTTATAGTTCGTACAGTGGCATACACCACCCAAAACCTAAGCGATCGCAGAGCAATCCAGCTAAGGTGAATATACAGACCATAGGTTAGAGTCGTACCGAATAATCCCTAACGAACACAAACAGACGAGCCTTTCAGTTCGTACAATGGTGAAAGCCATCCAATCATCCGAACCTTCACTGAACCAATCGGCCAGGCAGGGTAGCCCTTGAACCGTAGATAAGAACAGCTGAAGTAGGAGAGTAAACCGACAATTCTGTCGGGAGTGGGGAGCTCTATGAGTCTTTCACAAGGATCGGCTGGCGGCAAAATCAAATGTATGGGGTTTATATACCCACCGAGTTCCCGCCAAACAACTCTGTCCATTGGCGCCAGGAAATGGGCGCCAAAGCGTTTACTCAAAACATAACTATTATCAAAATAGATCTTAAATCTAATAAGATACACATTGTAAATTCATTAAATAATCCAATAATAATTATCATTGACTAATAACAAGGATTAGAATGATATTAATAATCTTTACAATAAAAGTTGTGATATTTACACATGTCACGCCAATAAATTTTACAAAAACATAATTTTATCATAAAATGCTATGAATCACATTTGTATGCATATAAACAATCACCCTTTAATTAATTAGGCATCATTCAATAGTTATATCACATAAATAGACAATTATTAACTATAATTGAAAATTCCAGTACTTAACCTCAATATTGTATTTACAAATTTAATAATCTCCGACATATATATATAAAATAAACATTTAATTCTTTAACTTAATTAATTTAGACCATAAATTACAACCATATTTCTGTAATAAAACACAAATATATTAATTTACTTTATTAGTAATACTGGCTGTTTTTTTGACTTTGTCTTAAAAAAAAGCGCTGATGCGCGCGTTCGATAATTTGTGACAAGTAAAAATTACTCCGCGCGCTTTTTCTTATCGCTTTTGCTTTTTTTTTCTTTTCCTGAAACTTGGAGGATGTGTTCTTTGTATGACGTAAGCATCCGATAAGAAAGGATTTTCCGAAATTCTACCCCTAAGGGGGTGAAAATGGGGGGTAAAGTTTGTATGGAACAACGTGATTCCTTGGTCTAATATACTTCCAATTTTGCATAAACATTCTTTATCAGAATTGATGAAAGACCTGTTTCGTATTTTATTGAAATTCATCCCCTAACGGGGTTAACAGGATTTTCATTTTATGTAGTACAGTTTTCGTAACTATGGTTACTAAAAACAACTCAATGCTAAAAACTTCAAAATTTGACATGTTCAATTTTGAAATAGGGTAAACTATACTATTGTTGGCATCTCATCAGTCTTTGGCACTATGTATTTTAAAAACGAATATTAAGAATTGCTATAGCACAAAATACCTGCCTCTTCCATGTCAACAGAGGGGGGACACACACAATTTATGCTATGAGGGTTCTGTTTTTACCATTTTAGCTACGGAACCTTAAAAATGCTTATTAATATTAAGTGCCAATGACGGATACTTAGTTAATAATAACTGTACTTTTGATGCCAATTACTGTACTTTCCCAAACATTCAACAATCCCAAGAATTTTATTTTTTTTGTTCATTAAACCATGATTACCTCAATAAATAGGTTTTTATTTAATAGATAAGGGTAGACCCTTATCTATTAAAAAGAATACACGAAATTAAACTATTCAAATTGGTTTGACATGTAAGTATTTTGTTTGAGTTTTTTCTAAGAAATTAAAGGTCAATAATCAGCAAAAATAGTAATAAGGTCTTTTCATGTTTTCAAGGATGCTGATAACGAAAATGTTATTTACATAAAATAAAATTCAACCCCTAAAGGGGTCAAAGAGGAGGCCAAAGTTTATATGGAGAAATTGTATTGTGTGTTTCTATACATGTGATCAAAAACACAAATACGTGATCTTTGCTTTTTTTTAAATTCTATGCCAAAGGGGATGAAATTGTGATAAAGGCGTTTAAAAACTAAGTACTTAGTCGTTATTTTTAGGTTTCTATGGACGGATAATATGCAATTAGAACTTCAGTTAAGAAGTGAGTTAATGGATACTTTTTGGTGTTTGAAAAACTTACCCTAAGGAATGAAATGGATGTGAAAATATACGAGTTATTAGAAATTGATATGAATGTCCTTTTCAAGGATTTGTGGGACGCTGATTACGAAAATGTTATCTATTTTGACGTAAAATGAAATTCAACCCCTGTAGTGGGGTGATAGGTACCTACATGAAAATTCATGAATTACACTTAAAACAAAGATCTATGTAAATATCGAAATCTACGCGGATGAAGTCGCGGGCAAAAGCTAGCAATGTACTATAGTGGTAGCTCATTACAAATCATTCACCAAAATTATACATCAATTATACATCAGTGCTCAATATTTAACTTATGATCGCCTGCACGTATCTAACAGTGTGCTTTGATTAGACAAGACCAGAAGGTCATACAAATTTTAATATTTTAACCAATTTATAATAAATAAATAATAAATGTTCTACCACATTCACACAGCGCCATCTAGTTCCAAATTAAGCAATTATATTTGCTTGTGTTATGGGTACTAAACAACTGATATACTAGTTAAATACATTTTTTTTGTAAATACGTACCTACATATTATAAATAAATTACACCCAGACACAGAACAAACCTTCATGCTCATCACACAAAGGTTTGTCCTGGGTGGGGATCGAACCCACGACGTCCGGCTTAGCAGTCAGGGTTACTAACCACTCGACCAACAGGCCAGTCAAATAATGTTCGAAGTAAAAAACTTGCTCAATGTAAGGGTTAATTTGCTATTAGATTTAGACACCGACAGACAGAAGATAGCTGAACATTTATATCTATTTAATTTAATTCTCGCTATTACAAAAATGTAATAAGTTTGAAATTATTTATAAAAAAATTAAGACTGTAAATTAACTAGGTATGTAAATATAAATAAATTATTTACGTACTTATGTCTGACGTATTACATTACATGCGTGTGTAGTGGTGGCTAGTTTTTGATAATGAATGTAATTAAGTGATTTTCTTCAAGGTTACATTATTTTAAACCATATTGCATAAATGTTAAACAAATTTCAATTAACATATTATTATACTCGATTATATATATATACCAATGTCAATGATCATAGCTGCTTCTTGTTCATGTCGTGGACGTATCTTTTGGAAAATTGTAAGTACTTACTATTAAATTATTTTCACTTTTCATTTCAGGTAATATCAGGCCGCATGTACTTATTTTATTTTAAGAAAAAAACAATTATTAGAGCTTGATGCGATGTTGGCTGAATGGATAAGAGAACGGCGCGGCGTGTGAAACACGTGGTCCGAGTTCGATTCCGACCATCAGTACCAATGTGGATTTCACTTTGTGGAATCTATATGTACTAGTCATAATATGACTTACCATCTGCTAACGGTGAAGTAAAACATCGTGAGGAAACCCACATACCCTAGAAGAAAGTCTAAGTGTATGTCTGATCCACCAACCCGCATTAGGCCAGCGTGTGTGGATTACGGCCTAAAACCCTCTCAGCTCTCAGAATAGAGGAGAGGAGACCCGAGCCCAGCAGTGGGACAATAATGGGTGGGACAATGATAGAGCTTGAAATAAATGTGTTTTAAATCAATATAAATTGTAATTTCATAATAATATTAATTAACAGTTGTTTTTTTAAAATTTAATTAGATTTTGAATGCGTGAAAGACGAAATATGTTTTGTCTGTGGGCAAATAGAGACTTTGAATTAGTAGGTGCGTCTTATGTCCTGCAGTAGATTGCTATAAGCCGATATTAATAAGGATGACGTCTGCGGATGGTTCACAACAACGCACAGTCGGCCAATCTTTGAATACAAACTTTTCGTATAGTTGACAAATTTCAGCAACATTATTGTAAGCAAGCAAGTGAAAATATAAAGAAAAAATGCATACTGAAAAAAAAAACAGAAAAATACAAAAAATCTATAGAAAAATTCAGTGCCGCACTCGACGAAATTTATCCAAGGTTCTTTAGCATAGATTTAATTTGATTTAGATTGAATTATGAACAATATGCTCCTTCTATGAAGCGGCAGTAAGTAGGTATATTAAAATATTCAAAACTATGCAATATTCTACATAATTATCGAATATGCAAAGATTTTCAAAAATATATTGGTATAAAGAAGATTCGATCTGACAAGCGTGACTAGTTTATTATTATCCCAGCGCTAATATTAACCTGACTCTATTTGCAGGCCTATGTCCAGCAGTGGACTTCCTACAGTTGATATGATGATGACGATGATTCGGAGGGAGGTAGGTAGATAGGTATGGATGGAGAACGGATGTATGGATAGTTATTTAAATCACGAAAGAATACCTAAAAGCATTTATATTTTGTTGTAGATTGCAGGAACATTAACAAGGCGCAATAATGACACCAACACCGCAAGGGTATCCTTCTTCTCTAAAAGATATCTCGACGTCGCAGCTCTTAGAGGGCAACAGAGTCGTCATCTCAGGCATGTCGGGGCTCTACCCGCAGTCACACAATCTGAAGGAGCTATCTGATATACTGTACAATAAGCTAACTTACATTTTATTTATTTTTTCCTAGTTTAACAATGCTTACTTATAAATGTATAAGTAAAGAAATAAACATAAAATAATTGCTGGTTTTAAAAGTATGAAACAAAGAGAGACTTGAAAGTACATCGTGTAATGGATTTAACTCAAGAGAACGATAGCTTCATTCATTATCATATAATTGGGAGGAAAGGGGTTCGCAGACGGACAATGTTAAGGACCTCCTTGATATTATATAATAAAACTGTTAGAATACCTTACCTTGTGTAATGATATTTTTAATAATGTAATACATTGTTTTGTTCTATTATCAATAGTTTTCGCAGCGCATGCGATGAAAGACTTTTTATGACTATTTTTGGTTACATTATTCAAGTTTTAGTAGGGATTTCTACTTATTTCTGGAAATATATATAGCCTATATTACTCGGTGAAGATGTATCTTTCTAACGGTGAAAGAATTTTTAAAATCGGACTAGTAGTTTTGAGTTAAATCCCAACAAACAAATAAACATACAAACAAATCTTTCCTCTTAATTAAAATGGTATAAATAAAGATAGAAGTATAGACTACTCTTTAAGCATTTTCATTTGATACCCATATTATGTGGATCGAAGAAAAAAAGGGGGTCCGCCATTTTGGAACGGTGGCCATATTGAAATTATTAGAATTTTGGAATAGTGTATTGTCACCGGAACTTAAGGTGTGTGCCAAATTACAGCTCCATCAGATACCTACAAGTGGTCAAAAAATGATTTGCCAGATTTGAAAGTTACATACGTACATTGCAAGTTAAGAAAGCTTATAAAAATTAGTAAAATTCTAAAAAGTACACATTTTTATATTCATAAAAAATATGAAATCCGAATTCAATAAACTTTTTTGTGGCCAGCATTTTAAATTCAAAAGTTTTTATTGTGTGACAGAACTTATGACCAGACTATGTATACTCGTATATCGGTACACATACATAAAGTATTGAAGTAGCCAGATAGATACTGTCAGGAACAAAAGTTTCTGAATATATGACTGGCCTGTTGGTCTAGTGGTTACTGACCTGCTAAGCCGGAGGTCGTGGGTTGGATCCCACCCAGGACAAATCTTTGTGTGATGAGCATAAAGGTTTGTTCTGTGTCTGGGTGTAATTTATTTATAATATGTATGTATTTACAAAAAAAAAATATTTAAGTAGTATATCAGTTGTTTAGTACCCATAACACAAGCAAATATATTTGCTTACTTTGGAACTAGATGGCGCTGTGTGAATGTGGTAGAATATTATTATAATTTCAAAACGCATGTGTACTGTAGCATAGCCAGAATAGGAGATACGATGATAATTCTATTCTAACACTAGTCTTGTTAAGTAGTTTATGTATGCTATGTCAAAAAGGAACGAGAAGAATTTTGGGATAGTATGAGAGACGTTTTGAAGAAAAGTAGGAATAATGAGAGAATTATCATGCTAGGAAATTTTAGGACATGTCAAGAGAATGAATGAAGGAAGAGTGACAAAACAAATATATGAGCCGAATGTGAAAGGAAACGTTGGAAGGGGAAGATCTAGAAGAATGTACTATGACCAAATAGGTGACGTTCTAAAGAAGGGACCGATCAGGAGTACCCTCAACCGGCGAGAATGCATGAAAAGACTGATGAATGTTGAAGAAGCCAAAGATGTGTGTCAGAATCGTAGCAAGTGGAAGAAAATGGTCTCTGCCTACCCCTCTATTGGGAAAGAGGCATGATCTATGTATGTATGTATGTATGGTATACATGCGTATTGAAATTATGGATATGTTTAGCTACTTTTGTTGCTGACAGTATCATTCTTCTACTTTCAATACTTTATGTATGTGTACCGACCGATATATTATTCTGAAAGCTTAATTTATTAGTCCGCTATATTACCTATATTCTAAGAATGAAATGACTCTACTAGTGTGTGTTTTAGTTAGCGTAGTGCCGGGTTCAAGCCCTGCTTATATTATAGAGATATAACATTAAACATTATTTCGATGCGAACAAACAACTTATCAACATTAATTCATTTGTTTTTTTCGCTCAATATTCACAGATTGACATTCATGAAGGTCAATTTATACCAAGTCAAGGTTGACAAACTACGCTTATTGTAGTTTGTAAAATGCAAACGAATTAATGTAAATGGATACAAAATGGGTGTAGGTTCTAAACCGAATGAAAAGCCAAATAATCCAATTTTAATTGATCGAGCACTATACAACGAACTTCATAATACTCGAACGTTCATAATATCGAATGATAAAATACACAAAATTGACTAAAAGATCACATTTTAATATTTAATTATATTTTGTATAGGTTTATTATACCTACCCTATACCCGTCTCACCAGCGTGGTATAGTAGGTTAAATTCACATCGCATTCTTTTGAGGAGACCCGTGTCTAGCAATGTTACGTTTATGAGTTAATATGATGATGATGATGATGATATATTGACTTAAACAATCTGATATAATATACATATTTGTAATGTGCTCTGCAAGACCTTTTTTTTGATACCAAACACGTGATGATTATCTAAGTTCAATTTTTTTGTTGTTTGTTTATATTCTGTCATGTAATAGTACATTATGATATAAGTGCGGTAAGTTGATAATTACAACCGAGGCGATATTGCTAGCCTAAGCCCCAGGCGAGGGTTACAAGAAAGCAGAGGCTGTAATTATCAAAGCGCACGTGTGTCATACGACGTTTTATAACATATTTGCAAGGAAATAAATAAAACTCGGACTTTCTTAGAAAAAAACAATACAGAGAAAAGAAAAAGCGCGCGGAATAATTTTTACTTGTCACAAATTATCGATGCGCGCGCATCAGCGCATTTTTTTTAAGGCAAAGGCACAAAAGCAGCCAGTATTACTTATAAAGTAAATTAATATATTTGTGTTTTGTTACAGATAAATGGTTGTAATTTATGGTCTAAATTAATTATAATATTAAAGAAATAAATGTTTATTTTATATATATAATAATAATTTTATCTCCCAAAGTTAATTTTATTCATAAAATGTTATCACTTTTCTGACATAAAAACTCTTTGCTAAGATTTAAAAAAGTACCGTTCGTTTTAGACAGAGCATCTTGATTATTAGTCTGTGGTCTTAATAAACTGTGCATTTTACTTTACATTACCGCACAAGTGCGTAATGAGATACATTACGACACTGAAATTGGTGAAATAAGAGACCCTTTACGAGCAAATGTGTTATAAAATTATATTTTTTTAATAATAATAATAAATGTTTATTGCATAGAAAGGTTTACATAAATAGTTTGTAGGCTCTGAATCCCAAACTAGCGTGAGCTGTATATTGGGAGTCAGTTCCTTCCCAAGAAATAGTGTAGTTTAATAGTACAGTCTATTTAGTAAGCAGGTAGAATAATAAAATTTAAACAATAATAATAACTTTTGAGAATTGTGTGTGTGTGTGTGTGTGTGTGTGTGTGTGTGTATATATAGCTAATACTACCCGGGCACTTATTGCGAATCTATAGGCACCTCATTCATTAAAATCCAATCAGTATTTAGGCACTACGGAGGGACATAGAATCATACTTTGACTGTCACCGTGGCGCAGTGGTTAAGGTGGTCGCCTCGCCACTACATCGCCGTGCTGGGTGACGTGGGTTCGATTCCCACACGAGACAAATATTTGTGTGATTCATAGATATTTGTTTCTAGTCTGGGTGTACTTTGTGTCCGTTAGTTTCATGTTTGTAAAGCTCCCCGCGACACAGGGCTTGTTCTCTAGTGCGGGCGTTGTTTTTTAAAAGAAGAAAAAAATAAAAAAAAATACATGACATGCATACATACATAGATTGTCAAAATCACCTTCCTTTTGGCTTCACCGTAGTCGGGTAAAAAATATCTCTTTATAAGAAGCATTATTTTATGATCAGATGAACCCCGTGACTTTACAAGAGAACAGATGGGACTACAAACACCCAGAGCTGTCAGACTACGTGGGCATGGCTCCAGACATAGATCGTTTCGATGCTCAGTTCTTTACTGTTTACTATCGACTCGGACACTACATGGATCCTATGTCAAGGAAAATACTTGAGCAAACATATCAAGCGATATACGACTCTGGTCAGTACTATTACATCTATGGAAAACAGGTGTCACTTCAGCATCGTATCGATATAAGATCTTGTATTTTTAAATATAAATATCATAATAATTCTAAATTTAAACAGCCTCGGTGGCGCAGCGGGAAGTGTATACGACTGCTGTGCAAGAAGTCCCGGGTTCGATTCCCGGGTCGGGTGAAAACAACATAGCTGGCGAAATGTGGGTATGAAACACCTCTGCCTATCTCTTCGGGGAAAAAGGCGTGTTGCTATGCTATGATAATGACTGGCCTGTTGGTCTAGTGGTTAGTGAGCTTGACTGCTAAGCCGGAGGTCGTGGGTTCGATCCCCATCCAGGAAAAATCTGGGAAAGTTCTGTGTCTGGGTGTAATTTATCTATTTTAGTAGTTTAACCATATAACCATAACCCATAACACAAGCAAATATAATTGCTTACTTTGGGACTAGATGGCGCTGTGTGAATGTGGTAGAATATTATTATTAATTAAAATAAAATATAAAAATCATTAAATACAAAAATAAATCAGTTAGGTAGTATAATTTATCGATAACTAGTAAATCCTGCTTTTTAAAAATTAAAGTGTTTTTCAGGTTTGAGTCCAGCACATCTTAACGGTAAAAAAGTGGCTGTATTTATTGGCAGTTCATTTTCTGAGTCAGAGAGCTCAGGTTTTTACAGCACCTCCTCGAGTCTTGGCTTAGGAATAGTGGGGTGAGTTTAGATGCTCATTCTTTTTTTAAATATAAAAGAAAAAAGTACGTAAGAGATAAGGACACCAATCTAAAATCCCAAATAATGAAACGAGTGACTATTTCTGAAGCATAACATTGGTAAGGCAATTATCCGATTGACTCCAAAACAGCAAGCTGACGTGGCAGTGGGATGGCCATAGGTATCTGCCGTAAAATTAACAAATTTGTATAATATAACAGGTCCTTAAGTGGCTCTCATTAGTCTATTGAAATAGCTTTTAAGGCCAATGATGATCTTGATTATTATGTGAATCTAAAATATATCTTTGTATTTGCAGATCAAGTAAAACAATGTTCGCAAATCGTATATCGTACTGGTTGAACCTCAAAGGGCCCTCGTTGTCTGTCGATGAGGCTGATTGTAGTTCTACATGCGCTCTGGAACAGGCTTATTCCGCAATTCAACGTGGTGACTGTGAAGCAGCTATTGTTGGTGGAGCACACTTGTGTCTTTCCCCGCAAGCCTACATACACCACGGTCGGTAAGCGTGTTTTTAGATTTTCAGTTACATGCAGTGTGGGTGTTTTCAATGAACATTAGTTAAAAATCACTATTCTAGTTTAATCGTTGTCTATCATATGTATCCTATGGGATTTGGTTACCTTAAGCACAACAATATTTCATTTCAGGCTTGGAGTAATATCTAAAGATGGAAAGACGAATTCATACGCTGAAAATTCTAATGGTTTCAGTTTATCTGATGCTCTTGGTGTGCTATTTCTTCAGAAATCTAAAGATGCATTAAGGTATATAATTTTAATTCTCTAAAGTAACTGGTCTCTTGGATCAAACTATAACTGACAAAAACATAACTTTGGATTAAATTTTTTTTGGGTTTCATCCCCAAAAAAAGGAACTTTGAACTAATAATACTTTTGTCTGTTGGTTTGCCTTTTATATTCGGAATGCGTGTTGAATTTACCTCAATTAACATTTTCAAGTAAACCAAATATTCAAACCGGCTGTCCCTTGAAGCTGTGCAAAAATCAAACTGCTAACCACTGGCACTTCTATATTACATATTGTGATATTCGCGAGAAGTTCAAAATCTATAGGGTAGATAGATAACGGAAGTCCGTTGGGTATTAGTTTCCCAAGGGGAAGTTACATTTCTTTCTCAATCCAGATTAGGTACCTCTTTGTTAGTTCGGTACTTTCACAGTTTCTAAACTATAGACTGATTCGGAACCCTTGTTGCGCGAGAACGGCTTGCACTTGCATTTTTTGGGGTTCGTGTTTTATGAAAATTTTAATAGCCAAACAATTTAGTTCTTTTTTTTTGATAGTACATAACACCTGTATGAATTACTAATTTTCTTATTTGTATTTAGGTGCTATGCTGAATTAGTACATGTAAAAAATGAATTTATATCATTAATTAAAACTGAGTCAGGACCAAAGTATGGTTATTTTCGCGATCCTCAAAGTTCCGCTAACTTCATCAATGATTTCTACAAAGAGGCAAGAGTATCACCTCAGGAAGTAGAATATGTGGAAGGATATGGCACAGGTGAGGTCTTTTGTTTAACTGATTTATTAATATTTCTGAAATAAAATTTTTCAAAGCAACTATTAATTTACACAAAACAAATCTTTTTTAAGGTGTTCCTGATGCTGACAAATCTGAATTGGAAGCCATAGAAAAAGTGTATTGTAATGATAGAGAGCAGCCTCTTTTAGTAGGCAGTGTAACGTCAAACATTGGTCTTACTGAAGCAACAGCAGGAATTGTTGCTATTACTAAGGTAGGTACTTAATTTCTTTTTTCTATTTGAATTTTCTTGTTATACAGGTTGGAATTTTGTAATGCCATCTGGAAGGAAAGTACTCTTAATACTAGAGATAGATAATTTTACTCAAAGGAAACATTCGTTTTTAAAAAGAACCAAACCTGCATTCAAAATTTTTCGGAAATTCGCTTGCCACACCCGGGAATTCAACCAGTAAAAATCCAAAAAATAACATTCTGTTCTTTTATGGCATTGATCGATAGGGTTAACAATAAGGATCAAATCTTACTAACAAACATAGTTAATTGTATACCTATATATTTACTATGGAGTATTTTGTCCCTCTCTGATCTAATTTTAAAACGTAAATGTAGTTTGATAATTTTATTTTATTTAAGACAGAGTGTGAGGAATGTGTGCTAGGGTTTTACAGAATGCAGTTTCCCGCATTGAGTGCTAGCAGTTACTAGACGGAGAAGTAGATGTGTATTCTGTGCACCATTTCACAGCATCGTGGCACCGCTCAGCGGCCTAGCACATATTTGGTAAAAACACTCGCAACGTTTTAAAACAAAGTTTTTCGCAGGTTTTGTTGGGTTATCACAAAGGTGAGCTTGCTGCCAACCTCAACTGTGAGACTCCACGAAAAGACATAGCCGCGCTACGTGACGGACGCATGCGCATTGTCACCGAACATCAGCGCTTCCACCGCGAGTACACCGCTATCAACGGTATTTCTGTCACCGGAGTCAACTCACATGTGCTGCTTAAGGGACATTATAAGCCTAAGGTGATTAATAGACCTAAGTTTGTACTTATTACTGTCTAGCCTCTGTGTTTATGGTTATGGGAACTTATTATTAATATGTGGATCATGTATTTATTTGTATGAGCACCTACGTCTGTTAAGTCTACTAATACCGGGTATGTATGTTCATCTGTATGTAACAGCTATGGGGCTCATTAGAAAGCTCACTGTCGCTAAGTGAGCCAAGGAAAGGGGTATGCTCAGAGTTTCCTTCGTTATCTTCTCAATATTATATTTTTCAATTTATTATTATTCTTACTTATTTGACATTATAATGATTTGATATTGTGAGGTTAATAAGAATTATTTTAGTTAGGTAGGTGAAAATGTTTGCACACCAAATATTGGTAGGATGTAAATGAACTGTATATAAACCTACAACATCATAGTTTGTATACATACATTCTAGCAAATAAATGATTTTGACTTTGACTTTGATCGAATCAAAAAAGAGGAGATCCGCAGGAGAACTAAAGTTGCGACATTTTATGAAGACCGAATTGCATCGCTGAGGTGGCAGTGGTCAGGCCACATAGCTCGCAGAACTGATGGCGGATGAGGTAAAACCGTTCTCGAGTGGCGGCCACTTATTGGAAAGCGCAGCATGAGGCGGCCCCCGCCAGATGAACCGATGACCTTGTGAAGGTTGTGTGTCACCGTTGGATGCGGGTGGCACAAAATCAATCACTGTGGCGGGAATTAGGTGAAGCCTTTGTTCAGCAGTGGACATAATTGGGCTGATATGATGATGATGATGATGATGTTCATCGGTTTCCTCATTTACCCATAATAGTTTGACTAATAAGGTATCATTAGAATCGTCTTGAAAGACCATCTGTAGTTACTAAGCTATAAAAGGTCAAATCCAGTATGGCGCACAGTGCGCCCGGGCCACTGTAAATTTATATTAAGTATATAAAATTTGTATTCGTTAATTGTGTATATATTATTAATTGTAAAGTCCCCCACTTTACAATAATTTGCACACAATTAACGAATACAATTTTAGAATATATCGTGATATCATTTGCAAGGTCTTAATCAAATAAATATTCGGGATTAAAATGTAATAGAACAATTTGAAAATCAACGTTTGCATAAATTTACAGAATTTATCTCAGTACAAATCTTTAATACCGCACATAGTCGTGTTGTCTGGAAGACAAGAGTCCAGTGTACAATACATAATAGAAAGTTTAAAATCACACCCTGTGGATCCTGAAGAATTGGCATTATTTAATAATATACATTCTAAGAACATCTCCGGACATCTTGGAAGAGGATACGTTATATTGGGTAAAACAACAACTCACAATATTACTTTAGTAATTCATACGTTTTAATATAAAACAAAAATAACTCACTTCCCCAACAACAGTCAAACTAACATTTTAGGACTATTGTTAAACTGCGTACCAAATTTAGTAAAATTGATAACGAAATTTGGGTCGCAATTGCATTTATTTGGTTAAGATTTACTTAATTTGGTACACATTTACCAAATTTGGTTCACGCATCACTTATCAGATAATTAATATACACATACTTATTTATTTTGATTTTACAAATTTAGACATACAGTTTTTGGTAAACGTTTCTTAGTTTTGCTATACGTTGTGTTTTATTGGAAAACTCTAATTGAAATTATATTGGTGAACAAAGTATTTTGTCCCCAAATTCTAGTTTGGTTAGTGATTAAAGTACGTTTACAAGGTTGTTTTTTGTGTTGTTCTGCCTTTAATAAGTCTTTCTTAAATTTTGATAAAACTTCAACTTAAGTATTATTTTTTTTCATGAATATTTTTTAAATTTATAAGTATCACAATGCTGTGCTGTCGGTGATAGAGAACATTTCAAAGTATTTAAAAACAAATTATAAATAAAAATACAAAGGATACTATTGGATCCCAACTGCTGAAGTTATTTTCTTATTTCTAGTGTTCAAAGCTATGTTTTTGTTATTTAATTGTTTTATTTGCTTAGATACGGACATGCACAACAACACAGTGAGTGTATGTGAGAAGGCTGAATACTTCGACGACGCCAAACGTCCGCTGTGGTTTGTGTACAGCGGGATGGGCTCACAGTGGGCCGGCATGGGCGCGCAGCTCATGCGGATACCAGTCTTCGCTCGTGCTATACAACGGTAGCTATTGCAATTTCACGATTAGTGTCATAGCGTTCACGGACGGACGGTTAACATGGGAACATAATCATTTCTCATTTAATTTGCAGTTGCGATCAAGTTTTAAGATCAAAGGGCCTTGATATAGTTAACATAATTACATCTCCTGATAAAACAATATTTGACAACGTTTTGCATGCGTTTGTTGGAATTGCTGCAATACAAATAGGATTAACTGATATTTTGCGCGATTTGGGTTTAGCACCTGATGGTATCATTGGTAAGTGATCAAAACTTAAACTTAACTATGTAACGACATTAAAATAGATATTTATTTTCAGTAATACAAACTTAGATATTTCAGTTTGTATTACTGAATACAATATCAAATTTAATACGTATCTTTGGATTATCCTGGATAACTTGTGATTGATTTTACCAAAATACAGTGCCACTAAAATTAATAGCTGATATTTTTCAACGCAGGTCACAGTGTTGGTGAGTTAGGTTGCGCATATGCTGACGGTTGTATGTCAACAGAGGAGATTATTCTGGCAGCATTTTGTCGCGGGCAGGTGTCACTGCAGACTCCTCTTATAAAAGGTTCTATGGCTGCTGTTGGCCTCGGCTTTGAAAAAGTAAGTTAATATAATACGATACTTACCTACTTTCAACATTTTGGTACAACATTTCTCGCAAACAAAATTCGTATTCCTCGTTCTTATTCTTTTCAATTTGACTGTTTGATATTTATTCTACTCAAGTTTTTACGCAATTATAATCTTCACCGTATCCAGATATCTACAATGTGTCCGCCTGAGATCGACGTGGCTTGTCGTAATAGCGCCGACTCAAGTACTATCTCTGGACCTGCTGAAATAATGCGCAGTTTTGTCGCTGAGTTGACTGCTAAAGGGATATTTGCGAAGGAGGTTCAGAGTGCCAACATTGCTTATCACTCTCGGTACATAGCTGATGCAGGTAGTAGTTCTTTTTTTACTATCGCAAATACAGCCAAAAGAATGAACTGATTAATCTAAAATTCTGATCATTTACAGGACCGCATCTACTGAAAAATCTTAAGGAAGTTATCAAAACCCCAATACTTAGAAGCAAACGTTGGTTATCCACTTCTGTACCACAAGATAAATGGAACGAAGCATCTGCACAATATTGTTCAGCAGAATATCATACAAATAATTTGCTGGTAGCTACAAATATACCTATTGTTTATATAACTTTCAACAAGTAGAGTAGTACCTAGAGCTAATCTTTGCATTATGTCGCCTGTACAGAGTCCAGTACTATTCGAGGAAACGATACGACTGATACCTAGTAACGCTGTATTGGTGGAGGTGGCACCACACGGACTACTTCAGGCCATCCTCAAACGAGCGCTACCAACAGACTGTCGAAGCGTACCACTAACTAGACGTGGACATGCAGACAATGCACTGCATCTACTACAAGCTATCGGCGAGTTAGTACTTTAATTTGACACAAATAAGTCGTTAATTCATTTTATATCATTTGAACATTAATTCCGCTCATTTTCTCGAATGACACATAAAGGTGAGTACAGACTCTAGTCCATACGCACTAGCATTTTCTCGAGCATGTCCGTGTGATGTTTGTACCATTCTTCTTCTTATCGTGTGATCTTGAGGTAGACCCTAGTGTTGGAATTTATCAAGTCGCCCAAAAGGCTTCCAACTTGAATTAACGACTACCACATTAAGTGATATCCGAGACCAACAGCTTTACGTGCCTTCTGAAGCACGGATACGCTCGAGAATGAAATTGCCCCAAACGGTCACCCATCATGGACTGACTTTGATGAGTGTTGCTTAATCGCGACGATCGTAACGAACATCTCAGTACCACAATGCTACGAGCGCCTAACCATTGACACAATACAAGCAAAAGCGATCAACTGATTGGTTCTTTCTACAGCGTTCACTTTTGAACAAGTGCAATAAGTCCGTGGACCTTAACTCACGTCCCCATTAATTAGTTTTACAAGTGATCGACCATCAAATTTGAGAATTAATATTTTTACAATTTATGAATAAATAATATGCAGACACTGCCTGACGGGCATCAAATGACAGCTGAAATTTTGGGTTTGGAATATAGGATATCTTTTATCGTCTTTATCTCAACCTTTATCTCAAAAGTATTAAATATGTTTCAGCTTATATATGAGTGGTTACACGCCCAACGTTCAAGCTTTATACCCAAAAGTACAGTTCCCAGTATCAACAGAAACACCAATGCTCTCTCATCAAGTGGAATGGGTTCATACTGAGAAATGGTAAAATAATCTCTTTATTATAAGCAAAAGAATATTTATTGCAATTACATTATTGGTTCATCATCATCATCATCATCATCATCATGATGTTGATGACGCATAATTAATATTTTTAGGGACGTACATTTATTCCACCAGTCTGATGAAGTAAATACTGCTAATTCCAAGTTACTGAAGTCAATTCACGACGATGAATACAATTATTTGCAAGGCAACATCATTCGAGGTAAAATATTTTAGTTTTAGACATTACAGTATTGTGTGTCTTGCTCGTTATTATCAATGCAGTACAATAGTTACCTATGTAGCTAAAGATAAGTGTGCTTGTGCTACCAGTGATAAAAACATTTGGAAATTCAATTCAAACTTTCTACTCAAGTAACACTCTTTTATGTCTTCCTCCACTACTTAAATATTATCTTGTAGTTTAGTTTTTTTTAGTTTAGTCTTACTTTCAGGTAAAATGTGTTATCCATTTGCGGCTGCGCTTGTGGCTGTATGGGATACATTAGCGAAAACTGCTGGCGTGCCGAAAAGAGAAATTTCAGTGATGTTCCGTGACGTTCATATGTACGCCCAGCCGCTGTTATTTGATCAGCGAGCACTTATATTAGACATTTCTATAAATAAGGGTACTGGTCGGTTTGAGGTAAATAGTACTTTGAATAAGCTATGTATGATTTTTTTAAAATGCGGATTAAAGCTGGGCTGTTTAATGAAGTCATATGAAACAATATACTTTCTTTATGCCGTAGATCATAAATGGGTGCTCCAGAGTAATGTCAGGCTGCGTATTAGGCTGTAAGGCAGTAAATACAGGAGCATTTAATGCATATAATACAAATAAAGACATGGAGCTCATCTCAGAAAATATTTATCAATTACTAAATGATCGCGAGTACAAGTACAGCGGCGAGTTCCGCAGTATCGAGTGTGCCAGCGCGTCTCTCAACGAGGCGGCGATCGTGTGGCGCGACAACTGGGTCACTCTGATTGATGGCATGCTACAGCTGAATGTGCTGAGACAGCCGCACCACGCTGTCTCACAGCCCACACATATTAGAGAAATATGTATCGACGTTAGACAGCATGTAAATAGTCAAGTATTTAAACTTAATGACAAAAATGTCATGAAGGCTCTTGTAGTAGATGAAGACGACTTCACAAGGTACATTATTGATCTAATTAAATTGAATTGTTTTAAGCCAAATATGATTCAATTTTAATCTTGTTCGTTTAATTTTAGATGTGGTGGTGTTTGTCTTCGAAATATAAAATTTCGCAATTTACCCGCGACAAGTCAGGACCAACAACTAGAATTATGTGTTCCTCTCTCTCAAGTCAACGTAAGTATTTTATAGTACTTGAGACATTCTCGGTTTTACTTGTGATAGTATTTCTACCACCCAACTTAATATATCTGAAGGATAAGTCTGAAATAGATAGCAATAAAGCTAAAAAAAGGAAGCGTCTTTACGTCGTCCTATAAGTAAAGTTATATGCTGTATTTTTTACTATTTACAAAAAAAAACTGTTACAAAGATATGACCTATTATCGACCTATTGCCATGATATCTGTATTCTCTAAAATTTACGAAAAAGTAATTTACGAATCTTTTTACTCATTTCTAACCAAATTTAATATCTTATGTGAGAAACAAAAAGGATTTCGCAAGAACAATAATATAAATATAGCTATTTTCAATTTTCTATCCAAAATAATGCCATGTATAAACAATAAAATACATACATACACAGATATGTCGTAAGCCTTTGATTTTGTGAATCATGAGACGCTATCATGTAAACTTTACGTATACGGCATTCGCGGTAACGCTCATAATTTGATAAAATCATATTTAAACCAACGTAAACAATATACACAGATTACTAAAAACTTAAAAGATATATATAATTTATATCATCATACAGAGAAATAAAATTTGGCGTCCCGCAGGGTAGTGCCCTAGGGCCGTTATTATTTCTATTATACATTAATGACCTTCCACAACAAACTCCACATTCAAATTTATTATTTGCAGATGTCAGTACCTTATTGATTAAATGTCAAAATAAAGATTCGTATGAAAATGAAATCAATAATTCTCTTAATTCAGTAATTAATTGGGTAAACAATAATAATTTAATTATAAATCTTCAAAAACCTAAAATAATGCATTTCTATCAACGAATATATGCCGAAGACATTAACATAAATTATGATGGTCAAACTGTAGATAGAGAGAATGTAACTAAATTTTTAGGAATATTTATTGATAGTCAACTTAATTGGAAAGCGCAAGCAGAGGATATCTGTAAAAAATTAGTACAGATGTACTAATTTTTTACAATTTTCGGAAACATGAGTGTTATGAACATCGCCGGTAGCACTACAAATAGTATGAACGAAAACTTTAGGATGAAATATTTTAGGAAGAGTGATCATTCGGATTACAAATCATTAGGAAAAACAATTTCGCTTAAAGAACTTTAGGTGAGCCAATATGGACTCATATAAATGTTATTACTCTGTAGCTGACTTCTTAACTGATGAGTCATTATAATTTAAATGTAGTTAATTCATAAGTTTTTTTTTATTTTTGCATGTCTAACAGGCAGAATGTACAAGGATTCGCTACTAGTTTCCTACTAGTTTTATTTGTACCTTATTGTAATAGCTACATTCTTAGCAAATAAAAAGTTTCTATTCTGTTCTATTTAATTCCTTCTTTTTTAGTTCATTTGATGATAAATGATAATCCAAAAAAAAAAATAATTTTGCGTAGGTACGAATACCTATAGTTTCTTAATAGCTGATACTTTTTCATTTTAAGTAATAGATACAATTTTATAAGATTATTGTAGACGGCACAGTGCTTATACCTATGTAGAATTTTGTCTATACTTATGAGATAAAGCCATTCGCCGACGATATTTGACACAAAACAAACGAAATAATTGTTCATTATTGAATATTTCAGAATTTAGGTATCAATACACAGCGTGATATAGTACTCACTAATAAGATACTACAATGTGCGCAATTTGGCAATTTAGACTCGTTGCAGTGGGTAGAACTTCCCGACCTTCAAAAATCTGATGTCACAGTAAAGGTAAAAAAAGAAATACATTCAAGAACGTAATTAAAAGTTTTTAAAATGTTGCATGGTAATACATGTATTATATTTCAGGTACACTTCGCTGGCCTCAACATGTTGGATGTAAAGAGAGCCACTGGAGTAACGTCGTGCGACTCTAACATGTATGGCATGGACTACAGCGGTACTACTTACAGGTAAATTAATTCATTAATTATTTAAAATACAAGACCATTTATCATCATAACTATGAATGAACAGTACTGCTTTACTATTGCTTTTTTTATTTCCAATTTTTTTATTTCAAAACAGCGGAGAGTGTGTTATGGGTATAGTGGCGGGCGGCGCGGCGAGTAGTCAGGTGGGCGCGCAGCCGGAGCTGCTGTGGCCGGTGCCGGCGCACTGGAGCCTCGAGGACGCCGCCACTGTGCCGCTCGCATATGCGCACGCATTTTACGCCCTGGTTAGTGCGATAGAATGGAGCAATATACTAGCTGTTGCCTACTGGTTTACCCGGGCGGAAATTCATCAATCAGTTCACCACAAATTATCAATACTTACATTTGTGTTTTTCGTACTTACGTATTACAGTGACTTTTGAAATTTTTCTTTACATTATGAACTTTACTCGAAATTCAACAAATGTTAAAAAAAAGAATTTCGCTCAACTGGCCTTTCCATTCCCGAGTTTTGAGCTTAGCAATCTGCAACACATTAAGTTATAATATGTGTTTCTAAAATTAATATTGACTGATTACAATTGACTTGTTTTTCCCTCAAAAATAACCTTATATTGAATTTTAACGATTACCTACGGAGTGGTCTACGAGAGCGTAGATTGGCTTCGTGCAATCTCTTCCTAAAAGTTTGGTATATACTAAAAGTATTTTGTATTTCTTTTTAAGACTTTTTAAATTCTGTATTTAGTACTACGCCCAGATAAGTGACAAACAATTCGGTGTCTAAAAGTTTAATCCGGCCCATAGACTGCTATTTTAGTTGATTCGGCCAATACTTTTTGTTAAATTATTGAGTATTATAATAATAATATATATACTAGGTATATACCAAGTCAGCAGTGTATTTTTACTTTATTAGAATTATATCTGTGGAATTATAGTATCATTTATTTTTATTTTAGATAATAAAAGGTCGCCTAGAGCCCCGCACGGGCGTGCTGGTACATGGAGGTACGGGTGCACTAGGACAAGCGGTCATAGCCATTGCGCTGGCGCACAACTGTCAAGTGTTCGCTACGGTCAGCGATCTTCGTAAAAAACAGTTCTTACGAAAACGGTTCCCTCAGATTAAAGGTACAAACAACATACTTAAAAAAATATTTTACTTATTATTATTTTACTGATTAGTTGACATTATTATAAATTGAACATTACAGATGATCACATTGGAAACTCCCGAGATATCAGTTTTTCTGACTACGTGTTGATGGCCACTTTAGGCCTGGGATGTAAAATAGTTATAAGTTGTGTTAAAGGAGAATTTAAAAATGTAAGTAGTGTTGTATTACACTTATTATAGGTAGTACCTAATTTAAAGTACTAAGTAAATACAGAAACCATTTCCCGCGGTTTGTTTCAGTTTTCTCTAAAATGTTGTGGCTCATTTGGGATATTTATTGACACAGTTCCAATTCAAGAACGGAGCAATTATGAATTTGGAATGTTCAACTTGACGAAAGAGAGATCTTATTTGGTCATTGATTTTTCATCTGTTTTTACAAATAACAATTATGAAGAAATTTACAGTGAGTAAAGCATTTTAAAATTTTGAAATGTATTAGGTATATATTCATGAAATTATTTGAAATGCAGAGCGAATACGTGACCATTAAATTGTGTTTAAAAAAATTATAATTTGAAGATGTTAAGTTTGTTACAATAACATGGTTCAACGAAATAGTGGTTGGTCACGTTGTTCGAGTAGGATTCACAGGCACTGCACATATAAATTTCAAGTGAAATTGTGTGTCAACAAAGTGAAATTTATATGTGCAGTGCCTGTATATTATGTATATTATGCCTGTATATTATGTAGGAAAACATCGCGAGGAAGCCCAATCACTCTGGGAGGAATTCTAGGGATATGTCTGATCCACCAATTCGTATTAGGTCAGCATGTGTAGATTTTGGCCTTAGCTTAAAGAAAAAAAGAGGAGGCCCTTGCGTAAAGGTGGGACGCTATCGTACATAGTACATACGACATATAATAAATCTGTGGAAAAGTCGTTTTTCTATCGCTATCGTACATAAATAAAATTCAAAAAAAAATAGCCAGGGTGTTAAAGGACAACCAACAGAACCCATTTCCAGCATTTTAAGAATTTTTGTCTGTTTAATTTTTCGGGCATCACGTAAAATGTACGAAAGCAATGCAGATAACTTTTATACACAACGATTGAGCGTAACTTGAAGTAACATTTAGTTTTTGTTTCATTGCAATCGGTTCAGTCTATCAAAAGATATTTGAATTTCATGTGTTGCAGAAGTAAAATTAGGGTTATGTGCATTTGGTCTCACAATTTCACGTAACTTTTATACACATATATGTATCATATGTGCGTAAATTGAAGTAACATTAAGTTTTTTGTTTCATCGTAATCAGTTCACACCTTATAAAAAAATGTAAATTAATAAAATTATAATAGTGTTTCCGAAGTAAAATATATTGCGGGGGTGGACCTAAGTATTGCTTTTCCCATGGTCAACTATACGTGACTCTTCCATGCGTAAACAACCCCAATAACCTTTTTGTGTACGCTTCAGATGGTTCCACAGCTAATGTTGTTTATAAAAAAGCGCTAGCATAAATAAAAAAAAATATTTGTATCGGTATCCTCCAACAGCGTTTCGCATTATAAAATATATTGTTAAGTTCCAACATCCACGCAAATAAAATCTAGTTTACTTATTTTAGCTTGAAAAATTTTTCTTTCAGCCAGAGAATGGCGCATGGGCAGATCTTTTAAAAACATTATAAAGTTTCTAAGATTTTTTTTATTAAGTGAACATTTTCAGAAATGAACTCTCCGAAAGAAACATAAATTGTGTTATTCTATGTTAAAACCTAAAAATCTGAAAATAAACCACAAAAATACTTCCAACCAAAATTATTTTTAACATAATTGGATATTATACCGTTTTTGAGTTATTGCCGAAAAACTACGCTTTTCAAATGCAATTTCTTTAGGAGTTGCAGACGATGGTGAGCGACGGCATAGCGGCCGGGTACGTGGTGCCACTCTCACGCGTGACGTACGCGCCGCACGAGGTCGCGCGCGCCTTCCGACTGTTGGGAGCGAGCCGACACCGTGGACGAGTACTGCTGCGGATGTGTGACGACACCACACAAGTACAACACAGGTAGCTTTACGTTAGCTGTATAATGCTCTTATATTTACTATAAAATCATCACCGTGTAACGTACTGGTATTTATGTGAATTTACAGAATATTCTGTGATCCTGATCAATGTCAAGTTTTATTCTGGGATAACGATGTCGTTGGACTGCAACTTGCTGCAAGACTTATTAGTCGTGGAGCTCGAAAGTTGTACATTCATTGTACTAACTTATCTAACTATCAACGTCACAAATTAAGGTAAGTACCTACCTTTACCTCTATTGGTAGTGATTTTATAAATAATATTTTTTCTGAATATATTTTAGAATTTGGCAGGATATTGGCGTTAAGATAATAGTTTCTACGGAAGATTTAACAGAAAGGGAATCTGGGGATAGATTATTGATTGACGCCTTGAATTTGGGAAGTATTGAAGGCGTGTACATAGTTATAACAAAATCAAATGATGAAACTAACGCAAAAAGTCTTTCATCTAATTTAAACAAAGTGGATAACATAACGAAATCATTATGTCCTCAACTAAGGTCGGTATTCTGTTAACTTTAATTCGTAAATTCTTTAACTAATGAATACTAACAAAAATGTATTTCATTCTAGATACTTTGCGTTGATATCAACGGTTAATTTGATAAGACATGATATGTTGTACTTGTCTAGAGCAACTTATTTAGATCTATCCACTTTGAACGAGGTAATAAATGTGCAAATTTTATTAGTGACGTTGTTAAGTTGGTCTTATAGTGATTTTATAATAATACTCTATACTCTTACTACAGGACGAAATTATTGACGGTAACCTTGTGGCCACTTTAACTGAACAAGCACTTTGTAGCAAACATGTTGAATTAGTCGCGCGGAGGAAAAATAAACAAACACCTTCACTACTGAAAGAAGTAGCTGCTCTAGCTGGTAATGTATTTATTTATGTACCTATGTATGTGCTATATTAATCAAAGTTGTATGAAGATATTTTGGCACATCATCATCATCATCAGCCTGTACTAGTCCACTGCTGGACATAGGCCTTGCATGTCATTGATGTATTGCACATGCAATACATCAATTAAACAAAACACATTTCAGGTATAAATATTGCACCAAACGAGACAAAAGCTACTTTGAACGAATTAGGTATGGCGGAAGAACAATCACAATTGATCAGTAAATTCTTGAGTGACACATACAATATATCGTTAGATGAAACAGCTATACCACTATTGACTAAAGATAAGTAAGTAAAATTATATCGCAATTATGTAGTTACATTGACACCCTTCCACACGATACATGCCAAAGATAAGTCTTTGCCTTGTATTGTGTGAACGAAATAGTAGTTCTCAATTTATTTATTGTGAAAGAAGCTCATATGTTCTGTATAGACCCTGTCATAAATGTCCATAGTATTCTAAAGCTTCAACATAAGTATATTTTTTTAAACTTAAGATTTTTGATCATGATTTTTTTGTGCCCACAGCAATTTTGTAAGCACGTAATTAATTCGCTGCAATATCATGGAATAACATAATTAAGATTTACATACCACTCTTTCAGATTAAAGTCGTTAGAAAAGTCTGTGATGGAGATTGCAAAAGTGAGCGTTACAGGATTGTCAACCTTTTTCACCAAACCACCTTCTGACGAACTTCTTGGAACAACAGATTTTGTATTCCTGCCAACGTTTTTTAACGATGCTCTATCGGTGAGTGGCCATATCAATATTATGATATCATTATAACATATCCAAACTGGTGATAAACGTGTCCATCGTTGGGCTGTGCCCTTGAAGATCGTTAGTCTCCAACCAAACTCTTTCACACCCACACGGTCAGCAAATAACGAAGATGCCTTCGCTTGCTTGGGGGGCTTGCCTTTGGTGTTGTGGTGCACACGATACGCAATACAGTTATACGTTTTAAAACACAAATACTGGAGCTATTTAATTTAAAGTTTTTTAATTCGTGGAAGATGCACATGACCGTCCCGAAATCCTTCGACCGAGAGAATCTTTTCTTCTGGGCATTGCTCCCCAGCCACATACTCAACGCCCATTGGTCAGATATAGTAGGCCTGTATTGCCAGTGCAAAAATGTCAAATCATTTAGTTGGAAACGGACCACATAGTATTATAAAAAAACGCGATCCAGCGCGAGTCAGACTCACGCGCCGAGAATTCCGTACTATCAGGGAGTCAAATTGAGCTATAATAGGTGGTGGGTGTTCGGTGAAATGGTAATATTTGGCATACGGGAACAACGCTTGTCCTCCTCCTCTAGCGGTGAATATATCATATTTTTCTCTCTATATTTTCTTTTTGCCATAATAATACTTTATCGTAATACCTGATAGTACGAAACCCTGGGCACGCAAATCTGACTGACACTTGATCGGTTTTTTTACTGTTTTTACACAATACAGATAGAAAAGTTAGCTCCCAGTGAGCGATACCTGTGCATAGTGCCAGGTATGGAAGGTCACCACAAACGGTTCAGTGGTCTCTGCGAGCGCCTCAAGCTGCCGGCGCTTGTGCTGCAGCCTGGACTTGATCATCTCCACGAGACTGCGCGAGAAACTGCGCAGAGATACTACGAGGTATGTTAGGTTTGCTCTTTTTGTGATCTTTTCTTTGCCTTTGTCATCTAAATACTATTATCACGTGTTTAATTTATATATTTATAGTCTAGGTCACAATCAACGCATTTAAAAAAAATACAAGGATATTAAGTTATATGCACAACAACGATGAACTTAAATAATTTTGATTCCTCATTTTGAAAGAAAATTTCTCTTTAACGATTACGATACCTACTATTATAAAATGATCCAAATAATTTTGTTAAATTTTTCATGTCTTGGCAGATTCTTCTCAAAAAATCAAACATTCACGATAACTTCCACATATTGGGCTACGAAGGTGGAGTAGCTGTGGCACTTGAATTAGCAGCAATACTTGAAGATCAAGGTGATTAGTTTTTGATTTATATGTGTGTTTTATGTATATTCACAATAAAATCAATATATTTTTCTTCTAACAAAATATGTCTAATTCATATTTCAGGTTTGACAGGAAAAGTATTTTGCCTGGGACTTGCACCAGACGAGTTGCAAGCGGAGCTTGAAGAGGAACTGAGTGATTTTGAGACAGAGGAGCAACTGCAGGAGGCCGTGGTGCGTCACATGTTCACACTGTTGGCGACTGAAGACACGACGGCACTAGACAAGGCGCTGCAACAAGCTGCCACGTGGTCACAGAAAGTGGACACGTGCGTGCGCTACTTACTAGGGCGCATGTCGCACTCGGCCCAGTACGCGCGCGCACTCATAGAGGCAGCGCTGGCACGTATCGAACAAGTGCGACGCTACAGTCCTGCGGTGTACTCCCTGCGCTCTCAGCTAGTGCTACTGCGCGCTGCCACAGCGCATGCGCCGCAACATGCCACAACACTGCAGCAGTACACACAACGACCACTCGTAGTGCACCAGCTTCGATCTCCTCTGTCTCATGTGTTGAACGACACGCAATGTCCGTCTCTTGTAAACAGATATCTGTATGAAGATTTAAGGGAATAACTGATGCGAACAATATCGTCAGCCAGATAAAGCTATTATTATAAAAAACTATTGATTGATACCTTTATTTTTTTGTATATCCATATTCGTTATGTTTCGGCAAAACTTGAGTTTAGTATTTAGCCGATATTATGTAATTGATTCTAATTGTTTATCAGCTTATGATATTATGAAATGTATATGGAAGAGTAAGAGTTTATGTAACACTGCTTTTGAGGTTAAATAAAATATTTCATTTTGATTATTGTCAATTTCTTTTACATTTGTAAATAGGGTGTTCAATTAATTTATAAATGACACATGTAGGGATAAATATAGCTGTTCTTAAAAAAAGTAGGTGTATGTAAACAGCAATTTCATGATGCCATCAGGAAAATGGCTTTCGTCTTTAAACTAAACTGCACTACTAACTAAACTACAAAATTGAAAATAACATATTATAAACAACAAGCAACGCGAGTTTCATGGAGATCAGGAATGTTACGGAAATGGTTTTATTGTGATCGAAGTTGGAATCGAAGTTTCAAAATTTAGCTTATCGGAATTGGAAGCGAAATGCAATTACTTAATATGGTAATATTATAACAAATGCAAGAGTAATCTAATAAAGTGATGGTGGCCGAATGAATAAGTGACCGGCGTGCAAATCTTGCGATACGCGTTCGATTCCGACGGGCAGTAGGTACCAACGCGGATTTTACTTTTTTGATTTATATGTAGGTACTAGTCAAGTGTATAAACTTATAATTAATTGGTACAACCAGCTGCAGAGCACATTGGTAGAATCAATGCACCTGTTCGGTAGGAGGGAGGTAAAATTTTTGAGTTTTTGGCTTATAGTTCAAAAACGGTACGTTCTAGGACAAAAATTCTTCTTCTTAACGAAAGCATAACAAATTGTCTACAACTTAGTGCTGTACACTTTCCAAATTCCCAACTGTTTTTGAGATATGGCGTATAGAGCACGAACTTTGTACATCGGTAAATAATCCATCCTAAAAAGTTACTTTAAATTCAAATTCACATAAATATATAAACAGTTATTACATAAACAGTTTATTCAAATTAGGTAATGATTACTTATATTGAATTAAGATTTATGCATATATTATTATAGGAGCTGTAACAAACAAGAACGTTAGCTCGAAGGATTTTTTTTTTTTTCATTTATTCATTTGTAAACATAGGTAATACAAGGTGTTATTTTACATTATTATGGCCACTACGTTTGCCATTGTTTGGCGTACAAATTTTTAATTATATAATGCTATTAGATGTCATATTTACTATATTCATATATACGAATTACTATTTATTAATATTACATAATGTCATATATTATGTTAGTCTATTATTGCATTAGTAATCGGATACTGCATTTAAAGTGAAAAATTTAATGGTATTAAACTAATTCCTAGGAATGTAAATACCTTTATCACTTTTGTCATTTAATGTAGATAATTTTTGTCGTTTACACTAAGTTATTTCGACAAATAGTTTAAAAGTTATTACGATATTAAATGAAATGTATATAATCCCAAAAATCTTATAATAATACTGTATGTCACCCGTGACTTCGCTTACCTGTTATTTTGTTCCTGTGACCACAGCAACTTTTCACTTTTAGAGGGGAAATTTCGGCCAATATTTTCTAAGCACAGATAATTACTTCAGATTAACATTTAACATAACCAATATTACGTGATTGATTAGAATAGTACTTATCTTTATGAAACATCCATCCCGTGTCTTTTTGGTTAAAATTATCAAACATCCAAACAAACATTCATCCTTTCAACTTTGTGTGTGTATATTACTATATTTATCAACGTCAGCCCTAATGACAGATTAAAAAGAAATCAAAGATCTCTTTTTTCTTTTTGCTTACTATACAACCTCATCACTTGAATATATTACTAATTATTCACCAGTAAATTCAAAGAATATATTATGACAATTGTGTAGTAAAATTATCAAATAAAGTAAAATATGAAATAAAATATTTTTTGTAGAAAAGTAAATAAATAATTATATTGCAGTATCAAGGTAGTATAGTAGCAGAATACAAATACGCGCCATTTTTATGTATTTGCGCCATTTATTTTCGGTCTAAAATTTGACATTTGACAGTGAATTATCATTGTATGTATTTATGGTCGCTAAAGTCATAAACTAATAAAAATAAATGGATATTGTAAAATATGAAATACTAGCTGATCCGGCGAACTTCGTACCGCCAAATACTTAATTGTCATAATAATAATATATTCTTTGAATTTACTGATGAATGATTAGTAATATATTCAAGTGATGAGGTTGTATAGTAAGCAAAAAGAAAATAGAGATCTTTGATTTCTTTTTAATCTGTCATTAGGGCTGACGTTGATAAATATAGTAATATACACACACAAAGTTGAAAGGATGAATGTTTGTTTGGATGTTTGATAATTTTAACCAAAAAGACACGGGATGGATGTTTCATAAAGATAAGTACTATTCTAATCAATCACGTAATATTGGTTATGTTTAATCTGAAGTAATATCTGTGCTTAGAAAACGTTGGCCGAAATTTCCCCTATAAAAGTGAAAAGTTGCTGTGGTCACAGGAACAAAATAACAGGTAAGCGAAGTCACGGGTGACATACAGTATTATTATAAGATTTTTGCGATTATATACATTTCATTTAATATCGTAATAACTTTTAAACTATTTGTCGAAATAACTTAGTGTAAACGACAAAAATTATCTACATTAAATGACAAAAGTGATAAAGGTATTTACATTCCTAGGAATTAGTTTAATACCATGAAATTTTTCACTTTAAGTGCAGTATCCGATTTAAATGTATTTCTGGCTCACTATTCTCTCTATATCGACTTCCACATAAAAGATAGGCATATGCTGTCGCGGACTTTTTCTTATAACTATTTAAGAGTAACAATTTCTCCATACATTGTCCTCATGTAAAACTAACGGTTTAGGTAGAGGAAGCAGAAATAGCTATAAGATGGCAGATTTTTCTCCGACTTACTTTACATTTGTTCTCATGGTTTAGCCAATTTACGCGATATCTATATAAAATATAACCTATATGTTATTCTGATGTATAAGGTACAATACTGCAAAGTTTCATTGAAATCTATTCAGTGGTTTTTTCGTTTACTGGTAACAAACATCCAAACATCCAAATATCCAAACATTCTTACAAACTTTCGCATTTATAATATTAGTAGGAAAATATTTTTCGTAGAAAAGTAAATACATTGCAGTATCAAGGTAGTATAGTAGCAGAATACAAAAATACCATAGACCTAGGATCCGCGCGCTTTTTTTTTATAACGATTTTTTTTATTTATGGCGGTACGAAGTACGCCGGGTCAGCTAGTCAGTCATATATTCATTAACAGAGTAGTAACATCTTGACGTTAAAAAAGTGGATAACAGTATTTTATATATTTGTAAGTTCTCTGCATTACGTATTGTGTTTGGTAATAGTACATTATGATATAAGTAATTATGACCACGTGTCTTCTTATCGCTCACAATTGAACTGGTTACCCATTCGCCAACGCCGTAGCTGGCGGGCCCTTTCTAACCTTTATTCTATCCTTACGTCCCCCCATGCCCCTACTTATCTAACCCCATACTTTTCCTATATCTGTTCCACTCATAATAGAAATCTCCGCTCTTCTAATAATCTTCTCCTTGAGTGTCCGTCCCATAACTCCGGTTTCATCCATGACTCTTTTCCTGTCCAATCTATCCTTCTTTGGAATGCCCTCCCTGTCGAGATCAGGATGGCCACGAACCGCGATACGTTCAAAGCTAGAGTCCGGGCATTGTACTTGAAGCAATTGGCTGCATAATCTTATCACTCTGTTTGAATCCTACTAATCCTACTAATATTATAAATGCGAAAGTTTGTAAGAATGTTTGGATGTTTGGATGTTTGTTACCAGTAAACGAAAAAACCACTGAATAGATTTTAATGAAACTTTGCAGTAATTTACCTTATACATCAGAATAACATATAGGCTATATTTTATCAAGATATCGCGTAAATTGGCTAAACCATGAGAACAAATGTAAAGTAAGTCGGAGAAAAATCTGCCATCTTATAGCTATTTCTAATTTCTCTACGTAAACCGTTAGTTTTACATAAGGACAATGTATGGAGGAATTGTTACTCTTAAATAGTTATAAAAAAAAGTCCGCGACAGCATATGCCTATCTTTTATGTGGAAGTCAATATAGAGAGAATAGTGAGCAAGAAATACATTTAAATCGGATACTGCATTTAAGTGAAAAATTTCATGGTATTAAACTAATTCCTAGGAATGTAAATACCTTTATCACTTTTATCATTTGATGTAGATAATTTTTGTCGTTTACACTAAGTTATTTCGACAAATAGTTTAAAAGTTATTACGATATTAAATGAAATGTATGTCGACGCGTGTGATAACCAGTGCTGGACGCATTATTTCGTTATTCATTATCTGTACATTTTTTATTATGTGTAATAATTTAAGACCAAATTTGTACTATTGTTTCATCAATTTGGAAAAAGTTTGTCATTGTGTAATTAACACATCTGCATTTACTTTTAAACCCAGCAGACCCTTAATAATTATTTATTGCCAGTCCTTCTTAGAAAATTAAGTTTCAAGAGAGGCGGATACATGTCAAGTGCTTGCACATTATACCGAGCGTAGTCGTGGGTCGGCCTATGATGAAAAAGTTCTTTGTTTTTTGGATCTTGAAATGATGCTATAGAAAAGACGCTGCGGCCAGGGCACTCTGTTCTGAGACATGGCTAAGGATAGGCGCGACCTACGAATACGTTCCTCTCTGTGAAACCCTTATGTTTTTCGTTAAATTATAAGCCGTGTATTTGTAGAAGTATTAACACAATAACCGTCGCGTTACCACGCCCTAACTAAAGCCATTTCTGATCTCGTTCGAGAGCGACTTTGTAGCTTAGGTATCCTCGTTGCTCCGACATCAGAAGTGGGATCCGCGCGGTTCGTGTTAAAATGCTATGTGCGCGTTTAAATAATGTCCCAAGCGAAGATGACACAGAAGAAGAAGATGGTAGCAACCAGTCCGCGCCATCTACAGACGCTTCATTCAACGACAGCGCAGCTCACATATCATGGTCAGATGTATTATTTCTATTTTGATTTTGCCGATTCTTGATCGTCATCATATCGAGCCGGTGGCGTCCGCTGCTGGACGTGGGCCTGATTGCCAACACAGGGAGAGATTTGATGCCGCTTACTGTTCTCTTATTCGGGAAAGTACAGCTAATGAATTTTAAGTAAAACTTATTGAAACATTAATCGTCATGAAAGGCATTGGATACTTTCAAGTTCATACTTAGTACAACTTAAGTAATGTCCTTGGGATTATGGCGATATTTTTTCTGAGTTACTTTGTCATGTCATTTCGTTGCATTTCGGTTTCGTTCGCTTATACAAATTAGTTTATTGTGGTTGCCAAGTTGAGTGTTAAGAGAGAGATCACTGTACGTTTGTGGCTAGTTTATTTAGAATACGTTACAAATCTTTTTCAAATGGTTGCTGCATGTCCCGCGGTTTATGTATGCACACTGAAGTAAAAAATTGTATCGCGTATATGACGCACCGCATAGTGAAATATGCAGTCGTTAGCAAATTATCTACAGTCGTTATGCAACGCAAAGTTTTAAACTTTGTTAGATGAACATTCAATATCATACTGAAGGAAAAGTTAAATTGATATTTGAGAACGAATTCTCGACAAAAGGTTATTTCTTAAGGACTAATAGCGCAACTAATCTCACCCGGTTGCATGTTCTAGTAAAACTAAAAAAAAAAAAAAAAAAAACAAAATTCTGGTGCCGTATTGCAATTTTGCAATACGCAAACACGAACTCGACAGCCTAGCAGCATCCTAACAGTCGTAAATTCGATAAAATGTCTGTATTTTTATTTTTCTACAAGGGATAGAATTTACAGCTAAGTATCTCATATGAGTTTTTATAAATAACAATTTAATAGCTTAATACTTGGAGAGCGTTATGGGTGCGCTTGGTAACATGTCGAAATACCTACTTGTGAGAAGATATGGCAGGATGCTTTGTTGACTCATGTACGATTTGCTATTAACAATGTGACTACAGCAAGTTCATTTAGTTACTAAAGCAAGGCGTAGACCCTTGTCATTATTATTTTTAAATGATTAGGAGAATGAAGTAATACATTTTGAAGCAAATAAATGAAATTTATGACTCAGGATTGGCCTTTGTCTGCGTAATGTAACTTTGAACAAAAATGGAATTAAAGAAGTTCATTGTGGAACAAGAGATGTTTTGATTAGTCCATGCCATGCCAATTTTGACAGATGACTTTGATTTGTGGGACTCTTGGTGAGCCTCTATGACTTGGGCGGGTGGAACCATGGAGTTGCCACCGTAAGGCCACTACTGTTTAACTAAAACCGAATGGAATATGTTGTTGGAAAATGCCATGGATGATCAATTTGTTATAATATTATGTAGTATGTTCATTGTTACAATTACATTAAAAATTAGAATCTTAGTCGTTTATATCATAATATTATGATAGAATAATAATAAAATTTATTTATTTGGCCTAAAAGTTTGCAATATATCATTCACATGCAATTTTACATAGTGCCTCCACATAGGTGGCTCTTGCTTCATCGCCAATGTGCATAGAATGTTGTTGGTGCTAGCCCAGGCTCTGCTCAGTAAGGAGGCGGTCCTGTTTCGTATGATCGCATGGTAGTCGTTCGTCTGTGCTACCGCAAACAGTTACACAAGTAAGTAAGTACGTCAATTTTTGGGGTTCGCTTCACACTTTCGCCAATTTATTCCAAAATTTTCTGTAATCGCAACTCCTCTTTACAAATTAATCTCGGGTAAAGGAAATGTTGATTGGAAGCCAAAGCATGAAACAATCCGCCAAAATATTATTACACAATTAACTACCGCACCTGTTCTTATTTTGTTCGACCCTAACTGTCCAATTGAATTACACACCGACGCCAGTTCAGAAGGTTACGGTGCTATACTTATGCAAAAAAGCCAAAACAAACAACATGTAGTTGCATATTACAGCAAAAAAACGAGCGATGTAGAATCCCGTTATCATTCATACGAGCTTGAAACTTTAGCCGTAGTAAAATCAATTAAACATTTTCGACACTTCTTACAAGGTAGAACATTTACAGTAGTTACTGACTGTAATTCCTTACAAGCCTCCCGCAAAAAACTCGATCTAACTCCTAGAGTACATAGGTGGTGGGCATTTTTACAATCTTTCGATTTTGAAATTATACATAGGAATGGAAATAAAATGTCACACGTAGACTTCTTATCTCGAAACCCTCTTCCTTTGGAAAATTCACCTAAGAAAATAGAACAAAAAAGAGTACAATTACTAGAAATCACAAAACCTTGGTTAAAAGCGGAACAACAACGTGACCCGGAAATTACTGATTTAATAACAAAATTAAATAGTAATGAAGCGAATAATGATTTGTCTAATTCTTACAAAATTATCTCCGGTATTGTACATAGGATAATACAACGTAACTCTAAAGACCTCTGTCTACCGATTGTGCCTAGAGCTTTTCGTTGGTCAGTGATTAATCACGTCCATGAATCAATAATGCATTTAGGATGGGATAAAACGCTGGAAAAAATTTACGATTTTTATTGGTTTCCTAATATGAGAAAATACGTTCGGAAATTTGTAGAAAATTGCATTACGTGTAAACTATCTAAGCCAATCTCTGGAAAACTTCAGGCGGAATTACACCCGATACCTAAAGTATCAATACCTTGGCACACTATTCATATCGATGTAACAGGAAAACTTAGTGGCTCCAATCAAACAAAAGAGTATGTATTTGTTTTAATTGATGCTTTCACGAAATACGTTATATTGCAACACTCGGTGCGCATCGATACTTCAAGTGCCTTAAAAGCCTTAAAGTATGCGATTCATCTATTCGGAGCTCCGTCTCGTATTATTGCAGATCAAGGTAGGTGCTTTGCAAATAAAGATTTTCGAGATTTCTGTAATACGCACAATATCGTGTTACATTTAATAGCTACCGGTACATGTCGAGCTAATGGTCAGGTAGAACGGGTAATGAGTACCTTAAAAAATATGCTTACCGCTGTAGAAATAAAAAAGGAACAAACGTGGCAGAGCGCCATAGGAGATGTACAGCTGGCTATTAATTCGACAATTAACCGAGTAACTAAAGCTAGTCCAATTGAACTTCTTATTGGAAAAGTAGCGCGATCGCTTTCATTGTTAGCCCTTGGTGACCAAGACGACACAGAGATTAACTTAAATAAAATCAGAGAACGCGCGGTAACCTCAATCGATAAAAACGCCCAGTTAGATAAACAGCGATTTGATAAATCAAAAGCACAAATTTCTAAATTTTCTGTTGGAGATTTTGTCTTGGTGGAAAATCATGAAAGAAATCAAACAAAATTAGATCCAAAATTCCGAGGGCCACTGAAAATTGTTGAACTACTAGAGGGTGACCGATATTTACTGAAAGCTCTAGATAACAGTAGAACCTACAAGTACGCACACGAACGTATACGTGCAATGCCAGATTGTTACGTTCCCACAGAATTAGACCGAAGTTTGTAGTGACGAAGAACAGTCAGGTCAAGCCGTTGTCGACGAGAACGTCAATTGTTAATATTTCTTTAAGATGCTAAATAAACTTACCGGTAGTTATATTGTAAATTTATCGAAATGCATTGTTGGTGTGACTTATGCAATTTAACTTAAGCTAATCGTCGATCGTAGGTCATATTCCTAGCCCAGTTTAGCTGGTGTCGGAGACTGCGCGGCGGCGATTAGTGGTAGAAGCAGCATGTGATGGCCTGTGTGCCAGTGGGGGCCGGTGTGCCCATGTGATGGCCTGTGTGCCAGTGGGGGCCAGTGTGCCCATCTGATGGCCTGTGTGCCAGTGAGGGCCGGTGAGCCCGTGTGATGGCCTGTGTGCCAGTGAGGGCCGGTGAGCCCGTGTGATGGCCTGTGTGCCAGTGAGGGCTTGCGAGCCTAAGTGTGGGCCAGTGTGCCAGTGAGGGCCGGTGTGCTCGTGTGTTGGCCGGTGTGCCAGTGAGGGCCAGTGTGCCTGTGTGATGGTGTGCCATATGGTATTTATTGCAAAGTCACATTAAAATCAAGTTATTTTGGGGAACTGTACGTGTTTATGGTTAACTGTAATAATTGTGGGTATCGGTGATCAGACCTGTTCTTTGTTGAGCTTAGATTAAATAAAATAAATAAAAAGAAAGTTACTGACGTAGCTACGTGGGAACCTGACAATTTATACTTCTTAGTAATTATTAATTATTATTATTTTATTGTGAATACACAATGGCAGGATAGCCGAGTGGTATCTACGAAACAAAGATATTTTACAGATGGGCACTAAAATCCAGTGACGATGTATCCTGTCTTCTAGGCATGGCACACGAGGACGTGTGATAGTCAGGATCGCCGTGTCGACGCGTGTGATAACCAGTGCTGGACGCATTATTTCGTTATTCATTATCTGTACATTTTTTATTATGTGTAATAATTTAAGACCAAATTTGTACTATTGTTTCATCAATTTGGAAAAAGTTTGTCATTGTGTAATTAACACATCTGCATTTACTTTTAAACCCAGCAGACCCTTAATAATTATTTATTGCCAGTCCTTCTTAGAAAATTAAGTTTCAAGAGAGGCGGATACATGTCAAGTGCTTGCACATTATACCGAGCGTAGTCGTGGGTCGGCCTATGATGAAAAAGTTCTTTGTTTTTTGGATCTTGAAATGATGCTATAGAAAAGACGCTGCGGCCAGGGCACTCTGTTCTGAGACATGGCTAAGGATAGGCGCGACCTACGAATACGTTCCTCTCTGTGAAACCCTTATGTTTTTCGTTAAATTATAAGCCGTGTATTTGTAGAAGTATTAACACAATAACCGTCGCGTTACCACGCCCTAACTAAAGCCATTTCTGATCTCGTTCGAGAGCGACTTTGTAGCTTAGGTATCCTCGCCTCAATCGATAAAAACGCCCAGTTAGATAAACAGCGATTTGATAAATCAAAAGCACAAATTTCTAAATTTTCTGTTGGAGATTTTGTCTTGGTGGAAAATCATGAAAGAAATCAAACAAAATTAGATCCAAAATTCCGAGGGCCACTGAAAATTGTTGAACTACTAGAGGGTGACCGATATTTACTGAAAGCTCTAGATAACAGTAGAACCTACAAGTACGCACACGAACGTATACGTGCAATGCCAGATTGTTACGTTCCCACAGAATTAGACCGAAGTTTGTAGTGACGAAGAACAGTCAGGTCAAGCCGTTGTCGACGAGAACGTCAATTGTTAATATTTCTTTAAGATGCTAAATAAACTTACCGGTAGTTATATTGTAAATTTATCGAAATGCATTGTTGGTGTGACTTATGCAATTTAACCTAAGCTAATCGTCGATCGTAGGTCATATTCCTAGCCCAGTTTAGCTGGTGTCGGAGACTGCGCGGCGGCGATTAGTGGTAGAAGCAGCATGTGATGGCCTGTGTGCCAGTGGGGGCCGGTGTGCCCATGTGATGGCCTGTGTGCCAGTGGGGGCCAGTGTGCCCATCTGATGGCCTGTGTGCCAGTGAGGGCCGGTGAGCCCGTGTGATGGCCTGTGTGCCAGTGAGGGCCGGTGAGCCCGTGTGATGGCCTGTGTGCCAGTGAGGGCTTGCGAGCCTAAGTGTGGGCCAGTGTGCCAGTGAGGGCCGGTGTGCTCGTGTGTTGGCCGGTGTGCCAGTGAGGGCCAGTGTGCCTGTGTGATGGTGTGCCATATGGTATTTATTGCAAAGTCACATTAAAATCAAGTTATTTTGGGGAACTGTACGTGTTTATGGTTAACTGTAATAATTGTGGGTATCGGTGATCAGACCTGTTCTTTGTTGAGCTTAGATTAAATAAAATAAATAAAAAGAAAGTTACTGACGTAGCTACGTGGGAACCTGACAATTTATACTTCTTAGTAATTATTAATTATTATTATTTTATTGTGAATACACAATGGCAGGATAGCCGAGTGGTATCTACGAAACAAAGATATTTTACAGATGGGCACTAAAATCCAGTGACGATGTATCCTGTCTTCTAGGCATGGCACACGAGGACGTGTGATAGTCAGGATCGCCGTGTCGACGCGTGTGATAACCAGTGCTGGACGCATTATTTCGTTATTCATTATCTGTACATTTTTTATTATGTGTAATAATTTAAGACCAAATTTGTACTATTGTTTCATCAATTTGGAAAAAGTTTGTCATTGTGTAATTAACACATCTGCATTTACTTTTAAACCCAGCAGACCCTTAATAATTATTTATTGCCAGTCCTTCTTAGAAAATTAAGTTTCAAGAGAGGCGGATACATGTCAAGTGCTTGCACATTATACCGAGCGTAGTCGTGGGTCGGCCTATGATGAAAAAGTTCTTTGTTTTTTGGATCTTGAAATGATGCTATAGAAAAGACGCTGCGGCCAGGGCACTCTGTTCTGAGACATGGCTAAGGATAGGCGCGACCTACGAATACGTTCCTCTCTGTGAAACCCTTATGTTTTTCGTTAAATTATAAGCCGTGTATTTGTAGAAGTATTAACACAATAACCGTCGCGTTACCACGCCCTAACTAAAGCCATTTCTGATCTCGTTCGAGAGCGACTTTGTAGCTTAGGTATCCTCGTTGCTCCGACATGTATATAATCCCAAAAATCTTATAATAATACTGTATGTCACCCGTGACTTCGCTTACCTGTTATTTTGTTCCTGTGACCACAGCAACTTTTCACTTTTAGAGGGAAAATTTCGGCCAATATTTTCTAAGCACAGCACTAAGCACACACACACTTCAGATTAAACATAACCAATATTACGTGATTGATTAGAATAGTACTAATCTTTGTAAACATCCATCCCGTGTCTTTTTGGTTAAAATTATCAAATATACAAACAAACATTCATCCTTTCAACTTTGTGTATGTATTCTATTCTATTTTTCTTTATGGCAAGCGTGCCGATGTCGACAATTCTGCCAATGTCAGATGTGCAAAGGAAGAGCAAATGTGTAGAAATAACGGTCCAACAGAAACTAATACACTGTGCTCTGACTCAATGTAGACCTTGTTGTGTTAGTAGGGGACTGAAACAAACAGACAATATAAATAAATAAACATATAATATATTAATGTTAGTACATAAAATAAAAAGTAAACCACACCAACATACAACATAAAAGGGACTCAAAGTTTAATTTTGTTGTGACGGATGAAGGTTATTAACGCCATTAGAAGCTTTGGAGAGGAATATGTTAAAAGGGAAGACATGTTAATTGGGATCGGGACTTTCAATTTAGGAAGATAACGATATAAGTCGAGGGTGGGATCATTATTGTGGCAGTCAAAGAATATATGGTCCAAGGTACCTTCATCATACCCACATTCACATAATGAGGAATCACGCACCCGGATCTTGTGTAGGAAGACAGGAGTACAGCAATGGCCCAAACGTATCCTACATAGGACAGATATAATAGTTTTGGACAGTTTCTTAAAATTAACAAACCAAGGTTTAGGTTTTATCATTGGCTGTATTGCATTAAAAAAACTGCCTTTCTTCCTACTAGACACATTCCAATGTTCTTGCCAAGAAGACTGCAGGGTAGATTTCGGGAGGGAAAGCAAGTCATATCCTTGATATCTACAATGTGACAGGTCAGATACCGCAGAAGAACTGGCCGCTTTGGCCTGGGTATCAACAAATTCATTGCCAACAATACCGCAATGAGCAGGGATCCAAACCAGCTGAACACTTTTTTGACCATCAGCACAGGAAAGAAGGGACTGCTTTATCTGGAGAATAAGAGGACTGCGGAGTTTACTTTTGAGGGAATTTTGGGATAGGGCTTGGAGACAACTAAGGGAGTCTGAAAATATCACAGCATTGTTAATGTTATGATGTGACTGTACAAAAAGGCAAGCTTCAAGTATAGCCACACATTCACCAGTATATACCGATGACTCCTTAGGGACTTTAAACTGAAGGACAATTTGGGAATTTTGATAATAGACTGCCGCACCAACGTGGCTGCAGTCTGATAGTTTGGAGGCATCTGTAAAGAACTTATGAAACCCATTCCATCTCTCTCCCACCACCGCATTGAAGGCAGAATTTGCCGAAGGGGAATTTTTGGAAAGTCCAATATTAAAAATTATATTAGGAATGAAACAAAGGACTTCATAAGGGAAACAAAAAATAGGCAATTTTGGGAACTGAACAATGGGATAATCTAAATTTTGCAATTCACGAAATGTTTTTAGAACTAGGGGACTTTCTTTATTTTTCCAATATTTGGAGTTTATGGAAATTGAGTCTAAAGTTTTTAGTAAAGCTAAAAGGGGATGAGAGGACTTGGATAATACACTAGAGACAAAACGGGACGCAAGATACTGCCTCCTAAGGACTAAAGGGCATTCGGCACATTCAACCTGCAATGCGTTGATGGGGGACGACTTCATGCAACCCAAGACAATCCGAAGACACTTCGACTGCACCCTATCCAGTCCGGACAGAGCACCTTTATTGCAGGGGATCAGGTGGTACGTGCCATAGTCCAACACACTGCGCACCAATGAGTTGTAAACCAACTTCATGGTGCAGGGATGGGCACCCCACCAGCAACCAGAAAGAACCTTTAAAATAGAGATAGTTCTTTCACTTTTTTTAATTAAATGATTAATATGGTGGACACCAGACAATTTAGAATCTAAAAAAACGCCTAAAAATTTTACACAGTTTACTAACGGGAAATTATGTCCAAGGAAACCTACTGCAACTTGTGGAATAAGTTTTTTGCGTGAGAAAATTACTGTCGAACACTTTGGAGCAGACAGAGACAGCCCATGGTTCTGAAGCCAATCATGCAGGGAGTCCAAGGAAAGGCATAAGGATGAAGCCGCGTCAGATATGGAAGGATCTGCCACATATAAGACAAGGTCATCTGCGTACTGTAAAATGCGGCAATCTATGTTTAGACAGCCGTTAATATCAGATGTATACAGGTTGTATAACAGAGGACTTAAAACCGAGCCTTGAGGCAGACCCTTCCATATCCGCCGACCGTCCAACTCCTCACCTTGGACGCGTAAAACTAATGAGCGTGATAAAAGGAGAGCACATATGCACCAACCTCGCCGAGATTCTCAACTGCTGCAGTTTTTGCTTGAGAAGGGGAAGAAGGACGTTGTCATATGCGGACGAGATATCTAAGAAGGAGGCAACAACGGATTCGTTCTTGGTGAAGGCTACGCGTATGTCCGCAATTAAAACCCCCACACTATCCATCGTACCATACCCTTTCCTAAAACCAAATTGAGTGTTCGGCAGTAAATCTCTCGATTCCACAATATATTCCAGACGGTTTTTAATAAGGTGTTCAAAGAGTTTGGCCAGAACTGAAGATAGTGCAATAGGTCTAAAGCCATTCGGGTCGTCTACAGGTTTGCCTGGTTTCAATAAGGGAATAATAATTTGAGTTTTCCACTGGTCAGGAATCCATCCAGAAAGAAAACCGTAGTTAATAATATTTAGGAAGTATTTATGGGCCATTTCACCAGAATGGGTAATAAAAGAGTATGGTAAGCCGTCAATACCAGGGGCTGAGTCCCGGACATGACTAAGTACCACATTCAGTTCCTCTAGAGTGAATGGTACATCAAAGGGATCCTCTGATGTGACCGGAGGTGAAACCAACAATTCTGTTTGAAATGGCACATAGGGAGGGGCTAATTTGTCAAAAAACTGCTCAGATACTTCCCTAGATAATGGAGAGGAAATTGAAGGAGTGCAACCTCGTCTAAATCTATTGATATGTTGCCACACTGTAGATATCGGAGTAGAGGGGGATAGAGAAGTGCAGAATGAAAGCCAACCCTGACGTTTCTTTTTTCGGAGTAGCCTTTTCGTCCTGGCATAGACCTGTCTATATGCTATAAGGTTTCGTACACTCATATCTAAGTTGTAGAGTCTTTCCGCGTCTTTCCTATCCCTGATGGCTGATGAACATTCTTGATCCCACCATGGTGGAGAAGGAATCTTACCACGGGCACTATTTCTTAAAGGGAAACAGGTATCTGCACTAGACTTGACAGAGTTAACGAAACCCTCATAGCAGCTCTCAACATGGTTGTGATCAAGAGGATATGAAGAAAAAGAATTTAAATTTGGAAGATCATTAAATTTCGCCTCCAGTGTTGAAGCAAACCTTGTCCAATCAGGCTTGGACAGATTATATTTCAGCAGTGGAGGGGAGGACTTAACTAGAAAATTGGAATTTAACAAAGATATAACAATAGGGAAATGATCACTACCATGTGTGAGAGATGTGCACTCCCAATGCATTGACGGAGCCAGGTCCACCGAAGAGAATGTTAGGTCGACACAGCTTTTATGTTGTCCCGGAGGAGACCTACGTGTTGGACATCCATTATTCAAAATACACAGGTTTAGATCATCCAAAATGTCAACTAAGCCAATGCCAAAGGTATCACAGCGTTCTGAACCCCATCTATAGTGGTGACAGTTAAAGTCACCCATAACCAAAAAAGAACCTTGAACACTGGTAAAAATGTTCCTAAGTAAAGGTAAAAAATCCTGATGAGTATGAGCAATGTAAATTGAAAACACTGTGATACCTTCGACTCTTCCAGCAGAAACACTTATGTCACCCCTGAAAGGAGGCAAGGATAGAGGGAGAAATGGGATTTGGTTATTAATTAGAAGTGCAGACCCACCATAACCGTCGGGTCTGTCACATCTAAGAATGTTATAGTGTGGAATACGGAAACTGAGACTTGGGGTAAGCCAAGTCTCAGCAATAGAACAAGCCAAAGGCTTGTATTTATTTAAGAGGAATATGAGGTCGTGTTTCTTATGCCACACGCTCCTCACATTCCACTGAAGAAATGTTTGGCGAGACGCCATTTTTAAAATCGAGTAAAAGGGAGATAAGTAGGTCAGCAACGTTGGACGGTGATTGGGTAGAGGTGGATGATGATAGAAGTATGGAGGGTAGGATTTTTATTATAAGTTCGATTATGGAGGAGATGTTCGGGGAGGGAGTGTTGGAGAGTGCACAACCATTGGGCTGCGAGGTTTGTGGAGTACTAATGATTTGTTGGTGTGCAAATTTATTATAGGACGGGGAAAGAGGGACATGAGACTTAGGTTTAAGGAATACGGTCTTTTTGTAGGACTGGGAGCCGGCTTTGGCCGCATTGGCATAGCCTTGAGATACAGCAGGCACAACTTTACTAGCTTCAACGTAGGATATAGACTTTTCAGCCATGGTAACCTTAATGGCTTTCTGCCTACCAAGCTCAGGGCACAACTTGCTATTAGCATAGTGGTTACCCGAGCAAAGTATGCAGAATGCCTCGCCCTCAGAAGTGCTGCAACCATCACCGAGGTGATCATGGCCACACTTACTGCAGCGTGGTTTGGAACGGCAAATACTTTCTACGTGTCCGAACCTACAACATTTTCGGCATTGAATCGTAGGATAGACATATTGCTCCACCGGAAGAGATGTGTAGCAACAAAACACCCTCCCAGGCAGAACCTGACCGTCGAAAGTAAGTACGCAGGTCTCCGTTGGCTTCCATACAATTGTCCCTTCATTGTGCACTTTTCTGTTCAGACGTCTAACCTTGAGAATCTGTCCACACCCAGACGGTACCGACAGACACTCAAGGGCTTCTTCCTCAGACAAATCACTCGGGACGCCAGAGACGACACCCATACGCGTGATGTTGAATGAGGGAATCGATGCAGTGTAACAGTGTTTGGTTAGAAGATTGTTAATTAAAAATGCATTAGCGTCTTGGGGAGAAGTAAATTCAACCGAAACGCGGTTTCTGCCTACCTTTTTAATACCATCTCGAGATATGTTGGAAATATTATTTTTTTGAAGAAAGAGGCCAAATGTTACTGGGTGTAAAGATGTGCCCGAGTTAGATTGCGCCTCAACACGTGAAACGTGCACAATGAAAGGGGCCCTATCTGTAGCAGAATATCTGATGTGACCTACCTGGTTCTTCTGTTGTTACCTATTACAAAATATGGGCTAAGCATTAAACCAGGTTTTTTTATATAAACCATTGTTTTAGTGTCAAAATTGGCAATTTCAACCTGGTTTAAATTGACTTTTGGTTTAAATTGATTAATGCTTAGTCCGTGTTTTGTAATAAGATGGCAGTTTATAATTATACCCTTGGTGTCATTGCAAAAATAGTACCATGTCCTTTATTATGTAAAAGATTTATTAGTATAAGTACTTAGTTGTTGGTAAGTCTAATTAAATTAAAGAAATAAAATTCAGAAAGACTGTCTTATCTATAAGTATTTATTTTTAAATTATCTGTAGTTATATTTCATTATTATTATATTTTATTTTCATTGATATCTTTTTCAAGAGTGTTAATATCTTCACCATAAAAGACTAAAGTACTGAATACTACAGCAATTTGTGAAATTCAACAAGACAAATAGGTTGTTTTTTTTGACAATTCTTATTCCGGTGATGTGTAGAATATATCTTTCACAGGTAAAAGAAAAACATCAAAATCCGTACTCGTGTAGTTACATTATGTCATTATGTCATATGCCATTAATGTCCCACTGCTGGGCTCGGGTCTCCTCTCCTCTATCTAGAGAGCTGAGAGGGTTTAGACATCACTGTAATAAATTTTAAGAAATTATAAAATGATACGCGTAAAAAATTAGAATAAAGTTTATTCCAGACTGACGTTACATAGATGGTGCACACTTTACGTGAATATTTATTCGAACTTATACTCGTAGCTATCCCGTTACTTACCTATATACATTTTAATCACAAAAAAATATAAAAGTCATACCTATTCGTACGGAACCCTCAGAGCATGAGTCCGACTCGTCCTTAGCCAATTTAAAAATTACTTGCTTTCACTATTTATTTCAATAAATAACTAAAACATTACATTTGAAGTACCTACTAATTACTCCTACCAACTTTCAGGAGCACAATACGGCCGAAAGGCACGCCCCCAAATGACCTTTTGAATTTGAGATTTAAATAAGATGTTGCGTTATTGTTATTAACAAAAATAGTGTCTTTTTTGTTTACCTATGGAAACTGAAATGAGTTAGAAAGAGAGAGCAATAATATATTAGAGAGTTCAACGTCAGATTGATTAATTTTCATATTTCCTAATTATTGTATATCTAAAAAGGGTCTAGCTTTCTTATTCTGCGATATAAAATAATATTCTATTTCCCCCGCTGTAAACACTACCGGGGCGTACTATGCTACTTAGTCTGTGCCATTCACCCCGTTAAAAGACGGGGTTGGTAGTACCGGGGTGGATTAAATTTTTTTTCCCCGTTAAAGGGGCTAATTGCCCAAACGGTTAAAAAGAAAAATATAACCATGAAGAACTCAAGTTCTTACTACTATTATTATTTCATACTTAAAGTACTAAAACGTCATTCAATTGACGACGCAAGCATCAGCATAAAGGTCATGACATTACATAATCTCAAATGCTAATCAGCTAGATATGCAAAAACTAGGGTATTCAATGCAAAAATGTGTAGTCTACTATTCCGGTTACATGAAAATCCAAAAACGATGTTTTGCCATATAAATATTTAATTTATTGTAAGTATGTGTGGGGATGTGGTATATGAATAAAAGAGGAATTGACCACTGTGAACGATGACTGCCTATAAAAACACTACCCTCTTTTTTTGGCAGTCGAGTAAAAATAACAAAACACCAAGTTTGTTTCATTTTATGAAATCTTAGGGCTTTGAGACTTATTTATTGTCATTGCGAATGCCAATCTTCAAAATTCAATTGATACATCTATAGGAATGCACGTACGGTGATGGTAGAATGATAGAGTTGCCAATTTTGGCGGTGTCGGCGTTGCTCACTATAGTGCCTCGCAAGTGAATGTATTCTTCAGCACGCAGTTTCTGTTGATTAAATGGTAAGTAGTCGTTCGCTCTCTATCTTCATGTACAGTCGAGTTCATTAATATGTTGGCCCGTCCAGACTTCAAAAATATATGAACGTTAAAAAGGTTCACAATATAAACTCGACTGTACATGTTAACCATGAATGTTGGCAAAGCTTACGACACCGTAGAATGACGTTGTGATGACTTAATAATCGCGTTAAATGATATTCGCGTTACACCACACACAACATCATTGTTTGGAAAAAGCGTGATGGGTATGGCCCCTAAAATATATTAGTACATTATGATATAAGGGCGGTAAGTTGATAATTACAGCCGAGTGATATTGCTAAAAGAGATAAAATAAATGATATAATTATATAAAATAAACGTTTAATTCTTTAATCTAATTAATTTAGACCATAAATTACAACCATTAATTTATCTGTACTAAAACACAAAAATATTAATTTACTTTATTAGTAATACTGGCAGTTTTTGTGTTTTAGCCTTAAAAAAAGCGCTGATGCGCTCGCATCGATAATTTGTGACAAGTAAAAATTATTCCGCGCGCTATTTCTTTTCGCTGTATTTGTTTTATTTTCTAAGAAAGTCTGAATTTTATTTGTTTCCTCGCAAATATGTTATAAAACGTCGTATGACATTCGTGCGCTTTGATAATTACGGCCTCTGCTTTCTTGTAGCCCTCGCCTACGGCTCGGGCTAGCAATATCGCCTCGGCTGTAATTATCAACTTACCGCACTTATTTATTTATTTATTTTATTTATTTATTAACTTAAAATACACAAAACTTATGTATTAAGGTGGACTTAATGCCAAAGGCATTTTCTACCAGTCAACCTGAGGTGGTGCAGAGATATAATGAAAGTAGGTGCATAAGAATAGAAAGAGAAGGAGGAGACATAAAATACAAATTATTATCAAGAATAAAATTTACATAAATATGATATTAATGATATATATATATATAGATATATATTATTATATATATATATTGATACATAAATATATTATTGTACTAGCAGACCCTGCGTACTTCGTACCGCCATAAATAAAAAAAATCGTTATAAAAAAAAAGCGCGCGGATCCTAGGTCTATGGTATTTGTATTCTGCTACTATACTACCTTGATACTGCAATGTATTTACTTATCTACGAAAAATATTTTATTTCATATTTTACTTTATTTCATAATTTACAATATCCACAATTGTTTTATTTTTGTTAGTTTATGACTTTAGCGACCATAAATACATAAAATGATAATTCACTGTCAAATGTCAAATGATAGACCGAAAATAAATGGCGCCAATACATACAATGATAATTCACTGTCAAATGATAGACCGAAAACAAATGGCGCGCGGATCCTAGGTCTATGGTATTTGTATTTTGCTACTATTACCTAGATACTGCAATATATTTACTTTTCTACGAAAAATATTTTATTTCATATTTTACTTTATTTCATAATTTTACTACACAATTGTCAATAATAATATATTCTTTGAATTTACTGATGAATGATTAGTAATATATTCAAGTGATGAGGTTGTATAGTAAGCAAAAAGAAAATAGAGATCTTTGATTTCTTTTTAATCTGTCATTAGGGCTGACGTTGATAAATATAGTAATATACACACACAAAGTTGAAAGGATGAATGTTTGTTTGGATGTTTGATAATTTTAACCAAAAAGACACGGGATGGATGTTTCACAAAGATAAGAACTATAATAATCAATCACGTAATATTGGTTATGTTTAATCTGAAGTAATATCTGTGCTTAGAAAACATTGGCCGAAATTTCCCCTCTAAAAGTGAAAAGTTGCTGTGGTCACAGGAACAAAATAACAGGTAAGCGAAGTCACGGGTTACATACAGTATTATTATAAGATTTTTGGGATTATATACATTTCATTTAATATCGTAATAACTTTTAAACTATTTGTCGAAATAACTTAGTGTAAACGACAAAATTTATCTACATCAAATGATAAAAGTGATAAAGGTATTTACATTCCTAGGAATTAGTTTTATACCATGAAATTTTTCACTTTAAATGCAGTATCCGATTTAAATGTATTTCTTGCTCACTATTCTCTCTATATCGACTTCCACATAAAAGATAGGCATATGCTGTCGCGGACTTTTTTTTATAACTATTTAAGAGTAACAATTTCTCCATACATTGTCCTTATGTAAAACTAACGGTTTAGGTAGAGGAAGCAGAAATAGCTATAAGATGGCAGATTTTTCTCCGACTTACTTTACATTTGTTCTCATGGTTTAGCCAATTTACGCGATATCCATATAAAATATAGCCTATATGTTATTCTGATGTATAAGGTACATTACTGCAAAGTTTCATTGAAATCTATTCAGTGGTTTAACATCCAAACATCCAAACATTCTTACAAACTTTCGCATTTATAATATTAGTAGGATAATTTTTTGTAAGATAATAGCAACCCATTAATGTCCCATTGCTGCGTACGGGTCTCCTCGCTTCTATCTAAAGAATATGGGAATTTTAGAATAAATTCAGATTTTATAAAATAAAATTTTATAAAGAGAATTTTATTATAGACTTTCGACTTGTACATAAGTCACATTAAGCAAAATATTAAAATGATAATATCATCTTGGGTAGGAATAGTTTTAGCTCTATTTTTTAAGCGTATACTACTACGTGTACTAATTATAATGTAACTAACTAATGTAATGTAAGTAACTGTATAGCGTGTTGAATATTTTGGGCCCGCGTCCTTTACCGCATCCGCCAACGTGTACACGTGTCAATTAATGTTTAATTCATCATACAATTACGATAGAATAGACTAGTTAATACATATTACATATATTATATAGATATTCGCTAACGGTATATATTCGCGAGAACACGTCGCGTCGGTAGTGGTCCATCAGGTGTTTAGATACTCATACTGATTACTTTCTTGTAACTTAGTATATTGAAAGTGACATTGAAGGTAAGATTATAAATAATAATATTATGTATATTTAAATTTTACTTACTTATTTATTTCATTGGTGTGGTTCAATTTAGATGTTGGGAATCAGAATGTAGTCATGTTGTGTATATATTAATAACAAAAAAAGTTCGCACGTGTTCTGAGAAATTTTCGGCATTGCTGAGGAAATTTCATCACACATTTCATTATAAAAATACAATCCGGACAAAGCCTATGATGTTAATCATGGAATGACATTGTACAGTCTGCCTAATTGTATGGAGTGCGGTTTAACTGTATAAGAATTAAATATTATGTTAAGAGATTCTTCTGAGAATTCAAATCTGATTAATTTTACAATTAGGTAAATACTTCAGCTTATATTGATAAACTAATTTATAATTATCGTAACCCACACATTCTTTTAACTATTGTTATGTGCAGTAAGTAGGTGTTTTTGCTGGGTCGTTGGATATGCAGCATATTTGGAGCAAATGTTGTAGTGCGAAATTGCTGTTGAAATCAATGTAGAAACCTAAAAAATGACACCAGGCAACAGACATTTTTTTAAACGATTCTTTGAGAATGCAATAGTGTAGCTATCTGGATAATACATAATTAAATACTAACCCAACAAAAAAGATAGCCGAATTGGTTGAGACATTCTTTGCATGCGATATTTTAGGCTTCGTACAGACGAGCAGCACTCACTTTCCTGTCGAAAGTGGCATCTGCAGCTTAACCACAGATTAGATAATAGTTACTACGTAACAGATACATCACTCCCATACAAAAGCGAAAATACCTACGTTATATTAGCCTACAAAAACAAACAAACGACGCTGCAAGAAGAAACGTATTCTACCACGCGCGCCGAGAGTCGAGATTCCCGCGTACACCGCGTGAGTCCGTCATCGAGCAAAATCATTAGGGTTGTACAAAGAACATTAATGAAAACAACATGGCTGAAGTGAAACTTAAATTTTCTTATTTATGTTTAGTTTATGTACAATGAATGCAATGAAGTGAATGCGAGGTAAGCAGTTAACTTAAAACTTCTAATTTCACATCGAAATCAGACTTTAGTTAAGATTAGCCGCTAGACAATGCGTGGCAACTTTTTTATTTAAACCCGTCAAGTACCTTCGGAGATTAGCGTGTACAAGCATCCAAACAGACAAAACATTTGAATATCGTCGTATTATATTCTGTTACTATTTTTACTTATATTAGTTTTGTTAAATATATTCAATGTAGGTACACACAATCAAACAGTTAATGTCTGATTCCGACTCGCGCTTGACCAGTTTGTTTTAAGTACTCCACGCCACGCGAACTCGATCGTAATAGATAGATAGACAAACTCGAAAAAGACTCGATAATGTAGGTAATGAAATACAAACTACATTTATTTCTGTAAGACCGCACTAAACTTTCTCGTAAATTTTAAAGAAAGAGTACCTACACACAAGAAGCATTTTAAATTTACTAGGTACTATTAACTAACTAAAGCCAGCTGAAATACGTACCTACTTTCAAATAACGTAACGTACCTTTTTTCATCTTTCGGCAATGAAAAAAAGACATTTTATTTATTTTTCTTTTGTCTATGACATCCAACAACTTCACAATAATTAACCATCGTGTTGTTAGTCAAAACTTAATATACCTACGTAGTGTACGAAAATATCGTTAGTATCACAGAGTACATTATGCGTTTTGAGCGGGAAACGTGCTGTGTGCGCTCTCAGTGTCGCGTGCGAAAGCCCTCTGGCGATTTGGCTCAGTTGTGAGCTACATAGCGGTAGGCACATAGCGCGTGACCTTGAGCGAGTGACGGAGGCCTGGCTTAACTGCTGCATTGGTTGACCGATTTCGTCTTTTTTACGTTTGCGTCTACGGAGCAGCCGAAGCAACAGTGTTTCTTCCTCGAAATTCATTTTGTTACTGTCTGTCTCCTTTACAATAACAAAGTTCGTGGCGCGCTACAACAGTGTTGATATGGCGGGCAGCAGTCAGCGTGTCGAATACTGCAGCTTTGTTAACAATAGCAGTTGGCTCTGTCGACAGCTGAAGTTGGCTCGTTGACAGCAAAGTGCTACTCGTCTGTTTGACGCCGAATCATTTGCCACATGTATGAGTGGATCTTTGTTTAAGATTAGATGTTTGAAATATCATGTTGGGCAAGGCATTACACAATTTTATTTGAAATTAGATGAAAATAGATATTATATCAGCTAAAAAAACTTTTTTTTAAGTATTGTACCTTGATATAGAATATTGAACAATGACACCAACACCGCAAGAGCAGTTAACCTCAGTAAACATCGAGACGTCAGAGCAGCTAGATGGTAACAAGATTGTCATCTCGGGCATGTCGGGGCTGTACCCGCAGTCACACAATCTGAAGGAGCTAGCTGATATACTGTACAATAAGGTAAGGTCATTCCTCCCGCGTACGTGCCGCCACTGGGGTGAACTTCCTACAGCGGCAGCGGTGTTTCCTGAGCGCTATGACATGTCCTTCTTCAAACGAGGTTTGAAGAGAGCTATTCTCTCAAGGTAGGCAGCGGCCTGGCTGTGCCCCTAGCATTGCCAACGTCCATAAGCGGCGGTAACCACTTACCATCAGGTGGGGCGTCTGCTCGTCTGCCATTTTAGGCAATAAAAAAAAGAACAATTATTTATTTTGTCTTTTTAGCCTAGTATTTTTTTACACGACTGCCCAAAAAAAGGAGTGTTGTGTTTTCAGGATTCAAATCAAAATCAAGTTACAAAATAAAAATAAATAATTGAAAAATTAAAAAAAACAAGATTATTTATGTGTTAAAATAAAATTTTGATCGCAGTCGGGAGACTATACTAGTTGAGACAGGATTCCACTGTGGGAGTACACAATTAACAAAATCTGTACTGAAGTTGATGTAGGTACATTGTCTCATCATCATTTTTCATTTGTATTTATGGTATTCATCCTATGACGTCTCATCCCATTTTTCTTAACTAGTATTTCTAACTCAATCCATTACCTTATTTGAATATAATTATTTTCTTAATTCAACCCAAATTCATTACGCGCCCGAAGCAAATAATACCCACAAATCACATACACAGAAATCTTACATTTTCTTAGGTCGTTTTCAATAGGTTGAGCTAAAAAAAAAGGAATACTGATATGGCAGGGAGGATTTTATATAATTACTAAGGGCCGGTATTTCAATGTTACCTTATCTTATTGCTTAAGTTAAGTCCTACATTTAATCTAAGTGTCACTTTTGAAAGATGGAAGTGTATTTCAATCTGGATCTTCTTCTCCTTAACTAATCTGAGATAAATCGCAATATTGCAACATAATAAAAAGAATATGTCATTTGTTTATGATTTTTGTTGTCATTTGGTTGACATTGATGTTTGTTGACTGGCCTGTTGGTCTAGTGGTTAGTAACCCTGACTGCTAAACCGCAGGTCGTGGGTTCGATCCCCACCCAGGACAATTTTTTTTTTTTTTTTTTTTTATAAATTATTGAGTTTTAAAATCAAGTTTACGACATTTCTGATAAGTTTTTTTTCGCCTTCCACGTACTAGCATCGCTTTTTTATTTTCTATTATATAATGCTTTTTTTAAAACTATATCTTTCAGCAGATTTATCTCCATTGCACTAAAGTTGGTGCACTAATATTGGCATTTTTTTTATAGTGTTTTACGGCACTATCTGTTAGCCATTAACTTATCAATATACTCTGGTTTTAGCTATTTTTAGCCTTACTACAAAATTGGTGCTATTCAAGAAAACAAGAAAAACAAATTGGCACATAATAATAAAAAAAAATACTATTTAGGCTTGGCTCCTATGAATTCGCGTACAAAAATAAATTATCATGAAGCAACTTTTTTCTTTAGTCACACGCAAATCTCAGATCGGAACTTAAGTGGCAAAAATCCTCCGCTTAGATTAAGGCTAGTTAGGATGGACTTTAGGTGCCGCTTAACTTTAATCCTATATTGAAATACACATAAGTCCTACTTATGTTCAAGCCTAGATCAATTCGAGATAAGGTGACATTGAAATACCGGCCCTAAGATTACCCATTTTATAAAACTGTTAAGGTGAACCCGGTTACTTTACAAGAGAACAGATGGCACTACAAACACCCAGAGCTGTCAGACTACGTGGGCATGGCTCCAGACATAGATCGTTTCGATGCTCAGTTCTTTACTGTGTACTATCGACTCGGACACTACATGGATTTTTTTTTTTTTTTTTTTTTTTATACCACGACGGTGGCAAACAGACGTACGGTCCGCCTGATGGTAAGCGGTTACCGTAGCCTATGGGCGCCTGCAACACCAGGGGTATCACGAGCGCGTTGCCGACCCTTAAGAAACCTATTCACTCCTTTTTTGAAGAACCCCATACTGTAGTCCCTTGGGAAAACCTCGTTAGGGAGTTCATTCCACAACCTGATGGTTCTTGGGAGGAAATTCCTCTGGAACCGCGCGGTACGAGACCATTTCGGTTCTAAGGTGTGGGGATGAACTCCCTGCCGATGGCGAGCGGTGCGATGGTAGAAGGTGGCCGTGGGCATCATCTCAAACAGTTCTTCAGAGCACAACCCATTATACAGGCGGTAGAACACACATAGGGAGGCAAAGTCTCTCCTCGCACTTAATGGTTCGATACCGCCTGTTAGTATAGGATCGTCGACGATTCTCACAGCGCGCTTCTGAACCGAGTCAAAAGGCCCAAGCTGGTATCCAGGTGCTCCCGCCCACAGGTGACAGCAGTACTCCATATGGGGCCGGACTTGCGATTTATACAAAAGCAGCCGTTGCCCAGGTGTGAAGTACTGCCTTGCTCTGTTGAGCACACCGAGCTTTTTGGACGCCAACTTGGCCTTATCCTCTAAATGACGTCGGAACTGAACGTCGCTGGAGATGTCGACACCTAGGATCCATATACTAGGTGAGATGGTAAGGGTTGTACCCTGGAACTGTGGGGCCACAGTGAATGGGGTTTTCTTAGCGGTGAACGCACAAACTTGTGTCTTAGTGGGGTTAAATCGGACTAAATTGTCTCGGCCCCAATCGGAGACTTTAGATAGAGTACTCTCGATTTCAGACACAAGTTGTTCGCGACTTTCTTCCACAATGGAACGAGGGATGTTTGCACGGCCCGTATAAAACGCGTCACCCGTACTGTCGTCTGCATAGCAATGAATACTGCCAATAGACAGCATGTCATTGATATGCAGCAAAAACAGTGTCGGGGACAGTACGCAGCCTTGTGGGACGCCGGCGTTAATGTCCATGCTATCGGAGCAGCTCCCGTCGACTACGGTTGTTATGCGTCTGCTGGACAGAAAGCTGGCGACCCATTTGCACAATCCCTCGGGCAGTCCGTAAGATGGCAGCTTTGATAGAAGACCACGGTGCCAGACCCGATCGAACGCCTTCGCTATATCTAGGCTGACTGCCAATGCCTCACCTTGACTCTCAATGGCTGAAGCCCAACGGTGTGTGAGATACACTAGAAGATCACCAGTCGAGCGAGCATGGCGGAAGCCGTATTGGCGGTCGCTGACAAGTTCGTGTTCTTCTAGGTATCTTAGGAGCTGGGTGTTAATTACACGCTCCATCACCTTAGAGAGAAGGGAGGTTATAGCTATAGGCCTGTAATTCGATGGGTCTGATCCATCGCCCTTTTTGGGCACGGGGTGCACGTGGGCGGTCTTCCACAAAGACGGAACTTGCCTACTGTGGTAAGAAAGCGCGAAAAGTCGCGTCAGCACGGGACACAACTCGGGGGCACACTGCTTAAGGACCACTGCTGGTATGCCGTCTGGCCCACTCGACTTATGGACATCGAGACAGAGTAACTCTCGCCGGACTTCTCGTTGTGAGATTTTGATTTCCGGCATAGAGACTCCGCACCACGGGATGTTAGGTGGTACGGTGCTACCATCATCGTCCAAGGTCGAGTTCGAGGCAAAGAGTGTGCCAAGTAGGTCGGCTTTCTCTTTAGCACTATGGGCCAAGTTGCCATCGGCTTTACGCAGTGGTGGCAAGGACGACTGACAAAAGTTTCCCTCGGCAGCTTTGGCAAGCGACCAAAAGGCACGACTCCCGGAGGGGTAGGCCACCAGCCGCTCACCAATTCTGCCGACGAAATCGAATTTAGCTCTGGCAATCGTTCTCTTACTGGATCTCGAGGCAGCATTAAATTTCCGCTTCACGTCAGATAGATTTGGATCCTTATTGGCACGAGCCGTGGTCCAAGCCCTGTATGCAGCTTGTTTAAGGAGCCTAGCTTCCTTGCAGGGCCGATTAAACCACGGTCGCTTCTTTGCCCCCGCAGCGACTAGTGAGTTAGGAATGAAGCATTCCATACCCACCAGGATCGTCTCAGCGACAGCGGCTGCGCAGGGATCAGGATCTTCTGACGTGAAACAGAGCTGTCTCCACGGGTACGATGCGTAAAAATTACGCAATCCATCCCAGTCTGCTGACTTGTATTGCCACACGCGACGCAAGGCAGTTGGCCGGGGTGGGTCGGGCTGTGCGTGTGGCACTTGAGTCCGGACGAGACAGTGGTCGGATGAACCGAGGGGTGCTTCCACTGTGATGGTGTATCCGTCCGGATGCGTTGTCAGCAGAAGGTCCAGTAGAGAACTCGTATGGGTCTCGATGTCAGGTATTCTCGTTGGAGAATCTACCAGTTGCGAGAACCCATAGGCCAGAGCAAATTCATGGGCAGACCTCCCCGCGTGGTCGGTGGACCGAGAACTGAGCCACTCTATATGGTGGGCGTTAAAGTCTCCTAAAACCACCAACTCTGCGGAGGGGTACTGCTCAAGGACTTTATCAGTCGTCAATTGCAGGTGTTCAAAGAGCCGAGTTGTGTCCGCGTCACCGCTGTGAGACCTGTATAGGCACGCATAGATGCAGGTGCGGCCGCCATTATCCATGCGTACCCACAATACCGACAGGTCCCTGTCTTCAAGGCCGTGAAGCCGGCGACAGCAGATATCCTCCCGAACGTACATACATACCCCGGCTCGTCTCATGAACTTATGTTCGAGTTTGTAGCCGGGATATAATAAGTAGGATGTATCGGCCGGGCAGGATATCTGCGTCTCGGTTAGAAAAAGTAGGGTCGGCTTTGCAGTCTCGAGGTGGTGGTGGACTGCATTAAGATTGGAGTGAATTCCCCTGATGTTGCAGAAGTCCACTGATGTGGAAAGGGGGGCCGCTGTAAAAACGTTATTCTTTTTCTTCTTTTTGGCCATAATGAAGGGGTGGGGTTAGGTTAAAGGGGATAAACCATGCTGACAGCTAAGGAGACAAATGCACGGTACAAATTCACCGAAAAGCCACGCAGGTGGTGCGGTCCGTGTGCGTAGTGCACGGAAGGGCCCCCGGTCCCCCCACTGATGCAGCAGTCGGGTCCACTCCGGTCTCCTACTCCGGCACGACAACTGCACCAGGGATTTTACACGGGTTGGCGGTTCAGCCTCCCAGGGCGGAGATTAAAAGTCAACCCTGGGTTCAGGAACCCTACTGACCCGCGGGCGGCCAGCGGTCAGCCGTTTCACCGGGTCTCCCTGTACACTCGCCCACTTTCCGCGCCCACGCAGCCAAACGGCAATAATAAGTACCACTGGTCCCCCGCTGTCAACATAGTCCCTCCCCAATGGGCCCTGGATAACCCTACTCACCAACAGAAACACAACACTACCGAGGCAGCGCTATTATTACTGTGGTCTTCTGTAGGGTGGAGGTACTTCCCCAGGCGAGCGGCCCGATTCGAGCGGGGTTTACCCGCTTTACCCCACCTCCCATAAAAACATATACGTACTATATTTTTATAGGAGGTAAGGCAGCTCTACCTCCTAGAATGATCCTATGTCGAGGAAAATACTTGAGCAAACATATCAAGCTATGTACGACGCCGGTCAGTACTATTATTATCTATTAGTACCTATATACCTAGCTTTGATTTCAATCTTACTTTATTATAAAATGTATTAGTTGGAAAATATTGATTTTTGAACTTATAAAAAGGTATACTACGGGTCACCGGAACGTATCCTAAAAACGTCTCGATCTTATGAGTAAGGCGGGTGGACAAACAGTGCAAACTGCAATTCGTGGATTTTTGCCGTGACAATTCCTGAGGTATATAATAAAGCTAAAAGCTAGTTTAAAATAAAGATTGTTCTTCAGAATAATTCTATATTTCAGGTTTGAGTATAGGGCATCTTTACGGTAAAAAAGTTGCAGTATTTATCGGTAGTTCATTTTCTGATTCGGAAAGTAACGGTTTCGTCAACACTGTTTCCAAAATGGGTTTAGGAATATTAGGGTGAGTAATAAGATTATTTTGTGATTTACAGTTAAATTTTACATAATATATGATTTATTTACTCTTTGTTATCTTTGCAGGATAAGTAAAACAATGTTCGCAAATCGTATATCGTACTGGTTGAACCTCAAAGGACCCTCGTTGTCTATCGATGAGGCTGATTGTAGTTCTACATGCGCTCTGGAACAGGCTTATTCAGCAATTCAACGTGGTGACTGTGAAGCAGCTATTGTTGGTGGAGCGCACTTGTGTCTCCATCCACACTGCTTTATCCACTACGGCCGGTGAGCGTATTTTGAGGATTTCTATATTGTTTGTGAATTTGACGGCCATAGAATATAATACAGGATACTAACTTCTCTCATAAATACAATGTATTTGATTGCTAGGAGTCTGATACTGCTAACCGGCAATATGGCGCGTTTGACTTATTAAGCTCAGTAGTAAGCCAATCACAGCTGTTGAATGAGACCATGCATCGGCTTGTCATTGTATTACGATTGTGTTAACAGGATCGGGCCCCAGGTTACCTGCTCGTTCAAGACCCAAATAATTAGTATTTACTTTAATTATTATATTCTAGGCTAGGAACAATATCTAAAGATGGCAGAACGAATTCATACGCTGAAAACTCTTTCGGTTTCACTGTATCTGATGGTCTTGGTGTACTGATTCTTCAGAAATCTAAAGATGCATTAAGGTAATATTTTCTAATGAGATTATGAGATGTTTAAGACTAACATAGACTCAAAATATTTATTTCAAGCAAGTAATTGAATAATAACTATAAATTATTGTTATTATTTTATAAAGAGATCATAAACACTTTTCTATCTGATTTATAAAAGATTCAGAACAACGTTTATATGAATCACGATTTTTTTAGATGCTATGCAGAGTTAGTACACGTTAAAAATGAATTTGTATCTGTGGTGAACAATGAGACAGGACCAAAGTACGGCTATTGCCGCGATCCTCAAAGTTCCGCTAACTTCATAAAAGATTTCTACAAAGAGGCAAGAGTATCACCTGAGGAAGTAGAATATGTGGAAGGATATGGTACAGGTAAGGCGTTTGTTTGTTGATAATATTAATAGAAATAATCAAAAATTTTTCAAAAACGACTGAAAATCTATACAATATGAATTTTATTTTTAAGGTGTTCCCGATGCTGATAAAACTGAATTGGAAGCTATTGAACAAGTATATTGTGGTAAGAGAGAGGAGCCTCTTCTAGTAGGTAGCGTAACGTCAAACGTTGGTGTTACTGAAGCTGCATCAGGCATTGTTGCTATTACTAAGGTTTGCACATCTTGACTCATATGCCGTCGAACCAATATTAATTTAATAGTTGTTGATTCTTAGTTTTCAAGTAAAAATATTGTGTTTACGAGTCTCAGATTTATTCACTATTAAGGATTAAGGAACATTTTAATACATGTAATATGTAAATATTATTTAAATTTATCTGAGCTCCGATAACGCGATCAATTGCAGTTGATCTTATGGTAAAAGTTCTTCGTAGGTATTGTTGGGTTATCACAAAGGTGAGCTTGCCGCCAACCTCAACTGTGAGAGTCCACGAAAAGACATAGCCGCGCTACGTGACGGACGCATGCGCATTGTCACTGAACATCAGCGGTTCCACCGCGAGTACACCGCTATCAACGGTATTTCTGTCACCGGAGTCAACTCACATGTGCTGCTTACGGGCCATTATAAGCCTAAGGTTGTAAATTGTTTTATTATAAAACGTAATCCATTACATAAATGCTTGTCCCTGAAAATTAATATAATCAAACTAAAGAACTATTCTTAATCAAATCTTTCTAACATGTCCATCCCGTTTTTGGAGATAAGCAAAAATCATGTGCCAATATTAAATACATTTTGTCATATTTGGCGATACACGATACCTCGACGATTTCGTACTGTAATCTGTTTTTGTATCTCGGATTGGAGCGATGTACTTTAATAATTTTATACTAAACTAGCTTTTGCCCGCGACTTCTTCCGCGTAGATTTCGATATTACATAGACCTTTGTTTTAAGTGCAATTCATGAATTCCACAACACCCCACTACAGGAGTTGAATTTCATTTAACGTCAATATAGATAACATTTTCGTAATCAGCGTCCCTGAAAACCTTGAAAACGACATCCATATCAATTTCTAATAATTTTCACACCTATTTCATGCCTTAGGGTAAGTTTTTCAAACACCAGAAACAACCCATCAACTCACTTCTTATTGCGTATTATACGTCCATAAAAAATAATGACTAAGTACTTCGTTTTCAAACGTCTTTATCACAATTTCATCCCCTTTGGGATAGAATTAAAAAAAAAGCAACGGACACGTATTTGTGTTTTTGATCACATGTATAAGGTTCCGAACTGCCTTGGTGGCGCAGTGGGAAGTGTATACGACTGCTGTGCAAGAGGTCCCGGGTTCGATTCCCGGGTCGGGTAAAATGGAATTGGGCTTTTCTATCATGAAGTTCCAGTATTGAGATTTTCCCGGAGTTTGGTAAGCAAATGTGTTTGATAATAGGCTCACCCCCTATTTCATGGGACCAAACATATAACTTGAAAAACAAAGAACTGTATATTTAATATTTTACCCCCTGAATAGGTGATGGGCCCTATGAAAAATATTAAAAACAATATTTTAAGTTCTTATGACTTATCCCAAAAAGATCTTTTCATACAACGTTTCATCCCCAATTTCACCCTTCCAAAGCCACCCTTGTCAAAAATATTGATGAGTATTTTTTATTTTGATAGTAGTACCCCAAAACAAATTTTCAAATCTATAAGTTAAAAACCAAACAAGTTTCATACAATCGTTTTTATCCCTTTTTACCCCCTTAGGGGTTGAATTTTAAAAAACCCTTTCTTAGTACATCTCAAGACATTAGGACGAACACACCCTCCAAATTTCAAGTTGCTACGACCAGCGGTTTAGGCTGTGCGTTGTCTGTCAGTCAGTCAGTCAGGACAAAGCCTTTTATAATATGTATGGATTACTTTTAGTTATAATAATATAAAGTTTAACTTAATTTACAGGATTTATCTCAGTATAAATGTTCAATACCGCACTTAGTCGTACTATCTGGGAGACAGGAGTCTGGTGTACAAAAGATAATAGATAGCTTGAAATCACGCCCTGTGGATCCTGAAGAGTTGGCATTATTGTACAATATACATTCTATGAACATCTCCGGACATCTGGGGAGAGGATACGTCATACTTGGTACGATATTAATATATTACCGACTATATTATTCTTCAGACTTTGAACATGTAATTTGTACATCTGTGTCAATATTCCTCTGTAAATTTATCTCTAATAAAAACGTAAGTATGCAACTACAACATCATGTCAAAAGATTGATATCATGATGAAGCTTAAAAAATGCAATTTTATTACATTTACTTGGAAGAATAAAGATATTGAAATATACATAACTTGAACTTATGATAAGGGTTTTTTGTTGATTTTTGTCGATTGTTAACATATTAATGTAACAATCACAAATAGAACAAAAAGAATTAGCTACTTAAGTAAGTGCAGCCGTTTTGAAGTGATACCAGCAGGTTTAAGCGATTTTCTAAACTAAATATTTAAATGACTTACTTACTTAGACAAAGATGCGCACAACAACACAGTGAGTCTGTGTGAGAAGGCTGAATACTTCGACGACGCCAAACGTCCGCTGTGGTTTGTGTACAGCGGGATGGGCTCACAGTGGGCCGGCATGGGCGCGCAGCTCATGCGGATACCAGTCTTCGCTCGTGCTATACAACGGTAAATATTGTAATTGTTATTATATCATAAGTCAATATGTACGTCCATCTATCTAACAATATACACACACACATAAATACGTAACAAATGTACAATTTTACTTTATTTAGTTCACCCATCACAAGTACTCGTCTTCATAAAATTTATCATTATCAATGCTATTATTGTTTTATCCCCCTTTGTCTCTATATTATGCTCGTCAAAAATCGCACATGGGGAAAGACAATATATAAAGACTTAAAAAGTTATTTTGTTTTGCAGTTGTGACCAAATACTGAGACCGATGGGTCTCGATATAGTTAACATAATTACATCTCCAGATGAAACAATATTTGACAACGTTTTGCACGCATTTGTCGGAATCGCTGCAATACAGATTGGATTAACTGATATTCTACGTGAACTGGGCTTGGAACCCGACGGAATTGTCGGTAAGACGTCAGAAGCTTCTATCCGACAGCGACATAATTGTTTACTACAAAAATATATATTAATGTAAATAACTATATTTTATTAATTCAGGTCACAGTGTGGGTGAGTTAGGATGTGCGTATGCAGATGGTTGTATGACTGCAGAGGAGATGATCCTCGCAGCAGCAAGTCGCGGACAGGTCTCACTAGAAACACCACTTATAAAAGGTTCTATGGCTGCTGTTGGCCTTGGATATGAGCAAGTAAGTACAGATTTCAAAAGTTGCATTTATAACGTACGTGCTGTTCACACGACAGTTTTTTATATTTAAATTATAATCTTTATTATTAATCTAGATAGCCCCGATATGTCCACCTGAGATCGACGTAGCTTGTCATAATAGCGCTGACTCAAGTACTATCTCTGGACCTGCTGAAATAATGCGCAGTTTTGTCGCTGAGTTGACTGCTAAAGGGATATTTGCGAAGGAGGTTCAGAGTGCCAACATTGCTTATCACTCTCGGTACATTGCTGATGCAGGTAAGTACACCATTATTCAATATTTCTACTTCTTCTATTATCACGTATTCAACCAAACGTCAAAAACGAATGATAATTTAATTATTTATTATTTTAAAGGACCACATCTACTCACGTTCTTGGAAGATATTATCAAGAACCCAAAACGTAGAAGCGAACGTTGGTTATCCACTTCTGTACCACAGGATAAATGGAATGAATCATCTGCACAATATTGTTCAGCAGAATATCACACAAATAACCTGCTGGTGAGTACGAACATGACATTGTGGGACTATCTTTGTTTTCTTAGTAACTTTTTATTAAGTTGATTATATTGTACAGAGTCCAGTACTATTCGAGGAGACATTGCGACTGATACCTAGTAACGCTGTACTGGTGGAGGTGGCACCACACGGACTACTTCAGGCCATCCTCAAACGAGCACTACCAGCTGACTGTCGATATGTACCACTAACTAGACGTGGACATACAGACAATACACTTCATCTTCTACAAGCTATCGGCGAGTTAGTACCTACTTTTATTTGACGCAAGTAGATCATCAATTAGGACTTTATAAATGGACTGGGCACGGATCTTTTCTCTTAATCATTACAAATTTAAACAAATAATAACGTATTTTCTGTCTATTAAAACCTAATCCTCTATTATTCCAATCACTTAATACATTATTTTTCCTTCTTCCCTTACTCATTTACTTACTTACATAATTCGTAGACAATGGTGTTGGATGTGCTTACAACATTATAATAAAAAAATACTGTTATCATTAGCATTATGTAAATGTTTTGTATACCAAACAAATAAAATAAAATAGTAACATACTTACCTAGATAAAAATGATTGGATTGCAATTTACCCGTAAGTTCCCCGAGCTGGAACTTCTGCCAACTGATTCAGAGATGGATGTCATCTATTAGTATACATGCCATGGAGAATGTATTATAATACGTTGTTAGCTGGACAAAGCAGGTATTCAAATATAAGTTTATGACTGATGAAAACTTTATTCTCATGAAATAGATAATGAAACTTGTTTAAAATTACTGTATAAATTTGCATTTATTTGTAAGCGTTTAGCGCCAAAATTTATTTGTTGATTGCGCATGCGTGTTGCGTCACGTCCACAGATTATGAAGAAAAAAAATGCATTGTAACCTTCTTGGTCCAGCTGAAGTCGTATAGTGGGTAATGGAAAAAAAGCATGAGTTGCACTCGCGCATTGTGGGTTTCGTACGATTATGTATTTTTTTTGTTATTGAAATGTAAGATGTTAGTAGGTAATATTAGGTGTCATTGAACTACTCCATAATTTTTCGATTAGATCTAATGTTACATTATAATTTATATAACAAAGTAATTATTTATGTGATTGATAATTTTTGGGTATAAAATATCGCGAGCCCTTACGAAGCTACGCTTTTTACCTGACTGCCAAAAAGGAGGGTAATGTTTTTGCTAGTCTACTTACTTTACAAATGAAAATAAGAGATACACTACTATGTATGTTTCGAAGTGACATTAATATATACACAAGTTATAATTATATTGAATGTTCCAATGATATTGTATGTTATACAATGGAATGTTCTCTAAAAATTTGAAAATAATGATTTTGTTTTGTTTTATTGTTCTAGTTTATACACGAGCGGTAATATAGTCAACGTGCAAGCTTTGTACCCGAAAGTTCAGTTCCCAGTATCAACAGAGACACCGATGTTATCTCACCAAGTGGAGTGGATACATACCGAACAATGGTACCTAATATATTATCCATATTTATACACAAATGAAGTTAAAAAAAGTCACCATTTTTACAATGTTGACTGGTCTGTTGGTCTAGTGGTTAGTGACCCTGACTGCTAAGCCGGAGGTCGTGGGTTCGATCTCCACCCAGGACAAATCTTTGTGTGATGAGCATGAAGGTTTGTTCTGTGTCTGGGTGTAATTTATCTATAATAATAATGTATTTACAAAAAAAAATGTATTTAAGTAGTATATTAGTTGTTTAGTACCCATAACACAAGCAAATATATGCTGTGTGAATGTGGTAGAATATTATTATTTTCACGGCTATACTTCTCTCTAAGGTGAGAAGTATAGCCGGTGCTTTTGGAAGGCTTACGCGGAGACACAGGTCCAACACGCACAGGCCTGAGGCCTATTACATTATTATTAATGTGGACAGATGATCTGCCCCTCTAGACAAGTGGCAATCGATTCAATCTATCTCTTCTATCGACATGTCTAATGCAAATAAATTGTCTAGTCATCTTTCTACAGTGAAATATTAGATAATATTATATTGTTTATTTTATTTTAATGTAGGCTAGTTATTAAAATAAAGGCTTTGATTTCGCTTTATATCAATTTAAATATCATACAAGTTAGTACCCATTGAGTAATTAAAATTGACTAAGTATTAAAATTTTTAGGACGGTTTCGTCATTCAACCAAGAAAATGTACACAAAACGTCATTTTCCAAGTTTGTGAAATCTTTTCATGACGATGAACACAGTTATTTGCAAGGAAATGTTATTCAAGGTAAAAATACTATTTTCGATTTACCTGATTAAATTAATAATTTGACCATTTCTATGTTTGGTAATTTTTATCATTTTTAGAGTTCCGTACCTCAAAAGGAAAAAGCGGAAACCTTTATCGGATCACACCGTGGTCCGTCTGTCTATCTATCAATCTGTCAAGAATATTTTTCTCACGCGAACTGAATTTCTGAACGCGCAAAGGTTTCGAGCTGAAATAAATATCAAATACTCGAGTCTGCAATCTCGTGGCGCAATAAAACATTCTAAGTAAACGCTATCAAAAGTTACAGCCGTTTATATTCCATTTTTGTCACTTATCTTGATGATCAAAAAAGTTAAAACCATAAGGTACTTCCCGTTGACCTAGAATCATGAAATTTAGCAAGAAGTACTATCAAGTTGCACAAATAAAGGAAAAAATCCGAAATCCGTACCCATGTAGTTATATCACAAAATATTAGTACTATATTGGAAGGGGTATATTGTAATAAACCTAAAAACTTGGGTAAGAGAGTGAGAGTTTATTCCGAACTGACGTTACATAAAGATGGTGTAACTTTACGTGAATATTAATTCTAAATTATCAGTTACCAGTTACCAACTAATATCTTACATTTAAATCACATTATTATATTACATAGTATTAAATTTGAAGAATTAAACTTTTCAGGTAAAATGTGTTATCCCTTTGCCGCTGCTCTTGTGGCTGTATGGGACACCTTTGCAATGTACTTTGGTGTACCGAAACGTGAAGTGTCAGTGACGATATGTGATGTTCATCTGTACGCACAGCCGCTGTTATTTGATCAACGAGTACTAAAGTTGGAAGTCGCTCTACATAGGGGTACTGGTCGGTTTGAGGTAAACAGCTTTCTATTTTAAACTTAATCTTTTTTTTCAGGTCTACCATATAATTTTGTCTGTTTTGTTCACACGTTTTTAAGGGTTTCCTTAAAACGCAAATTTGTAAATGGAATAACCGTTGGAGGCATAGATAAAGATGTGCCAAATCTTTGTTAGTTCGGAAACTTTTCACACTTATTTGTAGATGTTTGATTATTTTGTATTTATTACGTATACGCGACACGCAAGGCACAACAGGTCGTTAAACATGCCCCCTTTTATGTATTTTTTTATGTGATTACCTATGAGTGTTTGGTTACTCTAATAAATCATGCTTTTATGATTTATAATATTAAGTAATTAACACACTGTTGTGGGTTTTGTAGATCATGAATGAATGCTCAAGAGTTATTTCTGGCTGCATACAAGACAGTAATGAAACACACCGAGGGTTTACATATGCTTACAATAAAAATAAATTAAATAACGACATGGAGCTCGCCTCAGAAGATATTTACCAATTACTAAATGATCGCGAGTACAAGTACAGCGGCGAGTTCCGCAGTATCGAGTGTGCCAGCGCGTCTCTCGACGAGGCGGCGATCGTGTGGCGCGACAACTGGGTCACTCTGATTGATGGCATGCTACAGCTGAATGTGCTGAGACAGCCGCACCACGCTGTCTCACAGCCCACACATATTAGAGAAATATGTATCGACGTTAAAGAGCATGTAAATAGTCGAGAATTTAATCTTGATGACAAAAATGTTATGAAGGCTTTTATAGATGACAAATACGATTTCACGAGGTAAGTTCTGAAACTAAAATGACGATTATATCTAAACAATATTTTTAGTTTTTATTCATAATAAATTATATGTTTAACAATTTTAGATGTGGTGGTGTTAGTCTTCGGAATATTAAATTCCGCAATTTAAGTGCGGTTGGTCGGGACCTACAACTAGAATTACTATGTGTTCCTCTCTCTCATATCCATGATGTAAGTATTTTATTTGATCAGATACGTTGATTCTATTAATTATATATAACATAAAATCTTATATGTAAACTCTAGCTAAATTATTTACAAAGAAGAAAACCGGAGTCATCATCACCAGCAACCCATTAAGTCCCACCGCTGGCCTCGGGTCTCCTCTCCTTTAACTAGAGAGCTGAGAATTTTGTTAAAATCTACTATACATATAAAATGCTTTGTCTTGAATGACTCACTGACTGACAGACGAATCAACGCGCAGCCTAAACCGCTGATTGTGATAATAGAGACCTGAAACTTTGACCTGAAACATGACTTCCGATAAGAAAGGATTTTCTGAAATTCTTCCCGTTTGTGAAAATGGGGGGCAAAGTTTGTATGAAACAACGTAATTCCTAGGTCCAATCTACTTCAAATTTTGCATAAATATTCTTTCACAGAATTGATGGAAGACGTGTTTCGAATCTTATTGAAATTCATCCCCTAACGGGGTTAAAAAAGGGTAAAAAGTTATCTAGGTACATAAAAGGAGAAACTGCTTGACTTTTAAATCAACGCACAGCCCAAACTGCTATGTCTAGAAGCATCAAATTTCTTACAAAGATTCCCTTTGTAGTTAAGGCACACTAAGAAAGGATTTTCCAAAATTACCACAGGATAGGGAAAAAACAGGGTTTTCATTTTACGTAGTACAGTTTTTGGGTTCGATGTCAAATGGCAAAAAACTGAACACTTATGGATTTGTCATGTCTGCCTGTTTGTCCGTCCGTATGTCACAGCCACTTTTTTCCGAAACTATAAGAACTATTGAAACTAAACTATTGAATTGAAACTTGGTAAGTAGATGTATTCTGTGAACCGCATTAAGATTTTCATACAAAAATAGAAAAAAAAGAATACATTTTGGGGGTTCCCCATGCTTAGAACGGAAGATCAATTTTTTTTTTCATAAAGCCATACGTGTACATTCCCATACATATCTATGGATAGGTCTTCAAAAATGATATTGAGGTTTGTAATATCATTTTATTCTAAACTGCGCGAGAGACCTTTCCAAAGTGGTAAAATGTGTCCCCCCCCCCCCCCTGTAACTCCTAAAATAAGAGAATGATAAAACTAAAAAAACATATACTTATGATGTACATTTCCATGTAAACTTCCACCGAAAATTAGTTTGAACGAGATCTAGAAAGCAGTATTTTTTAATACGTTATAAATCGTAAACCGTAATTTACCTTTCATTCAATCAACAATAAATTGTATACTGTCATGTTATTCATTGTATATTGGTATTCATGCAGAACGCCGGATACAGGACGTTTTTACCACCTTTTCCAACAAGGACACTAACCACTAAACCAACAGGCTAGTTTTTTTACTACTACGGTGGCATGCAATTTGTTTGAAACAAGCTTACGGTGTACCTGATCGTAAGGGGTATCACATGCTTGTTGTCGACTCTTTAAAACCCTTTCCCTCCCCAATTAACTCCGGATGCCATTACTCACCACTACCAATCAATTTAAATATAAATTAAAATTAAGTTCTAAACAGTTCTGCATAAAATATTCATTACTGTTACAGAATATAGGGGTCAACCAAGAACACAAAATATTTGTTACAAATAAAGTACTACAATGTGCACAATTTGGCAATCTAGATTCGTTACAGTGGGTAGAACTTCCTGAACTTGAACAATCTGATGTCAATGTAAAGGTAAATTATATTTATTTGCGTGTAAAGTAAAGTAAAATTTATTAAAGTAATAATGTAAATAGCTATAGTCCGGGATACCTGGTCCAATTTTTTTTTTATTACTTTCAAGCAAATGTTTCGTGGGTAGCTTCATTTCGATGAGACGCCCAATAATTTCGTATTCCAAAAGTTTGATTGTTGTAGCTAACAGACGTAGCAAGGGTATACCGGACCGCGAAGGAAATACCGGGATAACGTACCACGCAATTTGTAGGACAATATGACTGTTCAATTACATAAATATTAAGTAAGTAAAAAAAATATGGTCCTACAAAATCAATGGTTTGATCGAAGGAGTGGACCCTTCCAACTTGTATCGACAACGAGGTCATCATAAATGATTACCAACCAGCTGATTTTTTTATTTTTACTTACTTAATATTTATGTAAATGAAGTCATATTTTCCTACAAATTTCGTGGTACGTTATCCCGGTATTTCCATACCGGTCCGGTATACCCTTGCTACGTTTGTTAGCTACCACAATCAAACTTTTGGAATACGAAATTATTGGGCGTCTCATCGAAATGAAGCTACTCACGAAAAATTTGCTTGATAGTAATTAAAAAAAATTTGGACCAGGGGTCCCGGACTATTATGTATAAAGACAAAATTAATGATTAGCCTGTACTAGGTAGTAAAATCTGTGCTACAAGCGGTCTAATGACGGTTTATGAGGCCATCAACATAGTTTAGTAGTTTATTAATCGAAAAACCTTATTACTTAGGTTCACTTCGCTGGACTCAACATGTTGGACGTAAAGAGAGCCGCTGGAGTAACATCATGTGGATCTAACATGTATGGCATGGACTACAGCGGAACTACTAACCGGTAAATTAATTAATGTTTTAAATGTGATTCTTACAATAATTAATTTAATTCTTCTGATATATAAAGATATAAAGATAAATTTATTGGCTCATTGAATGAAGCCTAAATATTTCTTTTTTAAATGATATAGATACGTTTTTTATATTTAAATACAAATAACATTGAACAATCGTTTTCTTCTATCTCCAATGAACAGCGGAGAGCGTGTGATGGGTATAGTGGCGGGCGGCGCGGCGAGTAGTCAGGTGCGCGCGCAGCCGGAGCTGCTGTGGCCGGTGCCGGCGCACTGGAGCCTCGAGGACGCCGCCACTGTGCCGCTCGCATATGCGCACGCATTTTACGCCCTGGTTAGTATGATTTTGGAATTGTATTGTGTTAAATCAGTTTCATCTTCACAAATATAATCAAAATATTCTGAAATTACCATAACGCTTACTACTATCAAGTATTTACAAATTGATAGATTAATTGAAACTATCAACCACTTATGACTGAACCTATTTAATGCTTGAAACTAAAATTACTTTTATTCGTTCAGTGTTAAAATAAATTGTAAATATACCTATATAATATTTTAGATAATAAAAAGTCGCCTAGAGCCCCGCACGAGCGTGCTGGTACATGGAGGTACGGGTGCTTTAGGACAAGCGGTCATCGCCATTGCGCTGGCGCACGACTGTCAAGTGTTCGCTACGGTCGGCGATCTTCATAAAAAACAGTTCTTACGAAAACGTTTCCCTCAGATTAAAGGTACAAACAATATACCTATTTACAATTTATTTCACTTAATATTGTACTGTTCCGTTGACATAATAATTGTAACTATAAATTACAGATGAGCACATTGGGAACTCCCGAGACATCAGTTTTTCTGACTACGTGTTGATGGCTACTAAAGGCCGGGGATGTAAAATAGTTATAAGTTGCGTTAAAGGAGAATGTAAAAATGTAAGTATCTAGCTTTATTCTACAGCTGCTATACATACTTGTAAGTAATAAATAAACAAAAACTATTCGTTGCGGTTTGTTTCAGTTTTCTCTTAAATGTTGTGAATCTTATGGCGTACTCATTGACACAGTTCAAATTCAAGATGGTGAAAATTATGAATATGGAATGTTCAACATGACGAGAGCGAGGTCATATTTGCCGATTGATTTTTCATCTATTTTTACAAATAACAATTATGAAGAACTGAAAGTAAGTGTAAAGTATTTTTATAGATTTAGATTTGCAAAGATTGAGACGAAACAAGATAACATGATTTTTAAAAGCAAAAACAAGAATAGTTAGAAATCTTGTACACTCAAAGGCCAACCACGAATTTTGTATTGTTTTTGGCGAACAGGTGCTGATTCGAATCGCGGAATTGGTTGCAGTAGCGTGCAATCTTAGCTTCTTTGACCAAAGTGTCTCCTGTTAGACAGATTCAGTTAGACTATTGCATGGGACCTAATATGGCTGGTTAAATATGGGTGTGATGCACTACTGCCTATCTTTTCGGAAAAAAAGCGCGTGACACTATCTTTTACTTATGATTCAAAGAATCTACAAATGATGGTAAGCGACGGCATAGCGGCCGGGTACGTGGTGCCACTCTCACGCGTGACGTACGCGCCGCACGAGGTCGCGCGCGCCTTCCGACTGTTGGGAGCGAGCCGACACCGTGGACGAGTACTGCTGCGGATGTGTGACGACACCACACAAGTACAACACAGGTAGCTTTACGTTAGCTGTATTATGTGCTTATATTTACTATAAAATCATTACATTATTGTAAAGTACTCGAATTTATGTGAATTTGCAGAATATTCTGTGATCCTGATCAATGTCAAGTTTTATTCTGGGATAACGATGTCGTTGGAGCTCGACTAGCGGAGAGACTTATCACTCGAGGAGCTAGAAAGTTATACATTCATTGTACTGAATTATCAAACTATCAACGTTTGAAGTTGAGGTAAACTTTGGCGATATAATAGAAGATTAAGAATTTATTAACATTACGAAGAATATAATATAATGAATAATAATATTTCTTTTTTAGAATTTGGCAGCAACACGGTGTTCATGTGGTCGTTTCTACTGAAGACTTCACGGAAAGTAAAATACAGGCTTCTATATTAAATAGTGCAAAGAGTTTGGGTAATATCGAGGGTATTTATATGCTCATAACAAAGCCAATCACTGAAATGAACATCACAAATATTTTAACTATTCTAAACAACCTCGATGATATGTCTAGAGCATTGTGTCCTCAAATAAGGTAATTGTTTGTACAGTTAAATTGAAGTAATATTTTCTCAATTTAAAACTCAAAATTAAATGTATTTCAGATACTTTGCAGTAGCGTCTACAGTTAAGTTGATAGGACAAGATCTTTGCCTGTCTAGAGCCAAATGTGGATTGTGTGCAACATATTTAGATTTATCTACTTTAAATGAGGTAACTTAGCTGAACGTTTAATGCCTGAGGATTTTTTTATACGAGTTTATTATAATATTTTTGTTTTACAGGAAGAACTTGTTGATGGTCGCCTTGTAACTGAATTGGCTGAAAAAGCCTTGTGCAGTGGTCATATAGAACTAGTTGCTCAGAGAAAAAATAAACATACAACTTCACTGTTGAACCAAGTAGCTGCCCTAGCTGGTAATATAAAAAAAAAAACATTTAAAAAATCTAGAAAAAAGATATGGCTGGAAATTAAATGTAAAGTAATTTATTTAAAAATGAATTACAAAATAACAAAATCCATTTCAGATATACATATTCCACCAAACGCGAACACAAATGCTACTTTGCAAGAATTAGGTGTGACGGAGGAACATTCACAATCGATCAGTACATTCTTAAACGTCACTTACAACATATCGTTGGATGAAACACTTATTCCACTTCTAACCATTGATAAGTGAGCAATCTTTAAATATTATTTTTGTATAGAATTTTTCGCGTGTAATATATTCATAATATTAAAGAGGACAGATTTGTATTTTTGTATTTGACGAGTAAACTTAAAACCTACTGGACCGATCAAAAATTCATATTTATTTACATGTAAAGAGTATAGATGTTTAGATTATTATTAAGTTAAGTACCTTTGATTTAGCATAAAGCATTTTACAAATCTATTTATTTTTTCCAGAATAAATCAGCTAGAAAACTTTGTGAGGGAGGCTGCAGAATTAAATGTAAAAGGGTTGTCAACATTTTTCACAATTCCTCCTTCTGATGAACTTGCAGGAACAATTGATTTTATATTATTGCCCACAAAATTTAATGAAAATCTATCGGTGAGTAATTACACACAAGATGCCTTTGGCTTGCATCCACAGTAAGAAATTAATAATAGTAAAAGAGTATTGAAAAGTGTCCTGAAAATACCAAAGTTAATTTGAATATTAACAAATTAATTGAATTAAAAAGCGTACAGCACGGTACGACTTTACCTACTGTTAAAATTAAACGTTTATTGTTTTATAACATTTAGGCGGACGATTTATCTCTCAGTGAGCGATACCTGTGCATAGTGCCAGGTATGGAAGGTCACCACAAACGGTTCAGTGGTCTGTGCGAGCGCCTCAAGCTGCCGGCGCTTGTGCTGCAGCCGGGACTTGATCATCTCCATGAGACTGCGCGAGAAACTGCACAGAGATACTACGAGGTAAACGTTGCTATAGTCCAAAAAGAGGTATGATAGATTTAGCAAAAAAAATTGTTGGATAAAAAAAAAAAATTTTAAAATCAGTCTTAAGCCATTTTATATTCACAATTTACATATTTTTGAATTTTTGATTTATTTACTGACTGCCCTGTTGGTCTAGTGGTTAGTGACCCTGACTGCTAAGCCAGAGGTCGTGGGTTCGATCCCCACCCAGGACAAATCTTTTTGTGATTTGCATAAAAGATTTGTTCTGTGTCTGGGTGTAATTTATCTATAATATGTATGTATTTACAAAAAAAAATGTATTTAAGTAGTATATCAGTTGTTTAGTACCCATAACACAAGCAAATATAATTGCTTACTTTGGGACTAGATGGCGCTGTGTGAATGTGATAGAATATTATTATTATTATATTATTATTATTTTTCGATCCTCGGCAGATTCTCACGAAAAGAACAAAAGTTCACGATAACTTCCACATATTGGGCTACGAAAGTGGTATAGTTGTGGCACTAGAATTAGCGGCAATACTTGAAGATCAAGGTGATTTTTTATTTTTGTTTTATGTGTACCTAATAATAATAAAAACAATATTTTTCCTATAAGAAAAGTACCCTTAAACGTCCCACTGCTGGGCATGATGATAATGAATGAGGATAACAAACAACTATGGATATTTCATATTTGTATTTCAGGTTTGACAGGAAAAGTATTTTGCCTGGGACTTGCTCCAGACGAGTTGCAAGCGGAGCTTGAAGAGGAATTGAGTGATTTTGAGACAGAGGAGCAACTGCAGGAGGCGGTGGTGCGTCACATGTTCACACTGTTGGCGACTGAAGACACGACGGCACTAGACAAGGTGCTGCAACAAGCTGCCACGTGGACACAGAAAGTGGACACGTGCGTGCGCTACTTACTAGGGCGCATGTCGCACTCGGCCCAGTACGCGCGCGCACTCATAGAGGCAGCGCTGGCACGTATCGAACAAGTGCGACGCTACAGTCCTGCGGCGTACTCCCTGCGCTCTCAGCTAGTGCTACTGCGCGCTGCCACAGCGCATGCGCCGCAACATGCCACAACACTGCAGCAGTACACACAACGACCACTCGTAGTGCACCAGCTTCGATCTCCTCTGTCTCATGTGTTGAACGACACGCAATGTCCCTCTCTTGTAAACAGATATCTGGATGATGATTTAAGGGGATAACTGATGCGAACAATATCGTCAGCCAGATAAAGCTATTATTATAAAAAACTATTTATTGATACCTTCATTATTTTGTATATCTATATTTGTTGTTTCGGCAAAACTTGAGTTTAGTGTTTAGCCGATATTACTTATGTAATTGATTCTAATTGTTTATCAGTTTAAGATATGAAATGTATATGGAAGAGTAAGAGTTTATGTAACACTGCTTTTGAGGTTAAATAAAATATTTCATTTTGATTATTGACAATTTTTTTTACATTTGTAAATAGGGTGTTCAATTAATTTATAAATGACATACCTACATAGGGATAAATATAGCTGTCCTTAAAAAAAGTAGGTGTATTTAAACAGTAATTTCATGATGCCATCAGGAAAATGGCTTTCGTCTTTAAACTAAACTGCACTAAGTACTAACTAAACTACAAAATTGAAAATAACATATTATAAACAACAAGCAACGCGAGTTTCATGGAGTTCAGATTTTATTATAGTATAATAGACACTTGTGGGTTTTGTTAACTACTGTGACATTGAATTAAATGATAATCAATAATAATATAATAATGAGAATAATAATTTAAATAAGGTATGTAATAATATAATTATATGTATTTAAGATGTTTATACCTACTTTAATTTTTTACTTTATTTTTGTAACAAAAGCATGGATAACTTTTCAAATTTTTAACTAAATTTATACGCCAATTATATGGCAGAGCATAGCGATATATTGTATAAACACTGTAACACCTTTATGAACCTATGGTCACAAATAAAATGATTGATTGATCAGGAATGTTACGAAAATGGTTTTATTGCGATCGAAATTGGAATCGAAGTTTCAAAATTTAGCTTGTCGGAATTGGAAGCGAAATGCAATTACTTAATATGGTAATATTATAACAAATGCAAGAGTAATCTAATAAAGTGATGGTGGTCGAATGAATAAGTGACCGGCGTGCAAATCTTACGATACGAGCTCGATTCCGACGGGCAGTACCAACGTGGATTTTACTTTGTTTGCTTAATATGTAGGTACTTTGTATTTCATTACCTACATTATCGAGTCGTTTTCGAGTTTGTCTATCTATCTATTACGATCGAATTCACGTGGCGTGGAGTTCTTAAAACAAACTGGTCAAGCGCGAGTCGGAATCAGACATTAACTGTTTGATTATGTGTACATTGAATATATTTAACAACTAATTTAAGTAAAAATAGTAACAGAATACAATACGACGATATTCAAATGTTTTGTCTGTTTGGATGTTTGTACACGCTAATCTCCGAAGGTACTTGACGGGTTTAAATAAAAAAAGTTGTCACGCATTATCTAGCGGCTAATCTTAACTAAAGTCTGATTTCGATGTGAAATTAGAAGTTTTAAGTTAACTGCTTACCTCGCATTCACTTCATTGCATTCATTGTACATAAACTAAACATAAATAAGAAAATTTAAGTTTCACTTCAGCCATGGTTGTTTTCATTAATGTTCTTTGTACAACTCTAATGATTTTGCTCGATGACGGACTCACGCGGTGTACGCGGGAATCTCGACTCACGGCGCGCGTGCGTAGAATACGTTTCTTCTTGCAGCGTCGTTTGTTCGTTTTTGTAGGTTAATATAACGTAGGTATTTTCGCTTTTGTATAGGAGTGATGTATCTGTTACGTAGTAACTATTATCTAATCTGTGGTCAAGTGTACAAACTTATAATTAATTGGTACAACCAGCTGGAGAGCACATTCGTAGATTCAATGCACCTGTTCGGTAGGAGGGAGGTAAAATTTTTGAGTTTTTGGCTTATAATTCAAAAACGGTGCGTTCTAGGACAAAAATCCTTCTACTTAACGAAAGCTTAACAAATTGAGATATGGCGCATAGAGCACGAACTTCGTACCTCGATAAATAATCCATCCTAAAAAGTTACTTTAAATTCAAATTTACATAAATATATAAACAGTTATTACATAAACAGTTAATTCAAATTAAGTAATGATTACTTAAATTGAACGTTAAAAAGGTTCATAATATTGTAACAGCTTTAAGCATCATTAAATTATGGTCAAGATTGTGATTATATATGACTGCTTTTTTTCAGTAACATGTAAGTATACAGCCAAAGGCACATTATTATAGAACAACTTTATGGGCGTTTATACTTAGGAGTAGCAGCGTCGCAATTTAGTGTCATATTTCGCGATTTTCAATTTTATTAATCGGAGCTATATTTCAAAAATTGTTATATACACTTTTTAACCGACTTCCAAACCAAAAGGAGGGAGGTTCTCAATTCGACACGTATGTTTTTGTATGTATGTGACGCGATTTCTCCGCCAATCATGAACTATTTTTGATTATTCTTGTTTTGGTCTGTAGATTCTATTACAGTATTGGTCCCCTATAAATTGTATTGAAATTGATTCAGCAATATTTACGAATATCAAAAAATACTATTTTTTTCTCATTAATTTGACAACACGACGTTGTTGTAAGGGTCGCCACGGCTGACAGAAGATACGTCGCATATCGTCAGTCGTGTTACGCTAGATTAAATAAGTCTTATCTAATGTGTAAATAAAATAATATAAATTTCGTAGGTTTTCTAATAAAATAAATTGTTTATTTTATTTTAATTACAATTTAATTAAAGGAAAAAGGTCTAATTTGACCAAATAGTCACGACCGAAAATACGCCCAACGCATCTTTCGTTAGATGTGTGGTGATCCTAGACAGACCTTAGTGCCAATTTATGGTTTGATGAATTCATTAGTGATGCGAGTAAGGTAGAAAAAATATATAAAATGAGGTCAGAACACTTATGAACATTAAAAATTAATGGGAACAAATACTTTGTTTACCAAAAGCTTTTGTCTACCAATTAATGTTACCCAAAATATTGTATACCAAAATAGGAAACCTGTACCAAAAACAGTACGCCTAAATTAATAAATTCGCATATCAATTAAATAAGTTTGTGTATCTGATTTAGTAGACGAGTTAGTAAATTTTTTTTTTTATACCACGACGGTGGCAAACAGACGTACGGTCCGCCTGATGGTAAGCGGTTACCGTAGCCTATGGGCGCCTATGGCGCCACCAGGGGCATCACGAGCGCGTTGCCGACCCTTAAGAAACCTATTCACTCCTTTTTTGAAGAACCCCATACTGTAGTCCTTTGGGAAAACCTCGTTAGGGAGTTCATTCCACAACCTGATAGTTCTTGGGAGGAAATTCCTCTGGAACCGCGCGGTACGAGACCATTTCGGTTCCAAGGTGTGGGGATGAACTCCCTGCCGATGGCGAGCGGTGCGAAGGTGGCCGTGGGCATCATCTCAAACAGTTCTTCAGAGCACAACCCATTATACAGGCGGTAGAACACACATAGGGAGGCAAAGTCTCTCCTCGCACTTAATGGTTCGATACCGCCTGTTAGTATAGGATCAATAAAGTCATAATAAAGTAATAAAGTCAATGTGCGCCAAATTGCAACTATTGCTGGAGAAGTCTCGATTTTTCTTAGAATTACAAACTTCTTGAAGCTATAAAACTCCAGACTTAAAAATTATTAAGTGACCCAAAAGGGTACAACAAAAACATGACTTAAGCGACGAATTTTTTTTGTTAAGACACGAACAAAATGACGTAAGCTATGCTAGTTTTTTTTTTATTATTAAAAAAATCGAAACGACAAAAATTAATATAACTATAAATTATTGAATAAAATAATTTACATATTCATAAAACCAATAAGTATAGTAGGTACAACATTAACTATAGAGTAGAAAATAAAAAAATTGTCATCTTGACGTTTCATCTCAAACACAAAAATAATTCTTACTGTTTTTTCTTCTAATTGTCTCGTTTTGATTATTTATTGAATTTAAAAATACTTCTGAAGGGAATGTATGTACCGTAAGCGATGGTGGCTGAATGGATAAAGGACCGGGCGTGCAAATCACGCGGTCCGAGTTCGATCCCGACTGGCAGTACCAATGTGGATTCACTTTGTGGAATTTAAATGTACTAGTGAAGTGACTTACCATTCAACCTAACGGTGAATGAAAAAATCGTGAGGAAACCCACATACCCTAGAAGAAATTCTATGAGTATGTCTGATCTACCAAACCGCACTCGGCCAGCGTGAAACATAATTTCCTTTATTGTACATTAATGCTCATGCTCTGACGTAATTAAATATCATTTTCTACTCTTTTAGTTTAAATTTGTACTTACATGTACCTAAATATGAACTTGAAGTCGGTTTTTATTTTTTTTAAAAAGACTATTAGAATTACATGAAAGTGTATTATCTAGTAAGTATCCGTACCTAATGCTTAAAGTTATTATACTATGAAAATAACACCCTACATTTCCAATGTTATTTGGTAATTTAATAGTTCAATTATTAAATAATAAAAATAATATTTGCACATAGCGCCATCTAGTCCAAAACTAAGTAAGTAATTGTATTTGCTTGTGTTATGGCTATTATTAAACAAATGTTATACTATTTATTACATTTTTAGGGTTCGGTAGGTACGGAACCCTAAAAAAACCCCATAAAATTTAATGATGTTTAAAGCTGTCACAATATTATGAACCTTTTTAACGTTCATATATTTTTTAATTCTGGAAGTGCCAACATATTAATGAACTCGACTGTACATGTCAACCATGAATGTTGGCAAAGCTCACAAGACCGTAGAATGATGTTGTGATGACTGCGTCTAATCATCAGACGATACGCTTAATAATCCTTCGAGCTAACGTTCTTGTTTGTTACAGCTCCTGTAATAATATATTCATAAATATTAATTCAATTTAAGTAATCATTACTTAATTTGAATTAACTGTTTATGTAATAGTTTATGTAATAACTTTTTATGTATTTATGTGAATTTGAATTTAAAGTAACTTTTTAGGATGGATTATTTACCGAGGTAGGTACGAAGTTCGTGCTCTATGCGCCATATCTCAAAAACAGTTGGGAATTTGGAAACAGCCGTACGTGCATTCTTATAGATGTGTCAATTGAATTTTGAAGATTGGCATTCGCAATGACTATAAATAAGTCTCAAGGCCATAAGATTTCATAAAATGAAACAAACTTGGTGTTTTGTTATTTTTACTCGACTGCCAAAAAAAGAGGGTAGTGTTTTTATAGGCAGTCATCGTTCACAGTGCTCAATACTGCTCAATTCCTCTTTTATTCATATACCACATCCCCACACACTTACAATAAATTAAATATTTATATGGTAAAACAACGTTGTCCGGGTCAGCTAGTGTCTAGTGTAGCTATAATATAAACTGTATTGACATTTAGTTAAAGATTTTTTTGGATTTTCATGTAACCGGAATAGTAGACTACACATTTTTGCATTGAATACCCTAGTTTTTGCATATCTAGCTGATTAGCATTTGAGATTATGTAATGTCATGACCTTTATGCTGATGCTTGCGTCGTCAATTGTTTTAGTACTTTAAGTATGAATAATAATAATAGTAACTAGTAAGAACTTGAGTTCCTCATGGTTATATTTTTCTTTTTAACCGTTTGGACAATTAGCCCCTTTAACGGGACAGTTGGGAAAAAAATTTAATCCACCCCTATACTACGTACTAGTACGCCCCGGTAGTGTTTACAGCGGGGGAAATAGAATATTATTTTATATCTCAGAATAAGAAAGCTAGACGCTTTTTAGATATACAATAATTAGGAAATATGAAAATTAATCAATCTGACGTTGAACTCTTTAATATATTATTGCTTCTAACTCATTTCAGTTTCCATAGGTAAACAAAAAAGACACTATTTTTGTTAATAACAATAACGCATCATCCTATTTAAATCTCAAATTCAAAAGGTCATTTGGGGGCGTGCCGTTCGGCCATATTGTGCTCCTGAAAGTTGGTAGGAGTAATTGAGTAGGTAGGTACTTCAAATGTAATGTTTTAGTTGTTATTTATTGAAATAAATAGTGAAAGCAAGTAATTTTCAAATTGGCTAAGAACGAGTCGGACTCTTGCTCTGAGGGTTCCGTACGAATATGACTTTTTATATATTTTTTGTGATTAAAATGTATATTGGTAGGTAACGGGATAGCTACGAGTATAAGTTCGAATAAATAAATATTCACGTAAAGTGTGCACCATCTATGTAACGTCACTCTGGAATAAACTCTATTCTAATTTTTTACGCGTATCATTTTATACCTCCTGAAATATATTACAGTGATGTCTAAACCCTCTCAGCTCTCTAGATAGAAGAGAGGAGACCCGAGCCCAGCAGTGGGACATTAATGGCATATGACATAATGACATAATGTAACTACACGAGTACGGATTTTGATGTTTTTCTTTTACCTGTGAAAGATATATTCTACACATCACCGGAATAAGAATTGTCAAAAAAACAACCTATTTGTCTTGTTGAATTTTACAAATTGCTGTAGTATTCAGTACTTTAGTCTTTTATGGTGGAGATATTAACACTCTAGAAAAAGATATCAATTTTTTTTTTTTTTTTTTTTAAACATGACGTTTTTAATAGAACATCACTATAATTACGATCTAGTCTATATACAGACTAATAAGTAATTTTAATTTGACTTAATTTAATACGTAAACTATTCTAAGATTGTGTCCATTAACAATAATCTTATAGTCTCTATTAATATGAAGACACTTTGTTCTTGTGTTCTTAAGTAGGAACACTACATTATTACGATTGTAGCACTCACTAATATATATGGTCACATCACTAACTCAAAAGGTTTGGTCCTTTTGAGTCTTCTTAATAAATCCGTATTGTCAAGGAGTTGGATGGCCTCAACGTTCACGTGGTGATGAAGTCGGCGTTCATGAGCTTCTGCGTATTTTTTTATGATGTTCGCGACGAGGTCCACATTAAGGTCCCGATGTAGGTCGCTTATTCTGATGTACCAGGGTGCGTTAACTATGCCCCTGAGAACTTTATTTTGAAAGCGTTGTATCATCAGTACTTAATGACAGATTGATATAGTTCGTGTTCGTGTCTTAGGGTATTAGAACTAATCAGATAAACATTCGTCAACCGAGTTACGTTGTGTTCTTTTCTTATGTGTATCTTGTGTTGTTAGATGTTTATATTACTAATAATAAAAGATATTTGGTTGGTATATCTCCTGAGTTACAGAAACTCTTCAGATGTTTACAACCTTGTAACAATTATTCATCAGCAGATGTAGTGGTTTGCGTCTTTCGCGTCAAATTAATAGGTAGCTTTATTAGTCTTAATATATTTAGCAGGTGCATCCAATTTATACTTTAAAATCTTGAAATAAATGGCATCAGTTTTTTCAGAATGTATAGTAATCATAACTACATCTCTGATTTTATACTAAAACACTTACTCTCCATTCTCCTCACTCTAATTTCTTCTTTTTGAGACACCAACTTCTTCAAATCGAAATAGTCGGTGTGTGTCATTTGTTTTAGAGTAAGTAAGCTTTTTATCTGTAACTTTGGCATTTTCTATCACAAAGTACATTTGCTCTGGGGGGGTATACAATATATCATTTGTAGTTTCTTTGAATGCTCGATGCACGAGTTCATAGTATCGCCCTCAGACCAGTTATGGCCACTTACGAGAAAAAACGATTAGCAAATAAAAATACAGACCAAAATGTATCTATTACGGTTTTGCTTAGTACACGCATCAGATTACAGGGATATATCAAAGATTTCAAAAAAAAAATCTTTGAACTACCACTAGTTCAAAGATTTTCGAACGTTTTATACGTTAGCGAAGACGCAATAATAAAATCAGTATGACCCTAAGCACCGTTAATTTCTTATATTTTACAAAAATTTAATTTACCGGTTATTTCTTATATTTTAAAAATTTTACGTTCAAATAGTGTATTTATTTATTAAACTACCGAAACTTTTATGACAGATTTTATTTGAAAAATACGTCAAAAATCTGTCAAGTAAGTTTCATATAGGCTATCTAGCAGTGGTGAAACAGGCGCTAAGTATTGTTAATTTTTACTTGTAACAGACAGCGTTATTGCTTCTGTTTATTACAAATCCGAGTATCAAATCAATATTGTACCTAAAAGAGCTTACATTTCAAACTATCGTTAGATTTCCAACGAATAAAGCGGTAATGATGCATTAAGTGACTTAAAGCTAAACAATGTTGTCGTTATAAATTATAACAGCATTTTTCGTCCGAATTCAAATACAAGCTCTTGTAGTAACTATTACGTCTTTTTTAAATATTTTTATTTATATAAGAGATATTTACACAAAAAAATCAGGGAAATGTGTTGGATTATTCTACACCAGAAAATGTAAAAAAACGATTTTCGGTGTAACAGAACTTTACGTCTTTATTCGGTTGAGGTAGCGAATTATATCTTGGTTTATCTTTGCTTTTACGTTTATTTATATCCTTAACAAAAATAGTTTTTCCTATAGGAAATTGTAATTTCTTTTCACCACCTTTCTTATTTCTAATATTTTCTTTAATTGCTATCATTTTATTCGCTATGTGTTCATATAAAGTTTTTGTTCGCTTTGCATGATCTTTAACTAGTTTTTGGAAATAACGTTTTTCTAATTCAATTGAATATGGACTGCTAGCATCCGTGTGTCCAAAGACAACTTCAAAAGGAGTGAGTTCAGTAACTGAATGAATAGTGTGATTATATGACATAACCGAATACGTCATAACTGAAGCGGCGTCGGTACATCTCTTTTCGTATTTGGCTAATCGGTAAATTTCAATGATCGTAGAGTGGAAACGTTCAATAAGACCCATGGAGTTGGGGTTATTGGGCGTGCCAATGTGAAATTCAACTTTATGTAAACTTAAAAATTCTTTGATTAATTCGTTATTAAACTCTGTATCGGGGTCAGAACTAATCTTTAAGGGTACTCCATAGAAAGAAAAATATCTCCTTAAAGCTCTTATAACTTCTGGTGTAGATTTATTCTGGATTTCAATAGCTTGTCCTAGTTTGCTAAAAGCGTCAATAAGGGTCAAATAACTTTTACCTACAATGCTAAAAATGTCAATAAATATTTCCTTTAGGATTTTGAATTTTAAATTATTAAAAGTAAATTAAAAAGAAATCAAAAGAGATCCAAAAGTTGGTCAAAAGAGGTGCAGTCGTGCAGGACGTAGCCTGCAACGGGTGCAACCGTTACAGTATGGTCAAGTCTTAGTTTAGTCAGGTTTTCTTCTAACAAATTGTCCGTCTCTAAGTTAATATTGTTTGTTTGATCAACGTGGTATTTCGAGTTCTCAAAGTTTGTTACACCAAAAGGATATTTTATAGTTAATTGTTTGGCTTGATCTAATGTGTTCTGTATTACGGTAGTTGCATAACCATTAATACAATTCACCAATGCACTGGGCATTTGTACACCATTTTCGAATTCCTGAAAGTCAAGTTACAGCGCCAAACTGTTCTAAAAGATCGTTACCAATGAGTCCATCGTAGTTCTTGTCAACATCATATAAAAAGAACTTATACCAATCATCCGAGGCAAAAGAAGGTAAGAGAGGAATTTCTATAACTTCGTCATGTTTGCTAGAAGCATGCGTGCTGACAACTTGAAATGGTTCCTTTCGGATGTATTCACTAAAATAATCGTAAGCTTTTTGGGGACTTAAGAATGATCTCATACTACCAGTGTCTATCATCATTTTCGCATCTATTTCTTCTAAATAAATGTAGGGAAGTTTTAAATTTGGGTCACAATTTATTACTAGGACTTCTCCTCTTTCGAGGCTTTTTCCTGAAAATCCTTATTTTCACTTTCAGGTTTGTCATTTTGTGCCGGTTCGTCATAAGGTAAGTTGATAAATTCTGTGTAATTTTCATCAATGCAATAGTTGATGCCTAAATTAAAATTAGGGTAAATAATAATAATTTTCTAAATAATAATAGGGGTCCTGCTTGTATGTCGTATCTATGGTCATTAGTTCATTTAGTTTAAAAACTTGTTGCAGAACCTGTGATTTTTGCGCGGCTGTCCTCATAGATACGTCGCTCACTTGTAATTGAGGGTTTTGTACCTGTGCACTGTGCAGTGCTATCATGTGGCTTAGGGGCGGTCTGCTGTGGTGGCTTATAGCCAAATTGTTGCAGTGGCTTATACCCAAATTGTTGAGGTAGTCTATAGCCTAATAATTGTGGTGGCCTATAGCCAAATGATTGTGGTGGCCCATGGCCAAATGGTTGTGGTTGTCTATAGCCAAATGGTTGTGGTGGCCTATAGCCTAATAGTTGTGGTAGAAATCAGAAATCCTCACAATTGCCACATCGTCCTAAGCGTCCACCCTAGGACTTGGAGAAAAGCAATAGACGAGGGCAAGCTGAGGATTGACCTCCAGAGAGTCACGGTTGAAGACCAGTCGCCGCTGGTGCAGTGCACTCGGTGCCTGGGCTATGGCCACAGCAAGCGGTTCTGCAAAGAACCCGCAGACCTGTGTAGCCACTGCGGAGGCCCACACCTGAGAGCAGAGTGCCCGGACAGGCTCGTGGGCACTGCGCCAGCGTGCAGAAACTGTGTTAAAGCCGAAAACCAGCAAACGGGCCATAACGCCTTTAGCAGTGAGTGCCCCGTCAGAAGGAGGTGGGAGGCACTGGCCAGGGCCTCAGTGGCATACTGCTAAGGGCACCCCAGGCAAACCCCACCAGTACGCAATAGCGCAGGCGAACCTGCAGCGTAGCCAGCTGGCCACCAATGAGTTGCTCATCGAAGCCAAGAAGCGCAAGATGGCAATAGCGCTCATACAGGAACCCTATGTGGGCTCAGCGCAGAGGGTCAGGAGCTACCAGGGTGTGAGAGTCTTCCAGAGCTCACAGAGAGGAGGAGGTGGGACTGTAAAGGCGGCCATCATCGTTTTCGATGATGACCTAAACATAATACAGTACCCGCAACTCACCACGGACAACATCGTCGTGGTGGGAGTCCAAACCAGAGCATGGACGATCACCCTGGTCTCCTACTACTTCGAGCCAGAGCACCCCATAGGGGAATACCTGGAGCTCATAAGGAAGGTGGTCCAGAAGACAGGGCCGAACAGGCTGATAATGGGAGGAGACGCGAACGCAAAGAGCAACTGGTGGGGTAGCAAGATCGAAGACCAGAGGGGCGAAGAGATGAGCGGAGTCCTAACCGAACTCGACTTTCACGTCCTCAACGCAGGAGAAACTCCAACTTTTGACACTGTCCGAGGAGGGAAAAGGTACTGCAGCCATGTCGATGTGACGGCCTGCACAGCGGACCTGCTCCAGTACATAGAGGGGTGGAGAGTGGTCGAGGACCTAACAGGCTCGGACCACAACGGCATAGTATTTAAAGTATCACTGCAGAAATCGCATGGCACACACATACAACGCACAACACGCATATATAACACAAGAAAGGCAAATTGGAGTCAGTTTCGTGAGAAACTGACCCAAACTATGCGCGAAACACAACTCACCACACAACACACTACAGAAATAAAAAACATAGAACAACTAGACTACACAATCAACACATACACACAAGCCATCACACAAACATGCAGACAAACAATACCAAACAAAAAACACTCAGAAATACTTACCGTGCCGTGGTGGTCCGAGGAGCTCGCCGCGAAGAAGAAGATGGTGGCAACCCGGAAGCGCAGGATCCGCAATGCAGCACCGGCTCGCAGGGGCATGGTTGTAGACCTGTACCTGAAACAAAAAGAAGAATATGAGACAGCAGTCAAGGAAGCAGCGGAACAGAGTTGGAGGGACTTCTGCGGGAAGCAGGATAGGGAAGGGTTATGGGAAGGGATATACAGGGTGATTAGCAGGGTAAATCGGAGAGAGGAAGATGTCCCCCTGATCCAAGATGGAGTAACCCTGGACGCCGAGGGCTCCGCTCGTCTACTGGCGGAAACTTTCTACCCAAGGGACTTGAAGGATGAAGACAACTCACACCATGCGCAAACAAGAGCTTTAGCGGAAACAATAAATGACGGGGATCATGATGACCATGACCCCCCGTTTAGAGTTGAAGAGTTGAAGGTTGTTGTCAAGTCCTTCAATCCCAAGAAAGCCCCAGGGGCAGACGGATTTACGGCCGACATTTGCACGCATGCAATAAATGCGAATGTAGAGTACTTCCTGTCCTTAGTGAACAAATGCATGGAGCATGGATACTTTCCCAAGAGCTGGAAGGAAGCAACAGTCGTGGTACTTCGCAAGCCAGGCAAGGACGACTATAACGTGCCAAAGTCGTACCGACCAATCGGGCTCTTACCCGTACTGGGTAAAATCTACGAGAAGCTGCTGGTGGCCCGCCTCAAGTATCACATCCTGCCGAAGATCAGTCCTCGTCAATATGGCTTTATGCCACAACGGAGCACCGAAGACGCCCTCGTTGCCTTAGTCACTCGCATACGCGAAAAACTAAAGGAGAAAAAGTTGATAACTTTGGTTTCTCTAGACATCGAGGGCGCCTTCGATAGCGCCTGGTGGCCGGCCATAAAGACGAGACTGGCGGAGGAGGGTTGTCCTGTGAACTTGAGGCGAATCATCAGCAGTTATCTCAGCGACAGGACCGTGGAGGTTAGATATGCTGGAACGACTCACAGGAGAGAGACAGAGAAGGGATGCGTGCAGGGCTCCATTGGCGGACCAATACTGTGGAACTTGTTGCTGGACCCACTTCTGAGATCGCTGGACGAGAGTGGAGTCTACTGTCAGGCATTTGCGGATGATGTGGTGTTGCTGTTTGACGGTGGTGAGGCCAGGGAGATTGAGGGGCCGGCCAATGCCGCCCTCGAACATGTCCGGGGGTGGGGCGTCAAAAACAAGCTGAGGTTCGCACCGCACAAAACCTGTGCAATGGTGCTAACCAAAAAGCTCAAATTTGACGTCCCACGCCTGAGCATGGGAGGGGTTGGCATTGGAATGTCCCCCGAAATCAAGATCCTTGGACTCACCATCGACAACAAGCTGACATTCAACTCCCACGTCGCAAATGTCTGCAGTAGAGCAGTCCAGATCCACAAACAGTTAGCAAGGGCAGCCCGGGTGAGCTGGGGCTTGAGCCCAGATATAGTACGCACCATTTACACCGCTGCCGTGGAACCGGTTGTGCTGTACGCAGCAGCCGCCTGGGCTCCAGCTGTTGAGAAGTTGGGAGTCCGGAACAAGCTAGCCGCGGTGCAGAGGGGATTTGCGCAGAAAATGTGCAAGGCCTATCGCACGGTGTCACTCAACTCGGCACTCCTGCTCACGGGGACGCTCCCTCTTGACCTCCGAGTCCGAGAGGCGGCCTCGTTATACGAGGCCAAGAGGGGGGCCCCCATACGCGATCTGCCGGGCAGAGAAGTCGAGAGGGTGATACCGGCGTTAGAGGCTCCACACCCGGCGAGCTGCATAGGGCTGGAGTTCCGCAATCTGGACAACGAAGAACGGTACTCCCAGCACAGTGACTATGCAATACGCATATTCACTGATGGGAGCAAGATAGAGGGCAAGGTCGGGGCGGCGCTGTCCATTTGGAGCGGCGACGCTGAGATCAAAGCCCTGAAACTTGCTCTCTCGGAGTACTGCACCGTATACCAGGCAGAACTACTGGCCCTGTGCAGGGCGACGGAAGTGGCTTTAGCACATGGCGCGAACAGCTTGGCAATATACAGCGATTCTAGGGCGGCCCTCGAGACAGTGACGAACCCCGGCTCCTCTCATTCCCTGGCAATCAAAGCGAAGAGCAATCTAAGAAATTGCATAGCCCAAAATAAGGCAGTCGACCTTTTTTGGATTAAGGCTCACATAGGATTGGCAGGGAATGAGAGGGCGGACGAGCTGGCAAAGGAGGCAGCCCTGAAATCAAAAAAGAGGCCGGACTACGACCGGTGTCCTGTCTCGTTCATCAAACGTAGCATCCGAAGGAGCACGGTTGATGAATGGGACAGGAGATACCGGACGGAGGAGACGGCCTCCGGAACCAAGCTGTTCTTCCCCGATGCAACCGCGGCCCACAGATTGGTCCGCAAAATGGTCATAGAGGGGAAGACCACGCAGATTCTAACGGGGCACGGTGGGTTCTCCTCATACCTGAACCGGTTCAGGTGTAAGGACAGCCCATCCTGCCTCTGTGATCCTGCAGTAGAAGAGACTGTCACGCACCTTATCCCTTATGGAATGCCCTGTCTTCTCTAAAAGGAGGTACGAGGTAGAGCAACTTTTAGATGTAGACCTGGAAGTAGGAAACTTACCGAGAATAATGAAAAGTAGAGATCGGGATATATTTCTAGAATTCTGTAAGAATATTGTTAATATAGTAAATAAGAGAAACAAATAGACTAAGAAAAGCATGACGTCGACATATGTGGACCATATGCACAACGTCATGCGAAAAATGTAAAGTAGTATTTAAGCGTAATGTTAAGATAGAATTAAGAACATTATAATGTAGTAGTTAAGGAATCTCTGTAAAAAAGAAAAAAGTACAACGCTGCCGTGTACCCTTATTGTGTTCGTCCCCTCTACCATAAGAAATGTTGAAAAATAAATAAACTTAGTTAAGAAGTAATAGTTAGGTGGTAATCCCAACCACAAAGAATGACAGAGGATGGACGCCAGAAAGACAAAGTATGAGGAATGAAAGTACGAGAGGCAAAAAAGCGAGAACTGGTATGAAAGGAAATAGTATAAATAGGCACCGATTATGTTGGTGGTGTAGAACAGAAAAAAAAAAAAAAAAAAAAAAAAAAAAAAAAAAAAAAAAAAAAAAATAGTTGTGGTGGCCTATAGCCAAATAATTGTGGCGGCCTATAGCCAAATGGTTGTGGTTGAAAACCTATCTGAGGTCTAAATTCAAGTTTTTGTGGTTGGCCTTGTAATTGAGGTAATTTATTTGGAGTATTTTGAGGAATGCCGAAATTAAATTTATTCGACGTATTATTTACAGAAGGTTGTAATGGCTTGGAACCAGTAATTTGGTTGCTGCCATAAATACGGTTTCGTGTATTATATTGTTCTAGGAAGTTAACTTCTTCTAAAACTACACTGAGCGCTTCCTCCAAGGTCGCGGGACACTTCAGTCTAACAACACGCACCATATTTTCCGGAAGGTTGTATAAAAATACATTAAGAGCCGTGTTATTGTATATGACCAACTTAGCTTTCTTTAATTCACTTTCTTCGATTAAATTTACCTTTGACATTAATAAGGACCGAACACTCTGTATTCGATTACAAAAATCTAAATATGTTTCACCTGAATTTATTTTAAGAGATTCTAATTCAATACTAATGCAAGCTTCGCTTCGTGGATCTCCAAAATGTTGGATAAGTAATTCCTTCAATGCCGACCACCTAATAATATCTTCACGCTCTGATAAGAGTGCAGCTGCATTCTCTTTAAGCCTGCTCGTTAAAACATTGAAAACATAAAGATTTTGTTCTGGACCACCCTTATAGCGGTCAATAACATATTGACATTTTCGCAAATATAGGCTTAACTGCCTTTTATCGCCGTTAAAAAGTGGAATTAATTCAATAATTTCTTTCGGTATAGGTTGTACCGTCGCTTCTCCCGTCATGGTCACAGAGTAATGCAAGCTTTAGAGAATACAGTTATCACTCAGTATAAAAGACTTGTATATGAAGTAACCAAAAATACACATAAAAATAACAACAAAAAAAAATACACAGGAATTAAGTAAGGAAATAATATCCCAAAAATATATATTTTTTAAATTATTATTTCAATAATTCTGGAGAATAAAATATTATAATATGTTTAATAAAATAAGAATTGATAATTAAATTCTAGTTCATTTATAATAATATCTTTGTTTTTTAAAAATATGTTTTCTCTATTACATTAACTAATCTGTGACAATTCGATTCTAAGAATTTGACACTCAAATATAGTACAAAGATAAGGACGCGTTATAAAGAACAAGGTTTGATCTCACTTATAACAAATGTATTCGTAACTATATAATAATTATAAGGAATAGGGAAAAAAAGGATTGGCGAAAAGTTTTACTCACCAGCCGACTGCTACTCCCATATTCAGCTTTCCTTCACTCGAATCAAAAATTATTTGTTTGGTTCGTCGGATTTCCACTTAAACTAGTGCGAATTTCGGCTTCAGACGAATTTGGACATCCGAAGTACGCGAAAAGACCTAGTATTTTTTGTGAAAATCCTACCGGCTGCGCCAGTTTTGATTTTGGAGCGTTGCGAAGGATTTAAAAAAATTAAAATATAAAATGAAAGAATTAAAACTAAGATATTCACCGATTCGGAGGCGATTTAATAATGATCTCAGAATACATCAGGCGAGGCTCATCCGGTCGACAAGACGGCTGAGTCCGCAGTTTATAATTTCTAGAAATGCATGCAGAAACGATATTCTATACTTAATCTAAAGCGGATGTGTGAGGGGTAACCATAACTACTTATTGTATAATTTATTTCAAGTTTACACTCATATTATTTTGTGTTTGACTGTCACCGTGGCGCAGTGGTTAAGGTGGTCGCTCCCACTACATCGCCGTGCTGGGTGACGTGGGTTCGATTCCCACACGAGACAACTATTTGTGTGATTCATAGATATTTGTTTCTAGTCTGGGTGTACTTTGTGTTCGTTAGTTGCATGTTTGTAAAGCTCCCCGCGACACAGGGCATGTTCCCTAGTGCGGGCGTTGTCTTTTTAAAGAACAAAAAAAAAAATAAAAGAACAGTATTTTGTTAGTAAATACATTTCCTTAAAATTACGTGTTAGCACTTACATGTAGCCTACAACTGTTGTTTACATAGGTACAATCTAACCGGTCAGCGATCATTTTCAGGAGGGAGTTGGAGCTTTCCCTGACTCTGCGCACGAGGCCTACCTATATCCACTTTAATTTTTATTGTATTTTTGTAATAAAAGCTTGGATGATTTTCATATGTGAACAAAATTTGTACTTAAATTATTTGGCAAAGCATAACGGCACGTTGTATAAACACAGTAACACCTTTATGAATAATATGATTGATTTTTTATTATCAGCTATTTTTATTTATTTATGATCTCTGACAAAGAAAATACACTGCAATTTACATGTTAACAATCAAATAGGGATAACAAACGTGGGCTCCTTCAGTTATAGGAGACCACAATTGTATTTTATTTGCACAGAATGTAATTAAAATACAATTTATAACACATTTGCTCGTAAAGGGTCTCTTAATTCACCAATTTCAGTGTCGTAATGTATCTCATTACCTACGCACTTGTGCGGTAATGTAATGTAAAAAGGACGGTTTATCAAGATCATAGACTAATTAATAATCAAGATGCTCCGTCTAAAACGAACGGTACTTATTTAAATCTTAGCAAAGAGTTTTATGCCCGAAAAGTGGTCAACATTTTATGAATAAAATGGGAGATAAAATAATTATTATAATTTGTTACAAGTAAAAATTATTCCGCGCGCTTTTTCTTTTCACTGTATTGTTTTTTCTAAGAAAGTTCGAGTTTTATTTATTTTCTCGGAAATATGTTATAAACGTCGTATGACATACGTGCGCTTTGATAATTACAGCCTCTGCTTTCTTGTAGCAATATCGCCTCGGCTGTGATTATCAACTTACCGCACTTATATCATGATGTGTGTGAATGAATAAATATAACAACTAAGTTACCTACGAGTATATTGATTTAAATAAAATACAGCAGACAATTTAAAAGTAATAAATATGTATGTGAGTGAATAAATATTTATTCACTCACATACATATTTAGTGAGTGTGTTAACTAAGAAGTAAATATTGTATGCTTATATAACAAAAACGTAAAATTATTTGTATAAACACTTCTTGAAGTTACATAAGGACTCAGAGATATTACATAAGGACTCAGAGATATTAATTTCATGTGTTCTTTTATATCAGTGAATATTATATTATCCTCCTCCGAGTGATTTTTGTTATTTTTACACGACTGTCCAAAAAACGAGTGTATGTTTAGTTTTAAAATGTTATTACTTTGATAAGTTTTGGATTTTTTTATCGATGATTATGATGCACGGTAATACTCTCATGAGTTTTTGATTTTCATCATATATGTAAAAATACTGCGCTATGGTTTGAATGTTACATTCCATATTAAGATTATCTTTAGGAATCAAGGAAATATCGCTAAGATTAAAGTCACCTAAGATTATTTATTTATTAGTCACCTATTTATTTCTTTGGCACAAAATATTAAAATTATGGAAAAAAAGTCCATGTCTCCTCGAGTCTCCAGTCTTAGAAGGTTATGAATCCTTTACAGACGAAAAAATACAAAATTTTAATGAAGTTTCGGATCGCTTACTCAAAATTAATGTACTTACATTCGGCTTTCACCATTATTAGATATTGCCTTTTTGTCCCAAAATTTACCCATGCACTTCGTTCATCACATTTTTGGAAGCATTTATCTTTATTAGGCAAATTAGACGAAATTGTAAAAATTACCATAAGCAAAGTTTTAAATTTAGTTCTAAACGACCGAACAGGGCTCCCAGGATCGCTACCGACCCGCTTTGGTGGCCTGGGCGTTCGCAAAATTTCAAGTGTTACCAGCTTTCTTATCTTCGGTCCACAGCACACTGAAGATTTAATCTTAGAACTCACACTGGTTAATTCGGAAGTGTTGTGAAACAGTACTAAAAAGCGAAAAATAAACTGAATTAGATAATTCCAAGCAAAAAATACCTACCTACCTGTTTACAGTATAATACCCAATTACTAATCTGTTTGAAGTCGGTGCCAAACCTAAAGAGTTTGTTAAGCTACATACTAGTACGTACAACTGTTGCCGCTCGCTACTTCACACCACCCCGTACTGTCTTGCATGTGATCGTACCTAGTGGATGGCTCGTACTGAGTTATATGACCTCATTAGGCTGGCACCGACTTCAATAATAATAATAAATAATGTTTATTTCTGTAACAGTGGTAGCATACATTTTTCAGTTTTAGGGATTTCCATTTAATCTATAACATGCTTGTGTTTGGAAAGCCCGCTCCTCCAGTAGTTCAACAATTTGATATGCTTATACTAACGAATTTGTTAAAATACTAATAATTAACATGTAAAGTGAATTTAGTACAAGATATTTTAAACAAAACTAATAATTATTGTATCAGTAACGCAATGGGGTGTGTGTGCGCGAGTGAACATTTGTGTTGTGTATGAGTTAGTGTGTGTGTGTATGTGAGTGTGAATGTGTGTGTAAATGTTTTTATAACATATTTGCTCGTAAAGGGTCTCTTATTTCACCAATTTCAGTGTCGTAATGTATCTCATTACGCACTAGTGCGGTAATGTAAAGTAAAATGCACGGCTTCTCATGCTCACATACTAATAATCAAGGGGCTCCGTACGTAACGAACGGTACCTACCTATTTTTTTAAATCTTAGCAAAGAGTTTTTATGTCAGAAAAGTGGTCAACATTTTATAAATAAAATTAACTTTGGGAGATAAAATAATTATGATATAGTTATATAAAATAAACATTTAATTCTTTATCTTAATTAATTTAGACCATAAATTACAACCATTTATCTGTAATAAAACACAAAAATATTAATTTACTTTATTAGTAATACTGGCTGTTTTTGTGTTTTTACCTTAAAAAAAAAGCGCTGTTGCGCGCGCATCGATAAATTTGTGACAAGTAAAAATTATTCCGCGCGCTTTTTCTTTTCGCTGTATTTATTTTTTTCTAAGAAAGTCCTAATTTTATTTATTTCCTCGCAAATATGTTATAAAACGTCGTATGGCATTCGTGCGGTTTGATAATTACAGCCTCTGCTTTCTTGAAGCCCTCGTCTGCGGCTAGGGCTAGCAATATCGCCTCGGCTGTAATTATCAACTTACCGCAATTATATCATAATGTACTATTATGTGGCGTTTAATCTAAGATAATAATATAATTCTAAGTTTAAGTATATAATTTTAAGTTTAAGTATATTAATATTCTTTAGATAGAAGCGAGGAGAGCCGTACGAAGCAATGGGACATAAATGGGTTGCTATTATTTTACAAAAAATTATATCTATATAATAATAGCAACCAATAGCCTGTATTTCTCTCAAGCTGCAAGTGAGCAACAGACGAACTTGATTTTTGTGATTAGAAAGAATTGTTGGAGAGACAGCTGAAGCGAGGCCCTGAGCAAAAATAAAAAGGTACTTTTAAACAGGGGGGTGTTTAAAATTAACTATAAGGTCAGGTGGGGTAAGAGAAACATAGTTTACTGGTTTTTGAACATTATGAGCTCCAGCTAGTAAAAATCTGTATGTATTCTAATAGCCATACAAACAAAGTTTCGCTAACGAACCATGCTAACTATTATTTTAACACAGAAATTGATTCTTCCAGTAATAAAGGCACAATCTGACAACAAAACCAGGTCTTCTAATTGTTCCTCTTTCCCGAGATTTGGGGTAAGCGAAACGCTTCGATTCATACAAGTAAATACACATATTTTTATATGTATCGCTAGGAATTTGAGAACTGCCTTTCGACGTAACGGAAATGAAACCATACCGTCGTTAAAATATGGTTTAATTTAGCATTACCGCCAAATAAAGGAAATTTGGGGTAAGAGGAACATATTAGTAAGGTCAGGGGTGGTAAACTACGAATGTTACTAAAAACATAACTATAAATTTGGTTTTTAATAAAACTGAAGAAAAATAAACACTAACAAATTTTTAATAATTTTTCTTTCGGGTAAGAGCTCCGGACAGTTTTTCTTACGTAATTTTTAGTTTTTCTGTAACATATATATATCCCTCTAATACGGCAAAAATAAATTGCATTTGCAATTAATTTAATTGTCACTGCCACACAAATTAAAGCTGTATAATAATTACAAGCGCATGCACACATAGCGCCGCGCGCCAATATGAGTTAAACTATCTATAATCTAACCTAATCTAGGTAGGTGATATTTCAACTTGTAAAATGTTTGTTATCCCTAAAACCGGGAAAGAGGAACATATGTTTCTCTTAACCTGGTATGGTAGTTCCTCTTTACCGGCTTGGTATTTTATTGGTTATGTTTTTGATGACATCGAAAAAGCACTAAAAACACATGCTACAAACAACATAACATGCGGAAAATAAAGATTCAACATTAGAATTACACTTACCAACAAAATTAGCCGTATCACAGATGGTTTTAATCCTTAAAGAATCACACACAAAAAACGCCGCTAGGTCATAATTTTAAAGTTTGTCAACTGATTTTTTCTTTCTCTTTTACTCACGTAATTATTGTGTTCTAGCGCCATCATCGGTCCAAAAACACTAAAATTACACAAATTACTGTTTTATTGACGGAGTAACCATAGAGCTGGGCTTTATAGTTTTCCAATTACGAGTTACTGTTTCTCTTTACCCGGCGTCCCTCTTACCCCACCTGACCTTATAACGTTATACGTCCTTTTTAAACGACTTCAAAAAAGGAGGATTTTATATGTTCGATTGTATATATATTTTTTTGTGTATGTTCAGCGATATCTCGGAGATTCCTGAGCCGATTTGAAAAAATCTTTATTTGTTTGATATTTTTTGAATTTGAATTGGTCCCCTATTCACGACGTCAAGTTCTGATCTCAGGAAAATCGAAGGCAACCCTCAAATTTTATAGGCACATGTTACGTGTTTCATATTATATTTTTTAAAGTTATTCAACTGTATAGCGTGTTAAATATTTTGGGCCCGCGTCCTTTACCGCATCCGCCAACGTGTACACATCAATTAATGTTTAATTCATCATACAATTACGATAGAATAGACTAGTTAATACATATTACATATATTATATAGATATTCGCTAACGGTATATATTCGTGAGAACACGTCGCGTCGGTAGTGGTCCATTAGGTGTTTAGATACGCATCCTGATTACTTTCTTGTAACTTAGTATATTGAAAGTGACATTGAAGGTAAGATTATAAATAATAATATTATGTTTATTTTAATTTTACTTACTTATTTATTTCATTGGTGTGGTTCAATTTAGATGTTGGGAATCAGAATGTAGACATGTTGTGTACATATTAATACCAAAAAAAGTCACACGTGTTTTGAGATATTTTCGGCATTGCTGAGGAAATTTCATCACACATTTCGTTATAAAAATACAATCCGGGACAAAGCCTATGATGTTAATCATGGAATGACATTGTACAGTCTGCCTAATTGTATGGAGTGCGGCTTAACTGTATAAGAATTAAATATTACGTTAAGAGATTCTTCTGAGAATTAAAATCTGATTTATTTTACAATTAGGTAAATACTTCAGCTTATATTGATAAACTAATTTATAATTATCGTAACCCACACATTCTTTTAACTATTGTTATGTGCAGTAGGTGTTTTTGCTGGGTCGTTGGATATGCAGCATATCTGGAGCAAATGTTGTAGTGCGAAATTGCTGTTGAAATCAATGTAGAAACCTACATTGACACCAGGCAACAGACATTTTTTTAAACGATTCTTTGAGAATGCAATAGTGTAGCTATCTGGATAATACATTATTAAATAATAACCCAACAAAAAAGATAGCCGAATTGGTCGAGACATTCTTTGCATGCGATATTTTAGGCTTCGTACAGACGAGCAGCACTCACTTTCCTGTCAAAAGTGGCATCTGTAGCTACCGCTATTGTTTGACCGATTTCGTTGTTTTTACGTTTGCGTCTACAGAGCAGCCGAAGCAACAGTGTTTCTTCCTCGAAATTCATTTTGTTACTGTCTGTCTCCCTTACAATAACAAAGTTCGTGTTGGCGCGCAGCGTGTCGAATACTGCAGCTTTGTTAACAGTAGCAGTTGGCTCTGTCGACAGCTGAAGTTGGCTCGTTGACAGCAAAGTGCTGCTCGTCTGTTTGACGCCGAATCATTTGCCACATGTACCTATGAGTGGATCTTTGTTTAAGATGAGATGTTTAAAATATCATGTTGGGCAAGGCATTACACAATTTTATTTGAAATTAGTTGAAAACATCTATTATATCAACTAAAAAATCTTTTTTTTTAAGTATTTATCTTGATATAGAATATTGAACAATGACACCAACACCGCAAGAGCAGTTAACCTCAGTAAACATCGAGACGTCACAGCAGCTAGATGGTAACAAGATTGTCATCTCGGGCATGTCGGGGCTGTACCCGCAGTCACACAATCTGAAGGAGCTAGCTGATATACTGTACAATAAGGTAAGGTCATTCCTCCCGCGTACGTGCCATCTCTAGCTCTGAGGTGAACTTCTTACAGTGATGTTTCCTGAGTGCTATGACATGTCCTTCTTCAAACGAGGTTTGAAGAGAGCTATTCTCTTAAGGTAGGCAGCGGCCTGGCTGTGCCTCTAGCATTGCCAACGTCCATGAGCGGCGGTAACCACTTACCATCAGGTGGGGCGTCTGCTCGTCTGCCATTTTAGGCAATAAAAAAAAAAGAACAATTATTTATTTTGTCTTTTTAGCCTAGTATTTTTTTACACGACGGCCCAAAAAAGGAGTGTTGTGTTTTCAGGATTCAAATCAAAATCAAGTTACATAATAAAAATAAATAATTGAAAAATTAAAAAAAACAAGATTATTTATGTGTTAAAATAAAATTTTGATCGCAGTCTAAGAGACGGAGACTATACTAGTTAAGACAGGATTCCACTGTGGGAGTACACAATTAACAAAATCCGTACTGAAGTTGATGTAGGTACATTGTCTCATCATCATTTCTCATTTGTATTTATGGTATTCATCCTATGACGTCTCATCCCATTTTTCTTAACTAGTATTTCTAACTCAATCCATTACCTTATTTTAATATAATTATTTTCTTAATTCAACCCAAATTCATTACCCGCCCGAAGCAAATAATACCCACAAATCACATACACAGAAATCTTACATTTTCTTAGGTCGTTTTCAATAGGTTGAGCTAAAAAAAAAGGAATACTGATGGCAGGGAGGATTTTATATAATTACTAAGATTACCCATTTTATAAAACTGTTAAGGTGAACCCGGTTACTTTACAAGAGAATAGATGGCACTACAAACACCCAGAGCTGTCAGACTACGTGGGCATGGCTCCAGACATAGATCGTTTCGATGCTCAGTTCTTTACTGTGTACTATCGACTCGGACACTACATGGATCCTATGTCGAGGAAAATACTTGAGCAAACATATCAAGCTATATACGACGCCGGTCAGTACTATTATTATCTATTAGTACCTATATACCTAGCTTTGATTTCAATCTTACTTTATTATAAAATGTATTAGTTGGAAAATATTAGATTTTTGAACTTATAAAAAGGTATACTACGGGTCACCGGAACGTATCCTAAAAACGTCTCGATCTTATGAGTAAGGCGGGTGGACAAACAGTGCAAACTGTAATTCGTGGATTTTTGCCGTGACAATTCCTGAGGTATATAATAAAGCTAAAAGCTAGTTTAAAATAAAGATTGTTCTTCAGAATAATTCTATATTTCAGGTTTGAGTATAGGGCATCTTTACGGTAAAAAAGTTGCAGTATTTATCGGTAGTTCATTTTCTGATTCGGAAAGTAACGGTTTCGTCAACACTGTTTCCAAAATGGGTTTAGGAATATTAGGGTGAGTAATAAGATTATTCTGTAATTTACAGTTAAATTTTACATAATATCTGATTTATTTACTCTTTGTTATCTTTGCAGGACAAGTAAAACAATGTTCGCAAATCGTATATCGTACTGGTTGAACCTCAAAGGACCCTCGTTGTCTATCGATGAGGCTGATTGTAGTTCTACATGCGCTCTGGAACAGGCTTATTCAGCAATTCAACGTGGTGATTGTGAAGCAGCTATTGTTGGTGGAGCGCACTTGTGTCTCTATCCACACTCCTTTATCCACTACGGCCGGTGAGCGTATTTTGAGGATTTCTATATTGTTTGTGAATTTGTCGGCCATAGAATATAATACAGGATACTAACTTCTCTCATAAATACAATGTATTTGATTGCTAGGGGCCCGATGCTGCTAACCGGCAATATGGCGCGTTTGACTTAGTAAGCTCAGTAGTAAGCCAATCACAGCTGTTGAATGAGACCATGCATCGGCTTGTCATTGTATTACGATTGTGTTAACAGGATCGGGCCCCAGGTTACCTGCTCGTTCAAGACCCAAATAATTAGTATATACTTTAATTATTATATTCTAGGCTAGGAACAATATCTAAAGATGGCAGAACGAATTCATACGCTGAAAACTCGTTCGGTTTCACTGTATCTGATGGTCTTGGTGTACTGATTCTTCAGAAATCTAAAGATGCATTAAGGTAATATTTTCTAATGAGATTATGAGATGTTTAAGACTAACATAGACTCAAAATATTTATTTCAAGCAAGTAATTGAATAATAACTATAAATTATTGTTATTATTTTATAAAGAGATCATAAACACTTTTCTATCTGATTTATAAAAGATTCAGAACAACGTTTATATGAATCACGATTTTTTTAGATGCTATGCAGAGTTAGTACACGTTAAAAATGAATTTGTATCTGTGGTGAACAATGAGACAGGACCAAAGTACGGCTATTGCCGCGATCCTCAAAGTTCCGCTAACTTCATAAAAGATTTCTACAAAGAGGCAAGAGTATCACCTGAGGAAGTAGAATATGTGGAAGGATATGGTACAGGTAAGGCGTTTGTTTGTTGATAATATTAATAGAAATAATCAAAAGTTTTTCAAAAACGACTGAAAATCTATACAATATGAATTTTATTTTTAAGGTGTTCCCGATGCTGATATAACTGAATTGGAAGCTATTGAACAAGTATATTGTGATAAGAGACAGGAGCCTCTTCTAGTAGGTAGCGTAACGTCAAACGTTGGTGTTACTGAAGCTGCATCAGGCATTGTTGCTATTACTAAGGTTTGCACATCTTGACTCATATGCCGTCGAACCAATATTGATTTAATAGTTGTTGATTCTTAGTTTTCAAGTAAAAATATTGTGTTTACGAGTCTCAGATTTATTCACTATTAAGGATTAACATTTTAATACATGTAGTATGTAAATATTATTTAAATTTATCTGAGCGCCGATAACGCGATCAATTGCAGTTGATCTTATGGTAAAAGTTCTTCGTAGGTTTTGTTGGGTTATCACAAAGGTGAGCTTGCTGCCAACCTCAACTGTGAGAGTCCACGAAAAGACATAGCCGCGCTACGTGACGGACGCATGCGCATTGTCATCGAACATCAGCGGTTCCACCGCAAGTACACCGCTATCAACGGTATTTCTGTCACCGGAGTCAACTCACATGTGCTGCTTAAGGGCCATTATAAGCCTAAGGTTGTAAATTGTTTTATTATAAAACGTAATCCATTACATAAATGCTTGTCCCTGAAAATTAATATAATCAAACTAAAGAACTATTCTTAATCAAATCCTTCTAACATGTCCATCCCGTTTTTGGAGATATGCAAAAATCATGTGCCAATATTAAATACATTTTGTCATATTTGGCGATACACGATACCTCGACGATTTCGTACTGTAATCTGTTTTTGTATCTCGGATTGGAGCGATGTACTTTAATAATTTTATACTAAACTAGCTTTTGCCCGCGACTTCGTCCGCGTAGATTTCGATATTACATAGACCTTTGTTTTAAGTGCAATTCATGAATTCCACAACACCCCAGTACAGGTGTTGAATTTCATTTAACGTCAATATAGATAACATTTTCGTAATCAGCGTCCCTAAAAACCTTGAAAACGACATCCATATCAATTTCTAATAATTTTCATACCTATTTCATACCTTAGGGTAAGTTTTTCAAACACCAAAAACAACCCATCAACTCACTTCTTATTGCGTATTATACGTCCATAAAAAATAATGACTAAGTACTTCGTTTTCAAACGTCTTTATCACAATTTCATCCCCTTTGGGATAGAATTAAAAAAAAAGCAACGGACACGTATTTGTGTTTTTGATCACATGTATAAGGTTCCGAACTGCCTTGGTGGCGCAGTGAGAAGTGTATACGACTGCTGTGCAAGAGGTCCCGGGTTCGATTCCCGGGTCGGGTAAAATGGAATTGGGCTTTTCTATCATGAAGTTCCAGTATTGAGATTTTCCCGGAGTTTGGTAAGTAAATGTGTTTGATAATATATATAATACTCACCCCCTATTTCATGGGACCAATCATATAACTTGAAAAACAAAGACCTGTATATTTAATATTTTAGCCCCTGAGTAGGTGATGGGCCCTATGAAAAATATTAAAAACAATATTTTAAGTTCTTATCCCAATACTAATTTGCAAAACGTTAACTTCAAAAGAAAGATCTTTTCATACAACGTTTCATCCCCAATTTTACCCTTCCAAAGCCACCCTTGTCAAAAATATTGATGAGGGTATTTTTTATTTTGATAGTAGTACCCCAAAACAAATTTTCAAATCTATAACTTAAAAAACAAACAAGTTTCATACAATCGTTTTTATACCTTTTTACCCCCTTAGGGGTTGAATTTTAAAAAACCCTTTCTTAGTACATCTCAAGATATTAGGACAAACACACCCTCCAAATTTCAAGTCGCTACGACCAGCGGTTTAGGCTGTGCGTTGTCTGTCAGTCAGTCAGTCAGTCAGTCAGGATAAAGCCTTTTATAATATGTATGGATTACTTTTAGTTATAATAATATAAAGTTTAACTTAATTTACAGGATTTATCTCAGTATAAATGTTCAATACCGCACTTAGTCGTACTATCTGGGAGACAGGAGTCTGGTGTACAAAAGATAATAGATAGCTTGAAATCACGCCCTGTGGATCCTGAAGAGTTGGCATTATTGTACAATATACATTCAAAGAACATCTCCGGACATCTGGGGAGAGGATACGTCATACTTGGTACGATATTAATATATTACCTACTATATTATTCTTCAGACTTTGAACATGTAATTTGTACATCTGTTAATATCCTCTGTAAAAAAATGTCTCTAATAAAAACGTAAGTATGAAACTACAACATCATGTCAAAAGATTGATATCATGATGAAGCTTAAAAAATGCAATTTTATTACATTTACTTGGAAGAATAAAGATATTGAAATATAGGTACATAACTTGAACTTATGATAAGGGTGTTTTTGTTGATTTTGTCGATTGTTAACATATTAATGTAACAATCACAAATAGAACAAAAAGAATTAGCTACTTAAGTAAGTGCAGCCGTTTTGAAGTGATGCCAGTAGGTAACCTTTTAGCGATTTTCTAAAATAAATATTTAAACTACTTACTTAGACAAAGATGCGCACAACAACACAGTGAGTGTGTGTGAGAAGGTTGAATACTTCGACGACGCCAAACGTCCGCTGTGGTTTGTGTACAGCGGGATGGGCTCACAGTGGGCCGGCATGGGCGCGCAGCTCATGCGGATTCCAGTCTTCGCTCGTGCTATACAACGGTAAATATTGTAATTGTTATTATATCATAATTCAATATGTACGTCCATCTATCTAACAATACACACACACACACACACATAAATACGTAAGAAATGTACAATTTTACTTTATTTAGTTCACCCATCACACGTAGTCGTGTTCATAAAATTTATCATTATCAATGATATTATTGTTTTATCCCCCTTTGTCTCTATATAAAATCGCACATGGGGAAAGACAATATATAAAAACTTAAAAAGTTATTTTGTTTTGCAGTTGTGACCAAATACTGAGACCGATGGGTCTCGATATAGTTAACATAATTACATCTCCAGATAAAACAATATTTGACAACGTTTTGCACGCATTTGTCGGAATCGCTGCAATACAGATTGGATTAACTGATATTCTACGTGAACTGGGCTTGGAACCCGACGGAATTATCGGTAAGACGTCAGAAGCTTCTATCCGACAGCGACATAATTGTTTACTACAAAAATATATATTAATGTAAATAACTTTATTTTATTAATTCAGGTCACAGTGTGGGTGAGTTAGGATGTGCGTATGCAGATGGTTGTATGACTGCAGAGGAGATGATCCTCGCAGCGGCAAGTCGCGGACAGGTCTCACTAGACACACCACTTATAAAAGGTTCTATGGCTGCTGTTGGCCTTGGATATGAGCAAGTAAGTACAGATTTCAAAAGTTGCATTTATAACGTACGTGCTGTTCACACGACAGTTTTTTATATTTAAATTATAATCTTTATTATTAATCTAGATAGCCCCGATATGTCCACCTGAGATCGACGTAGCTTGTCACAATAGCGCTGACTCAAGTACTATCTCTGGACCTGCTGAAATAATGCGTAGTTTTGTCGCTGAGTTGACTGCTAAAGGGATATTTGCGAAGGAGGTTCCGAGTGCCAACATTGCTTATCACTCCCGGTACATAGCTGATGCAGGTAAGTACACCATTATTCAATATTTCTACTTCTTCTATTATCACGTATTCAACCAAACGTGAAAAACTAATGATAATTTAATTATTTATTATTTTAAAGGACCACATCTACTCACGTTCTTGAGAGAAGTTATCAAGAACCCAAAACGTAGAAGCGAACGTTGGTTATCCACTTCTGTACCACAGGATAAATGGAACGAAATATCTGCACAATATTGCTCAGCAGAATATCATACAAATAACCTGCTGGTGAGTACGAACATGATATTGTTGGACTATCTTTGTTTTCTTAGTAACTTTTTTATTAAGTTGATTATATTGTACAGAGTCCAGTACTATTCGAGGAGACGTTGCGACTGATACCTAGTAACGCCGTACTGGTGGAGGTGGCACCACACGGACTACTTCAGGCCATCCTCAAACGAGCACTACCAACAGACTGTCGACATGTACCACTAACTAGACGTGGACATACAGACAATACACTTCATCTTCTACAAGCTATCGGCGAGTTAGTACCTACTTTTATTTGACGCAAGTAGATAATCAAATATGACTTTATAGATGGACTGGGCACGGATCTTTTCTCTTAATTATTACAAATTTAAACAAATCATTACTTATTTTCTGTCTATTAAAACCTAATCCTCTATTATTCCAATCAACTTATACATTATTTTTCCTTCTTCCCTTAATCATTTACTTACTTACATAATTTGTGGACAATGGTGTTAGATGTGCTTAAAACATTATAATAAAAAAATACTGTTATCATTAGCATTATGTAAATGTTTTGTATCCCAAACAAATAAAATAAAATAGTAACATGCACATTACCTAGATAAAAATGATTGGATTGCAATTTACCAAGTTCCCCGAGCTGGAACTTCTGTTAACTGATTCAGAGATGGATGTAATCTATTCGTATACATGCCATGGAGAATGTATTATAATACGTTGTTAGCTGGACAAAGCAGGTATTCAATAAGTTTATGAGATGAAAACTTTATCCTCATGAAATAGATAATGAAACTTGTGTAAAATTACAGATGTTTGCATTTATTTGTAAGCGTTTAGCGCCAAAATTCATTTGTTGATTGCGCATGCGTGTTGCGTCACGTCCACAGATTATGAAGAAAAAAAATGCATTGTAACCTTCTTGGTCCAGCTGAAGTCGTATAGTAATGGAAAAAACCGGCCAAGCACGAGTTGGACTCGCGCATTGTGGGTTTCGTACGATTATGTATTTTTTTTGTTATTGAAATGTAAGATGTTCGTAGGTAATATTAGGTGTAGTTGAACTATTCCATAATTTTTCGATTAGATCTAATGTTACGTTATAATTTATATAGCAAAGTAATTATTTATGAAGAAAATAATAAGTGACCAAATACCACGATTGATAATTCTTGGGTATAAAACATCGCGAGCCCTTACGAAGCTACGCTTTTTGCTAGTCTACTTACTTTATAAATGAAAATAAGAGATACACTACTATGTATGTTTCGAAGTGACATTAATATATAGGTTATAATTATATTGAATGTTCTTAAAAAATTGAAAATAATGATTTTGTTTTATTGTTCTAGTTTATACACGAGCGGTAATATAGTCAACGTGCAAGCTTTGTACCCGAAAGTTCAGTTCCCAGTATCCACAGAGACACCGATGTTATCTCACCAAGTGGAGTGGATACATACCGAACAATGGTAATATATTATCCATAAAATTTTACCCAAATGAAGTTAAAAAATGTCACCATCTCTCTAATGTTGACTGGCCGGTTGGTCTAATGGTTAGTGACCCTGACTGCTAAGCCGGAGGTCATGGGTTCGATTTCCACCCAGGACAAATCTTTGTGTGATGACCATAAAGGTTTGTTCTGTGTCTGGGTGTAATTTATCTATAAAATGTATGTATTTACAAAAAAAAATGTATTTAAGTAGTATATCAGTTGTTTAGTACCCATAACACAAGCAAATATAATTGCTTAATTTGGGACTAGATGGCGCTGTGTGAATGTGGTAGAATATTATTATTTTCACGGCTATACTTCTCTCTAAGGTGAAGTAAGAAGTATACCCGGTCCTTTTTGAAGGCTAACGCGGGGACACAGGTAGCTCTAGACAAGTGGCAATCGATTCAATCTATCTCTTCTATCGACATGTCTAATTCAAATAAATTGTCTAGTTATCTTTCTACAGTGAAATATAAGTTAATATTATATTGTTTATTTTAATATTTTATATTGTTATAATATCATAAATGTAGGCTAGCTATTAAATAAATGACTTTTGTCGCTTTATATCAATCCAAATATTATACAAGTAAGTACCCATTGAGCAATTAAAATTGACGATTAAAATTTTTAGGACGGTTTCGTCATTCAACCAAGAAAATGTACACAAAACTTCATTTTCCAAGTTTGCGGGATCTATTCATGACGATGAACACAGTTATTTGCAAGGAAATGTTATTCAAGGTAAAAATACTGTTTTCGCTTTACCTGATTATATTCATAATTTGGCCATTTCTAAGTTTGGTAATTTTTATCATTTTTAGGGTTCCGTACCTCAAAGGAAAAAGCGGAAACCCTTATCGGATCATTCCGATGTCCGTCTGTCTGTCTGTCTGTCTATATGTCAATCTGTCAAGAATATTTTTCTCACGCGAACTGAACTTCTCAACGCGTAAAAGTATCGAGCCGAAATTAATATCAAATACTCGAGTCTGCAATCTCTTGGCGCAATAAAACATCAGAGTTCTAAGTAAACGCAATCAAAAGATACAGCCGTTTATATTCCATTTTTGTCACTTATCTTGATGATCAAAAGAGTTGAAACCATAAGGTACTTCCCGTTGACCTAGAATCATGAAATTTAGCAAGAAGTACTATCAAGTTGCACAAATAAAGGAAAAAATCCGAAATCCGTACCCATGTAGTTATATCACAAAATATTAGTACTATATTGGAAGGGGTATATTGTAATAAACCTAAAAACTTGGGTAAGAGAGTGAGAGTTTATTCCGAACTGACGTTACATAAAGATGGTGTAACGTGAATATTAATTCTAAATTATCAGTTACCAGTTACCAACTAATATCTTACATTTAAATCACATTATTATATTACATAGTATTAAATTTGAAGAATTAAACTTTTCAGGTAAAATGTGTTATCCCTTTGCCGCTGCTCTTGTGGCTGTATGGGACACTTTCGCAATGTACTTTGGTGTACCGAAACGTGAAGTGTCAGTGACGATACGTGATGTTCATCTGTTTGCACAGCCGCTGTTATTTGATCAACGAGTACTAAAGTTGGAAGTTGCTCTACACAGGGGTACTGGTCGGTTTGAGGTAAACAGCTTTCTATTTTAAACTTAATCTTTTTTTTCAGGTCTACCATATAATTTTGTCTGTCTTGTTCACACGTTTTTAAGGGTTTCCTTAAAACGCAAATTTGTAAATGGAAGAACCGTTGGAGGCATATCAAATATGTGCCAAATCTTTGTTAGTTCGGAAACTTTTCACACTTATTTGTAGATGTTTGATTATTTTGTATTTATTACGTATACGCAACACGCAAGGCACAACAGGTCGTTACACATGCCCCCTTTTATGTATTTTTTTATGTGATTACCTATGAGTGTTTGGTTACTCTAATAAATCATGCTTTTATGATTTATAATATTAAGTAATTAACACACTTTTATGGCTTTTGTAGATCATGAATGAATGCTCAAGAGTTATATCTGGCTGCATACAAATCAGTAATGAAACACACCGAGGGTTTACATATGCTTACAATGAAAATAAATTAAATAACGACATGGAGCTCGCCTCAGAAGATATTTATCAATTACTAAATGATCGCGAGTACAAGTACAGCGGCGAGTTCCGCAGTATTGAGTGTGCCAGCGCATCTCTCAACGAGGCGGCGATCGTGTGGCGCGACAACTGGGTCACTCTGATTGATGGCATGCTACAGCTGAATGTGCTGAGACAGCCGCACCACGCTGTCTCACAGCCCACACATATTAGAGAAATATGTATCGACGTTAAACAGCATGTAAATAATCAAAAATTTAATCTTGATGACAAAAATGTTATGAAGGCTTTTATAGATGACAAATACGATTTCACGAGGTAAATTCTGAAACTAAAATGACGATTGTATCTAAACAATATTTTTAGTTTTTATTCATAATATATGTTTAACAATTTTAGATGTGGTGGTGTTAGTCTTCGGAATATTAAATTCCGCAATTTAAGTGCGGTTGGTCGGGACCTACAACTAGAATTACTATGTGTTCCTCTCTCTCATATCCCTGATGTAAGTAATTTATTTGCTCAGATACATTGATTCTATTAATTATATATAACATAAAATATTATATGTAAACTCTAGCTAAATTATTTACAAAGAAGAAAACCGGAGTCATCATCACCAGCAACCCATTAAGTCCCACCGCTGGCCTCGGGTCTCCTCTCCTTTAACTAGAGAGCTGAGAATTTTGTTAAAATCTTCTATACATATAAAATGCTTTGTCTTGAATGACTCACTGACTGACAGACGAATCAACGCGCAGCCTAAACCGCTGATTGTGATAATAGAGACCTGAAACTTTGACCTGAAACATGACTTCCGATAAGAAAGGATTTTCCGAAATTCTTCCCGTTCGTGAAAATGGGGGGCAAAGTTTGTATGAAACAACGTAATTCCTAGGTCCAATCTACTTCAAATTTTGCATAAATATTCTTTCACAGAATTGATGGAAGACGTGTTGCGAATCTTGTTGCGAAGTTATCTAGGTACATAAAAGGAGAAACTGCTTGACTTTTAAATCAACGCACAGCCCAAACTGCTATGTCTAGAAGCATCAAATTTCTTACAAAGATTCCCTTTGTAGTAAAGGCACACTAAGAAAGGATTTTCCAAAATTACCACAGGATAGGGAAAAAACAGGGTTTTCATTTTACGTAGTACAGTTTTTGGGTTCGATGTCAAATGGCAAAAAACTGAACCCTTATGGATTTGTCATGTCTGCCTGTTTGTCCGTCCGTATGTCACAGCCACTTTTTTCCGAAACTATAAGAACTATACCGTTGAAACTTGGTAAGTAGATGTATTCTGTGAAGCGCATTAAGATTTTCACACAAAAATAGAAAAAAAAGAATACATTTCGGGGGTTCCCCATGCTTAGAACGGAAACTCAAAATTTTTTTTTGATAAAGCCATACGTGTACATTCCCATACATATCTATGGATAGGTCTTCAAAAATGATATTGAGGTTTGTGCCCCCCCCCCTTGTAACTCCTAAAATAAGAGAATGATAAAACTAAAAAAAATATATGATGTACATTACCATGTAAACTTCCACCGAAAATTAGTTTGAACGAGATCTAGAAAGCAGTATTTTTAGGGTTCCGTAGTCAACTAGGAACCCTTATAGTTTCGCCATGTCTGTCTGTCTGTCTGTCTGTCTGTCCGTCTGTCCGTCCTCGCTTAATCTCTGTGACCGTTAGCACTAGAAAGCTGAAATTTGGGACCAATATGTGTATCAATCACGCCGACAAAGTGCTAAAATAAAAATTGGAAAAAAATGTTTTATTAGGGTAGCCCCCCTATATGTAAAGTGGGAAGTGTTTTTTTTTTTAATTTTAACCCTAATGTGTGATATATTGTTGGAAAGGTATTTAAAAATGAATAGGGGTTTACTAAAATCATTTTTTGATAATGTCAATAATTTCGGAAATAATCGCTCCAAAAGTAAAAAACAAAGCGTCCCCCCCCCTCTAACTTTTGAACTATAAGTTTAGAAAATACGAAAAAAATCTGAAAAGTAGAACTTTATAAGGACTTTCTAGGAAAATTATTTTGAACTTGGATGGAAACAACAGATGGAAACTACAGTTAACCAATATAATTTGGTCCCTGAATCGTATGAGCGCCTATACAATCCAGAGGTCAAGTTTCATTTGCCCGTATTTTTTTTTTAACTTCGTTTACATAATATTTTATTATCCTGAACGTATCTTTTTTCAAACAAAAAAATAATTATTAAAATAGGTTCTCGCAATTCAAAATTACCATCGAAAACTTCTGGCACGTCTAACGGACGGGAAACTACGGAACCCTACACTGAGCGTGGCCCGACACGCTCTTGGCCGGTTTTTTAATACGTTATAAATCGTAAACAGTAATTTACCTGTCATTCAATCAACAATAAATTGTATACTGTCATTCATGCAGAACGCCAGGTACAGGACGTTTTTAAAATAGTAGTAGTTTTCCAACAGGGACACTAACCACTATATCAACAGGCTAGTTTTTTTTACTACTACAGTGGCATGCAATTTGTTTGAAACAAGCTTACGGCGTACCTGATCGTAAGGGGTATCACATGCTTGTTGTCGACTCCTTAAAACCCTTTCCCTCCCCAATTAACTCCGGATGCCATTACTCACCACTACCAATCATTTCAAATATAAATTAAAATTAAGTTCTAAACAGTTCTGCATAAAATATTCATTACTGTTACAGAATATAGGGGTCAACCAAGAACACAAAATATTTGCTACAAATAAAGTACTACAATGTGCACAATTTGGCAATCTAGATTCATTACAGTGGGTGGAACTTCCTGAACTTGAACAATCTGATGTCAATGTAAAGGTAAATTATATTCATTTGCGTGTAAAGTGAAGTAAAGTAAAGTAAAATTTATTAAAGTAATAATGTAAATAGCTATAGTCCGGGATTCCTGGTCCAATTTTTTTTTATTACTTTCAAGCAAATTTTTCGTGGGTAGCTTCATTTCGATGAGACGCCCAAGAATTTCGTATTCCAAAAGTTTGATTGTGGTAGCTAACAGACGTAGCAAGGGTATACCGGACCGCGAATGAAATACCGGGATAACGTACCACGCAATTTGTAGGACAATATGACTGTTAAATTACATAAAAAAATAAAATGTTCAATTATATAATAAATACTCAGCGCGCTTGAACAATGGAGTGCCACTAATAAGCTTGACTTTAACACCTCCAAATGCTACATCATGACTTACGGTCGTTGGCTTCGTCCAATTGAGTACAAATACACGTTATATGACGATCTGATTACCCGAGTCAATACTGTAAGAGATTTGGGAGTGATCTTCGATCGTTGTTTAACTTTCAAAGATCATGTATGCCAGCTTGCCAAAGAATCTTTTAAACGTCTGGGATTTGTCCTACGGAATGCCCACGATTTTCAGAATCCACAAGTTATTCGTCTATTGTACACATCTCTAGTACGGAGTAAGCTTGAGGCCAGTGCCTGTGTCTGGAATCCGAATGTAGCAAGCCAAATATTGATGCTTGAAAAAGTACAAAAAGCATTCCTTAGATTCTTGTATAAAAAGTTGTATTGGTTCTATCCCTTCATGTATCCAACTAATTACCTCTTAGGTTTCCTGGGTTTTAACTCTTTAGAAGTTAGAAGAGGTCTAGATCAGCTCACTTTTACCCTTAAGTCCCTGCGTGGACTGATCAATAGTCTTGAACTCCATGAGTTATTCTGCCGGCTGTACGTACCCAATAAATATGTGGGGCATCGCGAAAACCACCGCCACCTACTTTTCGCGCGGCCTTCTTGCCGAACTGTTGCCAAAGCCCAGTCCCCAGTGTGCCGTACCTTGGATGCACTCAACGCCCTCCTTACTATCTATCCTGAAAGTGATGTGTTTGCTGATGGATGGATCGAAATAAAACGAGTATGCCTGGTATTTTGTGAGAGAAGGTACATGAGGATATCATCAATACCAGCGTAATTATTTATAATATTTTGTTAATTTATATAATTTTAAAATATAGTTTTAAGTTAATTAATGTAACTGGATTAAACCGTTTTAATTAACTATAAATAAATAAATAAATATTAAGTAAGTAAAAAAAATATGGTCCTACAAAATCAATGGTTTGATCGAAGGACCCTTCCAACTTGTATCGACAACGAGGTCATCATAAATGATTACTAACTAGCTGATTTTTTTTATTTTTACTTACTTAATATTTATGTAATTGAACAGTCATACGTTATCCCGGTATTTCCATACCGGTCCGGTATACCCTTGCTACGTCTGTTAGCTACCACAATCAAACTTTTGAAATACAAAATTATTGGGCGTCTCATCGAAATGAAGCTACTCACTAAAAATTAGCTTGATAGTAATAAAAAAAAAATCAGGGATCCCGGACTAGTATATATAAAGACAAAATTAATGATTAGCCTGTACTAGGTAGTAAAATCTGTGCTACAGGCGGTCTAATGACGGTTTATGAGGCCATCAACATAGTTTGGTAGTTTATTAATCGAAAAACTTTATTACTTAGGTTCACTTCGCTGGACTCAACATGTTGGACGTAAAGAGAGCCGCTGGAGTAACATCATGTGGATCTAACATGTATGGCATGGACTATAGTGGAACTACTAACCGGTAAATTAATTAATGTTTTAAATGTGATTCTTACAATAATTAATTTAATTCTTCTGATATAAAATTTAAAGATAAATTTATTGGCTCATTGAATGAAGCCTAAATATTTCTTTTTTAAATGATATAGATACGTTTTTTATATTCAAATACAAATAACATTGAACAATCGTTTTCTTCTATCTCCAATGAACAGCGGAGAGCGTGTGATGGGTATAGTGGCGGGCGGCGCGGCGAGTAGTCAGGTGCGCGCGCAGCCGGAGCTGCTGTGGCCGGTGCCGGCGCACTGGAGCCTCGAGGACGCCGCCACTGTGCCGCTCGCATATGCGCACGCATTTTACGCCCTGGTTAGTATGATTTTGTAATTGTATTGTGTTAAATCAGTTTCATCTTCACAAATATAATCAAAATATTCTGAAATTACCATAACGCTTACTACTATCAGGTATTTACAAATTGATAGATTAATTGAAACTATCAACCACTTCTGACTGAACCTATTTAATGCTTGAAACTAAAATTACTTTTATTCGTTCAGTGTTAAAAAAATTACAAATATATATAATATTTTAGATAATAAAAGGTCGCCTAGAGCCCCGCACGAGCGTGCTGGTACATGGAGGTACGGGTGCTTTAGGACAAGCGGTCATAGCCATTGCGCTGGCGCACGACTGTCAAGTGTTCGCTACGGTCGGCGATCTTCATAAAAAACAGTTCTTACGAAAACGTTTCCCTCAAATTAAAGGTACAAACAATATACCTATTTACAAGTTATTTCACTTAATATTGTACTGTTCCGTTGACATAATAATTGTAACTATAAATTACAGATGAGCACATTGGGAACTCGCGAGACATCAGTTTTTCTGACTACGTGTTGATGGCTACTAAAGGCCGGGGATGTAAAATAGTTATAAGTTGCGTTAAAGGAGAATGTAAAAATGTAAGTATCTAGCTTTATTCTACAGTTGCTTTATATACTTGTAAGTAATAAATAAACAAAAACTATTCGTTGCGGTTTGTTTCAGTTTTCTCTTAAATGTTGTGAATCTTATGGCGTACTCATAGACTCAGTTCAAATACAAGAACGTGACAATTATGAATATGGAATGTTCAACATGACGAGAGCGAGGTCATATTTGCCGATTGATTTTTCATCTATTTTTACAAATAACAATTATGAAGAACTGAAAGTAAGTGTACAGTATTTTTAAAGATTTAGATTTGCAAAGATTGAGACGATACAAGATAACATGATTTTTTAAAGCAAAAACAAGAATAGTTAGAAATCTTGTACACTCAAAGGCCAACCACGAATTTTGTATTGTTTTTGGCGAAAAGGTGCTGATTCGAATCACGGAATTGGTTGCAGTAGCGTGCAATCTTAGCTTCTTTGACCAAAGTGTCTCCTGTTAGACAGATTCAGTTAGACTATTGCATGGGACCTAATATGGCTGGATAAATATGGGTGTGATGCACTACTGCCTATCTTTTCGGAAAAAAAGCCCGTGACACTATCTTTTACTTATGATTCAAAGAATCTACAAATGATGGTGAGCGACGGCATAGCGGCCGGGTACGTGGTGCCACTCTCACGCGTGACGTACGCGCCGCACGAGGTCGCGCGCGCCTTCCGACTGTTGGGAGCGAGCCGACACCGTGGACGAGTACTGCTGCGGATGTGTGACGACACCACACAAGTACAACACAGGTAGCTTTACGTTAGCTGTATTATGTGCTTATATTTACTATAAAATCATTACCTTATTGTAACGTACTCGTATTTATGTGAATTTGCAGAATATTCTGTGATCCTGATCAATGTCAAGTTTTATTCTGGGATAACGATGTCGTTGGAGCTCGACTAGCAGAAAGACTTATCACTCGTGGAGCTAGAAAGTTATACATTCATTGTACTGAATTATCAAACTATCAACGTTTGAAGTTGAGGTAAACTTTGGCGATAATAGAAGATTAAGAATTTCATAACATTACGAAGAATATAAATAATGTATAATAATATTTCTTTTTTAGAATTTGGCAGCAACACGGTGTTCATGTGGTCGTTTCTACTGAAGACTTCACGGAAAGTAAAATACAGGCTTCTATATTAAATAGTGCAAAGAGTTTGGGTAATATCGAGGGTATTTATATGCTCATAACAAAGCCAATCACTGAAATGAACATCACAAATATTTTAACTATTCTGAACAACCTCGATGATATGTCAAGAGCATTGTGTCCTCAAATAAGGTAATTGTTTGTACAGTTAAATTGAAGTAATATTTTCTCAATTTTAAAGCTTAAAATTAAATGTATATCATATATGATTTTATTGCAGATACTTTGCAGTAGCGTCTACAGTTAAGTTGATAGGACAAGATTTTTGCTTGTCTAGAGCCAAATGTGGATTGCGTGCAACATATTTAGATTTATCTACTTTAAATGAGGTAACTTAGCTGAACGTTTAATGCTTGAGGATTTTTTTATACGAGTTTATTATAATATTTTTGTTTTACAGGAAGAACTTGTTGATGGTCGCCTTGTAACTGAATTGACTGAAAAAGCCTTGTGTAGTGGTCATATAGAACTAGTTGCTCAGAGAAAAAATAAACATACAACTTCACTGTTGAACCAAATAGCTGCCCTAGCTGGTAATATAAAAAAAAAATTAAAAAAAATCTAAAAAAAGATATGGCTGAAAATTAAATGTAAAGTAATTTATGTAAAAATGAATTACAAAATAACAAAATCCATTTCAGATATACATATTCCACCAAACGCGAACACAAATGCTACTTTGCAAGAATTAGGTGTGACGGAGGAACATTCACAATCGATCAGTACATTCTTAAACGTCACTTACAACATATCGTTGGATGAAACACATATTCCACTTCTAACCATTGATAAGTGAGCAATCTTTAAATATTATTTTTGTATAGAATTTTTCGCGTGTAATATATTCATAATATTAAAGAGGACAGATTTGTATTTTTGTATTTAACGAGTAAACTTAAAACCTACTGGACCGATCAAAAATTCATATTTATTTACATGTAAAGAGTATAGATGTTTAGATTATTATTAAATTAAGTACCTTTGATTTAGCATAAACCATTTTACAAATCTATTTAATTTTTCCAGAATAAATCAGCTAGAAAACTTTGTGAGGGAGGCTGCAGAATTAAATGTAAAAGGGTTGTCAACATTTTTCACAATTCCTCCTTCTGATGAACTTGTAGGAACAATTGATTTTGTATTATTGTCCACAAAATTTAATGAAAATCTATCGGTGAGTAATTACACACAAGATACCTTTGGCGTGCATCCACAGTAAGAAATTAATAATAGTAAAAGAGTATTGAAAGTGTCCTGAAAATACCAAAGTCAATTTGAATATTAACAAATTGATCGTATTAAAAAGCGTACAGCACGGTAAGACTTTACCTACTATTAAAATTAAACGTTTATTGTTTTATAACATTTAGGCGGACGATTTATCTCTCAGTGAGCGATACCTGTGCATAGTGCCCGGTATGGAAGGTCACCACAAGCGGTTCAGTGGTCTGTGCGAGCGCCTCAAGCTGCCGGCGCTTGTGCTGCAGCCGGGACTTGATCATCTCCATGAGACTGCGCGAGAAACTGCGCAGAGATACTACGAGGTAAACGTTGCTATAGTCCAAAGAGGTGTGATAGATTTTGCTAAAAATGTTGTTGGATAAAAAAATCTTTGTTTTATCTCATTCAATTAATTTTAAAATCAGTCTTAACTATCAGTTTAAATAATAATTGCATGAAAAGATAAAACCACAAACATGTAGTGCATGTTGCAGAACTGGATTATCATCATCTGCACACTGTAAAACAGGCATTTGGAATTTGACAAAAAATGAGCCATTTTATATTCACAATTTACATATTTTTGAATTTTTGATTTACTTATTGACTGACCTGTTGGTCTAGTGGTTAGTGACCCTGACTGCTAAGCCAGAGGTCGTGGGTTCGATCCCCACCCAGGACAAATCTTTGTGTGATGAGCATAAAAGGTTTGTTCTGTGTCTGGGTGTAATTTATTTATAATATGTCGCCGTTCCCACCGAATAATACCGTAATCGTAAAATCTAAATTTTACAGGAAAAATAAAATACGGATTTTGGCTTCTAACTTTTTACTAGGTTTACATAGAAAAATCATTTATATACCAAAAGATAGGTCATTTTTTCTTAGATATTGTGATATATTTAAAAAAAAATATTATTATACTAGATTGAAGTTATAAGCTAAAATGTATATTACCATAATTTGAAATAGAATCTTCATCCGTAAAGCAACAATACGATTTTATTCGGGTAAATTATCGACAGTGAGCTACACATAATAGTTGAATGCGATCTTATTCACTGTTTTGTCGCAATGTTAACTGACTCAGTAATGAATTGTTACCATAATATTCGGTGATTATACAAATGAGATGAAAATTGTAATATTTATTAACGATAATATTCCATGTCAAACAAAATAAGTTTCACAATTGTAAAAATTTAATACCGGATAGTCCATATTGCAAAATAAAAGGTAATTAATAATCGAATTCTTAAAATAAACCATGTCCTACATTGTTTTAGGGGCTTTTTAATAAATGTATGGAAAAATAACATAAATGAAACATAATTATAAATTTAATATTCATTTATATTTATATTTCAGTGCCATTTAGGCATCATCTATGTCTGACCCATCAAAATCGACTGAATTTACTGTTAAAAATGTCTGCAACATACAAGATACTTCTAAAAACCATGGTAATGATTACATATAGCTTCACTAGCACACAATGCAAGTAAATCATCAAACACAGGCTTAGAAATGGGGATAAGTTGGTGGCATATCTGTGTCAAGTTACCGACCATTGTAAATTCCAGAGGATTTTTCGGTTGCCGCCCATGTTTTGATTTTGCAGGATCCGGGTCAGTGTACAAGTCGAAATATTCTTCCCCAAAATTACATTTTAATTGTTAGACCACTTTTTCATGAGAAAATTTCTCTATTTTCCTTTGCCCACGAAAATCTTAGGGAACCTAGGTCACAAGCAAAGTCACCTTGTCTTTACCAAGGGAGCTAAGTTTACGAAGGGCCTTGTGTATCTCTATGCCAGTTTTTTCCAGAGATGAGACATTTTAAATCACAGTAGTTTAAATCTTAAGATGTAAATAATAACTTATTCTTTATTGCGCGTTCAACACTACATTCACCCTCACTTGGACTATGACCCGTAAAAAAAACGATATTAGAAGATGGTATATTAGGGCTTAAAGGTACATGGCAACATAAATCTATTTTTGTTCTTTCCAGCACAGCCATCAGTATAAAATGATTTGTAATAAACAGCTTCCAATTTAGTTTGCTTTAGTTTTTTGCAATAGAAAGGTGCCAGACATGTATTGTCAACATCCTGACTTAATAGGTGTGTTAAAAATTGTAAAAGATATTAGCACATTTAATGTAAAATACATAACTGAGATTAAGGCTTTTCTAAATCAAAAACAGCGACTGTAGTATTTCTTGAATTAACCGCAACATTTTCCTTTCTTTTTATCTAACGTACCAACTTTATTATTATATTCCATTTTATTATTATAAAATAGCTTTTCAGCATCTTCAGCTTGTTCATACAGAGAGCAAATTGTACACAAATCCTTTTTGGCTTATAAAAGATTAGTTGTATCCCGTTTTATAAATAGTTATAATAATGGTAATTACATTACCGAAATTAGTCTTAATTTTTGTACCCGAATAAGATCGTAATAACAGTTTGCTGTAAAAGATGAGACATTTAAAAGTGAGTAATAATCTATTACGGTATAAAACTGTGATTTTATTTTTAGGCGAATAGTACAGTTAAAGTCATTACAAAATGACTATCTCGAAAAGTACTCGTACGAATATTCTGAAAAAAATTCACAAGGTGTAATCAATCCTCTAGAACAATAATTCCCAATAAAAGCACTTCTATAGTAATAGTCGATTACGATATTATTCGGTGGGAACGGCGATGTATGTATTTACAAAAAAAAAAATGTATTTAAGTAGTATATCAGTTGTTTAGTACCCATAACACAAGTAAATATAATTGCTTACTTTGGGACTAGATGGCGCTGTGTGAATGTGGTAGAATATTATTATTATTATATTATTATTATTTCTCGATCCTCGGCAGATTCTCACGAAAAGAACAAAAGTTCACGATAACTTCCACATATTGGGCTACGAAAGTGGTATAGTTGTGGCACTAGAATTAGCGGCAATACTTGAAGATCAAGGTGATTTTTTATTTTTGTTTTATGTGTACCTAATAATAATAAAAATAATATTTTTCCTATAAGAAAAGTACCCTTAAACGTCCCACTGCTGGGCATGATGATAATGAATGAGGATAACAAACAACTATGGATATTTCATATTTGTATTTCAGGTTTGACAGGAAAAGTATTTTGCCTGGGACTTGCTCCAGACGAGTTGCAAGCGGAGCTTGAAGAGGAACTCAGCGATCTTGAGACAGAGGAGCAACTGCAGGAGGCGGTGGTGCGTCACATGTTCAAACTATTGGCGGGTGAAGACACGACGGCACTAGACAAGGCGCTGCAACAAGCTGCCACGTGGTCACAGAAGGTGGACACGTGCGTGCGCTACTTACTAGGGCGCATGTCGCACTCGGCCCAGTACGCGCGCGCACTCATAGAGGCAGCGCTGGCACGTATCGAACAAGTGCGACGCTACAGTCCTGCGGCGTACTCCCTGCGCTCTCAGCTAGTGCTACTGCGCGCTGCCACAGCGCATGCGCCGCAACATGCCACAACACTGCAGCAGTACACACAACGACCACTCGTAGTGCACCAGCTTCGATCTCCTCTGTCTCATGTGTTGAACGATACGCAATGTCCGTCTCTTGTAAACAGATATCTGGATGATGATTTAAGCGGATAACTGATGCGAACAATATCGTCAGCCAGATAAAGCTATTATTATAAAAAACTATTTATTGATACCTTTATTATTTTGTATATCCATATTCGTTATGTTTCGGCAAAACTTGAGTTTAGTGTTTAGCCGATATTATGTAACTGATTCTAATTGTTTATCAGTTTATGATATGAAATGTATATGGAAGAGTAAGAGTTTATGTAACACTGCTTTTGAGGATAAATAAAATCTTTCATTTTGATTATTAACAATTTTTTTTACATTTGTAAATAGGGTGTTCAATTAATTTATAAATGACATACATAGGGATAAATATAGCTGTCCTTAAAAAAAGTAGGTGTATGTAAACAGCAATTTCATGATGCCATCAGGAAAATGGCTTTCGTCTTTAAACTAAACTGCACTACTAACTAAACTACAAAACTGAAAATATTAATGAACTCGACTATGTCAACCATGAATGTTGGCAAAGCTCACAACACCGTAGAATGATGTTGTGATGACTGCGTCTAATCATCAGACGATACGCTTAATAATCCTTCGAGCTAACGTTCTTGTTTGTTACAGCTCCTGTATTATATATTCATAAATATTAATTCAATTTAAATAATCATTACTTAATTTGAATTAACTGTTTATGTAATAGTTTATGTAATAACTGTTTATATATTTATGTGAATTTTAATTTAAAGTAACTTTTGAGGATGGATTATTTACCGAGGTAGGTACGAAGTTCGTGCTCTATGCGCCATATCTCAAAAATAGTTGGGAATTTGGAAACGTACGTGTATTCCTATAGATGTGTCAATTGAATTTTGAAGATTGGCATTCGCAATGACTATAAATAAGTCTCAAGACCATAAGATTTCATAAAATGAAACAAACTTGGTGTTTTGATATTTTTATTCGACGGCCAAAAAAAGAGGGTAATGTTTTTATAGGCAGTCATCGTTCACAGTGCTCAATTCCTCTTTTATTCATATACCACATCCCCACACACTTACACTAAATTAAATATTTATATGGCAAAACAACGTTTGCCGGGTCAGCGTCAGTGTCTAGTGTAGCTATAATATAAACTGTATTGACATTTAGTTAAAGTTTTTTTTTGGATTTTCATGTAACCGGAATAGTAGACTACACATATTTGCATTGAATACCCTAGTTTTTGCATATCTAGCTGATTAGCATTTGAGATTATGTAATGTCCCTTTAATACTTGACCTTTATGCTGATGCTTGCGTCGTCAATTGTTTTAGTACTTTAAGTATGAATAATAATAATATAATAGTAGTAAGAACTTGAGTTCTTCATGGTTATATTTTTCTTTTTAACCGTTTGGGCAATTAGCCCCTTTAACGGGCCAGTTGGGAAAAAAATTTAATCCACCCCGATACTATCAACCCCGTCTTTTAACGGGGTGAATGGCACAGACTAAGTAGCATACGCCCCGGTAGTGTTTACAGCGGGGTAAATAGAATATTATATTATATCTCAGAATAAGAAAGCTAGACGCTTTTTAGATATACAATAATTAGGAAATATGAAAATTAATCAATCTGACGTTGAACTCTCTAATAATTATATTATTGCTCTCTCTTTCTAACTCATTTCAGTTTCCATAGGTAAACAAAAAATACACTTTTTTTGTTAATAACAATAACGCAACATCTTATTTAAATCTCAAATTCAAAAGGTCATTTGGGGGCGTGCCGTTCGGCCATATTGTGCTCCTGAAAGTTGGTAGGAATAATTGAGTAGGTACTTCAAATGTAATGTTTTAGTTGTTATTTATTGAAAATAAATAGTGAAAGCAAGTAATTTTTAAATTGGCTAAGGACGAGTCGGACTCTTGCTCTGAGGGTTCCGTACGAATATGACTTTTTATATTTTTTTGTGATTAAAATGTATATAGGTAGGTAACGGTAAAGATAAATGGAGTAGAAGAGTAATAGAATGGTATCCCAGAATGGGGAAAAGGAAAAGAGGCAGACAATACAGGAGATGGAAGGACGACCTTGATAAAACAGCAGGAAAGTTATGGACAAGGATAGCAAAGGACAGAGCAAGATGGAAGGAATTGGAGGAGGCCTATGCCAGGGGGCACACAGACATCTAATACATAGGTACTATAGCGCTAGCAATATACAAAAATAATATACATACTAAAATTGTTTTAAAAATTAGTCATAAATGTCAAAAAATGTCTGAATAAAAGGCTTATTTATTTTTATTTATTAGGTAGGTAACGGGATAGCTACGAGTATAAGTTCGGATAAATATTCACGTAAAGTGTCATCTATGTAACGTCAGTCTGGAATAAACTCTATTCTAATTTTTTACGCGTATCATTTTATACCTCCTGAAATATATTACAGTGCACAGTGATGTCTAAACCCTCTCAGCTCTCTAGATAGAGGAGAGAAGACCCGAGCCCAGCAGTGGGACATTAATGGATTTTTTTTTTATTTTTTTATACTACACCACTAGAGATGGGTTAATAGCCGAATGCTTTGGGTTATTATCAATTATTATCCATAAGTAGCCATTAATAGCCTTGCAATGGATAATAACCCTGCTATTAACATATTGATGAAAAAATTAATGTTTTTCTTTGTGTTACTCTAAAATCTGTGGGTGTGAACATAAATTGGTTGCGTGTACGCAGTGCGATACATTATATTGCTATTCTTTTTATTTATTTTCAATTTTTATATGTGCAAAAGTGTTAAGAATGAAATAAATAGATACATATTTTAACCGACAAGTAAAAATGTACGCATAAGATAATAGCTCGTTTCTATGAATAAAGTATAACAACGGAAAATACCCGGGCGGTTAGTGCATGCATCCCCCCGGACACACCCCGCAAAGATTGTACTTTTCGAGGTGCGGGGATGCGACGCTTCCTCGCGCTATCTCTTTCTGCCACTAATATTTATTCGTGCCAGAAAGAGACAGCGCGCTTCGTAACTGATGAATGTGTGTGTGTGTCGTATAGGTAACTAACTGCACTACAGTGAAGTCAGCATTACGTCGCCTGATGTGTTTCGGTGAAGAAGTCGTTACTCGTGTGATCCTGCGTTGTATTAATCGTAAAATGGTTCGGCCGAAGAACAAACTGGTGTGGAATAATTATGAACGTTTATCAGATAAATCTGTGAAATGTAAATATTGTGATATAGTTTATAAACAAGCTAATTTAAAACGAATGTCTCAACATTTAACTAAGTGTTTTAGATGTCCAGTTGACATAAGAAGTACTTTATCAGAAGGTACTTCAACCCCAAATTCCACCCAGACAACATATCGAGAACAAGGAGAAAACTCAAGCCAACCAAGTATTTTATTTGAAAATCAGCAGACATCAACACCACAAATCAACAATTCTAATGTTTCTTGTGACATGGATATGACGCCTGAAAAAAATCAAGATTAAACATGAAATTTGCAAAGGCAGTATTTGTCACTCGCTGTCCCTTATCTTTACATCATCATACTCTATGGCAGAGTTTTTTGGAAGATTTAAACCCATCATATAAAATACCAGCAAGAAAAACACTTTCAACCACGCTTCTTGAAAACTGTTACACTGAAATGAAGCAGTCCATAACAGAGAAAGTAACCTTAAGCCAATACTTGCACTTACAATGCGATGGATGGAGTAACATCCGTCACGAAGGTATTATAAATTTTATATTATCAACACCGGAACCTACTTTTGTGGAATCTTTACCTACTGCACAATCACGTCATACAGCAGAATATATATCAGAACAAATTATGCGAATCATGAAACAATTTGATGAGAAAAAATTCATTGTCCTAATCGGCGACAATGCCAAGAATATGCAAAAAGCTTTTCAGCTAGTTAAATTGCAACATCCACATATCACAAAGCTGGGTTGCTCTGCTCACATCCTAAATTTGCTTAGCCATGATTTTATTAAAATTGATATTATAGAAAAAGTTTTAAACACGGCAACTAAAGTTGTGAACTCTATCAAAAACCACCAAGTTCTTAGTTCATTGCTTCAGGACATAGAAAAGGGTTCCGGAGAAACACTTAAACTCGCAGTAAAAACCAGATGGAGTAGCCATTTGACCTTGTTACAAAGTTTACTAAGCACAAAAATAGCATTGAAAACACTAGCTATAGATGAGAAAGCCGCACAACTTCAGTCAGATATTAAAAGCAACTTGCTAGAAGAATCGTTTTGGGACCTTTTGAAACAAATTTCATGTATCTTAGAACCGATTGCTGATGCTATAAAAAATTTAGAAGGTGATAAGACCAAAATAGATAAAGTATTTCTCATATTCAAGAATTTAAGGTCACAAATAAACTTTGTTTTATCAGACGTCACAGTTCTTGACCATGATCATAAAAAAACTATTATGAAATTTATTGATAATCGAACTGCAATGGCTATCGAACCAATACACTTGGCTGCTTATTTGCTCAACCCTGCTTCACATGGAATAGAATTAGATGCAGAAGAAGATATAACAGCAATGCAATATATATATGAACTGGGCCAACATTTAAAAATAGACGTCATGAAGGAATTAGCCGACTATAAAGCAAAAGATAACTTTTGGAAGAATCGGTTTATTTGGTCTCAAGTCGATGAAACCGATGCCCTTAGCTGGTGGAAGGGGATTTGCAGTTCCACGAAGCTTCATAAAATTGCAGTTGTTATTTTATCAGCTCCTTACACGTCAGCAGCTACGGAAAGGACCTTTAGTACTCAAGCTGATGTACATACAAAAAAAAGAAATAAACTAACTACTGAACGAGCAGGAAAAATACCTTAAATATCACACAACTGGAATTTGGAAAACAGACCAACAAGAATAGTTACGGAAAGTGACCACGCGGATTATTATTCGGAACCTTCCTCTCCAATATCAGAAATCGGTGGAATATCCTGTGACAGTAATCAACCTGTACATCTAAATACACCAGAAACAGATCCAATAGGGTCCGATCCAATCGATGTACCAGAAGAATCCAGTGTTTCTGGCAGTAATTAGGCTGAAGATTATTTTTGATCAAACAAACAAAAACAAAAAAAAAAAAACGAAAACAAAAAAAAAATAAAATTGATATAAATGACTGATTAAGAATTAAAAAAAAAGTACGACAAGTAAAAAAAAAATATAATTACTAAAAGTTATGTAAATAGCTGATTGAAAATTTGTAAATGGGCCAGATTAGTTTTAAATTGCACATAAATTTACTACAAATTAATATAATGAAAATAAAGACTAATCTGACAGTCCTAAGCCTGAAAACCATGAAGGGAAATTTTCAATCACTAAAATCACATTAACAGCAGGGTTATTAGCCATAATTGGCTATTAATGGCTATTAACTGCTTTTAATCGATTATTATCAAAATTATATTAACCGGATTATTAGCATTACCCAACTATATACACCACCAACATGGTCGGTGCCTATTTTTACTTCTCTTTCATTCCAGTTCTATCTGTTATTCCTCTCGTACTATCATGCCTTATACTTTGTCTTTCTCTTATCCTTCCTCAATCACTCATATCGTGGGTGGGTTTCCCACCTATCTATTCTAATTTAACCTACTTTCTTTATTATTTCTATTTATTCTATTTCTATTTAGGGGGTACTCAATAACTGTACAGGGGGGGGGGCAGCATTGCCGTTGTTTATTTATTTACAGTAATTTATTTACTACCTTAGTTCCCTAAATGTACTTATATCTATGCTTACTTGTCTATTTTACTTCTTTCATGATGACCACCACATACGCAGTATGTGGTGACATCATGATTTGCTTATACTAACCTATTTCTATTGTTTACTATTCTAACAATTTTCTTACAGAACTCTATAAATTTTTCTCTGTTAGAGACAATAATTCCTCTAATAATTTCGGGTAATTTCGTTTTTTCCAGTTTCAGGTCTAGGGTCATCTCTAAGTGATATCTATCTAGGGTAAATATGGGACATTCTAAAATAAGGTGCTCCATCGTCTCCTCGACCTCTGAGTCACACAGGCAAGATGGGTCCTCCTTGCACTTGAAACGTTTCAAGTACGAGGAGAACCCACCGTGTCCCGTGAGGATCTGCGTTATCCGCCCGTCCATCTTTACTCTCCTGACCGTGCTGTAGGCTTCAGCGGCGTCCGGGAAGAACAATTTTGTTCCAGAGGCAGTTTCCTCCGACCGGTATCTCCTATCCCATTTGTCAATCGTCTCCTTTCGGATGTTACGTTTGACGAATGAGACAGGACACCGATCGTAGTCCGGCCTCCTCTTGGTCTTCAGCGCGGCTTCTTTCGCCAGCTCGTCGGCTCTCTCATTCCTTGCCAGTCCAACATGTGCCTTTATCCAAAACAAGGATACATCCTTATTTTGGACCCTGCAGCTTTTTAAGTTGCGTTTGGCTTGGACTGCCAGGGGATGAGAGGAACCAGGGCCGGTTACTGACTCTAGAGCCGCCCTGGAGTCACTGTAAATGCCGGCTGTTTCCTCTTTTTGTGCAAGGGCGATCTCTGTGGCTTTGCACAGGGCCAAGAGCTCCGCCTGGTAGACGGTGCAGTACGGCGCGAGAGCAAGCTTGAGGGCTTTGGTCTCTGCGGCACCTTTCCATATGGAGAGCGCCGCTCCGACCTTGCCCTCAATCCTGCTCCCGTCCGTGTAAATGCGCACAGCGTAGTCGCTGTGGCGTGAATGTTGTTCCTCGTCTACCAGGCATCTGAACTTTAGTTCTATACGCTCCGCGGGGTGCGGGGCCTCCAGGGCGGGTGTCGCCCTCTCGACCTCTCTGTCGGCTAGCTCCATCCTGGGAGCCCCCCTCTTGGCCTCATATAGTGCCGCGGCTTCGCGTACACGGAGGTCAAGGGGGAGGGTCCCAGTGAGCAACAGAGCCGAGTTTAGCGACACCGTCCTGTAGGCCCTACACATTTTTTGTACGAAGCCCCTTTGCACTGTCGCTAGCTGCTTCCGGACTCCATTTTTTTCTGCCGCTGTGGCCCATGCGGCTGCCGCGTACAGCACCACAGGTTCCACCGCTGCTGTATATATGGTCCTTATGATGTCCGGGCTGAGACATTGAGACATTAATGGGTTGCTGATGATGATGTAACTACACGAGTACGGATTTTGATGTTTTTCTTTTACCTGTGAAAGATATATTCTACACATCACCGGAATAAGAATTGTCAACAAAACAACCTATTTGTCTTGTTGAATTTTACAAATTGCTGTAGTATTCAGTACTTTAGTCTTTTATGGTGAAGATATTAACACTCTTGAAAAAGATATCAATGAAAATATTATATTCAGTCGTCAAATGGTTAACTACAAATAATTTGATTACCTAACCGGAATTTACAATGAATGTTATTTCTTTAATTTAATTAGACTTACCAACAACTACTTATACTAATAAATCTTTTACATAATAAAGGACTAGGTATTATTTTTGCAATGGCACCAAGGGTATATTATAAACTGCCCCCTTATTACAAAATATGGACTAAGCATTAAACCGGGTTTAAATTGACAATTTTAAAAACAATGGCTTATATAAATTTAAACCAGGTTTAATGCTTAGCCCATATTTTGTAATAGGTAACTCTGGCCCCCACTAGATTGGATAGTTGTATAGACCAAATCTTAAGCAACATACCAACAGCTTTAGGGGGTATATTACCACTAGAACTCTCTGACCACAACACGGGGCAATTTATTACTTTTCCTAAAGAAAATAAGGGTAACCCTTCATCATTTATATACAAATCTAAAAGGGATTACAACAAAGATAATATTCAAACATTTTTAAACTACCTTCTTGAACTTTCATGGTCCGAATCTTTCTCTGAAACAGATACAAATTTAACTTTTAACGTTTTTCATGACAACTTATTACTATTTTTTAACCTATCCTTTCCTACATATACTATAAAAATTTGTAATAAAATAAGAAAAAAAATATCTTGGCTAACAAAAGGTATAAAAAAAGCCTCACAAACGAAGCGAAAATTACGCCTTGCGAGTTATAAAACTGGTACACAAACGAGCAAATCTCACTATTGTCGATACAATAAGATTTTAAAAAAATGTGTAATGTCTGCTCAGAGATTAAGCAACGAAAAGTTCATACGTACATCCTCCAACATATGCAAGGCATCTTGGAAAGTAATAAATAACAACATTAGACCTGACTGTTCAACTAGAGTTATTTCACAAATTTCTCATAATCAAGAAGCTATAATTGATCCTACAGTAATTTCTAATTTATTTAATGATTATTTTATTGATATGACCAGTACGTCTAGTGATCTATCTAAAACGGACATTATTAATTTTCAACCAAACAGTGCTAGCATGTTTTTATTTCCGGCGGACATATATGAGGTGCAAAAGATAATTGGTTCCCTCAAAGATACACCCGCTGTTGGTTATGATCACTTTCCCACGATGATATTGAAAGCTTGTAAAACACATATTGCGCCAATCCTAACATGCATAATCAACTTATCTTTCACCCAAGGCAAATTTCCTGATAGACTAAAAGTAACCGCTATCAAACCACTGCACATAGGGGTTTTTGGTCCATCTAGGCGGTCAAAATTATTTTAAAGGTTTTTAATACTCTAAGTAGTGTTTTATGGGTAAATATTGCATGAAAGGTAATTTAGAATGATAAATTAGAAAAACTAAATTATTTTTGCTTTAATTTTTTAAATAAAATAACTAAAATTGAAAATATATTTAGTGCGCATGTTCAATGAATCAATAAATATTAACAATGATTATTTACAGTCATTATGACGACAAATGCTACAAAAGCTCTTCATCAGAAGCGTCCTCTGAGTCTCCTGTAGATTCACTTGAATCAGAATCATCACTTTTATATGGTTCAGCAGACACCAACAATTCTATGGCCTCTTTCGAAAAAAGACTTGATTTTTATTTTAGTCTGGGTCTTAAGCTGGTCACTAGGAGATCTGAGCTGAGCAGAAGCCTATTTTAATCTTCAAGGTGTGCAACCTCGACTCTTTCGAAAATTTACGAATTAAGTCAAATTGCCGCCTGGAAAGATCAGCTTCAACAAACATTGATAAAGCATCTAAGCGTGTTATATTTGTTTGATCATCTTTTCTAGACTTTAAAACTTTCTTATATTTTGTGGCTCGCTTCAGGTACTCAACTATTTCTTTTACTTGCTTATTATTTAATAAGCATCTCTCCTACGAGATCGTTGTAATGCTGTCTGAGCAGCATGCAATAAAACGTCTTTATTTAGTGCACCTCTAAGTTCTGCTATTTTCCTTCTTAAAGTCCTCTGACTAGATTCAGTAATACGAGTAAGCTTCTACCCGAACATCTGTGTAACTTTCATGTCTTTCACGTATAGAGAAGGTTCCTTATAACCAAACGGTATTTTTCTTTATGAAAATGTCTTACTTTTAATGCGCTTTTCACCACTTTTGTTTGAATTCCGATTTCACGTATTAAAATTTGTATTTCAAATCGTGCATCTGCTCTTCAGAAAATTCTTCTCTTGAAATGAGACAATTGTGAGATATTCTAACTTACCTTGGGAAAAAGGTACGTTTATCCATTGCATTTTATCAAATAATGGTCTCCGGGTTGCTATTTAAAATTTTGAGCCACCAGGTGATTCGTGATCGAGTGATCAAACATAAAGCGATTTAAAATAAAAAGAAAAAAATAGCTATTTTCTATTAACATCCTAAATCACCCTGTAAAAGACAAAACCACGGCTATCCGCGGCTAATTTTTATATAGACATTTAGTTGACACTGTGTTCTATGTAAAAAAGTACAAAACACAGCCGGGACGCACCCTGAAGTGTAACTAATACCTTTGCGAACCCGAAAACGTGTATAAAAAAAATGTACAGGGAAGCACTATTTTTAAATACCTCTTATCTTATTAAAATTATGATTCAGTTAACTTAAAACACCTCAAATGTACGCATCATTACCTGTACTGCCTTGATACAAAGCAAATTTTTCAAAAATATTTACCAAATCGAAAATAACCAATGTCAACTGAACGATTTATTTTTGTAACGCACCGAGTAAACAAGTATGCAATAAGTTTTATCAAGTACCGACTGAGATACTGGCAGCGCGCGGCAAGTTTGGGTTAAAAAGTGTGTAGTATATAGTTCTACATCTATTCAACTTGTCAGACAGTAATTTTCATCTACCTACATCAAGTTTGACAAAATTGACTTTTGACCGCCTAGAATCATGAAATATGTAATACCTTTATGTGCACTGCACAAAAAAGGTGATAAAAGTGTGACTCGTAATTATAGGCCAATTGCTTTAATTCCCATCCTAGCTAAAATATTCGAAAAAATTATGTACAATAGATTGGTGTCCTTTTTGAATAAATTTAATATTATCTCTCCAGAACAACATGGATTCTTGAAGGGGAAATCGACTACTTTGGCCACTTTTAAGGTTATGAACACCATAATAAATCAAATTAATGCCAAGCAACATGTGACAGCAATCTTTTTTGATATGAGTAGGGCCTTCGATTTCGTAAAGCATGAGATACTGTTAAAAAAATATGAACTTTATGGTGTACGTGGATCTGCACAGGATTGGCTTAAAAGCTATCTTAGTGATAGGACACAATTTTCGAGATTGTTAATTTTAATTCAACAAATGAAGAAATTACTTTTAAGTCAGATAGGAGACATAATGCATTAGGTGTGCCTCAAGGGACCATACTTGGTCCACTCCTGTTTCTTCTTTATGTAAACGATTTTCCTTCGATAACAGAACACCAATCTATACTTTATGCAGACGATATTTCAATACTAATACCTTATAATTCTAAAAGTAACTACAACGATTTGTTAAATGAGACAGTAAAGTAATAGACTGGTTAAGTCATAATAACTAGAGTGTTAATATTAATAAGACTAAGTATATACAATTTCATAATAGGAATAAAAAAAACTTGACTTAAAATTAAATTATAAGCATCAAACTTTATCAGAAGTTAATCAGGTTGCCTTTCAAGGTATAACATTAGACCATACCTGCAACTGGAAAGCACATGTAGATAAAATTTGTGCCAAAATTAATAGGTTTGTCTATGCACTGTGGAGACTAACTAAAGTCTCAAACAAACAAACAGCGTTAAAGGCCTACCATGCGTTTGTGGTGTCGTCTCTTAGATATGGCATTGTGGTTTGGGGCAATTCTGTGGACATGAATAGGGCATTTGTTTCCCAGAAGCAATGTATAAGAGCTATCAACCATGTAGCACCCTGGGTATCATGTAAACCGTTATTCCGGAAGTTTTCATTGCTAACATTACCATGTCTCTATATATATGAAGTTTGTATTTTTGTGAAGAACAACATTAGCTTATTTCATACCAAGAAGGATACTTATAAATTTAATACGCGATATCCAAATAATCTTGTTCTTCCCCAATAAAGAACGAAATTTGCAGCCGGAGTGGTTATGCAATGTCTGTGCGTATTTATAATAAACTACCCCAAGACGCACGAGACTTACCTATAAATAAGTTTAAGAAGCAGTTGTACAGGTGGTTAGCTGAAAAATGTTTTTACTCGGTTAACGAATATTTAAATTGTAAATAGTAATAGTTGTTTTCCTTTATGTTTAATTTTTGATTAGTATTCAGTAGTTACTATTATGTTAATTTTAATTTAGTATGTAAGTGTCAAAATTTGTATGCCATAATATGAAGATGACAAATGTGCTGGATTTATTTTTGTAACACCTATGTAACCACATTTATGCAAATAAATTATTTGAATTTGAATTTTATTTTAGTTTTGTTAAATATATTCAATGTACACACAATCAAACAGTTAATGTCTGATTCCGACTCGCGCTTGACCGGTTTGTTTTAAGAACACCACGCCACGCGAACTCGGTCGTAATAGATAGATAGACAAACTCGAAAACGACTCCATAATGTAGGTAATGAAATACAAACTGCATTTTTTTCTGTAAGACCGCACGTCCGCACTAAACTTTCTCATAAATTTTAAAGAAAGAGTACCTACACTCAAGAAGCATTTTAAAATTACTAGATACTAACTTAAGCCAGCTGAAATACGTACCTACTTTCAAATAACGTAACGTACCTTTCTTCATCTTTCGGCAATGAAAAAAAAGACATTTTTTTTATTTTTCTTTCGTCTATGACATCCAACAACTTCACAATAATTAACCATTGTGTTGTTAGTCAAAACCAGTAGTAATATACCTACGTATGTAGTGTACGAAAATATCGTTAGTATCGTATGCGTTTTGAGCGGGAAATGTGCTGTGCGCGCTCTCAGTGTCGCGTGCGGCAGTCCTCTGGCGATTTGGCTCGGTTGAGAGCTACATAGCGGTAGGCACATAGCGGGTGACCTTGAGCGAGTGACGGAGCCCTGGCCGAACGCGCACTCGCAGCCGTAACCGAGACAGAGGCGACACGGGTCTCAGCCGAACGCGCACTCGCAGCCGAAGTCGTCTTGGGTCGAATCGGGATAGAGAGCTGGATGAAGACCGGGAGCAAGTCCAAAGACTAGAACGAGAGCTGCAACGCGAACGAGAAATTCTACGGCAGCGTGAGAGAAGTTCGTTACGGACGAGTAACATACACCTAACGGAGCGTCGGAAGGACTGCGAGCGTCACAATAGTGCAGATCCTGGACGTCGCGTCTCACATACCAGGACACGTACTCCATCTTTTTCTACCAATGATGTGGTTAAAAAAATCTCAACCAGTACGGCAATGCACTCCCCCACATAATAAAAATATAGATCATAAGAATATTCTTCCGAATTTTGAAGCGGCTATTAAAAACCAGAGAATAGATATTTGGTTAAAGAAAGTCAATGAATGTGCAGCAGTATATGGTTGGGACGATAGAACCACTATACATTTTTCTCTGCAAAAACTCCAAGGATTGGCCAAAACATGGTTCGAAAGTTTAGATACGATTTTGTATACTTGGCAAGAGTGGCAAGAAAAACTAACAAATGCGTTTCCTTATGAACATAGACATGCTGAGAAGTCAATGAACCCATAGAAACATACTATTATGAAAAGTTGGCGTTGTTAAATTTATGTGATATTACCGGTAAACGTGCTGTCGATTGCATCATTCATGGAATTAGTGACAAGACCATGAAGTCTAGTGCTCTAGCATTACGGTGTGGTCACCCAGAACAACTTTTACAATTTTTAATGAGCAATTGTGTCCCTAGACAGAATGAGCGTTCAGCAATCTGGTAACTTTAAAAATGGGAATATACCAGATAATGCTAATTATTCAGTGGCAAATTCTAAAAAGAATTCTAGCCTAGGCGTTCATTGTTTTAACTGTAAGGAACGGGAAAACCCTTGTTAAAGTGTAGTACATGTAATAAGATAGGGCATAAAACTGTTTCAAGAAATCCGGGAATTCTTCTACCAAAGCTGATACGGTTCCTAAAACAATGTGTGTCTTTACCTCTAATCCGAGAGTTCATTAAAAAAGTTCGTGTTGGGGGCATGACTCTAGAATCATTTGTGGATTTTGGAAGTAAGATAACTTTGGTTAAAAAAATAATAGCTCGTCAAATTGGTCAGGTTCATGATAATATACTAACCATAATGAAGGGTTTTGGCAACGATCCGGTGCAGTCTCCTGGTAGTGTAGTCCTCGATCTCGAGATTGATGGCGTCTGTGCAAGGGTAGTGTGTAAAGTCGTTAGTGATCACTTCTTGAATAAACCGTTTTTAATTGGTCAGTCTTTCACTGAACAGCCACATATTACGGTATATAAGGATTCTATTGGTTTGCGATTTCTAGACTTTGGTTCAGAATTACCTAAAGTAGATATTTGGACTGACTATGATCGATCTCTTAAGTGTTAAGTAACTGGTGCCGTTCAGCTATTTGGTACTGCAAGCGTTAGGGTATGTACTGATTCAGGGTATGATGGTGAAGTGTTAGTGATGAGTAAGTTAGTGGGTAAGTCTCAAGTCCAATTATTCTAGTGCGTAAGAAGAATGGAAATACTAGAATGTGCGTCGACTATAGAATGCTTAATTCTGTAACTTTAAAAGAGGGGTACCCTATGCCTGTTATAAAGGACGAAATTTGATTGTTAAAAAGATTGTTTTTTCTACAATATCATAATGTACTATAGTGGTAGCTCACTACAAATCAATCACCAAAATTATACATCAGTGCTGTAAATAGCTCAATATTTAACTTATGATCGCCTGCACGTATCTAATAGTGTGCTTTGATTAGACAAGACCAGAAGGTCATACAAATTTTAATATTTTAACCAATTTATAATAAAAAAATAATAAATATTCTACCACATTCACACAGCGCCATCAAGCCCCAAATTGAGCAATTATATTTGCTTGTGTTATGGGTACTAAACAACTGATTTACTAGTTAAATACATTTTTTTTGTAAATACATACATATTATAAATAAATTACACCTAGACACAGAACAAACCTTCATGCTCATCACACAAAGGTTTGTCCTGGGTGGGGATCGAACCCACGACCTCCAGCTTAGCAGTCAGGGTTACTAACCACTCGACCAACAGGCCAGTCAAATAATGTTCGAAGTAAAAAACTTGCTTAATGTAAGGATTAATTTGCTATTAGATTTAGACACCGACAGACAGAAGATAGCTGAAAATTTATACCTATTTAATTTAATTCTCGCTATTACAAATGTGTTAGTTTGAAATTTTCTTCAAAGTTACATTATTTTCACTCATTTTGTATAAATGTTAAACAAATTTGAATTACTTAACATATTATTATACTCGATTATATATATACCAATGTCAACGATCATATTGATCATAGCTGCTTTTTGTTCATGTCGTGGACGTATCTTTTGGAAAATTGTAAGTACTATTAAATTATTTTCACTTTTCATTTCAGGTAATATCAGGCCGCATGTATTTATTTTATTTTAAGAAAAAACACTTATTAGAGTTTGATGCGATGGTGGCTGAATGGATAAGAGACCGGCGTGTGAAACACGTGGTCCGAGTTCGATTCCGACCAGTAGTACCAATGTGGATTTCACTTTGTGGAATTTATATGTACTAGTCATAATATGACTTACCATCTGCTAACGGTGAAGTAAAACATCGTGAGGAAACCCACATACCCTAGAAGAAAGTCTAAGTGTATGTCTGATCCACCAACCCGCATTAGGCCAGAGTGTGTGGATTACGGCCTAAAACCCTCTCAGCTCTCAGAATAGAGGAGAGGAGACCCGAGCCCAGCAGTGGGAAAATAATGGGTTGCTGATGACAAAGCTTGAAATAAATGTGTTTTAAATCAATATAGATTGTAATTTCATAATAATATTAATTAGCTGTTGTTTGTTTTTTTTTAAATTTAATTAGATTTTGAATATGTGAAAGACGAAATATGTTTTGTCTGTGGGCAAATAGAGACTTTGAATTAGTAGGTGCGTCTTATGTCCTGCAGTAGATTGCTATAAGCCGATATTAATAAGGATGACGTCTACGGATGGTTCACAACAACGCACAGTCGGCCAATCTTTGAATACAAACTTTTCGTATAGTTGACAAATTTCAGCAACATTATTGTAAGCAAGCAAGTGAAAATATAAAGAAAAAATGCATACTGAAAAAAAAACAGAAAAATACAAAAAATCTATAGAAAAATTCAGTGCCGCACTCGACGAAATTTATCCAAGGTTCTTTAGCATAGATTTAACTTTGAATTATGAACAATATGTTCCTTCCATGAAGCGGCAGTAACTAGATATATTAATATATTCAAAAATATGCAATATTCAACATAATTATCGAATATGAAAAGATTTTCAAAAATATATTGGTATAAAGAAGATTCGATCTGACAAGCGTGACTAGTTTATTATTATCCCAGCGCTAATATTAACCTGACTCTATTAGCAGGCCTATGTCCAGCAGTGGACTTCCTACAGTTGATATGATGATGATAATTCGGAGGGAGGTAATCATAATCATAATCATAATCATAATCATTTATTGATTTGTAAACATAGGTTGTACAGAGTTGTAGGTGTTAATGTTTTGATCGCTATGTTTGCCATTGTTTGGCGTACAAATCTTTCATTATATAAAACTACATGCAAATTTCAAAATCAAAATTGAAATAGAGAGCTAAGAGAGACATCTGGAGCTGCTGATAATAATCTCATACAATCAACATTTTATTCTTTTTTTAGACATTCCAAATTCCAAGCAAGCATCATTATACATATAAATACGAGTATAAATAAATAAATAAATTAACACTATTCTACTTACTATACTACTTACCCACGGTATTCTAAGAATTCCTTAATAGAATAAAATGTATTCCCTAATAACCAAAGGCTTAGCGATGGTACAAATTTATTAGTGGGTAAGTCTTATTAGGTAGGTAGATAGGTACGGATGGAGAACGGATGTATGGATAGTTATTTAAATCACGCAAGAACACCTAAAAGCATTAATTTATATTTTGTTGTAGATTGAAGGAACATTTTAATAAGGCGCAATAATGACACCAACACCGCAAGGGTACCTTTCTTCTCTAAAAGATATCTCGACGTCGCAGCTCTTAGAGGGCAACAGAGTCGTCATCTCAGGCATGTCGGGGCTCTACCCGCAGTCACACAATCTAAAGGAGCTATCTGATATACTGTACAATAAGGTAACACTTACGTTTTTTATTTATTTTTTGCAACAGAGCCGAGTTTAGCGACACCGTCCTGTAGGCCCTACACATTTTTTGTACGAAGCCCCTTTGCACTGTCGCTAGCTGCTTCCGGACTCCATTTTTTTCTGCCGCTGTGGCCCATGCGGCTGCCGCGTACAGCACCACAGGTTCCACCGCTGCTGTATATATGGTCCTTATGATGTCCGGGCTGAGACATTGAGACATTAATGGGTTGCTGATGATGATGTAACTACACGAGTACGGATTTTGATGTTTTTCTTTTACCTGTGAAAGATATATTCTACACATCACCGGAATAAGAATTGTCAACAAAACAACCTATTTGTCTTGTTGAATTTTACAAATTGCTGTAGTATTCAGTACTTTAGTCTTTTATGGTGAAGATATTAACACTCTTGAAAAAGATATCAATGAAAATATTATATTCAGTCGTCAAATGGTTAACTACAAATAATTTGATTACCTAACCGGAATTTACAATGAATGTTATTTCTTTAATTTAATTAGACTTACCAACAACTACTTATACTAATAAATCTTTTACATAATAAAGGACTAGGTATTATTTTTGCAATGGCACCAAGGGTATATTATAAACTGCCCCCTTATTACAAAATATGGACTAAGCATTAAACCGGGTTTAAATTGACAATTTTAAAAACAATGGCTTATATAAATTTAAACCAGGTTTAATGCTTAGCCCATATTTTGTAATAGGTAACTCTGGCCCCCACTAGATTGGATAGTTGTATAGACCAAATCTTAAGCAACATACCAACAGCTTTAGGGGGTATATTACCACTAGAACTCTCTGACCACAACACGGGGCAATTTATTACTTTTCCTAAAGAAAATAAGGGTAACCCTTCATCATTTATATACAAATCTAAAAGGGATTACAACAAAGATAATATTCAAACATTTTTAAACTACCTTCTTGAACTTTCATGGTCCGAATCTTTCTCTGAAACAGATACAAATTTAACTTTTAACGTTTTTCATGACAACTTATTACTATTTTTTAACCTATCCTTTCCTACATATACTATAAAAATTTGTAATAAAATAAGAAAAAAAATATCTTGGCTAACAAAAGGTATAAAAAAAGCCTCACAAACGAAGCGAAAATTACGCCTTGCGAGTTATAAAACTGGTACACAAACGAGCAAATCTCACTATTGTCGATACAATAAGATTTTAAAAAAATGTGTAATGTCTGCTCAGAGATTAAGCAACGAAAAGTTCATACGTACATCCTCCAACATATGCAAGGCATCTTGGAAAGTAATAAATAACAACATTAGACCTGACTGTTCAACTAGAGTTATTTCACAAATTTCTCATAATCAAGAAGCTATAATTGATCCTACAGTAATTTCTAATTTATTTAATGATTATTTTATTGATATGACCAGTACGTCTAGTGATCTATCTAAAACGGACATTATTAATTTTCAACCAAACAGTGCTAGCATGTTTTTATTTCCGGCGGACATATATGAGGTGCAAAAGATAATTGGTTCCCTCAAAGATACACCCGCTGTTGGTTATGATCACTTTCCCACGATGATATTGAAAGCTTGTAAAACACATATTGCGCCAATCCTAACATGCATAATCAACTTATCTTTCACCCAAGGCAAATTTCCTGATAGACTAAAAGTAACCGCTATCAAACCACTGCACATAGGGGTTTTTGGTCCATCTAGGCGGTCAAAATTATTTTAAAGGTTTTTAATACTCTAAGTAGTGTTTTATGGGTAAATATTGCATGAAAGGTAATTTAGAATGATAAATTAGAAAAACTAAATTATTTTTGCTTTAATTTTTTAAATAAAATAACTAAAATTGAAAATATATTTAGTGCGCATGTTCAATGAATCAATAAATATTAACAATGATTATTTACAGTCATTATGACGACAAATGCTACAAAAGCTCTTCATCAGAAGCGTCCTCTGAGTCTCCTGTAGATTCACTTGAATCAGAATCATCACTTTTATATGGTTCAGCAGACACCAACAATTCTATGGCCTCTTTCGAAAAAAGACTTGATTTTTATTTTAGTCTGGGTCTTAAGCTGGTCACTAGGAGATCTGAGCTGAGCAGAAGCCTATTTTAATCTTCAAGGTGTGCAACCTCGACTCTTTCGAAAATTTACGAATTAAGTCAAATTGCCGCCTGGAAAGATCAGCTTCAACAAACATTGATAAAGCATCTAAGCGTGTTATATTTGTTTGATCATCTTTTCTAGACTTTAAAACTTTCTTATATTTTGTGGCTCGCTTCAGGTACTCAACTATTTCTTTTACTTGCTTATTATTTAATAAGCATCTCTCCTACGAGATCGTTGTAATGCTGTCTGAGCAGCATGCAATAAAACGTCTTTATTTAGTGCACCTCTAAGTTCTGCTATTTTCCTTCTTAAAGTCCTCTGACTAGATTCAGTAATACGAGTAAGCTTCTACCCGAACATCTGTGTAACTTTCATGTCTTTCACGTATAGAGAAGGTTCCTTATAACCAAACGGTATTTTTCTTTATGAAAATGTCTTACTTTTAATGCGCTTTTCACCACTTTTGTTTGAATTCCGATTTCACGTATTAAAATTTGTATTTCAAATCGTGCATCTGCTCTTCAGAAAATTCTTCTCTTGAAATGAGACAATTGTGAGATATTCTAACTTACCTTGGGAAAAAGGTACGTTTATCCATTGCATTTTATCAAATAATGGTCTCCGGGTTGCTATTTAAAATTTTGAGCCACCAGGTGATTCGTGATCGAGTGATCAAACATAAAGCGATTTAAAATAAAAAGAAAAAAATAGCTATTTTCTATTAACATCCTAAATCACCCTGTAAAAGACAAAACCACGGCTATCCGCGGCTAATTTTTATATAGACATTTAGTTGACACTGTGTTCTATGTAAAAAAGTACAAAACACAGCCGGGACGCACCCTGAAGTGTAACTAATACCTTTGCGAACCCGAAAACGTGTATAAAAAAAATGTACAGGGAAGCACTATTTTTAAATACCTCTTATCTTATTAAAATTATGATTCAGTTAACTTAAAACACCTCAAATGTACGCATCATTACCTGTACTGCCTTGATACAAAGCAAATTTTTCAAAAATATTTACCAAATCGAAAATAACCAATGTCAACTGAACGATTTATTTTTGTAACGCACCGAGTAAACAAGTATGCAATAAGTTTTATCAAGTACCGACTGAGATACTGGCAGCGCGCGGCAAGTTTGGGTTAAAAAGTGTGTAGTATATAGTTCTACATCTATTCAACTTGTCAGACAGTAATTTTCATCTACCTACATCAAGTTTGACAAAATTGACTTTTGACCGCCTAGAATCATGAAATATGTAATACCTTTATGTGCACTGCACAAAAAAGGTGATAAAAGTGTGACTCGTAATTATAGGCCAATTGCTTTAATTCCCATCCTAGCTAAAATATTCGAAAAAATTATGTACAATAGATTGGTGTCCTTTTTGAATAAATTTAATATTATCTCTCCAGAACAACATGGATTCTTGAAGGGGAAATCGACTACTTTGGCCACTTTTAAGGTTATGAACACCATAATAAATCAAATTAATGCCAAGCAACATGTGACAGCAATCTTTTTTGATATGAGTAGGGCCTTCGATTTCGTAAAGCATGAGATACTGTTAAAAAAATATGAACTTTATGGTGTACGTGGATCTGCACAGGATTGGCTTAAAAGCTATCTTAGTGATAGGACACAATTTTCGAGATTGTTAATTTTAATTCAACAAATGAAGAAATTACTTTTAAGTCAGATAGGAGACATAATGCATTAGGTGTGCCTCAAGGGACCATACTTGGTCCACTCCTGTTTCTTCTTTATGTAAACGATTTTCCTTCGATAACAGAACACCAATCTATACTTTATGCAGACGATATTTCAATACTAATACCTTATAATTCTAAAAGTAACTACAACGATTTGTTAAATGAGACAGTAAAGTAATAGACTGGTTAAGTCATAATAACTAGAGTGTTAATATTAATAAGACTAAGTATATACAATTTCATAATAGGAATAAAAAAAACTTGACTTAAAATTAAATTATAAGCATCAAACTTTATCAGAAGTTAATCAGGTTGCCTTTCAAGGTATAACATTAGACCATACCTGCAACTGGAAAGCACATGTAGATAAAATTTGTGCCAAAATTAATAGGTTTGTCTATGCACTGTGGAGACTAACTAAAGTCTCAAACAAACAAACAGCGTTAAAGGCCTACCATGCGTTTGTGGTGTCGTCTCTTAGATATGGCATTGTGGTTTGGGGCAATTCTGTGGACATGAATAGGGCATTTGTTTCCCAGAAGCAATGTATAAGAGCTATCAACCATGTAGCACCCTGGGTATCATGTAAACCGTTATTCCGGAAGTTTTCATTGCTAACATTACCATGTCTCTATATATATGAAGTTTGTATTTTTGTGAAGAACAACATTAGCTTATTTCATACCAAGAAGGATACTTATAAATTTAATACGCGATATCCAAATAATCTTGTTCTTCCCCAATAAAGAACGAAATTTGCAGCCGGAGTGGTTATGCAATGTCTGTGCGTATTTATAATAAACTACCCCAAGACGCACGAGACTTACCTATAAATAAGTTTAAGAAGCAGTTGTACAGGTGGTTAGCTGAAAAATGTTTTTACTCGGTTAACGAATATTTAAATTGTAAATAGTAATAGTTGTTTTCCTTTATGTTTAATTTTTGATTAGTATTCAGTAGTTACTATTATGTTAATTTTAATTTAGTATGTAAGTGTCAAAATTTGTATGCCATAATATGAAGATGACAAATGTGCTGGATTTATTTTTGTAACACCTATGTAACCACATTTATGCAAATAAATTATTTGAATTTGAATTTTATTTTAGTTTTGTTAAATATATTCAATGTACACACAATCAAACAGTTAATGTCTGATTCCGACTCGCGCTTGACCGGTTTGTTTTAAGAACACCACGCCACGCGAACTCGGTCGTAATAGATAGATAGACAAACTCGAAAACGACTCCATAATGTAGGTAATGAAATACAAACTGCATTTTTTTCTGTAAGACCGCACGTCCGCACTAAACTTTCTCATAAATTTTAAAGAAAGAGTACCTACACTCAAGAAGCATTTTAAAATTACTAGATACTAACTTAAGCCAGCTGAAATACGTACCTACTTTCAAATAACGTAACGTACCTTTCTTCATCTTTCGGCAATGAAAAAAAAGACATTTTTTTTATTTTTCTTTCGTCTATGACATCCAACAACTTCACAATAATTAACCATTGTGTTGTTAGTCAAAACCAGTAGTAATATACCTACGTATGTAGTGTACGAAAATATCGTTAGTATCGTATGCGTTTTGAGCGGGAAATGTGCTGTGCGCGCTCTCAGTGTCGCGTGCGGCAGTCCTCTGGCGATTTGGCTCGGTTGAGAGCTACATAGCGGTAGGCACATAGCGGGTGACCTTGAGCGAGTGACGGAGCCCTGGCCGAACGCGCACTCGCAGCCGTAACCGAGACAGAGGCGACACGGGTCTCAGCCGAACGCGCACTCGCAGCCGAAGTCGTCTTGGGTCGAATCGGGATAGAGAGCTGGATGAAGACCGGGAGCAAGTCCAAAGACTAGAACGAGAGCTGCAACGCGAACGAGAAATTCTACGGCAGCGTGAGAGAAGTTCGTTACGGACGAGTAACATACACCTAACGGAGCGTCGGAAGGACTGCGAGCGTCACAATAGTGCAGATCCTGGACGTCGCGTCTCACATACCAGGACACGTACTCCATCTTTTTCTACCAATGATGTGGTTAAAAAAATCTCAACCAGTACGGCAATGCACTCCCCCACATAATAAAAATATAGATCATAAGAATATTCTTCCGAATTTTGAAGCGGCTATTAAAAACCAGAGAATAGATATTTGGTTAAAGAAAGTCAATGAATGTGCAGCAGTATATGGTTGGGACGATAGAACCACTATACATTTTTCTCTGCAAAAACTCCAAGGATTGGCCAAAACATGGTTCGAAAGTTTAGATACGATTTTGTATACTTGGCAAGAGTGGCAAGAAAAACTAACAAATGCGTTTCCTTATGAACATAGACATGCTGAGAAGTCAATGAACCCATAGAAACATACTATTATGAAAAGTTGGCGTTGTTAAATTTATGTGATATTACCGGTAAACGTGCTGTCGATTGCATCATTCATGGAATTAGTGACAAGACCATGAAGTCTAGTGCTCTAGCATTACGGTGTGGTCACCCAGAACAACTTTTACAATTTTTAATGAGCAATTGTGTCCCTAGACAGAATGAGCGTTCAGCAATCTGGTAACTTTAAAAATGGGAATATACCAGATAATGCTAATTATTCAGTGGCAAATTCTAAAAAGAATTCTAGCCTAGGCGTTCATTGTTTTAACTGTAAGGAACGGGAAAACCCTTGTTAAAGTGTAGTACATGTAATAAGATAGGGCATAAAACTGTTTCAAGAAATCCGGGAATTCTTCTACCAAAGCTGATACGGTTCCTAAAACAATGTGTGTCTTTACCTCTAATCCGAGAGTTCATTAAAAAAGTTCGTGTTGGGGGCATGACTCTAGAATCATTTGTGGATTTTGGAAGTAAGATAACTTTGGTTAAAAAAATAATAGCTCGTCAAATTGGTCAGGTTCATGATAATATACTAACCATAATGAAGGGTTTTGGCAACGATCCGGTGCAGTCTCCTGGTAGTGTAGTCCTCGATCTCGAGATTGATGGCGTCTGTGCAAGGGTAGTGTGTAAAGTCGTTAGTGATCACTTCTTGAATAAACCGTTTTTAATTGGTCAGTCTTTCACTGAACAGCCACATATTACGGTATATAAGGATTCTATTGGTTTGCGATTTCTAGACTTTGGTTCAGAATTACCTAAAGTAGATATTTGGACTGACTATGATCGATCTCTTAAGTGTTAAGTAACTGGTGCCGTTCAGCTATTTGGTACTGCAAGCGTTAGGGTATGTACTGATTCAGGGTATGATGGTGAAGTGTTAGTGATGAGTAAGTTAGTGGGTAAGTCTCAAGTCCAATTATTCTAGTGCGTAAGAAGAATGGAAATACTAGAATGTGCGTCGACTATAGAATGCTTAATTCTGTAACTTTAAAAGAGGGGTACCCTATGCCTGTTATAAAGGACGAAATTTGATTGTTAAAAAGATTGTTTTTTCTACAATATCATAATGTACTATAGTGGTAGCTCACTACAAATCAATCACCAAAATTATACATCAGTGCTGTAAATAGCTCAATATTTAACTTATGATCGCCTGCACGTATCTAATAGTGTGCTTTGATTAGACAAGACCAGAAGGTCATACAAATTTTAATATTTTAACCAATTTATAATAAAAAAATAATAAATATTCTACCACATTCACACAGCGCCATCAAGCCCCAAATTGAGCAATTATATTTGCTTGTGTTATGGGTACTAAACAACTGATTTACTAGTTAAATACATTTTTTTTGTAAATACATACATATTATAAATAAATTACACCTAGACACAGAACAAACCTTCATGCTCATCACACAAAGGTTTGTCCTGGGTGGGGATCGAACCCACGACCTCCAGCTTAGCAGTCAGGGTTACTAACCACTCGACCAACAGGCCAGTCAAATAATGTTCGAAGTAAAAAACTTGCTTAATGTAAGGATTAATTTGCTATTAGATTTAGACACCGACAGACAGAAGATAGCTGAAAATTTATACCTATTTAATTTAATTCTCGCTATTACAAATGTGTTAGTTTGAAATTTTCTTCAAAGTTACATTATTTTCACTCATTTTGTATAAATGTTAAACAAATTTGAATTACTTAACATATTATTATACTCGATTATATATATACCAATGTCAACGATCATATTGATCATAGCTGCTTTTTGTTCATGTCGTGGACGTATCTTTTGGAAAATTGTAAGTACTATTAAATTATTTTCACTTTTCATTTCAGGTAATATCAGGCCGCATGTATTTATTTTATTTTAAGAAAAAACACTTATTAGAGTTTGATGCGATGGTGGCTGAATGGATAAGAGACCGGCGTGTGAAACACGTGGTCCGAGTTCGATTCCGACCAGTAGTACCAATGTGGATTTCACTTTGTGGAATTTATATGTACTAGTCATAATATGACTTACCATCTGCTAACGGTGAAGTAAAACATCGTGAGGAAACCCACATACCCTAGAAGAAAGTCTAAGTGTATGTCTGATCCACCAACCCGCATTAGGCCAGAGTGTGTGGATTACGGCCTAAAACCCTCTCAGCTCTCAGAATAGAGGAGAGGAGACCCGAGCCCAGCAGTGGGAAAATAATGGGTTGCTGATGACAAAGCTTGAAATAAATGTGTTTTAAATCAATATAGATTGTAATTTCATAATAATATTAATTAGCTGTTGTTTGTTTTTTTTTAAATTTAATTAGATTTTGAATATGTGAAAGACGAAATATGTTTTGTCTGTGGGCAAATAGAGACTTTGAATTAGTAGGTGCGTCTTATGTCCTGCAGTAGATTGCTATAAGCCGATATTAATAAGGATGACGTCTACGGATGGTTCACAACAACGCACAGTCGGCCAATCTTTGAATACAAACTTTTCGTATAGTTGACAAATTTCAGCAACATTATTGTAAGCAAGCAAGTGAAAATATAAAGAAAAAATGCATACTGAAAAAAAAACAGAAAAATACAAAAAATCTATAGAAAAATTCAGTGCCGCACTCGACGAAATTTATCCAAGGTTCTTTAGCATAGATTTAACTTTGAATTATGAACAATATGTTCCTTCCATGAAGCGGCAGTAACTAGATATATTAATATATTCAAAAATATGCAATATTCAACATAATTATCGAATATGAAAAGATTTTCAAAAATATATTGGTATAAAGAAGATTCGATCTGACAAGCGTGACTAGTTTATTATTATCCCAGCGCTAATATTAACCTGACTCTATTAGCAGGCCTATGTCCAGCAGTGGACTTCCTACAGTTGATATGATGATGATAATTCGGAGGGAGGTAATCATAATCATAATCATAATCATAATCATTTATTGATTTGTAAACATAGGTTGTACAGAGTTGTAGGTGTTAATGTTTTGATCGCTATGTTTGCCATTGTTTGGCGTACAAATCTTTCATTATATAAAACTACATGCAAATTTCAAAATCAAAATTGAAATAGAGAGCTAAGAGAGACATCTGGAGCTGCTGATAATAATCTCATACAATCAACATTTTATTCTTTTTTTAGACATTCCAAATTCCAAGCAAGCATCATTATACATATAAATACGAGTATAAATAAATAAATAAATTAACACTATTCTACTTACTATACTACTTACCCACGGTATTCTAAGAATTCCTTAATAGAATAAAATGTATTCCCTAATAACCAAAGGCTTAGCGATGGTACAAATTTATTAGTGGGTAAGTCTTATTAGGTAGGTAGATAGGTACGGATGGAGAACGGATGTATGGATAGTTATTTAAATCACGCAAGAACACCTAAAAGCATTAATTTATATTTTGTTGTAGATTGAAGGAACATTTTAATAAGGCGCAATAATGACACCAACACCGCAAGGGTACCTTTCTTCTCTAAAAGATATCTCGACGTCGCAGCTCTTAGAGGGCAACAGAGTCGTCATCTCAGGCATGTCGGGGCTCTACCCGCAGTCACACAATCTAAAGGAGCTATCTGATATACTGTACAATAAGGTAACACTTACGTTTTTTATTTATTTTTTCCTAGTTTAACAATGCTTACTTATAAATGTATAAGTAAAGAAATAAACATAAAATAATTGCTGGTTTTAAAAGTATGAAACAAAGAGAGACTTGAAAGTACATCGTGTAATGGATTTAACTCAAGAGGACGATATCTTCATTCATTATCATATAATTGGGAGGAAAGGGGTTCGCAGACGGACAATGTTAAGGACCTCCTTGATATTATATAATAAAACTGTTAGAATTCCTTACCTTGTGTAATGATATTTTTAATAATGTTAATTAATAATGTGTAATTGTTTTGTTCTATTATCAATAGTTTTCGCAGCGCATGCGATGAAAGACTTTCTATGACAATTTTTGGTTACATTATTCAAGTTTTAGTAGGGATCTCTACTTATTTCTGGAAATATATATAGCCTATATTACTCGGTGAAGATGTATCTTTCTAACGGTGAAAGAATTTTTTAAATCGGACTAGTAGTTTTGAGTTAAATCCCAACAAACAAATAAACATACAAACAAATCTTTTCTCTTAATTAAAATAGTATAAACTAGCTGACCCGGCGTACTTCGTACCGCCATAAATAAAAAACATCGTTATAAAAAAAAAGCGCGCGGATCCTAGGTCTATGGTATTTGTATTCTGCTACTATACTACCTTGATACTGCAATGTATTTACTTTTCTACGAAAAATATTTTATTGCATATTTTACTTTATTTCATATTTTACAATATCCACAATTGTTTTATTTTTATAAGTTTATGACTTTAGCGACCATAAATACATACAATGATAATTCACTGTCAAATGTCAAATTTTAGACCGAAAATAAATGGCGCGAATACATAAAAATGGCGCGCGGATCCTAGGTCTATGGTATTTGTATTCTGCTACTATACTACCTTGATACTGCAATGTATGTATTTACTTTTCTACAAAAAATATTTTATTTCATATTTTACTTTATTTGATAATTTTACTACACAATTGTCATAATATATTCTTTGAATTTACTGATGAATGATTAGTAATATATTCAAGTAATGAGGACCTCATTCTCAGATCTCTTTTTTCTTTTTGCTTACTATACAACCTGGTTGTATAGTAAGCAAAAAGAAAAAAGAGATCTTTGATTTTTATTTTTTTTTATTTTTTTTTATTGCCGAAAGTGGCAGACGAGCAGACGGCCCACCTGATGGTAAGTGGTTACCGCCGCTCATGGACGTTGGCAATGCTAGGGGCACAGCCAGGCCGCTGCCTACCTTGAGAGGATAGCTCTCTTTAAACCTCGTTTGAAGAAGGACATGTCATAGCACTCAGGAAACACCGCTGTAGGAAGTTCACCCCAGAGCCGGCACGTACGTGGGAGGAATGATCGCTGGAACCTTACCGTTCTAGACGATATCGGCTCCAGGTAGTGCGGGTGAAGCCTACAGCGGCGTCGAGTGGTGCGATGGTAAAAAGGCGACGATGGCACCAAATCAAGGAGTTCGTCGGAGCACTCCCCATGGAACAATCGATAGAGCACACAGAGTGACCCAAAGTCTCTCCGTTGCTCTAACGATTCCAAGTTGTCCGTCAGATTGGGATCATCGACGATTCGAACAGCCCGTCTTTGGAGGGAGTCAAGTGGGTCGAGCTGGTACTTGGGAGCTCCCGCCCAGAGGTGAGAGCAGTACTCCAAATGCGGCCGGACCTGTGCTTTGTACAGCACAAGCCGCTGTTTAGGTTTGAAGTACTGCTTCGCCCTGTTCAGGACACCCAATTTTTTGCTCGCCAATTTGGCTTTGTCCTCCAAATGACTCCCAAACTGGACTTTGCTCGATATATTAACGCCGAGGATCCCAATACTTTCGGACAACGGGAGAGATACTCCTTCAAACTGAGGCGCCATAACAAATGCGTCCTTCTTCGCAGTGAACGCGCATACTTGTGTCTTCGAGGGGTTGAATTGAACTAAGTTCTTCACACCCCATTCGGAGGCTCGCCCTAGAGATGCCTCGACTTCAGACACAAGTATTGACCGTTTCTCCTGTACAGTGACCCGAGGGATGTTCTGGTGGCCGGTATACCGCGCATCACCCGTGCTGTCATCTGCATAGCAATGCATGTTATCTATAGACAACATGTCATTGATATGCAGAATGAACAGCGTTGGGGAGAGCACCGAGCCTTGTGGAACACCAGCATTGATGGGCCTTCCCTGGGAGCATGCACCGTCGACGACGACTTTGATACTCCTCCCATCTAAAAAACTGGCGATCCACTCGCAGAGTCCCTCGGGGATTCCGTATGAAGGTAGCTTCGAAAGAAGGGCTCTATGCCAGACCCTATCAAACGCCTTCGCGATGTCGAGGCTCACAGCTAGAGCCTCTCCCCCGCTATCTAAGGCTTCTGCCCATCGGTGTGTCAAGTACACAAGAAGATCACCAGCTGAGCGACCGTGACGGAAACCGTACTGTCGGTCGCTAATCAGCTGGTGCTCCTCGAGGTACTGTAGGAGCCGTCTGTTGACGACTCGCTCCATCACCTTAGATAGCAGGGACGTTATCGCGATAGGCCTGTAATTTGACGGGTCCGACCGGTCACCCTTTTTAGGGATCGGGTGGACATGAGCAACTTTCCACGAAGACGGAACCCTGTTGGTCGAATAGGAGAGACGGTAAAGGCGCGTTAATACGGGGGTCAACTCAGGGGCGCACGTCTTAAGCACCACCGCAGGGATGCCGTCCGGCCCACTCGACTTGTGGACGTCTAGGAGTCGGAGTTCCCGCCTGACCGCACGCTGTGTGATGCGAATCTCAGGCAGAGAACTCTCACACCGCGTGATGGTGGGTGGTGTGGCTCCTCCGTCGTCCAAAGTCGAGTTCGAGGCAAAGAGATCGGCCAAAAGATCAGCCTTTTCTCTTGCACTATGGGCCAAACTGTCATCGGACTTCCGCAGTGGTGGGAGATTGGACTGACAGAAGTTGCCTTGAGCAGCCTTGGCGAGCGACCAAAAGGCTCGACTCCCAGTGGGATGGCCCTGAAGTCGCTCGCCAATTCTGGCAACATGCTCTGCCTTGGCCGCGGCAATAACCTTTTTGCTGAACCTGGAAGCCGCATTGTACTCCCTCTTTACGTCATTGACGTTTGGATCCCGACGTTTTCTGGCGCTGTTCCAGGCCAAGTATGCGGACTGCTTGAGGTTCGCAGCCTCCCTACAGGCATTGTTATACCAAGGGCGACTGCGGCCACCAACGGGTAACTTGCTATTGGGGATTAATAATTCCATCCCCTGAAGCACCGTTTCCGCGATGCAGTCCGCACAAACGTCAGGATCGCTGGAGGAGAAGCAAAGCGGCCCCCATGGATAGGACGCAAAGAATTCGCGCAACCCATCCCAATCTGCTGACTCATATCGCCAGACTCTGCGAAACCCTTTCGCAGGTGAGCGATCGGGTTTCACAACAGGGGCTCTAGTTCGGACAAGGCAATGGTCAGAGGACCCTAACGGGGCATCAACCACCACCCCGTAACCGTGTGGATGAGTAGTCAGCAGAAGGTCCAGCAACGAAGGATTATGGCTCTCGATATCTGGAATGCGGGTGGGCTGCATAACCAGTTGCGAGAGACCATAGGCCGTGGCCATATTGAACACAGTTCGTCCTGGGAGGTCAGTGGTCCGGGACTTCAACCACTCTTTGTGGTGAGCGTTAAAGTCACCAAGGACCACCACCTCCGCAGTCGGGTACTGTTCCAATATTTTGTCAATCCCCTCTTGGACGCTCTCGAAAAGCTGAGGAGACCCCAATTCACTGTTCGGGGACCTGTATAGGCATGCATAGATTCGGGTGAGACCCCCATGGTCTACGCGCAGCCATAGAAGTGACAGGTCCCCTTGTTCGAGGCCCCGAAGGCGGCGACAACACATATCGCCCCTGACGAAAACGCACACCCCGGCTTTACGTAGGAATGAGTGCTCCAATTCGTAACCGGGGTATTTAAGGTACGAAATATCATCAGGGGCGGATATTTGTGTCTCCGTTAAAAAGAGCAAGGCAGGCCGTGCTGCCTCAAGGTGGTGGTGGACAGCATCGAGGTTACTGTGAAGCCCCCTAACATTGCAAAAGTCCACTAGAAATGTGGAAAGGGGGGAGTCCGCCGTATGGTACTTACTCTTCTTTACTTTTTTTGGCATGGTTTAAAGAGATAATTGGGGGATGGGGTTAAGTGTGGTGGAAGGTCCCTGTGACCCCTAAGGAATAGAAGCGGGGCACAGCACAAGATTGACGTGCGAGTTGTGTGAGAAGCTGACGCGAAGCACGGAAGGGCCCCCGGTGCCCCCCCGCATGCAGTCACCGAGTTCCACTCCGGTATCCCAATCCGGCCCGGCGACTACATGACGGGATTTTCGCCGGTTGGTAGGACAGCCTCCCGGGAGGGATGATGGGATAATTCCGGGTTCGGGTCCCCTACTGACCGGCAGGTGGCCGACGGTAACCCTTTCCACCGGGTCTCCCTGGACTCCGCGTCAACCTATCACGCCCAACACGCCAACCCAGACTTCAGCACCGCAAGCCTCCAGCATCACAGAAACCATACATCACACGAGGGAAAGGAGGTTGGAGTGAAAGGACGGTTTTCCCTGCCCTTTAGCCGAAACGCCCGAGGGCTTCACGGCCAAAGTGGACAGAGCGGTGGTACCTACCCGTTCGGGTCCGTAAACCCTACCACCAGTGGGAAAGGAAGGGTAGGGATAGGACATCAGTACCACTGTTATCAAGCGCCTCGATAGAGAGGCGTTTGTGGCGGCGGCCCTGACACAGGCATGGGTGCCTGAACCTGAGGGGCCGGTGCGGATCGAGGAAGAGGCTGAATGGTTCCGGGGTGCTATGACGAACGTCTGCGATGCAGCGATGCCCCGGGCCAAGCCCTTCTCCCCGCAACGCCAGGTGTACTGGTGGTCCGACGAGTTGACGGACCTACGCGCGGCGAGTATAGCCGCGCGACGCCAGTACACCCGAAGCCGTCGACGTCGTATCCGCGACGAAGCCAGAGAAGCTCTCCTGAAGGCTGCATACCAGGAGACGAAATCAGCCCTGAAGGTGGCGATCCGCCGGTCAAAAGAGGTCTCTAGGGAGGAACTTCTAACCCTTAATCCCTTAATCCGTGCGCGTCGCCATTTGAATGCACTCGCGGCAGCCAACACTGATTTTGATATTTTGTGTGACAATTGGGAAACTGTAATAACAAATCTATTGACGTATTGTGAAAATCGAACTGACCAATGGGGTAACTGTAACAATGATAACTCGCCAAATGACCTTGACATGTATAATTAATTATGATTTATGACATTTGCTAAATTAACTTAATATTAATATTTTTATTTAATATATATTCATTTTTAATAAGTATTACTCCATTTTTTATATTTGAATGACAAAGTGTTATAGTGAGATAAATGTAACTGGATGTAATTCGTTTTTGTCTCAATAAACAATTATTATTATTATTATTATTATTTCTCGCCTCCCTCGATAGAGACCCATGGGGTCGCCCATACCGGCAGGTGCGAGGCAAGCTCCGTCCATGGGCATCACCTGTGACGGAGACTCTCCAGCCGCATATGCTGGAGAGGGTGGTGTCCACTCTGTTTCCGCACAGAGAGGAGCACACGCCTCCACCGATGGCGCCACCTTCGGCCGAGAGCCAGACCAACGACAACGTCGTCGAGGTGCCCGAGGTCACGGCAGCCGAGCTTGGCGCTGCTGTGCTACGGCTCCGGAACAAAAACACCGCTCCGGGGCCGGACGGAATCCCGGGCAAAGCCTGGGTGATGGCCCTCGACGACGACGCCCTTGAGGGTAGACTCCGCAGGCTGTTCTCAGCCTGCCTGGAGCAAGGGCGTTTCCCACAAATGTGGAAGACAGGCCGTTTGGTCCTCTTACGTAAAGGGGACCGCCCAGCCGACTCTCCGTCGTCCTATCGACCGATAGTGCTGCTGGACGAGGTCGGGAAGCTACTGGAGAGGGTGGTGGCTTCTCGCATCGTCCGGCACATGACGACGGAGGGCCCCGACCTGTCGGACAACCAGTTTGGTTTCCGCAGGGGTAGGTCCACCGTAGACGCGATCCTCAAAGTGAGGAAAATCGCGGGTGAGGCGGTGTCGCGAGGCGAGGTGGCGTTGGCGGTGTCCCTTGACATCACCAACGCCTTCAACTCGATACCTTTCGAGTGTATTAGGGAGGCACTCCTCTATCACAGGCTGCCTCCCTACCTCTGCGTCACCGTCTCTGACTACCTGCGAGATCGCGTCGTGGTGTACCAGGGGCAGGAGGGTCGCTGCCAAAGGCGGATGTCGTGCGGTGTTCCCCAGGGGTCGGTGCTTGGACCCCTACTGTGGAACATCGCCTATGACTGGGTGCTCCGCGGCAGTAACCTTCCTGGCGTGGGACTGACGTGTTACGCTGATGACACGTTGGTGACGGCCTGTGGGCGGGACTTCCGTCAGGCGCAGTTAGTCGCCACGGCGGGAGCCGCCCATGTCGTCGGTCGTATAAGGCGGTTGGGCCTAACAGTGGCCCTACACAAGTCGGAAGCGCTGTGCTTTCACGGACCCCGGAGGAAGCCACCTCCCGGGGCCCAGCTCATCTTGAGCGGTGAGAGCATAGCGGTGGGAGCGGCCATGCGCTATCTAGGTCTCATTCTGGATGGCACATGGTCGTTCAAGGAGCACTTCCGACGGCTGGTGCCGCGACTCACCAGCGCCGCCTTGGCTCTCGGCAGCCTGCTCCCCAACATAGGGGGACCGAGCGCGTCGTGTCGTCGCCTGTACGCGGGGGTCATCAGGTCGATGGCTCTCTACGGGGCCCCAGTGTGGGTGGACGCCCTGTGCGCCAAGAACGTTGCACTTCTGCGACAACCGCAGAGGGTAATGGCGCGCAGGGCGGTCAGGTGCTACCGCACCGTTTCACACGGTGCGGCTTGCGTCTTGGCAGGGGCCCCACCTTGGGAGCTGGAGGCCATCGTGCTGGCCAACGTGTACAGGCTGACGGCTGAGTTCCGCAGCCGAGGGCTAGAGCCCTCACCGGAGGAACTGCGCCACCTGCGGGGCCGATCTCGAGAGGCCCTGTTTCACGGGTGGCAGCAGCGGCTTGCGGAACCGAGCGCCGGTCACCGCACGATCGAGGCCATTCGGCCCGTTCTCAGAGAATGGGCCGAAAGAAGACGCGGGGCGTTGACCTATCGCCTGGCGCAGGTGCTCTCGGGGCATGGTTGCTTCGGGAGGTACCTGTGTCGGGTCGCGAGGAGGGAGCCGCAATGTATCTGTCATCATTGCGGCTCCCCGGAGGACACAGCCCAGCACACCCTTGAGGTGTGCGGGGCGTGGGCGGGTCAGCGCGCTGCACAGGCCTCGATCATAGGCGAGGATCTCTCGCTCCCAGCAGTGGTGAAGGCCATGCTGGAGAGCGAGACGAACTGGGGAGCAGTGCTCTCCTTCTGCGAAGAGGTGATGAGGCAGAAGGAGGAGGCGGAACGGCAGAGGGAAGACGATGCCCTCAGTGACCCGATCCGCCGTCGAAGGGTAGGCGGGAGAAGGCGGGCTTACGCCCGCGACCTCCCGCCGTAATAGCCCGAGAAGAGGACGCGCCCGGCTGAGCGCGTCCGCCACGCCAGGACCGGTTGACTTTGGGGAAAGTCGGCCGCGAGCGTCTTCTGGTGGCGTGTGCGTGTTCCCGCACGTCACCGCCGGAGCTAAGCTCCGGCAGAGAGGTAGCCCGTAGCGGGCCATCGTCGCTGTGGTCGCGGACGAATGTTCGTGCGCTCCCGTGACTACAGCAGAGCGCGACGAGAGGAACACCTTGGGGTTTTAGTGGGTGCGAGCCCCACATAACCCCTCGATTCTTTCCCCAAGACCGAGGGGTATGCGTCAGGCATTTCCCCAAGTAAAAAAAAAAAAAAGGACATCAGTACCACTGGGATTAAGACGGGATGTGGTGCTGATGGCTCGAGAAGCCGGGGTCGCATACCCGAATTAACTATTCTGAAACCGGACAGGTCACAGAAAGTTAACCCTCTGGCCAAAAATGGATTTCTTTTTAATCTGTCATACTGAATTGTTATTAGGGCTGACGTTGATAAATATAGTAATATACATACACAAAGTTGAAAGGATGAATGTTTGTTTGTATATTTGATAATTTTAACCAAAAAGACACGGGATGGATGTTTACAAAGATAAGTACTATTCTAATCAATCACGTAATATTGGTTATGTTTAATCTGAAGTAATTATCTGTGCTTAGAAAATATTGGCCGAAATTTCCCCTCTAAAAGTGAAAAGTTGCTGTGAACAAAATAATAGTGTTAGCGACGCTCATATGAATAATCTTTAACATTGTATATTTTTATAATTATTTATAAGGTAGAAAAATATTACGGGCAGTCAGCTGTGCACATCTGATTTTTGTTCTACCGCCTATATTTTAATTTTAAGTAGGACTTCGAATGTTCGCACCGTGCCGCAAGCATCATTTTTATACGCTCTGCGACACATGTTTAATAAATCCATTTTAATTTCAATAAAACGTGTCAGTCATACACTCGTTGTGTTTATTACGTTGACCACCACCTACAAAGTGGTCTTCGCGCCGGATCTAGTGAAATGTTCACCACGCCTCCGCACAATATGGTTAGCACGCGGAGTATGCTACGTAAGGAACAACAAAATGGCCGCGACCAAGATGAACCAACGGGTGAGCCATCTGGGACACAAATGATGCAGGATTCAGCTCCTTCTACGAGTAGAAATGCGCCGCTGGTTGCGGTAGCACAAGGTACGGAATTAAATACCGCAATGTTGCCGAGCGGTAGCATAAAGTCCGAACCGCCGCCGCGCCCACCAGTACCACGTGCCCTGGAAAAAACGAGAAGTGTTAAATCTTGCAAACTGTCGACCTCTTCAGTGCGCGCGAGAAAAGCGCAATTGATTTTGGAAGCTGAAAGGCAAAAAGCAAAAATAAAAATGGATTTAATCAACCAACAGTTAGCCGCGGACATAGCTGACTTGGAAAGCGAAGTCGACGAAGGATACAGTCCACTAGAAGATGATGACCTACACAGAAACGTGGAAAAGTGGGTAGAAAGCAGCTACCTTGAATTCGATGCCAAAGTACAGGGCAGAAGTCGCCCAACTCAAGCATTGCCTACGCCTGTCAAAATGTTGGAACCTGAAGCATTCAGACGCGAGCAACCCGTACCTATAGTGGCTACAGCGCCTGCTGATGCGCTGCCGCCGCCGCCGCCGCCGCCGCAGCTGCCTCCGCAGGAGGGTGGCACAGTTTTATCGTCGGGGATGCCGCACATTCCAATAGCGGCTCAAAACAATGAGAATTCATTGAACATTTTAGCCAATGCTCTAAAAGAAGTTGCCTTCGCTGCTGTGAATAACAAATCGGATTCAAAGCTACTCAGCCGTCTTAGCACTCCGCGGGATTTGCCTGAGTATTCAGGGGATCCACTAGAGTGGCTCCATTTCAAGCACGCCTACCACGAGTCCACAGCTCTGTGTAAGTTTACACCACAAGAAAATGTATGGCGGTTACGTAAATGTCTCCGAGGATCTGCAAAGGAAGCTACTTCCGCCTTGATCATAAGTGCGTCTTCACCTGAGACAATAATGTCCACTCTGGAGTTACGCTTCGGTAATCCCGACTATATAATATCGAAGATAGTGAGTGATATAAAAAAACTGCCACCTATGTGTAGTGAATATCAAAACGATATCGTGTCTTATTCCATAAAAATACAAAACTTTGTTGAAGCTGTACGAGCCGTCGGTCGCGAGGAGTACCTAAAAGGTATGGAGATTACTTCTATTATTCTGTCGAAGCTCCCCACCGTACTGTTATCGAAATGGTCAGATTACAGCTACCCATTAATGTCTCAAGGCCATAATGAGTCACGTCTAGTTTTGCTATCTGATTTTCTAAAAAATGAGGCAATTAAAATGTCTACTACTGCCAGTACACTTCATTTTTCAAATTCGCGCAGCGATTATCTATCGCACAATCATAAAAACCACGATGGTAATAAACAACGTTCACACACACTATTATTACAAGCTGGAGATAAGAAGTCTATGTGTGCGTTCTGTAAAGCAGCTGTTCATAAGTTAATTGAATGTAAACAATTCAAACGCGCGCTACGCAAAGTGAGATGGCAACATGTTAAACACAACAGGATCTGCTACAAATGTCTGATAGCACGTCACGACCGAGCTACGTGCCCCGCGCCTGCCTGCGATGAGGAGGGCTGCGGGCAGCCCCACCACCGTCTGCTGCATTATCCTGTGCGTACGGGCGATAGCTCAGCACGCCAGGAGTCAGGAGCCCAGCTGCGGCCGGAGCCGCAGCCGTCATCTACGCCGCCGACAACCGACAAAACGGAAACAGTGTCGCATATAAACGCGAGTGATAACAAAGTGTTATTAAAAGTAATTCCAATAACTTTACGCGGACCGAACGGTGTAATTAATACTAGTGCGTTATGCGATGACGGAAGTACCGTTAGTTTGATAAGCGCCGATCTAGCGATGCGCGCTGGTGTGCGTGGGCGTACAGAGACGTTGCGTGTGTGTGGAGTATGGGACAATGACGAAACGGTTTGTGATGCGACAGTCGTGAATGTAGATCTTATAAATAAAGACAATAAAGTCCATTCTGTTAGATTACGAAGTGTTAAGAATTTAAATTTACCTTTTAATAATTGTTTATCTCTGGCACATTATAACAAATGTCAACATTTGCTTACGTTAAAAGATGAATTATGTACAATTAATTTAAAACCAGAAATCCTTATCGGTCAGGATAATGTCCACTTATTGTTACCTTTAGAAGTAAGAGTAGGTAAATCATATGAGCCGTGCGCTACACTCACTCCCTTAGGCTGGTGTTTACATGGCAGCATTCGCGTGCCGCCGAGCGTCCCCGGGCACGGCCGAGCGCGCTCGCGCACGTCACCCGCCGCGCACTCGACCTTGTGCATGACGGCGACCGACAATAGGGTACAGACTGGCCCCGGAGACGACCACGAGCTGAGAGACCTGCACGATATGGTAAGACGTTCATTTACATTGGATTCTGTAGGAGTATCTGGCAAGCCACGCCAGAACATTAATGACGTCAGAGCGATCTCGCAGTTGGAAAAGTCAGCCAAGCTTGTCGATGGCCGCTGGTTAGTTAAATTACCGTGGCGCGATGAGACCTGTAAGATGCCTGACTCCTATTCTAATGCGTTGCAGCGACTTAAAGGTATAGAAAAGAAAATGGTTAGGGATGAGGGTTTCGCTGAAAGGTATAGGGAACGTATTCAGCACTTGTTGGACAATGATTTCGCTCGAGAGTTGCACGATACCACGCCTACTGAGAGGACATGGTATTTGCCACATTTTGGGGTTGACAACCCTAACAAAAAGAAACTTCGTTTGGTATTCGACGCAGCCAGCGAAGTAAATGGTTTAAGTCTTAATAGTTTCTTACTTACAGGCCCGGATTTGCTTTCATCTTTATTTGGCATTTTATTACGTTTTAGACAAAATAAAATAGGTGTCACGGGAGATATTAAGGATATGTTTTTAAGGGTTAAAATTCACTCCGAGGACCAGCACGCGTTACGGTTTCTCTGGAGGGACAGCCTTAATGGTCCAGTAAAAACCTATGTCATGACATCACTTATTTTTGGCGCAAACTGCTCACCGTTTATTGCACAGTTTATTAAAAACAAAAATGCGCTCCGCTATGAATCATCGCTGCCGGCCGCCGTGAATGCTATACATAACTCGCACTATATGGATGATTATATTGATAGTTTGCCCGATACCGCAACAGCTATAGATATGGTGAGTAATATTACACGCATTCATAAGGAGGGCAGTTTTGAGATTCGCAACTGGACAAGTAACAGCGTACAGGTTTTAAGCAGTATGCCCAAAGAAAGTTTGGGCACAGCAGCGGTGAAGTTCAAAATTGGACAGCAGTACGAAGGAGAAAGGACACTAGGTCTTATTTGGTATCCTCAAGAGGATGTACTCGGTTTTGATTTATCTCTTAAGAAAATTCCTCCCAACATTATTGATAAGGATAAAAAGTACCGGCCCACGAAACGACTTATGTTGCGCATTATTATGTCTATTTTTGACGTTCTAGGTTTTTTAGCTCCATTTACCATACAGGGGCGAATTATGTTGCAAGATGCCTGGCGCTTGAACATCGGATGGGATGACGTCATACCCGACGTTATTTATAATAAATGGTGCATATGGTTAGAATTACTGCAAGAAGCATCTAACATACGTATACCTAGGTGCTATATGTCAGCAGGTTCGAGCGAGGCTGCCACTGCGTCGCGCGCCGATTACGTCACCGCCTGCGCCTCCGATGAAGGTACGCGAGTCGCGCAGAGAGTGAAGGAAGATACCTCTCATTCTAACTTCCAGGTAGCTGTCCCGTCCGCTCCCCGCGCCTGCCTGTCACCCGCCCGCGATCCGTCTACGCTTGCTTCGTTTGCTACGTGACCGTAGCCAGTGCTACGTCTCATTATAACAACCTACAGCTGCATATGTTTAGCGACGCGTCAACAAAGGCGATGTGCGCTGTAGCCTACTGGCGTTGGACGTACAATGGTATGATTTACGTATCGTTTATAGCTAGCAAGTGCCGGGTCGTGGGTTTGAAGCCTGTCACGGTACCGCGTAGCGAACTTCAAGCCGCCGTTTTATCTGCACGGTTGGCCGAGACTATTTTAAAGGAGCACAGAATGGAACCAGAACGTAGATTTTTTTGGTGCGACTCCACAGTAGTCTTACAATGGATTAACAATAAGGCACGTACGTATAAAACGTTTGAAGCTAATCGTTTAGGTGAAATCGACGACCTTACGCGAGCGAACGAATGGAGGTACGTGCCTACGAAGCTGAACGTAGCCGATTTGGCTACACGTGAAGAGTTTGATCGTTCATTTTTTCATAATGAATGGATCACGGGACCTTCATTTTTATATGAAGATGAAATATCATGGCCAATGGATATTAGTCTACAATTAGGTGCACCTGAGGCGTCTATTGAGCGTGTTTTAGTTACACATAACGTAATTATAAACTTACCTATACCCGATCCAACGCGATTCTCGTCTTGGTTGAAGCTGCTCCGCGCTACAGCTAATGTCCTGAAATTTATTAAAAGATGTAGGAAACTTACCTGTGAAGTGGACTGCATCACGATGGAAGAAGCAGAACGCTTGCTGCTACGGCAAAGCCAGCACGACGCATTTCCTGACGAAGTATCTGCACTAAAAGCGGGAACAGGGTTAGCACGAAGTAGTAAGTTATGCAGCGTGTCACCTTACTTGGATGAATACGGTGTTCTCCGCGTATGTGGACGCACTGACGCTGCACTTGATGTACCACTGGAAACGAAGAGGCCCGTCATATTAGATGGTAGACATCCAATACCACAGCTCATCATACGTCATCATCATGTACAAGCGGCACATGGTAATCAAGAAACCGTGGTAAACCAGGTCAAGCAAAGGTATTGGATAACCAGACTGAGGCCCATGGTGAAACATGTCACATCCAAATGCATGTTTTGTCGTATTAGAAAGGCACTGCCCTCGGTACCGAGAATGGGTGACTTGCCTAGGGCACGAATGGCCCACCATCAGCGACCTTTCACCTTTTGTGGATTAGACTTGTTTGGGCCAATGGAGGTTGCTGTAGGCAGACGAAGGGAGAAACGATACGGCGCCTTATTTACTTGCCTTACGGTTCGAGCTGTACACATTGAGCTAGTATCGTCACTCACCGGAGATAGTCTTATTATGGCGATGAGAAGAATGGCAGCTAGGCGAGGTTGGCCACGCCATTTATATTCTGACAATGGCACTAACTTAAGGTGTGCTGACAGAGAGCTGCACAACTCCACTCGGGAACTGGAAGCACTTAAACTTGAAGGGACAAACAATGGAATGCAGTTTCATTTCATACCACCGGCCAGTCCACATTGGGGTGGGGCGTGGGAGCGCCTTATTCGTAGTGTCAAAACGTCGCTGCGTGTTATTCTTAATGAACGTGCCCCTCGAGAGGAAGTATTGTCTACTTTGTTGGCTGAGGTCGAAAATATGGTAAATAGTCGTCCGTTGTCGCATGTGTCTGTCGAGGCAGGTAGCGTAGAAACACTCACCCCTAACCATTTTCTTTTAGGGACATCTTCTAACTTGCCAGGTATCGGCGTTTTTGATGACTCAGATCTATATCTGCGCAAGCTTTGGCGTAAGTCACAAAGGTTAGCAGATATGTTTTGGCAAAGGTGGCTAAAGGAAATATTTCCTGAACTATTACCACGGAGGAAGTGGACTGAGGAGCAGAAGCCCCTGCAGGTTGGAGACCTCGTGTTAGTTGTCGACCCTAATTCTCCGAGGAATTCATGGCCTAAAGGTATCATTCAACAGGTTTTCCCTGGCAAAGATGGTCGTATAAGATTGGTCGAAGTGAAGACCAAGACCGGCGTCTGGAGGCGTTCGGCTGCACGCGTCGCTCCTATATGTCTCAGTAATTGAGTGCTGAAACAGCACTAGGGTGGGGAGTGTTAGCGACGCTCATATGAATAATCTTTAACATTGTATATTTTTATAATTATTTATAAGGTAGAAAAATATTACGGGCAGTCAGCTGTGCACATCTGATTTTTGTTCTACCGCCTATATTTTAATTTTAAGTGGGACTTCGAATGTTCGCACCGTGCCGCAAGCATCATTTTTATACGCTCTGCGACACATGTTTAATAAATCCATTTTAATTTCAATAAAACGTGTCAGTCATACACTCGTTGTGTTTATTACGTTGACCACCACCTACAAATAGGTAAGCGAAGTCACGGGTGGCATACAGTATTATTATAAGATTTTTGGGATTATATACATTTCATTTAATATCGTAATAACTTTTAAACTATTTGTCGAAATAACTTAGTGTAAACGACAAAAATTATCTACATTAAATGACAAAAGTGATAAAAGTATTTACATTCCTAGGAATTAGTTTAATACCATGAAATTTTTCACTTTAAATTCAGTATCCGATTTAAATGTATTTCTTGCTCACTATTCTCTCTATATCGACTTCCACATAAAAGATAGGCATATGCTGTCGCGGACTTTTTTTTATAACTATTTAAGAGTAACAATTCCTCCATACATTGTCCTTATGTAAAACTAACGGTTTACGTAGAGAAATCAGAAATAGCTATATTATAGCTATTTCTGATTTACCGTACTTTACATTTGTTCTCATGGTTTAGCCAATTTACGCGATATCTGTATAAAATATAGCCTATATGTTATTCTGATGTATAAGGTAAATTACTGCTAAGTTTCATTGAAATCTATTCAGTGGTTTTTTCGTTTACTGGTAACAAACATCCAAACATTCAAACATCCAAACATTCTTACAAACTTTCGCATTTATAATATTAGTAGGATAAAGATAGAAGTATAGACTACTCTTTAAGCATTTTCATTTGATACCCATATTATGTGGATCGAAGAAAAAAAGGGGGTCCGCCATTTTGGAACGGTGGCCATATTGAAATTATTAGAATTTTGGAATAGTGTATTGTCACCGGAACTTAAGGTGTATGCCAAATTACAGCTCCATCAGATACCTACAAGTGGTCAAAAAATGATTTGCCAGATTTGAAAGTTACAAGTTCTAAAAAGTACACATTTTTATATTCATGAAAAATATGAAATTGGAATTCAATAAACTTTTTTGTGGCCAGCATTTTAAATTCAAAAGTTTTTATTGTGTGACAGAACTTATGATCAGACTATGTATACTCGTATATCGGTACACATACATAAAGTATTGAAGTAGCCAAATAGATACTGTCAGGAACAAAAGTTTCTGAATAGTCTGCTAAGCCGGAGGTCGTGGGTTCGATCCCACCCAGGACAAATCTTTGTGTGATGAGCATAAAGGTTTGTTCTGTGTCTGAGTGTAATTTATTTATAATATGTATGTATATACAAAAAAAAATGTATTTAAGTAGTATATCAGTTGTTTAGTACCCATAACACAAGCAAATATATTTGCTTACTTTGGAACTAGATGGCGTTGTGTGAATATGGTAGAATATTATTATTATATTATTATAATTTCAAAACGCATGTGTACTGTAGCATAGCCAGAATAGGAGATACGATGATAATTCTATTCTAACACTAGTCTTGTTAAGTAGTTTATGTATGCTATGTCAAAAAGGAACGAGAAGAATTTTGGGATAGTATGAGAGACGTTTTGAAGAAAAGTAGGAATAATGAGAGAATTATCATGCTAGGAGATTTTAGGACAGGTCAAGAGAATGAATGAAGGAAGAGTGACAAAACAAATATATGAGCCGAATGTGAAAGGAAACGTTGGAAGGGGAAGACCTAGAAGAATGTACTATGACCAAATAGGTGACGTTCTAAAGAAGGGACAGATCAGGAGTACCCTCAACTGCCGAGAATACATGAAAAGACTGATGAATGTTGAAGAAGCCAAAGATGTGTGTCAGAATCGTAGCAAGTGGAAGAAAATGCTCTCTGCCTACTCCTCTATTGGGAAAGAGGCATGATCTATGTATGTATGTATGGTATACATGCGTATTGAAATTATGGATATGTTTAGCTCCTTTTGTTGCTGACAGTATCATTCTTCTACTTCAATACTTTATGTATGTGCACCGACCGATATATTATTCTGTAAGCTTATTTTTTTAGTCTGCTATATTATATTATAAGAATGAAATGACTCTACCAGTGTGTGTTTTAGTTAGTGTAGTGCCGGGTTCCAGCCCTGCTTATATTATACAGATATAACATTAAACATTATTTCAATGCGAACAAACAACTTATCGAATTCAACATTAATTAATTCGTATTTTTTGAATACTCAATACTCAATCGTTTATTTCACTCCACAAGTTAAAAAGATATTACATAAAGATTTTGTACATGCCCTGTAGGGCACGGCAAAAAGTAGGAGAGAGGAGGAAGTAATAACTGAAATAACATTATTATGACTATAAACTATTAATGTACCTACTGAATTATAGCTGTGTACCAATGTTTTTAAATTTATTTATTTGTTTAAACTAAGTTTTTATCATTCAGATATTCGTCAAAGTGGTAGTAGCATTTATTAAATAGTATTTCCTTTAGCTTTTTAATAAAAATGTTTGATTTTCTTCGTTTTTTAGTGATGGTGGTAGTTTATTATATATTTTAATTGACATAACGTAAGTACCAGATGAATGCATGTTTAGTCGTGAAGTTGGTAGGTTTAATCTGTCTTTATGTCTCAATGACCGACTTGTATTAGTGTCTTCTCGTTTTGTATAGAAGTCTTGATGATTTCTTACAAATTTGTTTCTAATATGTATATACTTGGTAATGTTAATATCTTAAGGTTATTAAATAGTGGTTTACAGCTTTCTGTATTTTCAATATTTGCCAATATTCTTATTAATTTTTTTTGAAAAATAAATAGAGAGGGTGCATCTGTACTGTTTATCCCATAACGTTATACCATAGTTTAACCATGCATAGGCGTAAGCATACTTAGTACCTAGGTAACGAGCGCGGTTTGAAGGTTAGTAGACTTCTTTATTTCACGGAGAGCATAGGAGAATTTCGATAATTTAGATTTGATTTTTGCTATATGTGATTTCCAGTTAATATGGGTATCTACATATATCAAGGTCGAGTAAGGTGAATTCATTTACAACTTCAATTTTTTTGTTATTAAAAGAAAAAGTTAGGTTAAGAGGTTTTTTTTGTGGTGGGTGGAAAGTTATTAGTTTGGTTTTTGAGTAGTTAATTTCTAAGCAATTATTATTCATCCAGGAATGTATGTATGATAATAAATTTTCTAGGTTTTCGTTAAGATATATTGTATTGCGGCACGGTATTAATAAGGAGATATCATCGGCGAATAGTATGCAGGGTCCTTTTATATTTTTAGGTAAGTTGTTTACATAAACAAGGAATAGCAGGCATCCAATGACACTGCCCTGTGGGATTGAGGCGTGGATAATTTCCTTTTCAGAGCGTTTAATTTTTCGCTCAATATTCAAAAATTGACATTCATGTAGGTCAATTTATACCAAGTAAAGGTTGACAAACTACGCTTATTGTAGTTCGTAAAATGCAAACAAATTAATGTAAATGGATACAAATGGGTGCAGGTTCTAAACCGAATCGAAAGCTAAATAATCCAATTTTAATTGATCGAGCACTATACAACGAACTTCATAATACTCGAACGTTCATAATATCGAATGATAAAATACACAAAATTGACTAAAAGATCACATTTTAATATTTAATTACAATAATTACAATTTTTTATAGGTTTATTATACCTACCCTATACCCACCCGTCTCACCAGCGTGGTATAGTAGGCTAAATTCACATCGCATTCTTTTGAGGAGACCCGTGTCTAGCAATGGGACGTTTATGGCGGGCGGCCGTTGGTTGCAGGCGGCACAGGACCGTTCGCATTGGCGAAAAGACAATAGTTTTACAAAATTATTCTGTACCTAAAAATGTAGAAGAAGTGAAACGCTTTGTAGCTTTTTGCAACTACTATCGTAAATTTGTACCATCATTCGCTGAGATAACATTACCTTTAAATCGATTGTGCAGAAAAAATGTAGTTTTTAATTGTACTACCGAATGTCAAAAATCTTTTGAGGTTTTAAAACAAAAATGAATTAGCCCACTCATACTTCAGTGCCCAGATTTCTCAAAATCAAATGAATTTATTTTACAAACAGACGCGTCAGGTTTAGCTATTGGTGCAGTTTTGTGTAACAAGGACTTAAGACCTGTAGCATTTGCTAGTAGACCATTAAATAAGGAAGAATTAAATTATCCCACAATACAAAAAGAACTGACTGCTATAGTCTGAGCAGTTAAGTACTTTAGACCATATATTTGTGGTAGGCATTTTACTATAATGACAGATCATAAGCCACTTATTTATTTATTTGGTATGAAAGATCCCTCTAGCAGACTTTTGAAGTTTCGTTTAGTTCTTGAGGAGTATGATTTCAAAATAGTGTATGTGCAAGGAAAAGATAATGTAGTAGCGGATGCATTATCCAGGGTAAATGTGACCTCCACTGAATTAAAAAGAAGAATTGATGAGGAGAGTAAGAAGGTATCACCGCCAATTAGTAAGGCTACCGACAAAGGGTCTGATCAGCCTAGAGTCGTGGAGTTACTAAAGAAGCCAAGTGATGTCGCAGAGATGATTTTGTTAGAAAAAGATAAAATTGATAAATATAGAAGAGATAATATGATAGGTTTCGAGGACGAGTGTCTCGCTGCTTATATTCCTAGTAAAATATTATGTCCTCAGCTTTAGGGCACATTTCTCGCGAGCCGAATTCGTGACTAAGTTAGAGAAGTTTAGCAAACGTATAAAAATAAAAGAACTATGCATAAGTAGTTAAAAATTTAGAAAATGAAGAGTTTATAAAAGGTTTGTGTAGTGAAATACAAATGTTAAAAGAATGGACCGGTCCGAGAGTATGTATACTAAGAGAAATAGAAAGAATAGATGACAGTAATGAAAAACAATCTATTTTAAATGACTTTCATTTACTGCCCACCAGTGGACATGCTGGTGTGCGCAGAATGATAAATAACATCAAAAGACGATATTTTTGGCCAGGTATCGATAAAGATTTTACTGATTTTGTAAAAAAGTGTTAAAACAACACTTTATTGCACACAAGAAAATAATACAAACAACAAACAACAACAGCGTCGTCAGGTTTTGAAAAAATATTTTTAGATTTGGTTGGCCCTTTAGATAAAGACGAAAATGGAAATTGCTGTCTTGTAATGATTCAATGTGAACTATCTAAATTTATTGAAGCATATCCAATAAAAAATAAAGAAACTGTAACTGTAGCAAGGTCATTTATACAAAATTTCATTTTACGATTCGATATCCCTAAAGTTATAGCTACTGATAGAGGTCTGATAAATTAGGTGAAGCCTATGTTCAGCAGTGGACGTCGTTGGGCTGATATGATGATGATGATGATTGTCTTTTCTGGATCAGGTAATACCCCATCAGCAGAAACTAAATGCCCAAGGTACAATATTTCCTTTTTCAAAAATTGGCATTTACCTGGATTCTTCCTTCCTTCCTTTTGGTTTCACCGTAGTCGGGTAAAAATATCTCTTAATAAGAAGCATTATATAATGATCAGGTGAACCCCGTGACTTTACAAGAGAACAGATGGGACTACAAACACCCAGAGATGTCAGACTACGTGGGCATGGCTCCAAACATAGATCGTTTCGATGCTCAGTTCTTTACTGTGTTCTATCGACTCGGACACCGCATGGATCCTATGTCGAGGAAACTACTTGAGCAAACATATCAAGCGATATACGACTCTGGTCAGTACTATTACATCTATAGAAAACAGGTGTCACTTCAGCATCGTATCGATATAAGATCTTGTATTTTTAAATATAAATATCATAATAATTCTAAATTTAAAAAGCCTCAGTGGCGCAGCGGGAAGTTTATACGACTGCTGTGCAAGAAGTTCCGGGTTCGATTCTCGGGTCGGGTGAAAATGATATTGGACTTTTCTATCATGAAATTCAAGTATTGAGATTTTACCGGAGTTTGGTAAGCAAATGTTTCTGGTTGATGACAAATAGGCTCGCCCCCTATTTCATGAGACCAAACATGGCTGGCGAAATGTGGGTGTGAAACACCTCTGACTATCCCTTCGGGGAAAAAAGGGTGTTGCTATGCTATGATAATGACTGGCCTGTTGGTCTAGTGGCTAGTGAGCTTGACTGCTAAGCCGGAGGTCGTGGGTTCGATCCCCACCCAGGAAAAATCTTTGTGTAATGAGCATAAAGGTTTGTTCTGTGTCTGGGTGTAATTTATCTATTTTAGTAGTTTAGTACCCATAACACAAATATATTTGCTTACTTTGGGACTAGATGGCGCTGTGTGAATGTGGTAGAATATTATAAGTAATTTAAAAAAAAATCATTAAATACAAATATAAATCAGTTAGATAGTATAATTTATCGATATATAACTAGTAAATCCTGCTGTTAAAAAATTATAGTGCTTTTTCAGGTTTGAGTCCAGCACATCTTAACGGTAAAAAAGTGGCTGTATTTATTGGCAGTTCATTTTCTGAGTCAGAGAGCTCATTGTTTTCCAGCATGTCCTCGAGTCTTGGCTTAGGATTAGTGGGGTGAGTTTAGATGTCTTTTTTTTTTAATATAAAAGAAAAAAGTACATAATTGATGAGGACACCAATCGTAAACCGCAAATAATGAAACGAGTATCTATTTCTAAAGCATAACATTGGTAAGGCAATTATCCGATTGACTCCAAAACAGCAAGCTGAAGTGGCAGTGGGATGGCCATAGGTATCTGCCGTAAAATTAACAAACTTGAATAATATAACAGGTCCTTAAGTGGTTCTCATTAGTCTATTGAAATAGCTTTTAAGGCCAATGATGATCTTGATTATTATGTGAATCTAAAATATATCTTTGTCTTTGCAGATCAAGTAAAACAATGTTCGCAAATCGCATATCGTACTGGTTGAACCTCAAAGGACCCTCGTTGTCCATCGATGAGGCTGATTGTAGTTCTACATGCGCTCTGGAACAGGCTTATTCAGCAATTCAACGAGGTGACTGTGAAGCAGCTATTGTTGGTGGAGCACACTTGTGTCTTTCCCCGCAAGCCTACATACACCACGGCCGGTAAGCGTGATTTTAGATTTTCAGTTACATGCAGTGTGGGTGTTTTCAATGAACGTTAGTTAAAAATCACTGTTCTTGTTTAATCTTTGTCTATCATATGTATCCTATGGGATTTGGTTACCTTAAGCACAACGATATTTCATTTCAGGCTTGGAGTAATATCTAAAGATGGAAAGACGAATTCATACGCTGAAAATTCTAATGGTTTCAGTTTATCTGATGCTCTTGGTGTGCTATTTCTTCAGAAATCTAAAGATGCATTAAGGTATATAATTTTAATTCTCTAAAGTAACTGGTCTCTTGGATCAAACTATAACTGACAAAAACATAACTTTGGATTAAAATTTTTTTGGGTTTCAACCCCAAAAAAAGGAACTTTGAACTAATAATTCTTTTGTCTGTTGGTTTGCCTTTTATATCCGGAATGCGTGTTGAATTTACCTCAATTAACATTTTCAAGTAAACCAAATATTCAAACCGGCTGTCCCTTGAAGCTGTGCAAAAATCAAACTGCTAACCACTGGCACTTCTATATTACATATTGTAATATTCGCGAGAAGTTCAAAATCTATAGGGTAGATAGGTAACGGGAAGTCCGTTGGGTATTAGTTTCCCAAGGGGAAGTTACATTTCGTTCTCAATCTAGATTAGGTACCTCTTTGTTAGTTCGGTTCTTTCACAGTTTCTAAACTATAGACTGATTCGGAACCCTTGTTGCGCGAGAACGGCTTGCATTTGCATTTTTTGGGGTTCGTGTTTTATGAAAATTGTAATAGCCAAACAATAATGATAGTACATAACACCTGTATGAATTACTAATTTTCTTATTTGTATTTAGGTGCTATGCTGAATTAGTACATGTAAAAAATGAATTTATATCATTAATTAAAACTGAGTCAGGACCAAAGTATGGTTATTTTCGCGATCCTCAAAGTTCCGCTAACTTCATAAAAGATTTCTACAAAGAGGCAAGAGTATCACCTCAGGAGGTAAAATATGTGGAAGGATATGGCACAGGTGAGGTCTTTTGTTTAACTGATTTATTAATATTTCCGAAATAAAATTTTTCAAAGCAACTATTAATTTACACAAAACAAATCTTATTTTTTAAGGTGTTCCTGATGCTGACAAAGCTGAATTGGAAGCCATAGAAGAAGTGTATTGTAATGATAGAGAGCAGCCTCTTTTAGTAGGCAGTGTAACGTCAAACATTGGTCTTACTGAAGCAGCAGCAGGAATTGTTGCTATGACTAAGGTAGGTACTTAATTTCTTTTTTCTATTTGAATTTTCATGTTATACAGGGTGGAATTTTGTAATGCCACCTGGAGGGAAAGTACTCTTAATACTAGAGATAGATAATTTTACTAAAACGAAACATTCCTTTGTTTTTAAAAAGAAACAAATCTGCATTCAAAATTTTTCGGAAATTCGCTTGCCACACCCGGGAATTCAACCAGTTAAAATCCAAAAAATAACATTCTGTTCTTTTATGGCATTGATCGATAGGGTTAACAATAAGGATCAAATCTTACTAACAAACATAGTTAATTGTATACCTATATATTTACTATGGAGTATTTTGTCCCTCTCTGATCTAATTTTAAAACGTACCTAAATAAAGTTTGATAATTTTATTTTATTTAAGACAGAGTGTGAGGAATGTGTGCTAGGGTTTTACAGAATGCAGTTTCCCGCATTGAGTGCTAGCAGTTACTAGACAGAGAAGTAGATGTGTATTCTGCGCACCATTTCACATCATCGTGGCACCGCTCAGCGGCCTAGCACATATTTGGTGAAAACGCTCGCAACGTTTTAAAACAAAGTTTTTCGCAGGTTTTGTTGGGTTATCACAAAGGTGAGCTTGCTGCCAACCTCAACTGTGAGAGTCCACGAAAAGACATAGCCGCGCTACGTGACGGACGCATGCGCATTGTCACCGAACATCAGCGCTTCCACCGCGAGTACACCGCTATCAACGGTATTTCTGTCACCGGAGTCAACTCACATGTGCTGCTTAAGGGTCATTATAAGCCTAAGGTGATTAATAGACCTAAGTTTGTACTTATTACTGTCTAGCCTCTGTGTTTACGGTTATGGAAACTTATTATTAATATGTGGATCATGTATGTATTTGTATGAGCACCTACATCTGCTAAGTCTACTAATACCGGGTATGTATGTTCATCTGTATGTAACAGCTATGGGGCTCATTAGAAAGCTCACTGTCGCTAAGTGAGCCAAGGAAAGGGGTATGCTCAGAGTTTCCTTCGTTATCTTCTCAATATTATATTTTTCAATTTATTATTATTCTTACTTATTTGACATTATAATGATTTGATATTGTGAGGTTAATAATAATTATTTTAGTTAGGTAGGTGAAAATGTTTGCACACCAAATATTGGTAGGATGTAAATGAACTGTATATAAACCTACAACATCATACTTTGTATACATACATTCTAGCAAATAAATGATTTTGACTTTGACTTTAATCGAATCAAAAAAGAGGAGATCCGCAGGAGAACTAAAGTTGCGACATAGCTCACCAAATTGCATCGCTGAAGTGGCAGTGGTCAGGCCACATAGCTGATGGCGGATGACGCAAAACAGTTCTCGAGTGGCGGCCGCATATTGGAAAGCGCAGCGTGAGGCGGCCCCCGCCAGATGAACCGATGACCTTGTGAAGGTTGCGTGTCACCGTTGGATGCGGGCGGCACAAAATCAATCACTGTAGCGGGAATTAGGTGAAGCCTTTGTTCAGCAGTGGACATCATTGGGGTGATAATAATATGATGATGATGATGTTCATCGTTTCCTCATTTACCCATCATATTTTGACAAATAAGGTATCATTGGAATCATCTTGAAAGACCATCTGTAGTTACTAAGCTATAAAAGGTCAAATCCAGTATGGCGCACAGTGCGCCCGGGCCACTGTAAATTTATATTAAGTATATAAAATTTGTATTCGTTAATTGTGTATATATTATTGTAAAGTCCCCCACTTTACAATAATTTGCACACAATTAGGTAACGAATACAATTTTAGAATATATCGTGATGTCATTTGCAAGGTCTTAATCAAATAAATATTGGGGCTTAAAATGTAATAGAACAATTTGAAAATCAACGTTTGCATAAATTTACAGAATTTATCTCAGTACAAATCTTCAATACCGCACATAGTCGTGTTGTCTGGAAGACAAGAGTCCAGTGTACAAAACATAATAGAAAGTTTAAAATCACACCCTGTGGATCCTGAAGAATTAGCATTATTAAATAATATACATTCTAAGAACATCTCCGGACATCTTGGAAGAGGATACGTTATATTGGGTAAAAGAACAACTCACAATATTACTTTTAATTCATACGTTTTAATATAAAACAAAAATAACTCACTTCCCCAACAACAGTCAAACTAAAATTTTAGGACTATTGTTAAACTGCGTACCAAATTTAGTAAAATTGATAACCAAATTTGGGTCGCAATTGCATTTATTTGGTTAAAATTTACTTAATTTGATACACATTTACCAAATTTGGTTCACGCATCACTTACCTATCAGATATAATATACACATACTTATTTATTTGATATGCGATTTTACAAATTTAGACATACAGTTTTTAGTAAACGTTTCTTAGTTTTGGTATAATTACGTTGTGTTTTATTGGAAAACTCTAATTGAACTTATATTGGTGAACAAAGTATTTTGTCCCCAAATTCTAGTTTGGTTGGTGATTAAAGTACGTTTACAAGGTTGTTTTTTGTGTTGCTCTGCCTTTAATAAGTCTTACTTAAATTTTGATAAAACTTCAACTTAAGTATTAATTTTTTTTATGAATATTTTATAAATTTATAAGTATCACAATGCTGTGCTGTCGGTGATAGAGAACATTTCAAAGTATTTAAAAACAAATTATAAATAAACATACAAAGGAGATACTATTGGATCCCAACTGCTGAAGTTATTTTCTTATTTCTAGTGTTCAAAGCTATGTTTTTGTTATTTAATTGTTTTATTTGCTTAGATACGGACATGCACAACAACACAGTGAGTGTATGTGAGAAGGCTGAATACTACGACGACGCCAAACGTCCACTGTGGTTTGTGTACAGCGGGATGGGCTCACAGTGGGCCGGCATGGGCGCGCAGCTCATGCGGATACCAGTCTTCGCTCGTGCTATACGACGGTAGCTATTGCAATTTCACGATTACTGTCATAGCGTTCATGGATAAGATGGAAACATAATCATTTCTCATTTAATTTTGCAGTTGCGATCAAGTTTTAAGATCAAAGGGCCTTGATATAGTTAACATAATTACATCTCCTGATAAAACAATATTTGACAACGTTTTGCATGCGTTTGTTGGAATTGCTGCAATACAAATAGGATTAACTGATATTTTGCGCGATTTGGGTTTAGCACCTGATGGTATCATAGGTAAGTGATCAAAACTTAAACTAGGAGTATGTAACGACATTAAAATAGATATTTATTTTCAGTAATACAAACTTAGATAATTAAGTTTGTATTACTGAATACAATTTGTGTCCGTTAGTTTCATGTTTGTAAAGCTCCCCGCGACACAGGGCTTGTTCCCTAGTGCGGGCGTTGTCTTTTTTATAGAAAGATAGAAAGAAAAGAATATCAAATTTAATATCTTTGGATTATCCTGGATAACTTTTGATTGATTTTATCAAAATACAGTGCCACTAAAATTAATAGCTGATATTTTTCAACGCAGGCCACAGTGTGGGTGAGTTAGGATGCGCATATGCTGACGGTTGTATGTCAACAGAGGAGATTATTCTGGCAGCATTTTGTCGCGGGCAGGTGTCACTGCAGACTCCCCTTATAAAAGGTTCCATGGCTGCTGTTGGCCTCGGCTTTGAAAAAGTAAGGATACCTGCTTTCAACATTTTGGTATAACATCTATCGCAAACAAAATGCATATTGCTCGTTCTTATTCTTTTAAATTTGACTGTTAGATGTTTATTCTGCTCAAGTTTTTACGCAATTATAATCTTCACCGTATCCAGATATCTACGATGTGTCCGCCTGAGATCGACGTGGCTTGTCGTAATAGTGCTGATTCAAGTACTATCTCTGGACCTGCTGAAATAATGCGCAGTTTTGTCGCTGAGTTGACTGCTAAAGGGATATTTGCGAAGGAGGTTCAGAGTGCCAACATTGCTTATCACTCCCGGTACATAGCTGATGCAGGTAGTAGTTCTTTTTTTACTATCGCAAATACAGCCAAAATAATGAACTGATTAATCTACAATTCTGATCATTTACAGGACCGCATCTACTGAAAAATCTTAAGGAAGTTATCAAAACCCCAATACTTAGAAGCAAACGTTGGTTATCCACTTCTGTACCACAAGATAAATGGAACGAAGCATCTGTACAATATTGTTCAGCAGAATATTATACAAATAATTTGCTGGTAGCTACAAATATATTGTTTATATAACTTTCAACAAGTTGAGTAATAGAGCTAATCTTTGCATTATGTCACCTGTACAGAGTCCAGTACTATTCGAGGAAACGATACGACTGATACCTAGTAACGCTGTATTGGTGGAGGTGGCACCACACGGACTACTTCAGGCCATCCTCAAACGAGCGCTACCAACAGACTGTCGAAACGTACCACTTACTAGACGTGGACATACAGACAATGCACTGCATCTACTACAAGCTATCGGCGAGTTAGTACTTTAATTTGACACAAATAAGTCGTTAATTCATTTCATATCATTTGAACATTAATAATCCGCTCATTTTCTCGAATGACACATAAAGGTGAGTACAGACTCTAGTCCGAACGCACTTGCATTTTCTCGAGCATGTCCGTGTGATGTATGTGCCATTGACACAATAAAGGCATCAATAAACTAATTGGTTCTTTCTACAGCGTTCACTTTTGAACAAGTGCAATAAGTACATGGACCTCAACTCACGTCCGCACTAATTAGTTTTACAAGTGATCAAACATCAAGTTTGAGAATAAGTATCTTTAAAATTTATGGATAAATAATATGCAGCCACTGCGTGACGGCCATCAAAGACAGCTGAAATTTGTTTCGGAATGGAGGATATTTTTTATCGTTTTTATCTCAACCTTTATCTCAAAAGTATTAAATATGTTTCAGCTTGTACATGAGTGGTTACACGCCCAACGTTCAAGCTTTGTACCCAAAAGTACAGTTCCCAGTATCAACAGAAACACCAATGCTCTCTCATCAAGTGGAATGGATTCATACTGAGAAATGGTAAAATAATCTCTGTATTATAAGCAAAAGAATATTTATTGCTCTAATATTATTCAGGCTTTGGTTGATGACGCATATTTTATGTTTTTAGGGATGTAATTTCATTCCACCAGTCTGATAAAGTAAATACTGCTAATTCCAAGTTACTGAAGTCAATTCACGACGATGAATACAATTATTTGCAAGGCAACATCATTCGAGGTAAAATACTTTAGTTTTAGATATTAATACTAATTGTCCCTTGCTCATTATTATCAACACAATGTTCATACTAGGTATGTGACTAGAGATATATAGTGTTTAATGTTTATAGTGATAAAAACATTTGGCAATTCAATTCAAACTTTCTACACAAGTAACACTCTTCATATCTTCCTCTACTACTTAAATATTATCTTGTAGTTTAGTTTTTTTTAGTTTAGTCTTACTTTCAGGTAAAATGTGTTATCCATTTGCGGCTGCGCTTGTGGCTGTATGGGATACATTTGCGAAAACTGCTGGCGTGCCGAAAAGAGAAATTTCAATGATGTTCCGTGACGTTCATATGTACGCCCAGCCGCTGTTATTTGATCAGCGAGCACTTATATTAGACATTTCTATAAATAAGGGTACTGGTCGGTTTGAGGTAAATAGTACTTTAAATAAGCTATGTATGATTTTTTTTAAATGCGGATTAAAGCTGGGCTGTTTAATGAAGTCATATGACACAATATACTTTCTTTATGCCGTAGATCATAAATGGGTGCTCCAGAGTAATGTCAGGCTGCGTATTAGGCTATAATACAGGTGTATTTAATGCATATAATACATATAAGGACATGGAGCTCACCTCAGAAGATATTTATCAATTACTAAATGATCGCGAGTACAAGTACAGCGGCGAGTTCCGCAGTATCGAGTGTGCCAGCGCGTCTCTCGACGAGGCGGCGATCGTGTGGCGCGACAACTGGGTCACTCTGATTGATGGCATGCTACAGCTGAATGTGCTAAGACAGCCGCACCACGCTGTCTCACAGCCCACACATATTAGAGAAATATGTATCGACCTTAAGAAGCATGTAAATAGTCAAGTATTTAAACTTAATGACAAAAATGTCATGAAGGCTCTTGTAGTAGATGAAGACGACTTCACAAGGTACATTATTGGTCTAATTAAATTGAATTGTTTTAAGCCAAATATAATTCAATTTTAATCATGCTCGTTTAATTTTAGATGTGGTGGTGTTTATCTTCGGAATATAAAATTCCGCAATTTACCCGCGATAAGTCAGGACCAACGACTAGAATTATGTGTTCCTCCCTCTCAAGCCAACGTAAGTATTTTATAGTACTTGAGACATTTTCGGTTTTACTTGTGATAGTATTTCTACCACCCAACTTATATCTGAAGGATAAGTCTGAAATAGATAGCAATAAAGCTAAAAAAAGGAAGAACCTTTACGTCGTCCTATAAGTAAAGTTATTATATGCTGTATTTTAATTCCTCCTTTTTTTGATGATAAATTAAATCCAAGAAAATATTAATTTTGCGTAGGTACCTATAGTTTCTGGGAACACCCAAAAACTCTGAGATATTTTATTCCGAATACCTAAGAGTTATAATGTCTATAATTCAAAATCACGAAATTTATTTCACCGGAAGTCGTAATATACGATTTGTTAGTTTTACGATTTTCATACGTGCAAAGAGTCAAATGCTCGAAGGGTTTTTGGTCCGAAAAACGGCATTCCGATTTTCAATACTTCGAATTATTAGGTCTAATGTTTAATACATATAAAAACGACATTATGGTTAACACTCCGACTCAGAGTACCCCGACTCGGATAGATTAGGTTAGAGGGCTTAGCCTCCGTGGTTATTTTTTTTAAAACCACCCAGAAATAAGGCTCCGTCAACCTATCGTTATTTATGTTGCTATTTTGCTTTAGAAGGCGTCTTTATTTCGGAATTGTGTTAATCGGTATTTTAATAAACAGAATTCGTATTGTTGATGTTTCGGAATTTTTGTTATTCAATCTATTGAACTTCGGTATTTTGAAAATAGTAATTATAAACGTTAGGAATATTGAAATTGAGAAATTATAAAAATAGGAGTAATGATAAATCGGAATTGTTATATTCGGAATTTTGAACCATTCGGCATTATGAAAATCGGTATTTTGAAATTAGTATTTGTGACTTTCGGAATAAAGTTTTTCGTATTTATGTAGTGTATCCATAGTTTCTTCATAGCTAATACTTTAGAAAAAAATAATGAGATATATTAATTTACGCATTATGTTTTCTTTTTTCATTTTAAGTAATAGAAACAATTTTATAAGGTTATTGTAGAGGGCACAGTGCTTATACCTATGTAGAATTTTGTCTATACTTATGAGATAAAGCCATTCGACGACGATATTTGACACAAAACAAACGAAATAATTATTCATTATTGAATATTTCAGAATTTAGGTATCAATACACAGCGTGATATAGTACTCACTAATAAGATACTACAATGTGCGCAATTTGGCAATTTAGACTCGTTGCAGTGGGTAGAACTTCCCGACCTTGAAAAATATGATGTCACTGTACAGGTAAAAAAAGAAAAACATTTAAGAACATAATTAAAACTTTTTAAAACTTTGCATTGTAATACATGTATTATATTTCAGGTACACTTCGCTGGCCTCAACATGTTGGATGTAAAAAGAGCCACTGGAGTAACGTCGTGCGACTCTAACATGTATGGCATGGACTACAGCGGTACTACTTACAGGTAAATTAATTCATTAATTATTTAAAATACAAGACCATTAATCTTCATAACTAAGAATGAATGACAGTACTTATTGCTTTTTTTTATTTCCAATTAACAGCGGAGAGCGTGTGATGGGTATAGTGGCGGGCGGCGCGGCGAGTAGTCAGGTGCGCGCGCAGCCGGAGCTGCTGTGGCCGGTGCCAGCGCACTGGAGCCTCGAGGACGCCGCCACTGTGCCGCTCGCATATGCACACGCATTTTACGCTTTGGTTAGTGTGATGGAATGGAGCAATAATTATGATGATGATGATAACTAGATGGTTTATTTGAAACAGCTGTTGTCCACGCCTTCACTCAAATTGAAATCAATTTCTAAGACCACAAATTCTCTAAACATTTGTGTTTTTACATTATTCAATGCAAGTTTTAAAATTTTTCTTTTTCTATTTACAAAACTAGTGATCGAAAGCTTTATATGGACCTAGAAATTAATTTAATTAATACCTCGTTCGGAATTAAAATCATTTTTTACTTAATAATAATTAGTATATATTTTTATTTTAGATAATAAAAGGGCGTCTAGAGCCCCGCACGGGCGTGCTGGTACATGGAGGTACGGGTGCACTAGGACAAGCGGTCATAGCCATTGCGCTGGCGCACGACTGTCAAGTGTTCGCTACGGTCAGCGATCTTCGTAAAAAACAGTTCTTACGAAAACGTTTCCCTCAGATTAAAGGTACAAAAATATATCTTCTTACAAGTTATTTCACATAATTTTGTACTGATCCGTTGACATAAGTATAATGATTATAATTTTTTTTACAGATGAACACATTGGAAACTCCCGAGACATCAGTTTTTCTGACTACGTGTTGATGGCTACTAAAGGCCGGGGATGTAAAATAGTTATAAGTTGCGTTAAAGGAGAATGTAAAAATGTAAGTACCTAGCTTTATTCTACAGTTGCTACATACATACTTGTAAGAATAAATAAACAAAAACAATTCGTTGCGGTTTGTTTCAGTTTTCTCTTAAATGTTGTGAATCTTATGGCGTACTCATTGACACAGTTCAAATACAAGAACGTGACAATTATGAATATGGAATGTTCAACATGACGAAAGCGAGGTCATATTTGCCAATTGATTTTTCATCTGTTTTTACAAATAACAATTATGAAGAAATGAAAGTGAGTAAATTGTTTTAAATTTTTGAGAAATATTAAATATTTATCATTCAGTTTTTAAACGCAAAGGTCAGCTATTGGCTATTGCAAGGTGATCTTTCGCGTCCGGCGATTGCCATTTGCTGATCTTTTCCAAATGCCATTACTTTAGGAGTTGCAGACGATGGTGAGCGACGGCATAGCGGCCGGGTACGTGGTGCCACTCTCACGCGTGACGTACGCGCCGCACGAGGTCGCGCGCGCCTTCCGACTGTTGGGAGCGAGCCGACACCGTGGACGAGTACTGCTGCGGATGTGTGACGACACCACACAAGTACAACACAGGTAGCTTTACGTTAGCTGTATTATGTACTTATATTTACTATAAAATCATCACCTTATTGTAACGTACTCGTATTTATGTGAATTTACAGAATATTCTGTGATCCTGATCAATGTCAAGTTTTATTCTGGGATAACGATGTCGTTGGACTGCAACTCGCTGCAAAACTTATTAGTCGTGGAGCTAGAAAGTTGTACATTCATTGTACTAACTTATCTAACTATCAACGTCACAAATTAAGGTAAGTACCTATAGCACTATTAGTTACTGAAAAACTTTTAAGTATAAAATATGTATGATGTGATTTTATAAATAATGACTTTTCCTGAATATATTTTAGAATTTGGCAGGATATTGGCGTTAAGATAATAGTTTCTACTGAGGATTTAACAGAAAGAGAATTTGAGGATGTTTTATTGAATGACGCCTTGAATTTGGGAAGTATTGAAGGCGTGTACATAGTTATAACAAAACCAAATGATGAAACTAACGCAAAAAGTCTTTCATCTAACTTAAACAAAGTGGATAACATAACGAAATCATTATGTCCTCAACTAAGGTAGGTATTCTGTTATCTTGAATTCTTAAACTGTTTAAATAATGAATACTAACAAAATTTTACTTTATTCTAGATACTTTGCGCTGGTATCAACGGTTAATTTGATAAGACATGATAATATGTTCTCAACAAGTGCACTTAAGGCCACTTATTTAGATCTGTCTAGTTTGAACGAGGTAATAAATGTGCAGATTTTATTAGTGACGTTGTTAAGTTTGTTGTTTTAGTGATTTTATAATAATATTCTATACTCTTACTACAGGACGAAATTATTGACGGTCACCTTGTGGCCACTTTAACTGAACAAGCACTTTGTAGCAAACATGTTGAATTAGTCGCGCAGAAGAAAAATAAACAAACACCTTCACTACTGAAAGAAGTAGCTGCTCTAGCTGGTAATGTATTTATTTATGTACCTGTAGGAACACGGTGGGCACACCGCTGCGACATTACTTAGTATATATTTCTGTCACTAAACACTTTTCAGGTATAAATATTGCTTCAAACGAGACAAAAGCTACTTTGAACAAATTAGGTATGGCGGAAGAACAATCACAATTGATCAGTAATTTCTTGAGTGACACATACAATATATCGTTAGATGAAACAGCTATACCACTACTGACTATAGATAAGTAAGTATTAATAAAAATTGATCGCAACTATGTTGATTTATTTATATTGGCACCCTTACTTAATTATTTGTCTTGTTTTGTGTGAACGAAATAGTAGTTAGTCCTCAATTCTTTATTGTAAAAGGAAGAGGTTACATGTGAACCCTGTCAGAATTGTCCATAATATTGTAAAGCTTTAACACAAGCAGACTTTTTGAAACATATGATTTTTGATCGTGTAATTAATTCGCTGTAATGTCAAGAAATTTCATTACAAACAAGTCTTTTTAATTTATTAAGGTAAAGATGATAAGCTATTCTTTCAGATTAAAGTTTTTAGAAAAGTCTGTGATGGAGACTCCAGAAGTAAGCGTTACTGGATTGTCAACCTTTTTCACCAAGCCACCTTCTGACGAACTTCTTGGAACAACAGATTTAGTATTGCTGCCAACGCTTTTTAACGATGTTTTGTCGGTGAGTGCTCAATATATATTTTTTTTATTATATATTCATTATAAATTTTGTGCTATCAAAAACATTGTTTTATTATCCCTGTAAACAGTTAGTACTGACGTTTGATTTTCTAATTTTTTATTGCTTTTACAGACAGAAAAGTTAGCTTCCAGTGAACGATACCTATGCATACCAGGTATGGAAGGCCACCACGAGCGGTTCCGTGGTCTCTGCGAGCGCCTCAAGCTGCCGGCGCTTGTGCTGCAGCCGGGACTTGATCATCTCCACGAGACTGCGCGAGAAACTGCGCAGAGATACTACGAGGTATGTAAGGTTTGCTCTTTTTGCAAAGTTTTCTTTCTTCATCTAAATACTAATTACTAGTTGTGTGTTTTATAATAAATTTTAGGACCTAATAATAATTGTTTCAAACGATTTATTAAACAATATATACTAAAGGATACGGTCTTCACATTCCACATCGGGATTATTTCTATATAAAATACCTTGTTTTAAGAAGTAACCTCTTTCAGACCAACGTTTAGCACCTCTATAGGTGCTAAACGTTGGTCTTGATGATCTTGAAGATACTTCTGACTTCGAGTTTATACTCTAAGTTAGAAGTATGTTCAAGATTATTTACAATACCAACTAAAATAATTTAGTTTAATTTTTCATGTCTTGGCAGATTCTTCTCAAAAAATCAAACATTCACGATAACTTCCACATATTGGGCTACGAAAGTGGTATAGCTGTGGCACTTGAATTAGCGGCAATACTTGAAGATCAAGGTGATTTAATTTTGATTTATATGTATTCACAACAAAATCAATATATTTTTCTTCTAACATACTACAATGGATGTGTGAAATTCGCATTTCAGGTCTGATAGGAAAAGTATTTTGCCTGGGACTTGCACCAGACGAGTTGCAAGCGAAGCTTGAAGAGGAACTGAGTGATTTTGAGACAGAGGAGCAACTGCAGGAGGCGGTGGTGCGTCACATGTTCACACTGTTGGCGACTGAAGACACGACGGCACTAGACAAGGCGCTGCAACAAGCTGCCACGTGGTCACAGAAGGTGGACACGTGCGTGCGCTACTTACTAGGGCGCATGTCGCACTCGGCCCAGTACGCGCGCGCACTCATAGAGGCAGCGCTGGCACGTATCGAACAAGTGCGACGCTACAGTCCTGCGGCGTACTCCCTGCGCTCTCAGCTAGTGCTACTGCGCGCTGCCACAGCGCATGCGCCGCAACATGCCACAACACTGCAGCAGTACACACAACGACCACTCGTAGTGCACCAGCTTCGATCTCCTCTGTCTCATGTGTTGAACGACATGCAATGTCCGTCTCTTGTAAACAGATACCTGGATGATAATTTAAGGGAATAACTGATGCGAACAATATCGTCAGCCAGATAAAGCTATTATTATAAAAAAGTATTTATTGATACCTTTATTATTTTGTATATCCATATTCGTTATGTTTCGGCAAAACGTGAGTTTAGTGTTTAGCCGATATTATGTAATTGATTCTAATTGTTTATCAGTTTATGATATGAAATGTATATGGAAGAGTAAGAGTTTATGTAACACTGCTTTTGAGGTTAAATAAAATATTTCATTTTGATTATTGACAATTTTTTTTACATTTGTAAATAGGGTGTTCAATTAATTTATAAATGACATACATAGGGATAAATAAAGCTGTCCTTAAAAAAAGTAGGTGTATTTAAACAGTAATTTCATGATGCCATCAGGAAAATGGCTTTCGTCTTTAAACTAAACTGCACTACTAACTAAACTACAAAACTGAAAATAACATATTATAAACAACAAGCAACGCGAGTTTCATGGAGATCAGGAATGTTACGGAAATGGTTTTATTGTGATCGAAGTTGGAATCGAAATTTAAAAATTTAGCTTGTCGGAATTGGAAGCGAAATGCAATTTACTTAATATGGTAATATTATAACAAATGAAAGAGTAATCTAATAAAGTGATGGTGGCCGAATGAATAAGTGACCGGCGTGCAAATCTTACGATACGCGTTCGATTCCGACGGGCAGTACCAACGTGGATTTTACTTTTTTGATTTATATGTAGGTATTAGTCAAGTGTATAAACTTATAATTAATTGGTACAACCAGCTGGAGAGCACATTCGTAGATTCAATGCACCTGTTCGGTAGGAGGGAGGTAAAATTTTTAAGTTTTTGGCTTATAATTCAAAAACGGTACGTTCTAGGACAAAAATCCTTCTACTTAACGAAAGCTTAACAAATTGTCTACAACTTAGTGCTGTACACTTTTCCAAATTCCCAACTGTTTTTGAGATATGGCGCATAGAGCACGAACTTCGTACCTACCTCGGTAAATAATCCATCCTAAAAAGTTACTTTAAATTAAAATTCACATAAATATATAAACAGTTATTACATAAACTATTACATAAACAGTTAATTCAAATTACTCTAGTAATGATTACTTAAATTGAATTAATATTTATGAACATATTATTACAGGAGCTGTAACAAACAAGAACGTTAGCTTAAAGGATTATTAAGCGTCTGATGATTAGACGCAGTCATCACAACATCATTCTACGGTGTTGTGAGCTTTGCCAAAATTCATGGTTGACATGTACAGTCGAGTTCATTAATATGTTGGCACTTCCAGACTTCAAAAATATATGAACGTTAAAAAGGTTCATAATATTGTGACAGCTTTAAGCATCATTAAATTATGGTCAAGATTGAGACTCAATAATATATGACTGCTTTTTTTCAGTAACATGTAAGTATACAGCCAAAAGCACATTATTATATGAACAACTTTATGGGCGTTTATACTTAGCAGTGGCAACGTCGCAATTTGGCTATATTTCAAAAAATGTTATATACACTTTTTAGAATTACATGAAAGTGTATTATCTAGTAAGTATCCGTACCTAATGCTTAAAGTTATTATACTATGAAAATAACACCCTACATTTCCAATGTTATTTGGTAATTTAATAGTTCAATTATTAAATAATAAGTAAGTAATTGTATTTGCTTGTGTTATGGCTATTATTAAACAACTGTTATACTATTTATTATTTTTTGCCACTTTTAATTTAAACGCCCATAAAGTTGTTCTATAACAATGTGCCTTTGGCTGTATACATATTACTGAAAAAAGCAGTGTTATATTATTAGTCTCAATCTTGACCATAATTTAATGATGCATAAAGCTGTCACAATATTATGAACCTTTTTAACGTTCATAATATATTTTTGAAGTCTGGACGTGCCAACATATTAATGAACTCGACTGTTAGAGAGCGAACGACTACGATACTTACGATTTAATCAACAGAAACTGCGTGCTGAAGAATACATTCACTTGCGAGGCACTATTGTGAGCAACGCCGACACCGCCGAAATTGGTCACTCTATCATTCTACCATCACCGTACGTGCATTCCTATAGATGTGTCAATTGAATTTTGAAGATTGGCATTCGCAATGACAATAAATAAGTCTCAAAGCCCTAAGATTTCATAAAATGAAACAAACTTGGTGTTTTGTTATTTTTACTCGACTGCCAAAAAAAGAGGGTAATGATTTTATAGGCAGTCATCGTTCACAGTGGTCAATTCCTCTTTTATTCATATACCACATCCCCACACATACTTACAATAAATTAAATATTTATATGGCAAAACATCGTTTTTGGATTTTCATGTAACCGGAATAGTAGACTACACATTTTTGCATTGAATACCCTAGTTTTTGCATATCTAGCTGATTAGCATTTGAGATTATGTAATGTCATGACCTTTATGCTGATACTTGCGTCGTCAATTGAATGACGTTTTAGTACTTTAAGTATGAATAATAATAATAATAGTAGTAAGAACTTGAGTTCTTCATGGTTATATTTTTCTTTTTAACCGTTTGGGCAAGTAGCCCCGTTAACGGGACAGTTGGGTTAATCCACCCCGATACTACCAACCCCGTCTTTTAACGGGGTGAATGGCACAGACTAAGTAGCATACGCCCCGGTAGTGTTTACAGCGGGGGAAATATAATATTATTTTATATCTCAGAATAAGAAAACTAGACGCTTTTTAGATATACAATAATAATTTAGGAAATATGAAAATTAATCAATCTGACGTTGAACTCTCTAATATATTATTGCTCTCTCTTTCTAACTCATTTCAGTTTCCATAGGTACACAAAAAAGACACTATTTTTGTTAATAACAATAACGCAACATCTTATTTTAATCTCAAATTCAAAAGGTCATTTGGGGTCGTGCCGTTCGGCCATATTGTGCTCCTGAAAGTTGGTAGGAGTAATTGAATAGGTACTTCAAATGTAATGTTTTGGTTGTTATTTATTGAAATAAATAGTGAAAGCAAGTAACTTTCAAATTGGCTAACTTAAGGACGAGTCGGACTCTTGCTCTGAGGGTTCCGTACGAATATGACTTTTTATATTTTTTTGTGATTAAAATGTATATAGGTAGGTAACGGGATAGCTACGAGTATAAGTTCGAATAAATATTCACGTAAAGTGTGCACCATCTATGTAACGTCAGTCTGGAATAAACTCTATTCTAATTTTTTACGCGTATCATTTTATACCTCCTGAAATATATTAAAGTGATGTCTTAACCCTCTCAGCTCTCTAGATAGAAGAGAGGAGACCCGAGCCCAGCAGTGGGACATTAATGGGTTGCTTATGATGATGTAACTACACGAGTACGGATTTTTATTTTTTTCTTTTACCTGTGAAAGATATATTCTACACATCACCGGAATAAGAATTGTCAAAAAAACAACCTATTTGTCTTGTTGAATTTTACAAATTGCTGTAGTATTCAGTATATGTTAATGGTGAAGATATTAACACTCTTGAAAAAGATATCAATGAAAATATTAATTCAGTCGTCAAATGGGTATGGGTATGGTAAGAGCGCTATGGGAAAAGGAAAATTCGAAACAAACCTTACATCAACCCGTCTAGCCAGCGCGTAGTATAGTAGGCTAAATTCCCTCCACATTCTATGGAGGAGGTACCAGTGCCCAGCAGTGGGACGTTTATGAGTGGAAATGATGATATTTATTGTATTTTATTAGACATTTTGTTGGGTTCTGTTAACTAATGTGACATTGAATCGAATGAAAATCAATAATAATAATATAATAATACCCCCTCTGGGGCAGTCGTTATCTTCTCATAAGATTAACGCAATCTTGGAGGGCAGATTAGTGTGGCTTTTCAAACACTTGCCATATAAACAAAAAAATGTACTGTAAGTTTAAATGAAGACCCCACTAACCGCAGGGCAGCTAGTGGCGAGCTGAATGTGAGTGGCGACACTGCGGTCCTAAATGCCCCTGAGAGTCGGTCCAGGTCTTTGTTGGCTGACTGGAGTGAATCTCCAAGAGCGATCACAGGACTCTCAACTCTGGCTTGCCTTAACCAGCTGACCAGAGAGGGGTCGCCAGAGCTATATGCTCGGGGGTGGATTTGTCATTTTTCAATGGCATAATTACGAGGAAACCCGCTCCGGGTCTCCGCTTGGGACCCGCGATGGCAAAATCGGCGCCGCACCGCTCGACACCCCAAGCCGAGCACTACGGTGTTACCCTGAGACCCGTGGACTTCGGCTCATGTCGGTTGTGGAAGGGGCCCATCTAGTGTAAGGCGAGTCACCGTCTGCCCAAATCCTCATTTAAAATCATATATGCTCTGCATCGCTGGAGGAGGCAAGCAGGCGACGTTAATCCCGTATGCCAGATATCACCATTCCACCAAACACCCAAACCCATAGCCCAACTTTATTTAACTCCATAATAATATATCATGCAATAGCTCTACACCTACCGGTGACAGATCATAGCTGTACTACAATAGTGCAGCTGTGATGTGGCGGCGGTGTCTCATCCCATTCTAAATTCAAATTATTTAAGGGCCTCTGCGTGTTGGACCCGTGTCCCCGCGTAAGCCTTCCAAAAGGACCGGGTATACTTCTCACCTTAGAGACAAGTATAGCCGTGAGAAAAGAGATATAATAATGAGAATAAAAAAATTAATAATGTTTATACCTACCTACTTTAATTTTTATTGTATTTTTGTAACAAAAGCTTGGATAATTTTGAAAAAAGGAGTTATGTTTGTTATGTTTAGTTATAAAATGTTATTACTTTGATAAGTTTTGGATTAGTTTATCGATGATATATATGATGCACGGTAAAACTCTCATGAGTTTTTGATTTGCATCATATCTTAAGTATAAATACTGTGCTATGGTTTGAATGTTACATTCCGGATTAAGATTATCTTTAGGAACCAAGGAAATATCGCTAAGATTAAAGTCACCTAAGATTATTTATTTATTAGTCACCTATTTATTTCTTTGGCACCAAATATTAAAATTATGGAAAAAAAAGTCCATGTCTCCTCGAGTCTCCAGTCTTAGAAGAAGGTTATGAATCCTTTACAGACGAAAAAATACAAAATTTTAATGAATTTCGTTCGAACGTTTCGGATCGCCTACTCAAAATTAATGTACTTACATTCGGCTTTCACCATTATTAGATATTGCCTTTTTGTCCCAAAATTTACCCATGCACTTCGTTCATCACATTTTTGGAAGCATTTATCTTCATTAGGCATATTAGACGAAATTGTAAAAATTACCATAAGCAAAGTTTTAAATTTAGCTCTGAAGGCCCTGTACTAAGCCAATGTTGAGCTAATCCAGGGGGTGAAGCAGGGAAGCTGAAGCACGTGCGCCCCCCGCGCCTTTCAACAATTCATACCAAAGAACAAACTCGCATTCACGTCAACCAGCGGCGGCCTTATTCTCGCGCCGTCCGTATTCTGGTCGAACAAAGAAATTATTAGGTACGGTAAAATATTTCTAATGTTTTCTATTTTTAAACCAAAAGTACTTAGTTTCTTTCTTTACCCGACTGTCAAGAAGGAATGGGAGGGTAATGTTTTTCGCGCGTATGTATGTATGTTTTTGGGCATGTCTGTTCCAGTTCTTGTGAGCCAGGATTAACAGCGATGACTCTTGTGAACACCGAGTTTTGACACTCCCAGGAGTCCCAGGGAATGCCTAACCTCTACTGTCTTGGACCCGCAACGAAATTAATCAAAAGTAAATGGAGGAGTTGGAAAGAAATTATTCACTTTCCTCGATAACAAAGCGGGAGACAAAAGATCTATATAGGATCCTATTAGAGAGAAAGCACCACGGTCAAAATATTAAAAAAAATAAAAATTGCAGGATCTATTGAGTCTGATTCCAAAAGGTAATAAGTATGGCAAAAACGCTTACAAGCACAAAAATTCGTGCTTAAATTAAACCGGGTTGACACAAGATCCCCATTGTACACTACTCCCGACGATAATTACAAACTATCTAACATGACGTTACGTGCATGGGCAGATTGTTCTTGGTTAGAATCAGGTTTAGAAAATAGACAATTTGGCGAATCAACTAAACTATACGAAAATAATTTGCTTCTAAAGTTGCAATTCCCCGTTAGAAACTGGGCGACACAATGATCGACCTCTAGCCATTTCCTCGACAACCGTTCAACAACAGATGGAAAAAGCTGGTAAAGGTGGCGCCCTTTAGTTGTTGTATCCCATCTTTCCTGCCATTCTTCTGGGTTTCTTTGGGTTTGGGTAAACAGCCTAGTAATTCTGAGTGGTAAGAAGTTGATAATGGGCCCGATTTTGTTTCTCTTCAACCTTAAATAAAGATGAACTTAAATTTTTAAAATAAGGACACATTCTTAAATTTATGCGATCGCGTTAGTACTTAATTAAGGATACGTTCTTAAAAAACTACCAAATGCTAAAAACCTTATTTAAGGACACTACCATAGATTATAATCGGAAAAAGTGTCATAAACGTCATGTTGTTTATTTACTTTTAGATGTTATAGTCAAAGTATCAGTTTGTAGATTCACAAGTTATATTTATATAGTTTACATAAATCTAATATGCCGATACATAAGCCTTCTTTTTAATCTAAAAAATAAAAAGGACCAAAATCAGAACTCGGCAAAAGTGAGGTTAGATAATTAATAAAACATGTTAAAACAAAGTAATACTTGCCGTCGAAGATCTTCATTATACTTTCTTCGTAAAATAACAGCATGAAAAGGGAATATTTTAAATAATAAGTGTTTAATTGAGCCAAGAAATATGAGTGAAATATTTAGTACACACAAATTAGGTGCGACTTAAATTAAGGTTGCACTAAGATCACAGAACTGTCAAATAAGTCGAAAGGCAATACCAATTAAGAAACTACCATCTCTAATTAAGTCAAACCATACTTATTTAAGGTCATGTCCTTAAATAACACAAACGCAAATACCAATAAGGGCTTAAAATTTTAGATCAAGTTTTACACTTATTTAAGTGCATTTTTTGCACTTATTTAAGATCGAATAAGAAACGCGATCGGCCCCATTATCATATGTTGAGTAGGATATTGCAACACATCTCTGCACCTCAAGATCGACCGGAAAAAAGCTTCAGTACTTACTAACCGTCCTATATGCATTGCACAATAATATCAAAGAGAGACGTTGACTTTGGAGCAGCTTGTGCCGTGCAGCACCGACCCTACCAGTCTTTTTTTTTGCCTGTCTTTTTTACCCGATTGCGAATAAAAAAGACAGAGCTCTCATGGTGACGAAGAAGACATAGTCTTCAGTTGGGTAAAAAAAATCTAATACCCTTAATACCCTAAAAAATCGAATATTCGAATACCAAATTTTTCGAATATTTACAAGCCCTTTAAAACGTAATCCTCTATTATTCCAATCAATTAATACATTATTTTTCCTTCTTCCCTTACTCATTTACTTCTTACATAATTCGTAGACAATGGTGTTGGATGTGCTTACAACATTATAATATAAAAATACTGTTATCATTAGCATTATGTAAATGTTTTGTATCCCAAACAAATAAAATAAAATAGTAACATACTTACCTACATAAAAATGATTGGATTGCAATTCACCAAGTTCTCCGAGCTGGAACTTCTGCCAACTGATTCAGAGATGGATGTCATCTATTCGTATACATGCCATGGAGAATGTATTATAATACGTTGTTAGCTGGACAAAGCAGATATTCAAATATAAGTTTATGAGATGAAAACTTTATTCTCGTGAAATAGATAATGAAACTTGTGTAAAATTACTGTATAAATTTGCATTAATTTGTAAGCGTTTAGCGCCAAAATTCATTTATTGATTGCGCATGCGTGTTGCGTCACGTTCACAGATTATGAAGAAAAAATGCATTGTAACCTTCTTGGTCCAGCTGAAGTCGTATAGTAATGGCACTCGCGCATTGTGGGTTTCGTACGATTATGTTTTTTTTTGTTATTAAACTGTAAGATGTTAGTAAGTAATATTTGGTGTAGTTGAACTATTCCATAATTTTTCGATTAGATCTAAAGTTACGTTATAATTTATATAGCAAAGTAATTATTTATGAAGAAAATAATAGCCGCCCCAGTGACCAAATACCAAACGATTGATAATTCTTGGGTATAAAACATCGCAAGCCCTTACGAAGCTACGCTTTTTGCTAGTCTACTTATTTTATAAATGAAAATAAGAGATACTATACTATGTATGTTTCGAAGTGACATTAATACCTATATAGGTTATAAATTATATTGAATGTTCTTAAAAAATTTGAAAATAATGATTTTGTTTTATTGTTCTAGTTTATACACGAGCGGTAATATAGTCAACGTGCAAGCTTTGTACCCGAAAGTTCAGTTCCCGGTATCAACAGAGACACCGATGTTATCTCACCAAGTGGAGTGGATACATACCGAACAATGGTAATATATTATCCATAAAAGTTTACCCAAATGAAGTTAAAAAAAGTCACCATCTTTCCAATGCTGACTATCCTGGTCTAATGGTTAGTGACCCTGACTGCTAAGCCGAAGGTCATGGGTTCGATTTCCACCCAGGACAAATCTTTGTGTGAGCATAAAGGTTTGTTCTGTGTCTGGGTGTAATTTATCTATAAAATGTATGTATTTACAAAAAAAAATGTATTTAAGTAGTATATCAGTTGTTTAATTAGTACCCATAACACAAGCAAATATAATTGCTTAATTTGGGACTAGATTGCGCTGTGTGAATGTGGTAGAATATTATTATTTCCACGGCTATAATTTTCTCTAAGGTGAGAAGTATACCCGGTCCTTTTGGAAGGCTTACGTGGGGACACAGGTCCAACACGCACAGGCCTGAGGCCTATTATATTATTATTAATACGGACATAATGATCTTCTATGATCTAGACAAGAGGCAATCGTTTCAATCTATCTCTTCTATCGACATGTATAATTCAAATAAATTGTCTAGTCATCTTTCTGCAGTGAAATATAAGTTAATATTATATTGTTTATTTTAATATTTTATTTTGTTGTAATATCATAAATGTAGGCTAGTTATTAAATAAATGACTTTGATGTCGCTTTATATCAATCCAAATGTTATACAAGTAAGTACCCATTGAGCAATTAAAATTGACTATTAAAATTTTTAGGACGGTTTCGTCATTCAACCAAGAAAATGTACACAAAACTTCATTTTCCAAGTTTGTGGAATCTATTCATGACGATGAATACAGTTATTTGCAAGGAAATGTTATTCAAGGTAAAAATACTGTTTTCGCTTTACCTGATTATATTAATAATTTTTTATCATTTTTAGGGTTCCGTACCTCAAAAGGAAAAAGCAGAAACCCTTATCGGATCATTCCGATGTCCGTCTGTCTATCTGTCTATTTATATGTCAATCTGTCAAGAATATTTTTCTCACGCGAACTGAACTTCTCAACGCGTAAAAGTATCGATCCGAAATTAATATCAAATACTCGAGTCTGCAATCTCTTGGCGCAATAAAACATCAGAGTTCTAAGTAAACGCAATCAAAAGATACAGCCATTTATATTCCTTTCTGTCACTGTTATTTTGATGATAAAAAAAGTTAAAACCATAGGGTACTTCCCGTTGACTTAGAATCATGAAATTTGGCAAGAAGTACTATCAAGTTGCACAAATAAAGGAAGAGATCCGAAAACCGTACTCGTGTAGTTATATCACAAAACATTAGTACTATATTGGAAGGGGTATAATGTGATAAACTTAAAAAAAAACCGGTCAAGTGCGAATCGGACTCGCGCACTGAGGGTTCCGGATGATTATGCATTTTTATTTTTATATTTTAGAAATGTGTAGGTAAGGGGTATCAAAGGGGGTGCACTACAAATGACACATTTTTTATCAAAATACGAATTATGTAGGTTCAAAAAAAACTGACGTTTCAGGTGCCACACATAGGTCGCCGGGCTCCTACTACTATGTGGTTTGAAAAAAAAATAACCCTAATCTAACCAGTCCGAGTCGGATTGCTCTGAATCGGGGGGTGTTAAGTTAAGCTATCGCACATTGATCGTTGTAACCCGGCTATCCTTGCCGTTAGCGCAGATTTCCACCTATAATAGGTCGTATCCCGAAAACAGTGCGTGCTCTCGCACAAATAATGATAATTTGGCTACACCCTGACCACGGGATACTATAAGTTAGAATAATAAGATAGGTAAGTGTTATATAACGCCAGTCCGGAATAAACCCTCACTTTTGCTCAATTTTTTTAGGCTTATCATTGTATACCTCAGTACTAATATTCAGTGATATAACGACACAAGATCGGTTTTCGGATTTTTCCTTTACTTGTGCAATTTGTTATTGCTTCTGGCCAAATTTCATGATTCTAGGTCAACGGTAAGTTCCCTATAGATTTAATCGTCAAAAATGGAGCATAAACAGCTGTATCTTTTGATTGCGTTAACTTAGAATTTTGATTTATATTTTACGCCGAGGGTTTGCAGACCCAAGTATAATGATATTAATTTCAGCTCTATGCGTTCTTGAGAAAAATATTCTAGACAGACGGACAGTCAAACAGACAGACAGACAGACAACGGAGTGATCCTATAAGGGTTCCGTTTTTTTCTTTTGAGGTACATAACCCTAAAATTGCATAAACGGTCACCCATCTATGAACTGACCTTATCCGAAGTTGCTTAACCTCATGAGTGTAATCAGTATCTCAGTACTACAATGCTACGTGTCCCTATACAGTAACAGGTCTAATTATTTTACAGAGAACTGTAAACATAAGTTTGCTTAGTCTATTGCAGCGCCCCCTGGCGAAAAAAGACAATATCGTGTATCCAAAAGCCATCCTCGATAAATCACAAATACATTACAGAAAACCGTATCGAAATCAATCTAATCGTTTTAAAGATAGGAGGGCACAAAGGATTCAACGAAATCAGTGTATTGTAGCGCCCCCTGGCGAGATATTAACATAACACCTATCTAATAACCTTTCCCCAAGAGTCGCACACACTTTACAGAAAACCGCATCTAAATCGGTCAAACCGTTTCCACAGATTAGATAATAGTTACTACGTAACAGATACATCACTCTTATACAAAAGCGAAAATACCTAGGTTATATATTATTAGCCTACAAAAACGAACAAACGACGCTGTAAGAAGAAACGTATTCTACGCACGCGCGCCGTGAGTCGAGATTCCCGCGTACACCGCGTGACCGGCGTGAGTCCGTCATCGAGCAAAATCATTAGGGTTGTACGAAGAACATTAATGAAAACAACATGGCTGAAGTGAAACTTAAATTTTCTTATTTATTTTTAGTTTATGTACAATGAATGCAATGAAGTGAATGCGACGTAAGCAGTTAACTTAAAACTTCTAATTTCACATCGAAATCCGACTTTAGTTAAGATTAGCCGCTAGACAATGCGTGACAACTTTTTTTATTTAAACCCGTCAAGTACCTTCGGAGATTAGCGTGTACAAACATCCAAACAGACAAAACATTTGAATATCGTCGTATTGTATTCTGTTACTATTTTTACTTATATTAGTTTTGTTAAATATATTCAATGTACACACAATCAAACAGTTAATGTCTGATTCCGACTCGCGCTTGACCAGTTTGTTTTAAGAACTCCACGCCACACGAACTCGATCGTAATAGATAGATAGACAAACTCGAAAACGACTCGATAATGTAGGTAATGAAATACAAACTCCATTTATTTCTGTAAGACCGCACTAAACTTTCTCGTAAATTTTAAAGAAAGAGTACCTACACACAAGAAGCGTTTTAAAATTACTAGGTACTACTAACTTAAGCCAGCTGAAATACGTACCTACTTTCAAATAACGTAACGTACCTTTCTTCATCTTTCGGCAATGAAAAAAAAGACATTTTTTTATTTTTCTTTTGTCTATGACATCCAACAACTTCACAATAATTAACCATCGTGTTGTTAGTCAAAACTTAATATACCTACGTAGTGTACGAAAATATCGTTAGTATCACAGAGTACATTATGCGTTTAGAGTGGGAAACGTGCTGTGCGCGCTCTCAGTGTCGCGTGCGGCAGCCCTCTGGCGATTTGGCTCAGTTGTGAGCTACATAGCGGTAGGCACATAGCGCGTGACCTTGAGCGAGTGACGGAGGCCTGCCGTTTCTGTGATATATGGCATAATGTTGAAACACACAAACTCACAAACACACAGCCTCTCACCCCAAACGCATATACCGTCTCCGTTTCGTCGTGGGTAATTATATTAAATAAGTAATTAAATACTACTAATTTAGTTTAATGTAGTTGTAACTTAATACTTTATTATAAAACTGCTGAAAACATGTGCTACAGAAAGAGGATCCAAACAAAAAACATCTAATGAAAGTCGTACATCAAATCTAACCTTACTATAACATCATTCTGTTGTCATACCTAAGCTACAATGGGTGTTTAACACAGAAGTCTTCTGTTATGTATAAAATTCGAAGAATTAAACTTTTCAGGTAAAATGTGTTATCCCTTTGCCGCTGCTCTAGTGTCTGTATGGGACACTTTCGCAGGGTACTTTGGTGTACCGAAACGTGAAGTGTCAGTGACGATACGTGATGTTCATCTGTTTGCACAGCCACTGTTATTTGATCAACGAGTACTAAAGTTGGAAGTTGCTCTACACAGGGGTACTGGTCGGTTTGAGGTAAACAGCTTTCTATTTTAAACTTCTCTTTTTTTTCAGGTCTACCATATAATTATGTCTGTCTTGTCCACACGTTTTTAAGAGTTTCCTTAAAACGCAAATTTGTAAACGGAAGAACCGTTGGAGGCATATCAAAGATGTGCCAAATCTTTGTTAGTTCGGAAACTTTTCACACTTATTTGTAGATGTTTGATTACTTTGTATTTATTACGTGTACGCGACACGCAAGGCACAACAGGTCGTTACACATGCCCCCTTTTATGTATTTTTTATGTGATTCCCTATGAGTGTTTGGTTACTCTAATAAATCATGCTTTTATGATTTATAATATTAAGTAATTAAAACACTTTTGTGGGTTTTGTAGATCATGAATGAATGCTCAAGAGTTATTTCGGGCTGCATACAAGCCAGTAATGAAACACACCGAGGGTTTACATATGCTTACAATGAAAATAAATTAAATAACGACATGGAGCTCGCCTCAGAAGATATTTATCAATTACTAAATGATCGCGAGTACAAGTACAGTGGCGAGTTCCGCAGTATCGAGTGTGCCAGCGCGTCTCTCAACGAGGCGGCGATCGTGTGGCGCGACAACTGGGTCACTCTGATTGATGGCATGCTACAGCTGAATGTGCTGAGACAGCCGCACCACGCTGTCTCACAGCCCACACATATTAGAGAAATATGTATCGACGTTAAAGAGCATGTAAATAGTCGAGAATTTAATCTTGATGACAAAAATGTTATGAAGGCTTTTATAGATGACAAATACGATTTCACGAGGTAAGTTCTGAAACTAAAATGACGATTGTATCTAAACAATATTTTTAGTTTTTATTCATAATAAATTATATGTTTAACAATTTTAGATGTGGTGGTGTTAGTCTTCGGAATATTAAATTCCGCAATTTAAGTGCGGTTGGTCGGGACCTACAACTAGAATTACTATGTGTTCCTCTCTCTCATATCCCTGATGTAAGTAATTTATTTGATCAGATACGTTGATTCTATTAATTATATACAACATAAAATATTATATGTAAACTCTAGCTAAATTATTTACAAAAAAGAAAACCGGAGTCATCATCATCAGCAACCCATTAAGTCCCACCGCTGGCCTCGGGTCTCCTCTCCTTTAACTAGAGAGCTGAGAATTTTGTTAAAATCTTCTATACATATAAAATGCTTTGTCTTGAATGACTCACTGACTGACAGACGAATCAACGCGCAGCCTAAACCGCTGATTGTGATGATAGAGACCTGAAACTTTGACCTGAAACATGACTTCCGATAAGAAAGGATTTTCCGAAATTCTTCCCGTTCGTGAAAATGGGGGGCAAAGTTTGTATGAAACAACGTAATTCCTAGGTCCAATCTACTTCAAATTTTGCATAAATATTCTTTCACAGAATTGATGGAAGACGTGTTTCGAATCTTATTGAAATTCATCCCCTAACGGGGTTAAAAAAGGGTAAAAAGTTATCTAGGTACATAAAAGGAAAAACTGCTTGACTTTTAAATCAACGCACAGCCCAAACTGCTATGTCTAGAAGCATCAAATTTCTTACAAAGATTCCCTTTGTAGTAAAGGCACACTAAGAAAGGTTTTTCCAAAATTACCACAGGATAGGGAAAAAACAGGGTTTTCATTTTACGTAGTACAGTTTTTGGGTTCGATGTCAAATGGCAAAAAACTGAACCCTTATGGATTTGTCATGTCTGCCTGTTTGTCCGTCCGTATGTCACAGCCACTTTTTTCCGAAACTATAAGAACTATACCGTTGAAACTTGGTAAGTAGATGTATTCTGTGAACCGCATTAAGATTTTCACACAAAATAAGAAAAAAAAGAATACATTTTGGGGGTTCCCCATGCTTAGAACGGAAACTCATTTTTTTTTTTCATAAAGCCATACGTGTACATTCCCATACATTTCTATGGATAGGTCTTCAAAAATGATATTGAGGTTTGTAATATCATTTTATTCTAAACTGAATAGTTTGCGCGAGAGACCTTTCCAAAGTGGTAAAATGTGTCCCCCCCCCCTGTAACTCCTAAAATAAGAGAATGATAAAACTCAAAAAACATATACTTATGATGTACATTACCATGTAAACTTCCACCGAAAATTAGTTTGAACGAGATCTAGAAAGCAGTATTTTTTAATACGTTATAAATCGTAAACCGTAATTTACCTGTCATTCAATCAACAATAAATTGTATACTGTCATGTTATTCATTGTATATTGGTATTCATGCAGAACGCCGGATACAGGACGTTTTTACCACCTTTTCCAACAGGGACACTAACCACTAAACCAACAGGCTAGTTTTTTTACTACTACGGTGGCATGCAATTTGTTTGAAACAAGCTTACGGCGTACCTGATCGTAAGGGGTATCACATGCTTGTTGTCGACTCTTTAAAACCCTTTCCCTCCCCAATTAACTCCGAATGCCATTACTCACCACTACCAATCATTTCAAATATAAATTAAAATTAAGTTCTAAAAAGTTCTGCATAAAATATTCATTACTGTTACAGAATATAGGGGTCAACCAAGAACACAAAATATTTGCTACAAATAAAGTACTTCAATGTGCACAATTTGGCAATCTAGATTCGTTACAGTGGGTGGAACTTCCTGAACTTGAACAATCTGATGTCAATGTAAAGGTAAATTATATTTATTTGCGTGTAAAGTAAAGTAAAGTAAAATTTATAAAAGTAATAATGTAAATAGCTATAGTCCGGGATCCCTGGTCAAATTTTTTTTTTATTACTTTCAAGCAAATTTTTCGTGGGTAGCTTCATTTCGATGAGACGCCCAATAATTTCGTATTCCAAAAGTTTGATTGTGGTAGCTAACAGACGTAGCAAGGGTATACCGGACCGCGAAGGAAATACCGGGATAACGTACCACGCAATTTGTAGGACAATATGACTGTTCAATTACATAAATATTAAGTAAGTAAAAAAAATATGGTCCTACAAAATCAATGGTTTGATCGAAGGAGTGGACCCTTCCAACTTGTATCGACAACGAGGTCATCATAAATGATTACTAACCAGCTGATTTTTTTATTTTTACTTACTTAATATTTATGTAAATGAACTATGAATATATTATAATAATGAAAATATTTTCCTACAAATTTCGTGGTACGTTATCCCGGTATTTCCATACCGGTCCGGTATACCCTTGCTGCGTCTGTTAGCTACCACAATCAAACTTTCGGAATACGAAATTATTGGGCGTCTCATCGAAATGAAGCTACTCACGAAAAATTTGCTTGATAGTAATAAAAAAAAATTTGGACCAGGGATCCCGGACTATTATGTATAAAGACAAAATTAATGATTAGCCTGTACTAGGTAGTAAAATCTGTGCTACAAGCGGTCTAATGACGGTTTATGAGGCCATCAACATAGTTTAGTAGTTTATTAATCGAAAAACCTTATTACTTAGGTTCACTTCGCTGGACTCAACATGTTGGACGTAAAGAGAGCCGCTGGAGTAACATCATGTGGATCTAACATGTATGGCATGGACTACAGCGGAACTACTAACCGGTAAATTAATTAATGTTTTAAATATGATTCTTACAATAATTAATTTAAATGATAATTCTTCTGATATAAAATTTAAAGAGAAATTTATTGGCCCATTGAATGAAGCCTAAATATTTCTTTTTTAAATGATATAGATACGTTTTTTATATTCAAATACAAATAACATTGAACAATCGTTTTCTTCTATATCCAATGAACAGCGGAGAGCGTGTGATGGGTATAGTGGCGGGCGGCGCGGCGAGTAGTCAGGTGCGCGCGCAGCCGGAGCTGCTGTGGCCGGTGCCGGCGCACTGGAGCCTCGAGGACGCCACCACTGTGCCGCTCGCATATGCGCACGCATTTTACGCCCTGGTTAGTATGATTTTGTAATTGTATTGTGTTAAATCAGTTTCATCTTCACAGATATAATCAAAATATTCTGAAATTACCATAACGCTTACTACTATCAGGTATTTACAAATTGATAGATTAATTGAAACTATCAACCACTTATGACTGAACCTATTTAATGCTTGAAAATAAAATTACTTTTATTCGTTCAGTGTTAAAAAAATTATAAATATATATAATATTTTAGATAATAAAAGGTCGCCTAGAGCCCCGCACGAGCGTGCTGGTACATGGAGGTACGGGTGCTTTAGGACAAGCGGTCATCGCCATTGCGCTGGCGCACGACTGTCAAGTGTTCGCTACGGTCGGCGATCTTCATAAAAAACAGTTCTTACGAAAACGTTTCCCTCAAATTAAAGGTACAAACAATATACCTATTTACAATTTATTTCACTTAATATTGTACTGTTCCGTTGACATAATAATTGTAACTATAAATTACAGATGAGCACATTGGGAACTCCCGAGACATCAGTTTTTCTGACTACGTGTTGATGGGTACTAAAGGCCGGGGATGTAAAATAGTTATAAGTTGCGTTAAAGGAGAATGTAAAAATGTAAGTATCTAGCTTTATTCTACAGTTGCTTTATATACTTGTAAGAAATAAATAAACAAAAACTATTCGTTGCGGTTTGTTTCAGTTTTCTCTTAAATGTTGTGAATCTTATGGCGTACTTATAGACACAGTTCAAATACAAGAACGTGACAATTATGAATATGGAATGTTCAACATGACGAGAGCGAGGTCATATTTGCCGATTGATTTTTCATCTATTTTTACAAATAACAATTATGAAGAACTGAAAGTAAGTGTACAGTATTTTTAAAGATTTAGATTTGCAAAGATTGAGACGATACAAGATAACATGATTTTTTAAAGCAAAAACAAGAATAGTTAGAAATCTTGTACACTCAAAGGCCAACCACGAATTTTGTATTGTTTTTGGCGACCAGGTGCTGATTCGAATCGCGGAATTGGTTGCAGTAGCGTGCAATCTTAGCTTCTTTGACCAAAGTGTCTCCTGTTAGACAGATTCAGTAAGACTATTGCATGGGACCTAATATGGCTGGTTAAATATGGGTGTGATGCACTACTGCCTATCTTTTCGGAAAAAAAGCGCGTGACACTATCTTTTACTTATGATTCAAAGAATCTACAAATGATGGTGAGCGACGGCATAGCGGCCGGGTACGTGGTGCCACTCTCACGCGTGACGTACGCGCCGCACGAGGTCGCGCGCGCCTTCCGACTGTTGGGAGCGAGCCGACACCGTGGACGAGTACTGCTGCGGATGTGTGACGACACCACACAAGTACAACACAGGTAGCTTTACGTTAGCTGTATTATGTACTTATATTTACTATAAAATCATCACATTATTGTAAAGTACTCGTATTTATGTGAATTTGCAGAATATTCTGTGATCCTGATCAATGTCAAGTTTTATTCTGGGATAACGATGTCGTTGGAGCTCGACTAGCGGAGAGACTTATCACTCGAGGAGCTAGAAAGTTATACATTCATTGTACTGAATTATCAAACTATCAACGTTTGAAGTTGAGGTAAACTTTGGCGATATAATAGAAGATTAAGAATTTCATAACATTACGAAGAATATAATATAATGAATAATAATATTTCTTTTTTAGAATTTGGCAGCAACACGGTGTTCATGTGGTCGTTTCTACTGAAGACTTCACGGAAAGTAAAATACAGGCTTCTATATTAAATAGTGCAAAGAGTTTGGGTAATATCGAGGGTATTTATATGCTCATAACAAAGCCAATCACTGAAATGAACATCACAAATATTTTAACTATTCTGAACAACCTCGATGATATGTCTAGAGCATTGTGTCCTCAAATAAGGTAATTGTTTGTACAGTTAAATTGAAGTAATAGTTATTTTCTCAATTTAAAGCTCAAAATTAAATGTATTTCAGATACTTTGCAGTAGCGTCTACAGTTAAGTTGATAGGACAAGATTTTTGCTTGTCTAGAGCCAAATGTGGATTGTGTGCAACATATTTAGATTTATCTAACTTAAATGAGGTAACTTAGCTGAACGTTTAATGCCTGAGGATTTTTTTATACGAGTTTATTATAATATTTTTGTTTTACAGGAAGAACTTGTTGATGGTCGCCTTGTAACTGAATTGACTGAAAAAGCCTTGTGCAGTGGTCATATAGAACTAGTTGCTCAGAGAAAAAATAAACATACAGCTTCACTGTTGAACCAAGTAGCTGCTCTAGCTGGTAATATAAAAAAAAAACATTTAAAAAAATCTAGAAAAAAGATATGGCTGGAAATTAAATGTAAAGTAATTTATTTAAAAATGAATAACAAAATAACAAAATCCATTTCAGATATACATATTCCACCAAACGCGAACACAAATGCTACTTTGCAAGAATTAGGTGTGACGGAGGAACATTCACAATCGATCAGTACATTCTTAAACGTCACTTACAACATATCGTTGGATGAAACACTTATTCCACTTCTAACCATTGATAAGTGAGCAATCTTTAAATATTATTTTTGTATAGAATTTTTCGCGTGTAATATATTCATAATTTTAAAGAGGACAGATTTGTATTTTTGTATTTAACGAGTAAACTTAAAACCTACTGGACCGATTTCATATTTATTTACATGTAAGGAGTATAGATGTTTAGATTATTATTAAATTAAGTACCTTTGATTTAGCATAAAGCATTTTACAAATCTATTTATTTTTTCCAGAATAAATCAGCTAGAAAACTTTGTGAGGGAGGCTGCAGAATTAAATGTAAAAGGGTTGTCAACATTTTTCACAATTCCTCCTTCTGATGAACTTGTAGGAACAATTGATTTTGTATTATTGCCCACAAAATTTAATGAAAATCTATCGGTGAGTAATTACACACAAGATGCCTTTGGCTTGCATCCACAGTAAGAAATTAATAATAGTAAAAGAGTATTGAAAGTGTCCTGAAAATATCAAAGTTAATTTGAATATTAATAAATTAATCGAATTAAAAAGCGTACAGCACGTTAAGACTTTAGCTACTATTAAAATTAAACGTTTATTGTTTTATAACATTTAGGCGGACGATTTATCTCTCAGTGAGCGATACCTGTGCATAGTGCCCGGTATGGAAGGTCACCACAAACGGTTCAGTGGTCTCTGCGAGCGCCTCAAGCTGCCGGCGCTTGTGCTGCAGCCGGGACTTGATCATCTCCATGAGACTGCGCGAGAAACTGCGCAGAGATACTACGAGGTAAACGTTGCTATAGTCCAAAGAGGTATGATAGATTTAACTAAAAAAATTGTTGGATAAAAAAATCTTTGTTTTATCTCATTCAATTAATTTTAAAATCAGTCTTAACTATCAGTTTAAATAGTAATTGCATGAAAAGATAAAACCACAAACATGTAGTGCATGTTGCAGAACTGGATTATTTATCATCATCTGTACACTGTAAAACAGGCATTTGGAATTTGACAAAAAATTAGCCATTATATATTCACAATTTACGTATTTTTGAATTTTTTATTTATTTATTGACTGACCTGTTGGTCTAGTGGTTAGTGATCCTGACTGCTAAGCCAGAGGTCGTGGGTTCGATCCCCACCCAGGACAAATCTTTGTGTGATGAGCATAAAAGGTTTGTTCTGTGTCTGGGTGTAATTTATTTATAATATGTATGTATTTACAAAAAAAAATGTATTTAAGTAGTATATCAGTTGTTTAGTACCCATAACACAAGTAAATATAATTGCTTACTTTGGGACTAGATGGCGCTGTGTGAATGTGGTAGAATATTATTATTATAATATTATTATTATTTCTCGATCCTCGGCAGATTCTCACGAAAAGAACAAAAGTTCACGATTGTTCGAAGTTAAAACCTTCTTGTTATAATTTGTACACCCTGGCCACTTTTATATATGAGTACTATCTATGGACGTAATAAAACTGTTCTGTCGCGTTATTTTCTGAATAGGTTATGGGCAATATTTAACGCTTCATATACATAAAAAAATGGCTACATCAGCTGAAGGCCTACCCCTAGCGGAGGCATCCTACCGACATCCAGTCGTTACCAGCGGTGTCCCACAAATACCCAAGTTGGACGGGCGATCCAATTTTGCTACTTGGAGCTTTGGTATCAAAATGTACCTTATTGACTGTGGGTTGTGGAAGTGCGTCGAATGCCCAGAAGAATTCGCAAAAGAGCGAAGCGACTTCAATAGAATGGATGAACAGGCAAGGGCAAAAATATGTCTATCTGTAGCGCCAAAAGTTTACTCCGTCGTGAAGTCTGCCAAAACGGCAAAAGAAACATGGAACAAATTAAAAGCACAATATGCCGACAAAGGTTTGGACAGAAGGCTAAATCTACTTAGGCAACTTTTTAACATAAAATTAGCAACATTTGGAGATATTGAGAGCTATATTAATGCCATAAGAGATATACAGGAGAAACTCCATGAAATCGAAGCTGGACTGGAGGATGAATTTATCGGTGTCATAATGCTAGCAGGTTTGACAGAAGAGTTCAAGCCTCTCATCATGGCACTGGAGCATTCAGGTGCAAAAATTACTTCAGACTCAGTAGCCACGAGGCTTCTCAGCGAAGATCACAAGACACCTGAAGAACTCTCCACGAACACTTCTTTTTCGGCCACAACTCCTAAATTACAGTGTAAATTTTGTAAGAAGTTTGGACATGTTATTTTAAATTGTAGAAAAAGGAAACAACACATGAAAACACTTTCTACACATAACAAAACAAATTTTATTACAGATGTTACACTTTTATCTTATTTTAGTTCTAATCTCTCAGGTCCCCATCTCGAACAAAACTGGATTCTGGATTCCGGAGCAACAGCACACATGTGCAAGGATAAGAATTCCTTTCAGGACTTAAAGTCGTCCAAATCCAGGCCAATATATGTTGCCAACAACGATCTAATCCCTTGCTCAGGATCAGGTACCGTAGTTTTGCCTTTACCTAGAGGTAATTCGAGCACACTCGATAATGTGCTATATGTTCCAGACATAACGTCGAACTTATTATCTATAAGTAGCCTTGTACGTGAAAATCATGTCGTTGTATTTTCCCAAAGTGGTGCTACAATTCTTCGTAGGGAAAACTGCAAAGTTTCCGGCGAAATAGTAGCAACTGCGTCGAATTATAAAAATCTTTATAAACTCGATATGGCACAACAAGTTTATTTGACAAATGAATGTTCACCAACAGCGTTGCTATGGCATCGACGTCTTGGACATCTCAATGTCAAGGCCGTCAATATATTAAAAAATAAACAAATAGGCGTAAGTTTTTCAGACAGACTGCCAGATACTTGTGTGCCATGTATACAAGGTAAATTAGCAAAGAGGCCCTTTAAAATTTCTCAAAGAGAAACTAGTAATAGATTAGAGCTCATACACACAGACCTCTGTGGCCCAATGAGTACGCACTCATTTGGTGGTGCTCTATATTTATTAACATTTACGGACAACTTCTCTCGCAAAACTTTTGGCTATTTATTAAAGTCTAAGAGCGAGGTATATACGAAGTTTGTCGAATTTAAATGTATGGTAGAAAACCAGACAGGCCTTAAAATTAAAACCCTCCGCTCAGACGGCGGTGGTGAGTACGTAAACCGTCAGATGTCTGACTTCTTGAATGCAAATGGAATAGTTCATCAGACTTCTATTCCTTATAATCCACAACAGAATGGACTATCTGAACGCGTCAATCGTACTGTAGTTGAGAAAGCACGGTCAATGCTGCAAGATGCAGGTCTTCCCAGAGCCTATTGGGGCGAAGCTGTTAATACAGCAATTTATTTGAAAAATCATTCCCCCACCACAGCTCTGAAGAACGAAATCCCCGAGGAGAAATGGACTGGCAAGAAGGTAAACCTTGCACACCTTCGAGTTTTTGGATGTAATGCTCATGTGCTAATTCCTAAGGAAAAACGTAAGAAGCTTGATCCGAAAACCGAAGTTTGTGTATTCGTTGGCTACTCCGAACAACACAAAGGCTATCGCCTAATCAATCCTCGTAATCCGAGACGTATAATTGTTGCTCGAGATGTTGTGTTCCTAGAGAACAACCCCGCCGCGGTCACCTCTAGTCACTCTACTATTGAAGATTCTCCTGACCCTTCCTCAACACCCAACGAACCCTACGTGATCGACGTACATCTGCCTTCTATCTCTTCTTCACGCATACAACCGATCCTTTCGAGTCCTTCACCGGTTATGGAACCGTCTTTTACGTCTGAATCATCCGATACACAGCCTGATTCGGATGATGCTGTTCCGGAATCTCCTACTGAACCGGAACTAGAACCCGAGGTATTCAATGACGCTGAGTCAGAACCATCTCCAGAGTCAAGTTTAGAGTACCAAAGACGATATCCGACCAGAGAGCGACAACCTCCAACTCGTTTTCCAGAGAACGACAGGTCTACTCTCTGCTTGATCTCCTGCGACTCTGAACCTGAGACCTACGGAGAAGCTATGACAGACTCGAATAAAGACGAATGGGTGGAAGCTATGAGAGTCGAGTATAACTCTCTTATCAATCATGGTACTTGGACTTTAGTTGACAGACCTGAAAACCGAAAGATTGTTAAAAATAAATGGGTCTATAAAATTAAAAAGGATACTAACGGAGAAATAGTGAAGTTCAAAGCTAGACTTGTAGCCAAAGGTTTTACACAAGTTTACGGCGTTGACTACGGAGAGACATTCTCACCGGTCACTCGGCTATCCACCATAAGACTTTTAATCGCTTTTGCAGCAAAAGATGGACTTTATCTTGAACATTTAGATGTCGAGACTGCATTTCTCAACGGTGATTTAGAAGAAGAAATCTTCATGGAGCAGCCAGAAGGTTTCGCTTTTGAACCTAAGAAAAAGGTATGTCTCCTTAAAAAATCACTGTATGGGCTTAAACAAGCTCCACGTCAATGGAACAAAAAAGTTTGTGAAGCCATGAACAAACTTTCATTGACTCAATGTTCGAAAGAGCACTGTCTTTATTATAAAAAGTCAGGCAAAAAGCTTCTTGTCGTCGCTATCTTTGTGGACGATTTCTTCCTCCTGTCAAATGATGACAGTATGAAAGATTCATTCAAACGAGGACTTAGAGAACTGTTCACTGTAAAAGATCTCGGTATTCTTAAAGATTGTTTGGGAATGAGAGTCACTCATTGTGAAAAAAGTATTACTCTCGACCAAACTAATTATATCGACGAACTGATTAATAAATTTGGCATGGAAGATGCTATTCCAGTATCCACACCAATGGAACTTGGACTAAAATTAATCCGGCCAAAAGATGGTGAGGAACGATTTAATTTGCCTTACCAGCAGCTTATTGGGTCACTAATGTATATTTCCATTGGCACAAGACCTGACATATCCTATGCTGTCTCCTATTTGAGCCAATTCAATACTCATTACGGGGAGGAACACTGGAAAGCTGCAAAACGTGTACTTAGGTACTTAAAGGCAACTAAAAATTTGAAACTAAACTACACCTACAATACTGATAGAAGTGTACCTATTGGTTATGCTGATGCTGATTACGGTAGTAGTGTTATTGACAGACGCTCATACACTGGTTACACCTTTTTGATGAGTGGCGCACCAACTTCGTGGGAGGCTCGCAAACAGAAAACAGTTGCCCTCTCGACTACAGAAGCCGAATATATGGCACTTTCTGAATCAAGTAAAGAAGCCATCTATGTACGTTCCCTCATCAAAGAAATATTTTCAATAGACCAACCAATAGTAATATATTCAGATAACCAAAGTTCACTTAAACTCAGCACAAATGACACCTATCACGCTCGCACAAAACATATTGATATTCGTCATCACTTCATACGAGATGCCTTAACAAATAATCAAATTCATGTTAAGTACATCTCAACCACACATCAGTTAGCAGACATACTAACCAAATCATTACCTAAACTAAGACACAGTAAGCTAACTACATTATTAGGTTTACTGTAAAGTTTTTATTTTTATAATGGTTTAATACATATTTGTTTCTATATTAAGTTTGCTATTTGATATTCTTATAAATTAATTCAAATATTTATAAATTAATTGTCATATTGTGTATTAGTAGTCACTTGTGTTTATTATCAGTTTATATCATGCATTGTACGTACAGGGTGATCTAATTACGGGGAGGTGTTCGAAGTTAAAACCTTCTTGTTATAATTTGTACACCCTGGCCACTTTTATATATGAGTACTATCTATGGACGTAATAAAACTGTTCTGTCGCGTTATTTTCTGAATAACGATAACTTCCACATATTGGGCTACGAAAGTGGTATAGTTGTGGCACTAGAATTAGCGGCAATACTTGAAGATCAAGGTGATTTTTTATTTTTGTTTTATGTGTACCTAATAATAATAAAAACAATATTTTTCCTATAAGAAAAGTACCCTTAAACGTCCCACTGCTGGGCATGATGATAATGAATGAGGATAACAAACAACTATGGATATTTCATATTTGTATTTCAGGTTTGACAGGAAAAGTATTTTGCCTGGGACTTGCTCCAGACGAGTTGCAAGCAGAGCTTGAAGAGGAACTGAGTGATTTTGAGACAGAGGAGCAACTGCAGGAGGCGGTGGTGCGTCACATGTTCACACTGTTGGCGACTGAAGACACGACGGCACTAGACAAGACGCTGCAACAAGCTGCCACGTGGTCACAGAAGGTGGACACGTGCGTGCGCTACTTACTAGGGCGCATGTCGCACTCGGCCCAGTACGCGCGCGCACTCATAGAGGCAGCGCTGGCACGTATCGAACAAGTGCGACGAAAAGTTTGATTGTGGTAGCTAACAGACGTAGCAAGGGTATACCGGACCGGTATGGAAATACCGGGATAACGTACCACGCAATTTCTAGGTCAATATGACTGTTTAATTACATAAATATTAAGTAAGTAATTTTAATGATGACCTCGTTGTCGATACAAGTTGGAAGGGTCCTTCGATCAAACCATTGATTTTGTAGGACCATATTTTTTTTTACTTACTTAATATTTATGTAATTGAACAGTCATATTGTCCTACAAATTGCGTGGTACGTTATCCCGTTATTTTCTTCCCGGTCCGATATACCCTTTCTACGTCTTTTAGCTACCACAATCAAACTTTTGGAATACGAAATTATTGGGCGTCTCATCGAAATGAAGCTACTCACGAAAAATTTGCTTGATAGTAATAAAAAAAAATTGGACCAGGGATCCCGGACTATAAGGTCATACAAATATTTTACAATCAATTTATAATGTTTGAAGTAAAAAACTGTAATATAATCTATTACTTGCTTTAGCCCGCATTTTTAATTAAGTAGTTATAGATTTTCACTCTTGTTTCTATTCAATTATGTAAGAAGTGAAACTACTTGTGGTCTAGTTCATAATATATTGATTCTATGTTGATTAGTTTAAGACTGTTTGTTCCCAAATAAATAAAATAAAATTGTATCACCCTACTACAGGTGTTGAATTTTATTTGATATCCACTGTCCACTGTCTTGAATGTCAAAATAGATGTGTCATGCTTCTTGGCGGAACCACATTTACTTTAATGAGTATAAGTTACATAGAAAATTCTATGGAATATCTATAAAATTCTAGTCCTATTAAAAAAACTATATACCTAGTTTCGTTGCTAACTTTTATTTAAAGTGGTTGCGCTGCAGAGGATTCTTTCCGGCGAAACCACCACGATATATATATTACAATACATAGTATATGATAGTATTTAATATCAAATAATTCTATAACAATTCTATTTTGAACTAGTACCCCCAAATCCTCAATCAAAACTAAAAATACGCACAAAACTTGTTATTAGCAATTTAAGTTACTTATTTATAACCACACATGTATCCTATTAGTCTGTAAGCTTTCTGAACAGAAATAAATAAATAAATAAATAAATAAAACGGTGTCTCAAAATTTCTCTTCGGAATAGTCACTAAACGCCTGGTTTATAGTTTTTAGCAAATAACGTTTATGTGAAGTATCATAGCGTTTTAGGCGTTTTAGCCAAATGAATAAAGATATCACATTGGTGAACATCTGTTTTAATTCGTCTGAGTCTTGCCGATACATAGAGTAAGTACAGCAAACAAAATTTTGAAAAGTTGTCAATTACAATTAAAACTTACTTAAACCCGTTACATTCTGGAAACGGACCCAATATATCGGTATGAATAACACAGAATGGGTCAAATAGTGAATAATGTAGTTACGAGCACATCTTGTTCTGATCCCCATTTGAAAGGTTCTCCCTGTCTTAACAGACGGGCAATGCAGGCTGTTAGAGGCGCACCCTGCGACATAGTAATATACCCTGCCAGGCCCAAAAATTGGCGGACCCCTTTAACATTAATAGATTTTGTTGAACTTACCAGCGTCTCTATTTTTCTTGGGCTCGGCCTTACCTGACCAGTACTTAACTACTCGCCCTAAGTACTCTACTTCGGTTCTAAGAACGTACATTATTTTTAATTAATAGAAAACATGGCACTCCTAAGAGTACGTAAGACTTGTTGCACTAAGTCTAGTCCTTCAGGAATTTCGTTTGACATATACAGACAAAAATTCGACTATTTGAAGTTTGACTTTAGTTGCCGAAGCTTTTATTTGAGCGTCAGTAATACCTCGCACAATTATTGCAACTTTCAACTCGTCAAACACGCCCTTTACATTGAAACGCAAAAGGAAGTTGCAAAGTTGATTGTTACACATAACCTCAAATAAAATTGTGGCTGCATCTACGCTACGTGGGCACAGTGTACGAAACTTTACCTTGAAGTTGGTCCATGAATGATCATTGTTGTCTAATCGTTAAGCCACGACTTCGCGTTACCACGTAAACAACCCTCTATACGCCCGATCGCGGTCATCCCATTTAAAATCACTAGCGTGATCTACCTCTGAACACCAAACGTCAAAGTCATGCAGGTTAGGATCAAAGGGAGAAATATAAAAATTATGCAAATTCTCGCCTGAACTAAACAAGACAATGCGCCAAAAAGTTTATTTGTCCTTATCATCACATCCTTATCCCCGTCGGATGCTCGCGACTGCTGGCCAGTGAAAGTGTCTTGTCCCTGCGGGCTAGGCTCCCTCAGGGTCCCCCCTAGGGTTTGAATGTGTTGTCGAGGTAGGCAAACGGCTCTCAATAGCGAGCTTATATTTGACCTAAGGCCTGATCACGTGGCGAATCACGGCGGCTATATGAACTATCACGATGTCTACGAGCGTTACGTGAACCACGGGACGTCATACGATATTTCGAAGAAGTACGTTCGCGCTCATGAGAACGTTCACGGTGTATACGCGATGAAGTAGTGTGATTGTTTCTATCGGAATCATAGCTACGACTACGCGATCTACTTCTTCGCGTTCGTGAACGATTACGATGCGATCGACGCGAATCATCTAGTTCTTCAACACTTCCGGAACGTCTCAGCATATTTCAGAAATTAAACCAAATACTATGCGATCGAACCACGTGTCCAGAGGGACCGATACTCGCAGTACAATCACACATAAATGTCAAACGACAAACAACTAAACTTGCAGTAATTAGGTCAAATTTAAACGTTAACGAATACTTAATTATGTAAAACAGATGGCACAAACAGCACTAAGCACGTGGTCTATCCAACTTCTGATCTTACAAACCAGAAGTGTGGACAGTTTAAAAAAAATAAAAGATGTAACGCACAGATATTTCTAAAATTATTTAATAACAATCAGAATTCGATAACCAAAATTACAACAATTAATAATTTAGCACTATTACACTCAAAACTCTATTGCAAGTGATATAATAAATAACGAAATAATTATACTACGATGTAAAACTGAGAGTAGAGATGTTCAACAGTTGCCGACCGAAGACAGAATGAACGCGCGCGCCGCTTTTTATAGCCCGTGGCTCGGTCCGGGTCTTGGAGAGAGGGGTTTCACTAAGACTAGTATATTTAATAATCGTTCACTTTTTTTTCTCGTTCTCGATTCATTTTGAGTCGCATTCTTTTCAACTTACATTGGCAGTATATATTTATAAGCTTTGGAGCAAGTGGATTTTTATGTCTTTGTTTATAGGTCACGGGTCACATTATCCATCCGCAAAATTTTCCTTTCTTTTGTAAAAAGTAAATTTTCCAAATTGTGTGGATTCATCGAGGATGTCCATAAAAAATATTCTAAGGCAAATTCAGCAGGTGCAGAAAAATCAGATGGAGTTGAACTATTCCATAATTTATTGGTCGATTGGATCTAACCTTATGTTACGTTATAATTTATGGCACAGTAATTATTTATGAAAAAAATAATAGTCTTCGGTGACCAAATGCCACAATTGATATTGCTTGGGTAAAATATCGAGCCGTTACAAAGCTGCGCTTTTTAACGGCTCGCGATATTTTTTTTTTTAGTTTATATATAACAATGAAAACTGCAACAATACATTAATTTCAATAATACAAACTAAATATAAATACATTATTTAGATACCTATATCTGTTATTTACGTATTACATTGTGTGTGTGCAGTTGCAGCTACTTTTTAATAATGAATATCAAGTTTACATTATTTTCACCCACATTGCATATAAATGTTAAAACAAATTAGAATTAATATATACCTACTTGATTATATATATACTAATGTCGATGATCATAACTGATACTCGTACTCGTACATGGGTCGTGGACGTAACTTCAGAAAAATTGTGTATTTAGGTAAGCACTATTACATTATTTTCACTCTTCTCTTCAGTTCACTTAAAATCATATTTTATAGCTTTTAATATATGTTTTGAAATGAATATGAATTATAATTTGATATTATTATTCTATTGTTTAAAAAAATATCATTAGATTTTGAGTTGATATATCTGTGGGGAAATAAAGACTACGTAGATTTAGGATCGAATTAGTAGGAATGTCTGTCTGTAGACTGCTATAAGCCGAAAATAATAAGCATAACGCCCGATGTTTCACAATAACGCACAGTCAGCCAATCTTTGCAAACTTCTCGTATAGTTGGCGAATTACAGCGACAGTTTAGTCATTGAATATTACTTACGCAGTGAAAACGAACTTACGCCTTCAATTTATATCATTACCAAGTGTAAATATAAAGAATAGTAACAAAATTATGTAAAAATAAAAAAATAGAATTATAATTAAAAAAATCAATGCCGCACTCAACGACATTAGGTTCTTTGGCCAAGATTTAACTTTGAATTATGAATAATAAATTCCTTCTTAATTCAAAAATATGAAATATTTATATTACATATACAAAGAAAAATTCACAAATATTTTGATATGAAGAGGATTCGATCTTGAAGCAAAACTTTAGTTTATTGTTCTGACTCTATTTGGAGGCCTTTGTACAGCAGTGGATTTCCTGCGGCTGATATGATGACGATTCAGGGGTAGATCGGTAGATAGGTTTGGATTGAAAATGGATAGATTGATGTTTGGATAGATATTTACTAAATTACGCGAGAACGGCTAAAAGCATCTACGTAAAATTTGGCATTCAGTTAGATTATTGTCACATAAGAATGGAAGATAGTGATTTTGTTGTTTGATTGAAGGATTATAAACAAGGCACAACAATGTCACCAACACCGCAATGGATCCCTTCTTCTCTAAAAGATATCTCGACGTCGCAGCTCTTAGAGGGTAATAGAGTCGTCATCTCGGGCATGTCGGGGCTCTACCCGCAGTCACACAATCTGAAGGAGCTAGCTGATATATTGTACAATAAGGTAACCCTTTTTTTTATTGCCTAAAGTGGCAGAGGAGCTGGCGGCCCACTTGATGTTAAGTGGTTATCGCCGCTGGCGCTGAGTTCCGAGTTCTGCGTTCCGCGTTCACACTTGCGTACATTGCAACTGGCACACTGCTTGCCTTTGGTGTGTAGGATTCTTGGCTATCGTATAGATTACAGTGAACGCGGAAAGTAGAACTCGAAACTCTGACCACTAGACCGCGTGCAGTGGGGTCGGCGCCTAATACATTACAAGGAACGCAAAACGTATGAACACGTCCCCTGACAAGTCCCTTATAATAATATAATAATAATATTCTACCACATTCACACAGCGCCATCTAGTCCCAAAGTAAGCAATAATATTTGCTTGTGTTATGCGTACTAAACAACTGATATACTTTTTTGTAAAAACATACATAATATAGATAAATTACACCCAGACACAGGACAAACCTTTATGCTCATCACACAAACATTTTTCCAGAGTGGGGATCGAATTCAGACGATCAGGCCAGTCATTACCTTATGGTAATAGGCTACTGAATTCACTTTTATTTTTTCATTAGATACTTACCATTTTATTATTATTATCAAATGTTGTTCACGTAGTATAAGTAATTTAGTTCTAATCTTTGTCACTAGATAGCGTAATGCATGACGACAACAAAATTAAAAGTCGATGTTAAGATTTTCCTCGAGTGAATGACCTCAACGAGTGGTTTTGTATTCACTTGATTCAAATATAGTGCAGTGTTAGCATACAAGTTTTTTGGTTTCATTTAGTATCGTAGGAACACAAAATAACCCGCACACCAGATCCAGACGACCTCGTCACCTCGGCCATATAGAAATTTTCACTTTTAATACGCGTATATTCTCAAAGTGAAATTGCATTTTACTAAATCAATTAACTACAGAACAAATACAATTACCGAAAAATACACCCAATCATTCGGTTCATATGACATATTAAACTATAATCTCACAACCTACTCATTTCAGTAACTCCATCATAACATTTATTTAGATCATTTTTATGATAGATACCTACATTCGAATTTAGTACAAACTACAGGGTAGACGGGGGAAAGTTAAGCTGTAGATAGCTGTTCCAAAACCGGACCAAAGCCAACAATGACATGAAATTAATCTTTAAAAATTAATCTTTTTACGTGCCCACTCGCCACTTACGTTTCACATCCACCTTCGAGCTATAACGTTCTTGCGACTCCACTCTGACGGGATGGTTAAGGTAAGTCAGAGGTGGGAATCTGTTCCTTTTCAAAGTTCACTCGAGTCGGCCAATGAAGCTGAGCTAGAGATGAAAAACAGAGTCTTTCCCCGGGAACATTCAGGTCCTTGGGGTCGCTACTCCCCAACAGCTCGCCACAAGCTGCCCTACGGGCTATTATTATTAATCACCATAATCACATTATTTTTTATTGTGTAGATTTACAGAAAGATTACTTGATTAGAGATTATTGCCAAACTGCTAAGCAGTTTGACTGTACCAGTTCTTTAAAACATTTTATTAATAATATTATTTTATAGCGGAGTTACAAGCTAAGCTTAGAGCATAATAAATATTGGTACACATAAATAAACCATTGAGCCGGATAGGTACAGTAGGTGCTTTGTGCATTATTTTTTATTAAACATTGTTTCGATGCGAATTAATAATTTAAACAGCTTATTGAAGTCACCATTAATTAATTTGTTTTTTACGCTCAATATTCAAAGATTCATATTCATGTGGGTCAATTTATATCAAGTAAAGGTTGACAAACTACGCTTATTGTAGTTTGTAAAATGCAAACTAATTAATGTAAATTAAATGAATCGATACAAATGAATTGGTATACATTTATTAATGTTTTTCAAAGTTTTCCAGAATAAAGAAATTATACGAAAAGATAAGCTTGACAACATACAAATTTCCATAACCTTGACAACTTAAACAAGTTTTCGTAACCTTATTACACACTTTTTTAATTTTTTAAAACTGTAAAGCTTTCAATTTAGTAATTTTTGCCAATATTTTAATAGTTGTTTATTACTCCGAGCGGAGACTAACAAACTATAAATCATGAAAATCTATTCACTCGTTCTTGAGATATAAATTTAATGTTCTAAATAATGCGACTTTTTAATAATATATTTATCTATAGTATGTATGTAGTTACAAAAAAAATGTATTTAAGTAGTATATCAGTTGTTTAGTACCCATAATACAAGTAAATATAATTGCTTAATTTGGGACTAGATGGCGCTGTGTAAATGTGGTAGAATATTATTATAAAATTATAATAATATTATTATAGTTAAAGTCTCTTGAGTAGGTAATCAGCGGTAAGTTATGATTTAATGTTATAAAAAACTAGCACTTACAAACCACGGGCTGGTCATTTTCACCACGAACTATATGCAATTCAATTCAATGTATTTATTTTACATACATTTACATATTTTGCCTCACGGCATGCAAAAATAAAATGGAAAATTACCTACAATTAGTTAAAATAATACAGAAGTCAAAATCACGATTAACATTAAAATTAACATAATATAAAAGATAGGTAGGTACATATTAATATTAGTCATAATATATTTAATGTCAATGTTTTATCCATATGGTATTCGTCCACAGAATAATATCGCTTTTCTAACAGAAGACGTCTAACTCTGCTTTTAAACACATTTTGGTAGGTGTCTATACTATATGTAAATGATTGGAGCCCTGCACAACACGCTTTTGTTTATAGACGCTTTGGTGTTCGATGGACCGGATATTTTGAGGCGAAGTCTTTTGCTCTTTATTTTATTAAAAAGTTGCATATTTTTTGACAAATAACACAATCTGCAGTATATACCTGGTATATAAATATATACAAGGTACCTACAGTCAAAATCTTTAGATATTGTTAGGAAATGGGGTTGACTCCGTCCTTGAATTTCTTTTAGGATGTAAAAACTCTCTCGACATCAGTTGAGTTTCCCCAGAATATAACACCATAATTTAAGATAGTCAACACATAGCCATGATAAGCAGTTATAATAGTTTGTTTATTGGCTGTTTTTGATAGCATGCTAAGACCATAGCAAGGTTGTTTATTTTCGAACACATACTTCTATGTGAGACTTTTTATAAATACAAATAATTTATTTTATGAATATAGAAAGGTGGTATTCTTCCAATCAAAATTATCATCCTATACTTAATTCTAAAAATTTTGAATTGTATACTTGTCGTATCTGGTCATTGTCATACTTTATACATATCTAGATAAGTTAATTTGTTTACTGCATTACGTAATGTCATTATGTTAGTTTTACTTGAATTAATTTTTAAATTATTCATTTGTAGCCATTTGATAGTTTTACAAAAAGTAGTATTCATGTCATGTTCAATTTGTTATCTATTATTGCTAGTAAATACAAGTAAATGCTGTCATCTGCAAAAACTATGGTCTTGTGATTAATTTATCTTTAACAGGTTATTTATTTAAATAATAAATAAAAGCGGTCCTAATACACTTCCTTGGGGAACACTAAAGACAACTATCCTCTGTTCAGATGAGTATACTATATTTTTTTTTACTTTAACATATCTTAAAATTCCGTGTTGTCATCATCATGTCACTTAGGTAAGATTTTATTAAATCTTTAATGTTATATACCAAGGGGAATCCTATCTGCTAACGCACACGGCAGAAAAAAGTTCGAATCGGACACACCACTTTGTATGCTCTATCGCAGATGGCGACGCGTGGCGTGGTCAAAGAAACCGTGCATACCTTCGTCTGATTTGCGCTATAATTGCATTATTTTATGATCAGGTGAATCCTGTGACTTTACAAGAGAACAGATGGGACGACAATCATCCAGAGCTGTCAAACTATGTGGGCATGGCTCCAGACATAGACCGTTTCGATGCTCAGTTCTTTACTGTGTACTATCGACTCGGAAACTTCATGGATCCTATGTCAAGGAAAATACTCGAGCAGACATACCAAGCGATATACGATGCTGGTCAGTATTATTACATTTATAGAAAACAGGTGTCACTTCAGCATCGTATCGATATTAGATCTTGTATTTTTAAATATACAAACAAATGTTTTAGTTTGGAAGTATAATTTATCGATCTAAATTATAAAACCCTGCTTTTTTAAATTAGGAGTGGTTTTTCAGGTTTGAGTCCAGCACATCTTAACGGAAAAAAAGTGGCTGTATTTATTGGCAGTTCATTTTCTGACTCAGAGAGCTCATTGTTTTGCAACACTTCCTCGAGTCTTGGCTTAGGAATAGTGGGGTGAGTTTAGATGCTCATTATTATTTAGAATATAAAAGAAAAAGTACATAGGTGAATTGCACAAGCAAAAAAAATTCACGGCAATCCTGAGAACGGTAGTGCAATGTGTTCGTTTTATGATTTTGATAATTTTTCATAGTAAAATAATAGGTCCTTCCCAAAAAAAAATGGACTAAAATCAACTTTTATATCAATAAATTATAATATAACCTATAAAAAAAACTAATATTGTTTGTTTATCTTATTTCTTATACATTTGATAAGCAGTCAACTTTTGTCCTGAAAAAAGTTATCATTTTGGTGGACAGTAAGTTTTAGTAGAGTAGCTTCGTCAAAATTGCGTTCTTGCACCCCCCGTGTCTTTCGTCACTTCAAATCAGTCCGCCTCTGTTCGTCAGAGCGCACAGTTAATTTATATAATTTCAGTGATATAAGGACAATAATAATTTCATTTCGGTGGCAATCAAAATTGTATTATAAATTCGAGGCGAAATTTCATTTCGAAAATCGGCGAAATTAAAATTTTTCATTTTAGTGGACTCTTAAGAAATCAACTTTAAATATTTCAGTAAGTTTTGATGTTACTTGATGTCCACTCACGCGTATGTTACAAATAAGGCTAAAGTTTCGTTTTGTTACGAAATATATGTAAAAAGGATTGTTATAAAAAATCTTCGATAAAAAAAATCATTGTTTCAAATCACCCACATAAGGGATAAGGACACCAATCTAAAATCGCAAATAATGAAACGATTGACTATTTCTGATGCATAACATTGGTAAGGCAAATATCCGATTGACTCCAAAACAGCAGGCTGACGTGGCAGTGGGATAGCCATAGGTATCTGCCGTAAAATTAACAAATTTGAATAATATAACGAGTCCTAGGGTGGATCTCATTGGTCTATTCAATGGCTTTTAAAGTCAATGATGATCTTGATTATATTGTCTATCTTTGATTTGTAGATCAAGTAAAACAATGTTCGCAAATCGCATATCATACTGGTTGAACCTCAAAGGTCCCTCGTTGTCTATCGATGAGGCTGATTGTAGTTCTACATGCGCTCTGGAACAGGCTTATTCCGCAATTCAACGTGGTGACTGTGAAGCAGCTATTGTTGGTGGAGCACACTTGTGTCTTTCCCCGCACGTCTACATACACCACGGCCGGTAAGCGTGTTTTTAGCTTTTCAGTTGCATGCAGTGTGGGTGTTTTGTGTAAAAAATCACTGTTAAGTATAGTCTAATCTATCGTGTGTAACCTTTGGGATTTGGTTACCTTAAATACAATGATATTTTATTTCAGGATTGGAGTAATATCTAAAGATGGTAAAACTAATTCATACGCTGAAAATTCCAATGGTTTCAGTTTATCTGATGCTCTTGGTGTGCTATTTCTTCAAAAATCTAAAGATGCCTTAAGGTAAATTTTAGTTCGCTAAAGTAACTGGTCTCTTGAATCAAACTATAACTGATAAAAACTTAACTTTGGATTAAATATTTTTTGGGTTCCACCCCTCAAAATAAAGGAACATTTAAATAATAATTCTTTTTGTTTGGTTTGCCTTTTATTTCAGGAACACGTGTTGAATTTATCTCAAGTAAACCAAATATTTAATCCTGCTGTCCCTTGAAGCTGTATAAAAATCAAACTTCTTAGCTAGTTGTACTCCTATGTCACATATTTTAAGATTCAAAAGCTATTTCCCGTTGGGGAAAATAGTTTCCAAAGGGGAAGCAATTTTTTTTTTCTCAGTCATCTAGACTGAGAAAAATTTTATGAAAATATTATGACTATTCGTTAATTCGGTACATTCACAGTTTCTAAACTGTATACGCTGTTATTCGGAACTTGCGTTATTTGCGGCTCGTGTTTTATGAAATATATTCTAAATATTTTTATTTTTGACTATCATAGTACATAATACATGTAAGATTTACTATTTTCTTATTTGTTTTTAGGTGCTATGCTGAATTAGTACATGTTAAAAATGAATTTATATCATTAATTAAAAATGAGTCAGGACCAAAGTATGGTTATTTTCGCGATCCTCAAAGTTCCGCTAACTTCATAAAAGATTTCTACAAAGAGGCAAGAGTATCACCTCAGGAAGTAGAATATGTGGAAGGATATGGCACAGGTGAGGTTTTTTGTTTAACTGATTAATTAATATTACCGAAATAAAGTTTTTTCAAAGCAACTATTAATTTACACAAAATAAATCTTATTTTTAAGGTGTTCCTGATGCTGACAAAGCTGAATTGGAAGCCATAGAAAAAGTGTATTGTAATGATAGAGAGCAGCCTCTTTTAGTAGGCAGTGTAACGTCAAACATTGGTCTTACTGAAGCAACAGCAGGAATTGTTGCTATTACTAAGGTAGGTACCAATATAATCCAATAAGAAACAATATTATAAGAACCAAAATAATCACTGTAAGTATATGGCTAACATAGAACAGTGCAGCTCCTGTTGAAACGGTTTTGCAGTGCGAGGTTTTTGTACGTATAGCGCAAACGAGGTATGTGTGAGGAATTTGTGCTAGGGTTGGACGCAATCCGAGAAACTGCTAGCAGTCACTAGACGGAGAGATAGATGTGTATTCAGCGCACCATTTCACAGCATCGCTACACATCTTTGGTGAAAACTCTCACAACGTTTTAAAACAAAGTTTTTGGCAGGTTTTGTTGGGTTATCACAAAGGTGAGCTTGCCGCCAACCTCAACTGTGAGAGTCCACGAAAAGACATAGCCGCGCTACGTGACGGACGCATGCGCATTGTCACCGAACATCAGCGGTTCCACCGCGAATACACCGCTATCAACGGTATTTCGGTCACCGGAGTCAACTCACATGTGCTGCTTAAGGGACATTATAAGCCTAAGGTGACTAATGAACCTAAGTTTGTACTTAATATGTTGTGTCTAGCCTCCGTTTTTATGTTGATGGAAACTTATCATAAATTCGTGGATCATGTATGTATTTGTACGAATTCTAGGTTACTTATGCATGTTCATCTGTTCCCTCCTTTACCCATCATATTGTGTCAAATAAGGTATCATTAGAACCGTCTTGAAAGACCATTTGCTGGTACTAAGCTATAAAAGGTTGCATGATATTCAGTATGGCGCTTAGCGCCCCTGCGCACTGCAGAAGGTACAATACACTTTTAAAGAAATAAACGCATGTTCTTTTTTTAAAGACAACGCCCGAACCCTGAACAAAGCCTGTGTTGCGTGGGACTTTACAAATATATAATAATAAATATACAATTAAAGGACACAATTTTTTTAAATTTATCGTGATTTTAATCGATTTTAATCAACATACCTATTTCAAATATCTATAGGGGATTAAAATGAAATAGAACAATTTGTAAATTAACGTTTGTATAATTTCACAGAATTTATCTCAGTACAAATCTTCACTACCCCACTTAGTAGTCTTGTCTGGAAGACAAGAGTCCAGTGTACATAACATAATAGAAAGTTTAAAATCAGGACCTGTGGATCCTGAAGAATTTGCATTATTAAATAATATACATTCTAAGAACATCTCCGGACATCTTGGAAGAGGATACGTTATATTGGGTAAAAGAACAACTCGCAATATTACTTTAGTAATTCATACGTTTGGATTTAAAACAAAAATAACACCCTAATATTTTATTTGTATGATAATTGTTTTATTTACTTAGATACGGACATGTACAACAACACAATCAGTGTGTGTGAGAAGGCTGAATACTTCGACGACGCCAAACGTCCGCTGTGGTTTGTGTACAGCGGGATGGGCTCACAGTGGGCCGGCATGGGCACGCAGCTCATGCGGATACCAGTCTTCGCTCGTGCTATACAACGGTAAATTAATATTGTAATTGCATGATTTGTGTCATAGCGTTCATTAATAACATAATCATTTCTCAATTAATTTTGCAGTTGCGATCAAGTTTTAAGATCAAAGGGCCTTGATATAGTAAACATAATAACATCTCCTGATAAAACAATATTTGATAACGTTTTGCATGCGTTTGTTGGAATCGCTGCAATACAAATAGGATTAACTGATATTTTGCGCGATTTGGGCTTGGCACCTGATGGTATCATAGGTAAGTGATCAAAACTTAAACTAGGGCTACCAATGTTAAAAATAAAATTAATATCTAAGTTTGTATTTCTGAAAATATCAAATTTAATATCTTTGGCTTATCGTGGATAGCTTTTGGTATTTTATACAAAATACAGTGCCACTAAATTAATAACTGATATTTTTCAACGCAGGTCACAGTGTGGGTGAGTTAGGATGCGCATATGCTGATGGTTGTATGTCAACAGAGGAGATTATTCTGGCAGCATTTTGTCGCGGGCAGGTGTCACTGCAGACTCCTCTTATAAAAGGTTCCATGGCTGCTGTTGGCGTCGGCTTTGAAAAAGTAAGTTAATTCTAATAAACAAGTAAGAATAAACATTTTGGTACAACATTTCTCGTAAACAAAATTCGTATTGCTCGTTCTTATTCTTTTCAATTTGACTGTTTGATATTTATTCCACTCAAGTTTTTACGCAATTATAATCTTCACCGTATCCAGATATCTACGATGTGTCCGCCTGAAATCGACGTGGCTTGTCGTAATAGCGCTGACTCAAGTACTATCTCTGGACCTGCTGAAATAATGCGCAGTTTTGTCGCTGAGTTGACTGCTAAAGGGATATTTGCAAAGGAGGTTCAGAGTGCCAACATTGCTTATCACTCCCGGTACATAGCTGATGCAGGTAGTAGTTCTTTTTTATTATGGGAAATACAGCCAAAATAAGTAACTGATTAATCTACAATTATGATCATTTACAGGACCGCATCTATTGAAAAATCTTGAGGAAGTTATCAAAAACCCGAAACGTAGAAGCGAACGTTGGTTATCCACTTCTGTACCGCAAGATAAATGGAACGAATCCTCTGCACAATATTGTTCAGCAGAATATCACACAAATAACCTGCTGGTGAGTACGAACATGATATTGTTGGACTACTTTTGTTTCTTAGTAACTTTTAATTAAGTAAGTTGATTATATTGTACAGAGTCCAGTACTATTCGAGGAGACGTTGCGACTGATACCTAGTAACGCTGTACTGGTGGAGGTGGCACCACACGGACTACTTCAGGCCATCCTCAAACGAGCACTACCAGCTGACTGTCGATATGTACCACTAACTAGACGTGGACATACAGACAATGCGCTTCATCTACTACAAGCTATCGGCGAGTTAGTACATGTATTTGACACAACTTTCAATAAGAATATTGAGTCTGTGGCTGTTGAAAATTAATAATTCGTTCATTTTCTCGAATGACACATAAAAGTGAGTACAGACTAGATAGTCTAGTATGTGAGTGCTCGAAATGGTACTGTGGAGGGAAATGTCGAAAGCAGAAACTTTGACTTAGGAACTTTGTTTGGACTGGTTAGGAGATAAACATACTAAAAGTCCTTACCAAGACTTATTTAGAAAATAGTACGTTGTACGAAATTTTATTGTACTACACAATAAAAGCTGATAAAATTCTTTACAACTTTGGCTTAAACACTTTTTATCTATCTCCAACGTTGCCTAGCTATGAGCTTCGAAAAATGGTTGATTTTCAAAAACGTGTTAAATCCACAGGTACCATTTTTTGTTTTCTGCTTACATCTCGAAAACAGTGCGTTGTACAAAATTTTATTGTATTACATAATAAAAGCTGATAAAATTACGTACGACGTACTGTTTTCGAGATGTAAGCAATAAACCAATAAACGGGACCTTCTTTGTGCTCCCCCACCCTCGGGCTCACCTCGAGGGGGTAAGGACTTTTAGTATGTTTATCTCCCAACCAGTCCAAACAAAGTTCCTAAGTCAAAGTTTCTGCTTTCGACATTTTCCTCCAAAATCATTCATTGACTGGCCTAAGAGCATTTTCTCAAGCCTGTCCGTGTGACGTTCGTACCATTGACACAATAATATTCTACCGTAATACCTATTCTACCACATTTATACAGCGCCATCTAGTCCCAAACTAAGCAATTATATTTGGTAGTGTTATGGTATGCGTGTGTTACTAAACAACTGATATACTACTAAAATACATTTTTTTTTGTTAATACATACATATTATAGATAAATTACACCCAGGTTTGTTCTGTACAAACCTTTATGCTCATCACACAAAGATTTGTCCTGGGTGGGGATCGAACCCACGACCTCTGGTTTAGCAGTCAGGGTCACTAACCACTAGACCAACAGGCCCATCAAACAATACAGTCAAAAGCAATCAACTAACTGGTTTTTACTACAGCGTTCACTTTTGAACAAGTGCAATAAGTCCGTGCACCTCACCTCACGTCTCCATTCGTAGCATTGCTAAAATAAAATGTCTAGTCTGTACTCACCTTAACAGGCAGTTGCCGCTAATCGAATAGAGTGATTTTATGATAAAATAGTATTGAGTATGTTTCAGCTTATACATGAGTGGTTACACGCCTAATGTTCAAGCTTTGTACCCAAAAGTACAGTTCCCAGTATCAACAGAAACACCAATGCTCTCTCATCACGTCGAATGGGTTCATACTGAGAAATGGTAAAATAATCTCTTTATTATAAGCAAAAGAATATTTATTGCAATTACTTTATTCAAGCTTGGGTTGTTGACGCATATTTATTGTTATTAGGGATGTAACTTCATTCCACCAGTCTGATGAAGTAAATACTGCTAATTCCAAGTTATTGAAATCAATTCACGACGATGAATACAATTATTTGCAAGGCAACGTCATTCGAGGTAAAATATTTTAGTTTTAGACATTACAGTATGTGTGTCTTGCTCGTTATTATCAATACAGTACAATAGTTACCTATGTATTATATTAAAGATAAGTGTGCTTGTGCTACCAGTGATAAAAACATATCAAAATTAAATTCAAACTTTCTGCACAAGTAACACTCTTAGTGTCTTCTTCCACTACTTAAAACACACCAAATATAGGTACATAAAACACAGTCTGCCAGCATTTTTGTACTCAGTCCAAGGCTCGGAAGAATTAACAGGGAAAATACTAGCATCTACACTAGTTAAATCTGAAGTGCCGTGTAAGACTGATGCTATTTCTTAAATGGCCTGGCGCGCGATAGTGGTAGGAGACCTGAATGGTATGTAATTATTATCATGGAAGATGGGAACTCTTTTGGTGTGGGACGCAACTTGCGTCGATACCCTTGCGCCATCTGATTTTCCAAATATAGCAGGTTGAGCCGGTGCTGCTGCTGCATCTCCCGAAACTTCCAAGAAGCGCGGCGCAAATACAACAATCTCACTGGCAATTATTTATTTGTGCCGTTTAGAGTTGAAATACTTGGGCTGCGGGGTTCAGATACACACGCTATTTTTAAAGAGCTATCAAAGCGTTTCTCCGAAGTTTTCAGTGACCAGTAGGCTGGCTATTTTCTTGCACAAAGAATTAGCGTTGCTACGTTTTTTCATTACAAATATTTTTTTTAGGTTGTAAATATTAATATGTTAAGTTTTGAATATTATTTTAATTATTATAATCTATGGTGTTATGTAAAATAATATATTTAAATAAATCCTAACATATTATTATTTCTTAGTAGTTAAGTTTTAAGTTTCACTTTTCAGGTAAAATGTGTTATCCTTTTGCGGCTGCGCTTGTGGCTGTATGGGATACATTTGCGAAAACCGCTGGCGTGCCGAAAGGAGAAATTTCAGTGATGTTCCGTGACGTTCATATGTACGCCCAGCCACTGTTATTTGATCAGCGAGCACTTATATTAGCCATTTCTATAAATAGGGGTAATGGTTGGTTTGAGGTAAATAGAACTTTGATGAAGCTATTGCTATGATTTTTTTTAATGTGGATTAAAGCTGGGCTGTTTAATGAAGGCAAATGAAACTAAACTAAAAAATACTTTCTTTGTGCTGTAGATCATAAATGGCTGCTCCAGAGTAATGTCAGGCTGCGTATTAGGCTGTAAGGCAGTAAATACAATATTTAATGCATATAATACAAATAACGACATGGAGCTCACCTCAGAAGATATTTATCAATTACTAAATGATCGCGAGTACAAGTACAGCGGCGAGTTCCGCAGTATCGAGTGTGCCAGCGCGTCTCTCAACGAGGCGGCGATCGTGTGGCGCGACAACTGGGTCACTCTGATTGATGGCATGCTACAGCTGAATGTGCTGAGACAGCCGCACCACGCTGTCTCACAGCCCACACATATTAGAGAAATATGTATCGACGTTAAACAGCATGTAAATAGTCAAGTATTTAAACTTCATGACAAAAATGTCATGAAGGCTCTTGTAGTAGATGAAGACGACCTCACGAGGTAAATTATTGGTCTAGATAAATTGAATTGTTTAAAGCCAAATATGATTCAATTTTAATCTTGTTCGTTTAATTTTAGATGTGGTGGTGTTTATCTTCGGAATATAAAATTCCGCAATTTATCCGCGACAAGTCAGGACCAACGACTAGAATTATGTGTTCCTCTCTCTCAAGGCAACGTAAGTATTTTCAAGTACACGTTCTCGGTTTGCTTGTTATAGTATTAATTTACGCATTTTATAAGTTTTTCTTTTTTTCATTTTAAAAGATACAAGTTTTTATGTTACCTATGTAGATAATAATATGAGATAAAGCCTGATATTGAACACAAAACAAACGAAATAATTATTCATTATTGAATATTTCAGAATTTAGGTATCAATACACAGTGCGATATAGTCCTCACTAATAAAATACTGCAATGTGCGCAATTTGGCAATTTAGATTCGTTGCAGTGGGTGGAACTTCCCGACTTTGAAAAATCTGATGTCATTGTAAAGGTAAAAAAAGAAAAATATTTAAGAACATAATTAAAACTTTTTTAAAACTGCATTGTAATACATGTATTATATTTCAGGTACACTTCGCTGGCCTCAACATGTTGGATGTAAAGAGAGCCACTGGAGTAACGTCGTGCGATTCTAACATGTATGGCATGGACTACAGCGGTACTACTTACAGGTAAATTAATTCATTAATTATTTAAAATACAAGACCATTTATCATCATAACTATGAATGAACAGTATTGCTTTATTATTGCTTTTTTTATTTCCAATTTTTTTATTTCAAAACAGCGGAGAGCGTGTGATGGGTATAGTGGCGGGCGGCGCGGCGAGTAGTCAGGTGCGCGCGCAGCCGGAGCTGCTGTGGCCGGTGCCGGCGCACTGGAGCCTCGAGGACGCCGCCACTGTGCCGCTCGCATATGCGCACGCATTTTACGCCCTGGTTAGTGCGATAGTATGGAGCAATATCCTAGCTGTTGCCTACTGGTTTACTCGGGTGGAAATCATTTTCTAAATTCTCAATACATTTGTGTTTTTGGTACTTATTAAATACAGTGCAACTTTTGAAATTTTTCTTTACTTAAAGAATTTCACTGAACTGGTCCATCCATTCTCGAGTTTTGAGCTTAGCAACCTGCAACACATTAAGTCATTAATTCTTATCCATATAGACTGAATTAATAATATGTGTTTCTAAAATGATGAATTAACTGATTAATTATGTTTTTCCATCAAAAACCTTAAATTGAATTTTAAATTTTAATCTTCGTTCACGATTAACTCTCCGTAAGGGTGGGTACCCGGTAGTACCGAGTAGTACCCGGAGTGGTCTACGAGAGCGTAGATTGGTTTCGTACTAGCAGTTGGTATATATCTTTCATTTATGAAAATTCGCTCTCATAATTTTGACAAAGATTTTTTAATTTGAATTTAGCCTACGCCCAGATAAATGACAGACAATTTGGTGTCTAATAAGTTTTAATGTCTTTTAAGTTTAATTTTTTAATAAAGTTAATATTACTATATATTTTTATTTTAGATAATAAAAGGTTGCCTAGAGCCCCGCACGGGCGTGTTGGTACATGGAGGTACGGGTGCACTAGGACAAGCGGTCATAGCCATTGCGCTGGCGCACGACTGTCAAGTGTTCGCTACGGTCAGCGATCTTCGTAAAAAACAGTTCTTACGAAAACGCTTCCCTCAGATTAAAGGTACAAAAATATATACTTACAAACTAGCTTTTGCCCGCGACTTCGTCCGCGTAGATTTCGATATTACATAGATCTTTGTTTTAAGTGCGATTCATGAATTCCACAACACCCCACTACAAGAGTTGAATTTCATTTTACGTCAATATAGATAACATTTTCGTAATCAGCATCCTTGAAAACTTGAAAACGACATCCATATCAATTTCTAATAATTTTCACACCTATTTCATCCCTTAGGGTAAGTTTTTCAAACACACACACACACTCACAAACTGAAGTTCTAATTGCGTATTATTCGTCCATAAAAACCTAAAACATAATGATTTCATCCCCTTTGGGATAGAATTAAAAAAAGAGCAAGGAACACGTATTTGTGTTTTTGATCACATGTATAAGGTTCTGAACTGCCTTGGTGGCGCAGTGGGAAGTGTATACGACTGCTGTGCAAGAGGTCCCGGGTTCGATTCCCGGGTCGGGTGAAAATGGAATTGGTCTTTTATATCATGAAATTCCTTATATATCCTTATGAAAACATATAACTTGAAAAACAAAGAACTGTCTATTTAATATCTCACCCCCTAAACCCATCCCAATCAAAAATATTAAAAACAACATTTTAAGTTCCTATCCCAATACTAATTTGCTAAACGTTAACTTCAAAACAAAGATCTTTTCATTCAACGTTTCATCCCCAATTTCACCCTTCCAAAGCCACCCTTGTCAAAAATAATTGTAAGAGTATTTTTTATTTTGATAGTAGTACACCAAAACAAATTTTCAAATCTAGGTATAAGTTAAAAAACAAAGAAGTTTCATACAATCGTTTTTATCCCTTTTTACCCCCTTAAGGGTTGAACTTTAAAAAATCATTTCTTAGTACACCTTTAGACATTAGGACAAACACACCCTCCAAATTTCAAGTCGCTACGACAAGTGGTTTAGGCTGTGCGTTGTCTGTCAATCAGTCAGTCAGGACAAAGCCTTTTATAATATGTATGGATTATATTGCATAATGTTGTATTCATTTGTTGACATTTTTACAATTAATTGAACATTACAGATGAGCACATTGGGAACTCCCGAGATATCAGTTTTTCTGACTACGTGTTGATGGCCACTTTAGGCCTGGGATGTAAAATAGTTATAAGCTGCGTTAAAGGAGAATTTAAAAATGTAAGTAGTTTTGTATTACACTTATTATTGGTAGTACTTTATTTAAAATACAAAAGAAATACAAAAACCATTTCCTACGGTTTGTTTCAGTTTTCTATAAAATGTTGCCGCTCATCTGGGCTATTTATTGATACAGTTCAAATTCAAGAACGGAACAATTATGAATTTGGAATGTTCAACTTGACAAAAGACAGATCTTATTTGGTCATTGATTTTTCATCTGTTTTTACGAATAACAATTATGAAGAACTTAAAGTAAGTAAAGTATTTTAAATTTTTTGAAAAGTATTAAATATTTATGAAATTGTTTGAAATACAAAGCGAATACGTGATCGTTAAATTCTATTTAAAAAAAATTAAGAATAAAAGAAAGAATGAAAAAAAATATAAATTTGGAGTTTGTTACAATAACGTGGTTCAAGGCAAACGTGATCAACCACTGATCACGTTGTTCGAGTAGGATTCACTGGCACTGCGCATGTGAATTTCACTTTCTGAAATTTATATGTAGGTAATAGGTATATTATGTAGAAAAACATCGTGAGGAACCCAATTACTCTAGGAATAATTCTACGGATATGTCTGATCCACCAATTCGTATTAGACCAGCTTGTGTAGATATTTGCCTCCGCTTAGCTTTTTAAATATAGAAAGATTAAGAAAAAAAGAGGAGACTCTTGCGTAAAATTGGGACATTATCGGGTTGTTATCATTATAATTTAATTTTTTCAAATAAAAATCTAGTTTATTTACGTTGGCTTCAAAAATTATCAGAATTTTGAAAAAAAACCATTTGTTTAGGAGTTGCAGACGATGGTGAGCGACGGCATAGCGGCCGGGTACGTGGTGCCACTCTCACGCGTGACGTACGCGCCGCACGAGGTCGCGCGCGCCTTCCGACTGTTGGGAGCGAGCCGACACCGTGGACGAGTACTGCTGCGGATGTGTGACGACACCACACAAGTACAACACAGGTAGCTTTACGTTAGCTGTATTATGTACTTATATTTACTATAAAATCATCACCTTATTGTAACGTACTCGTATTTATGTGAATTCACAGAATATTCTGTGATCCTGATCAATGTCAAGTTTTATTCTGGGATAACGATGTCGTTGGACTGCAACTTGCTGCAAGACTTATTAGTCGTGGAGCTAGAAAGTTGTACATTCATTGTACTAACTTATCTAACTATCAACGTCACAAACTAAGGTATGTACCTATAGCACTATTAGTTACTGAAAAACTTTTAAGTATAAAATATGTATGATGTGATTTTATAAAAATAATGACTTTTCCTGAATATATTTTAGAATTTGGCAGGATTTTGGCGTTAAGATAATAGTTTCTACTGAGGATTTAACAGAAAGAGAATTTGAGGATGTTTTATTGAATGACGCCTTGAATTTGGGAAGTATTGAAGGGGTGTACATAGTTATAACAAAACCAAATGATGAAACTAACGCAAAAAGTCTTTCATCTAACTTAAACAAAGTGGATAACATAACGAAATCATTATGTCCTCAACTAAGGTAGGTATTCTGTTATCTTGAATTCGTAAACTGTTTAAATAATGAATACTAACAAAACTTTACTTCATTCTAGATACTTTGCGCTGGTATCAACGGTTAATTTGATAAGACATGATAATATGTTCTTGTCTGGAGCAACAAGTGCACTTAAGGCCACTTATTTAGATCTGTCTAGTTTGAACGAGGTAATAAATGTGCAGATTTTATTAGTGACGTTGTTAAGTTTGTTGTTTTAGTGATTTTATAATAATATTCTATACTCTTACTACAGGACGAAATTATTGACGGTCACCTTGTGGCCACTTTAACTGAACAAGCACTTTGTAGCAAACATGTCGAATTAGTCGCGCGAAGGAAAAATAAACAAACACCTTCACTACTGAAAGAAGTAGCTGCTCTAGCTGGTAATGTATTTATTTATGTACCTATGTATGTGTTATGTTAATCAAAGTTGTATGAAGAAATTTTTGGCTCATGCAATACGTTAGTCAAATAAAACACATTTCAGGTATAAATATTGCACTAAACGAGACAAAAGCTACTTTGAACGAATTAGGTATGGCTGAAGAACAATCACAATTGATCAGTAATTTCTTGAGTGACACATACAATATATCGTTAGATGAAACAGCTATACCACTACTGACTATAGATACGTAAGTATTAATTAATAATAATAATCTTTGTTGTACATAATACAAAGGACATAATAACAGTAAAGTGCATAAGTACGTACAATGGGCGGTCTTATCGTTTGCAGCGTTTTCTTCCAGTAATTAATTTATATCGTAACTATGTGACACCCTTACTATATTATATTAAATATTCGTTCTCAATTATTTATTGTGAAAGATGCTTATAGGTTGCTTAAGACCCTGTCATAAATCTCAATAATTTCCTAAAACTTCAACATAAGTTGATTTTTTGCGACTTTTGATCGCGTATTGTTTGTGCCCACAGCAATTTTATGAGCACGTAATTAATTCGCTGTAATATCATGAAATTATATTACAATAAAAAAGTCTTATTAATATTTAGATATCACTCTTTCAGATTAAAGTTATTAGAAAAGTCTTTGATGGAGATTGCAGAAGTAAGCGTTACAGGATTGTCAACATTTTTCACCAAGCCACCTTCTGACGAACTTCTTGGAACAGCAGATTTTGTATTCCTGCCAACGCTTTTTAACGATGTTATATCGGTGAGTGGCCATAATATAATTATTATGATATCATAATAACATGTTCATATGCCCTTGAAGATCGTTAGTCTTCAACCAAACTCTTTCACACCCACATGCTCAGCAAACTACAAACACTGCAGACGTTCGCTCTGGAGCGTCGCAGGGGGCTTGCCTTTGATCTTGTGGTGCACACTATATAGTTACACAATATAGTTATACGTATTAAAACACAAATACTGGAGCTATTTCATTGAAAATTGTTTAATTCGTGGGAGACGCACACGACCGTTCTGAAATCCTTTCACCGAGAGAATCTTTTTTTCCGCCGCGGGGCGCTGGCGTTGCTGCCCCACCCACATACTCGACGCTCATTGGTCAAGTATCAAGTCAAGCAGGCCCGTGTTGCCAGCGCGCAAATGTTAAATCATTGGTTGGAGACGGACATTATAATATGAAACCGATCAAGTGCGTCAGACTGGCACTGGACTGGTTTTATTTACTGTTTTTATACAATACAGACGAAAAAGTTAGCTCCCAGTGAGCGATACCTGTGCATAGTGCCAGGTATGGAAGGTCACCACAAACGGTTCCATGGTCTGTGCGAGCGCCTCAAGCTGTCGGCTCTTGTCCTGCAGCCGGGACTTGATCATATCTACGAGACTTCGCGAGAAACTGCAAAGAGATACTACGAGGTACGTTAGGTTTGCTCTTTTTTTCTTTGGCTTTGTCGTCTAAATATTATTATCAAACGACGTATTTAAAAAAAATACAAGGATACTAAGTTATATGTAATAGTATCCTTCTAAGTGCCGCCTGCTGCAACAACTATGAACTTATATATGACGATTACGGTACCTACCGAAATAATTTAGTTTAATTTTTCATGTCTTGGCAGATTCTTCTCAAAAAATCAAACATTCACGATAACTTCAACATATTGGGCTACGAAAGTGGAGTAGCTGTGGCACTTGAATTAGCAGCAATACTTGAAGATCAAGGTGATTAGTTTTTGTTTTATGTGTATTCACAACAAAATCAATATATTTTTCTTCTAACAAAATTTAATGGATATGTAAAATTCGTGTTTCAGGTTTGATAGGAAAAGTATTTTGCCTGGGACTTGCTCCAGACGAGTTGCAAGCGGAGCTTGAAGAGGAACTTAGCGATCTTGAGACAGAGGAGCAACTGCAGGAGGCGGTGGTGCGTCACATGTTCAAACTATTGGCGGGTGAAGACACGACGGCACTAGACAAGGCGCTGCAACAAGCTGCCACGTGGTTACAGAAGGTGGACACGTGCGTGCGCTACTTACTAGGGCGCATGTCGCACTCGGCCCAGTACGCGCGCGCACTTATAGAGGCAGCGCTGGCACGTATCGAACAAGTGCGACGCTACAGTCCTGCGGCGTACTCCCTGCGCTCTCAGCTAGTGCTACTGCGCGCTGCCACAGCGCATGCGCCGCAACATGCCACAACACTGCAGCAGTACACACAACGACCACTCGTAGTGCACCAGCTTCGATCTCCTCTGTCTCATGTGTTGAACGACACGCAATGTCCCTCTCTTGTAAATAGATATCTTAACTAGTGTTGAAAAATGTTTAATTTATGCATTAGTACTTATGCATTGAACCTTGTACAAAAACCATTTTTCAAGTATTTTTTTATAATATTGATATTGAATTTCCTTGTGAATGAAATAATTCTATAATTTCTGTTATTATGTATTTTATTTATTAAAACTGACAATATTATCAAACTGTTTTGAATCTTTAATTGATTTTGGTAAAGGCGATGTCATAATCACTAATTAACTAACGTAATAATATATATTAACCACGTAATCCCTACGTGTCAACATCCAACGTATTTATCAAAGTACTTATGAAATTTTAGCTAATTTAAGTTTGGGTTCTGTATATTCTTTAGTGGTAGCTCACTATAAATCATTCGTCAAAATTATACAATTATATTTGCTTGTGTTATGGGTAATAAACAACTGATAAACTAGTTAATTACATTTTTTTTTGTAAATACATACCTCAATATTATAAATAAATACAATTACCTACACCCAGACACAGAACAAACCTTCATGCTCATCACACAAAGATTTGTCCTGGGTGGGGATCGAACCCACGACCTCCGGCTTAGCAGTCAGGGTACTAACCACTCGACCAACAAGCCAGTCAAATAATGTTCGAAGTAAAAAATTGCTTAATGTAAGAGTAAATTTGCTGTTAGATTTAGACACCGACAGACAGAAGATAACTGAACAATTATACCTATCTTATTTTATTTTATTTACAAACGTGGTAAGTTTGAAATTAATTATATAAAATTAGGACTGTAATAATTAACTATGTAAATATAAATAAATTATTTAGGTATGTCTGACGTCTTGCATTACGTGCGTGTGTAGTGGCGGCTAGTTAGGGTTCCGTAGTTCTGACTAGTAACCCTTATAGTTTCGTTATGTCCGTCTGTCTGTCTATCTGTCCGAGGTTTTGCTAAGATACCGTTAGTACTAGAAAGCTGTAATTTTGTAGGAGTATGTATATCAATTACGTCGACAAAGTGGTAAAATAAAGTTTTGGAACTTTTTTAGGGTAACTCCCATACATGTGAAGTGGGGATGAATTTTTTTTTTGTCGTCTACCCTATCTTGTGGGGTATCATTGAATAGGTTTTCTAAAATTACTTGGGGGTTACTAACATTATTTTTCGATTTAATGGTCCATTTACGAAATATTAAACTTTAAAGAGCAAATTTTTGTTCCAGTAGGGCGTCCCCCCCCTTTAAAAGCTAAACTGCTGGCTTGAAAAATCTGGAAAAATTCATGATGATAGTGCATTTCATGAACTTTAAAAGAAAATTATAGCGGTTAAGATAACTTTATTAATTTAGCAGTAGGTAATAGTCGTTTTTCGTTTTTTAGATTATGGCCTAAACCCTCTCAGCTCTCAAGTTAGAGGAGAGGAGACCCGAGCCCAGCAGTGGGACATTAAGGTTGTTACGAAAAAATAGTCGTTGAACTTGGGTGTTGGATAATTTTGTACCAAATACAAAATCCTTAGCATTAATCCTTTATAGTGACTAGTAAGTATATAGTAGTTTTATGACGGGTAAAGACTTGCATTTAAAAACAAAATAATATAACGGGCTACTACGAAACCCTACACTGTGCGTGGCCCGACACGCATTTGGCCAGTTTTTTGAATGTAATTAAGTGATTTTCTTCAAGGTTACGTTATTTTCACCCATATTGCATAAATGTTAAACAAATTTGAATTAACATATTATTATACTCGATTATATATATATCAATGTCAATAAACATAGCTGATATTTGTTCATGGTGTCGTGGACGTATCTTCTGGAAAATTGTAAGTACTAATCAATTATTTTCACTTTTCATTTCAGGTAATATCAGGCCACATTTACTTATAAAAAACACTTATTAGATATTAAAATAAATGTTTTAATCAATATGAATTGTATTTCATAATAATATTAATTAACTGTTGTTTCACAAAATTTTATTTGTTTTGTGTGTGAAAGACGAAATTTGTTTTGTCTGTGGGCAAATAGAGACTTTGTACATATTGAATTAGTAGGAGCGTCTTATGTCCTGCAGTAGATTGCTATAAGCCGATATTTATAAGGATGACGTCTACGGATGGTTCACATAACGCACAGTCAGTCAATCTTTGAATACAAACTTGTCGTATACCTAGTTGATAAATTTCAGCAACATTATTAGGCATTGATATTATTTACACAGTGAAATTTGCAAGCAAGCAAGTGAAAAGATAAAGAATAGTAACTTATAAATATAATATAATAAATACAAAATACAACAGAAAAATTCAGTGCCGCACTCGATGAAATTTATCTAAGGTTCATTGGCATAGATTTAACTTTGAATTATGAACAATATGTTCCTTCCATGAAGTGGCAAAAAGTAGGTATATTAATATATTAAAAACTATGCAATATTCTACATTATTATCGAATATGCAAAGATTTTCAAAAATATATTGGTATAAAGAAGATTCGATCTGACAAGCGTGACTAGTTTATTATTATCCCAGCGCTAATATTAACCTGACTCTATTAGCAGGCCTATGTCCAGCAGTGGACTTCCTACAGTTGATATGATGATGATGAGGGAGGTAGGTAGATAGGTATGGATGGAGAACGGATGTATGGATAGTTATTTAAATCACGCAAGAACACCTAAAAGTATCTAAGTAAAATTTTCCACGCAGGTAGATTTGTAATAGCACAGAGGTCACGGGGGCGGAGCCGCGGGTGGAAGATAATCTATACTTTAATATTAAAATGCTATAGAGTTTGTTTAGTTGAACGCTAGGATCTCAAGAACTAGGTACTGGTCCGATTTAAAAAAATCTTTTAGTATTGGATAGTCCATTTATCGAGGAAGGTTATAGGCTATATAAAATCACGCTACAGCCAATAGGAGCTGAGCAGTGGTCAAATAAAGAACGACGGGAGTGAAACCCCGTGTGACTTCTAGTTATCTTATATTTTGTTGTAGATTGAAGAAACATTAACAAGGCGCAATAATGACACCAACACCGCAAGGGTATCCTTCTTCTCTAAAAGATATCTCGACGTCGCAGCTCTTAGAGGGCAACAGAGTCGTCATCTCGGGCATGTCGGGGCTCTACCCGCAGTCACACAATCTAAAGGAGCTATCTGATATACTGTACAATAAGGTAACTTACATTTTATTTATTTTTCCTAGTTTAACAATGCTTACTTATAAATTTATAAGTAAAGAAATAAACATAAAATAATTGCTAGTTTTAAAGTAGGTATATACAATATAATATATATAATAATATAATTAGGAGGATAATAATAATATAATTAGAAGGAAAGGGGTCCGCAGGCGAACAATATTAAGGACCTCCTTGATATTGTATGATAAAACAGTTAGATTAATAATCTAAATAATCAGTAATATCGAAATCTACGCGGACACGAAGTCGCGGGCAAAAGCTAGTTATATTATAAGAATGTAATGACTCTACCAGTGTGTGTTTTAGTTAGCATAATGCCGGGTTCAAGCCCTGCTGTTATTATACAGACATAACATTAAACATTATTTCAATGCGAACAAGCAACTTATCGAATTCAACATTAATTAATTAGTTTTGTACGCACAATATTCAAAAATTGATATTCATGTGATTCAATTTATACCAAGTCAACGTTGAAAAACTACGTTTATTGTAGTTCGTAAAATGCAAACTAATTAATGTAAATTGATACAAATGGGTGTAGGTAGGTACTACACCGAACGAAAGCCAAATAATCCACGAGCACTATACAACGAACTTCATAATACTCGAACGTTCATAATATCGAATGATAAAATACACAAAATTGACTAAAAGATCACATTTTAATCTTTAATTACAATCTTTTATAGGTATTTTATTATTTATTATGGTATTTCTTTTTTTTTTTTACTTGTGGTAATGCCTGACGCATACCCCTCGGTCTTGGGGAAGAACCGAGGGGTTATGTGGGGCTCGCACCCACTAAAACCCCAAGGTGTTCCTCTCGTCGCGCTCTGTTGTGGTCACGGGAGCGTAGGAACATTCGTCCGCGACATATTATACCTACCCTATACCAACCCGTCTGACCAGCGTGGTATAGTAGGCTAAACTCACACCGCATTCTTTGGAGGAGATCCGTGTCCAGTAGCGTTTATGAGTTGATATTATGATGATGATGATAATTATATTGACTTAAACAATCTGTTATATATACATACTAGCTTTTGCCCACGGCTTCGTTCGCGTGGATATAGTTTTATAGTTAGACGCTATTGGCAGGGCAGAGCTGTTCGTTGTTGTTTTTTATTTGGGGCAGCTAAAATAATCAATGAAGATGGTGTACTTACTCGGGAGCAAGCAACATTCCATATAGCACCCCTATAGGCACCCCTGTCAATAATATTTAATACAGAATGTTTAATTTTGGTTAAAGCATCAAAATAGAATTTTTCTTAACTATAACTTGAAAAACAAAGAACTGTCTATTTAATATTTCCCCCCCTGAACCCATCCCTATCAAAAATATTAATAAAAACATTTTAAGTTCCTATTTCAATACTAATTTGCAAAACGTTAACTTCAAAATAAAGATCTTTTCATACAACGTTTCATCCCCAAAACAAATTTTTAAATCTATAAACTGAAAAACAAAGAAGTTTCGTACAATCGTTTTTATCCATTTTCATCCCCTTAGGGGTTGAATTTTAAAAAACCCTTTCTTAGTACACCTCTAGACATTAGGTCATACACACCCTCCAAATTTTAAGTCGCTACGACCAGTGGTTTAGGCTGTGCGTTATCTTTAAGTCAGTCAGTCAGTCAGGACAAAGCCTTTTGTAATATGTATGGATTTTATGTATGGATTTGTGATGTGCTCGGCAAGACCTTTCTTGATACGAAACACGTGATGATTATTTCAGTTCAATTTTTTTTTGAGGTTTGAATTTGTGGTTTAATTTCTGTCATATAAAATTATATATCCAATACTACCCCGGCACTTATTACGAATCTATAGACACCTCATTCATTAAAATCCGTTTAGTATTTAGGCACTACGGTGGGACATAGAATCATACATGATATGCATACATACATAGATTGTCAAAATCACCTTCCTTTTGGCTTCGCCGTAGTCGGGTAAAAAATATCTCTTAATAAGATGCATTATTTTATGATCAGGTGAACCCCGTGACTTTACAAGAGAACAGATGGGACTACAAACACCCAGAGCTGTCAGACTACGTGGGCATGGCTCCAGACATAGATCGTTTCGATGCTCAGTTCTTTACTGTTTACTATCGACTCGGACACTATATGGATCCTATGTCGAGGAAAATACTTGAGCAAACATATCAAGCTATATACGACGCTGGTCAGTATATTACATCTATAGAAAACAGGTGTCACTTCAGCATCGTCTCGATATAAGATCTTGTATTTTTTAATAAAAATATCATAATAAACTGCCTCGGTGGGCAGTGGGAAGTGTATACGACTGCTGTGCAAGAGGACCCGGGTTCGATTCCCGGGTGGGGTGAAAATGGTATTGGACTTTTCTATCATGAAATTCCAGTATTTAGATGTTCCCGGAGTATCGTAAGCAAATGTTCCCGGTTGATGACAATAGGCTCGCCACCTATTTCATGAGACCAAACATAGCTGGCGAAATGTGTGTGTGAAACACCTCTGCCTATCCCTCCGGGGAAAAGGCGTGATCCTATGTTATGCTATAATAATTAAAAAAATATTTATTACTACTACTGATTTATTTTTGTATTTAATGATTTTTATAATCATTAAATACAAAAATAAATCAGTTAGGTAGTATAATTTATCGATAACTAGTAAATCCTGCTTTTTAAAAATTAAAGTGTTTTTCAGGTTTGAGTCCAGCACATCTTAACGGAAAAAAAGTGGCTGTATTTATTGGCAGTTCATTTTCTGAGTCAGAGAGCTCAGGTTTTTACAGCACCTCCTCGAGTCTTGGCTTAGGAATAGTGGGGTGAGTTTAGATGCTTATTTTTCTTTTAAAAATTTAAAAGAAAAAAGTACATAAGGGATAAGGACACCAGTCTAAAATCGCAAATAATGAAACGAGTGATTATTTCTGAAGAATAAGATTGGTAAGGCAATTATCCGATTGACTCCAAAACAGCAAGCAGACCTGGCATGGATGGCCATACGTATGCCGTAAAATTAACAAATTTATATAATATAACTAGTCCTTAAGTGGATCTCATTGGTCTAATGAAATAGCTTTTAAGGCCAATGGTGATCTTTATTATGTGAATCTAAAATATATCTTTGTCTTTGCAGATCAAGTAAAACAATGTTCGCAAATCGTATATCGTACTGGTTGAACCTCAAAGGACCCTCGTTGTCCATCGATGAGGCTGATTGTAGTTCTACATGCGCTCTGGAACAGGCTTATTCAGCAATTCAACGAGGTGACTGTGAAGCAGCTATTGTTGGTGGAGCACACTTGTGTCTTTCCCCGCACGCCTACATACACCACGGCCGGTAAGCGTGTTTTTAGCTTTTCAGTTACATGCAAACATACATACAAAAATCTCTGTTCTAGTTTAATCTTTGTCTATCGTGTGTATGCTATGGGATTTGGTTACCTTAAATATATACAATGATATTTCATTTCAGGCTTGGAGTAATATCAAAAGATGGAAAGACGAATTCATACGCTGAAAATTCTAATGGTTTCAGTTTATCTGATGCCCTTGGTGTGCTATTTCTTCAGAAATCTAAAGATGCCTTAAGGTAATATCCTTCATAATTTTAATTCGCTCAAGTAACTGGTCTCTTGGATCAAACTATAACTGGCAAAAACTTAACTATGGTTTAATTATTTGTTGGGTTCCACCCCTCAAAAAAAAGGAACATTGATTGTTGGTTTGCCTTTTATATCCGGAATGCGTGTTTTATCACAATTAACCTTTTAAAGTAAACCAAATATTCAAACCTGCTGTCCCTTGAAGCTGTGCAACAATCAAACTGCTAACCACTGGCACTTCTATGTTACATATTGTGATATTCGCGAGAGGTTCAAAATCTATAGGATAGATAGATAACGGGAAGTTTGTTTTCATTGATTTCTCAATCCAGATTAGGTACCTCTTTGTTAGTTCGGTACTTTCACAGTTTCTAAACTATAGACTGATTCGGAACCCTTGTTGCGCGAGAACAGCTTGCGTGTTTTATGAAAATTTTAATAGCCAAACAATTATTTTCTTTTTTTTTGATAGTACATAACACCTGGTGAATGACTAATTTTGTATTTATTTTTAGGTGCTATGCTGAATTAGTACATGTTAAAAATGAATTTATATCATTAATTAAAAATGAGTCAGGACCAAAGTATGGTTATTTTCGCGATCCTCAAAGTTCCGCTAACTTCATAAAAGATTTCTACAAAGAGGCAAGAGTATCACCTCAGGAAGTAGAATATGTGGAAGGATATGGCACAGGTGAGGTCTTTTGTTTAACTGATTTATTAATATTACCGAAATAAAGTTTTTCAAAGCAACTATTAATTTACACAAAACAAATCTTATTTTTTAAGGTGTTCCTGATGCTGACAAATCTGAATTGGAAGCCATAGAAGAAGTGTATTGTAATGATAGAGAGCAGCCTCTTTTAGTAGGCAGTGTAACGTCAAACATTGGTCTTACTGAAGCAACAGCAGGAATTGTTGCTATTACTAAGGTAGGTCATCATCAGCAACCCATTAAGTCCCAGTGCTAGGCTCGGGTCTCCTCTCCTCTAACTAGAGAGCTGAGAGGGTTTAGGAAATAATCCACTCACGCTGGCCTAGTGTGGGTTGGTGGATCAGACATACTCATAGAATTTCTTCTAGGGTATGTGGGTTTCCTCACGATGTTTTCCTTCACCGTCAGCAGATGGTAAGTCCCTTGACTAGTACATATAAATTAAAGTGGAGTCCACATTGGTACTGCCGGTCGGGATCGAACTCGGACCGCGTGATTTGCACGCCGGTCCCTTATCCAATAATGATGCTGATGACTAAAGTAGGTACTTAATTTCTTTTTTCTATTTGAATTTTCTTGTTATATATTATTTACTATGGAGTATTTTTGCCCTCTCTCTGTTGTAATTTTAAAACGTAAATACAATACACTACAATTATTTATTTAAGACAGAGTGTGAGGAATGTGTGCTAGGGTTGGACAATGGACACAATGTAGTTTTCGGCATTGAGTGCTAGCACAGACGGAGAAGTAGATGTGAATTCAGCGCACCATTTCACAGCATCGCTACACATCGTGGCACCGCTCAGCGGCCTATCACATATCTGGTGAAAACGCTCGCAACGTTTTAAAACAAAGTTTTTCGCAGGTTTTGTTGGGTTATCACAAAGGTGAGCTTGCTGCCAACCTCAACTGTGAGAGTCCACGAAAAGACATAGCCGCGCTACGTGACGGACGCATGCGCATTGTCACCGAACATCAGCGCTTCCACCGCGAGTACACCGCTATCAACGGTATTTCTGTCACCGGAGTCAACTCACATGTGCTGCTTAAGGGACATTATAAGCCTAAGGTGATTAATGGACCAAAGTTTCTACTTATTATGTGTCTAGCTTCTGTTTTTAGGGTTATAGAAATTTATCATTAATATGTGGATCATGTATGGATTTGTACGAGCACCTTTGTCTGTTAAGTCCACTAATTCCGGGTAGGTATGTATGTTTATTTTTATGTAACCGTGGGGTTCATTAGAAAGGAAAGGGATGCTCAGAGTTTCCCTACGTGATCGAATCAAAAAAGTGGAGATCCGCAGGAGAACTAAAGTTGCCGACATAGCTCACCGAATTACATCGCTGTAGTGGCAGTGGTCAGGCCACATAGCTCGTAGATCTGATGGCGGATGAGGCAAAACAGTTCTCGAGTGGTGGCTACATATTGGAAAACGCAGCGTGAGGCGGCCCCCGCCAGATGAACCGATGACCTTGTGAAGGTTGCGGGTGGCCGTTGGATGCGAGCGGCACAAAATCAATCACTGTGGCGGGATTTAGGTGAAGCCTTTGTTCAGCAGTGGATATCATTGAGCTGTATGATGATGATGATGATGATGATGTTCATCAGTTCTCTCATTTACCCATCATATTTTGACTAATAAGGTATCATTAGAACCGTCTTGAAAGACCATCTGTAGTTACTAAGTTATAAAAGGTCAAATCCAGTATTGCGCACAATACGCCCGGGCCACTGTAAATTTATATTAAGTATATAAAATTTGTATTTGTTAATTGTGTATATATTATTGTAAAGTCCCCTATTTTATAATAATTTGCACACAATTAACGAATACAATTTTAGAATATATTTTTAGAATATATCGTGATGGGTATCATTTGCAAGGTCTTAATCAAGCAAATATCGGGAATTAAAATGTGATAGAACAATGTGAAAATCAACGTTTGCATAAATTTACAGAATTTATCTCAGTACAAATCTTCAATACCGCACATAGTCGTGTTGTCTGGAAGACAAGACTCCAGTGTACAAAACATAATAGAGACTTTAAAATCACGCCCTGTGGATTCTGAAGAGTTGGCATTATTTAATAATATACATTCTAAGAACATCTCCGGACATCTTGGAAGAGGATACGTTATATTGGGTAAAACAATTACAACTCACAATATTACTTTAGTAATTCATACGTTTTAACATAAAACAAAAATAACTCACTAATAATAATTTAGAATTATTTTCCCCAACAACAGTCAAACTAAAATTTTAGGGCTATGGTTAAACTGCGTATCAAATGTTGTAAAATTGATAATCAAATTTGGGTCGCATTCGCATTTATTTGGTAAAGATTTACTTAATTTGGTGCATATTTACCAAATTTGGTGCATATTTACCAAATTTGGTTCACGCATCACTTATCAAATATATACATACTTATTTATTTGATATGCGATCTTACAAATTTAAACATATGGTTTTTGGTATACGTTGTTTTTTATTGGAAAACTCTAATTGGAAGACAAGAACTTATTATGGTGAACAAAGGATTTTGTTACCAAATTTAAGTTTGGTTGGTGATAAAAGTACATTTACAAGTTTGTTTTTTGTGTTGCTCTGCCTTTAATAAGTCTTTCTTAAATTTTGATAAAACTTACTATTTTTTGAATATTTTATAAATTTATAAATATCACAATGCTGAGCTGTTGGTGATAGAGAACATTTCCAAGTAAAAAAACAAATTATACGTAAATAAAAATACAAAGGATATACTATTGTATCCCAACTGCTGAAGTTATTTTCTTATTTCTAGAGTTCAAAGCTATGTTTTGTCATTTAATTGTTTTATTTGCTTAGATACGGACATGCACAACAATACAGTGAGTGTGTGTGAAAAGGCTGAATACTTCGACGACGCCAAACGTCCGCTGTGGTTTGTGTACAGCGGGATGGGCTCACAGTGGGCCGGCATGGGCGCGCAGCTCATGCGGATACCAGTCTTTGCTCGTGCTATACAACGGTAGCTATTGTTATTTCACGATTAATGTCATAGCGTTCATGGATAAGATGGAAACATAATCATTTCTCATTTAATTTTGCAGTTGCGATCAAGTTTTAAGATCAAAGGGTCTTGATATAGTTAACATAATTACATCTCCTGATAAAACAATATTTGACAACGTTTTGCATGCGTTTGTTGGAATTGCTGCAATACAAATAGGATTAACTGATATTTTGCGCGATTTGGGCTTAGCACCTGATGGTATCATAGGTAAGTGATCAAAACTTAAACTAGGCCTTTGTAACGACATTAAAATAGATATTTATTTTCAGTAATACAAACTTAGATATTTAAGTTTGTGTTACTGAATACAATATCAAATTTAATATCTTTGGATTATCCTGGTAACTTTTGATTGATTTTATCAAAATACAGTGCCACTAAAATTAATAGCTGATATTTTTCAACGCAGGTCACAGTGTGGGTGAGTTAGGATGCGCATATGCTGACGGTTGTATGTCAACAGAGGAGATTATTCTGGCAGCATTTTGTCGCGGGCAGGTCTCACTGCAGACTCCCCTTATAAAAGGTTCCATGGCTGCTGTTGGCCTCGGCTTTGAAAAAGTAAGGATACCTACTTTCAACATTTTGGTTTAACATCTCTCGCAAATAAAATACATAAGTATTGCTCGTTCTTATTCTTTTAAATTTGACTGTTACATATTTATTCTACTCAAGTTTTTACGCAATTATAATCTTCACCGTATCCAGATATCTACAATGTGTCCGCCTGAGATCGACGTGGCTTGTCGTAATAGCGCTGACTCAAGTACTATCTCTGGACCTGCTGAAATAATGCGCAGTTTTGTCGCTGAGTTGACTGCTAAAGGGATATTTGCGAAGGAGGTTCAGAGTGCCAACATTGCTTATCACTCTCGGTACATTGCTGATGCAGGTAGTAGTTTTTTTTTACTATGGCAAATACAGCCAAAAGAATGAACTGATTAATCTACAATTCTGATCATTTACAGGACCGCATCTACTGAAAAATCTTAAGGAAGTTATCAAAACCCCAATACTTAGAAGCAAACGTTGGTTATCCACTTCTGTACCACAAGATAAATGGAACGAAGCATCTGCACAATATTGTTCAGCAGAATATCATACAAATAATTTGCTGGTAGTTACAAATATATTGTTTATATAACTTTCAACAAGTTGAGTAGTAGATCTAATCTTTGCATTATGTCACCTGTACAGAGTCCAGTACTATTCGAGGAAACGATACGACTGATACCTAGTAACGCTGTACTGGTGGAGGTGGCACCACACGGACTACTTCAGGCCATCCTCAAACGAGCGCTACCAACAGACTGTCGAAACGTACCACTTACTAGACGTGGACATACAGACAATGCACTGCATCTACTACAAGCTATCGGCGAGTTAGTACTTTAATTTGACACAAATAAGGCGTTAATTCATTTCATATCATTTGAACATTAATAATCCGCTCATTTTCTCGAATGACACAAAGGTGAGTACAGACTCTAGTCCGACCGCACTAGCATTTTCTCGAGCATGTCCGTGTGATGTTTGTACCATTGACACAATAAAGGCATCAATCAACTAATTGGTTCTTTCTACAGCGTTCACTTTTGAACAAGTGCAATAAGTCCATGGACCTCAACTCACGTCCGCACTAATTAGTTTTACAAGTGATCAAACATCAAGTTTGAGAATAAGTATCTTTAAAATTTATGGATAAATAATATGCAGCCACTGCGTGACGGCCATCAAAGACAGCTGAAATTTGTTTCGGAATGTAGGATATTTTTTATCGTTTTTATCTCAACCTTTATCTCAAAAGTATTAAATATGTTTCAGCTTGTACATGAGTGGTTACACGCCCAACGTTCAAGCTTTGTACCCAAAAGTACAGTTCCCAGTATCAACAGAAACACCAATGCTCTCTCATCAAGTGGAATGGATTCATACTGAAAAATGGTAAAATAATCTCTGTATTATAAGCAAAAGAATATTTATTGCTCTAATATTATTCAGGCTTTGGTTGATGACGCATATTTAATTTTTTAGGGATGTAATTTCATTCCACCAGTCTGAAAAAGTAAATACTGCTAATTCCAAGTTACTGAAGTCAATTCACGACGATGAATACAATTGTTTGCAAGGCAACATCATTCGAGGTAAAATACTTTAGTTTTAGACATTAATACTAATTGTCCCTTGCTCATTATTATCAACACAATGTTCATACTAGGTATGTGACTAGAGATATATAGTGTTTAATGTTTATAGTGATAAAAACATTTGGCAATTCAATTCAAACTTTCTACACAAATAACACTCTTCATATCTTCCTCTACTACTAAAATATTATCTTGTAGTTTAGTTTTTTTTAGTTTAGTCTTACTTTCAGGTAAAATGTGTTATCCATTTGCGGCTGCGCTTGTGGCTGTATGGGATACATTTGCGAAAACTGCTGGCGTGCCGAAAAGAGAAATTTCAGTGATGTTCCGTGACGTTCATATGTACGCCCAGCCGCTGTTATTTGATCAGCGAGCACTTATATTAGACATTTCTATAAATAAGGGTACTGGTCGGTTTGAGGTAAATAGTACTTTGAATAAGCTATGTATGATTTATTTTTAATGCGGATTAAAGCTGGGCTGTTTAATGAAGTCATATGAAACAATATACTTTCTTTATGCCGTAGATCATAAATGGGTGCTCCAGAGTAATGTCAGGCTGCGTATTAGGCTATAATGCAGTAAATACAGGTGTATTTAATGCATATAATACAAATAAGGACATGGAGCTCACCTCAGAAGATATTTATCAATTACTAAATGATCGCGAGTACAAGTACAGCGGTGAGTTCCGCAGTATCGAGTGTGCCAGCGCGTCTCTCAACGAGGCGGCGATCGTGTGGCGCGACAACTGGGTCACTCTGATTGATGGCATGCTACAGCTGAATGTGCTGAGACAGCCGCACCACGCTGTCTCACAACCCACACATATTAGAGAAATATATATCGACCTTAAAAAGCATGTAAATAGTCAAGTATTTAAACTTAATGACAAAAATGTCATGAAGGCTCTTGTAGTAGATGAAGACGAATTCACAAGGTAAATGATTGGTCTAATTAAATTGAATTATTTTAAGCCAAATATAATTCAGTTTTAATCATGCTCGTTTAATTTTAGATGTGGTGGTGTTTATCTTCGGAATATAAAATTCCGCAATTTACCCGCGATAAGTCAGGACCAACGACTAGAATTATGTTTTCCTCTCTCTCAAGTCAACGTAAGTATTTTATAGTACTTGAAACATTCTCGGTTTTACTTGTGATAGTATTTCTACCACCCAACTTATATTTGAAGGATAAGTCTGAAATAGATAGCAATAAAGCTAAAAAAAGGAAGAACCTTTACGTCGTCCTATAAGTAAAGTTATATGCCGTATTTTAATTCCTCCTTTTTTAGTTCATTTGATGATAAATTAAATCCAAGAAAATATTAATTTTGCGTAGGTACCTATAGTTTCTGGGAACACCCAAAAACTCTGAAATATTTTATTCCGAATACCTAAGAGTTATAATGTCTTTAATTCAAAATCACGAATTTATTTCACCGAAAGTCGTAAATACGATTTGTTAGTTTTCCGATTTTCATACGTGCAAAGAGTCAAATGCTCGAAGGGTTTTTGGTCCGAAAAACGACATTCTGATTTTCAATACTTCGAATTATTAGGTCTAATGTTTAATACATATAAAAACGACATTATGGTTAACACTCCGACTCAGAGTACCCCGACTCGGATAGATTAGGTTAGAGGGCTTCGCCTTCGTGGTTATTTTTTTTAAAACCACCCAGAAATAAGGCTCCGTCGACCTATCGTTATTTCTGTTGCTATTTTGCTTTAGAAGGCGTCTTTATTTCGGAATTGTGTTAATCGGTATTTTAATAAACAGAATTCGTATTGTTGATGTTTCGGAATTTTTGTTATTCAATCGATTGAACTTCCGTATCTTGAAAATAGTAATTATAAACGTTAGGAATATTGAAATTTAGGAATTATAAAAATAGGAGTAATGATGAATCGGAATTGTTATATTCGGAATTTTGAACCATTAGGAATTAGGAAAATCGGTATTTTGAAATTAGTATTTGTGACTTTCGAAATAAAGTTTTTCGTATTTATGTAGTGTACCCATAGTTTCTTCATAGCTAAAGCATACTTTAGAAAAAAAATAATGAGATATATTAATTTACGCATTATGTTTTCATTTTTCATTTTAAGTAATAGAAACAATTTTATAAGATTATTGTAGAGGGCACAGTGCTTATACCTATGTAGAATTTTGTCTATACTTATGAGTAAAGCCATTCGACGACGATATTTGACACAAAACAAACGAAATAATTATTCATTATTGAATATTTCAGAATTTAGGTATCAATACACAGCGTGATATAGTACTCACTAATAAGATACTGCAATGTGCGCAATTTGGCAATTTAGACTCGTTGCAGTGGATAGAACTTCCCGACCTTAAAAAATCTGATGTCACTGTACAGGTAAAAAAAGAAAAACATTTAAGAACATAATTAAAACTTTTTAAAACTTTGCATTGTAATACATGTATTATATTTCAGGTACACTTCGCTGGCCTCAACATGTTAGATGTAAAGAGAGCCACTGGAGTAACGTCGTGCGACTCTAACATGTATGGCATGGACTACAGCGGTACTACTTACAGGTAAATTAATTCATTAATTATTTAAAATACAAGACCATTTATCATCATAACTAAGAATAAATGACAGTACTTATTGCTTTTTTTATTTCCAATTAATAGCGGAGAGCGTGTGATGGGTATAGTGGCGGGCGGCGCGGCGAGTAGTCAGGTGCGCGCGCAGCCGGAGCTGCTGTGGCCGGTGCCGGCGCACTGGAGCCTCGAGGACGCCGCCACTGTGCCGCTCGCATACGCACACGCATTTTACGCTTTGGTTAGTGTGATGGAATGGAGCAATAATTATGATGATGATGATAACTAGATGGTTTATTTGAAACAGCTGTTGTCTTGTCCTTCACTCAAATTGAAATCAATTTCTAAGACCACAAATTCTCTAAACATTTGTGTTTTTACATTATTCAATGCGTTTTAAAATTTTTCTTTTTCTATTTATTATTTACAAAACTAGTGATTGAAAGCTTTATATGGACCTAGAAATTAATTTAATTAATACCTCGTTCGGAATAAAATCATTTTTTACTTAATAATAATTAGTATATATTTTTATTTTAGATAATAAAAGGTCGTCTAGAGCCCCGCACGGGCGTGCTGGTACATGGAGGTACGGGTGCGCTAGGACAAGCGGTCATAGCCATTGCGCTGGCGCACGACTGTCAAGTGTTCGCTACGGTCAGCGATCTTCGTAAAAAACAGTTCTTACGAAAACGTTTCCCTCAGATTAAAGGTACAAAAATATATCTTATATCTATTTCACATAATTTTGTACATACACATTTGACATAAGTATAATGATTATTATTTTTTTTACAGATGAACACATTGGAAACTCCCGAGATATCAGTTTTTCTGACTACGTGTTGATGGCTACTAAAGGCCGGGGATGTAAAATAGTTATAAGTTGCGTTAAAGGAGAATGTAAAAATGTAAGTACCTAGCTTTATTCTACAGTTGCTATACATACTTGTAAGTAATAAATAAACAAAAACAATTCGTTGCGGTTTGTTTCAGTTTTCTCTTAAATGTTGTGAATCTTATGGCGTACTCATTGACACAGTTCAAATACAAGAACGTGAAAATTATGAATATGGAATGTTCAACATGACGAAAGCGAGGTCATATTTGCCAATTGATTTTTCATCTGTTTTTACAAATAACAATTATGAAGAAATGAAAGTGAGTAAATTGTCTTAAATTTTTGAGAAATATTAAATATTTATCATTCAGTTTTTAAACGCAAAGGTCAGCTATTGGCTATTGCAAGGTGATCTTTCGCGTCCGGCGATTGCCATTTGCTGATCTTTTCCAAATGCCATTACTTTAGGAGTTGCAGACGATGGTGAGCGACGGCATAGCGGCCGGGTACGTGGTGCCACTCTCACGCGTGACGTACGCGCCGCACGAGGTCGCGCGCGCCTTCCGACTGTTGGGAGCGAGCCGACACCGTGGACGAGTACTGCTGCGGATGTGTGACGACACCACACAAGTACAACATAGGTAGCTTTACGTTAGCTGTATTATGTACTTATATTTACTATAAAATCATCACATTATTGTAACGTACTCGTATTTATGTGAATTCACAGAATATTCTGTGATCCTGATCAATGTCAAGTTTTATTCTGGGATAACGATGTCGTTGGACTGCAACTCGCTGCAAAACTTATTAGTCGTGGAGCTAGAAAGTTGTACATTCATTGTACTAACTTATCTAACTATCAACGTCACAAATTAAGGTAAGTACCTATAGCACTATTAGTTACTGAAAAACTTTTAAGTATAAAATATTATGATGTGATTTTATAAATAATGACTTTTCCTGAATATATTTTAGAATTTGGCAGGATATTGGCGTTAAGATAATAGTTTCTACTGAGGATTTAACAGAAAGAGAATTTGAGAATGTTTTATTGAATGACGTCTTGAATTTGGGAAGTATTGAAGGCGTGTACATAGTTATAACAAAACCAAATAATGAAACTAACGCAAAAAGTCTTTCATCTAACTTAAACAAAGTGGATAACATAACGAAATCATTATGTCCTCAACTAAGGTAGGTATTCTGTTATCTTGAATTCGTAAACTGTTTCAATAATGAATACTAACAAAATTTTACTTAATTCTAGATACTTTGCGCTAGTATCAACGGTTAATTTGATAAGACATGATAATATGTTCTTGTCTGGAGCAACAAGTGCACTTAAGGCCACTTATTTAGATCTGTCTAGTTTGAACGAGGTAATAAATGTGCAGATTTTATTAGTGACGTTGTTAAGTTTGTTGTTTTAGTGATTTTATAATAATATTCTATACTCTTACTACAGGACGAAATTATTGACGGTAACCTTGTGGCCACTTTAACTGAACAAGCACTTTGTAGCAAACATGTTGAATTAGTCGCGCAGAAGAAAAATAAACAAACATCTTCACTACTGAAAGAAGTAGCTGCTCTAGCTGGTAATGTATTTATTTATGTACCTGTAGGAACACGGTGGGCACACCGCTGCGACATTACTTAGTATATATTTCTGTCACTAAACACTTTTCAGGTATAAATTTTGCTTCAAACGAGACAAAAGCTACTTTGAACAAATTAGGTATGGCGGAAGAACAATCACAATTGATCAGTAATTTCTTGAGTGACACATACAATATATCGTTAGATGAAACAGCTATACCACTACTGACTTTAGATAAGTAAGTATTAATAAAAATTGTTCGCAACTATGTTGATTTATTTATATTGGCACCCTTACTTAATTTATTTGCCTTGTTTTGTGTGAACGAAATAGTAGTCCTCAATTCTTTATTGTAAAAGGAAGAGGTTACATGTGAACCCTGTCAGAAATGTCCATAATTTCGTAAAGCTTTAAAACAAGTAGACTTTTTGAAACTTATGATTTTTGATCGTGTAATTAATTCGCTGTAATGTTAAGAAATTTCATTGCAAACAAGTCTTTTTAATTTATTAAGGTAAAGATGATAAGCTATTCTTTCAGATTAAAGTTTTTAGAAAAGTCTGTGATGGAGACTCCAGAAGTAAGCGTTACAGGATTGTCAACCTTTTTCACCAAGCCACCTTCTGACGAACTTCTTGGAACAACAGATTTAGTATTGCTGCCAACGCTTTTTAACGATGTTTTATCGGTGAGTGCTCAATATATATTTTTTTATTATTATATTCATTATAAATTTTGTGCTATCAAAAACATTGTTTTATTATCCCTGTAAACAGTTATTACTGACGTTTGATTTTCAATTTTTTTATTGCTTTTACAGACAGAAAAGTTAGCTTCCAGTGAACGATACCTATGCATACCAGGTATGGAAGGCCATCACGAGCGGTTCCGTGGTCTGTGCGAGCGCCTCAAGCTGCCGGCGCTTGTGCTGCAGCCGGGACTTGATCATCTCCACGAGACTGGGCGAGAAACTGCGCAGAGATACTACGAGGTATGTAAGGTTTGCTCTTTTTGCAAAGTTTTCTTTCTTCATCTAAATACTAATTACTAGTTGTGTGTTTTATAATAAATTTTAGGACCTAATAATAATTGTTTCAAACGATTTATTAAACAATATATACTAAAGGATACGGTCTTCACATTCCACATCGGGATTATTTCTATATAAAATACCTTGTTTTAAGAAGTAACCTCTTTTAGACCAACGTTTAGCACCTCTATAGGTGCTAAACGTTGGTCTTGATGATCTTGAAGATACTTCTGACTTAGAGTTTATACTCTAAGTTAGAAGTATCTTCAAGATTACTTACAATGCCAACTAAAATAATTTAGTTTAATTTTTCATGTCTTGGCAGATTCTTCTCAAAAAATCAAACATTCACGATAACTTCCACATATTGGGCTACGAAAGTGGTATAGCTGTGGCACTTGAATTAGCGGCAATACTTGAAGATCAAGGTGATTTAATTTTGATTTATGTGTATTCACAATAAAATCAATATAGGTATTTTTCTTCGAATATACTACAATGGATATGTGAAATTCGCATTTCAGGTTTGATAGGAAAAGTATTTTGCCTGGGACTTGCACCAGACGAGTTGCAAGCGGAGCTTGAAGAGGAACTGAGTGATTTTGAGACAGAGGAGCAACTGCAGGAGGCGGTGGTGCGTCACATGTTCACACTGTTGGCGACTGAAGACACGACGGCACTAGACAAGGCGCTGCAACAAGCTGCCACGTGGTCACAGAAGGTGGACACGTGCGTGCGCTACTTACTAGGGCGCATGTCGCACTCGGCCCAGTACGCGCGCGCACTCATAGAGGCAGCGCTGGCACGTATCGAACAAGTGCGACGCTACAGTCCTGCGGCGTACTCCCTGCGCTCTCAGCTAGTGCTACTGCGCGCTGCCACAGCGCATGCGCCGCAACATGCCACAACACTGCAGCAGTACACACAACGACCACTCGTAGTGCACCAGCTTCGATCTCCTCTGTCTCATGTGTTGAACGACACGCAATGTCCCTCTCTTGTAAACAGATATCTTAACACTGAAACGCGGAAGAAGTTATAAAAGAGGAAAAAATTAAACTCTATTTTATATTTTCAGCACAACAATTTTAAGCTATTTGAAATATTTCGATGTTTTAATCTATAGCTTATCACACTCAATTTTTTGATTTGAGATAAACGTAATGCTAATATAATAAAATGGAACGTGTAATAAATTGATCACTACTATGATTACTCAGTTGTTTTACTTATAAATATTATGTATGTAATTGTCTTCACATCGACATCATCAATAAAATTGTAACCGTCTGCTTACAATTTCATTTATCATAGAAATTAAAACAGTAGTAGAGTTTCTTGCCAGTCTTTTTAGAGCTCAACGTTGTCAGTGAACTAGCCGTAGACAAATTTACTGACACCTTTTATGGTTTTGTATGACGTTCATAAGTATCATTGTATTTGATCCAAAATGAGGGTTTTTTATATAGACTTGATTGATGAATTTTTCTTTATAAGTATGAGTTCATGTTTGGTTATTATGGACCAGGTGGAATGAATAATGGATGGAATGGTCAAGATGAAATAAATCAAACGAGCCCAAACTCAATGGGGTATCGTCATTTTTTCCCAGAGTTCCCAGGGCTAGATCCGATATACCTACCTATTATTTATTATGCATACATCATTATCAGGAGCTATTCGGTGGCAAAATATAGCTTCAAAGGTTTGAGCTAAATAAACACACAGACATACTTACATTGATAGGTAAATATAAGCTTGTAAAAATACTCAATGTTATAATTTGTAAGTTCATTATTTTTATTATATAAATCAGAAATTGTCAATGTGAACGTGCTTAGCTGTCATTTCAGGTCGCATCAATCCGAATGCACACTGGGATACTAGAATTCCACGAATCAAGAATTATTTTATATCATAACGTATCCTGCGAAGCGAAAAAGAGAAAAGCGAGAAAGTTTGGTGTACAGTGAATTTTATGACTTGAATTTAGGCTATATACTTTCGCTCTATCCAAGGAAGGACATTTCATTTACAGATTCGTGTACCTAATCATGTTATTACAGGCCTACTGTAAGTGTATACCTAAAGGTAATTGTTAGTTGCTCAGTCAGCCGGCTGTCATTTTAGGCATCTGAGATTTTAGTTTTTGCGGCTGATTGTGGAACTTAGTGCAATATTTCTTGGCCTTTGATCTACTGTGAAACATGCAATTAGGGTGAACGCTTGTTTTAATTCACTTTCGTAGGTACGAGAATTGTCATATTCAACAAGTACCTAAATACAATTAAAAAAATTTAACAACCCGACTGCAAAAAATCAACAAAGAGCAACGCACTAAAAAGACCGAAAAAATATTGTAATATTATTATACCTGATTAAATTTAAATACATAACATATGTATATATTTGTAATCTCCATTTTAATCCCCTTATTTTGAAACTCTACTCGATAGGTTTGGTTAAAAAAAATAATAGAACTACTTCCAATTTGGAACCATTTAATAATGTATAGTCTCTTTTTGAATTAATGTAATATCCTTGTGATTCTCTTTATTTTGATACCGAAACCGATAGGTTTGGTTAAAAAAAAATTGAACTTCTTACAATTTGGCGTCAAAATTCCGCCGTTTAAGTCTTCTTATTTTTAAAACCTATCTAAGGACACTTGGGTTTTCTAGACGAATCTAACGATACCCTAATGGTCAAAATCCATCCAACCGTTTGGAAGATTCGTGGGAATAAAGAAATTTACAAACATACAAGATACGCGAGAAAAACAATACCCGTCCTGACAGTCCGGTAAAAAAGAAAGCCTAATTTATTTTGTAAAAAGTGTTATTCAGGTGCACTTACAACTTTTGGTTACAGTGTCAATTTCTGACGACGACGATCCGGAAATCTGTTAAAGTAAGCTTCATATAATGTGGAGATTAAAGCTGTATGTTGGATTGTATTGCGTTTGTTATAGATTGGAGTTATGAGCTCGTCGATAATACTCTCTATCAAGCCCTCCACTGCAGCTAGCTCTAAAAACCATTATTTTAGTCAGTTTTTAAAACTTAATTGCTTTGCTCTTTACATCAACTATAATAATTATACTCGAAATCGAACGGGACTTTGTTCCCGTCTTCTTCGTTTTGCCACTGCTCAGATCCTATTAGCCGTAGCGTGATTTCATATAGCCCATAACCTTCCTCGATAAATGGGCTATCCAACATTAAAATAACTATTTAAATCGAATCAGTAGTTCCTGAGATCCCAGCGTTCAACCAAACAAACTCTTCAACCTTATAATATTAATATATTATTATATATACCGTAAATGCCTGAGCTTAATTATTATAATTTGATGGCATGATAATTTTAGTAATAGTACTAATAGTAATACAAGTTTTAAGAATGATTGGCAAGATCAACAGCCCTCACTATATTTCAGGATAAATAGTAGATTATAGGTAATTTATTTTAAACTCGCCGAACTTACTATTTCAATTTATTAACTACAAAATAATGCGTCTTGTCTTAAACTCTCTTGATCCTCTTCAATAGGTTCTCCAAACTAATTATTTGGAATAAGCACCAGGGGAAAAAGGTGGTGGTAGGTGAGGCCTATGTTTAGCAGTGGACGCCATTGGGCTGATATGATGATGAAACACCAGGGGCACCTTTTATGTAAAGCACGAAATTAGACCAACATAGTCTAAAATTCATTGTGCCTTGTAACGAATCATGTAATTAAAATATCATAGTTTCTTTTACCTACTCGAGATGCTTCATAGTTTTTATAATATAATTCTGCAATTTTATCTAATAATTGTTCTCCATTATTTTTCGTAAAGAAAGAATCATATGTGACGAATATCTTAACAATATCATCACTCAGCATTTTTTTATTCTTCATTGTTAATTGGGCTTCTTGTGCAATAGCTGTAATATGACAGTGCAAATTAATAATTTTAAGTATAGTAGTTCAAAGCAAAGAGTATCAAGATATTAATATCAGAAAATTATCAAATTATTTTAGAACAGATTATTATCTGTTCTAAAATAATTTGAATTATTTTAATTATTTTTGTAATTGTTTCACATTACACGTGAAACAATCACAAAAACATGCACAAAGCCGAAAATAACTTAATATTGAGTAGAAGAGAGAATCCGGGTAGTGACAGATTATAACGATACCCACGGATTGAGATGGGGTAGTCATTATGTATTCAACTCAATCCTTGGGTATCGTAAAAGGTGACTAAAGAAGGCCAGCGTGGTTTAGTAGGCTAAATTCCCTCCATATTCTTTGGAGGAGACCCGTGCCCATGAGTGGGACGTTTATAGTAGAGAAAGAGGTTTTTGAACCAGAGCATAAAAGAGAACAAACAATACAATTGAAGTGATGACAAAGATTTTATTGATTAAACTAGCTTTTGCCCGCGACTTCGTCCGCGTAGATTTCGATATTACATAGATCTTTGTTTTAAGTGCAATTCATGAATTCCACAATACCCGACTACAGGAGTTGAATTTCATTTTAAGTCAATATATATAACATTTTCGTAATCACCGTCCCTGAAAACCTTGAAAACGACATCCATATCAATTTCTAATAATTTTCACACCTATTTCATCCCTTAGGGTAAGTTTTTCAAACACCAAAAACAACCCATCAACTCGATTCTTAACTGAAGTTCTGTCTGTCTATTTTATTTTCCTCCCTTGACCCATCCTTATCAAAAATATTAAAAACAACATTTTAAGTTCCCATCCCAATACTAATTTGAAAAACGTTAACTTCAAATAAAGGTCTCTTCATACAACGTTTCATGCCCTAATGTCACCCTTCCAAAGCCACCATTATCAAAAATATTGAAAAAAGTATTTTTTATTTTGATAGTAGTAAACCCCAAAACAAATTTTCAAATCTATAAGTTAAAAAACAAAGAAGTTTCATACAATCGTTTTTATCCCTTTTGACTGTCAGGGGTTGAATTTTTTTCTTAGTACACCTCTAGACATTAGGACAAACACACCCTCCAAATTTTAAGTCGCTACGACCAGCGCAGCGGTTTAGGCTGTACGTTGTCTGTCAGTCAGTCAGTCAGTCAGGACAAAGCCTTTTATGTATGGATTTAAATAAAATTTGAAATTTTATAAAACTGTTGTTCCGTAACAGAAATCTCCTAGTTGGAGATTTCTGTATAATAATAGTATCTAATTTAGTGTCAATTGTCGTTTACATTTTTTTACATTAGCCGATAACATTTTGTTACTCAGACTTACGAAATGCGTAAAATATACGATTTTCGCAAATTTTAGACGATCGATTCGAAGCAACAATTTCATGTGGGTATTATATTATAATGTTGAAAAGAACAAATCAAAATTATCTGGTGTTATAGACGTATTATATGGAGGGACCACATTCTTTGGAGGCGACCCGTGCCCAGCAGTGGGATGTTTATAGGTTGAAAATGATGATGATGACAGAAGTATAACGTCTGTCTACGAGTAACTTACCTCGTATTGTTTTCATTGGCAACAACTTTGCCCAGTACTTGATCAATTTTACTTTTTTTTCGATAAAGTCGCCTAAAACTGCCAGTCTACCTTTATTTGACATTCTGAAATAATATCATAAATAACTAAAATTAGAACTCAAACTTATAAGTTAAATATATTATTTTAAGGTGTTGTTCACCGTAAAACCGTTAGTCCAAATGCGTCTATTAGTATGCTCAAGTGATAATCTTCCTTGTTTATAATAGCATCAGTGATGCCGACTATAGCTGCATATGAATAACCAAACTTTGACTCTTGCATAAGTGTTTTCATTTTCAACTTAAATGCTATTCTATCTCTTTCTTTTACTCTTATCGTTCTCACTGCTGGTGTATATTCTGTAAGTAAGTATGATTATAAATTGTGTTATTTTGAGGAAACAACTGAACTATTTCATCATTAATAAACTGTTGATTAGATATATAAACATTTAATATACCTACCTAATGGTAGTGAAATATTCTTAGGTATCATTCTGAGAACTGAAACAATACAAATTGGTTTTTCGTCAGTAAGCACATAAAGTCTGTTTTAATAACTATCGAATTTAATTACTAATAGCTGTTGTCTGTGGCTTCGCTTCTGTGGATGCTTTTCTGGTTACTCAACTCCTGTTAGTGGTACCGTGGTGTTGTACAGCCTTTATATACCTTTATATACCTTGTCAAAATTTTAATATTTTTTTTTGTCAAAATAGAATAAAAATTTTTAAAGCTGGACACCGATGTTTTAAGTGTAAGGCACTTGTAGCATTGTGATACTGAGATGTTCTTTACGATCATCAAGGTTAAGCAACGTTCGACAAGGTCAGTCCATGATGGGTGACCATTTGTGGCAATTTTATTCTCGAGCGTCTCCGTGCTTCGGAAGGCACGTTAAGCTGTTGGTCCCAGTTATCACTGATGTGGAAGTCGTTAAGTCAAGTTGGAAGCAGTCTGGGCGACTTGATAAATTCCAACACCAGGGTCTGCCAAGCCCATACGATAAGAAGAAGTGTATCATAAGCATGAAAAATGCTTATAACTTCGTGAGGTTTAATTCTTTTTAAATTTAAATTGTTATATTCGCATTTATAATGCTTCTCACCGGGTATTTTATGCAAAACCCTATCACTTTGAACAATCACTGCGTCTATGTCTGCAATTAATTCACGAACATGTTGCGCTGTCATTTCCAAAAGATGGACTTCTTGCAAATTCTCTAAATATTAGATGTTAAAATAAATTATGTACATATGTTTGTATATATATCGACACTACCTAAATTAAAATCTTATTGACAACGTAAGAATAATCAATGGGATTTTGAGTCCATTAGAAAAACATCTTAGGTTTGACCTATAGAGCGAGAGGATTTCTAAAAAGGGGTAGGCGGTAGATTCTAAAACTTATTGGTGTGTGTACTATGAAAGTACGCATACTCGCTAACTTGTGCCGACGACCTAGGTCTACCTCGAGTTCGGTGAGGTGTTGGTCCCTCCGAAGAGAGCGTCCATTGTTCGTTGCCAGGGTCTGTTGTTTTTGGTAGCTATTTCCCGTATCCCGGAGATTCTAAGCACCCCCTGCCCCGCTGTTGCCACGACCACTACCGTGGCTACGGACAGCGTGATTATTAACCAGCATAGGAATTATTCGGCCTTACAACTCGACCACAACAATTAGGCGCATGACAGCTACATATTTCTATTTTTATAAAACTAACTTTACCCAAAATTTAAAAAAGTTAAAGTGATCACAGTCGAGAGCGAGTACACGACTGCAGTCATGTCAAAACAACAAAATTTTTAGTGGTCGAGTAGTACTATACCACGCTGGCCAGACGGGTTGGTATACAGTTTGTTTCGAGTTTTCCTTCTCTAGTGCAGTTGCTATACCGCGATTTATCCCTTAGTCGCCTCTTACGGCAACCCAGGAATGACTGTATGAGTAATATTTATTATCTCCGTCACCACACAGATGGTATATGTAGGTACTTATATGATATTTTGATTATAAATAATGAGTATGAAAACTAATTAACTAACTAAAGTAAGTAAACCCTCGACAATGTATAGAATGTAGTGAGAAATGTAGTAGTAAAACACATCCTATCCATAACGCAAACATTTTTACAACTTACACTCAGTAGTAAATATAACACTATTGTAGACTCCAATAAATAAATTGAAAAGTATAAACGGTTTGATAAATTTTTATTACAATGAAAGTCTTATGCTATAAAAATTAAATTAAATGAAATTTCGTTTATTCATCTAGGTTACCAAGTAACACTTATGAAAAATAAGAATGTAACAGGTTATTCGAAAAGTAGTGTTAGCAATTTTGCCTACAACCAGTTCGCTGACGGGATGGAGCTATGAGAAAAACTGGCAAGAAACTCACGCCATAATACCAATAAGCAAACAGAATACGTAATAGTTTTGTAGCTATCGATGTCTATAAATGCACACTACCGAATACATGGTCTTCTTGTTGGAACCCAATAATCTCAGATTCTGAACTTAAGTAACCATTTGTGGTTAGCAAGGGTATGGGAGTGACCTTTTAAGGGTGAAAATCCATTTATCGCAATTCCCGAGAAAATTTTAAATGACAAAGTTGTTTGGATTAATATTTTTTTATAAAACCTAAAAATATCTGCGTAATATAAAAAAATCTGGCTTTTTGGTTTTTTATTTTTATCTTCTTTTAATTTTGATTTTTACTTTTAAATTAATAAATTTAATATTAACAAATTTACGCATTTATTATATTTTGTTAAAATTAAACTTATTTATTACGATAACTAGCTGTTGCTCGAGGCTTTGCCCACAGTTCTTTGATTGGCCATATATCTGTATTTACATATATAATAGCCTTCCACGATAAATGAACTATCTAACACTAAAAAAAATCATATCGGTCTAGTAGTTCCTGAGATTAGCGCATTCAACCAAACAAACAAATAAACTCTTCAGCTTATGTAGTTTTCTTTTTCTATACTGATATATCTTTCTTCTTGTTAAGTAAAAAGGTAAGATTTCTCCACATTACATGAAAAGAAAATTATTTTTGTAGGAGATAAAAATGAAAAACAAAATGTCGTTTTTCTACCTACAACTTTGTCATTTTATATTTCCCAGGAATTGCAATAGACCGTTTTTCACCCTTAAAAGGTCACCCCCATAGCCTTCGACCTCAAGTCACCAATAATTTATATTTCAATTTTTTTAATTTTTTTTTACTTATAAAATGGGTGTCGTACTATTCTTATTTATTTCCGACTCAAATATTATCGGCCCTAGCCTATAAAGACTTAAGTTATACGTATTTACAATAAAAATCGCAGTTAAACCAATTTTATAGAATTCAATTTATTTACTGAAGCTTGCGAAATGTTGTCATCGTATTTTGTTGGAATAATGTTTGTATTGTGGATAAGTTGTATTTTTCATTTTGATTATTATGCTTCATGCCAAGGTTGGTGATTGATAAATCTTTTAAAAGAAATCAAAGTTAATTTAAGACAAAGTAATAAAACGCAATCTGCTTGTCATAATTCTGCTATCCAATCAAATTCAAAGAAACCTTCCTAACTATCAATGTCCCTGAAAAATAATTATATTGCCTTATTGATTACGTGATGTGTGAGGTAATGTGGTTTTGATTCTCGACTCGAGCCGAAAAGTGTTTGTAAGTTTTACTTCCTTACACTCTTGTAAATATTTCGATATGGACGTGAAGCCATTGGTTTTGAATCTGTTAATTGTTCGATCGTATCGGATTCTCATCACATATTAGCCTTTTGACTTACCATCTGCTGACGGTGAAGGAAAACATCGTGAGAAAACCCACATCATCATCATCATATCAGCCCAACGACGTCCACTGCTGAACATAGGCCTCACCTAATTTTCGCCACAGCGAGCGATTTTGTGCCGCCCGCATCCAAAACCCACATACCCTAGAAGAAATTCTAAGTGTACACTTAGAATTTCTTCTGATCTGTGTCTGGTCTATTAGGCCAGCGTGTGTGGATTATGGCCTAAAACCTTCTCAGCTCTCTGGATAGAGTAGAGGAGACCCGAGCCCTGCAGTGGGACATTAATGGGTCGCTGATGCTGATTAGCTCTTTAGAGCATAAGGAACTTTTTTACTGTCACCGTGGCGCAGTGGTTGAGGTGGTCGCCTCGCCACTACATCGCCGTGTTGGGTGACGTGGGTTCGATTCCCACACGAGACAAATATTTGTGTGATTCATAGATATTTGTTTCTAGTCTGGGTGTACTTTGTGTCCGTTAGTTTCATGTTTGTAAAAGCTCCCCGCGACACAGGGCTTGTTCCCTAGTGCGGGCGTTATCTTTTAAAAAAGAAAAGAAGAAAGTAAGTGTGCACCTTTGCTATTGAAGAAAGTTTTAAACTACAATTATATATTTTGCGCCAACAAATAGATCAACAAATAGTAACCTATGTAGAGATTAGATATTACCAAAGCTAATTTCAACAGAGATTGCGATCTAAATTTGCCCAGGAAGATATCATTTACATATTTTATGGTTCATACGAGAATTCTTAAATTCTATCCGTGTAATGCCGCATTAAGAATATTATATAATATCACTACCACATTTATTTCAACCCGTGGGTGTCCTAAGAGGCGACTAAGGAAGTAACGTTATGCAAACAAGAGCACTGCGAGAAAAGGAATATTTAGGCGAATCATTTAAGCTTAAACTAGGTAAGAATCTCGGAATTCGAGATACCCAGCTATAAGTCTGTAAATACTTGTATATATATGACAACCTAAAAGTTGTCTCAAAACCTACATATGGTAGGGTGTACGCAACTATTAAATTTCAAGGTCAAAGTTCACAAAAATCGCTTTTTTTGTAAATATCTCATTACTTATGGGTTTATTGCTATTTGTATTTCTATCAATATTGTAGAATACAAAATTCTCTACAAATTTTGTTTACAGAATTTTTTTATACGGTGAACCGTTTTCGAGATAGAGGGCGGAGAGCGCGAGGTCACAGGATCACTTCAGGTCTACCGGTGCCTCTGGTTGAAAACGCGCCATTAGTTGATGTACTATCGATAAATCAATGATTATAAATATTTGTCAATTTTTATTAACTATACAATATTATATTTTATCATTTTCTTCATGCATTAAATCTATATCTATTCAATAATACTGATAGCCGTTTCCTAAAATTAAAAATTAGAAGATTTGCTGAATACAATTCTCTGCAACTGCAAGAGTGGTTGTGGTTCGCGATACGGATGCAGGAAAGTGGGCTTGCAATGCTCTTTAGCTTGTGGCTATATATGTGATCTCGAATTCCGAGGTGAACTTACTATAATGACTGGACTAATTCGTAACAAACCCTTTACCAACCCGTCTAGCCAGCGTGATTTAATAAGCTAAATTCTCTTAACATTCTTTGGAGGAGACCCGTGCCCGGCAGTGAGACTTTTATGGGTTGAAATGATAACGAGAATTACGTTGTTGTATTTTGAATTAGTACGTTAATATTATCTTAATCAAATTATGTTCATCATGACCAATATTGTCTCGCAAAATAGATCCATACTCAGAATAAAACAACTGCTTGCTGTTTATTTAGATAATAATGGGTCTGGTTCAAATGATAATTCCACCACAAATAAAACTGCTAGAACTAGAGTTACTGCTAGTACAATCGCTTACGAAAAAGTTAGATACGTGATTAGCCATGTTAAGGAATTACTGCGTCTAATGGATAACCAAATTGATGATCAAAGACTTAGGTTAGCTGGAAGAGAAGGTAAGACCTTTTATATTTACTTAATAAGAGTATCAAGTTCATTTATTCCAATATTTGATGAGAAAAACGTAGGCCCTTAACTTTTGGTTTCATGTCTAAGACCATAAATACCGGGATACCGGTTATTACTCTTTAAGATAACGTTATTACAATGTCTCCTACAATATGAGAGTTTTCAAAATTTTACTTATAGATACTGCTAATAGATATAATAGTCCGAGATCCCAGGTCCAAATTTTTTTTTTATTACTATCAAGCAAATTTTTCGTGAGTAGCTTCATTTCGATGAGACACCCAACAATATCGTATTCAAAAAGTTTGATTGTGGTAGCTAACAGACGTAGCAAGGGTATACCGGACCAGGAAGGAAATACCGGGATAAAGTACCACGCAATTTGTAGGACAATATGATTGTTCAATTACGTAAATATTAAGTAAGTAAAAATAAATAAATCCGTCAGAGCCATTTCATTTCTTTTTTTTTTAGGTAAAGAACCTCTCCGTTCAATTACCAGTAAGGACAACGACACGTCGTGGATTTTTGATTTATTTGGTATGTATATTTTGTAAATTAGTAATAACTTAAAAGCATTTGCTTTTACATTTAATATTTATGTACGCAAATTAATTAATTTATACAACGAATGTTTGATAATACTATAGCTGAAACACCCCAAATGTCCAAATAAAAAATCTAAATTTACAAAGAATTAAACTTCACAAAGTTATAAGCATTTTTGGCAAAATATTACCGAATATAAGTAGTATATTAAATAGCAACTCTCGCAGACTTTTTAGGTATATGTACTTAAATAGGTACACTATTTACGTACATAGAAATATCTGCGAATAGACGGTGCTCTGAGGCGACTATTGATACACTTCAAACAACGGTGTCCAAACTTTCAAATTTTAATACTTTTTGACAAAAAATATAACATGGTATACTCGTAAAAACTATTGGAATCGATTCTGCTACTGATTCTGAACAAATTAATTCCAGTTTTCGTATTAAATAGGAATATGACTGTATAATAAGGCTAATAAGGCTGTATAGTAAAAAAACTTGCAAAAGTTAAAAACAGTTTTTGATGTACTATTCAAGTGTATTTGTGTAGCACTAAATAAATTTATTTATGCTTTTGATATTATTATTATCTATATTTTTTTAAGGTAAAAAGTCCAAAAATGCTCTGCGATTTAGGGATGCAAATATAACTTTTCCATGGCGACAAGAGACAATAAAACTAAGGGCGTTACCAGATTTGCCTGTTGGTGGACCTATAGATGATACCACTAACTGTAAGTTTTACTTTGTTACATGGTTTAAAGGAAAACAAAACAAAATATACTATCCTTCATGTCGATTTATTCTCTTCTTCAAAATTAGGCTCTCTTACCTGTCTTATAGAAAATTGCATTTCGGAACATTTACTTTACTGTAAAATCAAATGCCTTTAGAATACACTTTCAACCTCATGAACTGGCTGGCAGGCTGAAGTTGAACACAGGCTCCCTTACCTATCCGTCACAGAGGATTGGTTTAACGAAAAAATACCAGCGTCAGCCTTCCAGCTTATTTGTCATCTTCTCACAGTACTTTCGACCCAACCTGCAAAATTTCATCACTAAATCGGAAGCCATAGATACGCGGAGATCCATTACATCTGTCGATCTCCATCAAAATCTTTCAGCGCAGCAGCTGTGGACGAGTCACGCCGTAGAGTCGAGTGGTGCTTAATAATTTACTTGAAACGACTACTAACTTTGCAGATTGTGCTCGTCTTTTGGCCGCGGCTGAATAAGGCTGAATAAGGTCTTTAGTTGAAACTTTCGTTGACAACATTTCTTTCCACATTGCCGTAAGCCTTCGCTTGAGAGCTTTTAATTTTATTACTCACCGTTATTCTTGTGGTAAGATCGTTGATCAGCTTGGTCACCACGGTCTGTCTGGTTTCAGAAGTGCTGGTAGAATTTCGTGGCATACCAGTTTAATCGATGTCAGTCACCGGGCGCTTGTCAGTACGCGTATACAGGTCGTTTTGGTGCCAAAGGGCCTAGTGCGTGGCGATAGTAAGCGACCCGACGGCATGACTCTCGTTCCGTGGAGGATATGAAAGCCTGTGGATGCTACTTGCGTTAACACACTGGTGGCATCACATCTTTCACTGACTGGTAATAAAGCGGGTTCTGCTCAAGCCAATTCTCCAGAATGCCTCAAGCGGCATAAATATGAAAGTCTGGGTGGGACTTACATCTTTGAGCCTTTTGGGGTTGAAACTCTTGGACCTTGGGGACCAATTGCTCACAAAATTTATCGTGAAATTTATAAGCGTGTTTTTGAGGTATCACTTGACCCAAAGGCTGGCCATTCAATGTGGTAATGTGGTCTTTTTGGGTATGTTGCCTTAGTATATTCTATTTATAGGAAATTCCTGTGAATAGAGTATCTGTTTTTTTAAATAGGTTAGTTGTGTATATTATTTAAGATAAGATGTAAATATTTTATTGATTATATTAATAAAATAATATTTTAGTTAGTATGGAGATAATATGTTGATATCAAGGTAAATGGAAACAGATCGACCCACGATATCTAATATAGTTTATGTCAGCTAAGTAGTGTGAGAATAATCAGATATCTCTTTCATAATTTAAGAAAATTCGTTATTAAATTTGAGAATGTACCAAGATTGTAAAACACAATATGTTTTTGTACATTATTCTTCAATGAGTTATTTGAAATAATTGTTTTCCACACACTATCTATTTTTTCTTCTACTTTAACTAATAGTCTAAAAAATAATATATCATCTAAATATTGTCAAAATAAAAACATATTTACAGTTTTAACAACTGCGACTTCATCTCTCGCTAGCTTAGAAGAGATTCATCAAAGGGCAGAATTAAATGTTGAATATTGTGAAGTAGCCGTGGCAGGCATCATTGACACGATTATTGAAAGTGAGGATAGTTATTTGAAGATATTAAAGGATGTATTCGGAAAAGTGATTGAACGGTGAGCAAAATGTTATTATATTAAGGCAAAATTCCTTCCAGATTCTTTCGAGGAGACTTATGCCAGCAGTAGGACATTTATGGGTTGAAATGAAGATGATGATATACCAGCCATTACGTTCCGCTGCTGGGTAGAGACACAACATCATAAAACAAACAGACAAGACAGCTGTGTATAATTATAATAATATTTCACCACATTCACACAGCGCCATCTAGTCCCAAATTAAGCAATTATATTTACTTGTGTTATGGGTACTAAACAACTGATATACTACTTAAATACATTTATTTTTTATAAATACATACATATTATAGATAAATTACACCCAGAGACAGAACAAACAATCATGCTCATCACACAAAGATTTGTCCTGGGTGGGGATCGAACCCGGCTTAGCAGTCAGGGTCACTAACCACTAGACCAACAGGCCAGTCAAATGTATAAACTTCCACGATAAACTCAAAAACTACTGAACAAATGAGAGGCCAGATGGGTTGGTGTAGGGTTTGTTTTGAATTGCGCTGTGGTCGCGGACGAATGTTCCTGCGCTCCCGTGACCACAGCAGAGCGCGACGAGAGGAACACCTTGGGGTTTTAGTGGGTGCGAGCCCCACATAACCCCTCGGTTCTTTCCCCAAGACCGAGGGGTATGCGTCAGGCATTTCCCCAAGTAAAAAAAAAAAATGTTTGTTTCGAATTTTCCTTTTCTACCAGTGCTCTTAACTGCTTCTGATTCTCTTAGACGCCTTTACGACAGCCACGGGATGAGATGGGGTAGTGACATTAAGTATTCTTAATTCGTCACTACACGGATACTAGTAGGCTAAGTTCCCTCTAAAATATTTGGAGGAGACCCGTGCCCAGCAGTGGGACTTTAATTTATGGGTTGTAATAATGATAATGATGATGATTTCATAGAAAATGTAATGTAAAATGAAATTAAAAATGTGACTATGAGAGAAGTTCACTCATGATATTGTTACAGAATGTCGTCTGCTGGTGAACTAAACAGTTTAGGAGAGGAATTGGTTCATAGAATAAAGACTATTTGGCTTTGGATATCATTATTATCAATTAACGTTATAAAAGGTACGCTATGGTTGTTTTGTTTTAAGAGATTTAATCTATACATATACAACTGTAACAGGTCGATGTACATTATAAATAAAAAAAAATATATGAGAGGTTTTTTTATCCGCAGAAGCAAAGACAATTTTTAAACTATTTAGTCTGTCTGCATGTTTCGCGCAAAAACTACTGCATGGAAATTAATGTAATCACATATGTATTGCTAGAGATACAACATTAATTCTTGACTGTCACCGTGGCGCACTGGTTAAGGTGGTCGCCTCGCCACTACATCGCCGTGCTGGGTGACGTGGGTTCGATTCCCACACGAGACAAATATTTGTGTGATTCATAGATATTTGTTTCTAGTCTGGGTGTACTTTGTGTCCGTTAGTTCCATGTTTGTAAAGCTCCCCGCGACACAGGGCTAGTACCCTAGTGCGGGCGTTGTCTTTAAAAAAAAAATAACAACTTAAAATATAAACCCCAATTCACTGTTTTACACTAATTGCGATTTGCATTGATTGGGTGGAGTTACGGGTGACATCAGTTAGTTTTTAAATAAATTCTCATTGAAAATAAATAGGTAGCAATAAATAAACTTTATTTAAATTTCTCTAAGATTTTGTAATTTTTTATTTATCTTTATTTACTAATCTGTCTCACTGCATTAATCTCCCCAACGCTCACCTACACTTTTTATTTTCTTTAAAAACACCTATTTATATGCATAACATTTCAAATTAACTTATCACAGAAAAAGCTGGCAAGTACAGAAACGCTCTTGATAACATGGAATTGTTGAATCCAGACTTGGCTACTATATTCTCTGAATATAATACATACTTCAAAGAAAATGAAGGCAAAACATTATTGGACACAGTTGAAAAATTCCATAAGTTTAAATTTAGGCCGAAAACAGGTACTTAATACAGGTTTTTAAACTTTGTTTCATGGTTATGGAAAGTTCACTTTATTTTTCTAACAATAACACGCTAAGGACAATAATAATAATAATAATAATAATAATGTTTTTATTTCTCTCTCAAAAAGTAAGTACATTAGTGCTTATAATAATAAGTTGTAACAACAAAGTTTATATACCTTTGAGAGAGCTGGAGTCTGAACTAGGTACTAGACCTGTATGACAGATCTCCAGGCTCACTCTTCCAGGGATTATAACATCTAATTAGTTACAAATTATAAATTACGGTAGACGTAGACAGACGTAGAGTATTCGAGAGACATAAATATTGCAATGTGACAGTGAACTAAGAACTTTTTTTTTAAAATCATGTGTGTCTTGTGTGTGTGTGTGTGTGTGTGTGCGCGTGTGCGTGCGTGTGTGTGTTTATGTGTTTTTGTTTGGGTTAGTCTATAAGGTAGTATGTAGAAGATTTTCAGTATCATTGTAACTAAGAGACTTAAGCCAGTTGGAGGTAGCTGTTTTGCATTTCGATTTTGTGAGTGAGTATATATATATTAGCTTCTTTATCTTGTTGTATATATAGCCTCCCAAGAAACCAAAAAACCTTCCAGAAAACGATGTATTCCAACGGATTGGGGCACTCGGACAGACTTTGTGTTTTAAGCGTTTATGGATGGGTGGGGGACGGTAGTACAGTAATGAGTGTTGCTTGAGTATTATACTTAGGATGTACAGTTGACGTACCGTCAGCACATCCGAGATTTGGTACAGGTTCTTTGTAGGGTACAAAAAAGGTAGGGAATGGCTTACTTTAAGGACAGCTCTTTGTGCTCTTTCCACTTTAATCATTCCAGTTTTGCAAGCTCCTCCCCACACTGAGATGCAGTATGATAGTATGGGTTGACATAGGGACAGGTAAACCAGTTTAATTATATTTTTGTCCGCTATATGGCGCAGGTTTTTAAAGACGTACATCAGTTTTCTCGTTCTAGTAGAGATGAGGTCTAGATGATAACTGAAGCTTAATGTACTGTCAATCATGACGCCAAGGTATTTGATATGGGTGGTGATTTCTATCGCGTTGCAGGTACAGGAATGGTCGGTTAAGCATGAGTGCGCAACAATAGAAAAGTATTGAGAGAGTTTGGTGGAATAGGTTTTATTGAGAACGGGATGTATTTGGTTTTATCGACGTTAAGTGTGAGTCCGTTATTCCTTAGCCAATCAGATACCCTGTTAAACCCCGTTTGTGCGTGTGCAAAAGCATCTTCCCAAGTGTCGCCGTGAAAGATCAACGCTGTATCATCAGCAAAAGTGACAATTTTGCCATTTGTCAGTTGGGTGTTACACAGGTCGTTGATATAGGTGAGGAAAAGCGTGGGACCCATTACACTGCCTTGGGGCACACCAAAGATAATAGGCATATCCTCACTGACGGCATCGCCTATCCTTACTCTTTGGTATCTCCCAGTAAGATAGTCATGGAAGAGATTCAGTTGAATATCGCGTATACCGAGGTTTTCCAACTTTTTCAGTAAGAGAACTCTCTCTTTGAACTGACCTTGAAGAAAAATTGCTTCTCTTTGTAATAATTATCTCAACGCTGAAAGGTTATGCTCTAAATGACTGTCACCGTGGCGCAGTGGTTAAGGTGGTCGCCTCGCTACTACATCGCCGTGCTGGGTGACGTGGGTTCGATTCCCATACGAGACAAATATTTGTGTGATTCATAGATATTTGTTTCTAGTCTGGGTGTAGGTACTTTGTGTCCGTTATTTTCATGTTTGTAAAGTTCCCCGCGACATAGGGCTTGTTCCCTAGTGCGGGCGTTGTCAAAAAAAAAAAACAAAAAAAAAAAAAAAATCATATATCATCAATAATTATTAATTTTAAAAGAAACACTTTTGTAACAACAGTGACAATGTTGGTATAATTATACAAGACATATTCTTGAGATATTTGATTAATCAACTTCATTAAACGTGACATTACATATCATTTATGTCACAGATTTGAAGTTAAAACTTAAGTTTGAACTTGAAATCTGTTAAAAACAAAAGTGGCAATTCATGAAAGAAAAAAATTTACCACTATAAATAAAATTATTGGATAAACAATCCAATAAAATTATTGGATTGTTAATTTATAGTACTGGTACCTTTATCCCTCGACGAAGGCAAGCAGATGTACGTTGTGTACGGCCCCCATTTGTTGTACATTATATTTTATGAATTTTGTTGGTTGATGGTTGAATGAGGCGAGCCGTGCACAACGTACACTTGCTTGCCTTCGTCGAGGGATAAAAAAAAATGAAATATAACGTTTCAATAATAATATTTTTATTAGTTTTTGATTTAGTAATTTATAAAGTTGATTTTAGACCCTGCGGCAGTTGAAACCTTGATAAAAAATATTGGTAAGGCATTAATAGCACCGGCCAACCGTATGCATGGCGAATTGAAATTTGGAGCTTTTCTCACTTTTGTAAACATCGCTATCATTAAAGAGTTTCCTGACTATCGGCGTTCAGATATCGAAGCTATTATGAACAGTATAAGTGAATATGGTAAGTCAAGCCTTTGTGGCCAATGTGTTGAATTCTCTTTCAAATTAGGTTGACCAACATTGCATTAATAGCATGAACTGTATATTGTAGGAAACGTGTTTATTTTTAAAATGCAACTCCGATGTTATGTTTAAACTGTTTCAGAACTATGGTTAGGTAATCGCAGTTGAAACCGTATAAAGATTTGTATATGATAGCTAGCCTTAAATGTTATTATATTACGTTTGCCATAAGGCAATATTTTTAACATTTACGACAATTACATTTTCTAGGAGGAGATTCGTATTTAGTGAACCATTGAAGAAAATAATCAATAATTTGTTTGTTACAGAAATCAAACGATCTAATGCAGTTTTTATACGTCAAACGGGTTATAATTCGGATGTTACAGAATTAATACAATACTTAATTAATAAACATGCCAAGATTCTTAGACATTTTATTGATTATATGAATAAGGATAATAGGGAAAACCGGCAGCACCAAATAACTGATCGTGACCTTTCCTCTTTTACCAAAGAATACCGTAGACAAAAAAAGATGCAGATAAGATCTAGAATTACCAAATCATCAGAAAGTTATTTTCAATCTACAAAGCAATATGCAACTCCGTGGTCTCGGGAGTCTTTGCGAATGAAATTGTTACTTTATCCTCAAGGGCGGCAGGGGTATTCAACTGCATCTACAGTATCAAGGTGGACTAAAAGAACCAAATCATTTATTTCAACAATCGATAATCGTTATAACTACAATCATCAAATAAAATATTCGACTACAAGAACATTACCGTTAAAATATAGATTACGCCCTAGTAAAACAGTATTACAAAAAATTGATTCGGACACTATTTATAGTGATCCAGAAACATATTTGAAAAAAAAATTGCATGATGCGTTTCACAATAGGAGAAATATTCGAGTTACCAATTTTAGAAAGCAATATCAGCAAAGGCACAAAATGTTAAAATAATATAAGTTTTCATATTCTTAAATCCTGTTAATTGTAATGATAAATATTAAATGTTTTCTTAAAAGATTCAACTTAAGCTCTTTAACTAACCCGTATAATTTTTTTGTGGTAATCCATAATAGGTGTTCTACACGGTTATAAACTTGCGTTCCAACAGAGTGACCTTGGTGGGAGCTTGGTTGCCATCCGCGTCGTTTGTATGAAATTTGGTTTACAACACAGAGTAGGTACATTATGCTAGTTTACAACAGCCGGCTACACGGTTGGAATCCACCAAGGGCACCTCTGTGGAAGGCAAGTTTATGCACCGCATGTGGCACCGCTTTAAAAAATGTAGAAAAGGAAAATACCTATGGAAATATATTTTTATACTTCAATTTTGCAACATTTTTCAGATAATTATGATTGTCACCTAATCTAACCGAGAATAATATGGCAAAAGTATTGTATCCAATATGTAACAAAAATGAAATGCTGGCTATAATAATATCAGTCAAAATAAGAAGGTCGGGACTTACTATTTAGGTTAGGTTATTGCTATCCAGCGTGGCAATGCTGCTAGCCTTCTGGGCACTTTCTCGTGTGATAGTGATACCGAGGAATACTATGACACCTAGCCCATATCACCATTTTTATTATTAGATATTTATTTTTTATTTAAGTATAGCCTTGTAAATAGTACTTGTAATTCTGTAAATAGCTTGTTTTTATATTTATTTAGTTTTAAATAAGTAGAATTATATTTAGTTTAAAATACTGTACCTACATATTTAGTAAGTACCTAATCTATGATAGATATCTAAGGGACATCTTTACAGTTATTGAATTTCATCCTCAAATTAATATAAGATCAAAATTTGAACACTTATAAAAGTTTTTAGAAACAGGTGATGTCAAACGTTGGATGATTTTTAAGAGAAGAGTAAAGAGGATAAAAGTTGCGCTACAATTTTACCAACACAATAGAATGATGCTAGTGCAATATTTGAAAGGTGTTACTTAACATCAAATAAGCAGTTAAATCAGGTTATTTTTATTGATTTATATTTATTGGACGTAAATGTTATGATATTTTATTTTATTAATAGACATTTTAAATAAATTATGTGGATAGTGTGTATTTTACAAGTATTGGTTTTAATAAAATGCCTCAATGCAAGTTAGTAGTGTGGGATTCTACTTAATAGTTAATATGAATTTATATCGTACTTGAACGATGCTAAATCTTATGCTACGCTCTGTGTTACCTCGCATCGTATGCTACATAATTTAACATAAATATTATGGTTGTTTTTTAATATTATTACAAAAAAAAACGGTCAAATGAGAGTCGAGGGTTGCACCGAGAGTTCCGTACGATTATGCAATTTTTTTATGTTCTTTTTTTGTGATTGAAATGTGTCACTATAAATTAGAATAAATATTCACGTAAAAGTGCACCATCTTTATATAACGTCAGTCTGGAATAAACTCCTACTCTTACTCAAATTTCATAAGCTTAATAATAAAATTTAAGTTCTCCCGATATAGTAATAATATTTAGTGATACACGTAGTACGGTTTTTGGATTTTCTCATTTACTTGTGCAACTTGGTAAACTGGTATTGCTTCTTGCCAAATTTCATGGAGGAAACCGATAGGGAAGTACCCTACAGGTTTCGACTTTTTTTAAGATATGCAATAATATTTTAGATTTATATTAATATTTTATGTATTTTATCATATTTTATTTTATTTAACTTGAATTTTTTTATATATATTTGATTTTTTTTTTGTCATTGTTTGTTAACTGGGCCTACCAGAATATCAGCGTTGCGCGGCTAATTTATTGCGGCAACATTAGCTGAGGTAGGTACCATTTTTTTTTGGTCATCTACAGGAGCATGATGTTCAGTATGTTTATTTTAGTAAAATATTTTTTATCTTATTGTGTACCTACATGTTATCCTGTGGCTGATTTTTAAAATAAATGATTTTCTTTCTTTCTTTCTTTCTTAAAAATAGAGCGTAAACGGCTGTATCTTTTGATTGCGTTTGCTTAGAACTCCGATTTTTTTTTGTGCCAAAGGATTATAAGATATCAAGCTGAAATTAATATCAAATACTCGGGATTTGATATTAATTTCAGCTTGATATCTTAACGCGCCAGACGGACAATAAAGTGATCCTCTAAGGGTTCCGTTTTTTACTTTTGATGTACGGATCCCTAATCACATAATTATATATTCACTACTTATTTATATTTACGTTTATTTTATCCTTGTTAATAAACTTAAGAAATCAAATCACAATCAAAGTTTTCTGAACGAAAATATTTTTGTCCCGGTCACAATTCGCACCAGCTAAACTTAAAAACGTAAAGAACTAAAATTCACAAGTTTATTATTTTTCGGCTATAGAAGCGCAATTATAATAATATTCTATCTTCTTGCCATAGCTATAGACTTAAATTTTTTTTTTTCAGGCTCTTCTTTGGATCCACACTATTTACTCAAAATTTCAATGCAGCAGGTTGGTGCATTATTGGCTGACATTGATACAGGAATTACCAAAGAAAGAAAAATATTATCAGAATTAGCGAGTAAGTTATGTAAAAATTATTGAAGTCATTTGATAGCGTCTTGAAATCTAAAAAGAAAATATGGAAATATTACGTACCTACAGCTCAATATTCGGAGTAATTGATAAAGTATGTGGAGGTGTGAGAGGTTTTGGATTATATCACAAGTAGTCCTATTTAATGACATAGTTGTACAATAAAATTAGGATCATCAGCAACACATTAAGTTCTACTGCTGGGCTCGGGTCTCCTCTCCTCTAACTAGAGAGCTGAGAGGGTTTGGGCCATAATCCACTCACGCTGGCCTAGTGCGGGTTGGTGGATCAGTAATACTTATAGAATTTCTTCTAGGGTATGTGGGTTTCCTCACGATGTTTTCCTTCACCGTTAGCAGATGGTACCAAACATAGCTATCAATATTTGGGTGCGACCCAACCCCTTCGGGGAAAAAGGCGTGATGGTATTGTTATGTTATGTTGATTGTAATTCAGAGGTTTAAACGGACGAAGCAACTCTTTCAACATAAAATGATGTAAATATAGATATTAAAACTAGCGGGCCCGACAGACGTTGTCCTGTATGATATACCAATTGATTGCAACCAATTTCAATCCATTTTTTTTTTATACATACATACATATAGATCACGCCTCTTTCCCAACAGAGGGGTAGGCAGAGACCATTTCCTTCCACTTGCTACGATTCTGACATACATCTTTGGCTTCTTCAACATTCATCAGTCTTTTCATACATTCTCGCCGGTTCCGGACTCCTGATCTGTCCCTTCTTTAGAACGTCACCTATTTGGTCATGGTACGTTCTTTTAGGTCTACCCCTTCCAACGTTTCCTTTCACATTCGCTTCATATATTTGTTTTGTCACTCTTCCTTCATTCATTCTCTCTACATGTCCAAACCAGCTTAACATTCCTTTCTCTATTCGTGTCACAACATTTTTTTTAAAATCTAATCCATCCTCGAATCCACTTGAACACATATACAAAAATTCATTCAAATCGGTTCAGTCGTTTAGGAGGAGTTCACTGTCAACACACGTACAGAAGAATTATATATTATTAATAAAGATATCGTCATCCACATTCAGGCGGAACTTTTAAATTTCGTCTGTGAAAATTTATGTGTTTTTATTTTTAAACTAAAACTGAAAATTCTCCAACTAAATTTAAGAGTAACATTATGGAATACTTTCGACTGTAAACAATGCTAATATTTTCTATTCTTACTGTAGTCACTACATCTTTTTTTTATTCTCTATAAATTCTATTTTTTTTTTGTTTTAATAGTCATGTCAACAACAAATTTTATATAAATTTCCTACTTTTGCCCTGTTAACTGATAAGTCTTATTATTATAATAAAACAAACAAATGTTACTATTAAGTTAGCTGTGGTTGCCTATAAATGAGAGAGCATCAGGCACGCTTTATGTTTTTGATATTTCTTTGTTAAGTATGTGTATCTCTTGTTGGTAATCCTTAATAAATAAATAAATAAAAATAAATAAATAAACTATTGTTACAGATAATCCAAATATAGATGCTCAAAATGTGTCAGACTGGCTTGAATCTATTTCGGGTATGTCAAATTAAATGTTTACAAGATTTATTTTTTCTTTCCCTTGTCCCATTGCCTGTCTGTAATCAAATCTTGCAAGTTGAATTTAACACACCTCCGGTTACCGAATGAGCTGAAATATTGCACGCATAATTATAAATAACATGGAGCTAATCTGATGATGGAAATGGGAGGTGGCCATAGGAACTTTATAATAAAACGACAGAACCTCATGGAGTTTGAACCAGTTTGATTTGTCATGACAACTACTTTGTCTTTAGATGGTATCTTGGGTCTGGTGGTGGATCTGGAAGGAACACAATGGAAGGTGTGAACGTCCCAGACCGTTATATTATAATAATATACTACAATAGACCAACAGTGACCGGGGAATGTACTTGTGTGAGTTTATATAGCGCATACAAGTATACTCGCCGGTCAGTGTCACATTACAACTTAGATTAAACTGTCTAAAGGGCCTCTTCATGTTGGCTTCGGCCCCATGTACGCCTTCTAAAAGTCCAAGTCACCATTGGCTCGAGATAAAGGAAAGACATAATAATAATAATATTCTACCACATTCACACAGTGCCATCTAGTCCCAAAGTAAGCAATTATATTTGCTTGTGTTTTGGGTACTAAATAACTGATATACCTACTACTTAAATACATTTTTTTTGTAAATACATACATATTATAGATAAATAATTATACCCAGACACAGAACAAACATTTATGCTCATCACACAAAGATTTGTCCTGGGTGGGGATCGAACCCACGACCTCCGGCTTAGCAGTCAGGGTCACTAACCACTAGACCAACAGGCCAGTCGGAGTATTAATGATAAGTTGCATGTAGCATCACGAGAGCAATACTCACTGTAGTAAACATCGATTTAACATAACAAATGTTCCCGGTTGATGACAATTGGCTCGCCCCCTATTCATGGAACCAAACATAGCTGGCAAAGAAAAGAAAATGTACCTAAATAGTTTTTTAGTACCCCTTATTTAAGAATCCCAATAACTACAGACTACAGTAGGAAGAGAATAGGTATAGCTGGCGAAATGTGGGTGTGAAACACTTCTGTCTACCCCTTCGGGGAAAAAGGCGTGACGCTATGTTATGTTGTAAACATCTATATGCCACGGTAACCGTTTACTACAAGGTTGACCACATATTTGTTCTTCTCGTCGTATAAAGTAACCATAAAACATGCCATTTTCGATTACCAACTCGAATTGTCGGATTACTCATATTTATTTTTATCCGTACAGAAAAATATGATCACAATTCATCAGAGTTTATTGACCCAACTCACAAAATGGATTTTAAATCTCGTGCTCAGCGAAAACCTGGGCGGCAGATATCATTTCGACACCAATTTTCTAGTGCGAAGAATGTATCAAACATTACGGAGTCAAAGGAGATTTCAGAGTTAATAGACGATTGGGCTGCCTATATAGATATGCTCAAAGGTAAGTTTTAGTATGATTCATGAAACAAAACATTTGTTATGACGATATCTATTCATATTCAAATTTTTTTATATAATTGCTAAACAAGTAATGGAAAAATTCAAACCCACGACGGGACTTGAACCCGCGACCCTGTCATTCCGTGTGCGACAAACGACTAACGAGTTTTGTAACGAGCCACGGTGATAAGTAGAAAAACGTTGTCATGACGTCATCATGCTAACAGGTAATGGATAAATTCGATCTCAGGGACATCCACCCGCGTAGCTCAGATGGAAGAGCACTGCACACGGAATGGCAGGGTCACGGGTTCAAGTCCCGTCGTGGGTTTGAATTTTTCCATTACTTGTTTAGCATATTTTATATAAAACATATTCAAATTTCTTAATCACCATAATTATTTGGGTGAATCTTGAAATTTGGCTCATTCTGTTGAATACAGCACATTTAGTTTAAGTTTATTAAATTATTATATAACGGGTCTACGTCACGTATTATATTTAAAGAATATGAAAATACCTTATTTGTTTGCCCGACGTTTCGGTCGAATTACACCGACCTTGGTCACGGGCTTAGTTTAAGTTTTTCTTTATATAAAAAAAAAATATTTGTGAATAATCTGTCATAGCTGCAAATCGTACTCAGTGGCGTGCAATTGGAGAGGCCTATGTTCAGCAGTGGACTAGTACAGGCTGATGATGATGATGATGATCAAGATCAAAGTATTTGTATGAGTACATGACATGTCATGTAGACTTTCCTCAAAGTCGACCGATCCTGGCGTGGCGGACGCGCTCAGCCGGGCGCTTTGTATAGAGTTTTGTTTCGAATTTTCTTTTTCTCGCACTGATTTTGTCTGCTTAAAGTTAGGTCCGTTAGTCGCCTTTTACGACACCCACGGGTTGAAATGGGGTAGTGACATTATGTATTCTAAATCTGTCACTATACATACAACCTCATATCACCAAGGTAAATGTTTAGTTTAGTTTTTACTTTTTTTTTTTGTACTCACTCTCATTAAAAAGGAATGAACTATATAATTAATCAGTTTTTTCTCGTCCAGCTAATGTTAGTAATCGACCTAATAAAATAAACAAAAACATATCACCACTAAAATCAAAACTGAAATCTATAATGAAGGAACAAAAAGTTGGATATTGCTATGCAGCTGTAGCAGGCATAGCTGATATGGTAGATAATAAAGAATATTATGATTTGAAAATACTAATAAATCTATTTGGAAAAGCGATTGACCGGTAAGTAATAATGTTTGATGTTTTCTTTTTTGCACATTCACCCACAGCGCCATCTAGTCCCAGACTAATGCTTGTAATATGGATACTAGATAACTGATACAATAAATTGGAAGTAGTGAAAAACAAAATCTATAAAAGTACAATTATAGGTGCGTAATTTTTTTGAATGAAATTACAAAATGCGGTCGTGACATTTGTTGGCAGACCTATCCACTCATCCGCTTCATACTAAAGTCCACCATTGGGGCCACCTCTCGTCACAATGATTGCTGTGTGTACATTATTATTATAAGATTAAACAATCGCTTTCTACATCTGTCTTTCTGTCTACCTATAAATCCGCTAACTAAACCGCTCAACGGGTTTTGATGCGGTTTTACCATCAGTTAGATTTTGCTCAAAGTGTTTATAGGTACATATCGACGGTTCCAAGGCGAATTGGTCTCTAAGCGACATTTTTTAGGGTTCCGTAGCCAAATGGCAAAAAACGGAACCCTTATGGATTCGTCATGTCTATCTGTCCGTATGTTATTTTTTTCCGAAACTATAAGAACTATATCGTTGAAACTTGGTAAGTGGATGTATTCTGTAAACCGCAATATGATTTTTCCTACAAAAATGGAAAAAAAAACAATAAATTTTGGGGGTTTCCCATACTTAGAACTGAAACTCAAAAGTTTTTTTTATCAAACCGATACGTGTTTATTGGTTGTATTTACTGGTATTTATGGATAGGTCTTTAAAAATGATATTGAGGTTTCTCATATAATTTTTTTTCTAAACTTAATAGTTTTCCCGAGTGACACTTCCAAAGCAGAAAAATGTGTGTTGTGTCACCCCCTCTGTAACTTCCCAAACAAAAGAACGATAAAACTAATAAAAATATATTTATTTATACAGAAACAAACGGTTTTACAAGAAAAAAGAGCACTTAATTAATAACATCAAAAAACCTATAGTTACATTATTTATCAGTGTTTTATGATGTTTTTGAGCCGTCGGAAAGCTCTCTTAAATTAGGAAAAAAATACATAAGTATATATTAAATAAATATATTAATAAGTAAATAAAGAATATATAATGTATATTACTATGTAAACTTCCACCGAAAATTGGTTTGAACGAGATCTAGTAAGTAGTATTTTTTTAATACGTTTTAAATCGTAAACCGCAGTTTACCATTCATTCAATCAACAATTGTATACTGTCATTCATGCAGAACACTGCATACAGGACGTTATTACCACCTTGTCCAACTACTAGAGGAGTGCCACACAAATTGAAATATTTCTTGTCAAACTGGAATATATATTAGCTTGTTTAGCTATCACAAGCCTACGAGTACATGGGCTCGTATATAGTTAGATCTAAATCCCATCATTTAGGTACCTAATTATAATGTTTACTTTCAATAACTTAATTTAAAAAAGACACTATTATTAAAACATCGATCAAAGTTACAACGAATTACAAGACGTTTTATATTATGTTACTTGCTGCTACGGAACACTTAATGGGCGAGTGCGACTCGCACTTGGCCGTTTTTTTATTTCTTCAATATTCAAGCCTCTTTAGTTTTTTAACGTTTTTTTTTTAATTAAGCACTTAATCGGTCTCCTGTAACTTTAAAAACTGTCACTTATACCAATTAGCCTTGAACCGTCGATATAATAAAACGTAATCGAGTATTTTTTACACATACGACATACTATGAGAGCGAAGTCGCATGTAGAAGCCAGTTGTGTATAGATTACGTTTCTTTAACTGTTACAGAATGTCAGGCAAAGGCAAATTTAACACTCTTGGAGATTTTCTTGTAAACCGTATAAGGTTTCTCAGGATATGGACATCTATAACACCTGTAATCAGTATACAAGGTAAGATACCTACGTATGTCAAATAAATTTAATTATTCTATTAATAGCTTGGTGTATCTCCAACTTCATAATTTCTCGTATATTACATATTATAAAAATATATTATTCTTATAATAATTTAGAAAAATGTAAATCTTAGATACTTATTAATATATTTCTAAAATTGGAACGCTGATATTTTCAACTTCTTGTAGATGGGTGTTAACTGTTAATAGTTACCACACAGTTTTATTATAAACTGTTACCGACCCTCTACAAACTGTGCCCATTTTTGTATCTGTTTCTAAAAATAAAGAATTAAATTAAATTAGTTTTATCTGTTGCGACGCGAAAAAAAGACAAATAAACTCTTCATAAGTTCGAGCCATTACCGTCATTTTAGCGTAACTGACCTAAATCTAATTTTACAGAAGCTTTTTTAAAAAAATTTGGTACTGAAATGTTGGTTTGTTACATTTTAAAATATTAAAGTTAACTATTCTACTCGACTCGTAAGTACGAGTCGCTTACGATAAATTGGCTGTAATAGCTCGATTTTATTACTTTTTACCCGACTACGGCAAAGACAAAAGGAACTCTTCCTTTTGGCTTCGCCATACTATGTTTGTTAAATGAAGGTGTTCCTGACCCTCACATAATCAAAGTAGGTAGGTATACAGTAGGTGCGACCACGGCTCTACCTTGACCATTTTTGTACTTATGCATTTCTTTTTTTTGACCCGTTATTTTTAGACCCCTTTTTTAAGTACTTAGTCTAGTTACTAATTTTACATCAAATGCGTAATGACGGTTGTTGAATTCCATCGTCATGTATTGTACCTACATATATTATTAATATATTGATTGTTAGGGCTGCATGCAAATTTAAAACATGTAATATTTAAAATGGAGGTATTAACTATTGACATTTTTTTAAATTTTAATTGGATATAATTTAATTTATAATTTTACATTAATTAATTTATTTTATTTTATTATTATTAAAAGCATGAAATTTGTTTCTATTTTAATTTAAATTGTATTTAATTGTTTAAGTGTGTAATTTATATTTAATTTATAATTATGTATTTAATGTCATAAATAAAAATGAATTTTAATTTAATTAATTTAAAAAAAAATATTAAAATACATTTCTAGACGGTTCCAGTTCTAAAAAAATTATAATACCAAGACTTTACGTGACTCTAAGTCAGTCGTTTAAAAACTTGCAACATAATTTATGTTTTCTTGTACTTAGAGTATGCACATAAAGCTCAACAGGTGCTTCAGACAAAAAACATGTTAGATAACGAAACTGTCCAGATTCTCACCAAATATGACAAATTCTTCACAGAAAAGGAAGGAGACAAATTATTACATAAACTGATTGAAATAAATGACTTTAAAGCACTGATGGGTAAATATTAAAGGAATTTTTTTTTAGATGGCAAATATTTTTAATCACATGAGTTTATTTAATGTGACCAGAGCCGTTGAGCAGCAGTACTGCTACAAAAATAATAAGGTTGAATTCATGTATTTTAGATTTGCCAGTGGTTCAAACCTTGATAGAAGCTTTTATTGAAGCATTTATAGCTCCAATTAACAGTAAAAGTAACTCAAGAGAACTGAGAAGTCTAATTGACTTGTTAGATAAATCTTATCTAAATAGATTTCCAGCATTTCGTCGTGCAGAAATTGATGAAATAACAGCTACGTTGAACTCATATGGTAAATTGGTTCTGATTAATTCATAAGGTTTAAGGTGAAATAATAAAAAGAATAAGCTCCATAGTTAAGTATCAAACTATAAAATGAGGAGTGAGGTGTTGAGCACAAACTTTGCCTGTTGCTCTAGGGACACACATTTGCTCATACAAGCGATATTGTGGGCCGCATACACGTTAGGTTATGCCTGACGTGTATGCCTGTCAAAAACCATATACCATCTGGCTTCTTGGTATAGTAGGCTAAATGCCCTCGAAAATCTTTGAAGGCGACTTGTGCCCAGCAGTGGGTTGTTTATGGGTCGAAATGATGATGATGACTTGCACTTACTTAAATTAGGTGAGGCTTATGTCCAGCAGCGGATGTCATTAGGCTGATATGATGATGATGATTTGTACTTAATAATGTTATTGTTATAGTGGAGTTTTTGGTTAAATTATAATTCTTATTTTCAAATTGATGAATTTTAATTTTTTCAGAAACTTATAATACGATTCAGAACCCTATAACTCGACGTCAATATCACCAACACGTAAGGTTTGGATTGAAGAAGTTACTTCGACATTTAATAGAAAGACATCCAACATTATTTAAAAAAATCATTGATCATTTCAAACGTAGCGATAAACACAAACATCACTCTATGAAAAGTAAAACGCATCATAAATCTTATCATAAAAAACAACCTCGTTCTGATACTCGTAAACATCCAATACATCTCTTTAAGGAAACAACACAGACAGAAAGTGTAAAAACTTCGTCAGTATTTTATAGAACTGAACATAAATTATCTGATGGTAGTGAATTAACAACACATAAACCACACATTGAACCATTTGAAGAATTATTCATTCCGATGCAAACAAAAGAAAGCCATCCTACACCCTCTTTTCCAAAGCAAATGCCTCAGGTTCATATACGTATAAAACCATCTTTGTTAACTCGGCGATTAAAACATAATAACATCTATATAGAAAATGAAGAAGTTGAAGAAGAAGATTTAGTTGAGACAACTTTAAGCACAATAAATTTACATTCCACACGTAAACCACAACGCAAGAAAACAATTTTGCAAAAAATTGTAGAGGAATCTAGCTATAGTGATGAAGAAATATTGTTTAAAACTAAATTAAAACAGGCATTGGCTAAAACGAATCACACATGGGACTCTAGCTCCTAGCGTATTTGAGTATATCCTACGAACATAATATAGACTTGTCAAAAACCAAGGTTTAAGTTCACCGGTCCCGACCGGTCTAGAAATATTTCTATATACCTACAAGTATAAATACTTTCTATTGTGTTGTATTAGTTTTAGGAACGTTATACTGGTACTTATACAATTAAATACATTTGTGTTACCTCTATTGCCAGTCATCCACAGCATACATGTAGACGAGCGTACTTATCAGTCTTGGAAGGTAAAGTTCTTTTTCCTTACAGTGCCGCGTAACGGCTCATCCCTCTCGGAAATATAGATTTGTGGGCAATACAACATTTGGGCTAGACATTTCCTAGCATTTACGGCCTGAGTCTTGCACCGCACGTGCACACTTCGGAATTAACTAGTGTGGGCTCTAAAACTTTTCTGGTTCTGTTCTGTTGACCTAGAAATGAAACGCCACGGGCACCGGTTAACTTTAGAAATTTTGCGAACACCGAATCTACCCAAAGGAATTGCAAGAGATGCTTAGCCATTTAAAACTTTACTTTGATTAGGATGATTTAGTCCATTTTGCCTAAAAGTTGTAAAAACCTTAGCGCATTATTCATGAATAAACAATGTCTCGTAATGGTAAAAGACGAATGTATACTATAATTTTCAAAAACAATCCGAAAATTCCACAAAAAAAAAATTCTGTTTAATAAAAGAGTTACTTACGTATAAACTGATTCTAGGTCAGTGAACTCTAGGAGGCGTATGAATTATTATTCATACAATAATTAAATGTAATTTTTATTACATATTTTTATTTAAAAAATCATTATCTATACACTCATATCAAATCAAGCTTAGATGGTACGTCAGATCTCATGCCAGGAGGATGATAGTCATGCCAGATTATCTCGCATCCTCCTCTAAACAAACAAAAGCCCTCATGGTATGGCTTTTTCTTTTGTGGGATCATTTCGAAAATTTATTGAAACTAAACAAAAATACAATTTTTTTTAAATTTATTAATAAAGTTTTATTAATTGATTGTTTTTTATCAATAACACTCCCGTAATACTCATTGCTAAGAACAGAGATTTAATTGACATTCCCTAATTTTGTTTGAAATTTTTTTATTCAATTTACTATTCAAAAAACACAAACAGTTCAATTTACTATTCAAAAAACACAAACAGACTTTTATTTGTTTCCATTTACAATCATTCAACTAGAAAGAAGTGGGATAGATGATGAAATACGGCGTTTTATAACATATTTGTGAGGAAAAAATAAAACTCTGAGAAAAAAACAATACAGCGAAAAGAAAAAGCGCGCGGAATAGTTTTTGCTTGTCAAAAATATGCGCGTGCATCAGCGTTTATTTTAAAGCAAAGGCACAAAAACAGCCAGTAGTACTACTTAATAAATTAAATTAATATTTTTGTGTTTCGTTACAGATAAATGGTTGTAATTTATGGTCAAAAAAAATTAAATTAAAGAATTAAATGTTTATTTATTATATTTTTTCTCCCAAAGTTAATTTTATTCATAAAATGTTGACCACTTTTCTGACATAAAAACTCTTTGCTAAGATTTAAAAAAGTACCGTTCTCTTTATACGGAGCATCTTGATAAACCATACGTTTTACATATTACATTATTGCACAAGTGCGTAATGAGATACATTACTATATTGAAATTCGTGAAATAAGAGACCCTCTAGGAGCAAATGTGTTATAAAGTAATTTAAAACATATTTGCTCGTAAAGGGTCTCTTATTTCACCAATTTCAGTGTTGTAATGTATCTCATTACGCACTAGTGCGGTAATGTAAAGTAAATTGGACGACTTCTCATGCTCACATACTAATAATCAAGGAGCTCCGTACGTAACGAACGGTAGGTACCTATTTTTTTAAATCTTAGCAAAGAGTTTTTATGTCAGAAAAGTGGTCAACATTTTTGAATAAAATTAACTTTGGGAGATAAAATAATTATGATATATATAAAATAAACATGTAATTCTTTAACTTAATTAATTTAGACCATAAATTAAACCAATTATCTGTAATAAAACACAAAAATAATAATTTACTTTATTAGTAATACTGGCTATTTTTGTGTTTTTGCCTTAAAAAAACAGCACTGATGCGCGCGCATCGATAATTTGTGACAAGTAAAAACTATTCCGCACGCTTTTTCTTTTCGCTGTATTTGTTTTTTTCTAAGAAAGTCTGAATTTTATTTATTTCCTCGCAAATATGTTATAAAACGTCGTATGACATTCGTGCGCTTTGATAATTAGAGCCTCTGCTTTCTAGGGCTAGCAATATCGCCTCGGCTGTAATTATCAACTTACCGCACTTATATCATAATGTACTATTAAGTATGCTACGGTATACCTACATGCATTTTATAAATATTGGATTTGTTGAGCCTCTTTTGTTGCTGACTGTGCTTATTGCATTATTGTGTTTGCTGCTAGAAGGATGCGCAAGCACACTGCTTGAGGAAATATTAAGCTATTACCTGTACATACCTTGCCTAATGCCTACATTTACTAACCCTTATAGTTGTTGGATGTAGATTACTGCACTCAATGTTTCCTGCGAATTAGGTTTTTATCTAAATATAGTTTACATAGAACCTACTTTTGTGAGTAGCAGACGCACGTCATAAGGACATTTCTGGGTGGTATTATTTGTGTATCGACACACAAATAATATCTACACATTATTTTACGCCTGAATATTTTAGTTCACATAAAAACCATTGGAAATACTCGCACTGTAACCAATTTTTATCGATTTTAATCTATTTGCTTACATAAAATCGTTCTCGTATATTCCATTCGTGACAAAAGTAAGGCAATGTGTTTGTTATGGATAGGATGTGTTCTGCAAGTATTTGTTTTAGTAACATATCAACAACCCACACCTGAACCGAGTTAGTGATGCAAGTTGTATAAATTTATTAAATATGAAATTATCGAGCATTGAGCAATACTTGACTCTTAGAATTTGTAAAGTATTATTTTAGACAATTATTCACGGACAATAATAAATAAAAAAATGTAATTGAAAAGTGAATTTGAAACTCTAAATAAAAATAAATCTAAATTGAAGCTACAGATAGGTGTTTAGTTTTTGTAATTGCGTTTGCGTTCAGCTTGTAGTCTTTAGCAAGGATTTAGTAAACTACTAAATATTTTCAGAGAAGTTGGATCCAATAACAAAGCTGAAAAAGTCACTAGAACATGTCATTGACCTCCTGGACGATGTAGATATAACAATTTGGAATCAAAGAAGAAGAATCAGATTATTAGGTGAGAGCCAAAATGTAGTTCCATAAAAGTAGGTAACTTTAGACCCAGAAAAAGACATTTTAAATTTTGTTACAATTAGCAAAATTGAAATAATATATTATGTCGATCTAGAATTTTTGGGCCCGCCTGTTATGGTCGCTATGTAGAATTATTTAAATTCAAGGTTTGTTTCTTACTTTTAAGTTTTTAATAAGCAGGCGGGTTTTTTGTTAGAAAGAGATTAGATACACAAAAAAAGAGAAACGTCATGCAAGTTTTAATTCGATTTTAAGAATCTAAATTTCTTGTTTCAGATCCATTATCATTGAGAAATAATGATGCCACTGAATTGCTGACAAATATCATTGGTACCTTTGTATAAATTAAATATGAGATTTTTCCCCTATTGCTTTTTTCCACCCTGTGTGGGTGGAATTTTGTAACGCCACCTGGAGGGAAAGTATTTTGTAGTTTTACTCAAATGAAACATTTCTTTGTTTTTTAAAAAGATACAATTTGATGTCGCTGTCAAAAGTAAGGAAATTTAGATATTATGGTCACTGTCACTTTCAAACATTTGACAACGACATCAAAACCGACTGAGTCTAATATCGAAATTCAGATTAAGCCCCATGAATGCATTCAAATATTTTCGAAAATTCGTTGCCACGATGTGGAAATCGGATCAGCTAAAATTCAAAAAATAACTCCCTGTAATTTTAAGGTATTGCTCGACAGGATCATCGATTTGATACATATGATTGACCCTGTCGGGCGATCTCGCGATCTCTACAAACGTGGTAAATTAAATAAGAACAATAACCATAAAATCTTAACTTATAAAGGCAATGGAACAAGGTTTACTATAATTTGTTTGTTTTTTTTTTGCCTAATAATATTTGCCTTAATACCTGATAGAACGGAACCCTCATCGCGCGAGTCCAACTTGCAAGTTAGACTCGCGCGCCGAGGGTTCCGTACTTGACCGGATTTTCTAAATGTGAATTACAAAGCTTATCTTCTTTTAATATAAATAAAATATGATTCGGTAAATTACAGTTAGAATTCCGGTTATTTCAATAAGTACATCAGAAAAGATCTTTTTTTAATAATAGATGCCTAGACATAAAATACTCAAAGTCGAACTGGACGGGATTTGCATTTTTATAATATTTTATAAAAATCAATGCTACTACTAGATTTAAATGCACAGCAGTTGGAGACGGCCCCACAACCAGACTTCTTAAGAGGAGTAGTCGACACTGGGTTTGTCCACAAGAATACTTCGAATGGTAAGTTCTGTAATTATATTTTACACACATTTACAAACTCAAATAGTTTATACAGTTAGCCTATTTACAAAAAAATTACCTATTCATCTAGTAATATATAATATAATAATAGTAATAATAATAATAATAATAGTATATAATATCTACCACATTCACATCTACTCCCAAATTAAGCAATAATATTTGCTTGTCTTATGGGTACTAAACAACTGATATACTACTTAAATATTTTATAAATTACACCCAGACAGAACTCGCTTTATGTGTATATTCATTACACAAAGATTTCTCCTGTGGGGATCGAAATGTTCCCGGTAGATGACTATAGGCTCGCCCCCTATTTCATTTCACATAGCTGGCGAAAAGTGGGTGTAAGACACCTCATCCTACCCCATCGGGGAAAAAGGCTGTTATGTTATCTTGTGTTTGTGCCAAATAAACGTTTTCTATTTCTGTCTACTTCATCATAATAATACAATCGTAATCAACAGCGCCCGCCCAAATGCCGAAGAAGGAAAATTCAAGATCTCCTAATGTAAATATAACATTAAAGTCGAAAATGATAAAGTTCATGTCGAATAAGATGATCGGATATCTTTATGCAGCTATAGTAGGTATTACTGAAATAATAGCTCATAAACAGGATGATAGTTTGAGGACTCTAGTACAAACGTTTGGGAAGACCCTCCATAAGTGAGTATTTTTTCTTAATGTTTTTTTATTTTGAACATTGAACCGTTGACCATGAATTCTATTTAAATTTTAGTATGTATAATTTCTGTTTCATTCTTGTATTGATGGATTAAAATAAATACATAATGTCACTACCCCATCTCAACACATGGGTATAACCTACATCATAAAATTCAAAAACAAATACAACAAAACTATTACAGGATGGAGTCTGAAGGTAAGCTGATAAGTTTGGATTTAACGAGTCGAATAAAGATGAACTGGGTTTGGATATCTTCAATACCAGTTAAATCTTTAAGAGGTGAGTTCCTAAATTTCTTCAATTTAAATGGATATGTATTTATCTTTTAATGTGTGTTGTGTGCATTTATATATTATATATAATATAGCTAGCTGGAAAACCTGGTTTCTTTCAAGAAGTCTAGTACAGGACTTACAGGGCACGCCCCCTCGGGGGTCGTAGAAAAATCTCAGAGGGCGTCATAGGTACGTTTACATTACATTTCCGAAAACGTTACAATTCGTATCTGTAGGTATTGTATCTAATTGAAATGTAAATAAAAAAAATTGGTGATAAAAAAATTTACTTCTTTTTTTTGTATGGGGCATGAAAATTTTATTTTTTAGTTCGGGGAGGCTCAGCATAATAAAGGTTGGGAAACCCTGGTGTATTAGTAAAAACGGCTTGAAACCACAGTATTTACCACAACATTCGGTTCACAATGTTCCAGAACATGCCTTAATCTTCCTGTTTTACCTGAATCGAATTATGTGCGGGCAGAACCACGGACGACAATTATATAGTTTGGAATATTTCAAATTGTATGATAATGTTGGTATGACTATTTGAACGTCAGGGAATGGTGGAGGGGGACCTGTGTTCATATCATTTAAATAAATAATTGACGTGAAATTTTGTTAAATTAGCAATGATTTGTTTTACAGATGCTGCAATCCGAATTAAAGAATTGCTTAATAAGTTTGAAATTTTAAAATATGATGAAATTATTGATATACTCAATAGATATGATACTTTTTTTGAGGTAAATGAGGGAGAAACATTATTAGATAAAGTTGAGGAGTTATACAACGCAAGAAGTGAAGGTACCTATACCTACCGAACTAGCTAATTGTATTAATTCAGCATCGATTCAACTCAAATTCACAAGATTAAACCTCATGCTATTTAAATTTTGTCTACTTTGTCAATCACATTATTGCTTTAAGAAGTTGATTTGATTTAAATTAATACATTATTTATTTGTTTATTCATTAACTTTAAAATGTACGTTTTTAGACTTGGCAGGCCTTCAATTGTCATTGGAAAAAGTTATTGAAGCATTTATAGCCCCAGCGAAACGTAAACTTGGTTCAAATGAATTGATAGTTTTGCTTAAAATGATAAATAAAGCTGATCTAAAAAAAAAAACAAAGTTATTTCTACAACTTGACAAGGTCGCGTATACGACAAACAAACCCGGTAAGCACATCATAGGTACATACATGCATTATTTAAGAGTGTGAAAATGAGTAGAAACCTTAATAGGTTAATACCACACATCACTGCAAATACATTTAGACAATTTGGTCTTAGGTTATTAAAATATTACTTTCTCTACACTTTTACTTTGGCAAACACGATGCTCATTAATACGATCCGGCTTGAAGGACCAAAATGTTTAAATATAAGGTCGACTTTTGTATGCTGTGATTTTTTAAAGAAAACAACGTGTATTAAGTTTTCCGGTTTAATCGCAACTAAACTGAAGTTATTCACATAGTGGACTGTATAAACGTATAGATAGGTACCACATATATATGTCTCTGTTTAGGCTCACAATAAGAAAATCTTAATCTATTTGAAACAACCAGGTCGAACCAGCAAAACCAGCAGCTAAAATTAAAGTGATTGCACAATGTTCAAGCACAAATATATACAGTATATGTAATTAAAGTAATAATTGCTTTCTTTTTCATCACTAAATAAACGAAATAGCACTTCAGGAAGATCACAATAGGACTATTTGTCAAAGATTCTCCATGCTTTCGGCTACAGTCAACTATCACCTCCTAAACCTACATAAACTTTTGTTAATTATCCTTTTATTTTCAGACGTACGCCAAAGAAATAAAACAGCATTAACGCGTCACATTGGTACTTATTCCAAAAAACTTGGCCTGCTGAAAACAAATTTCAATATGACCGATAATGATGAATATTACAAACATGACCAAGAGCATAAACTTCGCAATAGTAAAATTATAAATCACTTTCAAACACATCTTAATAAACTAGATGACAAACAAACAAAAGATAAAAAGAAAATGTCGAAAAATAAAGATATAGCGGTTACTCGTTCAAGACTCTACTCCCAACCTTCCCTAGTTAGAGTAACTTCCCTACATCAACTAAGTAGAACTTCTAGAGTTACTGGAATAAATAATTTAAATAAATTGCTTACCAAAGCCCAACAGCTACAGCATAGTATACTATTAGAGACGCAAGAGAAACGTAAAATAATTAGTTCATTAAATAAAAAAAATAAACAATTGGGAAATAATAAAAATGCACTAATTAATCTTGAACACATAACTACTGGTTACAAAAACCTCAAAGAAAATACCAGAACAAATAAACTACGCCGCAATAATGCAGTGTTGGAGAAAATAACGGGCGAATCTAGTTACAGTGATGAGGAAACTTACTTAAAAGCTAAGTTGAAAGATGCACTTTCTCGTTGGAATTTTACATCAAATAAGTAAAGCAAAAAATTTTTTGATATATAAATCTTGTCCACCTTTTTTTGACGTTGTTAAAATGATAGAAAGCTTAAATATACTGACAAAGATAGATTTAAAAATAATGAGTGAATCAAGGTTTTAAAGTTACGTCATCACGTGTAATTGTTCTACAGTCAGCAGAAGCGCACTCTAGCAGCACTAGTACGAAGTTATCACAGTACAACATGGATCAACATTTAATGACCATCTGTGGAGATACCAAAGAATCCATCACATAGTAACCAAAATTATTGTTATATTAATTAGGTTATAAATAAATATTTAATTTTAATAATACAAATAAATTTTAATAAAATTTAAGTGTCTGTTTATAATATCAGAATAACAGATTTTAGAGTATAATGATGCATGCATATGAAAGTATGTACCTACGTTACTTAACAAAAGCAGACTGTAAAATTTTTGTCTGTCAGTCTGTTTGTTTGAGGTAAATTCCAAAACTACTGAGTCGATTTCGACAGCATTTTTAATGGCGGATAGCTAATGTGTCACAAGGAGTGATTTAGGCTACTTGCTTTATTTGGAAAAAAATATCAGGGTTCCGTTAAAAATATAATATATTATGACAGTGGTAGCCAATAATTTCGCAAAGTTTTTGTGGTTAATTCGAGCCCTGCCTCTATATTTCCCTATCCTTTGCTATGAAAATAAATAATTAATATTGATCAAAACACAACATCAAACATTGGAAACGTTTTCTTACAACATTTAAAATCACGATGAATATATTTCATTGATTGAATCGATTACAGATTATTATAATACATCTTAACATTGCTTGATCATTAATTATTCTGTTTACTTCCTAACGGATTATTAACAATTATCCTAAACTAGCTGACCCGGCGAAGATCGTACCACCATTATTTTTACAAGCTTTCTATTAACTTGCACTGTTCGTATGTAACTTTCAAATCTGGCAAATCATTTTATGACCACTTGTAGGTATCCGATGGAGCTGTAATTTGCTGGCATACACCTGTAGTTCCGGTGACAATACACTATTCCAAAATCAAAATTCTAATAATTTCAATATGGCCGCCGTTATAAAATGGCGGACCCCCTTTTTTTCTTCGATCCACATAATATGGGTATCAAATGAAAGGGCTTGAAGAGTTGTCTATACTTCTATCTTTATTTATACTGATTTAATTAAGAGGAAAGATTTGTTTGTTTGTTTCTTTGTTTGTTTAACAATTAAAATTTTAGATAAAAAGAAAATTAAATATTATTTAACCTATATTGTATTAATCTATATCTAAATAAATTTGTTGTTAGAACGGTAATTTAATATAGAATATTTGTGCTCTTTTCTCTATATAGTTTAAACAAATATCTAACAAGATATCGCAATATAAAATTATTCGTGTAACTAAATAATTAATCTGGGTCGTAGCCGCGTCGCAATGTGTATCTATAGGCCAGTCAATTAATAATTTTGGAGGGAAATGTCGAAAGCAGAAACTGACTGAGTTAGACCCAGAAACAATTGTTTCTGAGTCTAACTCAGAAACTTTGTTTGGACTAGTTAAGAGAGAAACATACTAAAATTCTTTAACCCTCCAAGATGAGCCCGACGGGGGAAAGCACAATGATGGTCCCATTTTTTGGTTTTCTGCTTAAATCTCGTAAACAGTGCGTCGTACGAAATTTTATTGTAGTACACAATAAAAGCTGATAAAATTTTCTACAACTTTGGCTTCAACACTTTTTATCTATCTCCAACCGTTGCCTAGCTATGAGCTTCGAAAAATAGTCGATTTAAAAAAATGTGTTAAATTCTCTAGCACAGGTACCATTTTTTGTTTTCTGCTTATATCTCGAAATCAGTTTTTACATAGATAGCCTTAAAATCAGATAAGCCGTGTAAACGGACTGTATTGGCATGTTGTGTTGACAGGTCGGCAACTTTATGTTTATAAGTGCCTTTGGTGATTTATTTATTTTCTAGTTGTGCCTATTGTAAGATATATACTTGACAAATAATAATAAATAAAACAAGAAAAACTAGTTGTAGTAGATATAAACAAATTTATTATAAAATATTATACAACGTGCAATTTAATCTTTATTAAAATTCATTACCGCCTTTGCCGGCCAAGTACAATCCTGAGTACATAATTTTGTCTAATCAACGGAGAGTGTCATAAACGAACAGGGATTTAAAAGATATGTGTCGCAAATATTGAGCGATGCAAAGTCTTCAATGATTTCTGGAGCTAAAGTTTCATTGATGATAGCAGCACAGTGTAAGTCTTTTGCAATGTGAGCGAGACTTGTACGCAACTGGTGTACAACCACGGGTTGATGCGAGTATTGTTGCAACGTTGTAGTCTGTGACGGCGCAAGTGCTGTGGCAGCGCGCAACAACACTACTCGAGAGCGCAGACGATGTACTACAGGTCTGTAACGTCGTATTTGGGTAAGACGTCCCAGTGCGCTTGTGATCAATTCACGCGCATACTGCGCAGAGTGTGACACTCGACCAAGTAGAATGCTCACACATGAATCTATTTTCTCTGACCACGTGTTTGCATTTCTTAATACGTCTTCAAGACCTGTGGCATCACCTCCCACCATCAACTTATAAACGTGTCTCAACACTCCATCTTGCAGTTGTTCATCATTTTCGTATTCTTTTAATTGTTCTTCAATTTCTTTTTGTAACTCGTCCGGTGCACAGCCGACGCAAAATACGGTACCTGTAAAACCTGAAACATGAACATCGGATAAGTAGGTCTTTCTTGTTAAATAAGTCCCCAAAAACAATATTGTAATATGAATCTTTGAACATTAGGTACTTTTGACTTATATCAACAACTAAGTACTTTTTATGAAAATCTGACTAAAGCTTGCAGACCTTAGTCTTACTTCCTTGTCTTTTCATGATCAACCCATTAAGTCCCACTGCTAAGCTCGGGTCTCTTCTCCTCTAACTAGAGAGCTGAGAGCTGACGCTGGCCCAGTGCGGGTTGGTGGATGGCTTTTGTTTTACACAAAATACTTAATATTGGCCCATTATTCTTCAAAAACATTAATCAAATGCTGTATTTTTATAAAAATATTTTATAATAATAAACCAAAATCAACGCTGGCCGCCCGCGGGTCAGTAGGGTTCCTGAACCCAGGGTTGACTTTTAATCTCCGCCCTGGGAGGCTGAACCGCCAACCCGTGTAAAATCCCTGGTGCAGTTGTCGTGCCGGAGTAGGAGACCGGAGTGGACCCGACTGCTGCATCAGTGGGGGGACCGGGGGCCCTTCCGTGCGCTATGCACACGGACCGCACCACCTGCGTGGCTTTTTCGTGAATTTGTACCGTGCATTTGTCCCCTTAGCTGTCGACATAGTTTATCCCCTTTAACCTAACCCCACCCCTTCATTATGGCCAGAAAAAAGCAAAAGAAAAACGTTTCTACAGCGGCCCCCCTTTCCACATCAGTGGACTTCTGCAACATCAGGGGAATTCACTCCAATCTCAATGCAGTCCACCACCACCTCGAGACTGCAAAGCCGACCCTACTTTTTCTAACCGAGACGCAGATATCCTGCCCGGCCGATACATCTTACTTATTATATCCCGGCTATAAACTCGAACATAAGTTCATGAGACGAGCCGGGGTATGTATGTACGTTCGGGAGGATATCTGCTGTCGCCGGCTTCACGGCCTTGAAGACAGGGACCTGTCGGTATTGTGGGTACGCATGGATAATGGCGGCCGCACCAGCATCTATGCGTGCCTATACAGGTCTCATAGCGGTGACGCGGACACAACTCGGCTCTTTGAACACCTGCAATTGACGACTGATAAAGTCCTTGAGCAGTACCCCTCCGCAGAGTTGGTGGTTTTAGGAGACTTTAACGCCCACCATATAGAGTGGCTCAGTTCTCGGTCCACCGACCACGCGGGGAGGTCTGCCCATGAATTTGCTCTGGCCTATGGGTTCTCGCAACTGGTAGATTCTCCAACGAGAATACCTGACATCGAGACCCATACGAGTTCTCTACTGGACCTTCTGCTGACAACGCATCCGGACGGATACACCATCACAGTGGAAGCACCCCTCGGTTCATCCGACCACTGTCTCGTCCGGACTCAAGTGCCACACGCACAGCCTGACCCACCCCGGCCAACTGCCTTGCGTCGCGTGTGGCAATACAAGTCAGCAGACTGGGATGGATTGCGTAATTTTTACGCATCGTACCCGTGGAGGCAGCTCTGTTTCACGTCAGAAGATCCTGATCCCTGCGCAGCCGCTGTCGCTGAGACGATCCTGGTGGGTATGGAATGCTTCATTCCTAACTCACTAGTCGCTGCGGGGGCAAAGAAGCGACCGTGGTTTAATCGGCCCTGCAAGGAAGCTAGGCTTCTTAAACAAGCTGCATACAGGGCTTGGACCACGGCTCGTGCCAATAAGGATCCAAATCTGTCTGAAGTGAAGCGGAAATTTAATGCTGCCTCGAGATCCAGTAAGAGAACGATTGCCAGAGCTAAATTCGATTTCGTCGGCAGAATTGGTGAGCGGCTGGTGGCCTACCCCTCCGGGAGTCGTGCCTTTTGGTCGCTTGCCAAAGCTGCCGAGGGAAACTTTTGTCAGTCGTCCTTGCCACCACTGCGTAAAGCCGATGGCAACTTGGCCCATAGTGCTAAAGAGAAAGCCGACCTACTTGGCACACTCTTTGCCTCGAACTCGACCTTGGACGATGATGGTAGCACCGTACCACCTAACATCCCGTGGTGCGGAGTCTCTATGCCGGAAATCAAAATCTCACAACGAGAAGTCCGGCGAGAGTTACTCTGTCTCGATGTCCATAAGTCGAGTGGGCCAGACGGCATACCAGCAGTGGTCCTTAAGCAGTGTGCCCCCGAGTTGTGTCCCGTGCTGACGCGACTTTTCGCGCTTTCTTACCACAGTAGGCAAGTTCCGTCTTTGTGGAAGACCGCCCACGTGCACCCCGTGCCCAAAAAGGGCGATGGATCAGACCCATCGAATTACAGGCCTATAGCTATAACCTCCCTTCTCTCTAAGGTGATGGAGCGTGTAATTAACACCCAGCTCCTAAGATACCTAGAAGAACACGAACTTGTCAGCGACCGCCAATACGGCTTCCGCCATGCTCGCTCGACTGGTGATCTTCTAGTGTATCTCACACACCGTTGGGCTTCAGCCATTGAGAGTCAAGGTGAGGCATTGGCAGTCAGCCTAGATATAGCGAAGGCGTTCGATCGGGTCTGGCACCGTGGTCTTCTATCAAAGCTGCCATCTTACGGACTGCCCGAGGGATTGTGCAAATGGGTCGCCAGCTTTCTGTCCAGCAGACGCATAACAACCGTAGTCGACGGGAGCTGCTCCGATAGCATGGACATTAACGCTGGCGTCCCGCAAGGCTGCGTACTGTCCCCGACACTGTTTTTGCTGCATATCAATGACATGCTGTCTATTGGCAGTATTCATTGCTATGCGGACGACAGTACGGGTGACGCGTCTTATACGGGCCGTGCAAACATCCCTCGTTCCATTGTGGAAGAAAGTCGCGAACAACTTGTGTCTGAAATCGAGAGTACTCTATCTAGAGTCTCCGATTGGGGCCGGGACAATTTAGTCCGATTTAACCCCACTAAGACACAAGTTTGTGCGTTCACCGCTAAGAAAACCCCATTTACTGTGGCCCCACAGTTCCAGGGTACAACCCTTACCATCTCGCCTAGTATATGGATCCTAGGTGTCGACATCTCGAGCGACGTTCAGTTCCGACGTCATTTAGAGGATAAGGCCAAGTTGGCATCCAAAAAGCTCGGTGTGCTCAACAGAGCAAGGCAGTACTTCACACCTGGGCAACGGCTGCTTTTGTATAAATCGCAAGTCCGACCCCATATGGAGTACTGCTGTCACCTGTGGGCGGGAGCACCTGGATACCAGCTTGGGCCTTTTGACTCGGTTCAGAAGCGCGCTGTGAGAATCGTCGACGATCCTATACTAACAGGCGGTATCGAACCATTAAGTGCGAGGAGAGACTTTGCCTCCCTATGTGTGTTCTACCGCCTGTATAATGGGTTGTGCTCTGAAGAACTGTTTGAGATGATGCCCACGGCCACCTTCTACCATCGCACCGCTCGCCATCGGCAGGGAGTTCATCCCCACACCTTGGAACCGAAATGGTCTCGTACCGCGCGGTTCCAGAGGAATTTCCTCCCAAGAACTATCAGGTTGTGGAATGAACTCCCTAACGAGGTTTTCCCAAGGGACTACAATATGGGGTTCTTCAAAAAAGGAGTGAATAGGTTTCTTAAGGGTCGGCAACGCGCTCGTGATGCCCCTGGTGTTGCAGGCGCCCATAGGCTACGGTAACCGCTTACCATCAGGCGGACCGTACGTCTGTTTGCCACCGTCGTGGTATAAAAAAAAAAAAAAAAAAAAAAAAACGTGCTACTCACCATGACTTTCAAGAATCTTAGCTATTTCAAGGGCGACTAGAATTCCACTTTCATAGCCCATTAGATAGAATGAATCTTTTATTCCGGTCTTTTTCAGTAATGTCTGTAAAAACCAAATACTTACAATTTACAAATATCTACTTTTCTATTGGTAAGTATATATTTTTAATATTTTTTTCAATGTTAAACACGTCAGTCTACTTATCAACCCACGTAAATGGTATTAACGATCCATGGACATGGACAGTGCCAGAAAAACAGCCCAGCAACTACCAGCCTAAAAACGAAAAAGATATATTGGCTAACCAAAGAACTGAAGCGACAAAGTCCACTTTTCTGTCAATACTGTAATTTAACCATTCTCCTATTAAGCTCTGTATACCACAAAAATACTACTTTTTATTATTATGATACAGACCTCAGCAAACCTTTCTGCTGTTTCTGTCACAGTTTCGTGTGGATGGTCGAATCCAGGTTGCAGCACTAATGCAGGTAGCTTGAAGCGTTCACACATAACGCGGAACCGTTCATGATGTCCTTCCACGCCTGGCACAATATATAAGTACTGTCGGTCGGGGTCGAATTCGTCGTCTCTCTGTAATTACATTTGAATATCATTCTACATCCTATTGAGTAATTAGGTCCTGTAGCTAGAACTGACAGCATGTCTGGTCTAAATATGTAAAAACATCATTCAATACATACCATAAAAGCACTATTAACCAGCGTTGGCAAAAAGATTATCTCTACAGTCGCTAGTAATTCATCAGAGTCAACATAATTGAAGAATGTTGACAAACCTGCGACTTCATCATACGGTAATTTTACCACTACTTGTTCTAGTGCTAATATTCTGGAAATAAAAATAAATATTTATGCATTTGAAAAAGTGAACACATAATAATATCATAAGGCACAAGACAAACGAAAAAATAAGATTAAATCAAAACAAAATGAAACTTACTTGTCTATTGTTAACAAAGAAACTTGTTCTTCATCAAATGCTAGATTATAATGAACTTGTAGGAAAGAACATAAAAACGGTAATTTATGATTTTGAACTCCTAATTCTTGTAAAGTAATACTATTTTCAACATCATCAGGTATATTGATTCCTGCGGATAACACATAGAATTATTATTAATATATTTAGATCACACAGGTTAAGCGGCTTGAAAAAAAACTCAACACAAAAGTCGGTTTTCAGTACATATATATTATTTATATCAGGTAAATCATTCCCAATACAATTTTCAGCCACGTGGTTACTCAAACCTTTATACATTTTATTTTTCAACTTTAGTACTGCAAATTCCTATCACCTACCCGCTAACGTGGCAAGCTGCTGCAGAACTGAAGGTTGGGATTCTTGTTCTCTATAAGCCTGTAACTGACATTCAGCACTGAGCAGAGCTCGCTCCATCGCGTCAATTGCACCACGCCTACTTGAGAAATCAATGTCTAACCAATGTTCCTATAACAAAAATCAGTTTTTTATTATATGTGGTAACTTCTTTAGATCTAAATAAAATTATTACTGTCTCTCATACTCGTACAGACAACACATATTGTAAGCTAATGGAGATCCATTAGCTTACGATAGGTTCAGCTTGTGAAAAAAGATCTGATTTTTTTTCACAAGCTGAGTACTCAAAAGATACATTCTAAACATAATTTTTTTTAATGACTAATGCTAAATTTTAACCATAAAACTTGACGGAAAATAAATAAAATTGTGGTTCAAACTTACTTTGTTCTTTATTTCAGGAATTGTGAGTACTGTCGCTGGCAACTTATCACGTACTCGTTGAAGACAAACGTCTGTGCCGGTTGTATTATCTCCAATATTCAACACACCAAAATATCTGAATTCATGAGAAGCGTATTTAATATTTATTCAATCTAACTATTCCAAAAGCAACTTGTTTAAATACTTTGGAAGTAACTTCGTGAGCTTTACATTACACCGGGGAAAACCGTATTATACAAAATACTGAATTGCATTCAAATTAATAGAACATATTAAAGGAAAAATCTTACTTGATGCTATCACCACATGTTCTTCTCAAAATTGAATTTAAATTTCTAATGAAAATGTCACTATAGCTAGTAGCTTTGTTATCCACAGTTACATAAACACCTTCCAGAACGCTCAAATGCAAGGCGTTTTTTATTACAGCAGAGACGTTTTCATCGTTCAAATCTTTCGAGGAAACAACCACTTGGACTCCTAATTTTTGCCATAATCTGCAACAAAATATACAATTAATTAATTTTTCAGATTTACAATTTCAAGATTAACATCTAAATACCCATTGTACATCTTAGTTTAGTTTCGAGGCTCGAAACTAAGACAATTGTAAACAATAGATTTAAATGTGAATCAATATTAAATATTTATAAGAAATATATATTTACCTTATCTTATACTGTATGTAAGATGACTGCGTTGGAACATGTAGATATAGTTTCTTAACACCTCTTGCCACAAGTCTGTCAGCTAACTGCACTCCAAGTGTTACTTCGTTACAAAATAGCAAGTGACAGCCATCTGCATTACACCTCAATCTGACAAAAAAAAAATCGTCGATAAATCAACATTTTTCACTTACTTTGGTAATGTTTTAATAATCACAAAATCCCTTTTCAAGGAAGGTACTTATTTTGAGTACTTCACAAAATTTTTATACCATGATAGTTGAAAATAGACATACGGTCCATCTGATGATAAGGTAGTTAAAGTATGGACGCCTGCAAAACCAGGGGCATCACAAGCACGGTGCCGAAAAATTACAATTAACCTAAAAATTAATCTAAGTAGATATTACCTTTGTTGCACTTGAATGTTTTGTATGTTGTCATCCATACGCAACAGCACACGGCCTCGGTGCTGGCTCTTCTCTAACAATCGGAAAGCCCGCGCCGGCTCCTGTGCGGCGTATACTACTCGCGTCAACGGACGCACGTACCCAACCACAATGCCTTCACTTATCATTTTGTTTATTGTCTGAAAATTATTTAATAGCGCGATTAGACAAGTTTCAGATATAAAACCGGCCAAGAGCGTGTCGGGCCACGCTCAGTGTAGGGTTCCGTAGTTTCCCGTCCGTCACAATAAGTGTTCAAAGCAAAAAAAATACGGGCAAATGAAACTTGACCTCTGGATTGTATAGGCGCTCATACGATTCAGGGACCAAATTATATTGGTTAACTGCAGTTTCCATCTGTTGTTTCCATCCAAGTTCAAAATAATTTTCCTAGAAAGTCCTTATAAAGTTCTACTTTTCAGATTTTTTTCGTATTTTCTAAACTTATGGTTCAAAAGTTAGAGGGGGGGGGACGCTTTGTTTTTTACTTTTGGAGCGATTATTTCCGAAATTATTGACATTATCAAAAAATGATTTTAGTAAACCCCTATTCATTTTTAAATACCTTTCCAACAATATATCACACATTAGGGTTAAAATTAAAAAAAAAAACACTTCCCACTTTACATATAGGGGGGCTACCCTAATAAAACATTTTTTTCCAATTTTTATTTTAGCACTTTGTCGGCGTGATTGATACACATATTGGTCCCAAATTTCAGCTTTCTAGTGCTAACGGTCACAGAGATTAAGCGAGGACGGACAGACAGACAGACAGACATGGCGAAACTATAAGGGTTCCTAGTTGACTACGGAACCCTAAAAATGATTAAGAAAACCATCTGTAAAATATGGTCACTTTCATTATCTAAGTTTGTGATAGTTATGTTAAATTGTTATTACGAAACGGCACAGTCTCAAACTCTCCACTACAATGAGTTACAACACTCCAGGAGTCCCAGAGAATATCTAACCTACCGTTTTGGAATGCCAAAGGCCCAATTTCTCTTCCCAATCTCCCTTTTTCACCTATTTGCCTTTTTCCTCCTATTTCTCATTTAATTGGACCGCTTGCTAGTCAGACACTTTAGGTAATGAAAAGAAAAGATCCACGTGGCATTGAACTGCGTCATAGTAGTAAATAATTACCGACAGAGGGATCACGATCCTCAGCATTGAGTGAACTAAGAAGGAGGATGACATATTATACTCACATTCATGTCATCCTTATTTTGAAATATTGAAGAGAAGTCTACGCTGTAATAGTTTCTCTCTTTAGTGAGATTATCCATTCCAAAATTGTAATAATCTTGATTTTGTAATTGCGAAATATCAAGTATGATACCACGAAAAGCAACACAGTGTTGTGTAACCTATAAGAAAATACGTCATTAATATTTTGACTACAAATGAATACTTTATCAGTCATTAATTTTAACTATATAAATAAATATCTGTCTTGTTGATGTGTATTTGCAGTGTAGATAATGTGTATCTCTTGTGCTTAAAGATCATTGTAGATAATATCAATATCATTGTGCCGTTGCAATAGCTTACAAACAGCAAAAATCAATATTTTGGCCCTGTGTTCAAGAAAATAACTGTATTTTTTACTTTTATCACAAATGAGCCAAATACTAACTATCCAGCTGAATTAAAACAATAGTTATATTTTTGATTCTGTTTGTCATCTTGACAATAAAACAAGAAAATGTCTTACCTGCTTCAGTTCTCCTTTCACACAGCTAACAATAATATGACAACCCTTTTGTTTAGAGTTAATCATAACCATATCTGCAAATGTGTGATCTCGCGAACATCCAATGTGATCAGCTGAAAGCGTGAGTAATGACATAATAATTTGAAAATGAAAACTTCTCTTTTCTTGAAAGCTAATTCAGTGTTAAACGGTAATCTTGGTTAAATCAAATAAACAGAAAGTATATCAAGCGAGACAACCAAAAAAAGGCGTGTGAAAGTTTGGTGCTGCTCAACGGTTACAGGAAGCCATTGAGATTCTTTATCTCCATAAATATTGCGTACAAATAAATAACTAATTGACTTACAATCATAAAGCTATAAAAAAATATCCCAATGTAACTTAAATTTACAAAAGAAATATTTAATTTATATACTAATGCAATGAAGTCAACACCTGGCTAAATGACTCACTAATCAAAATCAGCTAGAAATGTGACCATAAAACGAACTGCTCTAGATTATGTACCACTACATCAAATTATATCAAATACCTTTCAATGCTGGGAATAATTTTCGTAAGATATGTTTTTTTCGCACATCACTGACGGTTGTATACACCTCACAACCAATACCCAATGCTACGGATATAACAGCTTGTCCTAAAGCACCTGCTCCTCCATGCACAAAGACTGACATCCATGGATAAAGTTTAGCCTTGATTCGCTGTTACACAATAAACATAAATTGAATGATAGCTATTGTATTTGAAAAGAAAAATTATGATTTATACTGATTGATAGGAAATGATTCGACTCTTACTAGACAGTAGAAGGCTTGCGCATATGCGAGCGGCACAGTGGCGGCGTCCTCGAGGCTCCAGTGCGCCGGCACCGGCCACAGCAGCTCCGGCTGCGCGCGCACCTGACTACTCGCCGCGCCGCCCGCCACTATACCCATCACACGCTCTCCGCTAAAAATAATTTAGTAATTGTAGCATAAAATAAAATATTTATAGTTAGATTTATTACTTTACAATAATTTATTTACTTGTCTGTGATCCCACTAAAGTCTGATCCGTAGTTGTTTTCAAGGTCTTGCTTGTAGTTTAAGGAACCATTGGCTTTTTTCATATCATTGTTGTTAATTCCAGCAAAATGTACCTGAAACAAATATTTAATTAAATATTGACCAGAAATATACAAATATTTTTTTCTCCACATATACTCTACTTTGAAAAGATTCAAAATGAAGACTTACTGTCACATTAACGCCAGGACCTGACATCGCTGGAGCTACAACCCATTTCAATGAATCTAAGCCGTTAACTTCTCCACTTTGTAATGTCACATTATCTTTAACTATTGCTTGTTCCGGTACGGGTAAGCAGAACTCGCCACCCAATCGACCCTGCGATAAGAATACAACGACTTAAAAAATATTCAAACAATCAAAACAATATTAACAGTTTCACGGGGTAAACTTACATTATCTACAACATTAAATGCCAGCTCAATACCGCTAAGTTTTGCCTCGAGATCGTCCACGTTATCATCCTTGACTATGACCAATTGGATTTTATTCTGATCAGTTTCTCTCCTCCAAGAAGCAATGAGATCTTTAATACCGAATGGTGCAGGATAGGGTGCAACTACTAGAAGACGTTGATGGGCAGCTAAATTTTCATATACTGAAGTAAGGAACTTGAAATCAGCCTCACTACGAACTGATATTGCTGTAGTAGCACTGAATGCCTTTGATGGTCTCCAACGAATAAGACAAAGTTCTGCTGGGATTTGGCTGTTTTCTCCTATAATTGAATGAGTGGAGAGTATACGGTACGAGGAGGATGGCTGAGAGCGACCGGCACTCACTAAATCTTCCTCACTTACTACAAATTGGTCACGTTGTAATATTTTTTGCAAGATTTGCTGTAACTGTGGACAGAAAACAAAGTAAATTACACAGGTGTGTTACTATGCTAACATTTAAATAAAAGTACGTCTATACCAGAATACTTACATTTTTATCAGCTGATAATTTTTTTACTAGTATCAAATCAACATCTTTAAAGTCGTAATTATGTAATGCTGTTTCTTGACTAATGAGTTCATGTTTAACCTTATCTACAGAAAAGTTATTTGCAATGTTGCGAATGTTCTTAAACACAGCTCTTTCGTTTGTTTTATTTGTAATTTCAACTACAGTTATGACATTCTTATGAACATTCTCAGCAACTATTTGAATAAACACTCCAAGTGATGTGATAGCCTGCAAGATGCATCAATAAAGTTAGGAAATAATTAATTAAATCGTGTGATAAAAGCATGCAAATAACATAGTAACTGATAATAAAACAAAACAAAACTCACATCCAACTCAGACCGGAAATTTGGTACAAACATCAATCTTCTTAAAGCCAGTTTAGTTTCGAGAACCGGCGATAAATTTAAATATTTAATATTTGCCACAACAACACCTCCACAGCTGAAAAAAGACAAAAATCTTAAATTAAAGTTAATATTCATTTAATCTGAAATATTACTAGAATTTCAAACCTCACCTAATGCTATCATTTTCTTCAGAAACTATAGCTTTCATCAATACTTTGCCAGTCGTTTTTGATTCGAGAGTTTTACGGACTTGCTCTTTTACATCGATGTGTATTTTTCTAATGCGACTAGGTAGTGAAACGGCATGATGCGATTGTCGCAATGCATTCAGCTGCAGTAAACCATCAATGAAAGTGACCCAGTTATCACGCCAGACGATCATCGCATTACTAAGACCTTCATCAACACCTTCGATGCTTTGAAACTCGCCACTATAAAGAAATACACACCATTTAAATGAACCCTTATGTGGCTAAATCAACTTTAATATTTGGGGCAAAATGTAATTCATCTTACCTGTATGAATAATCTCTGTCACGGAACAATTGGTAAACATCTTCAGTATTATAATACATATTAAAATGGTCATTTTCCTTGTCCAATAATAATTCATGTATTGTTTGTTCTCTTATTTGTGAAGGATTAATATATCCTGTAATGACTTTAGAGCCATCGTCCAAAACCTAAAGTTATAATGTTTTTAATTACTTTTCTTTAAAAACTCAGTTCACACAGTGAATACGAGTATTAATACTTTATTACATTTACCTCAAATCTTCCTGTTCCTCTCTGTATTGAAACATTGAGCTTAAGTTGTCGTCGTTCATGTAACATTGGTTGCGTGAGCAACTCTAAATCAGTAAACCTTACAGATAGATTCTTTTTCGGAATGCCTAATACCATTGCCAATGTATTCCACACTAGCACAAGGCTAGCGGCATGTGGATACAATATATTGCCTGAAAATATTAATTAAGTTATAATTTTATTTTGACGAAGAAAGTGCAGTGGAATAGCAAGAGATGACAGAATACTATGATGATGAGCGGTTTAGTTGAACCCTTTAGGCTCGAGGACCCTTCATATTCTTCAGAATGGGTTCCATATTTGTTGATAATAAGGCAGGCAATGGTGTAGGTGCTGTCATAGTATATTCAATTTAAAATATACGAGTATATTCTGAAATCCACGAAATGGCTGTGATGATAGCTACATATAAAATGATATAGGGAGTAATTGATGTTATCTGCATTAAGCTTTTTGGTAGGCCGCATACACGACTAGTCAGGCAAAAAAACAAAAATGTTCACCTTTTATTGCGTGTCCTTCTATATAAGCATGTTCCTTGTCTTGAAGCGCTATAACGTAATTGCAAATTGAAGCGGTTTGTCTGTCAGCTGAGTTATATAAAGCCAGTGGCCTAGACATAAAAATAAAATTAATTTAAATAGGTATAATACTTTAGACATTGAAAAATCTTTCAATAATGAATGTTTTTAATACCATTTCTCGCCATGAGCCCATTTAACTAAGTGAGACAGGAAAGGTGTACCGGTCGACACGGGCATCTCTACTTTTGGATACAGAGCCTGCACATAACTATTGTAACCTTCCACATATAGTCTGAAATATAAATATTGTACTTTGTAATCGAGCTATTCATGAAAGTGACTACTTAAAAGACAATGTTTCATAAAATGTCAAAACGTTCAAATTTAATGCAAATTGGTGGCAGATACATTTTATTATTACAGTCAAAGTCACAAAACTAATTTCACTTACTCGCCAATAGCTTCTAAAAGCATAAGGATACTATCAGGATGTTTTCGTCTTGTAAGAGCTATATTTTTGCAGCTGTCTGGCATGGAACGTTTGAGAATAGCTTGTAACAATCCATGTGGTGCTATTTCTATTAGCACAGCATTATTTGGTATCAGCCGAGAAGTCTCTTCAAATAGTACTGGGCTCTGTACAAAACGTGAATATTTTCATTTATTAATGAAAACGATATAAAAATAATTTTAAATTCAATAAAATTAATACCCCAAAAATATGTATGCCTATGTTCAACAGTGGACGTCATTGGGCTGATATGATGATGATGATGTACTATGTATATATATGTAATCTACGAAAGTTGCATTTCATCATCATCAATAAATATGAAATTTTGATACACAAAAGTTATTACCAGAAGATTGTTGGTGAGGTACTCTGATGAACAATGCTTTGCAATAGGTTCATCCCATCTATCTTGCGGTACTGAACTTGAGATCCAACGTTCACTTCGTGCCTTGGGAGAAGTGATTGCGTGTTTTAAATATTTCAGCAAGTGAGGACCTATGTAGTACACAAAATTTTGATTATTTAAATATTCTCTTGAGCAATGTGTAAAACAACTAAACACTTGTAATAAGTATAACACTTACCGGCACTCGCAATGTAACGTGAGTGATAAGCGATGTTAGAGCACGGCACTTCTTTTGCAAAGATACCCTTAGCAGTAAGTTCTGCGACAAAATCACGCATCACATCGGAAGGACCAGAGATTGTGCTAGATTCAGGCCCATTGTGACAAGCCACTTCAATTTCAGGCGGGCACATATCTTTAATCTAAAAAAATAACCCATTATGTATATACATACATTATATATTACATAAACTATATATTACATAAACACCACATACTAATTTTCTGTATGAAACGACACAAACTCAATTTGGAAAAGAAAAAAATAGTTAACGCTAGTTTGCTTAAACTTTTTTTTACACGGGATGGTTCTGTGAGGCTTAAAGATCGGCAGAAAGCCAGAATACCCTCTAATTCCAGAAGGGTTCTAGAAGATATACTGGCCGTCTGCCAGTTTGCTATGCTGGATATGCAGCCCATCCCACAAAGTAAGTTGTTGCACCAACTTTATGGGGAAGGCTGTCAGGACCTGATGTGATTTCAGTGGTCAAGAAAAGACCACACATAAGCTGTGGGAGACTTTTTTTTACCACGATGGACTTAGAATTCACGGAATAGGTACAGCCTTCCTCTAAAAACTATTGTATTAGTAGTGGGATTCATTATATTGATGAGTTTTACATTTCTAAAACATTACTTGTCATTGAGTAACCGTTTCTTAATTTGTAAGTGTGCTTTTCTTTGCTATAAACACTGTATACTTAAAATTTACTTGCATTTATAAAATTGACGCCAGCATTTTTTATATGGTTGACAAAAATCTTACTTTCTCATATCCCACACCAACTGCTGCCATAGAACCGTGAATGAATTTAGTTTCCAATGACACCAGTCCACGATAGTATGCTGATAGTATCATTTCTTCTGCAGTCAGACAGCCATCAGCGTATGCACAACCTAGCTCACCGACACTGTGTCCTACCAAATAATATTTTTTGATTACTTACTTATTGTACTTAGTTACTTGATTACTACTTTTATACTTACTTAATATTTATCTATGAAAATCTTGTTTAACATAATGATGCCAAATCAAATAGTTATGTTTGAATCGATCAAAATTTTATCTTACCGATAATTCCATCGGGGTTTAACCCAAGCTCGTGAAGGATGTCAGTGAGACCTATTTGAATAGCCGCTATCCCGACAAATGAGTGTAGAATGTTATCGAACATACTTTCATCGGTAGAAGTTATCACATTGACAATATTTATTCCCTTGGTCTCCAAAACTCTATGACATCTGCAATTTCGATTATCTCATTACGTTTTATGATCATTCAGTAAAAAGTATTTCATTAATATATTAGTGACTTTTTCTACGAAACCTTTCAATAGCAGCTGCAAAAATGGGTATGCGCATGAGTTGGGCTCCCATGCCAGCCCACTGCGAGCCCATGCCGCTGTACACAAACCACAATGGTCGCTTAACGTCGTCAAAGTAAGCAGCCTTCTCACAAAGACTCAATGTTTTGTGTTCTTCATTTGAATCTAAAAAATTCATTATATTATCAATGTAGGAAAAGAGGGCTTTTTTTGAAAGTATCAATGTTGTTATTATAACTCACGTAGAATAATATATCCTCTGCTTAAATGTCCTGACACGCTCGTTCGGTGAATATTGTGTAAAAGTGCCACCTGTTCAGCGTCTATTGGGTTTGATTTCAAAATTTGAATAATGGCTTGCACTGCTTCTTCATCTCTACCAGAGATGTTAACTAGACGTGGCATACTGGACTTGTAACGGTTTAAATCCTGTAAAAGTTAATAATAAATTGTCATTTAACCAATATGCATATATTTTTCAAATGTACTTTTAGTGATTCATGTGAGGGTAAATTATCTGCAATTCTACAAATCCAGATAAACTCTACACTTTAGATATATTTTATAAATTATCTTAAATACCTTAGGTCTATTGAATCCATGCAGGAGCACGTGTGAGTTTACTCCAGATATCGACATGCCGTTGACAGCGACATAGGTGCTGCCGAAACGCTGATGTTCGGTAAGGACACGCATGCGCCCCTCGCGCAGTGCTGCTATGTCTTGTCGGGGATGTTCACAGTGTAAGTTGCCAGCCAGCTCCCCAGTATGATAACCTAACAGCACCTGCAATAAAATATTAGTTAAGTATATTATTATTATATTTTAGACGCTCTAAATCAAGCAAACGATGACCGACGAACGATGATGATGACTAAGTTGCAAGGCATAATTTGAAAGAGCATGTCAACCTGCTGACTGCAATAATTTAAATTTGACTTTATATTTTAAAAATGGACCTAAATGTATGCTTTGATATTTAAAGATATATATTATCTGATATATTATCAAAATATTGTCCACTATTTTTATACATCATTTTAACTGTGTGCTACGGCAGCAGTAAATATTAACATAATAACGTCACACGCACAGGTTTGATTGAGAGCCGTCGGATGTGTTTTCGGTACTACAGGGCCACTAAACAGAAGTAGGTTTTTAGAAGTTCTGTATGTGAGTGTACAGTGAATTTTGATATCATTCGAAATATAATTTCGCCAGCTATGTTAGTTCCCATCTAATGGCACATTTGTCTGTTCGGGCAGAATTTGAGAAACCCAATACCATTTTTACCTCAAACGGTAATTAAACCAGGGACCTTTTGCGCCGCACTTGTATATACTGCCCGCTGCCCCACCGAGGCAGGTTAAAATATAAAATAAAATTTTTTATAACATAGTTGCTCGTAAAGGGTCTCTTATTTCACCAATTTCAGTGTTGTAATGTATCTCATTACGCACTAGTGCGGTAATGTAAAGTAAATTGCACGGCTTCTCATGCTCACATACTAATCAAGGGGCTCCGTACGTAACGAACGGTACCTATTTTTTTAAATCTTAGCAAAGAGTTTTTATGTCAGAAAAGTGGTCAACATTTTATGAATAAAATTAATTAGGTAACTTTGGTAGATAAAATAATTATGATATAATTATATAAAATAAACATTTAATTCTTTAATTTAATTAATTTAGACCATAAATTACAACCATTTATCTGTACTAAAACACAAAAATATTAATTTACTTTATTAGTAATACTGGCTGTTTTTGTGTTTTTGCCTTAAAAAAAAGCGCTGATGCGCGCGCATCGATAATTTGTGACAAGTAAAAATAATTCCGCGCGCTATTTATTTTCGCTGTATTTGTTTTTTTCTAAGAAAGTCCGAATTTTATTTATTTCCTCGCAAATATGTTATAAAACGTCGTATGACACACGTGCGGTTTGATAATTACAGCCTCTGCTTTCTTGTAGCCCTCGCCTGCGGCTCGGGCTAGCAATATCGCCTCGGCTGTAATTATCAACTTACCGCACTTGTATCATAATGTACTATTGTATAAAACTTTACAGCATCTTTCATCACAAGAAGATTAGTGTCTGATAGCCCAATTAGAACATAGTTAACAGGCTTTTGTCATTTCTTTCATACAACATCACTGTCACTTAAGTATCAGATATATAACCAGATACTTAACTGCCACTTGTGAAAAAAGATCTATAACATTGCGACACTGATAATAAATACCTTTGTAACAGCAGACAAACCAGAAGCAGCCTCTGTGTAACCGATATTAGACATAACACTGCCTATAAACAGAGGATCGTCTCTGTTCTTACAGAACACCTCTTCTATAGCTTGTAGCTCAACCTGGTCAGCCTCCGGTAACGCTGTAAATTAATTGTATTCATTTTTAATTTATACTAGTTTCCGCACGAGGTTATGCTCGAGTAATATGTACCTTTCTCAGTAATCTATTGGGGTAAATCGCATCAAAATCTGTTGCGTAATTTAGAAGATCTAAGCGTACATACAGCGGAAATGACTTCATTTTATACTATGTAAGACTTGACTGCCAATAAAATTATGGTCTAGATATAAGAATATATGTCATTTAAACAAGGACAATTTTGTCCTTTAGCTGTGACAATATGTCGTCAGTCTATCCTGTCGTCACAATACATAAATTAATGTCCCACTGCTAGGCACAGATCACCTCCAAATATTTTGGAGGGAATTGAGCTTACTATACTACGCTGGCTAGACGGGTTGGTATTTTGTATAGAGTTATGTTTCGTTTGCTTAAGGTAGTCGTCTTGTACGACACCCACGGGTTGAACTGGGGTAGTGACATTATGTATTCTTAATCCGTCACCACACTATCCTGTCATCATTTATGATATTAAGAATGTCATAAAATGAAAATAAATATATACTTTGGTTAGTATACTAACCAGAACCAAATGCTTCTACATATTCAATAGCTTGAGGTTTAATTTCGGAATCTTCATAAAATTTCTTAATAAAGTTAGTAGCACTGCTCAATTCTCTATAGAATCCATATTTTGGACCTATTTTTTCCTTCAACATGGATGTAAATTCAGTTTTAACATTCAATACTTCAGCGTAGACTCTGTAAAAATCATCCATCATTATTCCTTTTGACCAGCTCTTTACATATATGACGTAAGACGGGCACATTTTTTTTTAATTTTATAATCATCATCATTTCAACGCACAAACGTCCCACTGCTGGGCACAGGTCTCCTCCAAAGATTGTGGAGGCAATTTAGCCTACTATACCACGCTGGCCAGACGGGTTGGTATAGGGTTTGTTTCGAAATTTTCCTTTCTTGTAGTGCATTAGGTTACGCCCTTAGTCGCTTTTTACGACACCCACGGGTTGAGATAAATTTGACGTTGAGTGAAATTTGCCGAAATTTTTAATTCGTTACTACACGGTTAATCATTTTATAATATTTAGGAATTAACTTACCTTAGAGCATCTTTCGCCTTTTGCAGAAACAAGACGTTAATGGCTTCAGATTTTGCACATCCATCAGCTTGTTCATCGAATGACTTTGTTTTACCATCACTGCACAACTTTATGGTTCTGTAAAACACATATTATTATTTCATTTATTATATAACATAATGTTAAGCGGTGTTCAAAATATACATATAATTCAAGACTGTTGAAATTAAAATGCAATATTAAGTAGCAAGACATGTTTTATGGAGTTAAACCCAGTTTGTCTTACACGTACATATAATCTAAATGTGGACATAGTGAAAGGAAGATAATTACCTATGATGAAGGAAAAACCAGTAAAGGTGAGTCGGATTCGCGTACTGAAAGTTCCCTAAGGACATGCATTTTTTTATTGTAAGGTAAGACAAGTAGCTAACAGCATAGTTATAATTTGGAATAATACTTCATGTATAGGTTGGTGCACAATTTTTACGTAACGTAAGTCCGGAATAAACTTTTTCTCTTACTCTAATCCTTAACCGTATCATAAGATATAATATATTGGAGGCGGTATAAAAATATATTTCAGTTATATAATTACACAAGTATGGTTTCCGTATTTTTCATATACTTGTGCAACTTGATATTGCTTCTTGACAAATTTTGTGATTCTAGAGAACAACAAGAAGTTTCCTATATGTATTTTATTGTTGCAAAGGATTGCAGACCATATTAATTTCAGCTTGATATCTCTACGCATTCCAGAGAAAAATAGTCTTGACTGGCGGACAGACAGACAAAAGGACAACGGAGTGATCCTTTAAAGATTCCGTTTTTTCCTTTTGAGATTACTCTGAAAACGGACAATTTATATCGTAATGACTGTATTGAAATAGACGCACCTCCCATAGTGCACAGAAGACTGTGGGTGTAAACACAAATACGAGCCACCGACGATTGCAGCCTCACATTCGCCGCGATTCATGGCTAAGTATGCTTGTTCCAGTGCAACAGTAGAACTACAGCACGCTCCGTCGATAGACATCGATGGTCCCTTGGCGTTCAACCAGTACGAGATGCGGTTCGCGAACATTGATTTATTGCATCTGTTGTAACATACACGAAGTTTAGTTGATTTACAATCATAAAAAAAAATTATTTATATAAAAAGGCAATTGTTCGTACCCAGCGATGCCGAATCCGGACCTCGAAACAGCTTCATAAAAACTTGCTTTTTCTGTTTCAGAAAAACATGAGCCTATATAAACGCCAACTTTTTTGCCAGAGAGTTGGTCGGGATTCACTCCTGTAAAGATAAAATTTAATTACAAATTATAATACCATAAAAGAGAATAAACAATATAAATACAGTTTTTATTTACTCACCGGCGTCATAAATAGCTTGATATGACTGTTCAAGCACCTTCTTGGCCATTGGGTCTATGGTTTCCGCCATGCGAAAATGCACTTTGAAAAATTGAGCATCAAAGTATTTCAGATCAGGAATACTCCCTGAGTACTGCGCAACTTCTGGATGGTTATCCTTGAAGCGGAGATCTGAAGTGACTGGGTTTATCTGCATTGACAACAAAACAAAATTTGTAGAAGAATACGTATTAAAAATAATTTTAGTGCTTTCATCGTAAAATTAATAACGATATGTAGATTGAAAAAAAATCTTTATGTATCAATAATATCTTAGCCAGTAGACTTACAACTGGCTAAGATATTATTATGTATATCTTAGCATTTTTATATGCTATACATATCTATCAATCTCAAGAAGACGGATCTCAAATAATTTTGTTTACCTTGTTGTACAGTATATCAGAGAACTCCTTGACATTTGCAGATTGCGGGTACAATCCTGACATACCGGAGATCACGATTTTGTTGCCATCTAACTGTTGTGGTGACTGGATGTCTTCCAGAGTAGGGTGTTCTTGTGGTGTTGGCGTCATTTTTGCAGATTAAATACTAAATTCTTTAACAAAAAGTACACAATTGTCAATTTTGTATTTTTTTTATTAAAGAACATATTTTACTGCTACCTACTAAAAAGTTTAATGAAGCACAAAGTGAGATTGATATTAACTACAATTTCGATATTAAAATGGGTATCGTTAAATATTCTGTCTAAATAATCTGTCCGGTCAGTAGCAACATTATTGTAATGAATTAGTCGCAATAATTTTATTCATCATTCTTAAAGCACGTTCGTTTAAATTAAATAACTAATACACCAATCCATTCATCAAGGCAAACTGAACCTTATGACCATAAACACAATCTATTTTATTTAAAATATAAAAGATTTTTAATTCTGTTATGGTCACTATAAGATGTTGTTGGGTTAGCTAAACACGTAATAATTTAAGACAGAAGGGACTGAATAAATTAACCGACTTGGTATTACATCGATCTGACAACATTTTACGTTAGAAGAACTGAGTTGCGAGACTTAGTTATTTTTACAATTTTTGTTTTTGATGGCATCTCATTTCTTTTTGTAAATAGTCCTACTTTTTTCCATTCCTGTTATATTATATACAGGTACTTACACTGATTCATTCACTGTAACTGTAACACACTAAATGTATTGTAAATTTAATAAAGCATCTATATCTGCTAGAAGTGCCTTAGAGTTTTGATGATCGCTCAGTCAGTCAATGAGTTACAAAATTAAGAAACTTTGACTAGTTATAATTCTTAAACTACTGGTTCAAATTGAATGAAATTTGAAATATACCGTATTTATACAATGACTGCTTAGTTACTGAAGTTAGGTTGCTTGTTTTATCCACAAAGAAGTAAAAGGGTTCGAAAATGACCAGAACTGCTTCGAGAAAAGGATGGGACGGCCGCTCTATTGCTTGACTTGGCAGGGGCACTTCCATTCCCCCAGATACTAATTTAAATATGATTTATCGATACTATGTACTTTATCTATACTATATTAATTATTAATTATATTTATTTTCTTTATGAATATATAAAGAAATGCATCGTCCATATTTTTCCATGTTTCTCTATCTTTTGTCTTTGCCAAACAGTCCTTTCCTTTCATGCTATTTTATGTACTCGTATGTGTGCCACACTAACTATTGTGTAATTAATTAATTGTAATAAACAATTAATTAATTAAATTTATTTATTTATTTTATTACAAGTGGAGGCGTTTAATTAGCAATTTGTTAATATTTATCACGTATAAACTATTGGTGTGTTGTCTGTAAAGCTTATGTAAAATTGGATAAATAAAAAAATAGAAAATTAAAGGGTTAAGGTAGATTAGCTATAGTAAAGTTAATTGAGAAATTATACTAATATGTTAACTATATATTGCCTGGTCATTATGAAACATGTTAATAAAGGTATGTCGCAACCAATTCGTATGGTAAAAATAAACATTATCTATATGCGGGCAATTTAGTAATTTTAATCTATTAATTAATTCATTATATAATATTAACAATGTGATTTAAAATATCTTACCTTAAAAAACTTTGAAAGGATATTTAGAGTTTTTAAGATATTATAATTGTGGAAACTGGAAATGAAACAGGTAAATTCACTTTGATTGCAGACAACCTAATGGAGTTAAAGAACCTTGTTTCAATATAAATACTTACTTCTTTATAATTGATAAAGTAACATTTCCTTTTAATTTATTACGACTTTATTGTTTACGTACATAGCTGAATAAATGAAAGTAACACAATGCAATTAGTATTTAATTCTAACTGAATCGTTAACATCTACATAATATTCTTTTTTTGTAAGGTTCCGTACCTCAAAAGGAAAAAACAAAACCCCTAATACAATCACTGCGTTGTCCGTCTCAAGAACGCGAAAAGGTAAGTATCAAGCTGAAATTAATATCAAATACACGGGTCTGCAATCCCTTGGCGCAATAAAAATTCTGAGTTTTAAGTTAGCGATTATATCATCGCAACTATACGTCACAGATACTTGGCGCACAACTCCTGCCTGTTACGAGTGAGTGTACTACGAAACTATACTTTATTTATTAATTATAACTTCATACAAAAAAAAATTCTTTGTACAGGCGGACTTAATGCCTTTAGGCATTTTCTTCCAGTCAACCATAATCTATATCATCGATCGATTACAATATCATTATTTTTAATCTACTTCGGTATAGTCGATTCCTACGCCTTGTCGAGGAATATTATTTACACACACTTCATCTCTTGATACTTATAATGGCTGACAATAACAACAAATCTCTGTCCGAGACAAACATAGCTGAGCTGGAACAATGTACCACTCCGGACTTTGTATTTCAACGTGCAAAGAGGCCTAGAGGACCAGAATGCAACAATACAGTACTCGATGATTTTAAGGAAGAAATAAAATCCTTAATTTCAACCATGATGTCAACTCACCATGAGGAACTGCAGAAAATATATCCTACTCTGATTGAAATAAAAAATACAAACTCCAACATAGAAAATGCCATGGCCGCTGTCTCAGCGCAAAATGAGGAATTGAAGAAGAAAATCGAACAGATGGAAGTACAAGCCAAGAGAGATAAGGATCACATAATAATTCTAGAAGAAAAAATAGAGGAACTTCAGCGCGGCTCCCGCAAATCCAACTTCGAAATAAAAAACGTACCAAAAGTCCCCAAGGAGACTAAAGCACAGCTGCTACAAATGATGAAAATTTATCTGAAGTTGATTGTGATATGCAAACAAAGGACCATTACAGACATATACCGAGTACATAACAAAAAAACGAACACAAAAAACAGTACAATTGTAATCGAGTTAGGTTAAAAAGCCAAGGAATTCAACAGAAAACACAAAGAGAATAGTTTCTCTTTGTGTTTTCTTTGAAGCCAATGTGCTTTGCACATAGTTGTGCAAAGCACATTGGCTTCAAATCAGAGGAGTACCTTATACATTGCTCAACACACATTATACATTGCTGAACACCTGACCACGAAAGGAACGAGACTCCATTTCTTAGCTCGAGACCTGGCAAAGTCTAAGGAATACAAATTCTGCAGGACTTCCTATGGCAAAGTTTTTATAAAGAAGGATGAGAACTCTCCGACTATAACTATCACACCATCAAACAATATACGGAGGCTGGATTAACAAGAATCGCCACTTGGCTCGACCATAACCTTTTAACCCTTAACACTTCCTAAACCAATTATATCTGTTTCACCAAATACAATAGTACCCAACCACCCTTAGAACTTATGTTAAAAATCCATAGGTGCCAGAACCCACCTAGTGTTAATTGTCCCTGCGTCGTCATTGATAGAGTAAGTAATACCAAATATCTTGGTATTATAATCACTCATCTGGATTTTTAAAACCTTGCGCCACGTAACTTCTAAACCTCTTCTCCAACAAATTTATATTTCATTAGCACAATCAGTGCTCACTTATTGTATTCCAGTCTGGGGGGGCCATAATGACCGCGGCTGAGAGCTCGGCCGCGGTCATTATTAAAAGTCATGCTTTTTAAACCTTTAATATTGTCTACGGAGGACCTCTATCTTATAGCACACCTTCTAACGGTAAGAAAGTTTAATGTGCTTGCTATCATTTAAAAAAAGCACAAAACACTTACCTGCGATCCCGAAACAGTAAAAGGTAGAAGGAAATACATTGTTTGTTGCCCCTATAACTTACGTTAAATCTGTATTTGCTAAGAGACAATACGTTAGACAATCCTCTTACTTATACAACCTTATAAATCAGGAGTTAACTATTTCCCCCCTAACAATTAGAAAGTGTAAATCTGCTATAACTGTATGGCTTAAAACGAAATCCTACGTCGAGATCGAAAACATAGTGCAAACCTTAAGTTTATAGCTTCCCACATTTTAGTGCACATATTCTACCATACATATGCTTAGTGGCAGACGAAGTATTTACTTTATCTTCCGATCCCAATAATAATTCGAAGAGCTAAACGTACACTGTAATTTTTGATAATATGATATAGGTACGTGAGAACGGACACACACACAAACACACACACACACACTCACACACGCACACACACACAACCCCGCGTGGGCACTCGCACATTGTTTGCAACCCTGCTTAAAATTAATATTAAGATAATCTATGTACTTACCTTTTAAGTGAACCTACCGATTAACTTAAAATTGTGAACACTACCGAAAGAGCGGAATTTCCTGCAACACACAAGCATAATATTTTGCTTAAAAGGAAATTCTCTAACACATAAAATGTAACCTAATTCTAAGTTACCGAAATAAAGATTATTATTATTATAACGCAATCTAAAGATACAGCCGTTTATGCTCCATTTTTGTCACGTATCTAAACAATCAAAAAAGTTGACCGTTGATCTGGAACCATGAAATTTGGCAAGAAGCAATATTAAGTTGTACAAGTATAATAAAAAATCCGAAAACCGTTATAGTTATATCACAAAATATTAGTACTATACTGAAAGCCGTATACAATGATAAGCCTAAAAAATTAAGTACGAGTGAGAGTCGTACGGAACCCTCGCTCGGCGAGTCGACTCGCAGAGCTACCGGTCGTTTCGCCCGCCAGTTTTTCACCCGAGCGGGCGAAACGACCAAGTCCAAATTTTTATAATATTGTTTTTTTTTTTAAAACAACGCCCGGACTAGGGAAGTGTGTCGCGGGGAGCTTTACAAACATGAAACTAACGGACACAAAGTACACCCAGACTAGAAACAAATATCTATGAATCACACAAATATTTGTCTCGTGTGGGAATCGAACCCACGTCACCCAGCACGGCGATGTAGTAGCGAGGCGACCACCTTAACCACTGCGCCACGGTGACAGTCAATATTTGATCAGGTGTTTCGCCTGATGGAATTTTTATTACAATTTAGACACCAAGTAACGACAGCAAGTTAGAAAGTCAAGATAGAAATAATATGAAACATTTGAGTTTTTATTTTATATACGTATTAATACGCAATCTTTTGTGATGCTGTCTGTACATGAAAAGCAATAAAAGTTCCATTCCATCAAAAATTATAAAAATTTGGACTTGGTCGTCGATCGTCGGTCGACGACCGATAACTTGACACGCGCTTGGCCAGTTTTTTTTTATGACCACTAATATTGTACACGTTACCATTAGCATTCACAAGCAATGTGTGCTAATAGATGGATGTGCTTCTCGTTATCGCCACTATGTGTTTACAGCAGCTCATAACCAACGAGCTGTTGACATTCATACAGCAATCCATAGATACAATGGACGAGGCCAGCATTCTGCAGATCTGTCAGCCCACTTTCGAAGAAGAATATTGGCAGGAGTTAAAACTGCTGCGCTTGGCACTGAAGGAGATCGAATCGATTCATTTTATGTGAACTACAGAAAATCGTTTAACCGACAAATATAATTACGTCACCGACTATGAATGTCACACGCGACGTTCTTCGTGTCGAATACTGTGAGCACGTTGACTCTTTTAGATAATGAGATACTACCACGGTCAATAACATCTTGTTGCAAAAAGATTAAGAGAAATACAAGATCGAAGATGGTTTCATGCAGGTCGCCAAGAAGAAAGTGAGCCATCGTAAGCAAACACACATAACGCAAAAGGTATTCTAAGGGTGTCTCTGATCCACCGTTCTGCATCAGGCCAGAGTGAGTGAATTATGGCCTAAGCCCTCTCAGCTCTCTAGATAGAGGAAATGAGACACGAACCCAGTAGTGAGTTACTGTTTAAGCAGTACTGCGTTAACATTTCACGTAGATGCCAACGAAGCTATAGTGACATTTAAGTTGAGAAGATCAAATCAAATCATTTTTTATTTACGTCAAACACGTATATGCAGTTTATGGCAGTTATTAGTAATAACAAATTTGGAGATTCGAGCAATAGTCTCGAAGCGTGACATAAGTGTTCAAGGTTCGTTCTCAAAAAAGTGGCACTGTAACCTGCCGAGCAGTTTTTGATTGAAAAGTTTTTTTTTTGTATAGAGATCTATGTATGTTTGCTAATTATTCTGTTAAAAGAGACTTTTACACAGAGCCAGTATATTATAGATTTTATGACAATTATATCCTGGAAATATCAATCAATCCAAAGGCAGGTAGTCGTACTTTAAGGAGAATTAAATTATATTTACATAAAGACATATATGATATTTTTATGTAATATTGTCTTTAATATTAATAAAGTCTATTTTCTTATCATCTATTCGTACATAATAATCTAACTTTTTGAAATATTCAAGATAATATAATGTCCAACGTCATTTTCTCTGTAACCTGTAGTTTATATTAACGAATCTCACTCACACATTTTTATGAACTTAGCGTCTATGCCCCGCGCAAACTCACCTACAACTTACTAACCGCCAAAAAGACTATACTTATGTGTTGTATTTTTTCCCAATTTTCAAAATTAGCATCGAAAAGCAATGATCGGTGTTTGTAACAGGTGTGTGCTCTGTATTCTGTTTATAATATTTTGATTTGCAGTGAAAATATTTGGGTAATAGTAATGTTTAAATATTTATTATAACGTCTTTTTTATAGTATGAATATAAACTTCACAGTTGCAATGATTTTTTTGTTATTAAATTATTATTTTTACCATATTCTCATTAACCTGTGACTCTTTAACCTGTTTAGAATGCACAAGTTAAAGAGATGCTGGTCGGGTTAAAGAGATGTGTTACTATTTTCTCTACAGGAAAAGATTAAGAGAAGTACCAGAAACGTAAAAAAGAAGGCAATGTTACATATACACATCAGTTCAACATCACGAGACCTAATAATGGAAAAAAATCGAGAGAAGAAGCAAAAAAGGCGTATCAACGCAAAAAAAATAAACAAAGCAAAAGTACGATGTTTTATTGAGTGCAACAATCCAGTTTTCAGTGATATAGGAGATATTATTAGCGACAACATTGATGGTGGCTAAAGAAATGTGCCAGAAGGCCTGGTATTTACTACAGAAGGATAACTGGGTCAAATCTCGGATCAAGATTCAGGCGAGTTAAGACATTTCTTCGGTGAGTTCAACCAATGTTTTATCTCCCCATGCTCAACGATTATTTAGAAAACTAAGATAAAAAGCAGCTTCAGCGAGCTTACAACCAGAGAAAGAGAGTAAGAGAGAAGAGAGAATGCCTGAATATCACAGTCTTTGACGAATTCAATGCGCCCTCCTTGTTAAGACATACAGTCCCGAGATGTGGTTACACGCCTTAGATCTAGCCCACTAACTTAATTTTGCTAAACGACCTATGGAACGAGCTATGCTCGGCTTCTCTTTGAACGACAGAATTCTTCTACTACGAACAGCAACTCGTAGAATAAGTAAGCTAAAGTGAGTTGGCTACATATGCAGAAGAACCGATGCATGTTGGAGCAAGCATGTTTGGAGTGGAGACCGCGATCTGGCAAGCGTAGAGTAGAACGGTCTCCAGCTAGGTGCACTGATGACCTAAAAAAGTTCGCTGGATCGGACTTAATGTGGCAGGTGGGTGACTAAAGGCAATGATGCGTGCTAGGAGAGCCCTATATCCAGGAGTGGATTATAATAGGCTGAATTGTTTGATTAATTGACAAACATCAAATTATTGAACCAAAGGACCCTATTAATCTTCAGAATCCAGAATATTTATTTCGGAATTGTAAGGATATTGTTATGGTTTGGGATATGATAATGCTTCATTATTGGTCATAGAACTCTTAAACTGAAGCTTTAGTACAAAACAGATGTGATAAGACCATACGAATTAGTTAAACAAAAGAAATAAACGCTATTATTTTCCTTAACCTGTGTATGTCTCTTTAACCTGTGTTACTTTAAACCTGTGTTACTTTTTTTCAAAACGCTGTATTTCACAAATCAATGCATGAATTTCGTTCCCTTTAAATAATTCTAGATAAAAGGAATACGTACTACAGATTTAATAACAAAAAACAATGAATTCTCACTAAAATTGATTTTATAACCTAAAGTGCCACTTTTTTGAGAATGATCCTGAAGTGCGAGTGTCGACTAAACATTTCGTGACTTTATCTTTAGAAGAGTTTGCCTAAATAAATATTGCGTACCGTTCTATTCGAGGAAAGAAAGCAGGTGCTCCTGCTTACTTTCCTCGAATAGAATAAGCATCAAGGTAGCAAACAAGAAAATATGTGTCAGTTTATTTCTGAAAATGAACTTCGAATATATTTTTAATTTTAGAACTAAATACTACCAAATTTCTACCTAACGCATTGATTTTCATTTAAATTTTTAGCATCACACCCAGAATCTATACGCCTTACGCAAGCCTCTTTACACATTCAATCAATTCGTTCTGATAATATAAATGTACATTTTCTGCTTACTTCTTATTCAATGTAATTTATTTCGGGGAAAAGCTATTAATTCTACAAATGAAAACAATGAACGTCAAACATCTATTATTATGTACATAAATTTCTGTAAATAAAAGAGCAGGACGTGTCCAGAAATAAATAATTTAAATATATTCTGCTTTAATGGCGAATTAATTGTTAATATATTATTAGGGGTTAAAGTATGTAATTGCCGATTTGTACTGAAAAATTGAAATTAGTTTTTTTTATACATTTATTTAATCAAAATTATTATTATATATACATTGCTGCCATCTAATAGGAAGGTCATTTATGCCTTTGCGATAGAACACTGGTGATCTAGATTCGACAAACTGTGGGAAAGTATTTTGTACTGCCTCCTGAGAAGAAAACTTTTTATCGCGTAGAAAGTTGTCCAAATCACGAAAAATATGTCTGTTGGAGCAAGGTCTGGCGAATATGGAGGGAGACGAATGGTTTCTAATTGCAATTCCTGTAGAGTTAAAATGGTTTCTCGTGCTGTATGTTTGTTTCTTGCCAAGTTCTTCTCAGAGCTCAACCTTGTCAGTGAACTAGCCGTAGGCACTTACTGACACCTTTTTTTTGGCTTTGTATGACGTTCATAAGTATCATGTATGTGATCCAAATGAATAAAAAGATTTGACTTTGACTTGACTTTGACTATGAGGTCTCGCGTTATCATGGAGCAATAATTGTGATCGATTCATGATTGGAGCTGTTTCACTGCTAGTTTTGCTATCATTGTTCGGAGCTCGGCACAGTAGACATCTGCCGTTATTGCTTGACCAGATCGGAGAAAGTTATAGTGAATAACACCATGCTGAGATCACCAAACAGTTACCATTATTGTAGATTTCATAGGTAGGTATTATTATATATTAACTAAATTGGCAAATTACTTACAATTATATACCTACAAATAAAACAAATTGTAGTAAGTATAAACAGTTTTCTATAAAGTAATAAAGGTTTTTGTGCCATACTATCGCTGTGAGTGAGTCACAGGTGCCATTATGGCCAAATTCTATTCTTGAGTACACATTACGTCTCATTAGTACTAACTGCCATAAACAAATTGGCATTTAAAAGATATGTATCGCAAATATTGCGCATTGCAAAGTCTTCAATGATTTCTGGAGCTAAACATTCGTTGATGATAGCAGCACAGTGTAAGTCAGTTGCAATGTGAGCGAGACTTGTACGCAACTGGTGTGTAACCACGGGTTGATGCGAGTATTGTTGCAACGTTGTAGTCTGTGACGGTGCATGTGCTGTGGCAGCACGCAACAACACTACTCGAGAGCGCAGACGATGTACTACGGGTCTGTAGCGTCGTATTTGGGTAAGACGTCCCAGTGCGCTTGTGATCAATGCACGCGCATACTGTGCAGAGTGCGCCACTCGACCGAGTAGAATGCGCACACATGCATCTATTTTCTCTGACCACGTGACAGCATTCTGTAATGTGTCTTCAAGTCCAGTAGTATCACCTTCCACCATCAACGTATACATATGCCGCAAAACTCCATCTTGCAGTTGTTCCTCATTTTCGTATTCTTTTAATTGTTCTTGAAGTTCTTTTTGAAGCTCATCCGGGGTACATCCAACACAAAATACGGTACCAATAAAACCTGAAATATAATGTACAGTAGATAAGAATTACATGTGAAAATAGACCTATAAAAACGAAACGCAGCAATACTTTTGAGAATGGCAAACATCTGAGTATTTCGAACTCAAATAGAATAACTCTTCAGTCGCTTAATTAAGTAATTACGCCAACTGTTAATCCAATACTACAATTTTATTAAAATACATTAAATAAACCCATAAACGTCACACACTAGTGGTTCATCGGTTGATATGATAATAATCATGATAATAAGTAAAAAAAACTCCACCACCGTGCTACTCACCATGATTCTCAAGAATCGCGGCAATTTCAAGAGCAACTAGAACTCCACTTTCATAGCCCATTAAATAAAATAAGTCCTTCACTCCAGTCTTTTTGAGTAATGTCTGTAAATAAAACTAAGTTATAATTTTTTTTTAATATTAAATATTTTACTGCCCTAGACGTCAGACAACCAACCCACGTATGTATATATATCCATGAACATGGACAGTGCCAGAAACACAGCTCAAAAACCGCCAAGCGAACTGAAATTAATGTACTGACCAACCAAAGAATGAAAGATACCAAGTCCCCTTTCCTGCCTACACAGGAATTGACTTTTCCTCCTATTGAGCTCTGATTACCACAGTATAAAACAAAACAGTATCAAGGTAGGTAAAAAATTACTTTATATTATTATAGCACAGACCTTAGCAAACCTCTCAGCTGTTTCTCTCACAGTTTCGTGTGGATGATCGAGTCCAGGTTGTAGCACTAATGCAGGCAGCTTGAAGCGTTCACACATAATGCGGAACCGTTCATGATGTCCTTCCACGCCTGGCACAATATACAGATACTGTCGGTCGGGGTCGAATTCGTCGTCTCTCTGTAATTACAATTTTAATATCACCCTACACCTTATTAGGTTAATAGTTTCCGTTACTACTCGTTATTTAATACATACCATAGAAGCACTATTAACCAGCGTTGGCAAAAAGGTTATCTCTGCAGTCGCTAGTAATTCATCAGAGTCAACATAATTGAAGAATGTTGACAAACCTGTGATTTCATCATATGGTAATTTTACCACTACTTGTTCTAGTGCTAATATTCTGGAAATAAAAGTAAATAAGTATTTATGCATTTGGAAAAGTGAAGACATATCCTAAGATACAAGACAAATGACAAAATAAGATTAAATCAAAACAAATCAACTTACTTGTCTATTGTTAACAATGAAACTTGTTCTTCATCAAATGCTAGATTATAATGAACTTGTAAGAAAGAACATAAAAACGGTAATCTATGATTTTGAACTCCTAATTCTTGTAAAGTCATACTTCTTTCAACATCATTAGGTATATTGACTCCTGCAGATTGCAAAGAATATTATTATTGAGGTATTCAGATTAAGGCTTGATAAAAACTCAACACAAAAGTCAGTTTTTGTCAAGTATATTATATTTATCAGGTAAATTATTCCCACTACAATTTTCAGCCAGGTGGGTAACCACCTGGCTGAAAATTGTATTGGGAATACAAACAAATATACTTATACTTTTTTTTTCAATCTTTAATACTGCAAATTCCTATCACCTACCCGCTAACGTGGCAAGCTGTTGCAGAACTGATGATTGGGATTCTTGTTCTCTATAAGCCTGTAACTGACATTCAGCACTGAGCAGAGCTCGCTCCATCGCGTTAATTGCGCCACGCCTACTTGAGAAATCAATGTCCAAACCCTATAACAACGAAATATATTTTTACTTATGGTGTTTTAGGATCCAAAAAATGATATTACACAAATCGAGTGCAAATGATTGATTTATTGGAAGTCACTTCATGAGGTGCATGATCTTTTCACTCAATCACAATGCCTAAAATTATTATTTTATCCCTATTTTAAATAAAAAAATTGATGGAATATAAATTGTACTTAGTTCAAACTTACTTTTTTGTTCTTTATTTCAGGTATTATTAATACTGTCGCAGGCAATTTATCACGTACTCGTTGAAGACAAACGTCTATGCCGGTTGAATTATCTCCAATGTTCAACACACCAAAATATCTGCAATTATGTTAAGCGTATTTAACTTATCAATCTAACAATCCCATGCAACTAGTAACTTTTTTGGAAGTCACTTCATGAGTTGTTCTCGCATTTTTACTGGGAAGATCGGTATCATACAAAATACTAAATTAAATTCAATAATAGTCCATAATAGGTGTAAAACAAAAAGTACGATCTACTTAAATAATTACATTCAAAATTTGTACGTTGATACCACAGAACAATGAAAGTATAAAAAAACCTATCTCTGTTCTGTGGTTGATACGAAACGTGACGAGATAACATCCGATTCCCGAATAAGGTTTTTCTATTGTTTATTCAATAAAATATTTACACATAACTTAAAAATTTACAGGAATTCCTATTAATAGAATATCTGATTAAGATATAAGATATAATAATATATATAAGAAGACAGTGGTCTGTAATTTATAATGCTAAAAATCTAACCTGATTTTATCAGCACACGTTCTTCTCAAAGCTGAATCCAAATTTCTAATGAAGATGTCACTAAATCTAGCAGCTTTATCATCCATAATTACATAAACACCTTCCAGAATGCCAAGATGCAGGGCGTCATTTATTACAGCAGAGCCGTTTTCTTCGTTCAAATCTTTCGTGGATAAAACAACTTGGACTCCCAATCTTTGCCATAATCTTCAATAAAATATCCAATACATAAATTTATCAGATTTACAATTTTAAGATTGTTGACTCCAAACATTCATAAGACAAACAAGCCAAGCCTCCAAGCTAAGATCACTTTGGTGACACGAATTTGGTGGTGGGTTGGTACAAATAGACAGAATCTAATGATTAACTAAAAATTTTTAGTTAGCGACTAGAAAAAAAGGTTAAATTTGGTTATTTATTGGTCAATAAAAGACGAAAAATAGAAAAAATTTAAGTTGGGAAATTGGTAACACATTGAATCAACCAACAATTAATTTCATAGTTGATCAAGGTTAGGCATTTATGAGAAACACTTAATTACCTTAACTTATACTGTATGTAAGATGACTGCGTTGGAACATGTAGATATAGTTTCTTAACACCTCTTGCCACAAGTCTGTCAGCTAACTGCACTCCAAGTGTTAGTTCGTTACAAAATAGCAAGTGACAACAATCAGCATTACACCTCAATCTGATAAAAAAAACCGTAATTAATCAACATTTCTCACTTACTTTAGTTAATGGTAAATGTTTTAATCACAAAGGCATTTCAAGGTACTTATTTTGAGCACTTCACAATTTTTTTGTACCATGATGGTGGAAAACAGACCGTATGTCAGCCTGAATATGGTAAACAGTTACCGTAGCCTATCACGAACACGTTGCCGAAAAATTACAATTAAACTAAAAATTAATCTAAGTAGATATTACCTTTGTTGCACTTGAATGTTTTGTATGTTGTCATCCATACGCAGCAGCACACGGCCTCTGTGCTGGCTCTTATCTAACAATCGGAAAGCCCGCGCCGGCTCCTGTGCGGCGTATACTACTCGCGTCAACGGACGCACGTACCCAACCACAATGCCTTCACTTATCATTTTGTTTATTGCCTGCAAATTAGTTAATAGCGCGATTATACAAGTTTCACAAATAAAAATGATAAAGAAAACCGTCTGTAAAGTATTTTATAACACATTTGCTCGTAAAGGGTCTCTTATTTCACCAATTTCAGTGTCGTAATGTATCTGATTACGGTAATGTAATGTAAAACACACGGTTTATCAAGATTACAGAATAAAATTCAAGATGCTCCGTCTAAAACGAACGGTACTTTTTTAAATCTTAGCAAAGAGTTTTTATGTCAGAAAAGTAGTCAACATCGTATGAATAAAATCAACTTTGGGAGATTAAATAATTATTATATATATAAAATAAACATTTAATTCTTTAACTTAATTAATTTAGACCATAAATTACAACCATTTATCTGTAATAAAACACAAAAATATTAATTTACTTTATTAGTAATACTGGCTGTTTTTGTGCCTTTGCCTTAAAAAAAAAGCGCTGATACGCGCGCATCGATAATTTGTTACAAGTAAAAATTATTCCGCGCGCTTTTTCTTTTCGCTGTATTGTTTTTTTCTAAACTCCGAGTTTTATTTATTTCCTCGCCAATATGTTATAAAACGTATGACATTCGTGCGCTTTGATAATTACAGCCTCTGCTTTCTTGTAGCTTGTAATATCACCTCGGCTGTAATTATCATTATTTTATCTCCTAAAGTTAATTTTATTCATAAAATGTTGACCATTTTTCTGACATAAAACTCTTTGCTAAGATTTTAAAAAGTACCGTTCGTTTTAGACAGAGCATTATGATTATTAGTCTGGGATCTTAATAAACCGTGCGTTTTTACTTTATACATTACGACACTGAAATTGGTGAAATAAGTGACCCTTTACGAGCAAATGTGTTATAAATACTAAAAAAATACTCACATTCATGTCATCCTTACTTTGAAATATTGAAGAGAAGTCTACGCTGTAATAGTTTCTATTTTTAGTGAGATTATTCATTCCAAAATTGTAATAATCTTGATTTTGTAATTGCGAAATATCAAGTATGTTACCAAATAAAGCAACACAGTGTAGAGTTACCTATAAGAAAATACGTCATTAATATTTTAACTACATTATGAATACTTTATAAGTTATTCATAGTTATATTGTTGTTTCTGTTTGTCATCTTGACAATAAAACAAGAAAATATCTTACCTGCTTCAGTTCTTCTTTCACACAGCTAACAACAATCTCACAACCCTTTTGTTTAGAGTTAATCATAACCATGTCTGCAAATGTGTGGTCTCGCGAACATCCAATGTGATCAGCTGAAAGCGTGAGTAATGACATAATAATTTGAAAAATAAAACTTCTATTTTCTTGAAAGCTAATTCAGTGTTGAACGGTAATCTTGGTTAAATCAAATAAACAGAAACAATATCGACCGAAAAAAGGCGTGTTAAAGTTAGGTGCTGCTCAACGGTTACAGGAAGCCAATGAGATTCTTTATCTCCATAAATATTGGGTACAAATAAATAAATAATTGACTTAATCATTAAGCTATAAAAAAAATACCCCAATCCAAATCCATACATCCATACATATTATAAAAGGCTTTGTCCTGACTGACTGACTGACTGACAGACAACGCACAGCCTAAACCGCTGGTCGTTTGGACCGCATTGTAATCAATGTAGGCCAGAGAAGCACAGTAAGGCAGAAGGCATCGCGCTGCGGTCGACCAGATGTCGGCCTGAGCACAACATTCCCTCGAAATGAAACTAAGTGTCTTATGTATATGTTCTCGTCGTCTCACATACTTTTCTGTTCGTGCATGTATCTGTTAAATGTTATCAGTTGGACCAAACCTGCACCGGAGTGCAGTGGTGGATCTAATTAGGCAAAAAAGATTTTTGTACATTGGCTATTCAGTATTCACCCTGCACTCCGGTGCAGAGTCGATCACAAACATGAAAACTACAAAAGAAACGAAAACTGTAAAATATATGAATTCAATTTAGGAAATTTAAAATGAGTAAACCCTCCCCCCAAATAATAATAAAAATGTAAAACTAAAACAATGCAGACAAGGGCATGGATCATGTCTGTGGATCCTCTGGCGGAACGCACAAATATAGTGCGTTCATTTAAAAAAAAAAAAAAACCCTGGTCGTAGCAACTTGAAATTTGGAAGATGTGTTTGTCCTAATGTCTAGAGGTGTACTAAGAAAGGGTTGTTTAAAATTCAACCCTTAAGTGGGTGAAAAGGGATAAAAACGATTGTATGAAACTTGTTTTTTTTACTTATAAATTAGAAAATTTGTTTTGGGGTACTACTATAAAAATAAAAAATACCCTCATCAATATTTATGACAATTGGGGATGAAACCTTCTATGAAAAGATCTTTGTTTTGAAGTTAACGTTTTGCAAATTAGTATTGGGATAGGAACTTAAAATGTTGTTTTTAATATTTTAGATAGGGATGGGTTCAGGGGGTGAAATATAATAATAAAAACTTACCCTAAAGGATGAAATACATACATACATACATCATGCCTATTTTCCGAGGGCTACCCCTTTGCAAAGGTGTTTCAAACCCACATTTCGCCAGCTATGTTTGGTCCCATGAAGTAGGGGGATGAAATAGTTGTGAAAATTATTAGAAATTGATATGGATGTCAATTTCGAGAGATGGCATTTCTGGTGCCGGGTTTTTAGATGATTCATGTAGGCCATTATTCAAAATAAACAAAATACTCACAGTAATATCTCTGTACCTACTGGAAATAGCAATCTTTGTGAGAAACCAGCTACATTTATTCCCAAAAGCGTGCGAACACAAAAAGTACCTCTCAAGGGATAAAACTAAACTCGCTGTGACTAGATCCGTAAGCACACTACACCAAAAAAATTGTATGGTGGTAAAAATATACAATAGGATACCTAGAGCGATAAGAGAATTGCCTATAAATTTATTTAGAAAAAACTAAATGATTGGATTGTGGAAGGGTGTTTTTATTCCATTAATGAGTTTTTGACACACAAAATATGACAATTTAACTAAATCATTTAATGACATTATTTTTATATTAATTTCATTTATTTTTTATGAACTTTATTTATTTATGTACTTGTTGACATTTTTATTTTTGTGTATGTAATGAATAATGAGTGTAATAATGATTATGTGTATTTAGATTTGTAATAATGTGATTAAGTAAAATAATGTTCTTATTTTGTTCTTCTAATGTCTGTATTGTTCTTACAGGCATTAAGCCTGTAAGAACAATGATGATGAAACATGATGTTTCTTATATGACTGCTTAACAACAACACTGTCGACCATGTTTCGAGCAAGTAAAAATGTTGAATTTGATGACATTTCTGTGAAATTTAGCCCAGACGAAATCGTTTCATATATTATAGAACCAAACATCAATACATTCTGTTAAAAAACTTGCTTAATTCCAAAATACCAGATGTTTTTCCGTCTTATCAAAAAGTATATATGCTGCCTTGCTTTAAAAAAAAATCTTTTTTTTCTTTGTATTGCCCTTCGTACTTAGATAATCATTTCTTAGATAAAAAAGTTATTTTTAAATTATTAATCCGACCTTCAACCAACCAGGACCACTGTGCACTGCATCAAATTATATGAAATACCTTTCAATGCTGGGAATAATTTTCGTAAGATATGTTTTTTTCGCACATCACTGACGGTTGTATACACTTCACAACCAATACCCAATGCTACGGATATAACAGCTTGTCCTAAAGCACCTGCTCCTCCATGCACTAAGACTGACATCCATGGACAGAGTTTAGTCTTGATTCCCTGTTACACAATAAACATGAATGATAGCTATTGTATTTGAAAAGTAAAATTATGACTTATACTGATTGATAGGAAATGATTAAACTCTTACTAGACAGTAGAAGGCTTGCGCATATGCGAGCGGCACAGTGGCGGCGTCCTCGAGGCTCCAGTGCGCCGGCACCGGCCACAGCAGCTCCGGCTGCGCGCGCACCTGACTACTCGCCGCGCCGCCCGCCACTATACCCATCACACGCTCGCCGCTAAAAATAATTTAGTAAGTGAAGCATAAAATAAAATATTTATACTTAGTTTTATTACTTTACAATAATTTATTTACTTGTCTGTGATCCCACTAAAGTCTGATCCGTAGTTGTTTTCAAGGTCTTGCTTGTAGTTTAAGGAACCATTGGCTTTTTTCATATCATTGTTATTAATTCCAGCAAAATGTACCTGAAATAAATATTTTATTAAATATTGACCAGAAATACAATTATATTATACAAATACTTTTTTCTTCACATACTCTACTTTGAAAATATTTAAAATTAAGACTTACTGTCACATTAACGCCAGGACCTGCTTTCGCTGGAGCTACAACCCAGTTCAATGAATCTAAGCCATTAACTTGTCCACTTTGTAATGTCACATTATCCTTAACTATTGCTTGTTCCAGTACGGGTAAGCAGAACTCGCCACCCAATCGACCCTGCGATAAGCATACAACGACTTAAAAAATATTCAAACAATCAAAACAATATTAACAGTTTCACGAGGTAAACTCACATTATCTACAACATTAAATGCCAGCTCAATACCGCTAAGTTTTGCCTCCAGATCGTCCACGTTATCATCCTTGACTATGACCAATTGGATTTTATTCTGATCAGTTTCTCTCCTCCAAGAAGTAATGAGATCTTTAATACCGAATGGTGCAGGATAGGGTGCAACCACTAGAAGACGTAGATGGGCAGCTAAATTTTCATATACTGAAGTAAGGAATTTGAAATCAGCCTCACTACGAACTGATATTGCTGTATTAGCACTGAATGCCTTTGATGGTCCCCAACGAATAAGACAACGTTCTGCTGAGATTTTGCTGTTTTCTCCTACAATTGAATGAGTGGAGAGTATACGGTACGAGGAGGATGGCTGAGAGCGACCGGCACTTACTAAACCTTCCTCACTTACTACAAATTGGTCACGTTGTAATATTTTTTGCAAGGTTTGCTGTAACTGTGGACAGAAAACAAAGTAAATTACACACGTGTATTTAATTGCTATGCTAACTTTTAAATAAAAGTACGTCCATACCAGAATACTTACATTTTTATCAGCTGATAATTTTTTTACTAGTATCAAATCAACATCTTTAAAGTCGTAATTATTTAATGCCGTTTCTTGAGTAATGAGTTCATGTTTAACCTTGTCTATAGAAAAGTTATTTGCAATGTTGAGAATGTACTTAATTACAGCTCTTTCGTTTGTTTTATTTGTAATTTCGACTATAGTTATGTCATCCTTGTGAACATTCTCAGCAACTATTTGTATAAACACTGCAATTGATGTGGTAGCCTGCGTGATTTCATTAAATACGTAATAAATAACTTATTTCATATAATAATATCACTATAATAAAACAATTAATCCGGCATCCCTGGTCCAAATTTTTATTCATTTTTTTTCAAAAAACAATATGGTCCTACAAAATCAATGGTTTGATCGAAGGAGGGGACTCTTTCAACTTGTATCGACAACGAGGTCATCATAAATGATTACTAATCAGCTGATTTTTTTATTTTTACTTACTTAATATTTATGTAATTGAACAGTCATATTGTCCTACAAATTGCGTGGTACGTTATCCCGGTATTTACATACCGGTCCGGTATACCCTTGCTACGTTTGTTAGCTACCACAATCAAACTTTTGGATTACAAAATTATTGGGTGTCTCATCGAAATGAAGATACTCAAGAAAAATTAGCTTGATAGTAATTAAAAAAAAATTTGGACCAGGGATCACAGACTAAATCACATTTACTTACATCCAACTTAGCCTGAAAATTTGGAACGAACATCAATCTTCTTAGACCAAATTTAGTATCAAGAACCGGCGGTAAATTTTGAAATTTAATATTTTCCACTACAACACCTCCGCAACTGAATAAAATTTAAAAGTTAAGTAAATATATGTCAGTGTCTCTGCGATCACTAAATTGTAAAATCTACGAGAACGAGAAACTGTAACGCCGAATCTGACCATGGCATTCTTAAAAAATATTTCTTGAAGGCGGTGGTAATTCGGCCTCCCCTTTAACCCTCTTTCCTTAACGTTAATTCTACTTCTGAGAAATAGTAACGGCAGCGACTATTTAGTGATCTTGACGTATAATTTTATATAAAATCTAGTGATAATATTGGTCGTCATATTTTTTTATGATATTGTACGTTTTACTCCAACCGCCAACGAGATGTCCATTATTAGACAGCTGCATGCCTCCGTGACATACAAGTGAAATGTAAAACATTAAATATTATAATCACCTCACCTTAAGTTATTTAATTCATCACAAATTTTAGCTTTCATCAAAACTTTACCGGACGTTTTTGAACTGACACTCATGTAATCTTGCTGTTTAACATCGATGCGTATTCTGTTAATGCAACTAGGTAGTGAAACGGCATGATGCGGTTGTCGCAATGTGTTCAGCTGCAGTAAACCATCAATAAAAGTGACCCAGTTATCGCGCCAGACGATCATCGCATTACTAAAACATTCATCAACACCTTCGATGCTTTGAAACTGGCCACTATAAAGAAATACAACACAATTCACACATATAACCCTAAATCAACTTAAATATTCAGATTGTAATCTTAATGTTATCATCTGACCTGTACGAATAATCTCTGTCACGAAACAATCGGTAAATATCTTCGGTATCGTAATACATATCAATATGTTCATTTTCCTCGTCCAATAATTTAGTTATATTTGCTTTTTCTTCTAAAGGATTTATAAATCCTGTAACTACTTTTGAGTCACAGTCTAAAATCTAAATGTAAAATATATTTAATATTAGCTGACCCGACCAACGTCGTTCTGTCAAAAGCTGTGAATAGTTAAGAACAAGGCCAATAAAATTGTTGTGTTTCCTATTTTCCTCACAATGTTTATATTTTTTCTTCCCGTTAAAAATTTCCCTAGACTTCCCCAAATAAGTATATCAAGAAGGGTAAGGAAAGCGAAAAAACCTATGATTGTTGCGCAAGAAGACCTGGGTGCTATTTCTGGGCCGGAGAAATTACGTTGTCTGAGAATTTTCAGTATCGCCCATCAAAAGACTCGTGGCAAAAGACTCAACCTCTTTGGAACCAAACATGATGGCATAGTGTCTGTGATGCATCTCCACATATTATTACGGCAAAAAAGTTACGTTAGTATGTTTAACTGTCTGTCGGTGGCGCAGTGGAAAGTGTATACGACTGCCGTGCAAGAGGTCCCGGGTTCGATTCCCGGTTCGGGTGAAAATTGTTTTGGGCTTTTCTATCATGAAATTCCAGTATTGAGATTTTACCTGAGTTTGGTAAACAAATCGCTCCTTGAATACAAAAGGGCCACAAATCAAAAAAAATTGAAAATCGTTTTATTGCAAAAATGGTACCTAAATCGACTATATTTTATAGTAAAAATAAAACACCCATCATTTTAGCTTATATTATGCCTAAATGGCTTGCCGCCCTTTTTGTATTGTAGCATTTTGACAGGTAATGTCAGTGCAAGACAGCCATTTTGTGAGTTGTGCCCCGAAATTAAACGCAAACGCACGTCGGTTGCGTGAAAAAGTGCCACTATCCAAAATATGTCTGTGTTTCATTCAAAACGTCAGTTATGTCTGATTAGATTTTATAATACAAAAGGTCCATATTTTGGAAAACGTCTGTTTTGCATTCTAACATCAAGTAGTTGTAATCATATTTTGTAATACAACAGTGGCATATTTGAAATGCGTCCCTTTTGCATTGATTTATACTCAAATAAATTATTATTTTTGGCGTGCTAGAATGGAAACCTTAGAAATATGGCCGTTTTGCATGAAAATAAGTGTAATTTTCGTTACATTTTTTGAAATCAAAATTACCATTTTGATATTAATTTTGTTTTGTTGTTATTATTTCAGTGCTATATAGTTAACAATTTAACTATAAAAACGTACAAAAGTGTTTACTTGTTTTCTACAGGCATCGAGCAAATGTCAAAGCAATTGCTTTTATTATTAAACTTGATTCGTCTATATTTTAAAGGTTTTTAACTTTTTAAATAATAAATATGGATAGGTTGTTGGTAAATGTTGAATAGGATGTGATAAAACCCATTGACTCATAGTTTTAATGAATGTTGTGTATAAGGCGACATAAATTTGTATGATATTAGATTTTAAAACTGGCAAATTAGTATTGGATTCTTGCGTAGAGCGCGAGTACGAAGTTGCGATATCATACTAAGGATTTTTTTTGTTAAAAAACCCTTTAAATTCTCTTTTTAGGGTTCCGTACCTCAAAAGGGAAAAACGGAAACCTTATAAGATCACTCTGTTATCCGTTGGTCTTTCTGTCTGTCCATGTATCAAGAATATTTTTCAAAGGAACGCGTAGAGGTATCAAGCTGAAATTAATATCAAATACTCCGGTCTACAATCCCTTGACACAATAAAAAATTCAGAGTTCTAAGTAATCGCAATCATAAGATACAGCCGCTTATGCTTCATTTTTGTCGCATAGCTAATTTTATTATCTTGACGATCAAAAAGTCAAAATTTGAGTGCTTGGCGCTTACCATTGACTTAGAATCATGAAATTTGGTAAGAAGCAATATCAGTTGCACAAGTAAAGGAAAAAAATCGAAAACCGTACTCATGTAATTAGTTTATTGGATGTAATTAGTATATTGGAAGAGGTACAGAGAGATAAGCCTAAAAAAATTGAGTAAGTGTGAGAGTTTATTCTAGACCTTACTTTCTTGTGGATATTACCTTTACCAGAATATTTATTCTAACATTATTATTGCAATCCCGTTACTAATAATATTTACAAAAATATATAAGCACAAAAAATCTTGTTGGCATATTATTTGTCTCTTTGGCATTTGCTACAGAGTTTATTTCACTGTTTTCATCCTCTAGTAATCATAGGTTAGGGTCAGGTTGCTATCTGGTATGGAGTTTGTAATAATTATACGTGCTCTATTCATTATGTAAGTAATATGTAATAAATATAAACAAATTTAAAGATTTTTACCAAAAAAACAGTTAACATGCAATCCATAGTATGGCATCGCAACATCATACTCGCACTGTAAGTAAGATTCCAATACAAATTGCTAGTTTTAACATCTTTTCTCAAACAAATTTATGCCACCTTATACACAACATTCATAGAAACTATGAGTTAATGCGTCTTAATCATATCATATTCAACAGTTATAAATACCTAACCATATTATTATAGGTCTGAGGTAACACCCACTGTCTTTAGATAAACAACTTTAAATTAGTGACGAATGCTACAGTGACGGGGGTTCAATTCAGTTTATATAGTATTATTATACTTCTAATCTAATTTTATTTACTAAAGCAATTGCTGTATCATTCTAAAACTATCTGATTTTGTAAGACTGTATATTTGTAATAATAATACACAAAAACAATATACCTACAGTCTTACAAAATCCCATAATATTTTGTGCTACTAACGAAGTCTGTGCCATTAGAATTGATCTCATATTTTGTATAAGTTATTAATGTTAAAGTTTCAGAGACAGAAATGAGTGTGGGCTGTTAATTTAGTTAGGGAATTGATTAATTAATATGTTTTGTATGAATACTTTACTATAAATTATAGTTTTATCTCTTGATTTTTTAAAGGAAACCCCAAATTAATAATATAAAAGTTTTAGAGAGTTGACTGAATAAACAGTCACATACCAAGTTCATCTAGATTATAGCTATTAATGTTAAGATTATGACTTTTTAAAGTGTTTTATTGTTGTTCATTCACTTACGTTATTACCTTGTGATACGAATTTAACTTTTCAAACCTCTTTTTTGCCAAAAAGGTACAATAAATAAAGGTATGTGTAATTTTGTATATATTTTTTGACATAATTCCTATGATATTGATTCAAATTTTGAATGCAAAAAGGACTTTTGTGCTTTTTTATCATAGTGGGTAACAGCTATCACAAAGTCCATATTGTACATAGATAGAGCTAAAAAATACGCTTCTAATGATATATTAACATGTTATATTTAATTTAAAAAAATATAAAAAATGAAAAAAAAACTGTTTCAAAATTTTGTTTTGGCCGTCCTGTAAAATTTAGGAATTTCGACTTGTGTCGCTTTTGTATTCAAGGAGCGAAATGTTCCCGGTAGATGACAATAGGCTCGCCCCCTATTTCTTGGGACCAAACATAGCTCGCGAAATGTGGGTGTGAAACACCTCTGCCTACCCCTTCGGGGAAAAAGGCGTGCTATGTTATGATGCTATGTTTTACACATTCTTGCGTTGATTTTTTATATTCTATTACTTTTACCTCAAATCTTCCTGTTCCTCTCTGTATTGTAACATTGAGCCTAAGTTGTCTTCGCTCGTGTAATATTGGTTGAGTGTGCAACTCTAAATCAGTAAACCTTACAGATAGATTCTTTTTTGGAACGCCTAATACCATGGCCAATGTATCCCACACTAGCACAAGGCTAGCGGCATATGGATACAAAGTTTTACCTGAAAGAAAATTATATTGCCTTTTAAATAACTTTTTTCCCAATGAAAAGTTAACAAAAGTCATTTTATGATGATATTATAAGAATCATTTCTTTAACCTTGGGTCTGTCTTAGAAAAATTCTAAGCTATGGTATCTATTTTATTTTCTATTTTATAAAATAAAATTTATATAGTAAATTTTATTTTATTACAAGTAATTCCTTTAAAAACAGAAAATTGGTTTCGCTTCTTTTAGGCATACAGTGCCTGTTGTAGGATACTCTTCCCCTCCATATTTTATATTTTTATGAGGTTTTATTTATTGTCTATGTTTTTATAACATTGTCTTTTTTATACTTTGACATTTTTGATTACACAGTTTTGTTTCGCTACGAACAAGCGGCTTTTTCTTTTCCCCGCAAAAAATACAATAATTTGAAATAACTCTAGGATACATTATTTTAAATACAAAATTATATTTAAAATGTGTGTGTGTGTGTGTGTTATATTATGTCAAATTTTATTAGTTAATATACCTCTTAATGTGTGTCCTTCTAAATAAACATGTTCTTTATCTTGCAGAGCTATAACGTAATTGCATATTGCAGCAGTTCTTCTGTTAGCAGAACGATATAAAGGCATTGACCTAAACATTAAAAAAGAGAATGACAATGTATTAAAAACAAGGTGGATTGTAATTTATATATAGTTTTATAAACACGTTAATTCCATACCATTCTTCGCCATGAGCCCATTTGACGAAGTTAGATAAGAAGGGCGTACCAGTAGATACTGGCATCTCAACTTTGGAATATAGAACTTGTATATTGCTGTTGTAGCCTTCCATGTACAACCTGAAAAAAATATTATTATACAACTAATGCTTTAAAGATCGCGTTATTATATATTTATTCATCATCTCAGCCTATTGCGGTCCACTACTGGACATAGGCCTCTTTTAACACGCGCCATAACACTCGATTCTCCACCTTCTGCATCCAATCGACCAGCGATCTTTTCCAGGTTTTTTTTTTATAGTAACCAAGCATATTGGTTTCACCTGATGGAAAGCTGAAAGAGGAACTCAAGTTGTTTTGCCAGCTGACAGGAGACCAAAGTGTCCTGTCAGCCGGCATCGCCATGCTGGCCCGCAAGGTGCTTCTTCACGCTTCGCTTGAAGGATCCCATATTGTAGGAAGGAGGAAAGACATGAGATGTCGTTAGTCAACCTAGCTGGAGGGCGTCCTACTTTATGTTTGCCAAGTCACGGTCTCCTTCAGCAGATGGAACCAGCCCACTGCCACTTCGGCTTGCTTATTCTACGTACTAACTTTGGTTCTTTGTCAGATAACTTCGTTGCCAATTTCATCCTTCAAAAAGACGCCGAGCATAGTTCGTTCCATAGCCCGCTGCACGACTTTTAGTTTTTGGGCTAGCTCTACAGTGAGTGTCCACGTCTTGGCATTATATAATTATAATATTATGCTTAAAGAGGTTCCAGAGGTAGATTTAAATAATATTGAAAATTTTACTCACTCGCCAATAGCTTCTAGTAACAGTATTGCGTTATCAGGATGTTTACGTCTCGTAAGAGCTATATTTTTACAAGTGCCTGGCATCGATCGTTTAAGGATAGCTTGTAACAAGCCATGTGGTGCAATTTCTATTAGCACAGCATTGTTTGGTATCAACCGGCACGTCTCTTCAAATAGTACTGGGCTCTGAACAAAACATGAGAAACTTGTTAGTATAAAAGTTTTGGTGTATAATAACTGAAAATTAAGAAACAATAGCAGGAATTATTAAATTAATCTAGTTCACATTTCTTCAAATATATTTACGACAGCTTACCAGAAGATTGTTTGTGAGGTACTCTGATGAACAATGCTTTGCAATTGGCTCATCCCATCTATCTTGCGGAACTGAACTTGAGATCCAACGTTCACTTCGAGCCTTCGGAGAAGTGATTGCGTGTTTTAAATATTTCAGCAAGTGAGGACCTGCATTGTAAACAAAAATTTGGTAATTTAAATGTCATTTTGAGCAATGAGTACAACTATTTACTAAGCTTGTAATAAGTATAGCATTTACCGGCATCCGCAATGTAACGTGAGTGATAAGCGATGTTAGAGCACGGAACTTCTTTTGCAAAGATTCCCTTTGCAGTAAGTTCTGCGACAAACTCACGCATCTGATCGGAAGGGCCAGAGATTGTGCTAGATTCAGGGCCATTGTGACAGGCTACTTCAATTTCAGGCGGACACATATCCTTGATCTAATAAAATAACCCAATGTTAAAAATGTTATTTAAAAAACCCGTCAGATGCTAGTCGGACCCGCGCACTGAGAGGTTTACGTACGAACATGCATTTTTCCTTTTTTTATTGGAATAAAATATATATAGCTAAATAAGAATAAATCTTCATCTGTAGGCAGGTAGGTGCACCATCTTTATCATCTCTAGTCCGGAATAAAGTCTTGCTACGAGACTACGCGTATCTATTATATATTCGTTGATTCTAGATTCAATATCTAGATATTCCATACACAGGCCTTCGGATCTTTTTCCTTTGCTTGTTCAACTTGATATTACTTCTTACCCAATTTCATGGTTCTAGATCAACGGAAAGTATCCTAGGCTTTGACTTTTGCGATCGTCAAAATATGTGACAACAAGTGTTTATTTAAAAAAAACTAAAAAACCCGACTGCCTTGCCTTGCCAAAAAGTAGCCTTCGTCAGTCAATAGTATTAATTATTATGTATATTATTACTTTGTGAATTTCGTTAGTGCTATCAAAATCGTTAAACTATTTCACTTAACTGAGCAGTGGCTATATAAAGAACGATGGCATCGAAACCTCGCACACCGTGACATGAATGATATTATATAGCCTACAAACAAATACACTCTTCAGCTTTATAATATTAGTAAAGATATAGAGATTCGGGGATGAATACAAATATTATAACAACACCTTGCACTTCTAAATCTGTCAAGCTATTAAGGTTACAAGAGACAAGTGGAGCCACGGGCCATAGTTAATGCATAATTATATATAATTGAATTAGGCTATTAATTAGCTTTTTTCTGATACCCATATTGCGATAGCACTAAAAAAACGTCTGTTTTGACAGTTTACGTCCGCCATATTGGTTTTTTGTTGACGTTACATAGCCTATGACACTCGAGGGAAAATTACGAATCTAATGACACCTCACACTTTAAAATCAGCCAAGCCGTTTAGGCTACAGAAGGTCACAATGGAACAGAAATGCCCACATACATACATATATACATACATACGCGTGAAAAACATTACCCTCCTTTTTGGCAGTCGGGTGAAAATGGAGAATAAACAGCTGTATCCTTTAATTGCGTTTACTTAGAACTCTGATTTTTTTACTGCATCAAGAGGTTAGAGACCCGAGTATTTGATAGTAATTTCAGCTGGAAACATGTAATCGTTCTTAAGAAGTTTTGACAGATGGACAGACAGACAAACGGACAATAGTAATTTTTCTAATAAATCTTACTTGTACATATCCCACACCAACTGCTGCCATAGAACCGTGAATGAATTTAATTTCCAACGACACCAGTCCGCGATAGTACGCTGATAGTATCATTTCTTCTGCAGTCAAACAGCCATCAGCATATGCACATCCTAACTCACCGACACTGTGTCCTACAAATTGAAATTGATATGAGAATTTCCAACGTATGCAAAATAAATGATTTAATAACTTGCAATAAGTTCATAAAAGTACCTGGTATCATGGTTGAGAAATCTATAAATTAAATTAAATTATGTTCGTCACGTTATATTTTTAAATTAATTAAAATTTTATCTTACCGATAATTCCATCGGGGTTTAACCCAAGCTCGTGAAGGATGTCAGTGAGACCTATTTGAATAGCTGCTATCCCGACAAATGAGTGTAGAATGTTATCGAACATACTTTCATCGGTAGATGTTATTATATTGACAATATTTATTCCCTTGGGCTCCAAAGCTCTATGACATCTGCAATTTCGATTATGTCATTACGTTTTATGATCATTCAGTAAAAAGTATTTCATTAATATATTAGTGACTTTTTCTACGACACCTTTCAATAGCAGCTGCAAAAATGGGTATACGCATGAGTTGGACTCCCATGCCAGCCCACTGCGAGCCCATGCCGCTGTACACAAACCACAATGGTCGTTTAACGTCGTCGAAGTACGCAGCTTTCTCACGAAGACTCAATGTTTTGTGTTCTTCATTTGAATCTAAAAATTGTGTTCAATTTAGTAATACTTACAGTCTTTTTGCAGAAAATTAATTAAAATTATCCAGTAAACTCACTAAGAATAATATATCCTCTGCCCAAATGTCCTAACACGCTCGTTCGGTGAATATTGTGTAAAAGTGCCACCTGTTCAGCATCTATTGGGTTTGATTTCAAAATTTGAATAATGACTTGCACTGCTTCTTCATGTCTACCAGAGATGTTAACTAGACGTGGTATACTGGACTTGTAACGGTTGAGATCCTGTAGAATTTAATAGTAAATTATTGTCATGTAGCCAAGATGAGAGTCATGTGAGAGAAATCTACAAACCTCTTGTCTTTAATACCTTAGGTCTATTAAATCCATGCAGGAGCACGTGTGAGTTTACTCCAGATATCGACATGCCATTGACAGCGACATAAGTGCTACCGAAACGCTGATGTTCTGTGAGGACACGCATGCGCCCCTCGCGTAGTGCTGCTATGTCCTGTCGGGGATTTTCACAGTGTAAGTTGGCAGCTAGCTCCCCGGTGTGATAACCTAACAGCACCTGCAATCATTTTTTTTTTAACCAATATTTTTTCCTATGATAGAATATTTTTGAATGATCAAAAATTCAACCAATATTGCAAAAATTTTTAATTCAATTGTATGATAAAAATTATTATAGATGTAGCCACTAGAAAAAATATAATCTTATTGAAGAGTTTTTATTTTTTTATTGAGGAACGTAGTTGATTGTAATGATACCTTTGTAACTGCAGATACACCAGAAGCAGCCTCTGCGTAACCGATATTAGACATAACACTGCCTATAAACAGAGGATCGTCTCTGTTCTTACAGAACACCTCTTCTATAGCTTGTAGCTCAACCTTGTCAGCCTCCGGTAACGCTGTAAGTAATTATATTCACTTTTATTGTTACTTAACTGACTATTAAGGGACAGATTTATCGAATGTAATATGTAAATGTATATAAAAACTCTTTATCTCATTATTGATATGATTTGATAATTGCCGAAATGTTTAATCTCAACAGAGGCCATAATTTTTAGCATATTTGCCACGATAAATTGTCGCTAGTCTGTCGTCACATAATGTGGACGTAGTAAAATGAAAATGAACGTAAACGTAGGTTGGTATACCAACCAGAACCGAATGCTTCGACATATTCAATAGCTTGAGGTGAAACTTTGGAATCTTCATAAAATTTCTGGATAAAGTTAGTAGTACTGCTCAAATCTCTATAAAACCCATATTTTGGGCCTGTTTTTTCTTCCAAAATGCCTATGAATTCGGTTTTAACGTTCAGCACTTCAGCATAGACTCTGGAAAGATGATCTCATTTTATTTCTTACTTCTACTTATTACGAATAACAAGTAAATTTAGCAAATTTATTGCACCATAATTATGTAGTAATGAACTAACCTCAAAGCATCCTTTGCCTTTTGCAGAAACAAGACGTTAATAGCTTCAGATTTGGCACAGCCATCGGCATGTTCATCGAATGATTTTGTTTTACCATCACTGCATAACTTAATGATTCTGCAAAATATTTTTATGGAATTAAAAATTGTGTGTAATTCAATGTCCAACAATTGACATATAACGAGTAATTTTATTAGGCGAGAAAGGTTATGTTTATTGTGTTAATGAGCAGAGTTTCAAAAGGAAGATAATTATGATAAAGGAAAAGCAGATTTATGTATAAATACACGCACCTTCCATAGTGCACGGATGACTGTGGATGTAGACACAAATATGTGCCACCGACGATTGCAGCCTCACATTCACCACGAGTCATGGCTAAGTACGCTTGTTCCAGTGCAAGAGTAGAACTGCAGCAGGCTCCGTCAATAGACATCGATGGTCCCTTGGCGTTCAGCCAGTACGAGATGCGGTTCGCAAACATTGTTTTACTGCATCTGTTATGAGATAACATAGTGAGAATTTAGTTTTTAATTATACAATTTTAAATATTTATAAAATATGTGCCGAATCATTATACCCAGCGATGCCAAACCCGGATCTTGAAGCAGCTTCATAAAAACATGCTTTTTCTGTTTCCGAAAAACATGAGCCAATATAAACACCAACTTTTTTGCCAGAGAGTTGGTCTGGATTTACGCCTATAAAAATAAAATTTAATCACAAAGAGTAAAATAATATATATATAATTATATAGTATAATACAAAGAGCTCAAAACTACATTCTCAAACAAATTAGCAACGCACCCTGGTTCATAAGAAACTCGGAGATTCATGAGCATTTAGCCATACCAACAATAAAGGGTGAAATAAAATCATGCTCAAAAAAATATAAGTCCAGACTGGACAACCATCCCAACCAGCTAGCTGTACAACTGACTTTGCCAGACTGCTTAAAAATATTAAATCGACACAGAACACTTGATTTCAGCACCACCAACTGAATCAATGTATCATTTAGAAGATATTTCTGATGAGAAGTATCTTCACACGTAAAATCGACACATACCACATCTGCTCATAGTCAAAAGGACTGATCGCATGATACATCAAATAGAAAAAAAAAACAAATTAAAATACCCTAAAAGAGAACCAACAAAATAAATAGTTAATGTAATTTTTTTTACTCACCGGCGTCATAAATAGCTTGATATGCCTGTTCAAGCACCTTCTTGGCCATGGGATCCATAGTATTCGCAAGACGAAAATGTACTTTGAAAAATTGGGCATCAAAGTATTTTAGATCGGGCACACTTCCTGTGTGCTGCACAACTTCCGGATGATTATATTTGAAACGAAGATCTTTTGATGACACTGGATTTATCTACAAGGCACATTTATGAAATAAATATTCACCTTTGCGGATGTTTCATTTCAACCTATAAACGTCCCAATGCTGAGCACGGGTCTATACCAACCCGTCTGGCCAGCATGGTATAGTAAGCCAAACTCCCGTCATATTCTTTGGAGGAGTCCCATGCCCGGCAGTGGGACGTTTATGGGTCAAAATGATGATGATGATGATGAATGACGAATCAATAGAAGGCATATTTGGGCTTGGATTCAACCAATATCGACAAGAAATGGTAACGAAAAAAACAATAATTATAAATGTAAATGTATTCAATTTAATTATTAGCATGATTACTCGCATTATCTGTTATGAATCAATGACTTATTGTACACACCATGATTATTTTTAAATGTAGGTAGTAGGTATCTACAAAAATATATTACATTGTGATTAAGTAGTTTAAATATAGGTATAGACCAATGTTGCTACATTCGATCAAAGTTTCACGTACCTTGTTATACAATAGATCAGAAAACTCCTTGACATTATGTGCTTGCGGGTACAGTCCTGACATACCAGAAATAACAACTCTGTTGTCATCCAATCGCTGTGATGTTAAGTCTTCTTGGATTATTGGCTTCTCTTGTGGTATTGGCGGCATGTTATCGATTGTTCGTATAAATGTTTCTTTGAAGAACTGAACAAATAAATATAATCCTGCATTCACATGGATTTCATAACGACGTGATTTTGTAGATTAAACTAAATACCTTTCACAGGAACAAATTTTATTTGTAGCTATATTGTTATTCTATTTTGCGTGCTGTAACAAAATATAGCTACAAATTTTAAGGGTAGACTATTAGGGGCTCGCCACTCATTTCATGGGAACTAAGATTGCTGGCGAAATGTGGGTGTGATATACCTCAGCCAAAGCCTTTGGGGCAAAAGGCGTGATGATATAATAAATGTATCACGGATACAGAAGGAAAAAAATACCTACAACTATGCATTCTAAAACATGATTAGTATGTGTATTTCGAGTATAGTAGTAGTATCTGAGTAACCAATATTTGACTTGCGGTTTTTAATAGAATAGAATAGAATATTTATTTATTAAGTGACTAAGACTCATTAGGAAGGAAACTGACGAGTTAGGGAAAATGACCAATTAGAGAAACTGACGGGTGGCGACCTAACTCATGTAACAACCAACGCTGGTGTTGCTGAGCTCCTCGACTAGGTCGTTGATATAAAGGTTGAAGAGAGTTGGTGAGCTCAATCCGCCCTGCCTTACACCGCACTCTAACACATATGTATGTAACAGTGCCCCAGCCCATCGTACATTATTAACTTGGTTTCCGTACCAAAATTTGAATATGTTTATTAACCCCGTAGGTATATTAATCTTGTCCAGCTTTCTCCACAAGACATCATAAGAAACTTTTGATAAGTATAAAAAAAAACGGTTAAAAGCATGTCGGATCATGCTCAGAATGAAATTTCATGAGTCTGTTAAATTGTTTCAGCTTGAAAGATTGGATCATTTCGAGAGAGATAGGTAGCGCTGTTAATAGGATAACGACCACATACAGAGTAGAATTTTGGTTTTGTTGTTATTTATTTCAACACATTTGTTAGATAATTCAATCCTTATGATTAAACCTATAGATCTATGCCATAAAAGTACCGGGTGTTATTTTTTTTAAATTTTAGATAAGTTTTTCAATTGCTTAGTAAGCAAATTTATATATTATTATTTACTTGATATTTTGTTTTTAAATGCAAGTCTTTACCCGTTATAAACAAGCAACTTGTGACTTGAATGACTGACCTGTTGGTCTTGTGGTTAGTGACCCTGACTGCTAGGCCGGAGGTCGTGGGTTCGATCCCCACCCAGGACAAATCTTTGTGTGATGAGCATAAAGGTTTGTTCTGTGTCTGGGTGTAATTTATCTATAATATGTATGTATTTACAAAAAAAAATGTATTTAAGTAATATATCTGTTGTTCAGTACCCATAACACAAGCTAATATAATTGCTTACTTTGGGACTAGATGGCGCTGTGTGAATGTGGTAGAATATTATTATTATTATTATTATTAACTACTTTATCTTAGTCACTAAAAAGGATTAATGCTAAGGATTATGTATTTGGTAAAAAATTATCCAACACCCAAGTTCAACGACTAATACTGCTAAACTAATAAAGTTATCTTAACCGCTATAATTTTCATTTAAAGTTCATGAAATGCACTATCATCATGAATTTTTCCAGATTTTTCAAGCCAGCAGTTTAGCTTTTAGAGGGGGGGGACGCCCTACTGGAACAAAAGTTTGCTCTTTAAAGTTTAATATTTCGTAAATGGACCATTAAATCGAAAAATAATGTTAGTAACCCCCAAGTCATTAGGGTAGACGATAAAAAAATATTCATCCCTACTTCACATGTATGGGAGCTACCGTAAAAAAAACATTTACCAAAATTTTATTTTACCACTTTGTCGACGTAATTGAAATACACACTCTTACAAAATTACAGCTTCCTAGTACTAACGATCTCTTAGCAAAACCTCGGACAGACAGACAGACGGACATAACGAAACTATAAGGGTTCCTAGTCAGAACTACGGAACCCTAACTAGTCAGAACTACGGAACCCTAAAAAGAAAAAAGAGTCGAATCGAGTGGTTTCACGGTTTAGCGATTCTAACGCTCGCGGGCAAATCGCAAGTACGGCCTCGCACTTATTTTATAAATAAAACACTTCTTACTGTATACTATTATAATTATAATATGGTATTACAATAAAATCTTACCTTTAAATAAATTTAATTACTATTTAAGTAATCTAACTTTGTAAATCTAAAAATATTTTAACTTCACGCCGTTACGTTTCTCAATACAATGAACATGAACAAAAGCAATTTTAATGCTCTATGACATACTTATATAGTTATAGATATTTAATTTATTGATTTTATTTAAATAATTAATGTAATTAAACCAAGGCCATACAGTATTTACAATACAGGTACCTAGTTACAACGAACACTAAACTTATCAAGTAAATAATAATATTAGGAGTACACGAATTGCGATTTAATTTTTACCCGACTGCCAAAAAGGAGGGTTATGTTTTTCGCGCGTATGCATGTATGTATGTATGTATGTGGGCATTTCTGTCCCATTATGACCTTTTGTAGCCTAAACGGTTTAGCTGATTTTAAAGTGTGAGGTGCACCTTTCTTAACATACAATATCATTGGTGAGGTGTCATTAGATTTGTATTTTTCCCCGTGTGTAGGCTATGTCATAGTGACTTCAACAATAAACCAAAATGGTGGTTTATATTTTATAAACGGAAATAATAATGGTTCCGAAAAACAAATTAATCTCCAGCGATCTGTGGCTGACTATTATTCTAATTAACCAGCGTTATAATGAATTACCGACAAAACACCCAAAACATAAACGAAAAAAAATATCCAATTTAACAAACAAATAAGAGCACTTTCAAATTACATTTTCTCCTAAAAAAATGGATTTTCGAATAACAAAACTAAACTTCCGAATAGAATACTGAACCTCCGACAAAATTACTAAGTTACCGACAACAGAGGTTTTGTCAAAATAATCATATTTTTACCCGACTGACAGGACGGGTATTGTTTTTGCGGGTATCTTGTATGTTTGTAAATTTCTTTATTCCCACGTTTCTTCCAAACGGCTGGATGGATTTGAACAATTAAGGTATCGTTAGATTCTTCTCAAAAACCCAAGTGTCCTTAGATAAGTATTATAAAAAAAAGACAAAATGGCGGACTTTTGGCGCCAAATTCTAAGAAGTTAGATTTTTTTTTTAACCAAATTTAAAATTTAAAATTATAAGAGTTATAACATATATAACCAGTCAAAGCTACTTTTGACTGGTTAAGAGTTTTGACTGTAACATGCATAATATATTAAATTTTCTTGTTACTTCTGATATACCATCCAACCGTCTTTCTTAATCTTTTGCAGTTAATGTCAAATCAAATTTAATATACCATCCTTTTATGATAGGTGAGACAAAAATATCCCTACCATGTGAACCTGCACAAAATTTATTTTCGTTCAAGATTTTATTATACCAGTGTCAGTCCATGTTACATAATTACATTTTTAGTACTAAAAATAGTTAAGCTATTTATACACACCTATAGACAGATAAAAATATAAGGGTTGACTACGGAACACTCAAAGTATTGTATTACTAAATACACGTGTACTTGTCAATATAATCTAAATATCAATTAATTCATTTTAATTTATTCTAATTGTATAGTACTAAACTTTATTTATTTGCATTTAAATATCTACAAGAAAATAATATTCGCAACTAAAACTAAGTACTAAACAAAACAAAAATAAAAATACCTCAAATTAGAATGCGTCAAAGAATTCCTCAGCTTCAATGCCGCTGTCCGCCGGAAACGTGCCCAACAGACTAGCAGCATTGCCTCGTTGGATGGCAATGCTTATTCTTTGAGTCAAGAAAAAGCCAGCCCGCTGGTCTCGTTTCTGTAAAGGGTTTAGAGAGCTCTTTATAAAGAGCCTGAGCACATGGACCCCATGGCCCAAGCGTTTCGACTCCAAACGGCTCAAATACGTAATTACCGATTAGATTGCTGTATTTGCGCCGTTTGAAAGTCTCTGCTGAAGCAGCAGCAGCGCCAGCAGTACCTGCTGTGCATGAAAGATGAGATGGCGCAAGGGTATCGACGCACGTTGCGTCCCACACCAAAGGCCTACCCATTTTCCATGGCAGTAAAGACATAACGTCAGGTCTCTTATAATCGTCACGTACCAATCCATTCGATTCCAGTACAGCTGGTACACCGGCGGTGACAAGAGCGCGACGAAATATGTCATTCAGGTTTGCGTGTCGTATATGCGGCCAGCACTTCTGTTACAGGAGAGGCCATGATGTCCAAGGCTGTCGACAGCTTCACCACAGCAGCACCGATGCGGAGAAACAGATGGCGTACCTAAACGGAGGCAGGTAGCGAGGCGGAAAGTTGTGTCATCCAGCATAGTTCCTATGTTGGATGATGGTAGTACTTGAAGCCACAAACCTGATTCCCACTCTCCCACAGCCAGCAAACGAGCTCGCTCGGCAAGGTCAGCAGATGTACTTATTAAATTCTTTCTAATCTTCCTGCAGAGCGGTTCGTCCCACTGCCTCTGATAGGAAAGGTCAGTTGGAATATCAGTGTTGGGTACAGTCATTTTGCAAACATTCAAGGCATCGGTTGTACAAGGTACATCAGAGTTCACCAGTGTGGAAGCTAGATTTTCCTGGTTAGATCTGCTGTGCCATGAACCGAGGACAAGAATGCCGGTAAACTGACGTCGGAGATTTTGCGAACACCGAGCCCATCCAAGCGAACTGGTAAGGCCGCTTGAAGCCGAGCTCGGTCGTCCAAGGCCACATTGAGAATTTTGCTGATGGTGTTTTGAATAATTTGGTCGATTTTTCCTAAAACTGATAAATGTTTAAAAAAAGGTGATGAACGTAGTATAGTAAACAGTATTGTAAAAGCCGAATGTATATTAATTTTGAGTAATCGGTCCGAAAAATCACTAAAATGTTGTACTTTTTCTTCTATATAAGACTCAAGGTACTGAGGTACGGTCTGTTGCTATGGGGGAATTTGACAGATGCTACACGCGCATTTTTAGCCCAGAAGAGATGTATTCGAGCTATGGTAGGCATCCCTCCGTACGAGTCGTGTAAACCCTATTTTAAGAAATTTAATATATTACCGTTGCCTTGCATGTATATCTTTGAAGTCAGTGTGTTTGTCAGAAGTAATCCTTCATTATTTAAAATTGCTAAGAAAAAGTACCTACGTAACACTCGTAATGGTCAAAGACTAGTATTAGACTTTGTACCAAAAACAACACTGTTCCAGAGAAACTGTTACGCAATGTGCATAAAATTATTTAATAAATTATCACAAGATATAAAAGAATTACCATAGCCACAATTTAAAAAGTATTTATTTGGTTGTTTGATAAAATGATTTACTCTATTAATGACTACTTACGTTGTCTAAATTAGAATTCTATTATTTTGACCTATCTATGTACCTTGACTTTTAATTTGACATTCTTGTATTGACGCAATTTTGACTAATAATTACCTATATATATCAGACATCAAAATTGTTTAATTATTTTTTAAGTAGCTGCAAGGTCCAATACATTTAATATTGTTATTATAATAATTTGCATGTCAAAAACTGACGAAATATGTGATACTCAAAACGTATTTAAACAGCCTATGTACCTACCTATCATATTTCTGCAAATCAATAAATTTCATTTCATTTCATTTCAAGAGCGTCTTCGAAAACTGGGGACCCCAGAAGGTGAAGTGATGATTTTGCAATAATTTTGATGTTAGGTGCCAAACAAATGATATTATATCCTTTTTAGGGTTCCGTAGTCAACTAGGAACCCTTATAGTTTCGCCATGTCTGTCTGTCTGTCTGTCCGTCCTCGCTTAATCTCTGTGACCGTTAGCACTAGAAAGCTGAAATTTGGGACCAATATGTGTATCAATCACGCCGACAAAGTGCTAAAATAAAAATTGGAAAAAAATGTTTTATTAGGGTAGCCCCCCTATATGTAAAGTGGGAAGTGTTTTTTTTTTTAATTTTAACCCTAATGTGTGATATATTGTTGGAAAGGTATTTAAAAATGAATAGGGGTTTACTAAAATCATTTTTTGATAATGTCAATAATTTCGGAAATAATCGCTCCAAAAGTAAAAAACAAAGCGTCCCCCCCCCTCTAACTTTTGAACCATAAGTTTAGAAAATACGAAAAAAATCTGAAAAGTAGAACTTTATAAGGACTTTCTAGGAAAATTATTTTGAACTTGGATGGAAACAACAGATGGAAACTGCAGTTAACCAATATAATTTGGTCCCTGAATCGTATGAGCGCCTATACAATCCAGAGGTCAAGTTTCATTTGCCCGTATTTTTTTTTTAACTTCGTTTACATAATATTTTATTATCCTGAACGTATCTTTTTTCAAACAAAAAAATAATTATTAAAATAGGTTCTCGCAATTCAAAATTACCATCGAAAACTTCTGGCACGTCTAACGGACGGGAAACTACGGAACCCTACACTGAGCGTGGCCCGACACGCTCTTGGCCGGTTTTTTAACATACAATATTATTGGTGCCAAAGTATTAAATTTTGGAATTACCGAATTTTTATCTTTAATGTTGTTACTGAGATATAATTTGCATTTTGCAGTATTTAGTTCCGGATCATCATCATCATCTTCATCATCATTTCAGCTTATTGCAGTCCACTGCTGGATGTTTAGTTAGTTTAGTTCCAGATCTATAGAAAAAAAATTCTGTTTTAGTTGTGTCAAATCTTGTAAAACTGTATCTACTTCGCCTCCTAGTGTCCCATCATCCAAATACCATATATTCTATTAATTTAGAATTTAATTTTTCAATTATGGGATGAATTGCTAAACTAAAAATGACTGGGCCCAAAGGGTCACCTTGTTGACAACCTACTGCAGATTCCAAAAGATTGTCCTTATAAAGTAATTTTGATGGGTGTCTGTACACTGCCAGAGAAATTGGTAAATTTGGGGCGTTTCTAATTTTACTTGAGTAAGCAAGGTGTCCCTATTCACTGAATTAAATGCATTCTTTACGTCAACCTTTAGAATGACCTCGCCTTCACCACAGTCAAGGTACGTAGACAATGCATGTACGGCAGCCTCACCTCACAACCCCCTCTTGAACCGAAGCCCAGTTGCAGGGGTTGGAATTTGTTTGTAAGTTCTGTGCTGTAAAATTTACACCACAGTTTGGCTGCCATACGTCGAAAAGTACACCCAATGGCAATGGGACTAATGCCAACCACCTTTTTTTTTTAGGGTACATAGGTTGGCACCATACAAAATGTCGATGATGCCTTGGTCCACATTGCCAGAGAGTATAAGATTCATAAGTGCCGTTAACTCCTTCAGCAGTGCATCCTCAGCCTCCCCGCGCCCGAGCACAGCAGGTCCTTAAGGTGCTGGGTTGTCAGGCCATCGAGGCCGCTAGGCCTTATAGTACTTAGATATAAATATATATTATTAAGATTTTAATGTATTACTAGCTTTTGCCCGCGACTTCGTCCGCGTAGATTTCGATATTACATACTTAGATCTTTGTTTTAAGTGCAATTCATGAATTCCACAACACCCCACTACAGGAGTCGAATTTCATTTTACGTCAATATAGATCACATTTTCGTAATCAACGTCCCTGAAAACCTTGAAAACGACATCCATATCAATTTCTAATAATTTTCACACCTATTTCATCCCTTAGGGTAAGTTTTTCAAACACCAAAAATAACCCATCAACTCAATTCTTAACTGAAGTTCTATTTGCGTATTATACATCCATAAAAACCTAAAAAATAACGACTAAGTACCTACTTAGTTTTCATACGTCTTTATCACAATTTCATCCCCTTTGGGATAGAATTGTGATAAAGACGCATGAAGGTGGCGCAGTGGGAAGTGTATACGACTGCTGTGCAAGAGGTCCCGAGTTCGATTCTCGGGTCGGGTGAAAATGGAATTGGGCTTTTCTATCATGAAATTACAGTATTGAGATTTTCCCGGAGTTTGGTAAGCAAATGTGAATGACAATAGGCTCGCCCCCTATTTCATGGAACCAAACATATAACTTGAAAAACAAAGAACTGTCTATTTTATATTTCCCCCTGGACCCATCCCTATCAAAAATATTAAAAACAACATTTTAAGTTCCTATCCCAATACTTATTTGCAAAACGTTAACTTCAAAACAAAAATCTTTTCATACAACGTTTCATCCCCAATTTAACCCTTCCAAAGCCACCCTTGTCAAAAATATTGATACTTCGTCCGCGTAGATTTTGATATTACATAGATCTTTGTTTTAAGTGCAATTTATGAATTCCACAACACCCCACCACTGGAGTTGAATTTCATTTTACGTCAAATACGTTCAATCAGCGTCCCTGAAAACCTTGAAAACGACATCCATATCTTTCTAATAATTTTCACACCTATTTCAACCCTTAGGGTAAGATTTCCAAACACCAAAAACAACCCATTAACTCACTTTTTAACTGAAGTTCTAATTGCGTATTATCCGTCTATAAAAACCTAAGTAAGACCAAACATATAACTAGAAAAACAAAGAACTATCTATATAATATTTCACCCCCTGATCCCCTCATCCCTATCAAAAATATTAAAAACAACATTTTAAGTTCCTATCCCAATACTAATTTGCAAAACGTTAACTTCAAAACAAAGATCTTTTCATACAACGATTCATCCCCAATTTCACCCTTCCAAAGCCACCCTTGTCAAAAATATTGATGAGGGTATTTTTTATTTTAATAGTAGTACCCCAACACAAATTTTCAAATCTATAAGTTAAAAAACAAAGAACTTTCATACAATCGTCTTTATCCCTTTTCACCCCCTTAGGGGTTGAATTTTAAAAAACCCTTTCTTAGTACACCTCTAGACATTAGGACAAACACACCCTCCAAATTTCAAGTCGCTACGACGAGCGGTTTAGGCTGTGCGTTGTCTATATGTCAGTCAGTCAGCCAGGACCACAGAACAGAGATAGGTTGTCAGGACCACAGAACAGACATAGGTTTTTTAGGTCAGGACAAAGCCTTTTATAATATGTATGGATTATGTAAGTACTAACATTTCAATTGTTTAGTGACGCAAAAATATATAAATATTCATCACCCGACTGCCAAGAAGGGTATTGTTTTTCGCGCGTATCTTGTTTGTTTGTAAATTTCTTTATTCCCACGTTTCTTCCAAATGGCTGGATGGATTTCGACAATTAAGGTATTGTTAGATTCTTCTCAAAAACCCAAGTGTCCTTTGATGGGTATTAAAAAAAACACAATGGCGGACGTTTGGCGCCAAATTGTAAGCTGTTAAAATATTTTTTTTTAACCAAACGTATCTAGTAGGGTATCAAAATAATGGGAATCAAATTGATATTACACATTATGCATATGTTAAGTATTGAAATTTAATCAGGAATAATAATTATATGTTGATTTTTGCAGTCGGGTTATTTTAATTTTTAATTATTTACTAGTTTTGTTATTTTATTTAAATTAGTATGTACGTATCGGTTACACCAACCAGTTGTGTTAGTAAAATAATAAATAGACTACATTTAATTAAACATTTCGACGCAACTCGAGAATTGAACTTTGGAACGTAAAATACTCGTTTTTACGCAAATCAGTCCGTAAACAATCTGCTAGGTAAAAAACGCATTTTTAAAAAATGATTTTTTTTTGTAATTATAAATCGTTCTCTATGAAATTAGGTTGACCTATGACCAGTAGTGGACATCATTGTGCTGGTGCAATGATGCGACAATGATGATATTTCTTGGATAAAATTAATCTTATATCTCAGATTCACAATCTTAGATTTCAATAAAAAAAATGAATGACCCGAATCGATGATAATTTAATTCACCGTCGTACGGGTTTGATTCATATTATAATATTGATATTTCTAGTTACAGGGGGCTAAACTCTGAATTTCGACATTCGACTAACGGCCGATTTCAATAATCTATCTATCTATGGATTTGGCTACTAAAGTTAGAATTTTGACATATTTTGTATGGAGCTTATGTCAAAGTTATAACTTTAGTAGCCAAATCCATAGATCGATAGATTATTGAAATCTGCCATTAGTCAGTTTTGATGTTGTCGCTGTCAAATGTTTGAAAGTGACAGCGACAATATCTTAATTTCCTCACGTTTGACAGCGACATCAAAACTTCATGATATTATGTACTCAGTTTGTAAATAGGTAATAAATGATTCATGAATTAAAACACAACACCCTTAATTACTGTTTCTATTCAGCAAATGTCTTGGACACTTTGTCAACAACTATTCGTATTCTCTCCGACAAGTACTGATCTATTTGACTTAAAACTTTAACGAAATGTAGCATTTTCTGGACACCTTTCTTCAGTTTCTCCATTCTCTCAGTGCTCGAGTCTTCCTCGGGTTTCATTGAGGATATAACAGTAGTTGATGATCCAATTCTAGGAGTTTTATTGAGACCGGGTGGTCCACCAACACGAGCTTGCAACTTCGGAACATTTAATTTAGGTATATGCAATTTTGGGATTTTCAGTTTAGGGAGGTCAAGTGCTGGTATGAAACTATTCGGCGGTGCTACTGCTATTGGGGTAAGTGTATCGCTGTAACCATCTTGATCTGAATCTGGCTCAATAAGTATGAATTTTCCATTTTGAACAGTCTTCGGGATAGCGTTGTGGATGAGGTTACAGAAGGAGTGCACGTCTAAGCCAGAATTTCTACTGTAAGCTGAGGATCGTAGTGGTAAGCCGTACGTCGAAACCTGAAACATAAATTATTTTATTATGCAAGTGTGTTTTTATTTTTATTGTTACTGACTGCTAAGCCGGAAGTCGCGGGTTCAATCCCCACCCAGGACAAATCTTGGTGTGATGAAGGTTTGTTCTGTTTGGGTGTAATTTATCTATAATATGTATGTATTTACAAAAAAAATAATTAAGTAATATTTTAGGTTTAGTACCCATAACACAAGCAAATATAATTGCTTAATTTGGGACTAGATGGCGCTGTGTGAATGTGGTTGAATATTATTATATTATTATGCAAGTGCAAAGATCGTGGATCACTTAAACCAGCATTCGTTTGATATTTCACTACTATCATAGTTGTATATTGTTGGTAATATAGTAACTTAATGTTATTATGTAATTCAAGCTGCGAATGGAGGATGAAATACAGCTCAGTACATGAATCCACACTAAATTATACCATTGAGTATAATTTAGTGTACGTCGTGAATAACAATTGAATACATTTTCCATTAATTCCATGTTATAATAATACCTACATATTAATATGCATGTTATAAATAATATGTATATTTTAATAAATACAGCTATTTATAGTGAAACCAAATAGGTACTCAATACGCTGTACTGCTGATACATTTAAAAAAACGCTCGTATTTGAGTTATGCATGCTTGGAAAAGAGACATTTTTAAGTAGGTAAACATTTGTTCGACAAATTTATTCGCATAAAATCTACTAATTTAGAAAATAAATAAAGATCCAAAGAAAGAACTAATTAAAGACTCATACTATGTGAAATATAACAACGTATTTACGCACACCTTACCCTTTCATCAGAACAGTCTATGGTCAAACGTAGGGGAGGCGCAGCTACCGTATGAGTTACCTGAAACAGTACAAACAAAACATTTTCAACTATCATCTTTTTTTTTTATCATTTCAACCCATAAACGTCCCACTACATAGCACGGGTCTCGAAATTAAGCCTAATATACCACGCTGGTCAGATGGGTTTTTATAGGGTTTGTTTCGAATTTTCCTTTCCTGCAGTGCTCTTGTCTGCATAAGTTTAGTCGTCTTTTACGACACCCACGGGTTGAGATAGGGTAGTGACATTATGTATTCTTAATTCGTCACTACTCGGATAATAATCATCATTATCATCATCATCATCATTTCAGCCTATTGCGGATAATAGTATAGTTAATTTAACATGTCCGTATCGTTTTCTTATTATTGCCATCGTATTCTATCCGCAATTTATTATTCTTATGGACTATATAGTGTATGAATACACTTATAGTGAATGTTGACTCCACAATAACGTCACATCGGGTGTGTAATCAGAACAGACACAATAATTTTATTGAAACTATAATAATTGGATTGAGTGAAGTGAACAACTTTTACTGGTTGCTGGCGTCTGTACACCATTTACCATCAGACGTAGGTACGCCATTTTGCCAACCCGCGACGTTAAAAAAATATATATTTAAATTTAAAAAAAATTAAATTAAATTTATATCAGCCCAATGACGTCCACTGTTGAACATAGGCCTCACCTAATTTCCGCCACAGCGAGCGACTTTGTGTTTGCAATTTATGTATATAATTAATTAAATTTTAACTTGGGCGAAAGATTGCAGATCACTTTACATAATAAAATCAGCCGACGACTCTCATCTCGATTTAAAAAAAAACACAAAATACTTACGGACGTTTTAAAATTTGTAATATATTTATCAGATAGAATTTCATTTAAACAAAAAGGGTTTTGTCTTCTTATTTTTTTTACAAAATATTTATTACGGTATAACCATTTGGTTTTTATAAAATCTTAGCACTTGGCACTCGGACGCCACTCTATAACTTTCACAGTTCATCAGAGAATCTTGTCTTGCAGTACTAATTTGCAGGTTTGGCGCTGCATTTTGATTCAGAATAGTGTTCCTTATGCACAGGTTTTGGTATATTAAACAATGTCTAATGATAACATTTGTGCTATATTTATAAAAATAAATTAATTCTATGTGGTATCATTTAAATATATACATTGTCTTCAAATAAGTCACTTAAATATATTAAGTATAAATTATGCTGATATTTCACCCGAAGATATTTTTATGAACATAATTATTATTACTGTTTTATAAGATCAGGGCATAAGTTAATGACCTTACTAATAACGAAGTTTCTTATAGGAACCAAGAAATTAAGCAAATAATACGTAGTTCAATATATCTTTGAGTAAAGAAATTACTGTACAACCTCAATAATGTACTTCTGCATGGAGACAAATTCGATAAAAGGTTTAAAAATAAGACGACTACAAGTAATAAGTATCAAAAATCGTCTTCATAATAAAAAAAAATACTATTTAGGAAGTTCAATGTCAGTGTCAACCAATCTTCAACCAATTACCCACTAGTCACAGTCACAAGAGTACCTGCCATATTGTCTACTCTCAACTCTCGCTTGCCGCAAGCCCTTTCTACATCGAAAAGAAGAAGAAATGCCGTGGATATAACCTATACCTATACATCACACAAAATAAACAGATTTTATCATACACTATTTCGAAATTATCACCACATAATCAAATCACTATTAAAGATATTTATCAAGAAGCAAGCACTATCTCACAGTTAATCGAGAACGTATCGATAAACATTCACATATTACAACACAAAGGAGATACGAACCAGTACGAATGCTATCGCCACGTACCGACACATTATATCCGTATACTCAGTCAAGACATTATTGCGCGTATGCATAAAACTCTCATACATCACGTATTACTGTTGCCGCTAACATAAAACGTATATTCAGCAGAATTCGGCTATAACTAGTGTAACCATGTTATTTGAAAGTAATTTGGACGGTGTTACACAAAAAGGATCCAACCCACATGATGGTCGAAAATGAGTTAAGTACGCCAAAGTGGTCTTTATAGTCTATATTTTCATATAGCAAAAACAACCAGATCAAAATATGAATATTAACGTTTTAATCGACATGGGGTACCAACCCACATCTATGACGGGTTTCGGTTTTGTTTTCACAAAAACGATTCAACCTCCTTGGATCATTGAAGTGAAATTATCAAATAAAGAAACTAGTCTACAATGAAAATGTTAATAAGGATCCAATTTACTTGGATTGTATTTGTTAAATTATATTTAAATGAAAAAGAATGCATTTGCAAAATCACAAAAAGGTTTCAAGCGGTTTGGATCGTTTTTGCTAAATGATTTTGTTATGCTAAGGTTCTAATTAAAATAACAAAAATAATCCTAACCACATGAGTAGGTTTTGATAAATTTAGAAGTTATTTTATGTCAACGTTTTAAAATAATAAAATATATTCTTTTTTTTTAAGTAACCCAATATATTTTTTTAATAGATTCTTTTTTTTTAAGTACCTAGTCCAAAATATTTTTTTAACATTTTTTTTAACCATCATCATCATATCAGCCCAATGACGTCCACTGCTGAACATAGGCCTCACCTAATTTCCGCCACAACGAGCGATTTTTAATACGCAGTTAAAATTCAACACGAACTTTTTAGTGCCTGCTACTTACTACTTTTTAGTACCTATATATATATATATATATCATCATCATCATCATATCATCCTATCGATGTCCACTGCTGGACATATGCTTCACCCAACTTCCGCCACATTAAGCGGCTTTGCGCCGCCTGCATCCAACGACCCCCAGCAACCCTGACCAGATCGTTGGTCCATCTTATGATCTTATGGTCCATATTCGAGAACCTTTTTCCCCCATCGGCCATCGGTTCTTCAAACTATATGTCCTGCCCACTGCCACTTCAGCGATGCAATTCGTGTCGACAACTTTAATTCTCCTGCGGATCTCCTCATTTTGGATTCGATCCCACAGGGAAACTCCGAGCACAGCTCTTTCCATGGCTCGCTGGGTGACAGTGAGCTTTCTAATGAGCCCCATAGTTAACGGCCACGTCTCAGTGCCATATTATAAGTCATCACTGGCAAATGGGAACACTCATTGGTTGAAAACCTTCGTCTTCAATCACTGGGGTATTGTGGACGAGAATACAGTACGTAGTTTACCGAACGCTGCCCAACCGAGTTTTGGATTCGCCGATTAACCTCTTTTTCGAAGTTGGACCTACCTAACCGGACCGTTTGTCCTAGGTCCTATTCGTCAACAACTTCGAGATTAAAGCTGAGATATTGCTTATGCATGCGATATGGGCGTCCACTACATGGCGATTAGATATAACTTTCGTCTTATCCATGGTCATTTTAATGCCCACCCGTTGAGAAGCTCTATTGATGCTATCGAGCATATTATGCTTAAGTCCTCCAGTGATTCTGCCATAACCACGATATCGTCAGCATACCGAAAGTGGGTGATGTACTCGCCATTTATGCATGCGATATGGGCGTGCACTACATGGCGATTAGACATAACTTTCGTCTTATCCATGTTCATTTTTTAAGGCCCACCCGTTGAGAAGCTCTATTGAGACTATCGAGCATATTGTGCTTAGGTCCTCCAGTGATTCTGCCATGACCACGATATCGTCAGCATACCGAAAGTGGGTGATGTACTCGCCATTTATGTTGATGCCAAATCCATCCCAGTCCAGAAGCTTAAAAACATCTTCCAACGCAGCTGTATAATATATATTATCATCATCATCATCATAATATCAGCCCAATGACGTCCACTGTTGAGCATAGGCCTCACCTATGTTATATATATGTATATATAATTAATTAAATCAATTATCTCACATCAATATACTATATTGGATCGTTTTTGTGAAATGAAAAATGAACAAACATTAATTAAAAATTACATTTAGCAAAAAGGATCCAACCCTCTGTTTATTGAAATATTTCAAAAAATATAAGCTTATACTAATAAATTCTTCAGACTATAAAATTAATATAAATATATACACATATTACCCAAACAAACAAAGACGGTATAATAGTACATCAATGTGCAATTACAAATTAAACTTCAAACTTCAATATCTCAAAAGTCACATTTTGTGGGTTGGATCCTTTTTGTGTAACACCGTCCATTTAGAATTAGTAATTTATTTATTGGCAACTAGCTTCCACTCGTGGGTCCACCCGCGTCTTGTCGGTGTAAAGTAGCCTATGTGCTATGCCAGACTATAATCCGTTTGCGTGCAAAATTTCATACGCATCCTTTCAGCCGTTATCTAGTGATCGGATAACAAATATCCATGTACTTATCGATCTATTCTAACATTCATATTTATAATATTAGTAAGATTCAAAAGGAAACATGGCAAAATTCCCAGAGCTCATTGGGAGGGTAGCTGTTTTAAGAGGTCGGTAATGTGATGCTCCTTGTGTTGTGATAACCGCTTACCATGAGGTGAGCTGTAAGATAGTTTGCCACCATCGTGGCATAAAAAGGAAATATAACAAAAGCAAGCTAAGCAAACAGTCTGACTTGATGGTAGATAAGCAGTACATTGACGTAAAAACTTTGTTTAAATCTCGCTTCAGAAGGAACATGTCAATAAACTTAGAAAAAATCGTAGGAGGTTCCGCATTACAGAATATACACACATGCGCTCCAAAGATTAATGTTGAAACTGAAAACATTATCAGATAATAGAACTATGCATCACATCTTGCTTTAAAGTAGTAGTGGGCAGGGAACATAGCTCGTAGAACTGGTTGCCGATAGGAAAAAAGGTTCTTGAGTGGTGTATTGGAATTTGGAAGGCGCAGCGTAGAACGGCCCCCACCAGATGGACCGACGACCTGGTCAAGGTTGCAGGCGGCTGTTGTATACAGGCGGCATCGGCACAGTACCGCTCGTGGTGGTGTAAATTAGGTAAGGCCGTGTTCAGCAGTGGACGTAACTGATCAACTAAATTGCGTGTAATTGTATGTCCCATGCCAGTTCAAAAGTGTGGTTCACACAACACATTGAATTCACCAGTAATGGTCACGATTACACAACGAACCTTAAATAATCGAGATGTCACCCACTCTTATCTTCCTTACGTGTCTTTTACTACCATCCTTACGATTATCAGTGTATAAGGCACTAAGATGCAGTGGGTGTACACCAGTTGCTATGCAAGTGCCTTAGTGTTTTATTTAGTTGTTAAGGTATACTACCAACATGAAGTTAAAAAGATATTTAATGATCATCGCACTGTTTGTGATTCTACTGTCTGTCGTAGAGGTGTGGTATATTGTTTTTGTTTTCACTGTTATCTGCTGACCGCGGCACTTTTCATAGATGTATTTAGCTTCTGCTAAATACAAAAAAAAAATGGCTCAGAGCCCGCTAAGCTTTCAACATTTTCCCCTTTAATAAAATGTATGTATTCACCTCTTGTTGACGAACCCTTTTTAGGGACTAAAATTGTTTTAAGGTGAGAAACATGAGGTCCTATTGGGCTCTAAACCATAACATTGTTACATAACGTACAATCTTTTATTTCACTTACAATTTATGTTAATAGATTTTCTTTTTAATTCTGGCAACACCAAGAAATAATCATAATAATATAACTATTTATGGACAGATTTTAAAAAGAATACCCTTCCTGGCAGTCGGGTAAAAAAGAGACGTCAGCCATACTTGATGTATGGCATGTATCAATAAAGATTTTTTTAAGTTTCGAGATTGCGTATTGGCCCCAACATGTGTATTTGTATCAAATAAATAAAATAACATGTCTTTTTGTTACAGAGCAGTCTTCTATTGAAACGATCGTTGCTGAAGCCTCGTTTTCTTGAGCCATGTTTTACATCCCGAGCTGAAGACAGACCCTTCGCCTATCCTCTGATTGGCTACCTAGTCAAACTAAAAGACATGTTTGTAAAAGGCCTTAACGTAATTGTTGCTAAGACAAAGGAGTATAAGGTTAAGTGAAACAGTAGCTTTACATTATTTATGTATTTATTTATAATAATAAATTTTCTAGTCTTACCTCTATATCTATTTAAATTTCATACAACATAATAAACAAACGATCAACAAACTTTTTATTTTATTTAATATTACTTATCTAAGGTCATTTGGGTTTTTGAGAAGAATCTAACGAAATCCATCCAGCCGTTTGGAAGAAACGTGGAAATAAAGAAATTTACAAACATACAAGATACGCCCGAAAAACAATACCCTTCCTGGCAGTTGGGTAAAAAGTAGGCAAATTTTCAAATAATAGGATTGATTTTGTTTTAAGTAACTAATCAATAATTAAAAATTCTATTCTTGTATTTATTTTTCTAACTATAATAAATAAAATGCCTTTATTTCGGATATAATCGATATTGGTTAGTTCTAGACTTACTGACGATGTTAGTAACATATTAGTGGCCATTGAAAAAAAACTAGTTCATGTGCCATCACCTTTCTGGTGCATCAGAGCCGCACATATGGATACAGATCCAGTGACCTACGAGTATGTTTGGACAGTCACGTCTATCTGCAATTATTTTCAGGATGCTCTTGGAGCTCTCCTTCAGTAGCTGCATGCAGAAAGCAGTTCTTTTTCTTAATAATATAATAATATATTTTTTTCTCTCAAAAGGTTACATTTTGGGTACAAAAATAGTATAGCTTAGGTAAGTATAAGTTATAAACCTTGTGAGAGCTGGAGTCCGTAATAGGTTCAAAGAGATGTGTGACGAATCTCCAGGCATCAATATTTTCAATATGCGTATCAGCTGACATTCCTGATGCCCTGAAAATATACTCTATAAGAAGTTGAAACGTTCGTGCAAGCTCTCTGCCTACAGGCTACACGTGTAGAGAGATTGACAACATGCTTTGAAAAGCGTTATTTTAACTTCAAGCAAACCTAACAAGATACTTGTCCCTTTGAAACTGGACTGGAAGCCAGACTTAGAACTAAAAGAGATGAATTTTGTCTTGTGTTTTAACGAAATATCATTTCGGTGGCTGTGTAAACCTTAAACTACCGAACCTTAACTTTACACAAATCAATATACATTCGAATATACAAAACCTTAGTAATTACATAAACATGAAAACTACATATTTTATAAAGTTTATATTTACACATATTTATATTACTACAGGTCAACTGCCTCGGTGGCGCAGCGGGAAGTGTATACGACTGCTGTGCAAGAGGTCCCCGGTTCGATTCCCGGGTCGGGTGAAAATGGTATTGGACTTTTCTATGAAATTCCAGTATTGTGATTTTCCCGGAGTTTCGTAAACAAATGTTCCCGGTTGATGACAATCGCCCCCTATTTCATGGGACCAAACATAGATGGCGAAATGTGGGTGTAAAACACCTCTACCTACCCTTTCGGGGAAAAAGGCGTGATGCTATGTTATGTTATATTAATACGATATATTTCTAAAAGTCTTTTAGAATAATAGCACCCATTGAAATTAATCATCAACAACCCATTATTCTCTCTCGGGTATTCTCTCGTCTATAATAATGATAGTAAAATTAATAATAAATAATTTTAATATATTATTATAGACGCACTCAGAGACGTAAATTCGCAGTAATCTGTCATTAACATAATTTTTTCGTTGAATAATCGTCTTAAGGCGTATCGACTTTTTACTAAATAAACTTCAAAGTTAAGTTACGTCTCTGAGTGCGGCAGATTGTATAATTACCCAGTTAAATTTAAATTAATAATAATTACAATATTAGTTCTCGAATATGATTTTTTTTTATTGCCTAAAGTGGCAGACGAGCAGACGGCCCACCTGATGGTAAGTGGTCTCACCAAGAAATCAAACACCTGACTTCTTTGAAATCAATAAATAAATAAAAAAATACCAATCCCAGGGGGAAAAAATAGGGACAATTTTTTTTACTGGCTCGAATAAGATAGCTATGAATACATATTATCAAACAAGTAAATATATTATGATCCAATACACTTTATATATTTTTAATTGGTGGTGATACCCCTTGGTGTTTAAGGGTGAACAAGTAAATAATTAAAAAATATAATAACCAGACTACAAAAAATCAACAGATAAGCAACGCATTAAAAGACCGAAAAATGGTTGTTATTTTTAATCCTGATTAAATTTAAATATTATTATATAACATACATATTATTATATTTTGTAATCTCTATTTAATTCCCTTTATTTTGATACCGTATTCGATAGGTTTGGTTAAAAAAAATTAACTTAGTACTTACAATTTGGCGACATTAAATTTAAATACATAACATAATGTATCTATGTGTAATCTCCATTTGATTCTCTTTATTTTGATAAATTATTCGATACGTTTGGTTAAAAAAAAAATTAACTACTTGCAATTTTGCGCCAAATACCTATCTTAGGACGGATCGTAAGCTTACGATACATTTACTGTCGAAAACCATCCAGCCGTTTAGAAGAAAAGTAGGAATTAAGAAATTTACAAACATACAAGATACGCGCGCAAAACAATACCCGTCCTGGCAGTCGGGTAAAAGGGGGATGTAAACAACGTTTACTTTTACTTTCAGATGCACCGTTCCAGAGTTACATAATATACATACATAAAATTAAAGGTTAGCGGTAACAGAGGTCGCCTCGCCACTATTTTTAATTGCATACCCCCCCCATCTCCCTCCCCCCCAAATGAATACCTGGCTACACCTGTAGAGCGTAGTAGTTTATTTAAACAATATTTTTTTTAAGCGAATATATTCAGCAAGCGACAAAGATCCTGATTTTTTCAATTCCCTCATTGTTTCGATAATATTCAATCGAGTTTTGTGAACTGCTGGCATCGTAGCATTAGCAGACTTCTTTTTTATTTCAACAGATTTTTTTTTAGTTATTAGTAAAAAAGGAGTAACATGAGGTATTGGTTGTAACGAGGGTAATACTTTTGCCAACTTCGTTAATCTTTTGGGAAATTTCGGGTTTGGCATTGGCGAGTTCTTTGTGTAAACTTTTGTCTCAAAAATTTTCAGCGGTACAACTTTTGAAATAAACTTGGTGTTCATATTTGTGGTATCTTTCAGATCTTTGTAAAAGCTTAGAGGTGAATGTTGCCGCACGTTATTGTTGATGGTTAGACTGCGTGAACGTTTCCAGTCACTCGAAATCAGGTCCACTTTGAATCCTTGCGAAGAGATTGTCTGCAAAAATAAATTTTGATAACTAAAGACATAAAAATTAACTAAGCCAGCTAATTGATGATTATAATAAGAAGATTTGAAAAAAATCAAACCCTTTTTTCTCTATTAAAATCCCTTTGATTGTTAATTTTACCACAAATCATTATTGTTTTACTTAACAATACGTCACAGACATTATAATTAATTTAAAACCAAATCAAAGCGTAAACCTTATTATATATTTTTAATTGGTGGTGATACCCCTTGGTGTTTAAGGGTTAACAAGTAAATAATTAAAAAATATAATAACCAGACTACAAAAAATCAACAGATAAGCAACGCATTAAAAATACCGAAAAATGGTTGTTATTTATACCACAAAAAAATATTTCATGTAAAATTGGTGGTCAAATCTCAGAAGCTCGAAACGCTGTAAAAAAGATCAGATCCCAGAGAATGCCAAGCCCTCAAGCCCTGACTTTAGTAACTCTACACCTTGGTTTAAAAAGTACGGTGGGTGGTTTCATAATTCATTAAACTCCTAATAATACAAATCTAGAACTAAGATCTACAGCTTAGTTCCAGATAACATCAGAGAGAACCGTTTCACGTCATTTTCAAACCTCTCACGCGAAACGGTCTAAAAAGCATATTTATATTATTATTCTTATATTTATATTATTAATCTTAATTTGTACAGCTAAAAATTAGTATTATTATCGGAAACACTACAACACACTATTTTAATTAGAAACTTGAATAGTCATAATCAATCCTTCGTGTAAAAAACCAAAATTACTTTTATTTATTATGTTTCTATTTTCACTGCTATACTTCTCTCTGTGAGAAGTATAGCAGGTCCTTATGGAAGGCTTACCTGGGGACACAGGTCCAACACCAAGAGGCCCTTAAAGAATTTTAATTAGAATGGGATGAGACGCTTACCGCTGCCATAACACAGCTGCACTATTGTAGTACAGCTATGATTTGTCACCGGTAAGTGTAAAGCTATTGTATGATGTTATGGAGTCAAATAAAGTTGGGCTATGGTGGGGGTGGCATGCGGGAACAACGTCGCCTGCTTGCCTCCTCCAGCGGTGAATATTATGATGTCAAATGAGGATTTGGGCAGACGGTGAGTCGCTTTACACTTACACTAAATGGGATTATTATTATTATAAGTGTTTATAACACTCGGTACTCCGCTTATTTTCCCAGCATTTGTAGCAATTTTGCTGCATGCGAAATATTAATAATAATAATAATATTCTACCACATTCACACAGCGCCATCTAGTCCCAAAGTAAGCAATTATATTTGCTTGTGTTATGGGTACTAAACAACTGATATAGTACTTAAATATTTTTTTTTTTTGTAAATACATACATATTATAGACAAATTACACCAAGACACAGAACAAACCTTTATGCTCATCACACAAAGATTTGTCCTGGGTGGGGATCGAACCCACGACCTCCGGCTTAGCAGTCAGGGTCACTAACCACTAGACCAACAGGCCCGTCTATTATTTCTTAGTTTAACCACAAATTCGTCAAATAAGTAATGTATTACCTAAAAGTTAACCGTCAGCTTTAATAGTAATGTGAGATAGATCACTCGGATCGTCCAATATTAACAATAACTATGTATATAGTAGTTAATATTTTTTTATGTGTTTAATATTGATAGCTGACAATTAGCATTTATAACTAAACGAAATTAATTCACTTCATTTATAATTACTGTTTTACGAAACTTATTGCACGATGAGAGATGCACTTTAACACATATATGTATATTTGCACTTCTTTCGTTTTCTTTTTTATTTAAAACACAACACATTCAGACACTTAATTATTTAAATAATTACTCACAATTAATACCAAAATTAGTAGAATCTCAAATTTGTTTATCTTGGATTCAGACGCCATTATTCTGCATCAATGCCTGACAAATAAAAACCACTGTACTGATTTACTACGCCGTTTTATAGCAGTATATATTATTGAAAACATCATTGTCTTAAATTACTCATAATCTTGCTGATTATACACGTTCAGAAACACAAAACAATAAACATAAACAATATCGATGCGTTTGATTCTGATTCTAAACTGTTACTCATTTTGCAGCCGCATTTGTCTTTTGTGATCATATTAGTGTTAATATTTTATGTTTAGTAATTACCCGCTTCGACTTGAGGCCTTCGTTACCCAGTGGAACGAATTATCCATCCATTAAATCAATTCCAATAGTTTTTATACCATGTTATATTTTTTCTCAAAAATGTATTGATCAACATTTTGATAGCTTGGACCGCTGACCGTTTGGAGTGCCGCTTTGTGCCGCACCGTCTAGTCACAGCGATAAATAAAAAAATAGGTACAAACTACTGATATTACTCCTAACTACTGATTTAGCATGATTAAATGAAATGATAAGTTCGTAAGATTTCATTATTTTTAAATTTTTTGTTCTGATTCTGCAAATAAAATGACATTTGGGGTTGACGTTGTATTTAATTTGTATGTAGAAATCACCTTGATTCGTTACTTCGTTGCAATATGAAAGTAGGATAACTTAACACACTTTTGCATTTTTAAGGGACTTAAAATGGCAGGATTGCAGTGTACTTTTCGGCTATTTTTGGATCAGTGTTTATCTGACAAGATATTTTATGTACCTTAAAATCTCTTAGAAAAACGTTAGTAACAATGAGAATGATGCACCCTAGACAATTGATTGATTTATGAGACCAAAATAGCTGCAAATATGAACAATGATCGAATAAGACAGAGATTTTGGGGATGATGATGATTCCCTCTACAATATATTCAAAAACGACAGATTTATAATTATAATCAATTAACGGCGTAATTGTTGTGCAGTTCTTTAGACATCTGCAGAACGCAGTCCTTCTCCTAACAATGCAAATAAAGTCAATAATTGCATTACATTGCAGCCTAATATTTGCCCATATTCACCTTATGTCTAGCCTCTGTTAGCAACAAAGCTCTAAAGACAAAATGTAACGCGTTAGACAAGACAACTATATGATTACAGTCTAGATCCTTACAAAATTAACCTACGAATATGTAATATAGAGATATAAATAGATAAAAATATGATGTAAGTTCAGATCATTTTTATATAATCGACACGTTCATCTTATCAATATTGAAGCCTTATAAAAATTTCCACCAGCAATTATTACGTAAATTCGATAGTGATATATTATATATTACGATAAACACGTTTAAAATATATATAATATCAAAATTATCTCTTTAAATACGAATTCATTTTTTCATTTATCACATTTGTTAGTTGTTCTTTAGTTCAGTGAACTCACAAAATGGGGGGTCAAAAAATATTTTGGTCCTCCATAGGTATTGTATTGATCTCTACATGTTATGTCATTGCGTGTGATGAAAAAGGTTTATGTTTGGTACGATTTATTTTATATTTTTGATTTTATATCTAAGTTTCTCTTACAAATACATTCATGGTATTTACTAAAGGGCGGGTAACTAACACTCTCACTCTTGGTAGACAATCTATCTGATTGCAAAAAATACAAACAAACTGAAGTGTTTTGTTCATTCCTTTTGAACAAGATAAACAGATTTTGAGACAAATTAATGAAACAACTTAATTTCTTTATATTAATAATTAAATACATTTTATTATCTACTTTTCAGTTGGAAGCTCTGAAGGAAATTAAAGAATGCAAAAAAGCAGTGTTAGCTTCGTGAGTATCTCAAAAAAATACATTTTTATTGTTAACTTTGCTAAGTAACTAATGGAATTTTATTTTTCAGGTTATTAAAACCTCTTCTCGCCACTAAGTTGCTTGGTAAGTATTAAAATTTCTACTGTACTGTATGTAATATCATCTGTATGTAGCTACATACAAATGTAATCAAATACTATGAAATAGTACCTAACGGTTGGATTTTCCAAAATGAGATGTTGGTTTATTTCTTGATTTAGAATTTTGTTTTTAGCCAATAGTATGAACTAAGCCAAAATGTGTCTTCATTCAACGCTATTTACATTTGTTTATTTTAAAAATTTTTTAGATAAGGAAAAGAAGAAACCATGTGGAAAATGCGAAGAGTTGCTGTTGCCACCGCCACCACCTCCAACCATCATGCTGATGCCAGCCGGTCCACCACCTTGTGGAGCGCCTGCCCTGCCGCCAATACTGCTAGCGCCGGCCGCACCCCCAGCCCCACTGCTTCTTCCGGCACCTCCGGCAGCCCCGTACCTACTACCTGCACCGGCGCCTGCTCCTGTGTGTTTGCCAGCACCAGCTCAAACTCCAATTATATTACAAGCGCCACCACCATCGTGTGGAGCGCCTGCGCCGCCACCTTCAACATTACTGTTCTCATCACCTCCACCGGGATCTTTTATGTTACCAGCACCACCATCCCCTTTGATTTTACCAGCTCCACCAGCGTCTATGTTTCTGCAAGCGCCAGCCCCTGCGATGTATCCGGCACCAGCGCCAGCACCTTTCTCTTCGCCATCGTGTCTTCCTCCAGCCCTGCCCCCAGCCCTTCCCCCAGCTCCTTCTCCATTTATCATATCACTGGTACCTCCGCCACCCCCAGCTCCGCTATGTTCACAACCGGCACCACCTCCAGGTGTACCCATGACAGCATTCATGGTATCACCTCCAGTACCAATCAGCTTAGAGCCCAAACCTCTGGAACTGCCGCATCCTCCCTGCGCTTGTGGATATAAATATTATTAATGTTATTTTATGTTAGAAATATTTTATTTATTACAAATATACTACACATACTTGACTCAAACAAAAGACTTTTATTTAATGAGTAATAAGTATCAGTTGCTGCATGCAGGTAGTGATTTACAAGACAACCATACCTATGTAATTTAATAAGGGCACGCCCAAATTGTTACCCATGTATTTTGTATGCGCTAGGACTGACGAGCAGAAAACAAACATCGAATTTTATTATTGTAGCTGATACTTTTTTTTTCTTATGTACATTCAAATAATATAGGTAAATTATTGAATATACCTTGTTAGCAAGGTAGAGCATTAGACCTGCGATTTGGCTTTGTTTGTAGCCAGAGTTCTTGTAACTAGATTATTATATTACTTACAATTAATAGCAAATTAGATAAACAATAGCTCTTTCATGGGTAGTTAAAAAAAATAATCATAGAAATATAATACAATTTCTAAAATATGAAAAACTGATCATATAAAGTAAATCCATCAAATCTTTTGAGCTTTTTGTTTCAAAATCGTAGCCGAACACGACTGTACGCCAAACTATAATTTACTTAAACAGAACTTGACCTGTATTAACAAGTATCTGAACTTGGAGAGAACCATGTTTGCGCCAGCTATAGTAGAGTTTTTCAAACATAAAGTTGTTAGCAGTATTTTGATTCTATCATGTTGGCCAACTATAGGTGAATAATATAACTTATTCTGTGCACATGCTGAGTGTTTTACGTCTTACTAGATTTATTCAGCAAGAGTCATAAATGACAGCCTAAAATAGCTACCATGACATGTCACCTTGTTGCTTGCACCGTGATAAGTGTTTTGGGTTGGAGAAAATTAAATTTGATAAATAAATCTGCGTTTCAGAAACGAAGCGCTCCGTTTCAGACATAATAATATTTTTTCAATAGAATTTCTTTTGTCAGTCCGCGTTTTATTTGTACGGCTACATTACATATAAACAAACTATATTGAAATTTATAATTGACTGGCCTGTTGGTCTAGTGGTTATTGGCCCTGACTGCTGAGCCAGAGGTCGTGGGTTCGATGCCCATCCAGGACCAATCTTTGTGCGATGAACATAAAGGTTTGTTCTGTGTCTGGGTGCAATTTATCTATAACATGTATGTATTTACAAAAAGAAATGTATTTAAGCAGTATATCTGTTGCTTAGCACCCATAACACAAGCAAATATAATTGCTTAATTGGGACTAGATGGCGCTGTGTGAAATTGGTGAAATATTATTATTATACTATTATTATTATATTTTTTGTCTGATACGGCACGCGTCTGTAGTCCACCTTTGTTTTATGTATCAATGTTAAATCAACTTTTGGCTGGAAATTGGCGAAAATAAAAGTACTTTTTTTACCAATTATAATGATTACTTGATTGATTATTTCGATTTGAGATATTTTGTCAGAATTAGGAATTTTGAACATAATCGTCAAGTATTACACGAGAATTTCTATATCTATTAATTAAATAATAAGAAGACGACAGTTAATTGAGTAGCTCTTTTTATTGCAGATCAATTAAAGCTAACTCGTCAGATATCGCAGTTCGGGTTAAGTTCAACGTTCTCTTGCGATACATCGACACTGGACCGTATTGACCGTCTCCGACTTCAGGGTGTTCTTTACTTTAGCGATGAACACAATGATAAAATATTATTTGAAAAGGTTTTTATATATTCCTGTATCATATTCAATTCTAGATACGGTACGGATATAATACAAAATGTCTTTTTTTTCTTTTTCTTTTTCTGCCCATAAACGTCCCACTGCTGGGCACGGGTAGATACCCATGCCCAGCAGTGGGACGTTGGCATAAAGATTTTTTGGAGGAGTCCAAAAAATCTTTATTGCAATGGCAATGGCATTCCAAGAACAAGTCATCATAAGATTTTATTGGAAAATTTCCCTTCTATGTAATGTTCAGGTACATCGCTTGCACTTCATGACAAAATTCATGACAAAAGTAACGTGGCAATTTAGTTATTTTCAAATTTTATTATTAGTTATTCAATATCTAGCAATTGCATTCCAATAACATTATAAGGTTTTATTGTATAACTAGCTTATACCTGCGACTTCGTTCGCGTAGATTTCGATATTTACATAGACCTTTATAAGTACTTTCTCTCAGATACGTATAACTTGATTCTTAAAATCGATGTAACTTTTTTATTTATGAACCGATTCGAATAAAACAAACACTAAATGTTAAGTGGAGCTTATCACAATATATTAGTGAAAACCGCATTTAAATTTGTTCATCCGTTTTGCAGATTAGCGCGAATAAACGCACAGATAAACAGACAAAAATTCTAACAAACATTGTTTTGGGTTCTATAACGTCTATAAAGACCTCCAGTAACAGTTTATCTCATATATCTTCCATGTAGAGACATCGACCCGTTAGAATTTTATTATAATATATGTATAGATATAGATTTCCCTAACTATGCAATGTCCAGGTTCATCGATTGCACTTCATGACAAAGTACAAATGGCTTATAGTCGGCGGGCGACTACCTGAAGCATTAAAAACGATACGATACGACGCTGACGTAGCATTTTTAAAATATGAACCGTCTGACAACAAAACGATGGATAGTACAGGTAAGAAATTTACTCTGTACTAAGTAACATGATATTCTTGAAATACATATTGTTTTAGGAACTCATAACTCTCTAGCAAGTAAGTAATGGCCTTTTTAATTATATAAACACGACTGGCCTGTTGGTCTAGTGGTTAGTGACCCTGACTGCTAAGTCATCGTGGGTACGATCCCCACCCAGGACAAATCTTTGTGCGATGAGCATAAAGGTTTGTTCTGTGTCTTAGTGTAATTTATCTATAATATGTATGTATTTACAAAAAAAAAATGTATTTAAGTAGTATATCAGTTGTTACCCTTAACACAAGCAAATATAATTGCTTACTTTGGGACTAGATGGCGCTATGTGAATGTGGTAGAATATTATATTAAACCTATAGAATAGAATACGGTTTGCTCGTAAGACAATTTGAACATTATACAGGGTGTATACGACGGTACGACATTAAATGAAACCACGTGTAGCATGTGATGTTAGAAGGCTATACCAAAAAAAATAAACAGAAATTTGCAATAGTTTAGACGCAAATGTACTTTCTTTATGTCACAGTTGTTCACAGTTTTAAACAACCTGTAGGTATTTACGTTGATCGTATGTTGTCATTATGTCATTCATTTAACTATCTCTGACTCTTTCATATTATCTTATCTCTTACTCTGTTCCGCACTTTTGTCGTCGTCATGTAGAAAACGTCATGATAGAAAAATAATGTGTAGTTTTATATTCTTAAATTTTTCGACTTTAAATAATGTGTAGTTTTTTTTTCTTTTTTTTTTAATAATTTTTATTAGAATATGTTTATAAGGGTTAACACTGGCTGCCTTTTCATTTAATGTCGTATCGTCGTATACACCCTGTATAAAATGCATTTTTATATAACCTTCAACCCTAGATACAATGTGTTCGAAGTACACAATACAATGAAATTAAAAGACAAACAATATGCTTACGTTACAGTAAAATAAAATATGGAACGTTTATTATCTTACCAAATCAAATAATGGCTTTTGTGATAATGATTTACCAATTTGTATACGAATTGACAAAGATCTGATGGTGGAAAAGTACCAGAATGCCATCCAAGCTCATCCGTCCTATAATGCAAACAGCAACCTTCGATTTCATCAACCCAGCAGCATTCTTGGATATGGATGATTACATTAGCATATTTACATAATAATGTCATTCGTTGAGGATCCCTTTATCCATTCTTTTAAAAACTACATTATTAACTAGAAGTCGCGCAGGGCTTCACTCCCATCGTTCTTTGATTGGCGACTGCTCAGTTCCTATTGGACCTTCCTCGATAAATGGGCTATCCAACACTAAAAGAATTTTTCAAATTGGACCAGTAGTTCCTGAGATCCTAGTGTTTAACCAAACAAACAAACTCTGGATGTTTATAATATTAGTGGTAGTTACACAAGAACTTCGATAAACCTCTCCCTAGAGATTCGTTGGTTATTTTCAGCAGTATCACTGATTTCTCGATCTCTGTCGTTGGTGCACTTTTACGATGCGTATGTTCACCCTCGAGATGGAGTCTCAGTTCATCCCTGGGCATATTGGAATACAACTACAGGCTTAGTGCTAACTCATGAGCGACAAAGAATCTTACGCAGGCTAGATTTGAAGAAATACCCATTGAGGATTGCTACTCCTGTAAGTAATATTACAAATAGCGTAAGTTTCCATTTACAAATCTTCAAAAAGATTTGGTAAACGGGACGTATTTTATATTTGGAATCTCTAATTCCTAGAAATTAACAGATTTCACTAAAATTTGCCCAAGAGGTCAGTATGATAACTGAATAAAAAAAAAAAATAATCGACTTAATATTTAGTACTCTTATTAAATCGTCTTTTTAATTTTTTATAACATATTTGCTCGTAAAGGGTCTCTTATTTCATCAATTTCAGTGTTGTAATGTATCTCATTACGCACTAGTGCGGTAATGTAAAGTAAATTGCACGGCTTCTCATGCTCACATACTAATAATCAAGGGGCTCCGTACGTAACGAACGGTGCCTACTTTTTTAAATCTTAGCAAAGAGTTTTTATGTCAGAAAAGTGGTCAACTTTTTATGAATAAAATTAATTTTGGGAGATAAAATAAGATATAATTATATAAAATAAACAGCTAACTTTAATTTTATTAATTTAGACCATAAATTACAACCATATCTGTACTAAAACACAAAAATATTAATTTACTTTATTAGTAATACTGGCTGTTTTTGTGTTTTTACCTTAAAAAAAAAGCGGTGATGCGCGCGCATCGATAATTTGTGACAAGTAAAAATTATTCCGCGCGCTATTTCATTTCGCTGTATTTGTTTTTTTCTAAGAAAGTCCGAATTTTATTTATTTCCTCGCAAATATGTTATAAAACGTCGTATGGCACACGTGCGGTTTGATAATTACAGCCTCTGCTTTCTTGTAGCCCTCGCCTGCGGCTCGGGCTAGCAATATCGCCTCGGCTGTAATTATCAACTTACCGCACTTGTATCATAATGTACTATTATACCATTCTGTAATTTTTTTAGATTATACTCTAATATTGCTGTACATATTTTAGGTAGGACATTACTCAAGCGAGAAGTATGATGGAACATTTGTAAACTGGCTGGATGACGAGTCTATCTCTGATCAAGACCCCGGCATTCGCAGCGGATACCAGACCTCTATGCTACTTGTTGAAGCGGTTAAAGGACAGTTAGTTTATTCATTTATTTAGAATTAGAAGACCGACGTCATATTATTATTAAGTTAAAAAAAATATTTAAAAAAAAAAATCTAATTATTATATTTTTCTTGTAATTATTTCTTCAGTTCAAATTTACATGATATATTCAAATATACATATATTTTTTTCATTTGTCAAAGACTTGAAACGGGTTAATAAAAAATAATTTAAAAAAGTTATTAATAAAAAAATATATTATACCTAATTATTATCATAAAATCCTGATAAGAAAGTGTGAAGTTCTAAGCCATCTGGACTTGTATGATTTTTTATTTGGCATTAGCTGAACATGAGCAGCCAGTAATAAACATAAAATAGCTTTTGTTTCGGACACATAATAATCCATAAAAAATATTGAAAAAATAAAGGGAAATTAAATTAAAAATAAAATTCTTCCACATCGCTCCCGCTGTCTGCTGAAAAGTGTCCAGCAGTGGCAGCATTAACTTTAATTTAGTGTATAGTTTACGTAGTAACTATTATCTAATCCGTGGTAGTTTTAATATAATTTTCAGTACTTTGTATGACTGTCTGTAGCATAGGTTTTACTACCTAATACAGGCTCTTAATCCAATATTTTGTATACCTATATTATATACTTACTTGAATACATTTTACTTTACTTTACTTTATACATGTCTGAAGGTTACACAACTTTTTTCACTGGGGAACAATCATCATTCCATCAATTTATCATACATATTAAATATAATATCTTCACAAGCATCGACAGTCATTGAATAAAATGTTTTATATGAGTCATGTGAAACACAATGTTAAGCAACATAGTAAACTAAACAAAGTTCACATATCATTGATCATTGTGTACATGTTGTTATTGTATTATAATGAAAAAAATCAAACAATGTGAAGTGTGTCAATCATTCATTTCCGTGAGGAACCATTAACAAATAAGACAATTTTTTTTTTTGTGTGAAACGACTAACTTTAAGAATCTGGACTGAAAGATAGATCCAAGCAATCGTCCATATATCTAATGGGATAAATGGAGCATATAAAGGAACCTGAAAGATGGATCTCTTCAAGGCCCAAGATCTACGACAGTTATAAACCACCGAAATGTTTTAGAATGCTTACCTTAAACCACTAAGACCTGCTATTATGGTTTTTTTTTGTTCAGCGCCATAGTTATTATGTACACAGTTCGTGTGTGCACAACATGAACCCGGTGATTTATAATAATAATAATTCTTGGCGTGTACGAGAACGCAGCAGTACTAACCACAGGCAGCCCAGACGTAAAATCCTTTCATGAGTCATATTTAGTAACAGTAAACGTAGCATTTCGCTTGTCCGTGTAAAGACGGATTAAGAATACATAATGTCACTTCCTCATCTCAACCCGTGGGTGTTGTAAAACTCGACAAAGGGAGTCAGACAAGAGAACTGTGAGAAAAGGAAAATTCGAAACAAACTCTAAACCAACCCGTCTGTCCAGCGTGGTATAGTAGGCTAAATTCTATCCACAATCTTTGGAGGGGACCCGTACCCAGCAGTGAGATGTTTATGGGTTGAAATGATGAAGCGTAGCAGTAATTGGACTAATTATCAATCTTGTACATTAACGTTTCAGAGATGTATTAATAGCTAATCAACTTTGGGCTGCGAATATAAGTAACAATAGCATGTTTGTGATGCTGACGACTAGTACAGCGGATCTCTCCGGTGGGATATTGAGGATCTTGTGGGACAGAATCTATGTGCTCGACTATGTCGTCGCCATCTGGCCGTTTAGGTACGTGGACAAGTCTTTTTCTCAATAACTAAAGCAATAAAAATAATATTTTGTAAAATATTCAGACTTAAATCCTTAATTGATCGTACGGCGAATTTTTTATCAAATAAAATAAATGCTAAGTATTCTTAAAGTGACAAACGACAATAATTGATAAGGGATAAGATTTAAGATTTTAATGGATAAAGGACCGGGGCGGCGTGCAAAACACGCGGTCCGAGTTCTGTTAACGGTGAAGGAAAATATCGTGGGGAAACCCACCGACCCGCACTAGGCCAGCGTGAGTGTATTATGACCTAAAGGCCTCTCAGCTCTCTAATTAGAGGAAAGGAGGCCCGAGCCCAACAGTGGGACATAATTGCTGATGAAAATGATTCTTGAAAAGAGTCCTGTTTTGGTTTTTATATTTTATATATATATCAGGCTGATCAAATCGGGTTAAAGGTTATAAATGTAAAAAACAGGCATGCATTGATAATTATGATCTTGTGTTATTAACTATAGGGTAGGCTTTACCTACTTAGCAGAGCGAGAGAGTAGCACAAACATGTACTTGGAGCCTTTTTCGCCAGCCGTGTGGTGGGCCACACTTGTGACGATGGGAGTACTGGCCTTCGTGCAACGTATCACGTCAAAGAGTCGTAAGGAGCAAGACGGGGCACTGTATACTGTGCTTACTACCTATTTGCAACAAGGTAATTTATAACATTTTGTAATTGCGAGTAGTAAACACTACATATGGATATCGACGCTGCCAGTCTTCCTTCCATTCAAAAGGCTACCTACTTTATAAAATCACTGTCTCTGCAGCTGAGAAGTTACAATAGAACAGCGTTCCGCACCTATAATGAACTGTTATCCAGTTAAGGCTTGTGATATCGCCTTGAGTACTCATCCAGTACTAAGTGGTCACGTGAGCGCGGCGATGCAAATCGATGGACGTGTTTATCATACTTATTCAAAATCTAACAAAACCAGATACTATATTTATGTTTTCTTGAGAGGTCGATGTTTTTTTTGTATCATCGATAAAATTGAAGCCACGATTGGATCGCCTGAACAATTTAGTGCTGATTTGATGATTTTTTTACATATTAAATAGAATTAATATACAATTTCTGACAAAACCAATTTTTAAAACACATCATGTAGATTAATAATGTATTTTTTTCCCGTAATTTATCTATAAATGCCTTTATAATATTGAATTGAGTGCACTTTTTCATCATTTTTTGAGAGAGGGGCCTTAAGAATTTCAACATTTTCAGACGCAAGTGCAGTGCCCGACGGTATATCGGGGCGCTGGGCATTCATCGTATTATCTGTGAGTGCCATGTTAGTACACGCTTACTACACATCAGCCATCGTGTCGGCTCTCATGAGTACTGGTAGAGGAGGACCTGACTCACTAAAGGCATTAGCAGACTCTAAGTATGGTATAGCGAGCGAAGATTATGATTATATGCGCTATTTATTCTTCGATGTAAGTTCTTACAGAATTAGAATACTTTTCGTTCCAGATCACTTTATTATACGCATTAGCGCACTGTAAATCCACATTGGCACTGCTGGTCGGACTCGAACTCGGACCGCGTGTTTAGCACGCCGCGCCGGTCACTTATCCATTCAGCCACCATGAGAGGTGGGAGCAGAAATTAAATATACCGATTCATTCAAGTTAATTTTACTAAGAAATTATAATAGCTAATCTGGCCTTTTGGCGTAGTGGTTAGTGACACTGACTGTTAAGCCGGAGGTCGTGGGTTCGATTCTCACCGAGGACAAATCTTTGTGTGATGAGCATGATTGATTGTTCTGTCTCTGGGTGTAATTTATCTATAATTTGTATGTATTTACAAAAAAAAATATTTAAGTACCTAGTATATCAGTTGGTTAGTACCCATAACACAAGCAAATATAAATTACTTAATTTGGGACTAGATGGCGCTGTGTGAATGTGTGAAAATATTATTATTGTTAAATATTTAAAAGTTAGGTTAAATTCTGGAAAATAAAGAATTTTAATTTCAATAAAACTACCAATACTAATAGGTGGAAACAACATGGGACGAACTGGAATATCTGAAAAAGAAAAAGAAGACATCGAAATTCTACCAAGAATTAGAGAAAGGCGTGGAACTGATTGAACAAGGCAGCACCGCCTTCCATAGCGAGTACAACCAGATCTATCCACATTTCAAGACGTTTAGTGATGACCAAATTTGCAAGCTGCAACATGTTGATACTATTCCTGAGGTAATTAGTAAGTCAATGTAATCATAATGAATGGTCGACTTACTACTAAGAGATAAATAGTCGAAACGGTTAGTTTCAGCACATATCTTTTGTGTGAGATGAATAAATTATATATTCTTCCAAATGTATATAAAATAATAATATAAATTTAAATTTACTAGGAATACCCCCATACTAAATCTTAAAATCTTTTTGTATCAAGATATTATTATACAAATCTATCTAGACGCAAGAGGTCAATAATCTAAAATTTTTTCACTTAGGGTCGGCACGGTCGCTTGTAGGTTTCCAAATTAGCATTACATTGTAATGCTAATTTGGAAATTTTCAATTTACTTGAATGTTAGTCATGATGAAATTTAAGTTCATTGCCATCCAACGTGGCAATGTTGCCAGCCTGCTGGGCACTTTTCCGGTAGACAGCGGCAGTGATGCGGAAGTATTTTATGATGCCTTCACCCTTTTTTTTGTTAGGTTTTAAATATTTTGTTTTTTAGTTTTAATAGTAACTGTATCTGTTATTAGAATTAAACAATTGGGTATAATTTGTTTCAAATTGTCTTTTCAACACCATCTTATATAACTGTCGTGTAATTTTTATTGGTAGATACTGTACTGTAAGCGTTAGTTTACTGCCTACAATCTGTTGGTGATGGTGAGATGTTTTCGTTTTATTCACTATTTCTTTCACCCAGTGTATATAATATGTTTCCTCCTCAGACTTTGACTTGGATAACGTCATCTAAAGATGGTCAGTGGTCTGCTATGCTTCGTGTGGCTGGAGCCTGGATACTAGAAAACGGTCTTGGCAAACGTCTGGTAGCTCGGTTAAGGATTCCACAGCCACCCTGCAGAGCAGCGCTACTTGCCGAAAGAGTTAAGCTAGGAGATGTAGCACCTCTGATACTGCTGACAATCTTTGGAGCTATTCTTTCTTTGATTATATTGGGATTGGAAATTATATTTGCTAAAGCTCAAAGGAATGGGCGTAGAATAATTGGGAGTGATACGAAACCTACTTTAGACAATGAAGAAGATAATTTATCCGGAGTTGTCGAATATTACATTAATTAGTTGATGTAACTAACCATCCTAGTTTTTGTTCAATAAATTTACACATTCGAGCACATTAAAAATTTAAAGTTATAATAATATATTATTAAATAAATGCACAACTACACTTATTGAAAAACCAATGTAGAAAGAAAATATTTATTTTATATCTAGTAAATAAAGTGTTAGTAGATCAGAAGTCCTTCTTGCTTTATTTTCTTTTTATTTTTGTTTATGTCAAAGATCTGGAAGAGGCCTGTACCCAGGGGATTGATCTTGTAAAGATGTTATTATATATAAGAGTTTTTTCATACGACTAAATTAGCAAACAAACCCTATACTAACCCGTCTAGCCAGCGTGGTATAGTAGTCTAAATTCCTTCCATATTCTTTGGAGGAGACTTGAGCCCAACAGTGGGAAGTTTATGGGTTGAACTGATGATGATAATTATGAAATTAGCATCTTTGTGTTTCGCTCGCTGTAGCGAAAATTAGGTAAGCAGTGCAGACGTCATTGGCCTGATATGATGATGATGAACTTAACAGCAAGCCTACAACCAGCCTGGTGGTAAATGTTTACCTTGACACATGTGAGCTTGCAAGATCACTTATATCGCTTGATTTGACAGGCAACACCTCCTGTTAATTGTAGTCTTTTGTAGATCAGCACTCCATCTACTAAGCTGACCCGTGGTCTCTAGAACTCGAGCACTTCGTCTATCCTATCGTTTGTCCATTCTTCGGGAGACTTAGCTACCTAATCGTGACTTCAACTAGCTAATCATATTTCCCTCTCAGGGCTATGTTGATTAATTGCTTGGATACGATTATTGATATTATGAAGCAATTATCGACATATTAATATTTGTGCATGACATCAAAAAGAAATAGGCATAACATGAACATTATATCATGAATGGTGTGATTTTAAAAGCCATACCTACTAACTTAGCCACAAAAGTAAATCGTACGGTTCAAGTAGCGGTCAATGCACTAGAACTTAGAACTGTCTTTTGTGTAAATCTAGTAGGTATTATAGGTGTGAAGGTATGGTCAACAAGGTCTACGAACTATTAAAGAACACTGGAATTTTATTTGGATACATAGTACAAGTCGATGACTGATTCTTATCAAAATTTTATTGTAAATGTTAAATGTTATTTGCAATTTTGATTATTATATTTATATTATTATATTTATTTAGATAGGTATCGCATACCTTATTAATACGCAAGTTGGAAAGCAACTATTTGTTTATCTTAGCTAAGTGTTAGATGATAATCCAAAATAGGTTTCTGATTAGGTATCGACCTAATCACATGTAGTAATAAAACACTTTAATTTTAGTTTTTGTAAAAAGAAATAACAGCATTTTAAAGCAAAATAACGAAGTCGCGGGCACAGCTATTATTCGGTAATAATAAAAAATAAATATCAGAAACCTATTTTGGATTATCATCTAACACTTAGCTAAGATAAACAAATAGTTGCTTTCCAACTTGCGTATTAATAAGGTATGCGATACCTATCTAAATAAATATAATAATATAAATATAATAATCAAAATTGTAAATAACATTTAACATTTACAATAAAATTTTGATAAGAATCAGTTTATAGGATAATACGCGTGCATTAATCGACATCTTGTCAATTCTATAGCCACTGAATAAATATACAACCCGCGCAGCACTGCTGCTTGATCGGAATCACTGCGGAAAACAGCACTGCTGCGCACCGCCAGCACCACCTGCTGCCGAGATCGGAAGAATACCTTGATAGTTTACGAAATAATCTAATTGAAAGGCCCGCTCCGATGCTCGTATTTATTTCGCTGTAATGTATTTCAAACCCTATAGTTACCAACCCGTCTGGCCAGCGTGTTATTGTAGGCTAATTTTCCTTCACATTCTTTGCAGGAGACCCGTGCCCAGCAGTGGGACGTTTATGGGTCATTATTTTATTATATAATTTTATGATGATGAATGTATTTCAAGATTTCTTTCATTCTTCAAGAATTTCTAGGCAAAAGCTAGTAGATTACAATTCTTAGCTATAACTAATTTAAAAATAAAAGTTTAGAATTTTAATCTATTCTCTAACAAATAATACATGATTGTATTTGTTAGGTATACCTAAATTGATTTAAAATTCCGAACTAATAAATAAAATTAATTGGATCCAAAGTCAAGTCAGTTGTTAATAATAGAATAATTAAATATTTATATTATTATGTTAACGCCTTATCTAGTAGGCATACAAAAAGTTATTTTCTCTTAAAATCAGATATTTTAGGCTTATAAAACCATTGGATGGTGCTTATCTTATTTGATAATTAGCGCGGCAAAAATCAAAATGTACAAATGAAATGGAATCTTTAAATTATTCTAATAAAATAATATAACATCATCCAATCCGTGTAGTGACGAATTAAGAATACATAATGTCACTACCCCATATCTCTCATCTCTCCGTGGGTGTCGTAAAAGGCGACTAAGGGATTAACCATAACTATGCAGACAAGAGCACTGCAAGAAAAGGAAAATTCGAAACAAACACTATACCTGGCCCGCGCGGTATAGTAGGCTAAATTCCTTCCACATTATTTGGAGGAGACCCTTGCTCAGCAGTGGGACGTTTATGGGTCGAAATTATGAATATAACATCAATAAAATCTACATTGTTTTATTTCCAACAATTCTATCTAATTCTTTATCCTCACGCGCGTAAGACACCACTTATCAAAGCCTACCTTATCTTACAGATTCCTTGGCATCACGTCTGCAATCTGATTACGAACCTAAAGCATTTATATATCATAGTCTACCTCCAAATGAAGTAACATTGTGTAAGTCGGCAAATGTGTATACTGTAGAAACTTTCTTTGTATTTCTTTAACAACAGTGTGATAAAATAGCAAAAATGTTAAAGTTAATAATAAAATTAAGTGCGTTATCAATTGGATTCAGTTATGCAACGTCAAACTGTCAGAGTTCGCAGGTAAATAAAAAATGTTTATTCATCTCCACAAATTACATATTCCCGTGATATATTGACAAAAAAGTTTGACATAGTTTGTAATTTGTGGGAGATCTGGAGTCTAAACTAAGCCGAAGCCTGTATTTTAGAACTCCAGGCCTCCCATCACAATATTATGCATAGGTTGTCAACGGATGGTGTGTGTGTGCGTGCGTGTGTTGTGTGTGTGTGTGCGTGTGTTGTGTGTGTGTGTGTGTGTGTGTGTGTGCGTACGTCTGTTGTGTGTGTGTGTGTGTGTGTGCGTGCGTGTGTTGTGTGTGTGTGTGTGTGTGTGATAATTTTGCATGTATAGAATCTTTAGATATATTGTTTATTTGGTTGAACGGTCTAATCTCAGTAACTACCGAACCGAATTAAATAATTATTTTATTCCCGGTTTCTCTGAGCCCTCAGATTAAAGTATAACCTGACTGAATCAAAGAACTTATATAAGTTCCTTGGACTGAATATAAAAGTAAAAAACAATAGAACTAGTTTACACATACAACTGTCATTTTTAATTTGTAAAAGTTATATTTTCTCCTATCAATAATCGCCATTTGACGGCTCAGAAACCAAGCATGATAATGCTATCATGCTAGCCTTATCGACGACCAAAAAATGATCCATGGAAGCGAAGCCAAATGTCACTATTTCTGGTGGAGCATCGGAAGTAAAAGAGTAGCATCATATTGTTGCATCAAATTGTTTTTATATAGTATGATAATAATTATACTGTTGTATAGTACTTATAGTAGGGCTATAGAGCTGCTTTGATGGAGAAAGGTCTCAAATAATGGCGCTGGCACACTCAAATTTCCATAAAATTGGATTCAACTTATTTTAAAATTGTCCCTGGTCGGTGACATTCCATTCTCGAACGTCTCCGTGTACGATCCCGGTGATTAATTCAAGTTGGAAGCCTTCTGGGCGACAAGATTAATTCCAAAACCAAGGTCTGCCCCATGCCCAAACTAATCTTAAATTTAATAATAATTTTATATTAATAGGAAATATTTGTATTTTTGTATATAACGATAAAACTTAAAAGTCCTGCATCGATTTCAAAAATTCTTTTGCAGTAAGAAAGCTACATTATCACTGAGTAACATAGGCAATATAACACTACGCTAAGGCCAATAGGAGCTGAGCAGTGGCCAAATAAAGATCGACGGGAGCGACTTCTATTAACATTATATATCTATACATCGTAACAATAACTTAGCACTTACATATAGAAGCACTGCCTTGCCTTGCCAACTTAACTAGGTTATTAGTAGAACGCTTCTTAAAAACAATAACATTAATTTTTATTTCAGATGGCGGCCCTTAACGAGAGGATGAATCAAATGATTAGTTCCCTATACTCACGTAAGTAAATCTGGTATTAACAATTCAGTCGCGCTTTCTCGATACCTACATTATTTCGAATTCAAATCGATAAATCGGAGTAATAATGAGGGTCAACCTCAGTCTCATTAACATGTCTACTTTTCTATCCTTTTGTACCGTAACTAGTATGTGCCCGTGGCTTTATCCGCATGGTATAACAAGAAAAAGTAGCCTGTTTCTTTCTTTAGGTCTTAGATTATCCCTATATGAAATTTCATGAAGATCAGTTTAGTAGTTTCGGGGATAACAAACTACATCCAAATTCAGACACTCACCAGCATTACCTCAATATTAGTATGGATGAAACAAACAAAATCACATATTAATATCAGTTTTGCTATTACAGCAAACGACACTGTTCAGCTGACAATGTAGTTCGTGTGGAATGCAATTAAATAATTGTTGTCTTGTATCTTTCATTGTAATTTACAAATTAGCTAAGGAAGTATGTCATGTGTAAAAATGAATAATTGAATTGAAATTCTTTATATCCAGAATAAACCTACACAAAATTGTACAAAATTCCATCAGTTTTTAAGGTTATTTTAGCAATATTTAGTACGCAGGTACGAACCTGAACTATGTAGTTAGGATATATTAATGAATATTAATGAACATAATAATATATATTAATGAACTCGACTGTACCATCCATCAATAATTAATAAAATATGCGACTATTACCACAATTAAAATAGCTACTGAAATAATTTGCTCTTGACAAACATCTATTCCCAATCCATTATACGAGTATTAAGCTAGAAAGAAAGAAAAAACATTTATTCACGGCAATCAATGTGACATTAGTAGGCAGTAGGCACCAAGGAACCAATTACATAATAATGGAAAATAGAAGAAAAAAAAGAAAAAGGTGTAACTAAATTGTACCTACTGAATGTACTGCGGGAATTTGGACTCTGCTCAGCATAATGCTGCGGCGCCAGCAACTAACTGCTGGACACTCAACAGCGCTGATTTTCAGCTGAGCCCCAAGTGTCCTTGGGGCTCTGGGATGACGAGTCAACGACCCGCGTGTCGTGTGTGTGTATTAACAATTAATTTGTATTTATGTATAGATTAAATTATTAATCTATACATAAATTTTACATAAATACAAATTAATTAATGTTACTACGTAGTTTGTACTTACCTATAGTCATAGACCATGTGACCTATCATGATCATGCATTATTAACAAGATGTACCTATGTATGTACGAGTATGTATACGTACCTATGTCATTATCGTGCCCTCCCACTAATTCTATGCAAGTTATTTATTCATATTATTGAAATTACTTCGTTAATTAAGTAATAGAAATATTTTAAAACAAAACTTTTGACTAGGGCTATAAAAAGTTGATTTAGTCTAGTCTAACTGGATGTAATTTGCAAGTTTGGCAGACAAAAGGTTTAATTATTAAATTATTGTACTGAATATATTAATTCTTCTCCTTTTATACATATAAATTTTGATTTCACAGCGTACCTGTCGTCATCACAACAATCATCTTCGAACTCATCACCAACCACTACAGCATCATCTTCGACTGAATACCCTTCAAGTACTGCATCATACGAAACCGCATACGCCTATCCATATTCGATGCCGCAAGTGATATATGTGTCACAAACGCCGCCTTCATCATCAAGTCCACCTACTCTAACAGTAACTAAGACTACAGCACCTAATCCGTACTATTCTTATGAGACTGTACCACCGGCACCAGTGCCGGAAGCGTCGCCTTATCCTTACCCAACCAGCCACCCACCTCCAGCTCCTCATGCTTGGTCCTATAGCTATGAGTATCCTTATCCACATTACGCACCCCCAACGCCTCCAGCCTATCCTCCAACTTATCCTCCACCTTCATCTTATCCAGCCCCACCTTACCCACTTCCTAGCCACCCTGGATATCCTCAACCATATCCACATAGTCACAAAGATTATTACTATCCTGAATACCCTACTCCCGTGTGTAGACCATACCCGTCTCCGTCACCTCCTAGCTACCCACCACCACCACCACCAAGTTCATATCCCCCTCCATATAGTCCTCCAGTTTATCCACCTCCTTATCCACAACGACTCGAAATGCCACAGTATAGTTAATCAATATTAATAATCTTATTTTCTTTGTTGTTTTCCTTAACATTGGTCATAGGTTTCGTAATATTTAATTACCATTAAATTATTTTGTGAATACGTTTGTGTCATTTAAGTGTACCTGCTCCCATGCCATCCTTTCGCTGGTTAACTATACTATAATTATATTATTATAGTAATAATATAATTACAGTATAGTCTATGATCATTATTAATACATATTATTATATATAGTATTATGCTTTGGAGTGTTGAGCTTAGATTTTTGACGCCAATTTTATTAGTCTCCAATTTCATTGGTAATATTATACTGTCATCACAGCTTTTTTTCAGCTTGCCATGATTCTCCTCGCTATATAATTAAGTAAATATGACCGATTATATAATTTCACGTTCACGACATATAACAAGTATGCAAATTGTATACAAATTCGCGAAAAGTAATGTTAACTACACTAAGAATCACTTACACTATCTTCAGTTTCCGATCCCGAGAAGTCTATTCTTCCTGGAACCTGCAGATTCATTTTTTGTAATAAAATTCTTATCCTTGATAGAATATAATTATGTACATAAATATAGTTCACGCCTCTTTCCCAACAGAGGTGTAGGCAGAGCCCATTTCCTTCCACCTTAAATATCTTTAGCTTCTTCAACATTCGTCAACCTTTTCATAAATTCTCATTGGTCTAAGGTACTCCTGATTTGTCCTTCTTTAGATTCTTTAGAACGTATCCGATTTGGTCATAGATCGTTCTTCTATGTCTTCTCTTAACAACGTTACCCTTCACATTCGTATTACATATTTGTTATCCCTTGACGTTTAGTGATTTAAGGAGATATCCGTCCTTAATATCATTGGTATTTTATAATATTTGTCTTACCCTTGATAAAGAGTATCGTAATCAACTAATAAAGTTATAATAAAATTCAAGAAAAGAAAAAAATAAGTAGAAGTTACAAAATTTTCATTTGTATTATCATCGCTTCCAATTCAAATAATGACTAAAAGGAAGTTAAATTCAAAACAAAAATTTGCGTAGCACTTTCATAATACTGTCATTAACAAAATGTGTAAAAACCATGTACTTCTACTCTTACCAAACATCAGAAACATGTCCTATCTTGTTTTTATAGTTCTTCAATAATTAGAATAATTTCGTAATTAAATGATAGTCTTTCATATAAATGTATGTACGACAGGTGTATAGACACTAATTCACCATGGCTTTTTTGTACCTCATCATCGCTCTGGTTATCCAGGTAATTATATACACAATATTTTTTTCATCGACGTGATGCATAATCTCATATTTACTTATCTAAAATTTCATATTTTTTGCAACTAATTTCTATAGAATTGAGTACGATAATCGCAAATAAAACCATTAATTTCATTTTAGGGCACAATAACAAATGCCAATTCAAACGATACTGAGGTATTATCTGACAGTGAACAAATCCCGACTGCTCCGGAACTTGATGATGAGGTGGTCAAAGATTTTAAAAACGCAGGCAAAGACTGGATTGATTTCTTCCTTTTGCCCGATGCTCCTATATTTCCTTCATCCTCAGTAGCTATGATGACTGAAGCGACCAACTCAGAAAAATCTATTGAAGAGCAATTGGAAGACATCAAGGATATCGCACAAAAAATTACTCTGGCTATACAAAGTGAAATGGCTAATCTCTTGGCTTACGCAATGACCACCTACGATACGGATAAAGAAGAAGAAAATGTAGACAACCATCTGCGCAAGAGACGATCAACTGAAACTCCCATGGCTAGCACTCAATTAATAAATAGATTGCTCAAGCATATTAAATCCAACAACGAGTACCAGAACATTGCAATCGATAAAATGATGACTGCTCAAGAAATTGCTGACAAATACGGTATTGAGTTCAGCCCTGATACAGAAATTATATCAGATCTTGCTATTGCTGCCAATCAACAAGCTCAAGAAATGGCATCTCTGCTGCAAGATACTCTTGAAATGAAAAACCTTACCAAGGGGGTGGCACCAGTAAACGAAGAACATGAAGTTTCTTACATTTATTCTCAAGATCCAGAACAAAAACAATACTCTTATGCCCAACCGGCAGTTAACCACCATCATCACGCTGACTCCTATCCAAGTTACAATTACTATTATAACTATCCCTACGAAACTCAAATACCAGCGCCAGTACCAAGTTATTACAGTCCTCCCGTCAGCAAGCGGCCAAACTTCTACGATGCAGTGTCTTACTCTCCTGATTACTATCCTTACTGTTCCATGGAACCTGTGACTACGACCACTACTATTGTCTTGCCTTACGAAGAACCAGTTGAGCTCGAGCCAGAACTAGTTGGTGAAGAATTCGAAGAGACTGTCTCATCAAAAATGTATGTAGATCGCGGAGACGAGCCCGGATCAGCGACAGTGAACCATGTCATGACTTACACTGTAGCAGAAAAATCACATTTCAGAACCCCAGAAATTGAACGACTACCTCAACAAATGCAGTACTGTTTCTTTCTAATGTAATCTATAAGATCTTAAAATACTTTGTAAATAAAAAGACTATCGTACAAGTTTGTATGTAATTACAATAATAAAAATATGAAATTTTATTTAAAAAAGAGTAAAGAGTAATCCAGTGGATATTTTAATACATTTCTCTTAAAATCTCTCCCTTTATGTCAAACTCTGCGATTCTCTCTTGTATCAATGATATTATCGTGTTTAATCAATGATAATTAGAAAGAGGATCTAATTTCTGAACTAAGAACTGCTTTCAGTTGTCCATATTTCATGGAGTCAATCCTTATATTATATACATAACATATTGTATATTTATACTCACCCAGAATAGCTGACAAAACATCAGGAAAAGAAAATAAACGAATACGTTTATAGATTTGCGTCAATTTTAATAGATTTCAATAAATATCCAAACATATTTACTAAATCTTAAACTATCTTAACATCACTAAACTTCTTTAGTTACACTTTGGCACATGACAATGGCTGATGCATTCACATCCTTTCATTTTCTACTAAATGTAGGAATGAGCACCTTTTGGTAAATTAACAAAAACATTACATTTATTAATAATAAATACACGATATTTGGTAACAATAAACTTTTTCGTCAATTACTTTTATTTATGCCTCTTTTAGTACAATAATAATTATTAAACTTGAAATTTTTTATTAAAAAACATCTTTATATTGAACAACTTGTAATTATTAATGGAATTGCAAAGCTATAAAAAAGTTATATTTAAACATACTTGCCAAGTAATTGTAATATATTATTATTTACTATTTATATTTTTTTTAAAACGGGCTTTTTATATAGAACGTAGGTACGTCAAAACTTAGCTTAATATTATTCCTACGAAGGCACTTCATTAAATTAGGTATACTGTTTATGCACCAATACTACACATAAAAATATACAAAGTGTTAGTAAATAATACTTATTACATTTTTCTTAAATAAGTAAATTAGATTTAACTTTGGTTAATATTGTACAAGGTAATATTTGCCTCTTTGGCTATAATTTTATTTGAATTCTAAAATATATCATCGCGTTTAACAACTTCAATCAAATCTTTCCTTTATTCCATCTCACCATCTAACATGGCTCGTAATATTTATACTATTAGTACTACGGTCCAAATTAGTGTTGTTATAAGGCTCGAGCCCTGAGCCTTGAAGGCTCAGTCGCCGAGCCTTCAAGGCTTCAAGGCTCACTCAAGGCTCAAGCCCTTTTAGAAGGCTCGCGAGCCTTATAGCCGAAGCTCGAGTCGAGGCTCAAGCCTCCGAGCCTTGAAGGCTCGGACTGAGCCTTGAAGGCTCGGTGACTGAGCCTTGAAGCGTTACCTGGCCAATACAGCTCCTATTGGTTATAGCGTGATGTTATGTAACATATAAAGTACCTATATAGGTACTATATTAGAAGGGTCGCGGGTCTTATATCGAAAGTTTGAGTCGAGTAAAGTACTAACTGGCCAATACAGCTCCTATTGGTTATAGCGTGATGTTATGTAGCCCATAAAGTACCTACATAGGTACAATATTAGAAGGGTCGCGAGTCTTATATCGAAAGTTTGAGTCGAGTAAAGTACTACCTGTCCAATACAGCTCCTATTGGTCATAGCGTGATGTTATGTAACCTATAAAGTACCTATATAGGTACTATATTAGAAGGGTCGCGGGTCTTATATCGAAAGTTTGAGTCGAGTAAAGTACTAACTGGCCAATACAGCTCCTATTGGTTATAGCGTGATGTTATGTAGCCCATAAAGTACCTACATAGGTACAATATTAGAAGGGTCGCGAGTCTTATATCGAAAGTTTGAGTCGAGTAAAGTACTACCTGTCCAATACAGCTCCTATTGGTCATAGCGTGATGTTATGTAACCTATAAAGTACCTATATAGGTACTATATTAGAAGGATCGCAGGTCTTATATAGAAAGTTTAACTCGAGTAAAGTACTACCTGGCCAATACAGCTCCTATTGGTTATAGCGTGATGTTATGTAACCTATAAAGTACCTATAGAGGTACTATATTAGAAGGGTTGCGGGTCTTATATCGAAAGTTTGGGTCGAGTAAAGTACTACCTGGCCAATACAGCTCCTATTAGTTATAGCGTGATGTTATGTAACGTATAAAGTACCTACCTACATAGGTACTATATTAGTAAGGTCGCGAGTCTTATATCGAAAGTTTGAGTCGAGTAAAGTACTACTTGGCCAATAAAGCTCCCATTAGTTATAGCGTGATGTTATGTAACCTATAAAGTACCTACCTACATAGGTACTATGTAAGTAAGGTCACGAGTCTTATATCGAAAGTTTGAGTCGAGTAAAGTACTACCTGGCCAATACAGCTCCTATTGGTTATAGCGTGATGTTATGTAGCCTATAACTTGAAATACAAAAATGTAAGATAGAAAAGAAGCAAATGTATGTAGGTACTTTACTGAATACCTACGCTCGCTCGGCTCTCTTCGTGGTCAAAATTTATAAATGTGGCCGCCATCTTGAAATTTGTTGTTTTTGGGCTGATTGACTTCAAAATCGATATCTGACAATCCCTTTGACTGTTTGACAAAGTGCTTTAGTCAGAATTTGCGAAAATGGCCGCCATTTTGAACTTTGTAGTTTTTGGGCTGATTGACTTCAAAATCGATATTTGACGATCTCTTTGACGGTTTGACATAGTGCTGATGTCAAAATTTTCAAAAGTGGCCGCCATCTTGAACTTTGTAGTTTTTGGGCTGATTGACTTCAAAATCGATATCTGACGATCCCTTTGACTGTTTGACATAGTGCTGATGTCAAAATTTGCAAAAGTGGCCGCCATCTTGAACTTTGTTGTTTTTGGGCTGATTGACTCCAAAATCGATATCTTAGGATCCCTTTGACTGTTTGACATAGTGCTGATGTCAAAATTGGCAAAAGTGGCCGCCATCTTGAACTTTGTTGTTTTTGGGCTGATTGACTTCAAAATCGATATCTGACAATCCCTTTGACTGTTTGACAAAGTGCTTTAGTCAGAATTTGCGAAAATGGCCGCCATTTTGAACTTTGTAGTTTTTGGGCTGATTGACTTCAAAATCGATATTTGACGATCGCTTTGACGGTTTGACATAGTGCTGATGTCAAAATTTTCAAAAGTGGCCGCCATCTTGAACTTTGTAGTTTTTGGGCTGATTGACTTCAAAATCGATATCTGACGATCCCTTTGACTGTTTGACATAGTGCTGATGTCAAAATTTGCAAAAGTGGCCGCCATCTTGAACTTTGTTGTTTTTGGGCTGATTGACTCCAAAATCGATATCTTAGGATCCCTTTGACTGTTTGACATAGTGCTGATGTCAAAATTGGCAAAAGTGGCCGCCATCTTGAACTTTGTTGTTTTTGGGCTGATTGGCTCCAAAATCGATATCTGACGATCCTTTTGACTGTTTGACATAGGGCTGATGTCAAAATTGGCAAAAGTAGCCGCCATCTTGAACTTTGTTGTTTTTGGGCTGATTGACTTCAAAATCGATATCTGACGATCCCTTTGACTGTTTGACATAGTGCTGATGTCAAAATTTGCAAAAGTGGCCGCCATCTTGAACTTTGTTGTTTTTGGGCTGATTGACTTCAAAATCGATATCTGACGATCCCTTTGACTTTTTAACATAGTGCTGATGTCAAAATTTGCAAAAGTGGCCGCCATCTTGAACTTTGTAGTTTTTGGGCTGATTGACTTCAAAATCGATATCTGACGATCCCTTTGACTGTTTGACATGGTGCTGATGTCAAAATTTGCAAAAGTGGCCGCCATCTTGAACTTTGTTGTTTTTGGGCTGATTGGCTCCAAAATTGATATTTGACGATCCCTTTGACTGTTTGACATAGTGCTGATGTCAAAGTCGGCAAAAGTGGCCGCCATCTTGAACTTTGTTGTTTTTGGGCTGATTGGCTCCAAAATCGATATCTGACGATCCTTTTGACTGTTTGACATAGGGCTGATGTCAAAATTGGCAAAAGTAGCCGCCATCTTGAACTTTGTTGTTTTTGGGCTGATTGACTTCAAAATCGATATCTGACGATCCCTTTGACTTTTTAACATAGTGCTGATGTCAAAATTTGCAAAAGTGGCCGCCATCTTGAACTTTGTAGTTTTTGGGCTGATTGACTTCAAAATCGATATCTGACGATCCCTTTGACTGTTTGACATGGTGCTGATGTCAAAATTTGCAAAAGTGGCCGCCATCTTGAACTTTGTTGTTTTTGGGCTGATTGGCTCCAAAATTGATATTTGACGATCCCTTTGACTGTTTGACATAGTGCTGATGTCAAAGTCGGCAAAAGTGGCCGCCATCTTGAACTTTGTTGTTTTTGGGCTGATTGGCTCCAAAATTGATATTTGACGATCCCTTTGACTGTTTGACATAGTGCTGATGTCAAAATTTGCAAAACTGGCCGCCATCTTGAACTTTGTTGTTTTTGGGCTGATTGACTTCAAAATCGATATTTGACGATTCCTTTGACTGTTTGACATAGAGCTGATGTCAAAGTTGGCAAAAGTGGCCGTCATCTTGAACTTTGTTGTTTTTGGGCTGATTGACTACAAAATCGATATCTGACGATCCCTTTGTTGTTGTTGTTGTTGGGCTAATTGACTCCAAAATTGATACATATTTGATCGACTCTAAAATCAGCCTAAAAACTACAAAGTTCAAGATGGCGGCCACTTTTGAAAATTTTGACATCAGCTCTATGTCAAACAGTCAAAGAGATCGTCAAATATCGATTTTGAAGTCAATCAGCCCAAAAACTACAAAGTTCAAGATGGCGGCCACTTTTGCAAATTTTGACATCAGCACTATGTCAAACAGTCAAAGGGATCGTCAGATATCGATTTTGAAGTCAATCAGCCCAAAAACTACAAAGTTCAAGATGGCGGCCACTTTTGCAAATTTTGACATCAGCACTATGTCAAACAGTCAAAGGGATCGTCAGATATCGATTTTGAAGGCAATCAGCCCAAAAACAACAAAGTTCAAGATGGCGGCCACGTTTGAAGATTTTGACATTAGCACTATGTCAAACAGTCAAAGGGGTCGTCAAATATCAATTTTGGAGTAAATTAGCCCAAAAACAATAAAGTTCAAGATGGCGGCCACTTTCGCAAATTCTGACATCAGCCCTTTGTCAAACAGTCAAAGGGATTGTCAGATATCGATTTTGAAGTCAATCAGCCCAAAAACTACAAAGTTCAAGATGGCGGCCACGTTTGAAAATTTTGAGATCAGCACTATGTCAAAAAGTCAAAGGGATCGTCAGATATCGATTTTGAAGTCAATCAGCCCAAAAACTACAAAGTTCAAGATGGCGGCCACTTTTGCAAATTTTGACATCAGCACTATGTCAAACAGTCAAAGGGATCGTCAGATATCGATTTTGAAGGCTATCAGCCCTAAAACTACAAAGTTCAAGATGGCGGCCACGTTTGAAAATTTTGACATCAGCACTATGTCAAACAGTCAAAGGGGTCGTCAAATATCATTTTTGGAGTAAATTAGCCCAAAAACAACAAAGTTCAAGATGGCGGCCACTTTCGCAAATTCTGACTAAAGCACTTTGTCAAACAGTCAAAGGGATTGTCAGATATCGATTTTGGAGTCAATCAGCCCAAAAACAACAAATTTCAAGATGGCGGCCACATTTTTAAATTTTGACCACGCCGAGAGCCGAGCGAGCGTAGGTATTCAGTAAAGTAGCTACATACATTTGCTTCTTTTCTATCTTACATTTGTATTTCAAGTTATAGGCTACATAACATTACGCTATAACCAATAGGAGCTGTATTGGCCAGGTAGTACTTTACTCGACTCAAACTTTCGATATAAGACTCGCGACCTTACTAATATAGTATCTATGTAGGTAGGTACTTTATATGTTACATAACATCACGCTATAACCAATAGGAGCTGTAGTGGCCAGGTAGTACTTTACTCAACATAAACTTTCGATATAAGATAATAAGACTCGCGACTCTACTAATATAGTACCTATGTAGGTACTTTATAGGCTTCATAACATCACGCTATAACCAATAGGAGCTGTATTGGCCAGGTAGTACTTTACTCGACTCAAACTTTCGATATAAGACCCGCGACCCTTCTAATATAGTACCTATATAGGTACTTTATATGTTACATAACATCACGCTATAACCAATAGGAGCTGTAGTGGCAAGGTAGTACTATCATCATCATCATTTCAACCCATAAACGTCCCACTGCTGGGCACGGGTAGTACTATACTCGACTCAAACTTTCGATATAAGACTCGCGACCTTACTAATATAGTACCTATGTATTTAGGTACTTTATAGGTTACATAACATCACGCTATAACCAATAGGAGCTGTATTGGCCAGGTAGTACTTTACTCAACATAAACTTTCGATATAAGATAATAAGACTCGCGACTCTACTAATATAGTACCTATGTAGGTACTTTATAGGCTTCATAACATCACGCTATAACCAATAGGAGCTGTAGTGGCAAGGTAGTACTTTACTCGACTCAAACCTAATATAGGTATCTTATGATATCATTTATCAAACTATTTTTATTCACACTGCACTCAGAAGATACAGGGTCATTGAACTTTGAATAACATATTTCGATAGAACTTAATACATAATATATTATTATGTACTTATAGTAGGTTATTAATCATACAAAGCTCGCTTAGGGCTCGCTTTGAGCCTTAAGGCTCGAGCCCTCTCTTCAAGGCTTGAACCTTGAAGGCTCGCGAGCCCTCAAGGCTTGAGCCTTGAAGGCTCGCGAGCCCTCAAGGCTCGCGAGCCCTCAAGGCTTGAGCCTTTAAGGCTCGCGAGCCCTCAAGGCTCGAGCCTTGAAGGCTCGCGAGCTTCGACTCAGGGTTCGAGCTCCCGACTCGAGGCTCATTTTCTCAACACTAGTCCAAATAGGTATTCACAAAATTAGAGTATATGTAACGTGAATCTTTGGTTTAACTCTACACATTTTAAACTTATTGATTAGACATTTTTATATACAATAATCCATAATAATCACATCATCTCATATAAAACTCCAAAACATGCCGAAGCTCTCTACAATTTTAACCTCTATCGACATCATAGCGTTACTTAAAAATATAAGTAAATTTGTTGGCGTATACTTTAAAAAAAAATATTTTATATCTTTGGTATATAATTTTTCTTCGTATTAAAACAGATGGTGAAAAGTGCATGATGTAGCAAATCTGAACCAAATTTTCTATAAAAACATTCAAAATGCGTCATATTTAGGTGGTCCCTCACCGCGAGCATTTGCCTGAAGTGAAACTTTACAGATTCGAGCATTACATCGGTAAGGAAGTTCTCCTCCGTCCTTCAGTATATTCTTCAGTAGTAAGCCTGTATTGATACAATCTGTAATATCGACATGTAACAGCCAATCTTGCTTGCACTGTAATTGTAATATTTTATTTTTCAATTTATTATTATTATATTACTTATTTGACATTGTGGGGTTAATAATAATTATTTTAGTTAGGTAGGTGAAAATGTTTGCACACCAAATATTGGTAGAATGTAAATGGGCTGTAGTTAAACCTATAACATCATACTTTGTATACATACATTGTAGCAAATAAATGATTTTGACTTTGACGTTATCTTGTTATTTGACACGTGGTCCGATGAAATTTGTTAAGTGTTCCAAATCCGTTTGATTCTATAGAAAATATTTCGTCAGTTTTGAAATTTTTCATGACGCCATGTTTTTTTATGTTAATAACAATACCGAATTAATGTTCAACGACCGCTTCGTCTTACATTGAGGACTCAGCTAAATGTTCAAAATCAAAATCGAATGATATACAGGGTGTATACGACGATACGACATTAAATGAAACCACGTGTAGCATGTGATGTTAGAAGGCTATACCAAAAAAATTAAACAGAAATTTGCAATAGTTTAGACGCAAATGTACTTTCTTTATGTCACAGTTGTTCACAGTTTTAAACAACCTGTAGGTATTTACGTTGATCGTATGTTGTCATTACGTCATTCAATTCATTTAAATATCTCTGACTCTTTCATATTATCTTATCTCTTACTCTGTTCCGCACTGTTGTCGTCGTCATGTCGAAAACGTCATGATAGAAAAATAATGTGTAGTTTTATATTCTTAAATTTTTCGACTTTAAATAATGTGTAGCTTTTCTTTTTTTTTTTTTTTTTTTTTTTTTTTTTTTTTTTTTAAATAATTTATATTAGAATATGTTTATAAGGGTTAACACTGGCTGCCTTGTCATTTAATGTCGTATCGTCGTATACACCCTGTATATTACATTATGGGCAAATGCTCGTCAGACAAAGAGGAAGTATTGTAACCGAATGCTCGAAATCTAGTCATCTTACGTTACAGTCGAATGCTAGCCGTGAGGGACCACCTTTACTATATAACAAGCAAACTTGGTGCCCATATTTTAATAAGTACATAGTTAAAATATATTCATATCATATTTGATGAGCATGTAAAGTATATTTCCCATTATTAAATAGGTTTAGTTTGGTTTCTTACTTTGACTTTTTAGTGAAACGACCTAAGCACATTTGGTATTAGCTCGCGCACATTAGATAGGTAGTGGAGTCGCCAGATAAAACATCACATTAAAATATGGTCCGGCCCGCTTGAGTATGCATCACGATAATCATCATCCTATCAAGCGTAGGACGTCCACTGTTGAACATAGGCCCCCAACACATTTCCAATAAAATCGGTAGACTGTGGCTTGCACACAACCAATAGGTTAAGTATGCATAGGTTCATGCAATATGGCTCTTTGTAGTTTTAAAGTGTAACCTTGTACGTAGACCATCATTAAATAATATTGGTCATCAGTCATCTGTCCACTGATGATCAATAGACTGAAATGGTTAAAACGTTCACAGACTGCCCCTAATGGCTGCATAGCAATGTGTAAAGTGATGCAACCACAGAGCCTTAATTTTTACTTTCTGTTTAATATTTAGTTTGTAAACATTCATTACAATTCGTTAATCTAACGGTGTAGTGCTCTGCTGCATCACTTTACACGCTACCCAAATTGTAAATTACAAAAAATTGTAACTATCCATTTTTTTAAAAGAGTGGCGTGAGTTTCTTGCCAGTTCTTCTCATAGCTCCACCCCGTCAGCGAACTGGTCGTAAGCAAATTTGCTGACACAACATTTCGGATAACCTGTTACATTCTTGTGACTTTCATAAGTGTTACCTTGTAACCTAGATGAATAACGAGATTTCATTTCATTTCATTTCGTTGTCGTCCTGCTATAAGCAAATTAACTCATCATCATTGGAGGATAGAAATATGGAATGCTTCGCGCAGAATTATACGAGTATGTCACATTTACAGCTCTGGCACGTACGATTATAAACAGCTACTAGTATAGTACTATATAATTGGACCGATTTAAGCAAAAATGATCCAATCAAAACAAACTTCATTTTGAGATATTGGACTTTAAAATTCATAGCAGTAAAGTCAAATATCTCAAAACGAGGTTTGTGTTGATTGGATCATTTTTGCTTAAATCGGTCCAATTACAATATATTTGCCATATGATGTACGAATACGATAAGCTGGATGACTCGTTCTTTTTTATTTCACTTCCAAGCTCTCGCTCGCTATACGAGTAACACCACATGCAGAGATAATGGGACTAAAGAGCTGCAAGAGGTACCTATATTCCACTTATTATAATTATTATGTGCGCGAGCCTTTATTGTGTTGATAGTAATGCAGCCGGCTGTTGTCTTTACTTTCACTATTACTATCCCTTTACTTCCCACTATTCGGCTATCTGTGAGCGTAGTACGCACTGTAAGCGCTATTGTGACTCGAATGAGGCTGGTAACTGAAAAAAGAAAAATATAAATGATTAATCGCCTTACACGTTTGTTTTAATAAGTTAGGACAAACTAAATAATGTTGCTATTACAAAACTCGAAGGCACTAAAGTAATTGCTCTTACAAAAGCTGCAGGCACTGAAGTGATTGCTCTCGCAAAACTTGCAGGCGCTCAATGGCACTGTGTTACCCATTTTAAATAATTAATACCTTTGTCGTTGGTTTGATAGTAAGTATATAAATTTTAGTAAAATAAGTAAATAATTAAAATGTATAAAAAAAATTGTGTACCTAACACCTATTTATCAAAAAGAAAAAGGGAAATAGGTAAGTAATTATAATTTAGAAGATTGTGTATTTATTTGGTTGTTGCATTAAACTTACCGTACTGGATGCGCGTGCGGCGGGTAGAGCGGGCCGCATGCGCTGGGCTCGGCGGCATACGGCTGTGCGAGCTGCGGACACGTCTCTGTGGGCACAGACTCACGACGTCGAGCACCTGTCCCTCCACGCGGTCCAGTTTGTTCTGGAGGACTGAGGACAAATATACCAAACATTACTAACATTAAGACTACTGGAATCAGATCAGATCAAACTGTACCATCATTTTAATTTTTGCGATGCTTTCTTTAGGTTTAGATCATAAAAACAACTTGCTTTTATCTGCTGATTTATTATGGAGAGAAGTAGATAATTGTTAGGTTTACTTCTGATTAATTTCAACCCTCGAAAGTAAATAAAAAAAGGTTCCAAGATGATTAGGCATTCTCTGGCACTCGTGAGTGTCATAACCCTGTGTTTGCTGGAGTTTAATCGCTGTAAACCCTGGGTGGGTGTGAGGGTGGAACTGTCCCGTAAATACCTAAAATGCTATGTATACGTTATTCCTTAGGACAGACCACAGCTTTTTCAAGATTATAAAAATAGTATTACATTATATGCAGTCAATTTAAATAATATAGCGAATTTAATTACATTGATGTAGATAGGTATGTCTATTTTAGAATCCATCGGAATCATTATAAAATGATAATTGAAACAAGTAGTAACAAGTCACTAATTGAAAATAATTGCGAATAATAATTGTGATAGAGACAACAAATAATATATTATTATGTATATTATAGCAAGAGCCAGCCCGCCCAGTAGGCGGAGTCAAATTACGGCGTTCGTGTTAATTTTTATTTTGACAGCGCACGACAAATGACATTCATTCGTTCCCGTTATTAATCGATTGTACCGGGAAGTAAGGGACAAAAAATAGTTTATGATGTTTTTTGTCCCTTTCTCACTTTATATTTGTACATGTGACTGTGAGTTTTTACTTAGAACTCTATAAATTAATCACTTTTTTTGTTTTACTTAATGGGTATTCATTTTGAAATGACAAACTTATCTTAGAGTTTCATATTAATGTTTGCTTAGAAATAATATCTATCTGATTAATGACAGACGGACAGGCGTCATCGGCAATATAATTTTTCCTTAAAAAAAAAATTTTTTCACAATAACGTTTTTCGTTTACTCCTGTTTCAAGCAACCTACCTATGTATATTTATGATTTATATGTTACATTTTTGTTTGTAATAGTAACTTAGAATTTATTGGTCTACTTAGCTTATGTACCCAGGGTTAGCACAGTTGGCAACTAAAGTCACAAGTCCTTCTTATTAAGGCTAAAATATTCCTTCTTGCACCACTGAGCTCAAGTTTCAATAAGTATAGGTTAGACTCTTAATACCAAGACAATTTTATTAATGCTCTGAATTTCTGAAGAATACAGATATTGCACCAATCAAGGTGCTGCTCTATTTAGAGAAAAACATCGTGAAAATACCACTATTTAAATGTTAAAAAAGTTGCTCGTCAAAAATCTACCCGCGACGAAGTTCTTGATTATAAATTAAACTCAATTTATTACCAAGAACTCCGTCGCCTGCGTCGGCAGATTTTTCACAGTTATGTATCTCTCTCTTTCAGCTATAATTTAAAAAATTGCTTTATTACTTTCAACAGCAATATCATATCTCTATTATACTAAAATATTTATCAAATCAGAAAGCGATTGGCGAATATGCCGTTAGTGCAAATAAACAGACAGTCAGACAGACTCGATTGGTTCTCTCAAGGCATTATTTATCGATTAAATTCTATATAAAGTTTACGCAGTTCGTGAGAAGCTGACGGGTAAGATTTATTTTCGTGGCAGGCACCAATGCAGTGGCCAGAACGGTAGTAAAGTCCAGTGTAAACAAAACTGTACGCAAGCATACAATGTTTAATGTACGTACAGTGAACAGGAATGGTGCTTTGATTTTTTATTGCCGTTTGTGGCGTTTGTGTTTTGTTTTGTAAACAGTGGTTTTTAAACTGTCGTAAATATCTGTGAAAGTTTAGTTTCATATTTTTTAACGATAAAAAAATGTTCTAACAGAAACTCCTTAAACCTAATCCTGGAATGGCAAGTCCCAGGCACAGCCCCGCTTTCCTCGCTCTACTACACCATGGACCCGGCACCCGCACGGTGAATCACTGTGAATCCATAGATTGCTAAGATATTTGTCTCTATCAGTAAAATTCTGGCTAACATTCATTAACTGTGGTTGCCAGTAAAGGGTCTATATGCATCTCAGGATTGTAAGGTTAAATTTGTGTTAAAATTATAGCGTTCACATAAAGTTAGAAACACTATAATAGGAAAAAGCTGTGATTTAACTGCTTACCAAATTGAGTAAAAAGTGATATCCAAAACAAATTATCAAAAAAGAACGTAGCAAATGTGTACCGAAATATAACTAAAATATGTTTTATTAAGCGAAATAAAATCTATTTCTATCTATTTGGTGGTCTAGTGGTTAGTGACCCTAACTGCTGTGATGAGCATGATTGTTTGTTCTCACAATCATGCTCATCACAAAAACATTTGTCCTGGGTGGGGATCGAACCCACGACCTCCGGCTTAGCAGTCAGGGTCACTAACCACTAGACCAACAGGCCAGTCAATCAAGTATAAATAAATCGAGAAGGCGCGGCGCGGGCGACGAACTTCTTTCAAAATTGAGTTCAATTTACTATCAAAAACTTTGTCGCTGGCAGCTTTTTTGCCAGGCAACTTTTTTATCTTAGTTATCCACCAACCTGCAATAGGCCAGCGTGAGTGGATTAAGGCCTAAACCCTCTCAGCTCTCTAGTTAAAGAAGAGGAGACCCGAGCCCAACAGTGGGACTAAATGGGTTGCTGATGATGAATAAATAACTTCAATTTTATTTTTAAGACTACAATATAGAGATCAGTTCTCATAACAATTAAACAGTTTTGCCACTGTCTGTACACTTTTATATAAAATGCATTTTTTATACACACAGCGCGTTAGATACCTGTAGAAGTAAATGTTTATAAAGTTATAAATCTTTGTATAATCTCATGAACTGATACTAACCAGGTAGAGGCTATACTTATATTCTGTCTATTTACTTCTAACTAATAACATTACCTAAATCCTTTCTGTAACTACAGTACTAGGTATACCTACTGCGAAAAATAATGTGTAGGTACGTACTCAAATTATATGTTTAATCTATAGATACTTACTAATAATTATAAAGCTGAAGAGTTTGTGTGTGAGAGGGTTTAGGCCATAATCCACACACGCTGGCCTAGTGCGGGTTGGTGGATCAGACATACACTTAGAATTTCTTCTAGGGTATGTGGGTTTCTTCACGATGTTTTCCTTCACCGATAATAAATAAATAAAAAAAATCGAATAGCCAACTATTCATCAACTTGTTCGTAAAAGACCAGACTAAACTGTATTAAAAATAATAGAAACAAATGAAAACGTAAAACTATAAAAGCGTCGTTTATATTTAAATCTCCTAAATTGAAACCAAATGTTGCAGATGAACAAATAATTGATATTTAAATCTTTCCAGATTCCACTTCAAACTAATTTACTGGAAACACTAAAACTATACATTTTGAGGTACGTTTTTTTTTATTTTGGCGGGAACGGGAAACGAGCCATGTCCGCCATAACTATCGCGCGTAACTCTTTACTCTATGGGCACGTCGTAAAAGTAAATTGTCACCGGCTGTTGAAATAAGTGTGTAGTACAGCAGGACTTTGTAAATACTTAAATTGATTCATAGCCCTTTGGTGTGGGGTGGCTCCGAAATGTGTACTTATATCCGATCGTTTATGTCTCGTTAATAACTGAAAATGTTTCTTGTAAAAATACCGCAACATTTTTTGGAAATGATTCAAAAGACAGAACAGTTTAGATCAAAGCTACTTATTTTAGTATAAAAGAGAAATATATTTAATAAAACACTTACCAGTCATCAGGGTCGCAGTCTCTGAATCCTTTGGCAAAAGGATTGCTCGCTATTTTCAGTTGTGTTATCTGCAACAAAACTAGCAACTTAAAAATGCATTCAAAAATAGAACGTGTTGACATAATTATTGCTTCTTTATTATTGAGGAAAGCAAATAGGTATGTCAAATTGTCAATGTCAAATAATATTAATTGTACCTTTATTATAATTATAAATAAACTTTTTGCAATACCAAATAGTTTTATTTAAACGGTACGATAATATATTTTGTGCTAACCCTGTGGTTCTGGTAGGCGGTGACAGCCGTGAAGCCAGTCTCGGGGAACACGAAGGTCCGGTAGGGTACTGTTCCCGGCACCGTGCCCTGTCCCTCGCCCGGGAGGTACACCACGTGCAGTCGCGGCTGGTAGCGGTGCATCGAGTTCAATATTATCTGTAGGAAGTAGAAATGTCAGCATAATATCCTCCTCTCAGGAAAAATTACCCGTCACCAACAGTGGGACGTATCATGGAAGACATACAGCTCAATATGGCTTGAGAAATAAATTGATTAGTTAACAAAGAGAGATCTAATAACAAATCTGCGTGTACACACAAGTAATGGTATTTTGTTTTACTTTATAATTGCAAAATAGTTGAGCTAGGTACTTTTCCGAAGTCGCTGTGGTCGCGGACGAATGTTCCTGCGCTCCCGTGACCACAGCAGAGCGCGACGAGAGGAACTTGGGGTTTTAGTGGGTGCGAGCCCCATATAACCCCTCGGTTCTTTCCCCAAGACCGAGGGGTATGCGTAAGGCATTTCGCCAAGTAAAAAAAAAAAAAAAATACTTTTCCGAACGGTAGACACATCAAGTATCCTTTGCTGATGGAGAGAAATTCTCGCAATCTTCCGAGTCACGAGTTCAGCTAAATCAATTTGATATATTGTCAAGTTCACCGTTTAGAATGCTAACACTACAATATACTGGCCGAAGAAATACAACAGATGATCAGTTATAGGCTTACGGTTTTCCATCAATAAAAAAATATTAGTACATTTGAAGACTCAATATATAAATTGCTTTTATTGAACATGTGTATATTTCTGAACCAACTTCCACCAACCCGCACTAAGCCAGCGTGAATGGATTATAGCCTAAACCCTCTCAGCTCTCTAGTTAGAGGAGAGGAGACCCGGGCCCAGCAGTGGGACTAAAATGGATTGCTGATGATGATGATATTTCTGAACAGCATAGTTACGACCGTTTCTATGGCAAACTTCTTTGGGAGACATATATGTTGTCCGACGGCTGATATGATGACGATGATATATCTATTGAGTAACAACTTACATGCCCATTGTCGTCAAGCTGGTTATTAGTGAGCTTTAGTTTGTCGAAGGAGACGAGTTGTCGCATCCAGTTGGAGCCGGGCGCTGGTGAGTCAGGGTGCACGTGGATGCGAGGGGGAGACACCGGGTCTGCCTTACCCGCTACCACCCAACTTGAGCTAAAGCAGCGATTTTTTTTATAATTATAGAAGTTTAGTAAGGGAATAATACAAAAGGGGCAACAGATATCAGTCAATAAATTTAAAAATAATTTATGCATGTAGATTAAAAAGTACTGAGTTTTAAAGTTAAGACATAGTTAGTACTTTAAAAAAATAGAATAAGGTAATTTACCTAAGACCAGTTGACAAGGTAGAACCATAAGAAAAACTGACATACTTATACGATACGAAACTTAGGCGACATATTTTAACCGCCAGATAGTTACAATGTATTAAACAAGTGTTGTGTTCCGCTTATTCTTGGTTTAAATTAAAATTAGTTAATTAATAATAAAATAGTGAGGTGTAACGTTAGTAAAGTTTGTGGAGACGAATAATTGAAGCAGTAGAGCCCTATCTATCAAGATATTACAGAGGAAGAAACTAACCGAAAAGCTCTGGATATGATTCTGATAATTTATAAGTCCGGTTCAGAAAATCGTATATTCCACATAAAACATGATCATTACCTGTGGAAAGCATAACGGTATCTCTTATCATCAAGCGGCACGAAGTCCACAAGTAGCAGATAGTCGGCGTTGGGCAGTAGGCCGGCGAGACGGGCCTGCAGCGCGGGGAACATGCGACGGCCTGCCTTCGTCACGATCATCTCCGTGCCCAGCTCGTGGAAGCTCCTCCAGAGCGCGGCCAGCTCCAGGGTCGCGGTACATCTTGACACCGCCGGGTGAAGAGTTACGTTCTGATTTGTCACCTAGCGATAAAACAATTTTTTTACTGCCTGAAATAGTGGTCTAGCAAGCGGCCCCAGTGCGATAGTGGTTGAACGGATAAGTGACCGACGTGCTAAACACGCGGTCAGAGTTCAATTCCGACCAGTAGTACCAATGTGAATTTCACTTTGTGGAATTTACCTATATGTACTAGTCATGTCATGACTTACCATCAGCTAACGGTGAATAATAATAATAATAATATTCTACCACATTCACACAGCGCCATCTAGTCCCAAATTAAGCAATTATATTTGCTTGTGTTATGGGTACTAAACAACTGATATACTACTTAAATACATTTTTTTTTGTAAATACATACATATTATAGATAAATTACACACAGACACAGAACAAACCATTATGCTCATCACACAAAGATTTGTCCTGGGTGGGGATCGAACCCAGGACCTCCGGCTTAGCAGTCAGAGTCACTAACCACTAGACCAACAGGCCAGTCAAAAGGTGAAGGGTTTTCCTTCACCGTTAGCAGATCATCATAAGGCATCGTGAGGAAATCCACATACTCTAGAAGAAATTCTTAGTGTATGTCTGATCCACCAACCCGCACTGGGCCAGCATGAGTGGTTTATGGTCTAAAATCCTCTCAGCTGGTCTAGGTAGAAGAGAGGACACTAGAGCCCAGCAGTGGGACATTAATGGTTTGCTAACGAAAGGGATCTGAATGTAAGTATGTAGTAACCGCGCAGCCCACGGTCCTGACATGACTTTTTAACATTGACTAAACAATATGAAGAAAACACAACCAAAACTCTCGTATCTTTATATTACGAATGCGCCTTTCCACATAATTTTATTAACAAGACACACAATCAAACAAAAGTTTGCGTAATTACATAAAAAAAACTTAACAAATACTCTAAGTATCATCACAAAATAAGTATCAGTAGTATCATTACAGGATATGGTATTTTCATGCTAATTCGATTGCCTAAATTACAGTCTCGGCAGCCTGCCGACGGCATAATTGACAATAATATGAATGCTGAAAAACATACTTTAACTGTTCATAATAAGTTTAAGTATTTTGATAGTTAACATACTTGTACTCGCGGCGGCGGCTGTGGCGGCGGCACGGAATGTGCTCCAGGATCGCGGCAAGTACTCTCGCTTAACGCTTGTAATGGTGAATATGTGCTGCGGGCACATACTGAATTCTGTACATAAAGTGAACATTTGGTTAATCATAAAATAAATAGGTTAAAATAATTTGCCTGAAAGAGAGAATTTTAAAGCCCAAACAAAAATGGTTATGAGCAATTTGTCAAATATAATTATGATGCTGCAAGTCATATTTTAAATACATCAAAATATTAACTCTCCAGAGCCTTTAATGCCTATATCTTTAAAGTGTCAGTATTTTTGTATTAAAACTTCAATACTTTATTTGAAAAAAGTTCACGTGAAATCGCCTAAAACAGTACTATAATAATATACAAAAAGTATCTTGGGTAAGGTGCCAAATATCTTCATTATGTTACATTACATAGCAGAAACAATGGGGTCAACCATTAGGATTATTCAAAACAATACTCATATAATCTCTTAATATTCGATCAATGAATACACTAAATATTTAAATTATAAAGTAGGTACAATTAATTTTACAGTTTTACTTCACTACAAGTTTGTCCTTTTTTCATGAAAAGGTCATTTACCTACTTTGAATAGTTTATAAGAATACTAATCATTATTCTAAATTCTAGTAATAATACTTCTATAATTATGAAAAGGATCAATCTACCAATATTGTCCCAAAATATAATCGGACGAATAAGTATCTCAATTAGTTACACGATTATTTTCAAGAAAAAGGAACTAAATATACTAACATCTCTGATAGGGTGATGCAATGGCGGCAACACGGGAAGTTGGTCGTGATCGCGACCGAGTCGCTCCACCAACGATTGAGACAAGGCAAAGCCACCACGTGGACACTGGCTCGATGATACAATACCTGCACACAAACACAGTTTTAATTTCATCTGTAGTATTAGCAAATAAGTTAATTATTTGTACTAATAGGTAAACACAATAAAAGCGGACGAATTTCGCATGGCACTGCACGTAGATGCGGTCGTCGCGTCGGCGACGTCGCCGTCGGCGCAAAATCACCTGCTATGATTTTTGAGAAAAAGCCTACTCGATGTTTGAAATTGAATGTAGACCATTGAGAAATATTCTGTAGAGAAAACTATAAAGGACCTGCAAAAAGAATAAGAACTACCTACCTGTGGTACAGTTCAGCAACAAACACTCGATTTCCTAGGCTGCAAGCATATTGTCGACTTGATACAGAACGAGCAGTACCGTGCAGTTAAGAAGAAGAAAGAAAATCGGTTTATTTTGAGATTTAATTTACATAGTACAGCACAAACATAAACTATATGACCTTTGCGAGTCTGAAAAACGGCCTTGCCTCAGCATAAATTAATGTTATAGCGCTGGTTTTCAGACAGAGCCGGAGGGTATTACAATTCATCGATGTTAACCGTTAGTTATCTATCCTTGCATGCTTTAGCGTGAATTAAAGATTTTACAGTGCTGAATATTTTTTTCTAGATTGCAGTATATTACTGCTTAGCTCCTATTGGCTGTAGCATGATTTTATATAGTTTTTAGTCTTCCTTGATAAATGGGCTATCCAACACAAAATAATTTTTCAAATCGGGTCAGTGTTCTTGAGATCCTAGCGTTCAACCAAACAAACAAACTTAGCTTTATAATACTAATATAGTAGGTATTAGTTATGTGCCCCGACTGTGATTAAAATTATAATTTAACAAATACATCTTGTTTTCTTATACTTCTTTTGTACTGGCAGCCATATTTTTAATTATTATCATCATCATCATCGTCATTATTTCAAACCATTAACGTCCCACTGCTGGGCACGGGTCTCCTCCAAAGATAGTCGAGGGAATTTAGCCTACTATACCACGCTGCCCAGCCGGGTCAGTATAGGGTTTGTTTCGAATTTTCCAATTCTTGCAGTGCTCTTGTCTGCATAAGATTATATTCATTTAATCTGAATTATTATAAAGTAATATTAAAGTAATTTAGATATATTAATCTTGTCAATTTGCCTAATATTATTATTTCAGCAACATAGGGTTATTATATTGAATATTCATGGAGGCTACGTTTAAAAATATCATCATCAACTTCAAATTAGCCCAATGACGTCCACTGCTGGACATATGCCTCACCTAAATAAGGTGTAGTTAGCCTACTGGCCAGACGGGTTGATAAAGGGTTTTGTTTCGAGATTTCCTTCTCTAGCGCATTTGTAAAGGGATATATTATAATAAACCATAGATATAATAGACCTAAAATCCACGCGCCATGAAGTTCCTAATCAATTAGATTAAATAAAAACAATCTATGGATCATTTTGAAATGATTATAGTAAGAAGTTACAGCTTAAAGCCATTGATTGCCACTTAATAAATTAAGTTTAAATTAAATCATACAATACAATTTGACAGGGTTTGTTCCCTTAGCTCTAGTATAGATACGAATATTTTGATTAACTGATTTGTGATACATGAAAACAATATGGACAGTTTTCAAGTTATTAATATTAAGTACCTTTCTAATCGTAACGTTTTTTAAGTAAGATGAATCTCTGGCATATATTCAGACTACCTTCATAATCACAGCCCCTGTAAAACGTTTGGTTACGGGAGTTAAGTTCCCACTTGAATCACAAACACATTTGTTCACATAAAACGTAACACAGACAAAAACAACAAACAGTCCCATAAAAATCTTAAAACGTCCAACCCGCAGCGGACATCTCACTCAACTAATTGGTATAATGGCGGGAAAACTCAAAACGCGTTCAAAATGGCGGCAATAATTTCATCGCACGATGTCAACACGAGGATTATAAATAAGACAAGTGATGAAAACTATAGTTGCGTAGAAACGACAATGGATACACTTATTTTGGTGAGCAATACGCGGTTTATTTCAGTTCATGCTGACTATTTTTATACTGTATCTTAAATTATTCAATTAGATTGGCTTGATTTAGAATATCCTTATTTTTATATAATTATTTATATTAATGTAAGTAACAATTAGTCTCACTCACAATAAATGTGTGAAGTTAAGTGTTAACAATAAAGTAGGTACTTAATAAGTAGAGTTTCCGAATAGCAACTAGTGTCAAAATGCATGCAAAGAACTCCAATATTTTCGATCCAAATTCAATGTCACCCTTTTCAATAAGCTATCGTGATTATGAAATATGTTTTTACTCGACTGCTGAAGGGAAGGAAGGTACCTAATATTTTTAAGAAATATATATTAAACAGTAATGAAAAATAAATGATTAAATGATAATAATAATCATCAATCATACAAACAACTTTACACTCATAAAAGATAAACGCTATACGTTATTTAAAAAGCAATATAAAAACGCAATATAATATTTGAATCATCTTTCAATGTAACTGGTATATGCAGACGGAAATAATAAATTTTTTCACCAACACGTTGAATACCGCATAATTGTCATATTATGAGTTATTTGTGTTCTGCCATGGGCGCTAATGTGGCATTTGTGAGTAAATCAACAAGATATGTTGCACTGGAAACAATGTGCATCATATTAAAAGTTATGTATGACACTGCTTATAAAAGAAAAAAACGCTCAAACACCGATATATCAGTAATCGAAGATTGGTATTGGTTGTGTTAACAAGTTTGCGTCTCTAAGTAGAGCGGAAACTTAATTATTAATCTATATTCATACTTTAAACTAATCTATATAATTATCTATTCTATACTAATAATATAAAGCTAAAGAGTTTGTTTGTTGGCTTGTTTGATCGCTAGGATCACATTAGGATTAACACGATGTGACGACACATATATCTGTATAATACATACAAATATCTGTATCGGTCATCACATTTATTGCACTATAGTTACATTCTACACCAATGTTCTGTGAATTTTCTGTACTGACGTAGCGCATTTAAATAGTATTCTATTGAATGGTAATTCATTGAAGTGATATTATTAGAGTAGAAATGCTAACGATGTAGGTCAATCGGAGCGTGGGACAATAAATATTGATGGTATGGACAGTACTCGCCGGTGGACGCCAAGATGTGAGTAGAACTAATGTGTCACCTCGACTTCTAAACTACTCCTTACCTTACACTGAGTACAAAAGATAGAATTACTAAATTCATATAAATTAAAAACAATTGAAATCAAATAAAAAATTGTTTTATATAAATCTTTGCGAAATGCTTGCACTGCAAATAAACAGCGGCGACTTTTTGTTTTGCTATGGGCCAATAAAAACATCGAAATGCTTAGTATAGAAGTAAATAAAGCAATTGCTGTTTGGCTTCAAAAATCTTTCAGTTTTATTCCAATGACATAGTCAGCAGGGGGTTTCAAAAACCACCGGTTATAAACCACTGTACTAAGGCAAGAGTTGATCCACTCGCAAACTTGCGAAAAGTAAATTTGATTTTGTCAACTTTCCGATAGAGTTGTTTATTGTCAGACAGTAATTAAGGTAAATTATAGAGGCAATTACATCGATTTCACGTCTATATATAGCGGACAACAAAAGACGGGAGCTGGCCGCTTCCTCAGCAATAAATCCGCATTGATTGAGCGCTATAAATCTCAAGTGCGCGAGCGCCGCAGCAGTGCACCGTCGCCGTCGCGCTTCGCTCCGGTTTCACCTCGTAGGGCTGCCACGTCGTTAATCAGTACTTTACATTTGATTTATTAACTTTTTGAAGTTAATGTGTAATGTTTCATGTCCCAATATGAAGTCACCGGCTTCACTTATAGAGGGCGCTAGCCATGCAAAATTATAATTATGTATAGATATCATAAAATGCATGTACACTGTCTCTTTGTTTATTTATTTTTTATTTTAACTTATAATAAGAGTTTTACTTATTTTACTACTTCTTTTCTACACAAAAGAAGCCCAGTCTGAAGTGATTGTCAGGTTATTTATTTATTGCCAACATCGATCCTAATAAAGGAACTTTCTATTTGCCATCGATAACTTTGAGAGGCTCAACAATCACAGAAACAATCTATGTTACAACATAGAGAACAAAACTAACAACACAAGTTAGTGATATTTATGAATGCGACGAAATGATGTTCCACTACAACTTTATTATTCAGATAGTCACGCAATTTGCATAAAAATAATCACTAGCTGATCTAAGTGCTCAGCCATTTCGTAGTCGTATGCAAAATATGTGAATATTATTTTTATAACTATCAATTTCACTTTTGAGACCGGGAATATTTCTATGAAACTATATATAAAAATATAATGCAAACTTATTATAGCTTGCTACTTATTTCACCAAGGTCAAACAAATCATTAAGCATATTATATACATTAGTTCTGACATTTTGAAAAATCAATTAATATAATGTATTTTTTTAATTTTATTAAATTGGCTTATTAAGAATAGAACTATTATCATTGAATGAATGGTAGAATCAATAACAAAATAAGTACATACATCTATTTATCCAGTTGACTTTATTATGCTACTAATATAATAAATGCAAAAATTTGGATGGAAGGATGAATGTTTGTATGGATAGATGTTTGTTATTCAATCACGCCGAATGGCTGAAATAATCTGTAGGAAATTTGGTACACAAATAGGTTATAGTCTGCAATAGTTTCAACATTACTAAATCGTACACTTGAACTATAAACCACCTGTGATTGGTTACCTGAATTCTTGAACACAAGGTTACACTAAAACCGTACATTATACAAACTTCCAACATATTTACAATATTTGTATTTTTTCGTGAACACAAAAGTAGCCCATTCTTACTTGACCTCTAGGACAGTGATCTGCCCTCAACACCGTATCTAATATGGTTTCATCCTTCTCCTCGACACTAACGGTACTGTGTATTTTAAATTTGTCTTCGATGTATGCATCCGGCGTACGAGTCATACATATTGCCAACATAGGAAGAGATAAAATCAAAAACACAGGGATTTTCATGTTCATGGACGGTGAGGCGATGAAATACGACAAACTCCTAGCAAAACACATACATTGTTTATATTGTTTAGATAGTCACGCCTATTTGCCTAAAAATAATTAATTAACTAAAAACATGAACGGAAGTTTTGAAAGATTTTGTTTAAAAACTTAGCTGTCTTGATAAGGTATATCAAGACTACCAAGTTATGTAAGTAAATTTGAAATTACACGTAAAATATCCAAAACGAAAAGATGTGCCCCCTTTGCCTGCAGATTAGAAGCTAAACTCTAAAAATAACCCTCTCTAAATAACAGTTTATTGACAGATTATATATTATATCTACCAACAATAATAGACGTTATTGTTCCACCAATACAGTCAGTCACATCAGTATACAGTAGCACAGAAATAAATACCATTAACCACAGATCAATTCGAAGAGGATGAAGTAGCAACAAGTAATTAAACTATAATTAATAAAGAGTAAGTGGTAAACAAAACAAAATTGTATAAGGTGTACTATTGACAAAGTTTTAGCATGATCAGTTTTGAACACTTTTCGTTGGTCACTGCACACAAAATGCAGTTTTAAGGTGGTCATGCGTGAACTTTTTCGATAGTACACATTCAAAATGAGGTATTCATGTTTTCAATTGTAACTAATATGATGTAACACAAAACTCGAAAATTGTATGGTTATAAAAACAAACACATACAAACTTTTTAGAACAAATTTAATCTTTTTCTACACAATTACTACCAACCCTTATTCGGTTCATAGGACACTCATCTCCTTTCATCATTGCCTCTGACACGACAAATTGTGATTGAAAATCGTTGCCACTGTCTTCTGCGGATAGAGTCAACGTTGTAATATCTTCGGTAAAATCAACAGACACATCGGCCACACAGCATATTATAATCAACATAGCAAAAAATGCGAGCAACATTGAAAACGTCATATCGATGGATAATGAGACGACAAATGGCGTTGAATGAATACGAGCAGACCATATTCATTTAAATACATAATCTCACAATTTGTATGAAAGTAATAAGAGAACTAACGTTGGTTAAGTTCTCGGTGGTTCTGTAGATTATTTAAAACAATATATAACAATATAGAAGCGATGGTGGCTGAATGGATAAGGGACCGGCGTGCAAATCTCGCGGTCCAAGTTCGATCCCGACCAGCAGTAACAATGTGGATACCACTTTGTGGAATTTATATGCACTAGTCAAGTGACTTACCATCTGCTAACGGTGAAGGAAAACATCGTGAGGAAACCCACATACACTAGAAGAAATTCTGTGAGTATGTCTGATCCACCAACGTCACCCTGGATTATGGCCTAAAACCCTCTCAGCTATCTAGTTGGAGGAGAGGAGACCCAAGCCTAGCAGTGGGACTTGATGGGTTGCTGATGATAACAATATAACATACGAAATAACTTGTCTCTTTAAAAATTTTAAATAGGCAACCCTAATGTCTCCCAACACGTGTGCTCTTAAGACCGCGCATTGGGACACACGTTTGATTTACGCGACTCCAGCCTGTTACAAATTACCGCTCATACACAAACAAATGCATTATTATCACATACCAATATAAACCTATTTGTAGTATGATATAATTATATAATTTGATATTAGATTAAAGGGCTTAGCAATCAATTTAGTAACAACATTTTTAGTTGATAGTAACATATTATTTAGGTATAGTAACTAGTTAATACAATCATCATCATTTAAACCCATAAAGGTCCCACTGTTGGCTCGGGTCTCCTCTAAAAATGCGGAGGGAATTTAGGCTACTATACCACGCTGGCCAGACGGGTTGGTTGGTATAGGATTTGTTTCGAAATTTTCTTTTCTCTCAGTGCTCTTGTCTGCATAAGGTTACTCCTATAGTCGCCTTTTACGACACCCACGGGTTGAGTTGGGGTAATGACATTATGTATTCTTAATCCGTCACTGCACGGATAATAGAATTAAATGATTTAAAATGTCTATAACTTGTATCTCTCTATCAAATCTTCTTGTCTTTTGTCAAAAATTCTTGTCTTTTTGGTTCAAAATGAAATACTTTCAGTGTAATAGCGTATTGAAAAAATAAGGTGACGTGGAAACGTCGCTGAAATAGGAATATTCATCATCATTATCATCAATCCCTCATAATATAGGTAAGTATCTTCTTAGCTGGAATTAAACCTTCTCCACTATCCGTATACCACTTATACCAAAAATAACTAAAAGTTATTGTAATTTAATGGAATTGTATGCTATTCTTTTATCAGAGCTTCATGCAATGAAAATCTCTCAGTCTATACAGATTCTTTTTCAAAATGGGTGCAATATTATTTGGGAAGAAATGCTTTGTTTACCAAAATAAGTTTTTGTCCTCCAATTATGTCGGAACTAGTAAATTAGCTTATCAAATAAATAAGTACGAGTATGTATATCTGATTATGTGATGCGTGAACATCACAAAAATTAAGTAAATGTGCTCCAAATAAATGCGAATACAACCCAAATTTGGTTTAAACTCGTGGGTGATTATGTCCTCTCCTTTTTGGGCGGATCCAACATGGATCAGTTAGGAGAGAAGTCGAAAGCGAAGCGAAGCTTTGAAGAACGATTGGATTTGCATAAAACAAATAAAATTGTGAAAATCTTAACAACAGAATAAAATATTCTTTTGAAACTGGAGAAAAAGATCAATCATAGTTACACACTGAAAGTGATGATTAATATCAGCAATCGTAAAACTGAAATAATGTCAAACTAATAAAACAATAAAGACAAGCTTTTGATGGTGAGACTTCCTTACTCACAGGATTCGCGGCAGTTACGTACAAAAGCTTCAAAAAGGCGTTAAACACACTTGGCACATTGTTTATCGTTCGCACAAAAGGGACTCGAAGAAAAACGATACACTGAATCATTGCACACTTGAGTTGAAATCCGTTTTGCTTACAAATAGACAATGTTGGAAGGAAGTACTAACGAATTAGCTACGAAGAAAGCACTTTGATCAGTGTGCTGATGTCAACATTTCTTGCGATCCTCATTAACAAGCCGATCGACGGACGTCACTCGCTCGGATTCTTTAAATGTATGCACTCAAGTCACCGGCTGATGTTAAAATAAGTGAATATGCAGAGAGAAACGGTTTTAGTAATTGTACAATAGAACTACAAACTTTGCTTTGAATGCAAAATTTAGTGCAACGGTGTTTGTTTACATCATAATTAATTAATGTCCACACTACTGGGCACGTGTCTCTTCCAAACATTTTGGAGGGAATTTAGCCTACAACACAGACTAAAATTAATAAAATTCCTATACTTATATTATATGAATATCTTGAAGACTTTTCCAGAAGTTTTGTTCAGGGAAAATATTCATAGAAAAATAGGTTGATACAAAACTCAAACTAAAAATTTATATTTAATAAATCGTCTACACAAATGTAATAGTACAATAGAACGGACTATTACGAGTTGATACATTTATATCTTCCTGAACGTAGCGAATTTGCGGAAACTTTACATTTACGATGCACATTGCATGAAACCGTAAACATTGGAATATAATCGTATGTTTCCTACACGTGATGAAATCTGCATAGATATAGAAGCGACATGCAGACAGGAATGTCATAACTCACAAATAGTAAATATGCATACCTACGAGTATATGCTGAACAACGTTTTAGTAATTATCCCCTTTTATTATATTTTTCTTGGCCTACGAAAACATAAGTTCAAGCATGGACCAACATGAAAGAAGTGAACATATTTTAAGTTATTAAAAATTACTTATAACTTAGGTTGAAAAAATCAAAAATGCTTATTGTATTTTTATTACTCTTGAATTCAGTAGATAATTAATATAGAAATTGACTTTCATCATCATCATCGCAACCCATAAATATCCCACTGCTGAGCATGGGTCTCCTCCAAATAACGTGGAGGGAATTTAGCTTCCTATAGCACGCTGACCAGACTGGTTCTCTCATCTGGATCTCAATACATTTAGTACGAAACCGGTTCGAATTTTCATAATCCGCCACATTTTCATGTTGTTTTCTCAATGTATGAACCATCTTCGGGCCGAAATCAATGCAGAATGTTTATAAACAAATCATTGTCAAATTAGATTTTAACTAAAGTAGATTTAATTTAAAGTATATTTGCATGAAATTTGATTTTTATAAGTATATTTGGCGGAGGACAGAGTGCTATGGCGCGTATTAGGAGAGGCCTACGTCCAGCAGTGGACTGCAATAGGCTGAAATGATGATGATAATGATGATATTCGCATAAGCTAAGATATCAGTGGTATTAAACTATAACTTCTTAATATGTTGCTATTGTTTAGTGTACATTGATTTTGGGTCGTGAATAAATTCTCTTATTAATAAAACAACAATTTATTATTGATGACGATGCGAAGCGATGGTGGCTGAACGGATAAGGGACCGGCGTGCAAATCACGCGGTCCCAGTTCGATCCCGACCGGCAGTACCAATGTGGATTCCACTTTGTGGAATTTATATGTACTAGTCAAGCGACTTATCATCTGCTAACGGTGAAGGAAAACATCGTGAGGAAACCCACATACCACCAACCCGCACTAGGCCAGCGTGAGTGGATTATGGTCTAAACCCTCTCAGTTCTCTAGTTAGAGGAGAGGAGACCCGAGCCCAGCAATGGGACTTAATGGGTTGCTGATGATTGATGATGATGATGATGTTACATACAAAATGGATTTTATGCTGTCCGAATAAACAAATTAAATTGAAATAAGTACATTGCTCGTAGTGACACAACAAGCTCAACTATTGATTCACATTCAAAATGCAGTCGTTTTGTACCGAAACTGTTTACGTGTCATGCTGTAACCGATGTGTTCTAAGAAGGCGTTCCATAAGCTAGGTGTCGCTCCTGTTGTGACTACTGATTGACTATCGCTGCCAACTATCCATCTAGTTGCTATTTTCAGACCTGTGCAAATATTCCTACGTTCGTTTGTTACTACCAATGTTTACATTATGTGTGCATTTCACACATTGAAATGCGGATAGCGATCTGAATTTTATTTTTAACCTCTGACATAAACACGGGTTTGTTAAGTTTCAAGCTTCGTCAATGTCATGTTATTACCAAAACTGTAAAATAGATACTCATTTTGTGTTCGCAAACTTAATTGAACCAAGCATTTTGATCTAGAATGGTAATGTGATAGTTCCGGAAGTATAATAGACTAGCTTTTGCCTGCGACTTCGTCCGCGTAGATTTCGATATTTACAAAGGTGCAATTAATTAATTTTCATGTACCTATCGCCCCAATTAAAGGGTTGAATTTCATTTTACGTCAAAATAGATAAAAGTTTCGTAATCAGCGTCCCTGAAATTTACTAGCCTTGAAAATTACATCCATGTCAATTTCTAATAAGTTTCACACCTATTTCGTCCCTTACGGTAAGTTATCAAACACAAAAAAGTACCCATTAACTCACTTCTTAACTGAAGCATAACAGATTATTGTGTGGATGTGGATATATTATTATGAACTTGAATGAAATACCTATTTAAGCATAATTTTATTGTGAAGTGGTAATGGACATTTATGTATAAATCTATTGATTAAAATATTTACGTTTCCTTATGTAACAAATCAGTGTTTAAAAGAAGATACTAATAAATTAAGTAGCATTCATTTGGTAAGCGCCATAAAATTTAAATTTTTTAGTATTCATAAATCACATTTTTGGTAAGAGCCTTGAATACTTAAGTTTTCGAGAACTAGATTATCAGAACCAGCGTTAGTTATAATTAAATCGTCGTTTGAGATGAAGCTCCTACTAGTGTTCTATTTATTATGTATTATATTTTGTGCTACATGTTTTGCAACTCCAAAAATATTAAATGTTGGGAAACAATTATTTACTGAAGATGCAGACTGTAAGTGTGGACACTTCGACGACTTTTTTGGAGATCGTTTTCTACCTAGTAATTTAGTGATACCAGGAGTAAACACGCCTACTACTGAGGGACCTGGAAGCGGCGGCTATAGTGCAGGCTGTTCACCTGGTGCTGCAAAAACTGAGTCTGGATCATGTGGTAAAAAAGACCCAAATTAGGTATACCAAGCATATATACATATTACATCACGTATTTTACAAAAAAAAACTGTTATTAATAAAATAAACAATGGCTGATTGAAGAACAATTTAAATGTGTGACTAATTGTTATAAGAAAAACAGAAAAATGGAAATCTTAACAATAATACAGAAATTATATTTATAATGTCGTGTTTTATTTACATACACAGCTTGTTCACGATCAGTATGTATATTCCAGCTTCTATTAAGTATCTTTTATAATATTTTTACTTCAAGTACATCTGTGGGCAGCAGGAGAGTGTATGACTTCAGCGCAAAACTGCAGTCATCTGTCTAAAAAGTGGATAAGTGACAAAAGCTAAAGCAAAAATGTCGAACTGGAACCGAAAAATGAGGGAATATTTTTAAAACGAGTCATTTTATGTTAGTCGATCAGATACTGCGCGAATATAGAATCCATAGAAGAATAGTACTAGCATCAGTCAATAAATTATATTCCCTTGTTTCTCGGCTTTAGCTGAAAACGTGCCTTTGTTACTCAGCCGCTTTTTATATTTAGGACGACAGAAAAAGTCCTGGGGTCCATCCCAGAAATTCTTAGTATCAGCCGGGATCTGGAAATGTACCCGGTTAAAACCTGCGACCTAACATAGCTGGAGAACTGTGGGCATTAAATACCTCTGCCTAGCCCTTAATGGAAAATGCTTGATGTTATGTACGTTTAAAGGTTGTTTATTGACTAATACTATAAACATGGAAATGCTGCCATATCTGTTTTTGTGGTACGTTTAGATTAGGTATCAATATAATTCCAAATACATCATTAATTATGTTATAAATATTCAAAAACACATCAGCGGCTTTACCTTAATATATCGTGCTACCAAAATTTGCACAAAATATTAGTGTTGACCTCGACATTTTGTCATCAGACCTTATTTCGTTATAAAATTTTAAGATACGTGTAGAATAATAATTTATAATGAATATGTTTAAATAAATTCATTATAATAAATTATTATTCATAATAATATTATATTTATTATTCTATTATTAATAATTGTGCATATATCATAATCACAACCCATAAACGTCCCACTGCAGGGCACGGGGCTCCTCCAAATATTATGGAAAGAATTGTGTATATAATGTTGATAAATCCTATTAAAAACAATAGTATTAACATAGTACAAATAAAGTTCTTTTTTGTAAATGGTTTAGCTACAAATATTTGATAATATAGTAAGTTATTTTACTCAATTAATATATATTTAAATAATAGTTAAAGAATCTGATTTAATGTTTTTGTTTTTATTCCTCCTAACTTTCTAGTTCAAACTTATGATAAATTGTTTTTTTCTCTTCTAGTGTTAGGTGCTTAAATAGCAGAATACAGATGACCACAGAACAGAGATAGGATTATGGCGTCTGTCATAAAGACGATATAGGCCTTTGATGAAATATCAGAATAATACGTGCGCTATAGAAATCATTTCTTTATTTATATTACATATTATTATAGAAACTGAATGTTACTTATTTTCAATAGTTTGTCAGCAAAGAAAAAAAGTGAGTTATCGATAATAAGAACAATTCACATTCATAATAATAAAACGAATTAGACAACGTATTTAACGTACGTATTTTAGACACAGAGTGCATAGGTAGATGTTGTGATTGGTGATTGAATAGTGCCAATATCTATTCCCGTATCTAACTGAGTCCTGCCTGTCTGGCACCTGACACCATCTTGTGACATTATGTAATACATAAATTAGAATTACAACAAAAATTAAGAGCATGTATAAAGTGACCCCCTTATAATAATAATATTCTCTAAATTTCATCGATAAACATGGAGTAGTTTTCGAGTAAAATGCTTGTGTCACACGGACGAACAGACGGACAGAACGAAACTATAAGGGTTCCGTTTTTACCATTCTGTCTACGGATATAATAATTGAAATGAATTAATGAAATCTCGTTTATTCACCTAGGTTACAAGGTAACACTTATGACAGTCACAAGATAGGAATATAACAGGTTATCCGAAAAGTAGTGTCAGCAAATTTGCCTACGACCAGTTTGCTGACGGGGTGGAGCTATGAGAAGAACTGGCAAGAAACTCACGCCACTCTCACACACTCGTCTTAATGAAGGTGTATACAAACTATAGGTAGGTAGATACAAGTTTACAGCTATAAAAGATATTATCTCTCACACCTGTAGGTACAATTAACACTCAACATGAACCGAGTAGTGTCACACCAATATTTCCACAGAACGTATAACACCCGGCACAGACACAGAAACTAATTGTAGTATTTTTAATATTGCGTCATACGTTTAGTAATATTTTCCTGGTTTAAAACCGCATTGTGCTTTTACAAGTTTGTCCCTAAAACAAGAGCATTTTAATGATGTTTCTGACACCTCGGTCGTATCAGCTCACGGTCCGTCGCTAGCACTAATGGTGATTTGTGTCCCAAGCCTCGTTAGCTGTTAACTGATCCCGCAACGCGCCATTAGCCGACCTCACGTCGTACTTTTGTGAAATATTTTATCAGCTCAAGTAACATCCTTTCTTTCTTATAATTACTTTACTTCTTCTTTATTAATATACTAGAAGTTGCTTTCGCTTCGCTCCCTTCGTTCTTTATTTGGCCACTGCTCAGCTCCTATTGGCCGTTTATATAGCGTATAGCCTTTTTCCGTTCCGTTCCGCGTAGTCACGGATTATGAATACATAAAGTCACTACCCCATTTCAACCCATGGGTGTAGTAAAATGTGACTAAGGGAGTAACTTTATGCAAACAATACACTGCGAGAAAAGGAAAATTCGAAATAAACCCTACACTACACAGTTTCCTAGATTGTCTTGCTAATAAGTTTGACGAACGACTTTTGCGACTGAAGCTTGTTGAGTGTAAAAGTTAAGGTAGATGGTACAACAAAAATTACTAATTGTGTTATTTTTAACTCCCGCTATGACCTACAAAATAGAAATAGTGTCAGTAATCTTCACCAACTGGTAGGATATCAACATATTTAGCACCGTGGTCAATTATGAATATCAACAAAATTCAATCAAAAAGAAATGGCCGCATATTAGAGGAAATATTAAAAACCCTAATTAACTTTGCAAAAAAAACAGTGGAAACATTCATAAAACTTTAATTATAAAGTTTAGTTTTAAAAGAAAAAACAATTTTCAATTTAAATTTAATATTAATGTAGTCGGAAGTTTAATCATATTAAATGTCATGGATGTTCTCGAGGTGCCATTTGCATAGACATTTACATAACATGACATTGTTTATATTGTAAACAATTCCTTAACTGTTGTTTATTGTCATTTTCCATAAAAAAGAAGATGACACTCACTCCTAATGTGGTGGTATTTTATGTCTATCATCATGTCTATCACATGTCCCACTGCTGGGCATGGTTCTTCTCCAAAGATATTATTATATTATATCTATACTAATAACAGTGGCGGACCGTACGTTTGTGGGGCCCTGCTCTGATACTACTCGAGGACCCCTAGGCTTCTCGTATATTATCAATTAACTGCCATTAAAAAACCGGCCAAGTGTAAAGTTTATAATTAAAAGCAGTAAAATATATAATTACCTATATAATTTTATAAACTTAATCATATGTATGATTTTTTATAATTCACAATGCTTTTTATTGGGACTGGGGGGTACCTTATATCCAGGGGCTTCGGGCTTTCGGGCCCCTATAGCCCCTAGCCCCTACATAGATCCACCCCTGACTAATAATAAAAAGCTGAAGAGTTTGTTTGTTAATTTGGCTAAACGCGCTTATCTCGGAAACTACGAGTCTTAATTCAAAAAAAAGTTTAGTTTATTGCCGTGAGTTGTCGATTTCGGAGCCTGGTCGTAACAATAAATCGATCCTCTCGAGCCTCTAGCTCTATTATGTAGGAGATATTCTAATTTTTTCGTACTGAACCTTATTATCTGTCCAAGAAAACTGCTACTTAAAAAAGATAAATATTGTATTCAATGTTAAACGCATTTTTCCAGAAAGTTATATCATATAGTTACGTCGTTTTTGTTATGAGTAATAAGATTGGTGCAAAATAATTCATCCTTTATAAATGGTGTGCTTCGCTAATATAATCCAAAGAAATATTCTGCAATAAAGCTCATACTTTACACACGTATTATTTGAAAAACAAACACCCGGACGCGTCAAACAATCCCCTGTGTAATTGATGTGATGCCACAGAATAAAGTTATGACGCTGGGCGGGAAGTGATGACCTGACCGACGCGTAAATCAAACCTTCGTACTTTACACAATGGTTACCACACACTGATATTATTTAAATGAAGTAAAGTTTAAGTTGAACAGCTTTGTTACTAAATTTAATGTTAATAAATGTTTTACAGTAAAAGAACGAAATCTATAAGTACTAATTAATATTATAAAGCTGTAGAGTTCGTTTGTTTATTTGGTTGAACGCTAGGATCTCAAGAACTACTGGTCCGTTTTGAAAAATTATTTTAGTGTTGGATATCCCATTTATCGAGAGAGGTTATAGGATATATAACATCACGTAAGAGGCACTAGGAGCCGAGCAGTGGCAAAATAAAAACTTAGTAATATATTATAAGATGCAAATATTTATTTATATGTTATAAGTTTGAATTGTAACTAGTGTTCACATATTAAAAACTGCGCATAGCTCTGTAATGTCAACTATAAAATACAACACGAACAAATTTGTACGCATTAACAAAAATACCAAATGCCATGTAAATTAAGTCACCCAATATGAAAAATTCAACCTAATAAATAACCGCCGTTAAGCACGTAGCAACCCTATCTTTTAGAAAAAGAACATCGTGCGCGTACGCACCGCGTTTCGACATCGGAACTAATTGGGCTAATTTATCCAGAATAACGTCAAGCAACGAAGACTTCGATGCGGAAACGATACGAGTACGATACGACAGTCGGACGATAAACGAGGTATGCAGCTCACATAACTCGGTTTCGAACCGTCCGTGATTTGTATCTATCGAAGTGTAGCATTCGGTTGCAGCATTCTTGTGCATAATTAGTAGATACAAATAAATTGATCTCAAAGCAACATAGTTTCAATAATAATACAAAGGATAGTAATTAGTAACTTTAATTTCTACAGCATTTCTTAAAAAAATATTATTTCATTTTTATAATTTGACCTCGTTGTCAAGGCTTTTTCAACGGTTTAGTTTTGGATATTGAGTGATCAGTTTAGCCTAAATAGTAAGTAACTTTACAATTACAATTGAAAGTAATTCATATACAAAGTTTCTTTCAGCGCTGTAAGTATCCTTCTATATCAAAGAATACTAAATTAAGTAAGCAAGAGCGCCCGGTAAACGGCAAAAGGTAGGCCCCCATTCCATGTGATTCAACATAGCTGTAGATTATGGATTTCGAACTTCTAGGCCTAATCTTTCAGGGAAAATAACTCTAGATGCTATAAGTTGCAAACGAAATTCGTTTACATTTTCCAAAAACTAGCTGTTGACTAAAATATTTTCTTCATACAATTTTCAAAACATTAATTTAAAATCAAATGATTCTAATAACGAAATCAAACAACTAATGTTTACAGATAGCGATACTTTAGAGCTGAGACGTGGCGGTACTTATAACAAACAGTTTCAAAATTAAAATATTACGATAACAAACAAAGGACTCGGGAATGTTTATTTTACTAACGATGCTATATCGCGATACATCGAAGATGAGCGCCGGCGCGCGGCCATCGACGCGGACGTTCGCTTCACACACATTAACTTGCACACTATTACAATATGATTGTAATCTTATTCCAGTACCGGAATCTCATATTGAAAACAAACAAGAAATTAATAAATTCCATTGTTTCTTTTAAATTGTAACGAAAACAAACCCATAAAAAATTATGAATAGGAACTGAAAATAGGTAATCATGTTTGTATTAATGAATTGTTGCTGGATATGAAACACATTACAAACAGGCCGATTGTGTCTTTACTTCTTATTTATTAGTTAAAAGAGAATGTTGAAAGAAAATCGATTATAATACATAAGTACATTTCTTAAATATTTAGTTTTTTAATTGATTAATTCATTAATGTAAGTCAATTAGGCTACAATAAAATATATGTGGAATAAAAAAAATTGTTTTAACTCTATAATTGTATATATGACTGGCGTTTAATTTCGATGTTTCTTTCTTTTGTTGCAGTGTCCCGTAATCACCACTTTTCAATCCCAATGGAGTCATTCTAGTGAGATTCAAAAGTGTAGTGGCTTTATTATTCTTGAAAAATAACGAATGATTCTGTTAATAAATAACAACGGGTAGAGACCTTTATTTAATGACCCAGTAAGCTTACCAAAATTGACAAAGTAATTAGTACTAAAGCATCAATAATGTACACAAAATTGGCCTCGTTTAAGAGCGACAGCCGCATGTGAATTTTAATTCCATTCATATTTCAATCATCTCCAAGTATATTCCGTCACGTTGAGAACAAGACCAGCTGCGTCCACCGTCCGTCTCTGCCGCCGTATCGTGAATTATGCCTCAATTGTTTGTTTTCATTACCGACTCTCGTAATCCTGTATATTTTTTGTTTCATATTTTTTTGAACACTCCAAATAGATGGTTTGTTTGTGAGCCGTGAGAATTTGAAAGGGCATGTCAACAGGGGATTAGTGATTGATACTTCATGTAGGTGGTCCGGTGGTCCTGTATAACTCGTGAGTGCCTTTACACCTTTGCTTTGACAATATCGTTATGGTGATTGTTTATTTACTTTTTTAGTGGGAATTGGGGTTTTTAATGTTGTGGTAAGATGCTACTGGAATTATATTTATAGTCAGTTGTTACCTTCTAATTTGGTTTAGCATACTAGTGTGAAAGTTAAATACTTAGTTGCCGTATCGAATCTCTAAGTTAAACATTAAAATATTTTGTATCTAATACGACTACAATTCCATTCTGTTTAAGTTTCGTTTGCATAGTTTTATTTTTACAACTAACTGTTTTTGAATTCGGTGCCCGTGACTACAAAAACTTTTCCAACATTAAGTAGTGTTAGTTTTGTACAATTTATCTCTATAAAAGTATCTTCCTCGGAATGAACCCAATTGAAGAATTTTTTTAAGTATTCGTTGCTGTCCGATAAAGGTTTTTTTTATTTATTTAAAAACTTCTTGCACAAAATATGTTACAAAAAGGCGGGCTTAATGCTAAAAGCATTCTCTACCAGCCAAACCTTTGGGTGATGCAGAAATAAAAACTGGTAGGTGCTAAGTAATTTACCTAATAAAAAGAAATGATATTATTATGAAGAATGGTTCTTATGAGAGAAAAAAAGAAGAAGAGAAGAAGCATGAATAGAAGCATGAATAGAAGCATGCGAGAGTCAGGGAATCCACGGGATGATTTTGGAAATTTACATTCAAGTGAAATCAAGGAGGTCATATGAAGAAGATGTGTAATTTTATTATACGGAATATCTTAGGCTGTACCTGTTGTATGACTTTACCTCAATGTAATTTCTCTGTTTCATTCGACACAAGAGAACACAGTTTTTCACTGGAAAATTATCCGATATTTATCTGATTATACCGCAACTGACAAGAAAAGGACCTAAAATATAATACATTATCATTCCAAAATTAAATACCGTATGAAATTTCAAAAACTTATTTGTCAAAGTTTTAAAATAGGAAAACATAATCATAGACAGCGGTAATTATAAAAAAAGCGCTACAAATTAAAATTTTGTAGCTATGTGTAACGTGTAAATGTATTTCCAGCCAGTAAATTGAGTGAGATGATTGTAAAATGTCAATGTTAGGAGATTAGTGAAGAGGTGAGGGTTGTAAAACAAAATTCATAGATAAGATAAACGCCACGTGTAGACGAGTATTCTGCAATGTGTTCACTTTTTTCCGTTTGAAAAAATCTACAGTTATTACCGTTATTTTATGGAATTGATAACATTGCAACAATTGATATCAACACTTGAGTTTAGAGACTTCATCTTAGGAGTGTTTCTCACATCATCATCATCATGTCAACCAATAAACGTCCCACTGGTGGGCACGGGTCTCTTCCAAACATTTTGGAGGCAATTTGGCCTATTATACCACGCTGACCAGACGGGTTGGTATAGAGTTTTGTTTTGAATTTTCCTGAAACCGCAGTACTTTTGTCTGCTTAAAATTAGGCTTACAAATTAAATCTAATGAAGTTTAAAAATAGTATTTAAAAATATATCATTCTCTATTTAAAATAATGTAGAGTTTGACGACGATAATCTTCAATGAAGGCGAACACGTGTGACACATTCAAGTGGCGCCCGTTCAGATGTTTTGAAACGTTTCGCTAAAAATTCAACAAGATTTATAGCTCTTAAGTATAACTGCTCTTAATATATACGGATTGTTTTAAGTTTATGGAGAAGTTGTAGTCCTATTTTGGTTGATTTCAATTTGCAAGATTTTAAATGCTAAGTAACCCGGGAAGCTATAGCTTATAGGTATTTTATATTTCAGTGCGAACGAAGTAATTAACTACATCAATAGCATTATCCACTAGAAACATCTATTCTCGAAAATTGTTCTAGAAAAGTTTTAGTTCATCCGTGGAGTTTACACACATGGTTATATTATACTACACACATATAAACATTGTGATTATGTTATGTCCAGGCTTCGCTCAAAACGTACTAATCGGATTTTCATGCGGTTTTTATCAATAGATAGAGTGATTGATGAGGAAGGTTTAGAATAATATAATTTTGTTAGACGCGAGCGAAAGAGTTACACTACAACTAGAGCCTGGTAAACTGTAGAAACAAACTTTAAAACGTTAATATAAAGTATGCAAGATGTTTGTTCCGACTAAATACCCTTCAAAACAACCAAAAATATGAAAATTAAATTAACAAACTAACAGTAATTAGTTAAGTTTGAAATAACAAAACAGTTTGAAATGCTGTAGTGAAATGGTTGATGTTTTTTCCATGTCCGCCCGGTTGGCTAATTACCACAAAAAATGTCGCCCACCCCAGTCGGGTCATCAATCTACATTGACGTGTTGGCCCTGCTCCACTCTCTACTCTTTATTGTTTTAAACTTTTAAATACAATAATAATAATTACCTCTTAAAACCAGTTGCATCAGCATCAGCAACCCATTAAGTCCCACTGCTGGGCTCGGGTCTCCTCTCCTCTAACTAGAGAGCTGAGAGGGTTTAGGCCATAATCCACTCACTCCAAAACCAGGGCCGATCACAAAATAATTTCATAAGTTTGCCATTAAACGGATTGTTTTTAAATGCGTTTACGCGTCTGCGGCATCAAGCTCCATTCGAACGTAGTTCATAGGCAGTTCGTATGATAATGTCTTTTTAAACATCAGAAGTGTATTTTGTGCTGTTAAGTAGATCCGAAATATAGCAATTTGGTCCATTTACTTTTCATTTTAAGATGCGTTCATATTATTGGTAGAAAAAGGAATTTGATGCTTTTCTTGTATTTGCGCAAAAGATACTTAAGTAACAAAATATTGTAGAGCCATAAAGTAGATTCTTAAAAAAAATTAAATCAATCGAAAGTCGAGTTTCGAGTGTCGAGCAATCGAGCGTTTGCCTTTGGAGAATAATTTCAGGATTTCCGACACTATATCGTTGCAAGTTATGACATATTAGAAACTAGAAAAAAAAATTGGTATATATTTATCAATTTCCTCTATTAAAATGATTTCAACGTTTTCACGATGAAATAATTTTAAAAGAGTCTTTACAAAAAAAATATCTTATATTTAAGTATATATTCGTATTTTATATCTTCTGTTTAATGTAGGTAACATCTGGCTAGCTTATAGAGTGACTGCATAAATATCAGTACATCGTTTCCCTACTTATTACTGTTCTTCTTTCGTTGTTTGACACACAATGAGATCAAAGCACAAATTCAAATCTACGGATCTAGACTCATGTTTTTCTCTCTATTTTAGAAATATTTAATGTTAAAGCATCGTTAGCTGAGCAGAAAGATGAAAGGACATGTATGTGAGAGTATGGGAGCTTGATCACTGAGGCAGGGTGTCAGTCATCGATGCGAGCGTCGAGCACACTCCTCGATGACGGATGGATGAATGAACACTATCAGAGCTCAGACGCGCGATCACCACGCTGAGAATGTGAGTCGCGATTAGCTCGATATAGGCAGTGGCCACTCGTGAATTGGTTTACGAACTGCTATGTTACAAGTATTCTTTGAGTGTAGTCGCATGAGCAGATAAGTACTCGTTTTATATTATTTGAAAGGAACGCGTCACTAATTTAATTTCCTTTTCATATTTTCAAACACTGTTTAAGAATGAAGTTTTTTAATTTCTTGTAAATTATATTGTAATAAAATAAATTAAAAAACTACCAACCTACGTTTTGTCACAGACAGCAGACTATATTTATCACAGTAAGTTGTTTTTTTTATATAAAACTTTACGTAGACAAATTATTTAACACCAATTTATATCACATTCGCGGCACTTACACATACATTTTAAATACACAAAATAATAAAATGAAATGAAAATGGATTTGACACTAATAACGTAATGTGACTAACGTTTAAAGAATTAGAGTTCTCCACAGGCTGATAGTTTGTTGAGACAAACACTCAGCTGCGTATTCCGAATGTCACTGAATTCATGCAAGTCATTATTCATTGGGCATGCAAAAAAATTAGATCACGTCTTTTGTGCCAACGTCTTGGTGGGTCTTTTCAACTGGTATATGGACTTTAAAAAAAAAAACAAAACATTAAAAACTTCAGGTAAATTTCATGTTGGAATTTGGAAATTATACTTCGCTGCTGATGTAGTCAAAATATTACAGTGAAGCTACGTACACTATCAAACAGTCTAGGGATGAAGGTATTAATTTTTTTTTGTACCTAATGTAAGACTTAGAAATTAAATCTGTAGCATGAACTGAACAGTCAGTAGTACTTGCCTTTTTCACGAGAACCTTATTGTGATCACGGTCTCCTAAATAAAGCTTAGGACTTTGACAATACAAAGGCGGGATACCAACGGTTGAAGTATTCGTTTTGGCCATCCGTGAGTTAGACACAAAAGACATGCAGAAACACTAGGGTTGATGACTGACCGTCGAGCTGACGCGGCTGCTGCCACTCGCCCCGCCACTCTTGTCCCTCCATCACATTTCTTCACCAACGGCCGATTATTTTTTCAACGCGACACAATAAATCAGTTTTCTGTGCGTTAATCAAGTTATGCGGCGCGCGCGCAGACCGCGGCGCGAGAGGAACGCTTCTGTCGTCGGCGTACGTCGGCAGCAACGAGCCCGCCCTCGACCGCCCACCGCCCAATCGCGAGAGCTTTTATTCTCGCTTCATACTCTTTATTTATTTTCATGTGAATTATGTACTGTTTGTTCGTTCGACATTACCTGTGTTCGGAGCGCTCAACGCTCACCGCTCACCGCTCGCCGCTTACTAGACGAGTGTTATCGACGATGTACGTTTTAATTTAAATTTTGAAATTATGCACCTATATATGTCGCCCACACGGCTCCAGATATTATCCAGAGTCAGTTTGTTGAGTCTAAGTTATAATTTAAAAGTCAATATTGTACAGTTGCATATTGACCACATGTTTTCTGTTCTTCTCACCTCAGACATATTTAAACATTGCAGCCACATTAAAAATACTATTCATTAATTTTACATATTCTGAGAATAAAACCGGAGGCTAGCTAAGGTATATTCTATACCTGGGCTATATTCTAAACCAAAAGTGAGAAATAACTTAACCCTTGTCTGTATCATACACTATTAAACTGATTTAATACCTTAGATACAGCATTCCTTAGTTGACTACCTAAATATTTATTTATTTATAACTTCATACAAACAATTTTGTACAGGCGGACTTAATGACTTTAGGGATTATCTACCAGTCAACCATTGGGCATCACCCAATCACCAAGAGAAATGAATGAAGTACACCTACTTCAGTCATTTCTCTGGGTGACCCATAAATAAACGTAACGAGAGAATTAAGCAAATTTATTAATGCATACAATTCCTAAAAAATAAGTATATAAATGGCTATTAGTTATCTAATATTTGAAATTTTATTACAATTATCCATATCTTTAATATATCTTACCAAGTTTTTAATTATAATCAAGTAGGTAGGTTCTACTTAGGTTTCAAATATGTTGCACAACATTTAATAACATATTATAACATAAATCGGATCCACGTCTACGTAATTTCAGGACCAGTCACTCAGGAACCACAATCTGTATCGGTTGGTTAAAATGGGAACCTGCTAGTCGTCAAAGCTTAAAAATCTTTAATAATTATAAGTTGCAGGTAGGCATTTTTAAACCATACTTATAGTTGTATAACTTTTAAATCAACGAAAAATACTAAAAGTTTTCTAGAATATCAATAATTTAGACATTATAAACCGACTTTGTCTTTTCTTTCAATCACGCTAGTATGTTCTTCTAAGTACTATCTTTAAATTTATAGAAAAAGGCAGTTGTTGAGTGACTGGCAGATACAAGAATATAGCATCACTTCCCAATATGTCGTAAGATAAAACTGGCCGACAGTTATGAATATAAAACTGACCAGTTTATAAATTAAAGAGAAGACGCGGCGCAATCTTAGAAAGTGCCCAACGATGTGAGGGCGTACTTAAATTATCTACCTATAAATAACTTAAACCATAAAATAAACTTCGTTCTATGATTCGAAAAAGTTTAAAATCAGATAGTTGTATTTAAACTGTAAAAAATTTATAACTTGAACCTCCTTATTTCAAAATATGGACTAAGACATTAAGCCATTGTTTTAATTTCAAAGTTGTCAATTTAAACCTATTAAACCAGGTTTAGTCTGTATTTTGTAATAAGGGGGTAAAAACCAGAGATTATCTTACCAGCGTCTACAGTCCACACATTCGCAGTAATACGGCACAGAAAATTTTATTCATGAAAAATATCTGTATTATTCCCAATGCATTGTCGGCTTTAGCGGACTATGCCTCTGGTTATCACTCGACACATAAGTGGAATCTGTTTACAATTCCAGTAGGTGCGGTTACTGCGAAGAGAGCTCGTTCATCACTCACGAAGTAAACAATTGCTGCACCTACTGATTCACAGGTAAGAATGTTATTGTAAACAGTATTGTGTTGTAGTTTATATTAATATCTAAATTCTTAATAGATCTATATGCATCAAAAGGATTTTTCGATGGAAATACAATTAAAGTATTAAAAGATATTCTGATTTATTCTTGGTAGGTAATTCACTTATAGGCCTCACCTAATTTCCGCCACAACGAGCGATTTTGTGCCGCCCGCATCCAACGGCCACCCGCAACTTTTACCAATTTTGGACGTCATTGGGCTGATATGATGATGATGATGATGAATTCACTTATTATTTATATTAACATAAGTTTTAGCCTTAACCATAATTATTTTATCAATAAAATAATTATGGTTAAGGCTAAAATTCAGGTTTTAATAAGAGTTTAATTGGTGTTATAATTTTCGATAAAGGAAACTTAATTTTCTTTCTCACATGCTCGTATAAACCTTCAAACTTACAACATATCAATAATTTTAGAGTTACTAATAACAACGGCCTTTATACAGATACTGTTTTGAATGCAAAGAAAAAAAGAAAGACTTGTCGAGCTTCTATGCTACATGAATGGCGATCACGAGCAAGAAAATACAGTACGTCTAGGAGCCATTGAATGCAAGCTACATAGGATCTGTTGTTGTGGAAATTCTATCGAAAGGGCTATGATAATGATAAAGAACGGTAAATAAACATCTACCCGTAATGATGACATTCTTTAGGGAACTGCGTGGAAATGCTTAGGTACGGACTTTCGTAAATTTATCTAGACTCTACGCTTCGCCTTATTGTTGACGTAATTTAATCCAGTGTAATTAATCCAGTTATTGTGAATGGATTTGAATTATTCCAGAGTTTTTGAATTTCATATACTAAAATGTAAAAAGTTTATTCTTTGAAACATTCCCCTAACGTTTTTTTCTTGAAGCTACTTCTTATCGTCATACTGAAAGTTTTTAAAAGAATTTAAGACTTATAAAATTAAATAAATATAAGACAAAATAATTACTAGATTAGTAAAATGAACTCTCGAGTACCTAGGTTATTTTTTTTAACTTTATTCGACTATCATTTGTTTTTGAATAGTGACATAATTTTGAAAATGGACACACAATTCCCTACACATTTATTGTGAGAGTTATTGTATTTAACATACAATATCATTAAGCATAGAGCTTTTTAGTAACCAAATACTAAGACTTAATCTGTCTTTTAAATAAATCCTATTCATGATATAATAAGAATAGTTAAGGACATAATCATCCACATGATGATGCTTACGTGAAAGTCTCGCTGGATGACAAACTGACTCAACTGAAATTAGTTACTGTATGACAATACTGATTGAAAGTAGCAATAATTACTTGCCAACAAATTCGTACTGTTAATAAGCATTAGAATGAGATACGTGAACAATATATTGCAATTATTATTTGTTGAGCTAGAAGCCGGTCGAGTCAGCGGCCTCTTTGCTACCTCGACCAGAATTGATCTACTGTAGCGCTATAATATACATACTCGTAATTAGGTAGTTCAAATAATAATAATTATGTATGTACAAATATACAATTTTAAATAAAATGTCAGTATTATTTATGTATAAATTTTAAAACTGCCTCGGTGGCGCAGCGGGAAGTGTATACGACTGCTGTGTGGTCCCGGGTTCGATTCCGGGTTTTCCCGGGTCGGGTAAAAATGGTTTTCTTCTTCTTTTTCTATCATGAAATTCCAGTATTTAGATTTTCCTGGAGTTTGGTAAACAAATGTTCCCAGAAGATGACAATAAGCTCGCCCCCTAAATGAGGTGCTCAATGTGGGTGTGAAACACCTCTGCCCACCCCTTTGGAGAAAAAGGCGTGATGCTATGTTTAATTTTTACAGGCTATATAAAATTATAAATTTTTGCCGCGGCCTCCTGTAGGTTGAACTACAGAAGGCCGCAGCAAAAATTTCTCCATTGGAGCTTCCTTTTTTGGACTGCCTCAGAGACGCAACGGGGGTTTAAAACTGCTGCGCTAGAGTTGGGTTCGTTTCCCAGGTCGGACAAAAACGGTATTAAGTTTTTCTGTCTTACAAGTCTCAGTATATACGCGGAGTTAGGAAATGTGTCCGGTTCATGACGATAGGCTTACCTCCTGTTACGTGAGATCTATTATTTCTTTTCTTTTTTTAGGCTACTTGATACTTGATGCCACGAGTAGCATCTTTTCTACGTCGATCAATTACTGATCTATTGTAGGCTGTAGCGCCCACTCATACACTTAGAATTTATTCTAGGGTATGTGGGTTTCCTCACGATGTTTTCCCTTACCGTGGTAGATCACTTGACTAGTACATATAAATTCCACAAAGTGATATCCACATTGGTACTGCTGGACGGTATCGAACTCGGACCGTATAATTTGCACGCCAGTCATTTATCCATTCGGCTACCATCGCTTTCTCACATGGGATCTAATTTAGTTGGTGAACTGTTGCATGCACGACCCTCTGCCTACCCTTTCGGAGGAAAAGATGTGACACTACGTTTGTTTATGCTTTTTTTATGACCCTACCTCGTCCTACTGCTGTGGCTCTCCTTAACTCTCCAGTCCTGTGTTTCCACAGCCCTATTCCATCAACCTTTCTCATAAGCATTTAAGTCGGCACACAAGCGTTTTTACGCTAGCCTTGACAACGATGCCCATCTTCAGGGATACGTGCATAATATAATGACTATTAAAGGGCTTTTAAGCATTGATTTAGATTTTGAATTATGGACAACAAATATTCTCTTATATAAAATATTGTTTTTAAAAATCTTTAAATTAGTAGTTGGCCAAGTAAACATTAGCTATTTCTGTAGTAATCTCTCATGCAGCTGAACAGACTTTGTCTGTGAGATAAACATTAAAATTTAATAAAAACATATTTTTTGGCTTTCCATACAAACTTTTTCGTTAACTGTGTTTCTAAACTTTATAAAAAGTAACTCGATTTTAACTATAGTACTGCCTATGAAGCTTACATACACTAGCTCACAATCAGTGGGACCGTTTGCTTGTTATGTTGGTGCTGGTATAAAAGAATTAATTTTAAGTTTTGTCTCAGAAATAAGAATCAAAAACAATATTATTGCAGCACATTTTAGTTGATTTATGATCACTTTATAATTCATTCATTCATTCATTATAGACAAATGTTATTTTAATCATAGGGGTCGTCTCTATTACATGTCGTCTAAATAAACTTGTAGTAGCTAAAAGCAATATATTTGTATGTTTTGACTATTTTCTTTTGATATCATCTAATAAATTTGTAATTTTAAAATGCGTAGAAATACACAGACACAGGTAGAGACACTCTACATAAAATATTTTCATATAAATTCACAGCAAACTTGAAATAAAAAGAAATATTGACATACAATTTAATAAAAACCGTTAAGATACATCTAGAACACGGACTATTTAAAAAAAGAACCATGTAACTGTCGAATGTTATAAAAATATTTTACGAACCTAATTTATTTTTATTAGCACATTATTTTTTATTGGAAACTATCCTGTCGAATGATATCCGAACGTAACATAACAACATAATAATTCATAATATTTTACACTATTATCTGTATCATTAGAAATACTGTTCATATTTTCAGGCAGGAGAAAAGCTTGTTGAGAGATAGGTACGGTTTACATATAGCTATCCCGCTCTAACGTATGACACTTGGGACTTGTTGAGTGAGACGGTGTTATAAAAGGTGGAGTCTGTTTGCGAACAAAGATCATCCCACACAACAGCAGGCGCAGAGAAACAGTTCGGTTAAAAAATAAAACGAATGGCCAGTTAATAGGTTGTTTAATGTTGCAGTCTATTTGAGTATTGAATGTAAGGAATTGATGTGTGTGACTGTGTAGTGCTGGCTATTTGTCAAGATGTACTTAGTAGAGTTACTGAACTACCGAGTTAATACTAAGTAGATCGTAGGTAGGTAAGTCCTTATATTTATATAGATTGATAGGTACTTACATGTCATAAAATTACCTAATAAAAATAAAATCAGAAAGTAGTTACCTATGATTTTGCTGTAGGTAAGGTACCTTTTTAATAAGTAAATATCTTTTTTCTTTGTTTTTGTTTTTATTGCCTAAAGTGGCAGACGAGCAGACGGCCCACCTGATGGTAAGTGCACACAAGCACAGCCAAGCCGCTGCCTACCTTGAGAGGATAGCTCTCTTTAAACCTCGTTTGAAGAAGGACATGTCATAGCGCTCAGGAAACACCACTGTAGGAAGTTCACCCCCTGTTTTCTCTTTGATCATAGTAACCAATGATTTGCATGTTAAATTTTAACATGCAATATCATTGATTGCAACCTATTAATGTCCCACTGCTGGGCACGGGTCGCCTCTCCTCTATCTAGATAATCTAGAGAACTGAGAGGGTTTTTGGGCCATAATCCATACACACTGATCACATATGGTTTGGTGGATTTCGCTTAGAATTGTTTCTAGGGTATATGGGTTTCCTCACGATGTTTTCCTTCCCTATTAGCAGATGGAAGCCATATGAATAGTACATACCTATTATTATATAAATTTCACAACTGCTGGTCGGAATCGAACTCGGACCGCGTGTTTAGCACGCCGGTCATTTATCCATTCAGCCACCATCGCTTATCTCTTATAATGCGTATGGGAAAATCTGAAAATTACCTTGATAAGTAAAATTTACTTACCATGTAGGCAAATGAACCAAGTATGGATATATAAAAAAAAATCGAAACAAACCCTGTACCAACCCGTCTGGCCAGCGTGGTATACCTAGTAGGCAAATTTTTCTCCATATCCATTGAAATGATGATGATGATGTTGGTACATATTAATAGGAATTGATAGGTATACTCATCTAGGTATTATTTAGATCCGATAGACCGGGTATTTTTTTCTGTCCTGTAATCTGATTTCTTTTCTGTCTGTTTTGAAAAAAATAATAATAAAAACAAATACCCTAAATTAAAGTTCATGACACAAAAAAGGATTAATTTATGCGCCTTTGTGTTCAAATTTACATTTATTTTCCTCGTGTTCTTCGAATTCAGCACTACAACGACCTCAAACTCTAAATAAAACCCCAAAATATAACTAAAGTACAAAATGCAGTGAAAAATCATGAGCTCTATAGCGTTGGTTTTATTTAAGTTTAGTGTGCCCAGGCGACGACAGCGGTAACGACGCGGTCTTCCTGCGGCCGTTTGTCTGTCAACGGGCACTCGTGCGTCGCCGGATGCACCGTCAGAAAAACAGCTCTGTACACACACCAAATAATGTTGGAAAGTTGAGACTTTTTCGTCTGGAGTCATACATATTCTGAAATTACAATTAAATTCGAAAACATATCTGTTCGTAACCACGTCACAATTAACCAATTGAATTGTTAGAAAGAAAATTTTACTTATGAGTTAAGAAAACTTAATATGCTGGGACGCTGAAAATGACTACTTTTATATCATTAAAATAATATGAATTGATATATGAGCAATAAGTTGTTCTTAAATAGGTACAAGATACTGACAGCTTTTAAAGAAATTTCAAAGAAAAAAGTTCGATACGAAATTGGCGCTACGACTTCGGCCTACGAGTACTACAACGCATATGAAAGGAACGTTCAGGTAATTGAATTACAATTTTAACTCTATTACCTAAAATTGCTATTTGTATACGAATGCAATGTATTTTCAAATATTCAGATAGGTTCATTTGAAAATATCACATAACAAAATAAAAATACAACATTTTAATGTTTCACATGCATTTTCTTAACCATGGTAACCCTACCAGCACAGAACTTTCACTGTAAACATGGTACAGTAGCGTTTGTTTACTGGAATCGTTCGTAAACTGCGTAGGAGTGCACACTGCACGGCTAATTCTGTACCCAAACAGCCTGTTCAAAGGAAAAGTTGAAAGTAATTAGTTACAATAATAATGTAAATGTTGAAGCTAGACTGACACTGCCAGCTCGGGGGAGAACATCCTGCAGCGATGTTTCCATTTCCCATTCATACATCCTTCTTCAAACGAGGTTTAAAGAGAGCTATCATTGCCAACGTGATAAACGGTAATAACCGCTTGCCTGCTGGTCTGCCACTTCATTCGTCCATATAAAAAATATTATTATAAATATTTAGAAGTTATATGTGTCGTGCTTTGTGCGAAAAAACTGTCTAGGGAATCAAAAGTTACAGGGTACTTCGCATTGATATAGAATCCTGAAATTTGACAAGAAGCAATATCAATTTGCACAGGTACCTATAGGAAAAAACCCGACAATCATACTCATATAGTTATATCACTGAAAATTAGTACTATATTGGAAGGGGTATAAAAGAAATAACACTAACCAATTTGAGTAAGTACCATAGGTAGTAAGAGTTTCTTCCGGACTGACGTTACATAAAGATGGTGAACCTAACATCTACATGAATAATTATTTATTCTAACTTATAGCTTTCCCTTACCTACTAATAACATGTCATACATTTCAATCACAAAACAAGTACATATAATTAAAAAATTAAAATAACCCTAATAAATAAAATGACTACATAAATCAACAGATAAGCAACGCACTAAAAAAACCGAAAAATTGTTAGAATTTTTAACCAAACCTATCGAGTAGGGTATCAAAATAAAGGGAATCAAAAAGAGATTACATATTATATTATACTAACTTCTACCCAACTCTATGGCGTAAGGCCTATATTATCCCGCTTCCTAAAGTTCCAAATCCTTCTCTGCCTAACCATTTTCGTCCTATCTCCATTCTCCCTTTCCTGTCAAAGGTGCTCGAGGCCTGTGTCCATAAGCAGTTTTCTAGATTTGTATACGAGCATAATCTCTTGAGCCCTTTACAATCCGGGTTTCGACCAGGTCACAGTACCACCTCCGCACTCCTCAAAGTGACTGGCGATATTAGGGCGGGAATGGAGGACACCAAGGTCACAGTGTTGGTTTTGGTTGACTTCTCGAACGCCTTCGATACCGTCAGTCACGATATCCTGCTTTCTATCCTCTCCCATTTTGCGGTGTCGCCTGGTGCACTGGAATGGTTCTCGACTTATCTTCAGGGACGGCAGCAGTCGGTTCGCATCGATGATTCCTCATCATGCTGGCGTGAACTTGACACTGGTGTTCCTCAAGGGGGCATTCTATCTCCATTACTTTTTTCAATATTTATTAATCTCTTAACCCAGGATCTTCACTGTTCGTATCATCTTTACGCCGACGACTTGCAGCTTTACAGTCAGGCGAATGTGACAAATGTGTCAGGTGCCATTGCTGAACTAAACAAAGATCTGGCTTCAATAAAAAGTTGGTGTGACAGATTTGGGCTAGCGGTAAATCCTGATAAATGTCAAGCTATCATTGTAGGTAGTCACCGCATGATGTGCAGATTAGACACAACCGTACTCCAACCTCTTATTTTTAATAACATGATTATTCCTTTTAGCTCATCTGTTAAAGATCTAGGACTACAAATCGATGACGTGCTCAACTGGCAGGCCCAGGCGGCTTACGTGTCCCAGAGGGTAACCGGTTGCCTCCGTGCCTTGTATCGATTTAAAAACTTTTTGCCATCTAAAACCAAAATAATGCTTGTGCAAGCCTTAATCCTACCCTTAATCGACTATGGTGATGTGTGCTATTATGACCTGAATGCAGATCTCCTCAATAAGTATAATCGTCTTCTAAATAACTGCATTCGATTTATATTTAATCTTCGTAAGTATGACCACGTGTCTGCGCATCGTTCCCAGTTACATTGGTTACCCATCCGTCAACGCCGAAGCTTGCGTGCTCTCACCACACTCTTTTCCATTCTTAATTCTCCTTCTCCCCCTTCTTACTTAATCACCTCATTCAAGTATCTATGCTCTACACATGACAGAAACCTTCGCTCAACAAATAATCTTCTTCTTGAGTGTCCTTCCCATTCCTCTGGATTTATACATTCCTCTTTCGTTGTCCAAGCAATAGTTCTCTGGAACGCGCTTCCTCTCGATGTCAGGGGGGCTTGTAGTAGGTACATTTTTAAAAAGAAGGTCAGAGCTCTTCTCACGGATAAAACGTCGGAATTATCGCGACTTACATTATAATAGACATATTTATATATTATATATTTAAAAAGGTATGTATTTATGTATATTATATATTGCATTTTATTTATGTATTTATAATTTTATGTACTGATATTTATGTTATTTTGTATTTTCCTCTTTTTATTTTATTTTTTTTCTCTCCAATAAGTTTACCATGTGCACCTACATTGTTCTACTCTGCATCACCCAAGGTAGACTGGTAGAAAATACCTACGGCATTAAGTCCGCCCATGTACCAATGTGCATAAAGTTTGAATAAATAAATAAATATATTTAAAAAGAGATTATACATAATTTAATGGTGTCAAATTGTAAGTAGTAGGAGATTACAAATATATACATATACGTTATAATAAAAAAATTGTTTTGTCTTTTTTTTATAATACCTATCTAAGGACACTTGGGTTTTTGAGAAGAATCTAACGATACCTTAATTGTCCAAATCTATGCAGCCGTTTGGAAGTAACGTGGGAATAAAGAAATTTACAAACATACAAGATATGCGCGAAAAACAATACCCGTCCTGTCAGTCGGGTAAAAATATTAAATACCTACAAATACCAAACACAAACTCTGTGTCTATTAATGTCACTCGGTAGACAATGTTTAGATAACTGTCAAATTGTGTCATCGACAGATACCTACTTGAATCAATAACGAATTCGTCAAACAACAAATATAAATGAGGTACGAGAAGCTGGAGAGTTTAAAGTATAGGCACCTTCCTTTTCGTGACTAGAAATAAGTAGGTAGGTAGGTAGGTATTTGTAATACCTACCGATAGCAGGTATATGCAGACCTGGTCATATGCAGATTATTTTATTCTCTACCTACCTACATAACGTTAAACTTGATATTTGCAAATTTTGTTATTATTGGATAATATTTATACAAAATCGTCTGATTCCTTGAGCCCGATCTTCTGGATACTGGTTTTTATCAATACAAAAGCCGATAGGTAGTTATGGAAAATGGCCATATCTGTGTACCTACCTACCAACTAATATCAAGTAGGTATAGGTACGTAGTTACGATTACACAAAACATGATAGAGTTTGACCGATATTCTCCTCGTGGTCAAGGTGTTACTATTATTTTTATCATCGCAAAATATAGAGGGATGTCGTAAAACTATCGTCACGGTTCAGGTGAACGGCCGCGCGCTCGGCGCATGCGCGTCGTTTGCAACCAAGATGGCTCCCATATATCTGTCATCGGAGTGGCTGATGCGCGCCAAAATAAGATTATTGGAAATTTGACAGAGATGAGCGCGCACACTTTACGATCGACGCTAGACTGAGTTTATGAGAAAAGATCTGATAGCGATGACGCATGTAAGTGCTCCATGGGTATTTGTGGACACTGGAATATTTTTATTTATCCCTGAGGGCTTCATCCTATCCTATCCTAGCTTGGTCATAAAACTTTAAGGAAACTTTAACATTTCCTGTCTGTCGGAAATCAGGGAAATTTGAAAAAGAGTTACCTGGTGGTCTGAGCCTACTGCTCAAAATGTATGGATTATGATTATCTTGGAATGAAGGAATGAATGGAATGAAAAGCACTAAACTTGGTCAGTTAATAATAGTTAAGAGTGTATGACCATACAGACCATATCAGGGTCCATTTGGGGCACAGATGTAGGTATTTTATATTTAAGACGAATACGAATGAGAAAAATAAAATGAACTTAGTGACTTTCGAAAATCGCAACTAAGTACTTACAGTACAGTAGATTAGTAGGTACCTACCTACCTACTTACAGTTGCAATTTTTGAAAGTCAAGACAAGAAGAAGGTACTTACCTAGGACATGGTTCAGGTTTCATAATAGATCTACTTACTGAATCATAATTATTCTACTAAGAACATAATTACTAGACATTTTATTAGGTACATCAGTGATTTATTCCCTGAGATGTAGAATGGGGAAATGTAGAGTTGTTTCACCATTGTATATAGAGTATAGGTATTGTAGATCTATAATTTTAGAGCATAATTATTAATTACTAATAATTATGCTCTAAAATTATAGATGTGTAGTGACAGATTAAGAATAGGTACTTAATGTCACTACCCCATCTCAACCCGTGGGTGTCGTAAAAGGCGACTAAGGGACCTTATGAAAAAAAGACCTTATGCAGACAAGAGCACTGCAAGAAAAGGAAAATTCGAAATAAACCCTATACCAACCCGTCTGAACAGCGTGGTATAGTAGGCTAAATTCCCTCCACATTCTTTGGAGGAGACCCGAGCCCAGCTGTTGGACATTTTTGGGTTGAAATGATGATGATGATGATTAGTTACTAGCTCGCGCCTGCGGCTCCGCTTCTAAATAAACAACTAGGTAGGTAGGAGAGACGAGAATCTATTGTCTATCAATTATGTACCTATGTGACTTATGCTGTACCTACCTTAAATGCAGCCCCTTGTTTGATTTGGAAACTTATCGATACGGGGAACATTCCTAGGTACTACATACCTAGGTAAGTACTTCATTACCATAGTATAAAAACGCGGAAGTTGTGAGTTTGGATGTTTTTGTTCCCATACCTAATCAGTCACGAAAAAACACAACCAAATAGATTTTCATAAAACTTTACATTAATGTAACTTATACATCATTATAGCACATTAGATAGGTAATGTTATTATAAATAAAACGTGAGTGAAACGGCGGGCGGCTCGGTAGTCTGCCATGCACAGTACAAGTAACGCCATCTAGGACTCTAGGTGTACTTACTTGAACAAGTTATACTAAACTACATGAAAAACATCTAACCGTAAGTCAAACACAGCGCCATCTAGTGATGAAAATTTTAATTATATAAAACGTTTCCTGATAATAATATTTCATAATATTATTTTAATTACTGGCCAAAAATTAGTAGCTTTTTCATTCAATTAAAAAATATTAATTTTATTAATAGCAGGATTGGCAGGATGATTGATAAATAAAATAATAATTTTAATGTAATTTTTTTTCAATATGGCAACAAAACTTGTTTTCGCGAGAAAACTTGTGAATTTGTGATAGCATCGTGAATTTTATTTTGATTACAAATTTGGCATGAAATTCTTTAACGAGACAAATAGTAGTGAACTTTTTTACCCAAGTTATTGTGTTTAGTGTTATTTATTGGATATACGCCATCCAAGTGGAGCTGCTAAAGAAATTGCTTGCCATGGCGGGCCCGTCCGACGGTGATCCCGACGGATGGGTCGAGTTCTGTGAGCGTCAGGCTAAAGCTGCCGCCCAGGACTTCGCCAAGGCATGCTTACAGTACGTACAGACCGGCACCAACGACACTACAGTGCGTCAGGCCTCTCATAAAGATATAATGAAGAAATTCGTCGATTGCTTCTCGGAGCAATTTGAATATGAAATCGGAAAACTGAAGGCACTACACAAACTTCCTAACGGCACACACACAGGACATGATGAAAGTGACTACTCTGAGGACACAGACTCGCCAAAAACTTTACACAAACCATTTTTTCGAAGGTTATCTTTTAAGGGTTTGAGGCGTGGAAAAGGGTTATTTCATAAACAGCATTCGGACGAGGTAGAGCTGTCGACGAATCTGAACAAACACAATAAGACTAAATTAGCTAAAATAGTTGTAGAATGTAGGAAAGAAGGTTTGGTAAACAATTTAACTCCGGAGAGTTTGGAACAACCTGGAGGTCCACAGAAATGGGAGAGATGCAGACTGGCACTAGTGAAGACTGTCGGTGGATACATGCTGGAGTTCTACTCCCCACCAAAAGCACAAAAACCTCGCAGTGGTGTGTTCTGTTTCCTCATATCTGAGGCTCGGGAAACAACTGCACTAGAGATGCCTGACCATGAAAATACTTTTGTATTGAAGGTAATAGCTTTGTTTTTATTTTTTACATAAAGTTGATATTATTTAGATTTTTATCCGTGTAGTGACAGATTAAGAATATATAATGTCACTACCCCATCTCAACTCGTGGGTGTCGTAAAAGGCGATTAAGGGAGTAACCTTATGCAGACAAAAAGCACTGCAAGAAAAGGAAAATTCAAAACAAACCCTATATCAAGCCGTCTGGCCAGCGTAGTAGGCTAAATTCCCTCCACATTCTGTACGGACTCTCCACATTCATTGGAGGAGACCTGTGCAGCAGTTGGGCATTTATGGGTTGCAATGATGATGAAGACTTCTATTGGTCTTGACTGTTGTGGCATTTAGCATAATGAGAGAGCAATAGTGAGAATTTCTTTTTGACATTTAATTTTTGCTAGGTTTGTTTTGCTAATACCACAAGTAGGCATGATAGTATCCTTAATTTATACATACATATTTAACAGTTCATTTATAAAAACAAAGTAATTTATAATTCCAGAATCATTTGATAAAACTATTTTCATATCACCGATACAATTTCTTGAGTGAGACTGTTGGCTAAAGAGTGACAACCCCACAACTCGAAAGAGCAATTGAGAAATTGGCATGGCAACTCTATTATTTTACTCGAAAGAGTAAAATGATGAATATTTTAATATGTATTCATTAGTATAGATGTATGACTGATGAGACCTGTGCCTAGTAGTGGGACGTTTATGGGTTGAAATGATGAATCAATTTTCACACACCTGTTATGAATTGATAGCTTACAAATATTTGGCATGAGGAACATATTTAAACAAAAATAAATAATCCTGTGTGATAATAATATCTAAGTATATTATCTTTTATCAAAAGGTTTTAATAAAATAATGACATGTTTTGAAATTATTATTAATCTCTACAACATTCTTGGGAAACAGAAATAAATTAATGTTTTTACTAAAAGTAATGTATTAAAGATCTCTCTCTTATGGCATCTGTAAATTTAATAACTATCCAACACTAAAAGAATATTTCCATATGGACCAGTAGTATTTTTAGCTTTGTAATATTAGTATAGATAATATAAATTATTTTTTTTAGGGTTCCATACCAAAAAGAATCTTTATGGTCTCTCTCTATCCATCCATCTGCCAATCTTTCACAGCGTTATATATCGAAATCTACTTATGCTATCATATCAGCCCAATGACGTCCACTGTTGAACATAGGCCTCACCTAATTTCCGTCACAGCGAGAGATTTTGTGCCACATGGAATTTGCAATAGTTCTAAACACTGCTGATTCCACACTAATGGATGTTATATGCAAGAGCATCCAAAATGAGGAGTTGGAATTTAAAATTGAAACTTACACCAAGTGGGGTATCAAATAAAAGGATTTGTTTCCACATTCTAAAACCTATTTTTATCTATTCTTACTCCACATTACTAATAATGTGGAGTGTTTTGAGTTAGGATTAAAAACCATAAATAAGTATGGTACCATTCCTCCCCTTATCTTGGAAGTGCATGAAGAGAAAAATGTGAAATAGAGATTCCAGATAATGAATGTTGATGTAAATATACAGGAAAAATAAAAGCATTTTCTTACTACCACATTTTTTTTGTAATCACAATAAAAGCCGACCGCATAACTTAATTTGTTTGCATTGTTTAACATTATGTTTTTTTTTTAATGAATATATTGATAGTATGAAACCCTCCGCGGTATGCGAATGTGACTCGCATTTAACCGGCTTTTTATTTCTAATTTGGTATAACTAGAAATGTACTGTTTTACTCTCTTGTTAAATTACCTAGGTTCATAGAAATGATTCTTGATCTTTCTTCTATGAAAACTGAAATTAATGTTAAAGTTTGTCGAATATTTCCTCATTAATGTTCAACAGGTAAAACCCTATTAGCAATTATGTTGTTATATGACTAGTATTTCTAATAAATACATGATTGGTGTGGTCTCGTGATTAAGATGTGCCATTGACCCAGCACCAAGTATTTTATGACTCAAAGATAGTTCTTCCAAGTTGGAGTAGGTACTCTAAGTACATGAAATTGATGTTTGTAGTGGCCGACAGGTTTTTTTTTTATCATTTTTAATATATTTATCCCTGTAGTGACATCAGGGAGAAACACTAAACAGACAAGGGCTCTGTAAGAAAAAGAAAATTCGAAACAAATCCTATACCAACACGTCTGGCCAGCATGGTACAGTAGGCTAAATTCCCTCCACTTTCTTTAGAGAAGATCCGTGCCCAGCAGTGGGACGTTGTGGATTGTGTTGATCATCATCTCAGCCTATTATATTGTTACACTCGAAACGAATTGGAGAACAAACAATAATAACATTTGACTATTATTTTTTTTTTATATTATACTTGTCGGTTTTTGTAAAAACAACTTCTTGGTTTTTTATAGGCTGACAACAATATGGAATACGTAATAGAAGCAGCAGATGTAGATGATATGAAGTCTTGGTTAGCTACAATAAAGTACTGCATGCGGTCGCCTCCGACGACGCAGCCTCCACCCGACGCGCTGCCGGGCCTGCCCGAGCCGGCGCCGCCCGACCTGCCGCCGCGCCGGGACCTGCCGCCCAGCACCAGCAACGTCGACCTAGCCACCGATATTACAGAAGAAGCTGAATTTTTGTATAACAGTGAGTACAACTAACTCTCTACTTTAAATAATATCGACGTAAAAAGCAACAGTTTTGCAAAAGCGTGCATTTTGTTAAAGTTAAGGTTAGTTCGTGACTTGTATCACAGTTTTTTTTCGACTAAACTAATAATTGTTTGGTTATACGTGTTTTGTCTTGTGAAGACCCCTCCTAACCTCCTTTTACAGGACATAAAATGTATCTAACTACCAAAGAGACTACGACTGCCTCTTAATTTGACTCTCCGACGTCAAGAGTTACGCTCTTGACTTTGGAGTAAACACCAATCCCTTATCGAGTCAGCTAATCCTTTGACTTGGCTCTCGCCTAATAAAAATAATTGAAAATATAGTTAGATCGATATATCAGTAAGCGTGTGGCGCAGGTCCGATAGCGGAGGAGGCGTGCTCCGTGGCGGGCGCGGGGCTGGTGTCGCTGGCGGAGTGGCCGTGGTTCCACGGGACGCTGGCGCGCGCCGCCGCCGCCGCCTGCGTGCTGGCGGGCGGCGCCGCGGCGCACGGCTGCTACCTCGTGCGACAGTCTGAGACGCGCCGCGGCGAGTACGTGCTCACCTTCAACTTCCAGGCGAGTCTGCTGCACGAACTTTTTTATTAGTTAGCTTAATAAAAAAATAGGTTATGTGCAAAGCTTGCATACTGGAAGGAAAGGCTACCTTAAAACTGCGTGAATTAGAACGTACAGGCGAATAGGTACGAAAATGGTCATTGAAAATTTATTAAGATTGAGATGGCACAAGTTTTATATAAGAAGTTTGTCTATGACAGTTCATTTTAACATACCATGTTCAATAATTTTATATTTGTGGTGATTATATACTCCTGCGCGTCCCAATTCACCCTGTTTCACCGATAATTTTGATAAACAGCTGTCAATGATTCATTTATTATGTTATTGATAATGTGTTAATTGAAATGGGACCACTCTACTATATTCAAGACTTTCCGTCAAAACCGTAGAAAGTTATAAAAACTTAGACTTTAATCTAAAGAGACATAGGTATGAGAATTATCTGGCAAAACTTGCATAGTATAATAAATATATATTAATAAATGGGTCTTTAAAATAATTAACATAATATGTTACAGGGGCGAGCCAAGCACTTGCGCATGACTCTCTCAGAGACAGGCCAGTGCAGAGTGCAACACTTGTGGTTCCCGAACGTTCACGACATGCTGGAACACTTCCGCGCCAACCCCATCCCGCTGGAGTCGGGCGGCGCCGCTGACGTCACACTCACAGAATACGTCGTGTGTCAAGACAACAGGCAACAAGTGAGCAACTCTTAGGGACTGTCCACAACACCACGCCACGACATCGTTAACGTGGAGTAGCGTGCCTTGCTGCGACGTGCTAATTTACGTCATCGTGTCGTAAAACTGCACGCCAGGATGCGCAACGTTTTCTTAATAGTAGTTTATGCAACTGTCATATAAGAAGGGGTATTAAAACACGAGAGTCTGTTTATATAATATATAAACGATAATAGGTTGACTCGAGTGTTTTAATACCTAAGTTATATGCAGTTTCATACACTACTTTATCTTCACTCATAGGAAAAATTTAAATTAAACAAAGTAGGTAGGTTACAAGGAAGTAATTGATTTGTACGCATGCGTGCGCCATTTTTTTCACAGTTCGAACTGCGCATGCGTGCGCCTTTTTTTTCATATTCAGCCTAAAACCATAGTTTAATGAATTAATAAAAAAAGATAGCGGTACTATAATGAGTTTTATGATACAGTTGGTACTATGCGTTTTTTTTTAAATTTTATGTATATGCGTTTATAAAGTGCGTCTGAATAGAGCCGTCTTTGAATTCGTAATTCGAATTTTTCGATTTGAGTGTAGATAAAATCGTTTATTGTCCTATCCCAGAACACTAGACCTTCCTCAAGCGGCGACGTTACCGTGACGTGAATTAGCACGTCACGTCATCGTAATACGTGACCGTTTCACACTGACGACGTCGTAACGTGGTGATGTGGACAAGGCCTTAGTTGTCGCCGAGTGGTTCTCGATTGTTTGACACGTGAGCCAGTAGTGACAAGTGATACTCGATTTGTAGTCGCTTTAGCGTTCTAGAAGTCTGATCAGAATGTAGTATAGAAATAGAATTGTACTGCAAAATGAACTATATGTTACTTGTATTATAGATTAGTTTGCCCTACTATTATAGTTCATGATCAAAATCATCACTCATTATCAGTAATCGAAGGAGGTAGAGCTATTATTGGTACTTGTGAGTCTAGTAGTAGAGTCAAGACTAGTCTTGACATGGACATGCTCAGGATCCCGGTATTCCCAAGAATAGAAGAATGCGTGGAATACATCATATTCATGAAAGATACTTATGATACAAATAAAAGCACTTCAAATACACAGTTTGTCTAAAAAAAAATTACAAATTTTAGATTAATATAATTTTTTTTTTATACTACGACGGTGGCAAACATACGATGGTAAGCGATTACCGTAGCCTATGGGCGCCTGCAACACCAGGGGCATCACGAGCGCGTTGCCGACCCTTAAGAAACCTATTCACTCCTTTTTTGAAGAACCCCATACTGTAGTCCCTTGGGAAAACCTCGTTAGGGAGTTCATTCCACAACCTGATGGTTCTTGGGTAAAATCCCGGTAATGCAGTTTGAAGCCAGGGGTGTATCCATAATAACATCAATGAATACGGTCAATGAACCAAAATAGCTCTTCCTACTGTAATCATTGCTCATTATATACAATCTCACTCATTTGAGCTTTGTGTTGTGTAAATTAGAGTATAATTTATCGTTACATCAGAGCATGTATGCATATACTGTAAGGTACATCATTGTTCCATACAGCAACTTAACAAATAAGACTTAGCCCTGATAAGTCAATGGTCAGTATTCGATACATGTATTCGCTGAGGATATCGATGCAGCGCACCAGTTTATCGAGAACAAGGTATCCCGATTAGAAGGTACTATGTCGTGAATGAATTAAATTTATTATACTGCTATAAATAAAAAGATTTGTCATCCGAACATTTGGAAACAATCGAGAATCAATCACAGTACGTAATCATATATGAAAGTACCTATTTTTTTAGTTTACATATATTATAATAGCTATACATAGTGTGTCACATAAATGTTCTGTATAGCAGCAAGCATGGCTAGCTCTCACAAAAATATCAAATCTTCAATCAAAAAAAATATCAAAAATAGATCGCCGAAAAGTATGTGATGGATTCACGTGAGAACGGCTCTACCGATATGGCTAATTTTTTTTTGTTGTATTTGCTATTGTCGAGGCAGGGCATGTATGTAAGAAATTATACAAAAAATTAAGTCTATAATTTAAAATTTTTGATTTTAAAATCTCCATATAAACATTTGAAAATGGAACATTATCACGAATAATAAAATATGGCGGTACGTTCGCCGGGTCAGCAGTCAGTCAAATAATATAATATTTAAATATTTTTTCATTTTATATTACTTTATGTAAACGAACAAACTTCTTTAATATGTAAATATTTTGAATAAGATACATTATATTACAGTAATACATTTGCTCATGTTTCTTTAAATAATATTAAGAGGGTTCATACAGAGGAATTGCAACGTTGCAATTTAGGGGCATATTTCGTTGTGTTGGGACCTCGATTGCTCGTTGGTATTAATTAAACTTCAGTGGACTGTATTATAAAATATTTTACAACGATGTATCAAATATACAAATATGGTAAAACTAAAAATGACGTGTGCTCGCTAATGAAGTGAGTATTGGATTGTCTTGTCGCGGCGTGACGGCGGCGGGGCGTGCGCACGCGCCGCACCCCGCGCGTCTCCCCCTCCGTCGTCATATGTCCATGCGTGGACACGTGGTTTCCGATTTTTATAAATTATTCGGAGCTATTTTTTTGAAATGTTTTTAATACATTGTTTAGGATTACGTGAACTTGTATTAAAAAGTAAAAATGCCTAACGCTTACTGTTATTTTACTATGTAAAAACGCGCTGCAAGATGCAATGTATTTTTTGTATATAAATAGAACTCTAAACGCAATGATTTCGTACCTTTTACACACCTTTCACCTAATTCAAAAAGTGTATTGAAAACATTTAAAACAAATAGCTCTAATTAAATAATAAACATCGAAAACCAGGAAATATGACCTTAAATAGTGACTTTGTCATTTCTCTGTATGAACCCTCTTAACGACGATTTGAGTACAGTAATTAAGCTAATACAATCCTTAATTATTTATAACCTAATAAAATAAACCAATATAATTACACAAGGGAACAAATTTTAAACTTTTTTATACAACCGTCAAAATTTCACTTGCTTCGGATTACATTTACCTGAAGTAAATAAAAACTAAAAGTGAAATTATTGTAACAGGTCTAAATTTAAAGATACAGGTATAGATACAAAAGTTTAAAAATTAACATAAAAAATCATTGTAATAAATTATATAAATTAAAAGCCTAACAAATTTTAATATATTGGCATTAATTTTAAATTATACACTATTATACAGTATTTTGAGCTAAATGAAACAGATTTAATTAGATTAGTGACTTTTCTTTTGCCTTTTGTACGATCTAGAATCTTCTTTTTTGAGGAACCAACAAAAATCTGTCATCATAGCGGGATCCCACCGTCCTTGGTATCTTATTTCTATTGTTCGCACATCTTAATGGAACCTCTCTCCTTGTTAATCACTCACCACACCTAGGTTTTTAGGAAAAAAGTCTAAATGAGAGTGTAGAAGTGAATTTTGAGCGACATTCTACTTCAAAAGTTATGATACTACTGAAGCAGTTCAACTATTAAAAATTGGTAGTTTTCTGATTTTTTATTACCTAAAAACCTTTCTATAACAGCAACAAAGCATTTCCATGCATGTAATCCTTCTTGATTTAATTTTTGGGAAAACAATTCATCCTTAACTAATTTTCTTATTTGGAGAACTCTAAAAACTCCTTTTTTCAGCTTAGCATCACTGTTGATGATAAATTTGGATGTCTTATTTTATGTTTATTCTTCTTCGAGTATCCAGAGACACTTACCATACAAAAATTGCAATAATTTATATGATTGGGAGGCTCTTGCCACAACATAGGAACTGCAAAAGGCATTTTCTGTTGTTTACCTTTCATCCACTTTGACAGTCTCATGTTACAAAAAACACAACACATTTGAGGTGTCCACGACTTCACAAGATCTTTAATTCTAAATCCAAAATAAGAGAAGTAAGCTGCTTTTATTTCTTTCGTTATTTTTTTTTACTTTGAAACTATATTACATCCGCATACATAACAAAAATGAATTGGTGGATTTTTACAATATCTCTTCTGATCACTAGCCATGTTTTTATATATAAAACTTCTGTATAACTTCATTTAACTCAATAACAAAAAAAAACTTGATAATTAGTAATATTTAAAACAAATCATCGAGATGACTAGTGTACAGCAGGTCAATTATAGTGAAATTATGAAACTTGAAATAAAACTTATATTAGACCTGTCACAACATTTTAATGACTAAATGTGTAAAAGGTGAGGGTAGTTCTATAAAAATACATGATTACTTTTCTGGTTGCCAAACCCTTGTTCCCTTGTGTTATTATACCAAATGGAAATCGAATCTTTAAAGTACAATACAATCGATTCAATACATGATACAATCGAATTGTGATTGCATTAATTTGTTAAGAAAACGTCAGATTTGAATATACATAGTACTAGAATACTGAACTTGTACTATTAAAATAACCTAAAACATTTCATATTGTTATTAAAACAAACGAAAGAGGCATAATTTCCCACCGAACTCCTTCGCCATGAGCTTTAAAATTAAAAAAAATAATTAATCAAGATACATACCAAAAGTCAATAACAAAGGTTTAATGCGAAAATCAGCTAAGTGTAATCAAGTTAGTTATGAGTTAATGCGTTTTAAAACTTCATACCTTCTAAATATGAAAAAAATCGTAATAATACTTTATAATCCCTGATAGTACGGACCTCTCGGCGCATTAGGCTGACTCGCACTTGACCAGGTTTTTTTATAATCTAATCTATATCTAAAGTCTCCATTTTGTTATTATTGATGTTTTAGTTCGTAGCTTTATTATTTTGCTCAGCATTGTTTATTTACATACTCATTGTCGTGTTACAAAATTGGGCCGTTAAAAATTGCCATAATTATTGTTGAATTTGCCTAGAATATAATAATATGCGGCCTTCTTAATATAACAATTTTGAAGTATTTAATGTCTAGGGTCCAAAATACATTTTTTTAAATATACTTAAATATATTTTTATAATGTAAATGTATTTTTTAAAAATATAAATAATATATATTTATTAAATAGAAATAAATTTTCTAAAAATAAGTTTTAAATATGAACTGTGCAGGCACAGCGTCACAGTCACAATACTATCGGCTACTTATTTTTAGTCAACCACCTTTTTTAAGCAAAAAGCTTTTTCAAGCAAAAAGCCGAATTGTCTTCATTACATGAGATCAAAATAACCCTATGTGCAATTACAGAAGTAAAACAGAACTTTATATTTAGAAACGTTCGCCAATGATTGCCAATAATGAACAACACGCTTTAATTTATAATGGGACGTCTTATAGCTTTAAATGTAGCTTATGTATATTATATATAACGGATCTTTCTATAGGGACTTCCGAACTTTGACGGTTGGTAGCCATCATATAGTTGAAGCGACATCTGTGAAATTTGTTGTCATTTATTCTGTCTATTATGCCAAATTACGTGCATATAGCTTTCAACAACTTTAAAAAAATGTGTGTTCTGTTCGGGCAACGTGTCGCGCGCTTCGCCCATTTTACGGTCGCCATAATCGTCTTACCGAGCTATATTAGTGCATGGTAATTAGTCATAACATACTAAAAAATACCACAAATTTCTCAGATGTCGGTTCAACTCTAAGATCGCTACCAATCGTCAAAGTTCGGAAGTGCTTATTGAAAGACCCTATAAAACTATTTTTTTATACAAATTGTAACAAATATCTGTGCATACTTAACTACAAGGTGAAAGTGCAATAAGACCTTGTTTTACTATCGGCAGAATGTATGATAACCTATCCTTAACTTGGACACTTGACAGATTTTTAACTTATTTTTCATATAAAATCTGTCTTAGCCTTAGGTGGTTTATAAAACACTTATCTGCCAGTGTTGAAATCAGGCCTAAGTCTGCTACTTGAGTTGTGGAAACTTGTTTCATCATAAAAAAATGAAACATCTCGGGTGCTTTTTTCCCACTAATAATAGGTAGTATATAAAAGGAGATAAAAACGTCTTTACACGCCTTTATTCATGAGTCAGGCATGCGTATTTGATTAGGGAAGGATTTTTCTTGCCTTTATAGTCAAGAAAAATCCTTCTTTGTTTTTTTTCTATATCAACACATCGTTTTGTTACACGTTGTATAAAACAATTTAACATTTATAGTATAGGTGTGTATGACCATTGATTCCTGTATTGCATTTTATTTATTGATGACAATAAATTTAAATTTATTTTAAAGAAATGAAATTAAGATATTATATACTTAAGTGCCTATGTATATAGGTGTAAATTAATCACAATGTTTGAATAATCGCATTTAACTTAGTGTATTATATAGTTATTTTGCATTTTCATATTTCGTTATGAAGCTAACATAATATGCCAGTTGTTTAGGAAACTAATATTAGTTATGCCCTAAAGTTAGGGTTAAAGGAATACTTTGGGCCTAGTTTCGTGAAAATCCTGTCTTGTGGAAAATCAACTTAGAATACATTTGAGTAATATGATTTTACAAATAAGGAGAATGCTCTCGACCTTGTCGTATGAACGAGCAAAGATATTTATTTTTGACACTTAGAATAGCTACGGCAAAATATTTATCGATTTTGATAACTTAACTAAATTATGGGGAAAATTGTAAAAATAATAATCCTTCTTACACTTCGTAATTTGGGACACTTAATTTCTGGTTGCATTTAAAAAAACAAAATGAGTCTTTAAAATCCTTTAATATTTATCAGAAGTAATTAGCCATTCCAAAAAAAAAATATTCGGATCAGCTGCTAGGGTATTAATGAGCCCAATGATTCAATTTAGAATTTGGATACGTATTTGAATTTCGAAAGATAAAATTCGCATACACATTAGCACAAATGCATAAAGTTAAATGGGTCTGTAGTACTTACATTTTCATTATCTGTGCCAAGGTTAAAAAAAAAATCGTGATAATTATGTTCTCAAAATATAGACATTCTAAATTGCATACGGGATTTGTTTCCAAGTTTTCTAGAGTGCTATTAACTTCTTAGCATCTTTTTAGATATTTCAACCCGATTCTAGTGTTAAATTACTTAAATAGCAATATTTTTATAAATTTTTAAAAACTCGAATACGTACCCTTAGAATGTATTTATGAACGTAACTCAAGTTTGATAAACTGGACTGTCATTATAATGTACTAACAATGAAATTAAATTAGAATTATTGTATTGTTTATAGTTTGTACAAAATCATGTTCTTCCGAGCTTTAATTTTAATTTCTTGGTTGTAAATTTTTTTATAATTAAACTTTATTCTATGGAATGGCTTTGTTTTTTATTTTTGCTGTGTTTTGTTTTCTTCGTTTTTGTCTGTGTGTTGTGTTGCAAGCATACTCATTGTAGGTAAGTTTTTATTTCGTTATTTATGCTTTTATAGACGGCTTGTTTCTGTATCTTTGTTGTAGCTGTTGTGATTCGTACTAGTGCACTTTTATATCTTATTTATGCTAAACCTTACAATTATTTTCTAGTCTCCAACATGTATTTTGCAATATTAAGTCCTACTTTCTACCTAGCTCATTGAATCTTTTATTCGTTTGTCTCTCTCTAATGTGAAGATAAGTTTTTCGTTAATCAAAAATATTTAAAAAGCATCCTTTGTGTCCCTTAACTATGCCATACCAAAGCAAAATAAATGTTTTGTGTATTATATAAGTTGTATTGTACACATTACAGTTGGAGGTGACGCACGGTAGCGATGTGCGCATGCGTCGTGCGGAGCTGGAGGCCTTGTTGGTCGCGAGCGGCGCGCACCACGACCTGCGTGCAGTTGACAACCAGTACACGTTCGTTTAACGCCGTCCTTACTGTGGAGCGACTACTGCGGTACTAGAGCTGGTAGGTGCCGCCATCTGTTGCAGCAAAACTGTACCTCCTTTTGTCTAGACATTAACACCCGTCAAAATAATATACTGGGTGTAAGGATAGACCTCTCACAACTGAAAATTGGGGGTAGTTTTAGTGTTTCTTAATACAATTGTCAAGATCGACCCCAAAATTAACAATACGTATAGAGTAACAGTTCGGTTCAATGACCTTCTAACTTGCAAAGTAATAGTCCAGTAAAGTTATCAATTTTGCAAATATTGTGTTAAAAATATCAGAGAATTATTACTATAAGTACAAAATGTTATTGGGTCTTTATGTCACTAACTCACCTTGTACAAAAATACTTGCTCAATATTTAGAGTATTTAGCTTGCAACTACCCCTCACATAGTTCAGTGGCTGTAGCAATTAATCAGAGAATCTTCCAAATATACTGCCCAATTCAGACATCAAATCTGGGACGTTTTCGTGATTATGATTCATTCTATTGATTAAAACTCCTCTCCCGTTTGTCCCCCTTCTTTTTTAATTTTTCCGCACTAAACAATACAAAATGTCGGTATTAGCACTCTATTATTCGACAATCCAATAATCTGACACCAGATTCAAAACGTTTATATTGTAACCGGTTACGGTTTATAAAAAAAAATATGACAGCCAATATTTTTATTAAACACCACATGTAATAATTATTTCTTTATAAACTCCTTCCACAAAAAAATGTGTAAGAGAGGCATTAACATACATACATATTTATAGATCACGCCTCTTTCCCAGGGGGGGGGTTCAGAGGGGTAGGCAGAGACCATTTCCTTCCACTTGCTACGATTATGACATACATCTTTAGCTTCTTCAACACTCATCAGTCTTTTCATGCATTCTTGCCGGTTAAGGGTACTCCTGATCTGTCCCTTCTTCAGAACGTAACCTATTAATACTAAAGGAATTGTCAAATATCCTCTCTAATATAAAGCAAGTATTTCTGAACACACAAGCACAAAATAAATCTGAATAATAGATACTCATTGCTGCACCAGTTAACTCCACAGTATGACTATAGACAAATTATATTAATATCATTGTAGCCAAATATATACATTTTAGCCTTTATTGCCATTAGATTAAGGACTGCACCATTTTGTATAACATAAGTTTGCAGTCGAATTCGATTTTCTACCTGTATATTTAGGTCTCACCATTAGGGTTGACCACAACCTGCCGCACAGAATCGCAATTTCCTATTCTAAGAAGAAAAAGTAAATTGAAGTGGTTAGTGACCCTGACTGCTGCTAAGCCGGAGATCGTGGGTTCGATTCCCACCCAGAACAAATCTTTGTGTAATGAGCAAGATTGTTTGTTCTATATCTGGGTGTAATACTAAAATCCGTAACACAAACAAATATAATTGTTTAATTTGGGACTAGATGGCGCTGTGTGAATGTGGGAAAAAAATATAAAAAATTAAATATTCTATTCTTTTTACCCGATTGCCAAAAAGGAGGGTAAGGTTTTTTTTCTCACTTAAAACCGACATTTACTAGAGTGAGACCCGAACGTATTGTCGATTCCGCAGCAACTAAGTGACAGAAAATGATAAAAGCATAGGAAAGTGCCGTTCGGTGCGGGGAAACCTGATGGTCGATTCTGCTAATTTAGACACGTCGATAGAAGACCGATGGACCAATCACAGGCCGGAAATACGGCGCGATTGACTTACTAAGCCAATCGCAGCTGTCGAATGAGGCCATTGGATTACGATTATGTTAGCAGACTTGGCCCCGTGTAGTCTCATTTGTGACATTTATTTATAAGGATAACAACTTTATTAAAATAATCTATAATTGTGCTTATTATGTACTTTAAGGCACTGTTTTATAAGTAGCAGATAAGTCTCTGATAATCTATCTGAGACTTAAGTGACAGATGAGAAAACTATGTAAAAAATTTGTTAACTAAGTTTCGGATTTCATATCAGCCAGTGTGAAACAGGACCCAATTCAAGATTTCGTTTAATGTCAAATATCTTATAAACCCCCAACGCCAGCTTATATATATAATTATTAATTGTGCAATAAGTTTTTATTAGCTATATAGCACTACTTATGTAAAACAGATATAAGTTGAGATGTCTGTTCGGCAATTTCCGCCTTCTGTTTATAAACATAAGGTTAAAAATTGCCCAACGACCTTTACTCTTATAACCCTTTTGCAGTGCGAGTGCGATATATAGATTATTTCCCAAATGTTCCATGGAACAGAGAAGAAATTGTGTCATTTAGTTCGATGACGTCATGTTCCATAGAACAAATGGGGATTGTCCGATAAGTATAGGAGATTTTTACTCTGTACATATTATGCTGGATGTTTCATAGCATACAAAAAGCAGCTTAAATTCATAATATAAATGTATCTTTTAATTTATTCGTAAGTTATTATTGAGGCTTAGCCAAATATATGTTACGTATATAATGTGTACTTATTTAATAATATTAATGTTTAGTGTAAGCGACAATTGTAATAATTATAAGTTTCACTGCCAAAATGCCATTCATAGGAAAATTTACATACCTATCTCTAGTTACTCTCTGTTAAATATGGCGGAATCACTTAATACTTATTAAAGTGACCTGCCACTAACAAGGATCAGCTATTAACCGTAAATAGAAGGGTAAATATCTAACTGCCGCACTCAGAGACGTCAATTAGCAGTAATCTGTCATTTACACAATTTTTTCATTGAATAATCGTCTTTAGGCGTATAGACTTAAGTATTACACGTTTTTACTAAATAAACTTTAGATAAAGATTCTTGATTTGGCAAAGATATGGTAGTACAGAGTTGTTAAATAAAATTGTTTGTGGTGCGTACATATCTACCCGTAGACAACATTTAACGTTAAGGACCGGCGCAGAAATGGCTAAAAGCGCAGCGCAGAACATTTTTCACTGTCAAAGTTTTTAACGACATCGTTCTCATTGAAATAACACCCGAAATAATCTAATAATTTGTAAAGAGCTAGACTATTAATAATATTATTATTTATTATTTTACTTAATTTTGGACGTTATTTCATTGAGAACAATGTTGATAATAGTTTAACAGTGAAGAATGCTCTGCGCTTCGCTTTGCCATATCTGCGCCGGCCCTATGTCTCTGAGTACGGCAGTAAGATATATTTACTTTATTGCTTATGTATCAATATGACATGTCCTAGAAATACGGTATTTATATATAACTGTTTAATATATAAGTACTAACCTGTTAAGTAAACAGAATCATCTCGAACGGCCAACATATCCATTCACATTGTATTTTACTCATTTTATCAAGTAAGAGTAATAAAATCTAGATATTTCGGCCATGACTTGCGATGTACACTTTACCGCCGACTGAATTACAGGGGATCCATTTGTAACTCTAGGTAGATTGAAATTTAGGCTTAAGAGCGTATTTACAAACAGAGTGGCATTGTCGCAATTTAGTGTCATATTTCGTGGTTTTCAATTTTTATTTTTTAATCGGAGCTGTGTTTTATAGATATGTTTGCTACACTTTTTAGAATTACGTGAAAGTGTAGTAAAAATTAAGTATCCGTAATGCTTACAGTTAGTTTACTATCAAAATAACGTCTTGCAAGTTTCCTATGTGCTATTTGCATGTAAATCATTGCGTTTACAGAAGCGCAATGATTTCTTTACCTTTTACACACTTTTCACCTAATTCTAAAAAAGTATAGCAAACATATTTGTAAAATAAATCCGATTAAATAATAAAATTTTAAAACCAAAAACTATGACACTAAATTGCGACGTTGCCACTGTTTGTAAATACGCTGTTAATTTACATTAAAAGAGCGACGACGCAGAGAGATGCCAGAGGAAAGCTTTATGTTGCAAAGTTTTACGTTGAACTTTAAAATGTGGAGAAAACTTTTATATCCATTTCGTACAACACTTTGGTTCCTCCGGTGTTAGCCCTTTTAGTGCGATTTGAACCTTCTTGTTCAGTATTTATAGCCGCTTCTTGCATAAGTATATCTACAGACTTAAGCTCTATTTAAACAATGATAGTTTCACAATATATCAAATGCCATTCTTGTTTTTGTAGTAATTTGGATGTTTTAATTTCATTTAATGCTTGTGATATTTAAATCACGTTTTTAAATATATTTATTTTATTGAAAATAGCTTTTGAGTCTAGATCTAATGTAGAGGCAAACTGTTACTGTGCAACTTAATTGAGTCTGGCGTAGTATACTATTTTAATTAGTTTTTTTTTTTCTTTTAATAAAACAATACCTACATCATTATTTGAAATTTTAACGCAATATTAGTCAATACCTTAGTTCGTATTGATCTATTTGACAGTTAAAGAGTGGCATTCAAAGAAATATTTTCGGCAAGAACGACAAATCAATAAGTTGATGAATATTTAGGAAGCAAATGGCATTATGCCATAACAATCATTCGGCAGTTCTGAGACTCGATGCGCATCATCATTATGTATGTTTAGAGTAAAATATGGGAATTATTAAAAAAAAAAAAAAACATAAGTGTTGTTGGAATTGATAACGATAATTATATTAACAAATAAATTATATGACATGTTTGTTGGTTCTTCAAAACTAAATAACGCTAAATAAAATTTATCTTGAATGTAACTATGATAGTCTTAGTTTGTATTCGATGCAGTTATGGCTGTAATACGTTTACCTACAAAATATTCGATATTGGCATCAACTGATAAATCTCATTTTCGAATGGTCAGGACCTAGTGAGATACCCTGAGGAACGCCTCTTCAGTAATGACCGTCATAACGGCATCGAATAAGAAACGCAAGTGTAATGTTAAGTAGGCTTAATTTGTATGTGGAAGCCGGTATTTATACTCACGATTAAAACAATGTTAAACATAACAAACATTCCTTGTAAGTTGTATGTAATATTTGGAGGAACGAAATATAGTCATATATTTTGCAAAACGTGTTTTTATTCTTAGAATTAACCTTAATTAGTTTTAATTACAGACTACATTTAGTGCAAACATTTAACCTTTTGACCGCTACGTCAAATCGGTATCGCCGTGCCTTGAGCGCCAAGCTTTTAAAATACAGTACATTTTTGACGTGCCATGATATACGTCGATACGTGTATAGACGTCTCTGGCGTTCAAAGGGTTAAAGGTCCCTTTGTACGTAAACCATAGTAAGTTTCAAGCCTGATTTATATGGTGCAACTTTTGTAAGCCGCTTTTTGTGCTCGCTTTGTCTTGTTGAGTAAAACAAAACAGAATGAGAATTGCCTGGCAAAACTTGCATAGTCTAAATGGGCCTTAAGTTTTAGATCATATTCTTATTCATCATCATTATGAACTTAAACGTATACTGCTGTAAGTTCATATTCATATTATGCTCGTGATATAATAAAAACTTACGATATTTTACGTACGAGGGATCAAAAAGAGGGCCCTAGTCCTCTATTAAAGGTATTATATAGAACTCCGAAAACATTTGTCTTTGATCTTCCTTTTCTAATTTTAGCTGGAGTAATAGAAGACCATTAGAGCTGCACCTTAAAACTACCTGTGACAAAATAGTAATAGGTAATTGAAAACAGTGGAGAATGTTTTTGTGATAAGTAAAAAAGCATTCGCATTTGTGCGAAAAGAGCACGAGAACGAATAATTGTAACTGTCCTGCCATGCCTTTCCCTAGTGTTGAAGCATCTTTAATGATGGATAAAATTCTGCCAAAGAATCGGCCCAACGATATCCATCCGACCATAATATCAGCTCAATGACGTCCACTGCTGGATATAGGCCTCACCTAATTTCCACCACCCAGAGCGCTTTGTGCCACTTGCGAGCAACGACCACACGCAATTATTAAATTTAAAAACTTCAGACAATTTTAATCCATATCTACCTATTATAACAGGCGGTAGATAAAATTTAAGCATGAAAATTACCTTGGTTGATATCGCAAGTGCTTTCATCATAAGTCGTATGTGATGTAATTGGTATTTCAATGTGACCGGCTGTTCGCAACTGAAGCTTTGCACCATGTCTGAAGATTTTGGCATATCAATACATGATCTGTCCTGGAATGTAAACATTTTTTTTTAAAGTCAAAGCCCGCACTTTTCAAAAAGTCCTGTGTCGCGGGGACTTTACTTACATACAAACACAAACACCAAGACTCGAAATAAATAGGTATCTATGAAACATATTTTGGACTCGACTAAATTTGGAAAAAAACAGGTCTTCCGCTAGATGCCCTAATTTTTGAAATGCTTTCCAGATCGGCCACCGTTAAACTCTTATACCTTTTGAACCAGAGTGACTATGGTATGGTATGGTATGGTATGGCGGGCTGTTTTCCGCAACTCCACGTCAAGGCGCAACAGAGTGACTAACGAATTCTGCTGCTGTGACAAATTAAAACAATACCGACTAATTAGCGACAAATATTTGTGATATCAAAATTAAAAACCCTGACGGTGGCCAAGCCAGTGTCGGTCACACACCAGTTTTTGAATACCAGTTTTATAATTTCAATAATTAGTTCAATTAATTGCGGTCTTCTTTAAGGTCACCAATCATCAAAGACTCACAGGCCTATCTCGTCTTCGACAAACGTTTTAAACTGTGTCTGACAGACACTTTTTGTCATGGCTGTTAAAGATGACGATGTAAAATCGTCAAGGTCATTGGCACGCTCTGCAAGTAAGAAGCAGACGGTAATGCACTGTTTTAGACGCGAGATTAATCATACTATTTAATTTAAGCCTCTTTATTATGACAAACTAGCTGTCAGTATTTAGTTGTACTGGTTTATGTGTAGAATCTCTGTCTGGTCCGCTTAACATCAGGCGACCCGTACGTCTGTTTGCCACTGTCGTGATAGAAAAAGAAAATTTCTCTAACCTGCATCCCATATGTAACAATGCTAACATTAGGGTGTTCAGGCGACAGGTTCAGCTCGATGACGTCACAAGACCGCTCCAAGTCGGCCAAGAGACCCAAGAACGCGGGAGCTTTCAACACTAGCTTGGCCACTTCTTCAGCATCCTCGTCACGTAGTTCCAGCACAGAGTCAGCTGTCTGTGTGGCTATCTCACAGTCTGTCATTACATTGTGGACTGATTGTGGCTGTAAACTGGAAAATAATCAACATGTATAACTTATAATAAAAAATTTAAAAAAAAAATTAAGTCACAGACATGTCAAACTTATAAGACCCCTCTTTCCATGAGGGGTTAACCCTTTGAACGCCAGAGACGTCTATACACGTAAAATGAAAATGTGCTTACCACGCCAATGACGGCATGACACGTCAAAAATGTACTGTATTTTAAAAGCTTGGCACTCAAGGCACGGCGATACCAATTTGACGTGGCAGTCAAAAGTTTAAAAAAGGAGAACTTCCAACGGTTATTTTTATGTAACATGTTTTACAAAGGTCTCTATTAAAACAATTGCACAACATAAGTATCAGACACATTTTTAATAAAGTAATTTCAATTCTGTAACAAATCAACTCAATAGCAAGGCCAACAGGCAAGTTCAACCTTATATATAACTGCAATTGAGTCTTTAATCAATAACATATGAAAACTTACACTAATAGTAATGGTGAGCCTTCACTCCTGTAATACATCTTCAAACTGGACTCCTCACCTGAACCAAATATGTTCAGACATTCTGCCAATACTGCTATACTGATCTGAAATAACAAAACATAGCATCACAGCCTTTTATCCCAAGGGGTAGGCAGACATGTGTCATACCCACATTTGTCAGCTATATTTGGTTCCATATAATAGGGGGTAGTCTATTCCCATTAACCCGCAACAACGTAATTACATACTTTGAACATGACATCAACATCTTCTCTGACATGGTACTCGGTGAAGTTGTCGGAGGGTATATAAGCAGATGCTTGCACACACTTCCCTTCTTCAACAGTCAACTTCAAACCTTCAGGTAAAGCACAGAATACTGCTGACTGAAAGAAAAGTTTTATTTCAAAGTAAGAATATAATCTTACTGAATAGTTTTGAAAATTTTAACAGGTAGGCAGTTACACAAAATTCTAATTACCTCTTGAAACTGTATGGCCTTCAATAAACTACACAAAACCTTCCCGGAATCCATTGAGGCTGTGAAGTAATACTGTGAGGTCCCTTCATCCATTGTTCTCATCAATAGTATACATAGACCTCAGTAGCATTAAGTACTGATCTTGTGTCACCTCATGGTCTACTGTCCGTCCAAGAGCTTGAGCCAATCTAGCGGCCAGTACGTGTTTACAAATAACCTGAGATCGATGCTCAAGGACTTGATGCTTGAATGAAAGACAAGGGCAATAGTTGATACGAGGGAACACTCGATAGCACCGGCCGTTCTCTCCTTTAACTTCAACCAGAACTCTCAATTTATTCGCCGTAGTATAAGCAGTGAAAGTTGGATACTTCTCCAATATCTCCAAAGCTCTTTCTAGCACATTACCAAATACTGAGTGTAAGGATAATAGATCTTCGTCTGAAACTTAAATAATATTTAATTATAGAATCAAAATCACAGCTTTGTAAACATAACCAAATAGGAACTCACAGTCTTTAATAACTTTTGCATTTACTCGTTTTTCCACTTCTTTTAGGACGCATTCAGCTGCAACTGGTACCTTAGATGGTAAAGAATTGTTCATTATATAAAATTATTCCCATCACGTAAAGTATTATGCATTTTTGAAGCCAACAATCAACAATTTTTATTATCAATACAAAAATGAAATGAAATGCCGCGCGCTTTTTATTGTTTTAATTGTTTGACATCTTCTGTCATATGATGACATAACCTATTAACCGAACCATAACCATAACCCTTTTTTGTCAGACTGTCATGTTAGTATGTATTTTCAAAATTTTCATTACACCTTTTGTACATAAAAAGAGGTCACTAAATAAAACAGTAAAATGATTATTTGAGTAATTAGCGTTCCAAAGCTAGATGTGCATTATTATTTATCAAACAGTAAAGGAGAAAGGCAGTTGCAAAATCACTCGCAGTGGCGGCAATTTGGTGAGGCCTATGTCCAACTGTGGACGTCATTGGGCTGATATGATGATGATAAAAGGAGAAAATTGATGAAGGCTGAAAGCTCTATAATAACTTATTAAATTTGTTTTAAACTATAAATGGTTTTATTTTAATTTTATTTAGTCAGATTATATAACTCTCATCTCTAGTCGGAAAATGAAAATGTCATGAAAAATAAAACGTCAACGTCAATTGTTATTTCAGGAAAATTGGGAAAGCTCTTTGACCAAGTGCCGATTTTGTTATTTATAGAATGAGATTGTTATAGAACTAATTTAATTGAGAAAAAATATTAAAAGGGAAATTTCAATCCGAGATTTCCAAAAGGTGCGTAAATCACGAGATACGTTGTTTTTCTTGCGTTATTAAGTTTTCATGTCAATTAAGAATACGGGTGCGGTTTCAGGTGGCATATGTGGAGCTATGCCGGAACATTTGGAACTCCAACACCTAGTCGACTTCTCAGCGGGTAGCGGCGACGAGACGCACCCGAATTTACTAGAAAATAAGAGACCACTGATAAAGAGATGTCCGTACCTCGGCCTGATACTGGCGACGTTATCGTCTTTGTTTTTCTCACTGTGCTCGGTCATCGTTAAAAGCTTAATCAATATTGATCCCATGCAACTTGCCATGTTCCGGTTCATTGGTGTTTTATTACCAACAATACCAGTAGTTATATATACAGAACAACCTGTTTTCCCTCAAGGAAAACGTATTCTTTTAATAACGCGCTCCGTCGTAGGCACGGTGGGCTTAGCTTTAAGTTTTTATGCTTTCCGTAATATGCCACTGGCAGATGCATCTGTTATAGTATTTTCGGTACCTGTATTTGTTGCACTGTTTGCCAGAGTGTTCCTTAAAGAGCCATGTGGTATTTGGAATACAATATCTATTATATTAACTCTTATTGGAGTTATTCTAATTACACATCCACCATTTTTATTTGGTGACAATCCTGGTGCTGAACACAATCAGAACTATAATAGCCTGAGAGGTGCAGTTGCTGCATTTCTCTCAACAATATTTGGGGCAAATGCTTACGTTCTGCTTCGTGTGCTCAAAGGGCTGCATTTCTCTGTAATAATGACGAATTTTGGTGCTATTGCAATATTACAAACATTGTTCTATTCATTCATATTTGGTGTTTTGTGCATGCCGAATTGTGGTACAGAACGAGTTCTGGTTGTTTGTTTGGCTCTGTTTAGTTATTTGGGCCAAATATTGTTAACAATGTCTCTACAAATGGAACAGGCTGGTCCAGTAGCTATCGCTAGGTCAGCAGACATAGTGTTTGCGTTTCTGTGGCAAGTTATGTTCTTTAATGAAATACCAAGCAAGTTTTCTGTTTGTGGAGCCGTTTTAGTTTTGAGTTCAGTTATGTTAGTTGGCATACGTAAGTGGGCACTTGCCTTACCAGCTGATTCTCAGCTAAAGAGTAAACTAGGTGCACTGGCACGATAATCTGTAAATAAGTAATGAATCTCACTTACATTATAATGATTTAGTTTAATAAATACGCTATTTTAATTTTCTTATGAAGATATTTTAAGTTTAAATGGCTCTTAAATATTAGTGAATTAAATCTATGGCCCAGCGTACCGGTGCATCGGAGCGCATTTCCCTAAGTAGCGCGCGTAGAGACAGGTGACCACGAGCTGCGACTCGAGCCCATGAAAACTTTCGACAGGAGCAGCCACGCACGCGTGCTGCTTGAAGGCGCTACGAGCGCCGCGTGCGTGTTTATTCTTGGTATACAATAAAATAAAATTGCCAAGGATGTTAAGGTTTATTTAAAATTGTTTTCTTCAAATGCGCTCCGCACGCCAGCGCGCCGCGGGTCCAGTGGGATAGCGGTGTGTGTTGGGCCGAAGTCACTTATTTATAATCTTTTGTATTAAATTTTTATTTTGGCGCTTTTAAATTTCCTTTGGAGAATAACTCTCAAGTACTTTGTTTCTTCAACTATACTTTCCTCTCCATACTCTGGCTATATGGCTATAGATCAAATAAATTGCAAAAAATGAATTGCACCTATTTTAATATTATGTTATTTCTTGTTGAACTGAATTGAACAGTGAACAGTAGGTATTGTCCAGTTTTTAAGAGCTATTTTTCCCCACTTTATTTCAAAGAGTTAATAATGAGTTTGCTTTAAATGTATATACTTAAGTATGGACAGACACAATAATTATTATAAATTGTAATTTAAGTGAAACCTTTCATCCTAAAAGACTGTTAAGTAAGTCCACTCTAACTTGCGTTGTGTATTGGCCTCTACTCACTTGTCATTGTGTTCCTTGTTAGCTTTAATAATTTAAACTTTATTTCATAGTTTATTGTTGAACAAAATAATTACGCAGTCTTATTTTCAAACATAAACTCTTTGTCATCGACTAAAATTTAAATATAACGCTATTTTTTGTGGCTTGTGAAATATTCTAGGTTTCCAAACATAATAATGTAAATGCGTCATCATGCAAAATCATCAATACCTACTGATTTGATGCGGTGACGATCTTTTCCATTTAGGGCTTATTTCAAATATTGATTATATGCAATATTCCTAAAATGGCGTTAATGCTAAAAAATATTCTTCTGCATTTTACTTGCACTTACGGTCATTTTTATAAAATAAATAAGAATCTCATAATCTACTGAACGCTGTAGTGTGTATTGCTACCTGGTGTCCCACAGCAATAACGAATTATGTTATTACTATGTTTGAGATCACTTGACAAGCTATAAAAAACCTTCATATTTAAATTTCGATGGCAATCTGTTAGTTAATAAGACTGGCAAATACTTACTTATTTATCATGCTTGTTAAATGGTTGTTTGCCAGCCACTTCGTAAACAGTAGATACAAGTAAAATCATATTAATCATTCTAAATATTACATTTCATATTTACATATCATCACTGTTGAAAAGTCCATAAAGAATTATTTAAGCTGTTACATTTAAAAGTTGTTTTTGGACATGTTGAAATAATATTGTATCAGCGCCTAGTCACCTGTATTTATACTAGTAATTTTTTTGTAGATAATTTTCGTTATTAGATATAAAAACTTATATTTTTATAGGATTGACTTCATCTGAACAGAATTGATTTTTCATGTACTCAGGTAGTTTAGGAAAAAATAGACTATTTTGTATTTACTTAATTTGTATAGTTTGTCGCAAAGTGAACTGGCAAAGTATATATCGGAAATTAGTATACCCGAAATTATGGCTCCATTTACAGTTTGTAGGCATCTCATAATAAGCTTATTACCTTTGCTCTTGTCAGTGGAGTAACCACTAATTTAATTTTTCGCTAAAATTAGATATTTATTGACCAAACATGATACCACAAATCATTATTGTTATTTAAGAAAGTCAGATTTGTTTGTTCACAATTGCGACAATTATATTTCCAAAGTTCTACTCTAGTCATTACAATATTAATTCTAGTTACGGCACAATAGTGATTATACCTAATAGTATTGGAACTATTATTGCTACCTACATATTTTTGCCACGTCATTATAGTTGAGCCGATTTAATAGGTAGGTACAATCAACAAAACCAAACTAACACTTTTTATATTATTAGTCCGTATAATTATAGATATTTTAAAAATTGGTGTTGTTGACTGTACATAAATTATTTGGATTGTGATATTTTTTACTTCTAGTCATAAAATAATATGTACACTGCTTAATTTAATAAATATAATGTTCAATACAAGGCAGCACTATGAAGTTAAATTTTTGTCGGAATCAACGCCGCCAGAACTGAGTCAAAGCGTGTTTTTTTGCTAAACCACAAATTCTGCGCAAATTCGTTATGGTATGGTTATCCGTAGTCCCATCAACATTATATTTTCAACTCAGGCATTTTCTCAACTCAAAATCACTGCTACTGGATCCATGGTAATACATTTTCTGACTTTTATTGTAACAAAAAAAGGAAAACATGTAATTATGAAGGTCAAATTAATCAATCATCACCATCAATAAAAATAATTAATTGATTCTCTCGACGTTCTAACTGAATTATTAATGTCAGAAAATTTTAAATTTTCTTAATTTGGGTAAGGCCTTTTCCCAACAGTGGGGATCATCATTTCAACCCATAAACGTCGAATTTAAACGAAACCGAAAACGAAAACGAGGGACTTTAGCCTACTATAACACGCTGGCCAGACGGCTTGGTATAGGGTCGGTTTTGAATTTTCCTTTTCTAGCAGAGCTCTGTCTACATAAGGTTCCCTTAATTACCTTTTACTCGCACGATACCCACGGCTTGAGATGGGTTATTGACATTATATATTCTTAATCCGTCACTATACAGACAGTAATTATAGTCACGCGGAATGACAAGAAACTGTATTCCAGTCAATTTGAGTATAATTTTATTTTTATATACTGACTGTCTCGGAGGCGCAATGAAAGTATAGGTACACCTAAGATTGCTACCCAAGAGGTGCTGGGATCGGAGTCTCAAAACGGTATTGGCCAGCCCAGAGCTTGGAATTATGCTTGGTTATGAAAATAAGCTCGCTCACCTTAATACACACCCCCAGTAATGTTAGGTGAGACCTAACATTACTGGGGGTGTGCATTGCACATCGTCCTTTTCCAACAAGGGTAAAAGGAGTGACGCTTATTTTATAGCCCCAAGTTATTTAAGATTTAATTGATCATTTTAATTAACTTTTTCGTTGCACTTTCTTAATCAACATTAGAGCTTAAATTTTTATGGTTTTGAGACGGTTTATATAATCTCAGAGGCTAATTTCTCTGATTAGGGCTAGGGAAAGGCAGGTGTGGAAAGTTAAGTGGATTATGGGACGCCTATGCTCAGAGGTGGGATAATATCTTCATCTTTATCTTCATCAGCAACCCACTAATGTCCCACTGATGGGCTCGGGTCTCCTTTTCTCTATCTAAAGAGCTGAGAGGCTTAAGGCCATAATCCACACACGCTGGCCTAATGCGGTTTGGTGGATCAGATATCCACAGAATTAATTCTAGGTGGGATAATACAGGCTGAACAGGCACAGGCTTTTAGATGATTACTCTGAATTATTTTTTGTAATCGACTAACTTAACTAATTTTATTTCTAGTGGTTACTATTTTGACTGGCTCCGCGCGCCGTGCCACAGCAAAGATAGGGTTAGTTTCTATTTTATCTGTAGGGATAAATCTGTCATCAGTGACATCACACACTGACATTTCCCAAAGTTCTCTGTTGTTTGCACTGTTGTTTGACAATTTGACATAATTTGACATGACAACAGATTGAAATCAGAAATTTATCTTCTCTTTTCTTTTGCAGTTTAAATAGCTTTGTATTCCAGAATAATTGTATCCCACTTCTACTAAATTTAGTTTATATAGTAAATAATCATGGCAGATCGTCTCACACAACTTCAAGATACCATAAATCAGGTAAGCATTTTTCTTGCATTCAAACTAATCAAATAGGTACACATTTTGAATGTTACATTTCTTACAGCAAGCGGAACACTTTTGCAATAGCATTGGTATACTACAACAGTTCTCTACACCGAGTAAGTTCCCTGGATTTGACCGCAGTGGATCGCAAACGCCTCAGCAGCAACAAAATCAAGAAGATTATGCTATGCTATTTGCTACGTTGATATCACGTTGCGCCAAAGATATTGATACTCTGATCGAGTCCTTGCCTAGTGAGGAGAGCTCTACTGAACTTCAGGTACAAAGCTTGAGGCGTTTGGAGGCAGAAAATAAAGAAGCTGCTGAACAATTAGAGGAAGTAAGTGTTCAGATAACTTATTAATATCAGGTTTAAGTTTGATTTATCATCATCATCATCATTTCAACCCATAAACGTCCCACTGCTGGGCCCGGGTCTCCTCCAAAGAATGTGGAGGGAATTTAGCTTACTATACTACGCTGGCCAGACGGGTTGGTATAGGGTTTGTTTCGAATTTTCCATTTATTGCTCTAGTCTGTATAAGGTTACTCTCTTAGTCGCCTTTTACGACACCCACGGGTTGAGATGGGGATGATTGATAATGATTTAAAATATTTTATTGTATTACCAAGAAAATGCTCTTCATGTCATATACAATAAAAACAAGAATCTAGTCAGAGTAATACAATAAATATCTGAAAATTTCTTATATTAATAATCTCAATCAAATCTGGCACCATCCTATCCCTAGTATATAATAGTCATAATCTTTATTTCATAAAGATCAAATACATTATACTTATGAACGTCATACAAAGCCAAAAAAAGGTGTCAGCAAATTTGCCTAAGGCCAGTTCACTCACAAGGTTTAGCTCTGAGAAGAACTTGGCAAGAAACTCATAACATTCTCATGACTAATTCATTGATGAAAAATACGTTTTTGGTCCATACAGGCAAAATATTTGGATCAGGTAGGGAAGTAGTGGCTTGGCCATGCTCCTAAAATTGCCTATGTCCATTAGCAGCAGTTGCCACTTACCATCATGTGGGCCTCTTGCTCAATGTCACTTTAGGCTATAGTTAGATTAGGTTAGGTTTGGCGGGCTGTTATCCGCAACTCCACGTCAAGGCGCGGTTTTTGCGTGAGGGTGGATAGCTCACTCGATCCGCCCTAGCTCGCCGAAGAACGCCAGCAGTCTATTGATACTGCTGGTGATCTGTCGGAGTGTACCTGTGTTATTGAAGTACTTAGCCCTGTATGTGACGGTTTCAGGGCAGTGTAGGAGCACATGAGCTGCTGTTTCCTCCTCATTCATGCAGGCTCTGCAGAGAGGGCTGTCTGTGATGCCTAGAACGAAAAGGTGTTTATTAAAGGAGCCATGTCCTGTGATAACGGCTGTGGCTGTGCGCAATTTCCGTTTGGACAGCTGTCTCAGATGCCTTGTTAGTTTGTGGTTGAGGCTTTAGGCTATAGAAAGATAAACAATTTATTATTATTTGTAGGTTGTACGCCAAGGTGAGATACTGCTAGAGAAGATCCAAGGGGCCCTCAGTGATATAGCTCAATGTCAGCTCGACATGCAGAACCCCGCTCTTATTCTAAACAAGGACACAAGACCACAGTTATAGGGCTCAAAGAAACATGGTAGTTACTACTGTAGGTGATGATCTGATACTATGGACTTAAATCAAGCCTTAGTATGTGTCTTAATTGTTTAAGGTGAAAAAATTATTAACAGAAGTTGATAAGGAAAAAAGAAGTTTATACTCATTTTGGCTGGAAAGTGTAGGTATTCTATTTTTTTAGTTCTCAAAGTGTATGGTTACTTATAAGCTTGAAGAATTGATTTGTTCAAATATTTAACTATTGTCATGTTATTTGTATGGTAGTTAATGATACTGTATTGAATTGATAATTATATTGTAAGTACTATTTCTTTTTGCAACTAAGTATACAAATCTGCAAGTTTGTGTGAAAGGATAATGTAATTATTAAGTTACTAATCAACAATTGAACTTTTTCCTTGTAAATAATGTGTGCCCAAAAATCTTAATAATAAATTAAAATAAAGAAGGTTTTTAATTTTTTATTGAATAAACCCCTGGTCAGAGCCATCTATGTTTTTACTTTTCAAACAATTCGCCACCTGGCGACAAATTTAGAAACAACTTGTTTCATGTTGTCACGAAAGATGGCGTTACAAAACAATTGGGGTACTACGAAATAACGTATTCTGATTCTAAAAGAATTTTGATTTACAAGTAACATTAAAAAAAATTGTAGAATCATAACTATTTTTTTTTCCCTGAAGGGGTAGGCAGAGGTGATGCATTAGCCACATTTCACCAGATATGTTATAATAGAGCTACCAGATATGTTATATACACTACACGATAACAGAACACCGAGTAGTGTAAGTGGTGTGGTGTTCAGGAGGTGCCTTAAATGGACCCTCTAAATATCGTGTAGTGTAATAACCTCTTAAGTCCCATGTAATAGGGGGCGAGGGTGCACATTTGTTTTTAAACTCCAGATTTATTTATTTGTAAAATCTTTATTGCACAAAAAATATTGTGTACAAAAGGCGGGCTTAATGCTAAAAGCATTCTCTACCAGCCAGCCTTTTCGTCGTTTAGGCTCAAAATGTCAACTTCCCAATATGTCCCTTTCCCAGAATGCCCCCATTCTTAGGCTTATACAATCCTCTGTAATTTTGTTCAATAATGTATTCCGGGCCCCGATTCTGACACATTGGATTGCTCCCGGATCGTAAACTTTTTCGAATCTTAGAACGACGTATTACGTTTACAGCTTAAGTTATTAAGTGTTAGAAATTAGTTTACCTTATAGAAAATTAAAAACTAATTAATATAGGATTTTTGTCTACATTCATAAATTTTTTTAACATTCTATTTTTTATCTTTAAATAAACTGACAGTTCTGGACGAAAATATTCCGACAGCTCAGAATCAGGGGGCAGAACTCCGCTGAAAGACGCAGCAGTGCTGCCGGAGCAATAATAAAAATATTATCTATAGGCTTATGTGAAATTACATCCCGAGCACCGCAGCAAAGCCACAACAGCATTGCAGCTGCCTAGATCGGCATCATACCTTAAGAATTGAGATAGTAAGTAACTGTGTACCTATGCCTCCACAGATATCTGTGTCTGCCTTCCTCCATGAAAGATGGGTCGGACGCGGTACCTATCTATATGTTTATTAAATTTCCAATTACATGTACCCAATCATGATTTATAGCTAACAACAACTTTGTTCATAAAACTTTCACTTCAATTTCCACAGTCAGGAAAATTAATTTTCCCAATGGAAGGAAAGCAGTTTCACCGGACCATCCTGGTTTTTGTCCCTTAGAGTCCGGCTCAAACCGGCGTCGAATAAATCAAACGTTTACATTCACGCGGCGGCCCCAAACACACCTAGCCTCTCGCCGGCACCGATGCCGACCGACGCCGACACCTCACCTGCAGTTGATAACCAACCTCTTTGCCGCGAGCACGCTTCACGCTACCGGTTTCTGAACGCACCACTAGTGACGTACGACAATTCGAATTTCGATTACATTTTCGTTCGCTTTTTGAAAATGATATGAGTAACTCGAAACTGTGACTATTTTTTTTTTAATTTTGTGTTTTTTTTTATGTATTGTTTTGGATTCGTATATTTTTGTTGAAGTGTAAGACAGTGTTTGTGAAAAGTGGAAAAGGCCCGGAAGGACGGGTTGACTCTCCGTTCGCACTTCCGCGACAGGTATGTTAGACTTTATTAAATACCTACAGATGGGCGAAAATACCTGGAAAGTTTAACAATATTATCACCTGCCACAATTCACTTACCTACTACTAATAATTGTGTTTATATAAATAAAAATGCACTTGTATTATTAATGTTCGCTATTTTGCAACTTTCCTTGATCGGTTAAGTAGTCAACATTTAATAATTACTTATTAACTGTGTTAAAATCATGTACTCAAAAATGGTCGAATGGTAGATTCTATTCTTGACTTAGAAACTTAATTTCTAAGTCAGGAATAGAATCTACGCAAATAAAGGGTCAAATTAAGTAACTCCTTAAAGTCTTTGCCGTAGAGTTGTCATATAAGTCATGAAAGTCCTTCGTTAATTAATACTAGGTAATTGGTTGGTGGCCGAATAGTTAAGTGGCTGGTATGTAAATCATGCGTTCCGAGCATGCGGCAGTACCAATGTGGATTTCAATTTGTGGAATTTGTATGTACTAGTCATGTGATCTGCTAACGGTGAAGGAAAACATGTGAGGAAACCCACACACCCTAGATTAAATTCTATGGATATATCTGATCCACAAACCCGCACTAGGCCAGCGGGTGTGGATTATGGCCTAAACCATCATCATCATCAGCAACCCATTAATTTCCCACTGCTGGGCTCGGATCTCCTCTCCTCTATCTAGAGAGCTGAGAGGAAACCCTCTCAGTTCTCTAAAAATAGAGAAGCCCAGCACTGGGACATTAATGGATTGCTGATGATGATGATGATGACATGTTATAATTAATGGTACCTAAGTACGTTAACACGAACCTGTTTATTTATTTCGTAATTATACATAGGTAGGTATAGTCGACAATAAAATTGCTTTACCACCCTTAGAGTAAATATCGTTTGCATATCACAAAACTATAATGTCTAGTTTTGCTTGCAAGTGACATCAGTGACAGTTGTCATCAATGCAAGTCTTATTGAATTTCAATTTTGATGGAAGTTTTTGTTAAAAGTGATAAAGCAATTATGTGGTCGACTATACGTAAAAAATATAAGATTACCAACACATTTGGAAAGTTTTGAGCGCAGCGGTCTCTACTTACAAGAGTCGGTGTCAACACAGAAATTTATTAATTTATATAATTTTTATATCCATCAACACACATCTGATGAATAAACAATTTAGTAATATATCTTATATTGAGATAAGCAGAAGCAAACACTTTTCTTCCTCTAATTCCTTAATTACTTCTTTTTTTCTTAAACCTGTATTTCTCCAGCTATATAACATTATGGAACGATTGTGTCTATACACCGTTTTAACTATAGATGTATAGTTAAATTATTCGATTAGTGACGGATTAAGAATACATCTCAACCCGTGGCTGTCGTACCGGGCGACTTAGGGAGTAACCTTATGCTGACAAGAGCACTGCGAGAATAGGAAAATTCGAAACAAACTCTATACTAACCCATCTGGTCAGCATGGTATACCTAGGTAGCCTAAATTCCCTCCACATTGTTTGGAGAAGACCTGTGCCCAGCAGTGGGACGTTTATGGGTTAAAATGATGATGATGATGATATTGTTAACATTAATTAGGTACTTGTAGATAAAATCATTAAAAACAAAATTTGCATTTTATAGATTGGGTAATTTTTTTATAAATCCCTACGTAATTGGTATTTTACCGTTGAATTAAATAAGTAAATAAGTCCCAGTCGAATAGCACCTACGCGAATAGCAATAATTCGAGAAATATTTTAGGTGCTATTCGGCTGGGTGCTGTTCGAGGAATTCATTAAAAAAAAACATTATAGCATAGGTATATTGCGTAATGTACTTATGTAAGTACAAAGTTAGCTGTCAATAGTGAAGGCTAAACACAGATAATTCCAAAGTCTAGCTATTGTTAACATTTTAATTACACTGATTGGTCTATCATTCTTAAGATTTTTAGCGCTCTACGACAATTTGTGGCTTATATTGCTGATTTTAATTACAAATGAACTGGTTTCAAATACATTAGTATTCTATTTATTTGTGCAGAAATACCAATATCTAATGTAGGTAGGTACTTGAGAACCAGATTTGCGGTAAATATTTTTTAATTGAGACTGATTGTATATACAGGTAACCTAACATAATAATATCTAATATAAAATAATAAATCTACTTAGTAAATGAATATACCTATTTTTTTTAAACGATTTGATAACTTCGTTATATGTAGTTATGTATATCTATTAAAAACTGAGATAAACAAATCATTTTAATTTTTTCAACCGGAATTATAAATATCGAAATCATATTTATCTGTTGTTTTACTTTGAAAATTTTGAGGCGAAGCGACGTACTTTAGCAACAAAACAATTTGATGCAAAGACGGGCGGCGACATGTCTCTTAATCTTAACCTAAATAAATGCTTCAGTCTCATATTTTACTAGCTCAGGAGTCAGGGATTCAAAACATTATACTACAAAAATGTCAATAAAGAATTTCAATTTCATATAGCCAATCACAGCCTACTAGTTGCCCTCTCTATGTGCCTATGCGCCACTTGACACAATCGTAGTGTAATATTCGTGAAACAGATAATTTATTGCAGCCCATGCAGCAATAATTGAAACCGAAAATTATTATATTATGATGACGATCGTCTAATGAGTTTATGACCAGGGATACTTGCACTAATCATATTAAAACGCACCTCCCTGTCAATGACTTTTGAACCTGATTATGTAGATGGTAGAAAACACGGATATATAGGCATTGTAAGTATTTTATTAAATCTGTTACGTTAGTAAATATATCGAGATGAGACGAAAATGTTCGCGGATGCGTCGTGAAAGTGTTGACCCCTTCAAAACCGGCTCGCTAGACGACTCGAGGGTTTTCCAACTAACATATGTTGTAATAAACAGAATATATACGCGAGCAAAACGTATTAAATTCATGTTTTGATATTACTGTTCGCTATTCTTATACCTTTAAAAGTTCACAGTAAAACTAACACTTACTTGATTCTTATCCACGTAAGTGAGTGGCATTTTTGGCACAGAATAAACGATCTTTCTTTCATTATTAACTAAAAACACAAAACGCGTAACTCATTAGCGTTATAGAAAAAACTGAAAGCCTTTTTTCGAGACAATGAATAAAAAAGTGAAACGGGCTCTAATCAGTTTTGCATAAAAAAGAAAATTGGCAATAAGTACTCACCTACTTACAATAAAGATTGTTCGTTTTTAAAATAGAAAAATCAATAGTCAACAGAAATATTTTGGTTCATGTCCTTAAAACATTAAAATAAGTTTGGTTACATCTATTAAAAGGCATTAATCATGAATAGAGTGCAAAAGGCACTAGAAGGACCGTAAATTCGACTAGGTACGTCCTCTCATAGGTTAGGCTTTTGTCCAGATACATTAATCAAACTCCAAAGGTCACGGGAACAATACAAATGAATTCTCCATAGCATTCCATTCAAATTGGTTTAGCGGTTTGGCTAACCGCTAACGTACTATGCGACTTTATGATCTAGAATGTTTAATTCTTAGAAGAAATTTTTGATGGAGACAGTGCAGTGGTGGAAAAATACACATAATTACAAAATAAAGCCAGTTTTTCTAAATTATGGCGTAAGAATACAAAAAATTGCCATCGTTATGTAGCCAATTTTTGAACGTTTTGTATTGCCTCAACACAATTAATTAACGACTCTTCTCATAGGCACTATGTTTATTTCAGTTTTCTTTATCGTTTAAAAGATGACGTTGAAATCAAGTTTTGAATAAAGTTCGTTAAAAAAATACAATAGTTATAATAACGCGATATAAAATAGCATATAAGTAACGCTAAAAAGTAGTCGCATCACTGACTAAACGAAAGTTTATAGAAATAAAGCTGAGATGTCAACTTTCCTCTTGACGGCCACTGAGCCTAACGAGCGACATTGTCATGTTGTGTATGAAAGGTTGAAAGTTTAAAATTGCTATGAAATAAAACTTCATTTAAAATATAATATATGTGAAAAGAATTAGAGTTATTAGTGGGTGGCCTGAAGAGGAAGAACTTATATCTAAAACGACCTGCACTTCGAAATCACAGTAGAATAAATTGCGTAACAGACAAAACGCCACCAACAATTTTTTTTATAACTTTTATTGTGCCCGGGTCTCTGCTTCCATGGACCTTTGTTTGACCACAACGCAGCTCCTATTAAACTTAGATAGAACATTCATTGAGGAAGTCTTCCTCAATAAATGGTCTATCTAACAATAAAAGAATTATTCAATTCGATTCAGTAGTTCCTGAGCTGACCAAACAAACAAACTTTTCAGCTTTATATAAGTATCGAATATACCTATAATTTCATTATTTTTGGAAGTGTTATAAAAAGTATAAGTTCTAAAAACACTCGAATTGAGATTGCAGATCAATTTTAAATGCATAAAAGATAATTATCGAGGAAATTCTTTAACATACGATGGATGTTTGTAGCTATATTAGGTATATAATTACCGCAGGTGTGTAACGTTTATACACACGTGGCTACAGCGCCGGTGGCAGTGGGTTCGACCTCCGCAATATGATAATACACAACAAACCACACAAACCTCGAATTTCCAGTTTATAACTTTATATTTAAATCAATAAATAGTCAACTGTGTATCTTTTGGCTGCCTGACGCCATTTTTTTACTCGTAAATATAGAATTATTCAAATTAAACAAGATGTTCTAGTGAAGAAGATTTCCTATTTTGTAGATTTTATTTCTAAATTGTAATTTTGACTTATTATACTTAACTCAAATAATGGTATTAAAAATTATAAAAGAAGAATTCATGAACTGTATGTTTTAATAATTTCTATAAATCATCGCATTACATAACTAGAGTATTTTAGCCTGTGTATTCATATGAAATAGGGGTACTGATAAAATTAAATATATACCTATTTACTAGGTAAATACTACTATTAACCTAATCTACCCATCCGTGTCTATTGAATAATCTGAAAAGTTAATAAATCTGTGGATATTATTATTGACCCACAACAGTCATAACATTATGCCCTGTACCTACGTTTTATAATCTGTGAAAATGCTGAAAAAAGTTTAAATTAAATTGACAATATTTGCTAATAAAAAATCCAAATTTTGAGGCCAAGAAAAATTACTATGAAAAACATCAACTTTCGAAGCCACCTAGCCGTTGCGGTTTTCAAGTACTTATCTTACTATTATGAAAACCATTTTCATACGAACCACGTAAAATATATATTTCACAATAAACAGGTAATTAAGCAAACCTTCCTTATTAATAATTATTATATTGTTATGATAACCATAACAGGTGAGATAACCGCCTCACATATTCCATACTAGTCGGCCATAACGATATAAAACCAAATGAATATTTAAATGATTCTCAAATATACGGTTGTTTATAAACAAGGACATTCACCGTACAAAGCCTTAACCCTAATGTTTAGTTAACATGGTAAATATAACGTGTTTCATACATTACCACTTGTTTTTATATTACGTTCAGTTTTTAGGGAATATTAATTAATTGAATATTAATTGAAGGTTTATTAATATAAATTTCGAATAATATTTAGATTATTAGATAATAAGATGTATGTGATAGGTATAGTGTTCCTATAATTTATCACTATGTTTAGAAATTAGTAATAGATAAGTACATAAGTTTTTATTTAGGGGATGGCGCTAGTGTGCGTCGTGTGAACACTGTGCTATGTAACTATCTTGTTTTAAAATTCAAAGTGGACTATTTTCGTCCTATTCGAGTGATATTTCTGCGGCTTAACTTGCAATTCTGCAGCACAAACGTTATCCAAACAATAAAACCACTCTGTGACCATTAATAAACAAAATAGTGCCTAACATTAACAGTGACCTAAATAAGTGTAAAAACGAAGTGATTACTCTCTAAATGTGCATCAGAAGGTACTGATTTCGAATTCTTCCTTGTATCCAGTGAAAATAGATAATAATAAGACTCTAAAGTACAAATTTGACTATATTTCTCATAAAATCAGTTGCAATAGTTCAAACTTTGACATGTTTACGTCTAAGATGTCTCAAAATAACGATAGATGGCGCTGATAGTAATTTAAATAAGGACTTCCATGAATTATTATTGATAGTAACGCCATCTCTTGAACATATGAAGTAAACTACTACTAGACCACTACCAAATCAATATTTCGCTATATCACAGAAGAACGTCCGTGGCCCTGAGGCTTATGAATGAGATTCTATTTGGAGTGAACGCAAGTTCGAACCCTTGATATAAAACTTGTCTTTTTGAAATATTTCACATTGTATCTTAAAAGTATTAATAAAAAATGACTGACTCGGGAAATGTTACTCTTCGAAGAGGCAATCCTTCACAAAGGTCTCTTACAAGTTCACCGTTATTTGATATGACAATGACAAGCTTGCCAAACTCAACGATTAATAATGAAGATAACTTAGAAATAGAAAAATTGAAAGGCGAATTGTTGTCGGCGCATTCAGAAATTGATAACTTGGGTTTAGAAATAACTGAATTAAAAATTGAACTAGAAAAATGTCGGAATATTATAAGTAGTTATAAAAAAGTTACATTTGATAATACAATGACTCCTCTTACCAGTCGGAAACGGAAAAAGTCAAGGTTATCAATAAAAGGAAATGATCTGCTACTAAGGACACGTCAATTCAATGAATCCTTATCACAAACGGACGACGTAATTTCAGTCTTGAATTCTGAAAAAGAGACCTTCGTTACATTACCTTCTACTCCACCACCAGAAACCGACCAAGAGGAACCCCATAATAATTTTGAAAATAATATTAGATCTGTAGAGGATATCAAGGACCATACATGTCTTCAAAATCAATCTACAAAGGAGCAAATATCAGAGGAAGTAATCCAATTTCCAAGAAGGAAAATTATTATTATATCGGACCAACAAGGACAAAACGTCTGTCAACTATTGCAAACAAAACTTGGAAACGAATTTCAAGTACAATCAACATGTAAACCGGGAGCTAAACTGTATGATGTTCTGAAATCAGAGTTATGTGACATATCAAAGCTGTGTAAAGATGACATTGTCATAATGTTAGCTGGTATAAACGACTGCAACCCTTTCGATGTTCAGCGTTCTTTAATGGGATGGTTGAATAAAATACCGCCCTATGTAAATGTTTTGATTTCTGAGGTTCCTTACAACAGATTTCTACGTGAGGAAAAACTAAATAAATGTTTAAAATTCATTTGTAGTCAATTTAAAAACAGCTCATTTTTAGATATGCGATATCGCGACTTTATACCATTTAGAAAACATGTCACAACGCATATTTGTGGAAACCTGTTGAGGGAAATATTATCTTTAGAATATAAATGTAGATTTAAGAACTATCAGGTGAGCTCTCAGGAACACCCTAAACAAGTAGACGCATATACTCAGACGGACAATATACAAGATAGTAATAATTACAAGACAACTCATAAAATTTTACATGTTCCGCCAACTAAGGGTACCATACCTTATTATTTCAAAAGTCAACCAAAATCTAGTAAACATTCTATAGTAAGTCAGGAAAGCCCCTCAGATAAATCTGAATCTAATCAATTTTTTCGTGTATAATAAAATAAATGTGTTACACCAAAACATAAATGGGCTCTTATCAAAGGCTGATCTATTGTCGATATCATTGAAATCATTAGAAAATGGAGAAATGCCAGTGGATGTATTATGTATTACGGAGCATAATATGATGACTCATGACATCAAATTAATAAATATTTCAAACTTTACAATGGGTTCCTATTATTCACGCAAAAATCGTCATGGTGGATCATGTATACTTATTAATAATCGTCATAAATTTAATATAATAAATGGCCTAAAATCGTACTGCGCAGAGGGAATTATAGAAATCTCAGGGGTAGAGCTGATAGAACACAAAATATTTATAATATGTGTCTACAGACCACCGAGAACAACACAAGAGGATATTAAGTTATTTTTTGAAAAATTTTGCCTACTGCTTTCTCAGTTTTGTCGTAAGAAAATCAAATTAATCATCTGTGGTGATTTTAATATCGACATATTAAATAAAACAAAAATATCTGCAAACTTTCTAACCATACTATTGTGCCACAACCTAAAATGGGCATTTAAAGAGCCCACCCGTGCCGTAAGTGGTACATGTATAGATAATTTCATACACAACGTACGCGGTAGCAAAAGTAAAATACTCGAATTTGCTTTGTCAGACCATACAGCCCAACTTTTTACCTGTCCGGTTAAGAATAGTCTTAGTTTAAAATACTGGTTCATTGAAAAGAGAGATTACAGTAACGAAAATATCAGGAAATTTATTGAGTGTATGAATTCACTAACTTTTAATGACGCTTTTGAGAGTAATGACCCTATTGCAGCTTTTGACAGTTTTTACGATACTTTTACCTTATTCTATTATTTATGTTTTCCGATAACTCAAATCAAGATAAATACACAAAAACGGCCAAAATGGATGACGAAAGGCATTCGTAAATGTTGCAAACGCAAACGCCAACTTTTATGGCAGTATCGAAAGTATCGTACTGCTACACATAAAAAGGCCTTCAAATGTCTTTCTTATAGGTTGAATCGCATTATTAAATTTACACAGAAAGCGCAAAATGATAACTACATAATTAAGGCCCAAAATAAAAGCAAAGCCACATGGCAAATTATTAATAATGCTCATAATATTGTTCCCAGAGATGAAATACAGTGCATCAAGGTTAACGAAGTAACTATTAGGGACCCACAAATAATCGCTAATTCATTTAATGACTTTTTTATTGACCAAGTAAGAAAAATAAACACAGACATTAAAATCACATATCCTTCAATGCTTTCTAATTCTATTTTTATGACTCCGACTATTCCTAAAGAAATCTTTGACATAATAACCAATCTTAAAAATACGAGTAGTACTGGCTATGATCAGATTTCAACAATTATATTAAAATCTGTATCATCAAAAATAGCTTACGTACTGAGTCACATAATTAATTTGTGTATATTAAATGGAGTATTTCCAGATAAATTAAAAGTAACAATAATAAAACCACTCTTTAAGAAAAATGATAAACAATCCATGAGTTGTTACAGACCAATAGCGTTAATCCCAACCATTTCTAAAATATTTGAGAAAGTGATATATAGTAGAATGTACACCTTTTTTGAAATTAACAGTATATTGGCTAAAGAACAAGTAGGTTTTAGGAAAAATAAATCTATTAATTTAGCTATTTATAATTTCCTTCACAGAGTAATTGAATATGTAGATAAAAAGACACCTGTCTGTGCCCTTTACATGGATCTTACAAAAGCGTTTGATTGCGTGGACCATAATATATTGCTCAACAAACTACATGCATATGGTATAAGAGGAAACGTGCTTGATCTCATAAAATCTTATCTCAATAATCGAAAACAGTGTACACAGATAACGCGGATATGCCCTAATCTTAGACAAGAGAAGCAATTCTCCTCAGAATACCGGGATGTTAAGTGGGGCATTCCTCAGGGTAGTGTACTGGGACCTCTTTTATTCAATATATATATTAACGACCTACCACTAGTAACTGAGCATCCCATGATTTTGTTTGCCGACGATAGCACTATAACATTTACGGGTGAAGATAAGGCAATTATAGAAAATGAAATTAAAATCACACTAGATAATATAGTACAATGGTTAACAGCTAACAATCTTAAAATAAATTTAGACAAGACTTCATTAATGACATTTAAAAATAAATTACCTAGATTGACTGACATTGACATTAATTATAAGGGAACTAAAATTGACGAAATAGTAAATACGAAGTTTCTAGGCGTAGCTATAGACTCTAATCTGAACTGGAAGACGCATGTTGAAAATCTTTGTTTGAAATTAAGTCAACAATCATATGCAATGCGTGAGCTCTCTAAAATTGTAAACCAATCAGCAGTACTTACAGCCTACCACGGATACGTGGCATCTATAATAAGATATGGTATCATATTTTGGGGATACTCTACGGATAGCGAACGTGTGTTTGTTGCACAGAAAAAATGTATACGGGCTATATGTAATCTGCAACAAACAGATAGTTGTAAGCCTTTCTTTAAAAGCCTGAAGATATTAACAATGCCCTGTATATATATCTATGAAACAATCAATTTTGTAAGAAGTAATTTAAATTTGTTTAAAAATTATAGAAGTGAACGTCACAAAAACCGAGTTTGCTGTCCGCACCATAAGACCACACTATTTAATAATAGTATCTTTTGTATGGGACCACGAATATATAACCATGTTCCTAAGAGTTTGTTAGAATTGGAAAGTAGCAATCAATTTAATTATGAACTAAAAAAGGTTCTAATAGAGAAAGCTTATTATACTGTAAATGAATATTTGAATGACATGCTAATTAATTCTTAACTATTTATATTAGTATTATTTTTTTATTTTTTATTTTGACATTATTATTTTGACATTCATCTGTGACATAATTATACCTCATCATGACATTTAAATATTTTATTGGACATTATTAAAACCTTTTTGATTATTTGATTATTTATTATTATGTAAATTAGTTTATAATGATTAATATCTGTATCTCTACCTAATAAATAAATTGCATGCTAAAAAGGCGGAATATGGCGCATCTAATATAAAATGTAACACCAAATATGTAACCTGTGTTCGCAATAAATGATTTGAATTTTGAATTTATATTATACCCTCATTTTTGCAATGCCTGTCAACGGCGCTAAGTCATGAACTAACCTATTATATAAGACCTTGTACCACTTAGTTGCAAATAAATGTTTGAAGTTTGAAGTTTGAAGTTTGAAGGGTTCCATACCAAACAGATACAAAAGGAAACCCCTGTGGTCTTGCTCTGTCCGTCTGTCATAGCGTTATATCTTGGAATCTACTTATGAAAACAATGTTGATTAATGTTTCTCTTTTTTAGTAATCAACAAAAAAGCCTGACCGCATAACTAAATTTGTTGCATCACTACAATCTTCTGGATCCCTCATCCCACTGCTGGGCACGGGCCTCCTTCAAACATTTTGGAGGGAATTTAGCCTACTATACCACGCTGGCCAGACGGGGTGGTTTTGTTTCGAATTTTCCTTTTCTATCAGTGCTCTTGTCTGATTAAGCGTTTTCCCTTAGTCGCTTTTTACGATACCCACGGGTTGAAATGGGGTAGTGACAATATACATCCTTAATCCGTCACTACATGGATAATGCCACACGGAGATGCCACCGTGGCGTGGCGTAGGTAACATATTCACTTCTTAGGTAGGTACATAGCTTAGGTACATATGCATAAATGGTTAAAATATATATGTACATAAATCGTTATTCAAGCAGGGGTCATTTTATAAGTTGGCAGTTCACAAGTTTTGATGTGAATACGATAATTATAAAACAAGATAAAATTCATGTATGTTTGTACGACTCATAAAAGATCAAATCTCCACGATTGAGTTTTGAAGATTTGATTTTTTATGTATTTTATATGTTTATTTGATGCCCAGTCTTCATCATCTTAACCATCTTAGCCGTTTGTTGTCCACTGCTGAACGTAGGCTTCCTCCTTTCGTATCAGGTTCCCCACCCCTTGGTCTTTGACCATTTTCAGGCTAGCGAGTGCCACAAAGACGTCCCGTTTCCCTGAACGAACTCCGGAAAAGGGTCGCCTCGTTTTGTCTTCCACAAAGCGGAATTTAGTTTTATATTGCCACACACACTCAGCTGTAGTCAGTTTTTCTGAAAACACGGTATTAATTTCTTGCAACATATCGAGAACCCAACAAGCTCTGGATATTTCTACAGTTATCAATAATGGCGCGTAAAAGGGCAAAGCTAAAAAAACATTACATATAAAAGAGAGACTAGCTGCTAAATTTACTGCAAAAGAGGATTTTATTATATACCAAAGTAGGTATTCAATTTATTAAAACTTCATAAGAAATCGTAGTGTCTGTGTCTTGTTATGCGCTACTGAGCGGAACTTACCTACATGTGTTTTCGACAAACCGGTAGTAATTAATTTATCGGCTAAATCTGTAGCCGTTTTATGAAATTGCTTACTTGGAACTAAATCCTATACTTATAATGTTATACTGTTTTATATACGATAACTTTCCTTTTTTTTACCCAACTACTGGCGAAGTAAAGAAAGGGTAATGAGTGTGCTTGATGGTTTATGAATGGGACATTGAATTAGGATGAAAACGGGTTTGTAGAAAATATATAATTTTTAAATGTTTCAATCGATTCGTATTAAAAGGTGAAACCACAAGTTCGACCGTCTCGATAGCTGTAGTATAGGTAGTTAAAACTTTAAAATTGATTGCACACGACATTCGATAGATAAGATAATCGTTTATTTTTCTTTTCTAATTACATGGGTACCTCAATGAAATAAATTTACAAATAAGTTTAACAAAAGTTACAGAAGGTCCAGATACCTTAACATTTCTGGTAGTCCCTACACTGGGTCGAGCCTGTACTGTAGGGACTGACTTGCGATTACGAGGTATAAATGATTCGTGAGCGTTACAGTGGTGTCGGTTATGTGTGAAATATAACTTGCACTTGTAGAATGGAATTTAGAGCATTGATAATTAATTCAAGAACAATAATAATAATTTAAAAAAAACTTGCTATGAAATAATAGGTAATTAAAATAACAATAAATTAATCGATAACATTGGATCGATTCGACCACAACTATAGTGATTTTATATTGTACTTAACTACTTATACGAAGAGAACTTAATTAATTCTTTAAAACAACAATAAAAACATGTTCATCATTAACAATTGAAAGTGTTCCTATTTATGTATTTCCCGCCACCATACCGGTCGGCCATTTTTATTTTAATAACGCCATCTTGCGACTCACCTTGACATTTAGTGTCGGACTCAACCGTGAATCCTCTTTTAATTCATATAAATTCAATATTGCTTGCTTTTTATTTTGTAATGTACTTTGTATATTAGCATCTTAACACAATAAACGTATTTTAAGTGATAATTTTGTCATCACGACAAAGTTGGCTTTAGAATTCATGTTAACATTAAGAGGGGACGCGGTCTGCGAGAAATTTGAAAAGTAGGTATTTGAAGTAGCTATAGCTGTCGCGTTGAGCCTGAGATTTAAATATGTGAGTGGATGGTCCACATGCGTAGTAGCCCCCCCCCCCCTCCTCCCCACTAGCATCTTCCCCGCGCCCGTGTACCGGCGAGTCGGCGAATCTACATTTTGCATTTATTTGGTTTTTGAAATTTGGACCGATTTAAGCAAAAATGATCCAATCAACACAAACCTCATTTTGAGATATTTGACTTTAAAATTCATTGCAGTATTTCTCTGGCTGTCAAAATGAGGTTTATTTGATTGGATCATTTTTGCTTAAATCGGTCCATTTGATGTCATCGTGTTACTTAGTTACCTACACGTTGTTATTATTGCTTTTACGTGTATGTAAATAATGGAAAAAATATAACGTAAGTAATAACGTGGTACTTACCTTACCTCTATTTAAGATTTATAAAATATTTTATCGCTAACCTACATATGAATAAAATGTCCTGAGGGTTCTGTTCGAATTATAATATAATTTTAGTTTTTATTAATATCATTGTAATGGTAATTAAGATCATTGTTGTATTCGTAAATCAAAGGCACTCCTAATACAGCAAGAGAATAATTATGGTAAAAGAAGAGGTGCATAAAAACAATTTTCAGATGAAACTAGATTGTCCGTCAACTTGGTTATTCGTCAACAACAATAAAAGTTTATAAGCTGCAAGTCTTGATGAACTTGTAAAATATTATGGCTCAATAAATATACAAATAAAATATCGGTATAAAATTTCTGAAAAACTCCAGAAAATGGAATAGAAACTTTCTTTTTTTTTTTTTTAAATAAATTTCAAAATATCGAGCCGAGACCAGCAGTGGGACTTAATGGGTTGCTGATGATGATCGAACTTATCTAAACTAGATATTTCTTTTCACGAATGGCCTTTGCTTGAAATAATTGACGGGATCACACAATTTACCCGTAAGCGAAAAGACGGAAATGACGATAGAATAAATGTCCTATTTATTGTTTTAAATTCTTTTTAGGGTTCCATAATCTATACTTCAAAAGGAAAAAAAAACGAATCATTATAGGATCGCTCCGTTGTCCGTCTGTCTGTCAAGAATTATTTTCTCAAGAATGCGTAGAGGTATCAATCAATTTTGGGACGAAACCCTAAAAATACTCGGGTCTGCAATCCCTTGGAATATAATAAAAGATCAGAGTTCTAAGTAAATGCAAGATATGAAAAGATACAGCCGTTTATGCTCCATTTTTGCTACATATCTTGACGATCAAAAAAGTCAAAACCTATAGGGTACTTCCCCTTGACCTAGAATCACGAAATTTGGCAAAAAGCAATATTAATTTGCACAAGTAAAGCAAAAAGTCCAAAAACCGTAATCGTGTAGTTATATTATTATCACTGAATATATTAAAACTTTATTGGAACGGGTATAAGATGATACACTCCGGACTGATGTGAACTTTACGTGAATGTTTATTGTAACTTATAGCTATCCCGTTACCTTCTAATATCTTACATTTTAATCACAAATAATAAAAAAAAATTATAATTGTACGGAACCCTCGGTGCGCGAATCCAACTCGCATTTTGCCAGCTATTTTAAATAAAATACCCACAACCTACACCTCTCTTGCATCCATTATAATGCGTGTATATGAATATACTTGATAAGACTAGTCTTACTTTTAGAGCAGCTAAATCAAATCGTTGCCACCTGATCTGATAATCTTATTAACTTAATACAAAAGTCGGAAATTAACCTTACAGTTTCACAATTTAATAAATAAAAACAGTAAATCGTCAACATCGACATTGATGGACATCACTACAGTATCGATAAAAAAAATATCGACAGATACCACTTCCCTAGTCATATACATGTAAGTGACCCCACTTACCTCAAGTCACCCCCGAAGAGTGCGATAAAGACAGCTACAGCTCAGACAGATTTTAAGACAAAAATTTTGACGAAATGGACGTTTCGTATTCCCCTGTTTTCTCCTCGAAAACTGAGCGGATTCAATCCTTTTTTACATGAAAAATTCCAGGAAGAGTATGACTAGGTTCCTATCATTTTTTTTTATGGAAATAACTAATAGAATTCCTCTGGTAGTCCTCTAATTACGACATTAAAAATACGGCAATTTTAGCAATATTTGGAGGCTCATTTTTTCTTTATTAATAAGTTTTGGAAAAAAAGGAAATGATAGGGACATGCCTATAGCTGAACTTGAATTTTTGAGCTAAAAAAAAATGCCTTTTAGACATTATTCAGGGAGAAAACAGGGGAATACGTTTGTATGAAGAATCGTGCGCCGCGTTCCCTCTTAATATTCTTATTTTTAATATGATATTTCTTTTGCTTCTTGGTACTAAAGTCGTAAACATATTTACGATAAGCAGTTATTGTAGTCTATGGACGCTAGCAATATCGGGAGTACAATTTGCATATTCATCATTTCAACCCATAAATATCCCACTGCTGGGCATGGGTTTCCATCAAAGATGTGGAGAGAATTTAGCCTACTATACCACGCTGGCCAGATGGGTTGGTAGGTATAGGGTTTGTTTCGAATTTTCCTTTTCTTGCAGTGCTCTTGTCTGGTCATGGTTATACTCCCTTAGTCGCCTTTTACGAAACCCACGGGTTGAGATGGGGTAGTGACATTATGTATTCTTAATCCGTCACTACACGGAAAATTTGCATAATATATTACTAATTGTAAAAAAGTAAAAAGCCAACGTTTAGGTATTGATATCGTCCTCGCATTAAAAAACAACAGCTAAGAAAATGAAAGTTTCACAAAAAATATCAAGAAAACTGCTAATGTTTTTAATAATAATGCTAAAGTAGACCTTTGCTAATCCTTGTTGATAATACGTCACGCTTTACGAATAACTTAACATTTTACATTACCCATATACATTTGAAAGTATTTTCAAACAATAATTTGTAGGTTAATTTAACGGCTATTACAAATTACACACTTTTCTAACTGCCTTCGTTAGCTATGCCTAGTTTGCTGGCACGATGATCACGACGCTGTGGTGATGTTTGAACTTTTACACAGTTCATTGTTCGGCGATTTGATGTGCAAACATCAGCAAAGTTCAAGGCGCTTGTTGCATCACAAATGGAGTAATAAAAGTAATTGCCGTAGCGCTGCACCAATAACGATAACGTCGTTTCACACGAAATATTGGGGAGCAGGGGGGGGAGGCATTTCACAGAATACTCTAAAACGGTCCAATATAAAGCAAACATATTTGCCAACTTAAACTGAGCGAGAATGCCTTCAGAGTCAGTGTCGCTTTGTAGTCTGGATTGTTGGACCAGTACAAACTTCCTTTGCTCTTCATGCATCATTTTGTATATCTATTTATAACATTATAGTTACTATATTTCTAAACAGATCACTACAGATATAATATCTACAGCTCTAGGATAGGTATTGCTTCTTTCAGTTACAATATAATATATTTCAATGACAATACAGTGTGACGACATAATAGACGCCAGCTTGTGGCTGTTCCAATCACTGGTTCACATGTTTATCTATCTATAATCTAATAGCCTTATATACGTTAGCTATAGAACTAAAGTATCAAAGTTTTGATGAAAACTTTAATGGCGTATCAAGCGATGTCAATAATAGCACCTTGCCGTGTTTGGATACATTTTAAAACAGTGTTGTCGAAGTGTTATCCAAAGATTTACAAAAAGATTGGTTAACGGACTGTGGAATAAATCACTTTGTCCAAAAAGTTTAATAGGAAAAAGTTCATGTGACTATATTAATGCGTTATTTAAAAAAAAAATGCTTTTATTATTTCATAGGTGCGTCACCCCACCGCTATGTAAGGTTCCATTTAACAAGGGTCGAGTCTATTGCCAACTGAGCACATATCCAGACACCGGGCTGATATTAAGAAATTTCTTTACGGAATAACTTAATTGCTTTTGTACGGTAGTCGTAAACGCTCGAAAGGCGTGATTGCTTCTTTAGAAATAAAACCAGAAAGATTTTTTATTTTTTAATTATGAGTTGAGTAGCTCTGTCTAAAGTTGATGCTCTCCGACACAGCCTTACTAAAAGAGCCTCTAGGTTGATACCACTGCTTGTGTTTCTGGTATTAATATATACGTCTATTGACTACAAAAAAAAATGTTGGATGGAATGTTATTAACAATTTTAACGAAAAAACTAAAATGTCACAAAGATAATCGTTTCGTTTTAATAATAACATAGCATAGTATCACGCCTTTTTCCCCGAAGGGGTAGGCAGAGGAATTGCACACCCACATTTCGCCAGCTATGTTTGGTCCCATGAAATAGGGGGCGAGCCTATTGTCATCAACCGAGAACATTTGTTTACCAAACTCCGAGAAAATCTTAATACTGGAATTTCATTATAGAAAAGCCCAATACCATTTTCACCCGCCCCGGGAATCGAACCCGGGACCTCTTGCACAGCAGTCGTATACACTTCCCGCTGCGCCACCGACGCAGTTAATAATAACCGACTTTTTATATAAAGAAACTTATACTCGGTATGTTGCATTGTTTCTACAATAAAACAAAACTAACACGGACAATTTTATCTATGTTTTTATACTACTCAAGTGGCACCAACAAATAAAATAATATTTACTTAGGTACCTAAGCTTTCTCAATTACTTTACCTTTAGACGGCTGCCATGTCAGGAAGACTACTGGTACCTTCAAGAAATAACTTACCTCTTGTACCAGCACTGCTCAGCTAAAGGTGATGGTAAAAACTTCTTCACTGACTTAAAAAAAATCGACAGTGATTTCAATCGGCTTTAGCTGTTAAGTATAGTTTGAGTGTTCATTTGAGCTTCTTCTGACAGGCAGCTCACCTTAGAAAAAATCTCAAACCTATGTTCCCCAATGAGTTAACAATAGAAAGGCTTCAATTTAAATCTTATAGGAATAGAATAGTCCGTATTGCTTCATTGAAGCACGTTCGTCGTCTGAATAAGTAAATTGTTGGGCAATTTCGATCCTAAACGAGAGATTTCGCGTTTGAGTGAAATATTTGTGTATCGGTGTCGTAATATGCGACGTTAACCAAGTTTCGAAGATGTATGAAGTACTCAATTAAATGAATTCGTTATAAAATTTATTTAGGTTAAAGTCGATATGAGAGGGACACCTTTGTTAAGAGGGTTGGCGAAGGCAGCAGATTTAAGAATTTTCTCCATACTATTTAAACTCACACAGGGAATAAATTAGCGACCACAACTCGGCAATTAAATAGCCTATTATCGTGTCATCGATATAATTTTTTACTTTTGAAAGCATTTTTTATTTCTGCATAAAAAAACCTTTATTTAGGTAGAAAGAGGTTAAGTTTGTATGGATGTCGAATTCAGTTCTGAAAATCATTTTACTGAAGCTTCATTGTGAGTGCTAACTTTTTTATAATAACGTGTAGGTACCCGGGGGAGACGCGGATAAAGCTACAAAAATTAGTTGTCAATAAAACAATAGCGGTACCATAGATGAAACCTGTAGAAAGACAGACAGTCTGCTACAATAATAATAAAATGCTATGTGTGCAACACCATTGTGTTGTTATTGGTAAAGTTAAACAGTACTGTAAGTTTATTGTGTTGCTCAAGAGGTCAATGGCTTGTTGTCGGTCGAATTTGTTATAGTGCTGATTCTGTCTTACATTTCTTAAGTAAGATAATATTTTTTTTTAAGTCTTTGTCTTGTTGTTTGTTTGCAAATGTTTATACAACTTTTTAACTCCTCCATATTACCACTGATATTACTTCTGATTAAATTCGATACAGGTTCAAAGGTTAGGTTTTTTCTGGGACTACTGAGTGTCATAGCTCGGAGTTCGCAAGGGTTCATAATTTATTAATATTAGCTTAGTGGAGTCAAAGTGATGGGTCTTTATTTCGGATAGGCAGAGATCAAGTTGCACCAGTTGCTCTGATCTAAATAGACCTCTTTTGCTTCCTCAACATTTATCAATCTCTTCATTCTTCAGTCAAGAGGTCCTTCCAAATTTTAAAGAGAAATTTTGTATCGCAGTGATTACCTACATCTCAGTAATAATATAATGTGAAAGTTTGTTGGATGTTTATTATTCAATTACGCGTAAACCGTCGGATGAATTTGGATGAGACTTTTACATATTTACCTCTAGGTACCATTTCTTTGTAAATGAACGCGGGCTAAGCCGCCTGCAGTAGAAGTTATGTAATTAGCACCTTCTGCATACAATTTTGACAGTATTTCTAAAATAAAATAAATATTTATTTTGATCCCTAAAAAAAATCAAAATCTTCAATTTGTTTTTCTTCATAATTATCGTTCATTGATCACGTGTTATCATTCAGTGTCTCATTAATATGTCATTGATGTGATCAATGTGATTTCGACTTAAATTATCCTTCAATTGCTTGACACTCACATTTATCTTTGACCAGTTCATTTTGTTCATTAAAATTCTAATATGTGTGTGTAAAAGATATAAAATTGAGACACATTCGGCATTATAAACGGACCGCAGCAAGAGTGTAAGTTTGTTTATGTGTGTCAAGCACGTTTACTAAGCTTCGAAACGAAAAAAGTTAAAAACAAGGTCTCATTTCACTTTCGTTATTATAGCGGCACAAGCGGGTATCATACAGCCTAACCTCTAAATCTTAGAATATATTATTATACACTGAACACCCGTGGTGTTCGGTGTATATGTAGCCCAACTTAAAACCTTTTTGATATTATCCAAATACCAAAAAGTTTTTAAGTTGAGCTACTTATTCATATTTTAGTACTTATTATTATTGAAGATTCCGTGGCTCAGTGGTTAGTGGCTCAGTGGTTAGTGACCCTGACTGCTGAGACAGAGGTTGTGGGTTCTATTTAAAAGGTATCTGTTTAAAAACTGTAATAAGTGTTATATAACTAGTCTACATTTAGTACAGCGAAGCCGTTTCCACCATAATATCCATAATTCTTTTGCCTTAAAATTGGTTGCTATTGAAAAATAAAGAAAATTGTTTTCGTAAGAGACGTATCTGTGATAGTGTTGCCCTTAACAATATATTTATTATAAGGTAACCTTGTAGATTTAAATAAAAGAATTCATATGACTTTCGTCAATGTTACTGGCCTCATCACGTACTCTTCAATGTTACCGATAAAGGAGGTTTCATTGTAAACTGTTTTCCTTAGTTATTTTGCTTTATTTGGGCCAAGGGTGCAAAGTATTATCCTATACTTTTTTCCTACGTGCTTATTATATGGTAATAAGTACAATATTTAGTATAACAATAAAAACAGGGAAAAATAATAATATTATGTTCCATGTGCGCTAAAAGTGATGATAAAGTCTGTTCCAATAGACACTACTTTCAATTAAAACTGTTGCTTTTAGAAATCTGTTGGCCCAATATGTTTCTTTTATTACTAATAGTCGAATAAAACACCAATTACAAAAGAAAAAAAAAATCTTTGAATTAGTTATAACTTGCAGTATTTAGATACCTACTGCAAGTTATAACTAAGTACCTATATTTAGATAATATCTGCTGGTTCATGAATTGAACGATCAATGACCCGAACTTTCGGCGCCCATATTATCACACTCAGTAACCACGCACATTAAGAGTTTTATCATATAGGAAGTGAAGTCCATCTAGCTTCAATTTTTGAGAGCCTTCACCTTCGATATCTGTTTCTATCGACACTATAAAAAGCAAAGCGTGACTCTTCAACAGAAAAATCAATACTTCATCAAGATACTCCGTTTAAAGCCAACTTACAACTCAACTCAACTGCATTTTATTTGTAATCTACAACAGCTACAGCTATTTCTTGTTAATAAAGTGATATATTATTACAATTTCCCCAGTGGGTAAGAAGGTCGCCCATAGACAACATATGTCGCGAAGATACCGTGCACATTATGATCGTGGCCGTGAAATTTGGAGCGAAAAACTAGATTTTTAGCATTATCTGTGCACCGTTAATGTGCAGCTTGTACAAATAAGAAAATAATGGCTTTTATTGTTGCTGGACATTGACATAGCGTGGCGTACACCTGTCTTCTTGTAGGTTTCTACTATTACATGTATGTGTATGCTGTTTTTCGCTAAGCTAATTATATTATAATTAGACTCATAACATTATGAGCTTGATGCTCGAACAGTTAAAAATATATGTTGAGACTCAAGGACGACAAATAATAGGTACTTATTAATTCACCAGCGTAATGAAAGAGCAGTAAGTAGTTTGGAATTCGGGGTCGCGCACCCGTGGATTTTGCCTCAGTCTATGGACAATCTCCTCCTCTATCAATCTGCTAAACAGAAAATTTCTGTATTAAAGAAAACGCCTTAAAAAAGCGTAAAATAGAATATATAGATCCTAGAATAACACGGAGATCGACCCAAACGATAAGAATGCATTTTGAAGAAAATATTTAAAATTAAATCATTCTTTGAACTTGACGATATGCGATACAATCAAATTAAGGTACGTTCCAAATATTCGTGACAGAATACATGATGATCATCACTTACATGGGTAGTGCCGCGGCATAAATTAACACTTGTGTATTAGCAAGTGAAGATGGCAACTTGTATCGTTATGTCACGGCTTAAAATACTCGTCAGTTGAGCTACGTCATAATGTTTGATCATCCATTAAATACAATTGCTGATCGAAAACGGGTTTGTTAAAATTATCAATTTTGAGACGAATTTTATACGATAATAGTAATGCGTAGTTGTGGTTGCCAGTTTTATGGATTCTTAGGAGGTTTTACCGACTATAAGCTTAGTAATTATTTACTATTTAGAACAAACAAATCGACAATAATAAGAGCTAAATTCCCTAGTGCTAAATAGTCTTATATTTCTTTCTTAGGTAAGCACTTTTAACTATTTTATAGGTGCTTCACTGTTTCTGGCCTTTTTACATTTATAGTTCTTCCAATTTTTCCCGTTACATTTTTTCTATTCCTTTCAATATATTTTACGCGATCTATTTTGACATTAACTTGTACTTTATTTGGCCTGGTGGTTCAATTTCAACCAGGTTACAGCGATCGTTATAATTCAAATAATCCTTTCAATATTGTTTTTTTTCTCCATTATGACCGTTGGTAACCAACAACAGCTGATCACCACTAGGTACTTGTCAGTCCTTGATTGTCCATTTTCTGTTGGAATTCAAAATTATTATGTTATATCAACACACGCGTAGGTATCTAAACAAGTTTGCTAAAATATTTATATATTCGTGTTGCAAGTGATCGCCAATGTTTAGTTGCTTGACCTTAGAGTGGCGTTTGATAAATAGAAACGATTTAGGTATGTCTAAAATGTTATGTTATTCGGGAATTTCTGCTGAAAACTCTTGAGTCTAGACAGAGTAATAAGTTCTAAAAGAAAACAACGGTGGCGGCTCTACTAAAAAATGAGCTCTTAAATAAAAAGAAGAGAAATAATGCTTTTGCTTGACGGCAAGCAGTTGAACACATAATAATTCTAAATCGACGCTGTTTTATTACGTTTCCAAACTTCTGTAGGTGAAACGGATATTATTAGGCCACGCCCATTTTAAGTTTTCAGAATTAATACTATTGTGGCGTACAGGACATGTATCAACAATTAATATTTCGACTGAGATGATAGGTGGCACCTATAATATTATAGGTACCTATAACTTTTCAAAAGCTAGATGGGTTCTTCGCCGTTTGACAGCACGAGTTATTGGCACGAGTGTCAATCGCACAAGGACGTTGTTTGAATTGGCTGTTTGGGACCATTTCATATTAATTTTGTAACATTATACCAATTGGTGTAAAACGACGAATATCTTTTTTGCCTTTTTCGTTTCACCATGGTGATTTGGACCAGTATAATAATAAAATGTCCTAATCAACAATGTCAAAAACATTCCTACACTGTTTTAAACCTTGGTGTAAATCGACGAAGGCAAACAAGACATTCGTCGATTGACAGTTTGACACCATGGTGCCAAACAGCCAATTCAAAAACCGTCCTTGTGCGATTGACACCGTGGTGTCAATAAATCGTGGTGTCAAACGGCGAAGTGCCTAGCTAAATTTAATAAATAACATAATAAATTTATCGGCGTCGTCAATATTTATTATTACGTTCGTTTGTTATGTATTTTAGTGTTAAATAAAACTGTTCCCTTTCGTAAATGGTCATTATTATGGAAAACAAAAGATTTTATTTATATGTTTATAGTAGCGCCTTCTATCGTAATTAGGGTTCATGATTTCTCGAGCTTTTCAATTTCTCGGGTCTCGAGAATTCTCGAGGCTAATTTCTCGGGTCTTCTCGGGTTGTCGAGAAATTTACATTTACGTACGTTTCCTCATATTATTTGGTTCCAATAACGCCAACAAATTCAGTGGTTTTCCCCTCAAATAAAAGTATCAAATTAATTATAAAGCTTTTATTGATTATATTCAAAAACATTAATCTTATGAATAAGTCAATTAACTTTTTTTAACAAAATACATAACTAGTACATTATGATATAAGTGCGGTAAGTTGATAATTACAGCCGAGGCGATATTGCTAGCCCGAGCCGAAGGTGAGGGCTACAAGAAAGCAGAGGCTGTAATTATCAAAGCGCACGAATGTCATACGACGTTTTATAACATATTTGCGAGGAAATAAATAAAATTCGGACTTTCTTAGAAAAAAACAAATACAGCGAAAAGAAATAGCGCGCGGATTTTTCTTTAAGGCAAACACACAGAAACAGCCAATATTACTAATAAAGTAAATTAATATTCTTGTGTTTTAGTACAGATAATGAATTATTTGTGTTTATTTTATATAATTATATCAGAATTATTTTGTCTCCCAAAGTTAATTTTATTCATAAAATATTGACCACTTTTCTGACATAAAAACTCTTTGCTAAGAAAAAAGTAGGTTACCGTTTGTTTTAGACGGAACCCCTTGATTATTAGTATGTGAGCATGAGAAGCCGTGCATTTTACTTTACATTACCGCACTAGTGCGTAATGAGATACATTACGACACTGAAATTGGTGAAATAAGAGACCCTTTACGAGCGAATATGTTATAAATAATATTATTCAGACTCATAATTATAATGACAGCAGCATTTTTGGCTGGTTAGAGTGCAGGAGACAGGGTAAAATCTATAACAAACGCAATCCAAATTAATAATAAGCACTTGGAGTAATATGTGATACACACACACACAAATTACACAACTGGCAATATTCGTCTTACAAATTTAAAATGACAATTAATTTCAAATTACTTACATAAGAAAAACATATCAGAATAAATAAAAAAAAAAATTAATAGGTACAACTACATACTTAATTTAAAATAAATAAATAAATACAACAACTACAATAAATATAATACTACACAATAATAAATATTATATAATTAATAGGTACAATTACATAATGAATCTTGAAATAAACAAATACATGCAAAAATTACAATAAATATACACAAAAATAATAATTATTATTATTGATATGTGCAATTACATAATTTAAATAAATATAAATTTAATATCTAACAATATCCCATCCTCCTCTCTTCTACGTTGCCGTGCCCAATAGGGTCCATATTGTATCCATAACATTTTGTAAGATCTTTATAACACATGGAGTGCAATAAAGACATTGAGTATTGAGTAAAAACTAAGCTTGTGTGTTGTTGTTTTACAAAAATAGGAAATATAATTAGACTAAGTAGTATAATTAATGTATCGTTAGTTATTTTATGTATTAAAGTTTGACTAAAAAATAATAGAAAAAAAACAGATAAAACAGATATGATCTTAAATTTTACTAGTACAGTAAAATTTAAGATCATATTTAGATTATATTAATTGATAAAAATAATATGAATAATAAAGCCATTCTGTGTCAATAAAAGTGAAAAGACTTACCTGTTTGATTTCAATTTATCTCGTAATCTGTGAAACACTCACTACGTAAACTATATAATAGGTACTCTGCTAGAGTCGTAACACGAAAGAACGTGTAAAAACGACGCCGCAGAGCGCTTGCAGCGAAATCAAAGGGTGCCGCTGCGCTTTGGCCCGCGCCACCAAGCAACACAACAAACGGCGATTTAATTTATATATAGGTACATGATTTCTCGAGTTCTCGACTTTTCTCGAGCTTGATTTCCCGGGAACAAAGCCCAACGATTTCCCGGGAATTCTCGGCTCGAGAATTCCCGGGAATAAACCCTAATCGTAATTCTATAGAGATTTGGCTTGCCAGTGTCAATAATGACATCATAATTACATTGACATTTTACAATTAATTACTTTTCGCTCTTAATTGCCTATACATAAGACTTAAAATCAGATACCAGCCACTTAATATTTGGCAATGTAACAACTCTACCGGGTCTTTATGTGGCATTTCAAAGTTCGTATTGCGATGGAATAAAGGCTATAATCATATGGCTGATAAGAATTGCTAATCTGATCATTTGTAAGCAAAGAGTAAAATTTATAACCAATGTCAAATAATGTACATATTTCGAAATTGCTAATAAGCTGTTCCATCGATGGTCAACTAGCAGATATTTTAAGTTCTTATTTGGCAACATTTAAGTGTGAAAACAAAAACAAATGAATGTTGGCTGTCTCTTTTTGTTGTTGATATGTCATAGTCAAATATCGATATGCAGTCTCTTCCCGGAATGATACTGGTTTATCCTAGGTTAGGTTAGACTTCAAGTCAGACCTGAGTATTGACTAGTCAAATCTAGGAATGCTTTGGCATTGCTTCGAAGTTTGACTATAACAGATAAACAACTAATCGATGAAGAAATTCCTAAATTATTTTTTATCGAATATATGTCTGTAGTAGATAAATTATTATATATGTAATTATGTCTCTATGTATCTGGTCCACATATTGACGTAACTAAACCGACTGGCTTGCCTTTTATATAATTTACATTGAAAAAAAAACGGAAGTCCATTCAACCGGAAATATAATGTCGAAATTCATCATGGGAACCGATGACACGCCCTTGAATTCGATTGTGGCACCGATTATCGATTACATTGAATAACGATGATAGTTAAGTATTGAAAGCCGTAAAATTGTGAATACTCGATAACAATACGAAGTTTGGCGACGAATCGTTGGATGTACAAATGGAACAAAATGCGTCCATTTTAAGTTGAACTGCCTTTTGTATTGACTACTGTCATTTAATTTTGTGCTGGTCACTTCGATGTTCAAATGTTTTCAGTGGGCAAAAGAGAATGACTATCAAAATTAAACAAAGTATGTGTATGAAAGAACCTGCCAACCTATGATAGCAAGTTTTTGGTAGCAGACATTAAAATAAATAATGTGGTTAAGTACATAATTCGATGTTTCTGTTTATATTCTGCATCAACATACAGAATATACAACAATTGTCATGTGAAAGTGTAGTACTTAGATATTTTAAAAATGCAACAATGTTGTTAATGATTAAATTTAGAATTCTACAGATGTCTAAACGCCATAATTATGAAGCTGTCAAATACAAAATTACTTTTAATTTATAATGGAATTTAATCGAATTTAATATAAATTCGATTATATTATTATAAATTGAAAAAACAAAGTCATTATATAGTATAAAACAGTCCTCCACCGCTAGACCACGCGATAAACTCAATAATATAATTACTGAACGAATTTTGATGCAGTTTTGATCGATAGAGTGACTGATGAGGAAGGATAATAAATAATTTTATTACTTCTATACCACGCGAGCGAAGCCGCGGGTTGATGCTAGTTACAAATAAAATCTGTCAGTTAAGTTTCAGATAGTTTATCAGACACTTATCTGCCAGTTGTGAAACAAGGCCTAGTATTAGAAGGCTCTACTGCAGGGCAGAAAAGGTAAGCTTGTGATCATTGACATTTTACCCAATGAGTGCCCACTATGTAAGTGACCTTTCACACCGCCCTCAGGATACAATAGAATCAATACAATCTATTTACGGTTAAGCTTTCATGGAAAAGATCAAAGACAATAACACAGTAACTCTTTATAAAGAGTTGGTATACCATAGAGATGTCTGTTGGTGTTAGCTTATGAATATAATTATAACTTTTTGTAGGATATTTCACATTATTACCATCTGGGAGTATAAAAAATATAATACATTTATAACAAGTATGTAAAATTAAACATGTCTTGTCGAGTCACACTCTTAGGTATTCGATGTGAATCGATTTTTTTTCGCAACCAGGCAGTGTCACAGGATCCATTGTCACGCGTTTCGAACAAACGAAATCTCAAACATTTAATAAGGATAATCGAATCGATTTAACAGGATGCAAACAGCATACGATCGCTCTCCTATTGGCTCTCTTGGGGAGGCCTATGTTTCACAATAGTCGTGTGTTGTAAAACTTTTCTCACATTTATAGTCGACAGAGTACGTCCGTCCGTCTCACTCATATGGTCTTAGCAGAATACCAGCGCTGTCTTGATCTGTTTCAAGACAGCTATGATGCTGAGCTAAGACCATTTTTGTCTCGCACATACATATTTTACTATAAAATTGTATATAGTAATAGTTTGTAGTAGTTTCAGTAAGTAATTGTTAAGATACAATAGCTATTATATTTTTATTTTATTTTTTTGGCATTCTAAATATATATTGTGAGAAGAAAATAAATATTTTTCTTTCTTTCCTGCGGCTGATATTATTAAGATGACAATTGTGAGTAGGCTCTATGCTTATACGAATAGAGATTGTGCAAATGGCTACTGGCTAACTTTCCCGTACATATTCTATTTCTACATGTAGAAAAGTGACATTGAATCACATGACACATGTCAACAGTCTTTCTATTGTGATATTTTGTGATTGCATTAGGTACTTTCTACTAACTTATATTTTATCTTATGTCTAAAAGCGGAATATAACCCTGCGCATCTGGCAAGCTTTCTCATCTGAGCTATCCAGGTACCTGGAAGTTATTCTCGGCTAGCTACTAGCTACCTGGAAGTTATTCACCTTCCTTACCTACCTATTAACGTGATGATGTCATAGTGACGTAGACTACAACTATTACATTAAATGATTAACCAATTCATTTGTTATTCACACTTATACAGATAAAATTTCGACATTCAACAATTACACGCGTAATTTTAATTTAAAAATCGCAATAAACATGGCACATATTGCAATCGTAATTTATCATAGAAACAATGTATTGCATGCACGACGCATTGGGAACGCATCGGGCTATTGCGTCTTCTAATAAACAAATAATTGACTCATTAATTACACTGACATGAATAAACATTAATGTATTTAACAATGGACTATGTGTTTAGCATTTCTTCTGTAATCTTCCCATGGGCGATGCGTAATCATTTATTCACGCATCATTGGAGGGACATAGGATCAATTATCTTGTCACGTAGTGTATGGCTCATCCACTGATTTATACTGGGTCAAATTGAATTTTTTACTGTTCCTGAAAGTGGAAAAAATGTAGCAGATAAAGTGCTGGTAAGCTTACAATGAAATTGCTTCGCTGGTAGCCTAAGGTCTTTTTCAAATTAGCTTTGAAAAGTTATTTAATAATATTTAAATCCAAAATCATCCTTTGCTTAAGTAACCGTCTGTGAAATTTAAAATAGTAAATTAAATTTCGGCATTTGAAGTTTACTTTGAGAAGTCTATTTTGCAAAGTAAAGCCATGACTGTGAATTTGGCTCTAACTGCCGTACTCAGGGACGTTACTTAACTTTAAAGTTTATTTAGTAAAAACGTGTAATACTTAAAAATCCATACGCCTTAAAACGATTATTCAATTAAAAAATTGTGTTAATGACAGATTACTGCTAATTTATTGACGTCTTTAAGTGCGGCAGTAAGTCTCAAGATCGCCTATTTTACCATCAAGCACTTGATTAAACAACTCAGGGCACCACTACTGACCAATCTTTGGCTTCCTTTACATTCATTAACTGTACATTCATAAACATAGTTGAAATTAACCCAGTTTTAGATCGTAAATCTTAATATTATTCAAATTATACAATTATATACCTACCTACTTGTACATATCTTAATTTTATTTGAATACGAACGCAACATTGACAATTAACTCAGAAGGTTGTCTTTTGTTGTTGACAATTACTACACTATGGTCCAGAACAGGGGAGAAATTAGATCCTTACGTTGATAGATTTAGCAGTGAGTAGTGATTTAATTGTAAGGAATAGGTAAAGTGGTTAGCTGTTATTTGTTGCCGGCCAATATCCATTATGGACCTTGCTTATGGATTGGATTGGTGGGATATGGCTACGAAAAAAATAGGACTGGAAAATTATGATATTTTGTCGCATTATATATTATAGGATCATAATTTTTTCGTCATTTCAACCTGTAAACGTCACACTGCTGGCCACGGGTCTCCTCCAAAAAATACAGAGGGAATTTAGCCTATTATACCACGCTGGCCAGACGGGTCGGTATAGTATTTGTTTTGAATTTTCATTTTCTTGCAGTGCTCCTGTCAGCATATTTGCACAAGGTTACTCCCTTAGTCGCCTTTTACGACACCCACGGGTAGAAATAGGGTAGTGACTTTATGTATTATTATATTATTATACGCGGACTATACAATAAATAGCAATATATAAAGCAATATATTGTATAAAAATTGTGAGTCACATGCCAAGTTGGCGGTTAATTGTAGTCAGTGTGAAGATTGTACCATAGCGTATCCCGCAATTAACTACGCACTTTGCGCAGGATGATGAGCAGAGAACACGACCCACTCTCACTTTTTCTTTATCTAGCTCACTGTACAAATTAGACTAGAAACATTTCGTTTAATAACACACAACGCGGTTTCATTCGACTGAAAATTATATATCACGAAAACTACTTTTGATTGCCTTATTTTGTTCCGCGGCCATGCATTTTTTATTAATTGTTCCGAGATAGGCATCTTATACGCAAAGAACATTTTTTTTCTTAAATATTTTTGTTACAGAACACGTCCAAATGTTTATATTTTATACATTTTATATAATTTTCTTTTATTTTCGTTGAATGTTTTACTCTGACTAACTTTCTCGTAGACAGTTTTGTTTAGTTAATTTATCAAATTAAATAGACCGGTACTCTACCATCTGATAAAAATTAACAATAGTCATTTAAGAACTGACAGTTTTTCATAAGTTGTATATGTACCCTAAGTATACACACAGAACTAAGAGATAGCTCTTTCATAGGTGTATAGAACCTTGGATGTATCAATTAATTCGGAACTAAATTAAACATGTTATATTTAGCATAGTTACGAAACATATGCGAGAGACTGACAAATTGTCAAATGTTAGTTGTTTTATTGAACATGATAGTTGCGTGGAGGTGAAAGTGGGTTGGAATAATTTGGGGGCGTGTACCGTCAAGTGTCGTTGCATTAAAACAACTATTAGCAAAAAACCATTATGCTATCCTAATAATATTATAAATGCAAAGTTATATAGATATATTGTGAATGGATTGATGTTTGTTTCTTAATCACGCTCCAACGGCGGAAAGGTTCTAAGCACACACATAGATTGTAAGTCTAGAATAGCACAAAGGCACCTTTAATATTGCCACAATGGGCGGTGTCGCGGGCTGAAGCTAGTTTTTAATGTTTGCTTAGTTCATACGTGCTCACAGCATTGAGAAGAAATTGTAGCATTAATATTGACGCTAAACTTGCGTGTTACAGTCGATATTTTCTAAGTTTAAACGAACATAACAAAGCGTCATGCTTTTTATTTCCGAAGGGATAGGCAGAGATGCTTTACACCTGTCAAAAGATATGTTAGGTCCCATATCAGACTTCAGGTAGATGCTGAAAATTTCAGGATAGAAATACCCAATACGATTTTTGCCGTTCCAGTCGTGCCGACACACTGCTTCGTAATGTTGTCTTCTCTTGTATTACATAATATTTTATTTATTTATTTATTTTTATTTATTTATTTAATTTTAAAGATGATGATGATTTTATTCATTTAGTACTTAATATAAGTATATAGATACTACAGTTTATTTAATAGGGAAGAGTAGTGTTTATTGAAATAAACCAGTCAATATTAATTGAGCCCTGCCTCTCAAATTAGCGATAGCTGTGTTTTGAGAGCCACTTCCTTCCCAATGTTTAGTATTTTACAGGGCTTTAGGTTTAATTGTGTTCCAAATAACAGTTTCAGAGTTACCAACAAGAAAAATAAGAAAAATTCAAAAACAGCAGAGAGGAGAGAGAGTAACTAAACCAAAAAATAAAAATATTGTGCTTGTGTGTGTGTGTGTGTTTAAAGTATTACAATATAAGTTTCTCACACCATTATAATGAAAACTATAGCAAAGACGACTGACTGAAATCTATTAAGTCTGACGAAACAGCATATAAAAATTATAAAACACAAGTATTTTGAAAAAAGTTGATGTCCATTTTTAATGAATCCTAGATTCATCATCATCATTTCAACCCAGAAACGACCTACTGCTGGGCACGGGGTCTCTTCCAAAGAGTTTGGAGGGAATTTAGCCTACTATACCACGGCCAGACGGGTTGGTATAGGGTTTGTTTTGAATTTTCATTTTCTTGCAATGCTCTTGTCTGCATAAGGTCCTTAGTCGCTTTTTACGACACCCACGGGTTGAGATGGGGGAGTGACATTATGTATTCTTAATCCGTCACTACACGGATTGTAATATAATCCTAGATTAATAGTGTTTAATCTGCTGATTGCTGATTACTTTGCCACATAGTCGCTTACCCGGACGAAATGAGGTACGCTTATTATAAACGCAAGCATTGAGCAGTGAGCATAATTACGTATTGACACGCGACACTCGGTATGCGGTGTATACATTCGATTCGCTATTGCAGACCTGTCTTTACATTCGTGTTAACACATTCGAATTATTAATGTTTTACCTATGGATTTGATTGTCGCATTTCTTTCATTGCTGTCTCTAAATATTATGAAATACAGGCGCAAAATTATGAAATATAGTCGCCTACTTATGTCAGTCTGTTTGTTTGCTAATTCCTCCTAAAACATTCAATCGTTTTCATAGAATAATCTTCGGCCGCTGGCGGCAACAAGTTTAAAATAAATTAATTTTAGTTATTTCTGTTTCAGGTAATAATCATCCTAGCAATCTATGTCGTGTGTCTCTGGTTTTATGGACGTTCGTAGTGAAAATTTTAAGGTATTGTGATATTTATAAGTTAGTTGCATAAATCAAAAAGACAAATATTTTACTAAAATATTTGCATAATAAATAACTGTTGAAATTAAAATTATGCGGTGACTAATTGAATTGCTTATAATATTATTATTGCAAAATCACAAAAACAAAAAATATTACAAAATTAGGTATGTGCGTACTTATATGCGCATGTGCATACTCGTAATAGGCCCCTATAAAAGATATTTAATGTATTTTTAGACAGATAAAATTAAATATTTCGTTGGCGTTAAAATAAATGGTCATATCTACCAAATAAATAAAAACATTTTCTATTTTCTTGATTCAATAATATCAATCAACCTATAGCAGTTCACTGATGGGTTGTATCCGTGTAGGTCTTATGAGGACCATCAGTTTCAGCCCATTTGGCATTCTTACACTTCCTATACTCTTGTAAGAAATATAAGTCGTTTCTCCAGCTTGATTAGATACCTCAAAAGTAGATTAATGAATAAAAACTACTACATAACAGCCATTACGATTTTCCACATCCCAAATTTCACCAAAAATACATTAATCAAAAGCAGATTCACTTCAAATCTTCCGCATTACGTAAACCCATATTAGATTTATTACCACGTTGTAACTTGTTCCACACTGTTTGACTAAACACATGATAGACCGAGAAAATGCTTCGTTACTCGCATTATGTAAGCAACATATGACGTAAGGAAAAGATGATAAAAAGCAATAGGTACGTAGTTATTGTAATTGGATTATACACTAACAAATTCGAGATCGCTCGTTTAAATTCGGCAGCCTGATTAAGAAAGATCTTTGTCTTACGGAAGTACTCTGTAGTTTTGTTTCTTCATAATATATGTGTAATATAACCAGAGTTCATTTAGAGGAAGAGGAAATTGTTGTATGTATTAGCAGTGGCAGGGAGGGTAAAGGGGACTCTAGTCGCTTTGGGTCTAGACAACTTTAGCGGAAACAAGACGAGGGAGAAGGAGATAACTATGTATGTGTTTTAAGCAACTAAAGACGAGCAACTTGCTTATTGTAAATATAGAAATACTTTTGATAATAAATGTATTATACTGGATATCATTGGGCTGATATGATGATGATGTAATATTATTTTACATTAACTTCTATCTACATATAATACGGCTGGATCTTGCTACTGACCATGAATTATTGTCTTTTAATTTAAGCATTAAAAACATAAAATGCTAACTTATTTTAAGAACGATCTTAAACCTATCATTGACTGGCCTGTTGGTCTAGTGGTTAGTGACACTGTCTGCTAAGCCCCATGTTCCCCACCCATCTTTGTGTGATGAGCATAAAGGTTTGTTCTGTTTCTGGGTCAAATTTATCTATAATATGTATTTTAAAAAAAGACAAAAAATGTATTTAAGTAGTATAACAGTTGTTTAGTACCCATAACACAAGCATATATAATTGCTTAATTTGGGACTAGATGGCGCTGTGTGAATGTGGTAGAATATTATGTTATTATTATCTGATATAGTATTATAATTCTTAAAACACTATCCAGACGCTCTTGAAGTTATTAAAGATTTCACGGTATGCAAATAATGATCGTATAAGTACATAATATATTTGGAAGCATTATTTAACATTAGTTCTCATGACCGTGGTTCAAATAATCATGGCCATTTACGCATCATAATTTGATTATACCAAATATAACATATACTTATTATGTATTATAAATGTACCTTATGTACAGGATGGTGCAAAAAGATAGCAAACTATGGCAAGGTCGATGGTACTCATCGAAATTGTGCCGAATACAGGTACATAGGTATCCGTGTAGTGACGAATTAAGAATTAAGAACCCTTGCGTATCGTATAAGGCGACTAAGGGAGTAACCTTATGCAGAAAAGAGCACTGCAAGAAATGGAAAAATCGAAAGAAACTCTTTACCAACCCGTCTGGCCAGCGTGGTATTATAGTAGGCTAAATTCCCTCCACAATCTTTGGAGGAGACCCGTGCTCAGCAATGGGACGTTTATGGGTTGAAAAAAGGTTGAAAATTAGGTAATAAAAATCCAATTTTTTTTATCGGTGTATAATGTACATGAATATCATCTCTAAGGACGGATTACTTCACGTTTTTGAACCACTCTGTAAGACTTGCGTGCGCCACACAGATTCAGATACTTACAAACAAATTACCGGACATAATTTGACGAATATTTTCAAAGGCTGCCTACCGATTATAAGTTGCGGTTAAGAATCGTGCCAATTCTTATAGTAGTGCTAATAAACCTATAGAAAGTGAAGGCATATCTAATTTAGATATTTCTAAAATAAAATAAACTGGGTATTAAGGTGCTAATGTTTATATTCTCGTGTTTATTTTTACCTCTTTAAATGCCGATATTATCACGATATCTAGAAACTTTCGCAAAATTTGTAATATGGGAAGGGATTCCGAACGCAATATTTTGAATTGAATCTCATATTAAGCTATCATAATTGTCATTTTTACTTTGGTAGGAATGAAATTTATTGAAATACTTAATTAGGCATGTAATTTAAGGAAAAATATAATCATTTTTCATTTTTAAATGAAAAATGATTATATCGTTGTCTTTTTAAAAATGATAAAAAATATAATCAAATTTACTGTGTCAAAATCATTTAACGTAATAATAAAAAATATTTGCCTTAAATGTCATCGAAGTTTTTATTTGGTCGTATTACAGACCTTCCTACTCCTTTTAATTTTCTACGCATCTCTGCGATTTGTGAGCCCATTTAGAAATGATTCACTGTTTATAATTTCTGTTTGCTTTTAATAAAATTCACTTTATTTCTATCAAGTATACTTATATTATTTATACCAGCATCCTGTCGTGTACAGTTTACTTTTGTCTCGAATATTATATTTTTGTTTAGATGACGTGAGGATGTTGACATAAAAGCGGTATTATATCATCACATGCATTTAGGTAGAATTTCTTAAAATACGAATTGATACAAGCGATGGTGGCTGAATGGATAAGGGTCCGGCGTGCAAATCACGCGGTCCGAGTTCGATTCCGACCGGCAGTACCAATACCAATGTGCATGCCACGTTGTTATGTCTGATCCACCAACCCGCACTAGGCCAGCGTGAGTGGATTATAGCCTAAACCCTCTCAGCTCTCTAGTTAGAAGAGAGGACACCCGAGCCCAGCAGTAAGACTTAATAGGTTGATGATGATAAATTGACTATAATATAGTCTGTCATCCTGCAGCGCGAAGGCGCTTCTCTTTTTTTTTTAAGTTTCCTGTTTTTTTTTTTTTTTTTAAGAGGCGAAATGCATTACGCATACCGCCCCGTGCGGGGACACGGGACGGTTATGTGGGACTCACCGGTCTTAAAAGGACCGGAATACCCACTAAAACCCCTCTGTGCACCGTCGCTTCACCGTAATGGGTGGGCCCTGGAACTTGTTATAACATCAGCAGCCCACCCAGCGACAGCCCCTTACGGGGCACCGACACCGGGCCCTTTCGGGCCCTAACACCGAACGACAGCGTCCGGGTGCACCGGGGACACTGTCGACCTTCGCGGAAAGGAGCGGGTGAGGAAGTGAACCCCGATCCCCCACCCGCAGCCTTTACTATGGCGGCATCAGGCGCATATGCGCTCGCTGACGCCGCCCAGTTCGCCGGCGGCGGATCGGCTCCGCAAGGGCAGATTCCTCCCGGAGCCGCTCCACCGCCTCCTTCTGCGAGATGACTTCCTCGCAGAAGGATGCGACCGCTTCCCAACTCCTGTCGCTGCCGGCCATCGAGCTCATGACGGCCGGCAGCGAGAGGTCCTCTCCAACGACTTTTTTTTTAAGTTTCCTAACCTAACCTAATCCGCTACCGGGTTAGGATTTCGGGTTAGGTTCAAAATAATCTGAACGAAACATGTAGGTACAGCCAAATTATAAATTAACTTGTTTAAAAAAGATATTGCTTAAAAACAAAATCCGGTTAAAATATGTAATAGCGATACATTATACGTAATAGTATGTGACATAGCATATATTATACGAACATTATTATCAAATTATTTCATAAGTGTGTTACTATCACAATATTTTAGTGTGTAATAGTATTATTAGTTTGTATGTAACGGTATTTATTTAGTCATTTATATGTTAGAAATATTATCGATCAAATTACATTAGAACTGACTTGTGAAAGATGATACTGCTGGGAATGACATAATTATTGGGAATTAACTCAACGCGGCTTAGATAGTAATTTTCTCTTTCAAGAATGTTTAACACTACTTACTACAATAATAATCAGTAGGAAGACAAGACTATTGAGGTACTTCTACAGTAGGGACAAACCATTCAAAGAGAATCTCTCTATTACCTTTCTTTAACTAATTAAAATTTTACTAAAATTAAAATATTTGTGGCTACCTCTTTACTTTAAATTATTTTAAATATTATTATCTTTTCACAGCCCATATCGCGAGAATTCTATCGTCATCATCATCAGCAACCCATTAAGTCCCACTGCTGGGCTCAGGCCTCCTCTCATCTAACTAGAGAGCTGAGAGGTTTTAAAAAATACGAACGAGAATTCTATGCTTCCTCTAAATTAGGTCGTTAATTTACTGACCAATGACCATAGTATGAAATAAAACAGAAAGAATATTTGAATCGAATAATATAATGTGTATTGGACAAAGACTTTGCGCAAATTAATAAATAACATAAAATCGCCGTGACAACTAAAAAGTATTTATGTATGTGCAATTACATTTAGCAATACTTTCATGTGCATTGAACATTGAAACATTCGCTAATTATTAAGAAAATATTTCGTGAGTCTTTATGCGGAACTAATAGCTGTGCGGCATTTAGTAATTTGCTTTTTTACACATTGTTTAATACTTAATTGTTTATAATTGATCATATCCAATAATGTTCTTAAGTATCGCTTCCATTCGAAAATTACGCATATTATTATAATCTGTAAATATGAAATTCAAAGGTGTTTCCTTTTTATTTCATATTTTTATCATCATCATCATCATTTCAACCCATAAACGTCCCACTGCTAGGCACGGGTCTCCTCCAAATATTTTGAACGGAATTTAGCCTACTATACCACGCTGGCCAGACGGGTTGGTACAGGGTTCGTTTCGAATTTTCTTGTAGCGCTCCTTTTTGCCTAAGTTTACTCCGCCTTTTACGACACCCTCGGGCAGAAATGGGGTAGCGACACCATGCATTTTAATCCGTCCCTACATACATTTCATATTTATTATGTTGTATCTAATGGTTAGGGAAAAATAGGATGCAAGTTTGCTTCTTACCAAAAGACACTATCACACCGAAGTAAAACTATCGAGCAGAGATGACTGCAGAGTCTGCGTAGTGGAGGTGCATTTCCAATCAGGCTATGCAATAATGAGCAATAAAACTTTTATACTTGATTTCTTCTGAAATTTTTTATAATAATAAAATATTTATAGAAATTATGGTGCTGTAGTAGTCGATAGTGTTGCGCAAGAAACAATGCGGCGAAATTTGATGATATAGCTCCTCTGCGATGCGATATTATTATAGTTAATTTCGTAACATGCTTGCACGATTGTTTTATACTATCCAGTGGAATGTAACGTGTAATTTATTATCTAACATTTAGATTAAATAAGAGTTACGCATTTTACGTCACTTCGTTTTTTAATTGAACCTTGTTCATGGGAAGTTTTTGTTGTGTTTTAGTTGTTTTTATTGATGATTCTCCAACAGACATGCATAACGAGTAAGTATACGAACGTTGGATAAAGTTTCACTTCGAAATATGTGCATTGATGTAATGAATATACGAAAGCGCTGAATAATGCATGCATGAATGATGCCTATTATAATATTTTATTTTATTTATTTCTCATACCCACACCTATCTATGTAGTTGCTTAGTTGTTGAAATGTTTATATATACATTTGGTTTGAGTTTGGAATTAATGGTTTCTCGGACTATCACATCGATCTGAAATATCGTATGACGGGAAAGAAAAAATTACATGGTATGGCATATTTTATAGAACCATTTTCGGGGGGTCAGTCGCCTCGAGGGAGGCCAGTGTTTGTCAAGCTGGTCTAACTTGGCGCTCAGTCAGATGTACTTTAACCGGCAACGGTGGGTAAAATTCTTGTAGGTACGTATAATATGGCACAAGATAAAAGTGTGGCTTCGTCATGACTTTTGGCAACCAGTACTTATGTCCACGTGCCGCGTTTATTTGTCACTTAGGTACCATAAAGACGTTACCTTATGTGCCATCATACAGAATGAGTATCAATATAAGATATATATAATAGTTTATTTTGTTACGTATATGCTCCACATTTTAATTGCAGTTATCTCATTGGAACAAGTTTTTCTTTTATTATTGAACACGAGACATATCGTTACGCGGTAGACGGATGTTGGTTTTTGTTTCTACTGATATAACCAGCTCTTATGAAACTTATGAGTAAAGAGAGTTTTTGTGATGACTCTGTAGTCTGTATTATAGTGACTAATGCTTTTGGTAGAAAGTAATACAACGCCAATATGAAGACAGGATGTCCCAATAATATTATTCATAATTATTTGCACTGTACGATGTTCTTACACCGCACTCAGAGATGTCGATTAGCAGTCATCTGTCATTAAGACAATTATTTCATTGAAGAATCGTCTTTAGGCATATGGACTTAAGAATTACACGTTTTTACTAAATAAACTTTAAAGCTAAGTTACGTCTCGGAGTACGGCAGTATGTCTGTTTTGTGCTTTAGGTATATCTTGTATTATGAAATTATAATTTGAATATAGTTATGTTTTTTTCTAAGGTGTGTGTCTGTGCTGTTAAAGTGTTAACTTACTTGATGTCATAAACTGGCACCTAGTGATAACAATGTAGAATTTTTAAAGTGGGAATTGAAGTTATCCGGTTGGTTATTGACTACCCTTGCCATCTAGCCCGCTCGTGCACAAACAAGAACTTGCATCATTTTGTGTCTGTTTAATATTAGGTTTCTATTCTCCTTACAGGACTTGTATTTGATGCTGGAAGTATCCTAAATATAGAAGTATTCTGAAATAAGATTGGACATTATTCATGCGTTAATCGTACAAAAGGCTTGACAATTAGCAGCTTAAAAATAGATGTATAGATTTGTTTGTGACGACTGATTGTAGATTTGCAGCTAGATTACGTCACGAAGGAGCATTATAATAAATCTATGATTGCGTCAGTACCCCCGTGTTACAATTAAGTAGACCGTAGGTTAAATTTCTAACAAAGTACCTGTAAATTTACTTTGTATTAGTTAAACAAAGGTGTAATTTTAACAGTATAAGAAATATTTAACTAACGTCGTTTGTGCATCTGTTCAAACTAATTTATATTTGTGTTGACGTCACATTGTCCATGTTTTTATGTAGAACAATGTCAAAATTAAGGGGATACGTAATAATTTGATGTTTAATTGTCGTATTGTATTATATCAATTGAATTTAAATAAATATACTACGCAGTATTTGATTGTTTTCATGATTACTATTAAAAGTTTTATTTAACGCATTTTCTGTCACATAATTGATTATTATAAATATGTTTTGTTCGTAATACGTAACCGAAGAGTTAATTATAGGACCTCAACAAGTGCCTGTCTCTGGACGTTGAACTCTCGAACCAGCTGATTTTATGAGTGCCGCAAAATTTACAGAAAGAAAAGTTACAATCGGCTGTTTGGATATGGCTGTATATACAATATATTTTAATAACAATCCTAACTTATATGTTATAAGCGATGGTGGCCGAATGGATATTGGACCAGCATGCAAATGAGCGGTACAAGTTCGATTCCGACTGGCAGTACCAACGTAGTTTTCTTTACGTTTATTATTTTATACCCCCTCAAATATATTGCAATGATGTAACTACATATTTATGGTCTTCGGATTTTTTCCTTTACTTGTGCAACTTAATATCGCTTCCTTCCAAAATTTTATGATTCTAGATCAACGGAAAGTACTCTATAGGTTTTGATTATATTGAGACAGAGTTCGTTCGTCTTTGTGTGATGAGCACAATTATTTGTTCTGTTTCTGGGTGGTATCTATAATATGTATGTATTTACAAAAAAGAAGTTATTTAATTATTATATCAGTTGTCTAACATCCATATTACAAGCATTAGCTTAGTTTGGTACAAGATGGCGTTGTGTGTGAATGTCCAAACATTATTATAAAAAAAAATACAAAATATACCACGAGAGTTAAGCTGCGGGTAAATTCTGTTATATAATATCTTCTTTATATGGATATTTGTCACATTAATATAGAGCTGAGATATCCTTTTCATTACGCCAGTTTTCGTTTTCGGAGTGTTCCCCTTTTAACAAGTACCTACAGCTGTAAAAAGTTGTTTATAAGTGAAGTAAAAGGCGTGCAAATATTTGTGTGCTTGTGCAAGTGTTTCGCGACATTTAATGAGTTCGATTTAACGTTGCATATTCATGAACGTTCAACATAATCACCTGGACTTATATCTTGATGTTATTAGTTTACAATATGTTGTTAAAATTATTATTATTTGTTATTGAGCAATGGTCCGTGTAGTGACGGATTATGAATACATAATGTTACTACTCCAACTCAACCCCTGGGTGTCGTAAAAGGCGACTAAGGGAGTAACCTTATGCAAACAAGAGAACTGCGAGAAAAGGTACCTAAATTCGAAACAAACCTTATACCAACCCGTCTGGAAAGCATGGTATATAGGCTAAATTCCCTCCACAATCTTTGGAGGAGACCTGTGCCCAGCAGTTGGACGTTTATGGGTTGTAATGATGATGATGATTGAGCATTATATGTAGGTATATATCATCGTCAGCAAGCAGTCCCACTGCTCGACTCGGGTCTTCTCTACTCTAACTAGAGAGCTGAGGTATAGCGCTCTGTTACATAGGATTTAATATAGCTGCGAGCGATTGTCGCCGAATGGATAAGTGACAGTCATGCAAATCATACGGTCCGAGTTTGATTCCGACCGGCAGTACCAATGTGGACTTCACTTTGTGGAATTTATATGTACTAGTCATGTGATTTACTATCTGCTAACGGTGAAAGAAAACATCCTGAGGAAACCCTAGAAGAAATTCTAAGTGTATGTCTGATCCCCCAACTCGCACTAGGCCAGCGTGTGGATTACGATTTCGACCTATACTCTCTCAGCTCTCTAGATAGAGGAGAGGAGAGAAGCCCAGCAGTGGGACATTAAAGGGTTGCTGAAGATGATGATGACATATACCTAACCACTATGAGTTGACACCTTTAACCATTGCACCATTCGTATCGAATACTTTACCAACATCTCAACGTATATTCAGATGCCTTATACGATAAAAGTATTTAATTAATACAAATTCTATAGGAAGTATCGTTCTCTAATGAAATCTAGATAGTAAATATAGAAACAGGTGCGTAACAGTCCCTCAGGGTTGCCGCAATTATCTTTTTTATTTCCCGGGTCATCATTGCCATGTTAGCTGATAGGAGTGTCATGGGAAATGAAGTGTCTAAGTATTTTTCTGAGTTTCCTTCTTATCTGCTATCTTTTAATGGGCCTTTGTTTAAACTTATACTACAGAGTTCTTTGAGATTCTTTATCGAGGTGTCGTCGGTAGTCGGAACTATAAGATGTTTATATTAAATTGACATAAAATGCACTTATATAATAATATGCTAATGTTGGACTAGTGTTATTTTCCTTACGACTATGTGATTTGTGTGTTGTGATTCTTTTATAGTAACTGAATAATTTAAGAGATGCTTTGGAGCATTTTTTTGATAGATATAATTCCTGAAAACGCATGCAAAAAAGAATAATCCTGTTGCAATTTTTCAATCGTCGAAATAAAATATTACAAAAATAATTAAAAATTGAGATTTAAGAGAAATTGCTGGTACCTAGATTGTTGGTAGCCCTATTGAAGCTTCGCAATGTCGGGCAGTCTCGCCGCGGCTCCGGAACGCAGGAAGCTGGGCATTCTCGCTGAGTGTGGCAACACACTTAAATGTCTTGCAAATTTAACATTTTGCATATTCCGATATATCTTGTGAATGTTTCGCAGGAAATACCTTGTACCTGATGGAAAGTAGAAGTTATTAATTGAACTAGATTTATTTATCTCTATAATCTTAAAATAGATCTATTTTAAAATGTTTCGTACTGCCAGTTTTGTCATATAAAATGGATTATATTATAATTTTTTTTATATGTACCTATGTACGTAAGAACTGTTTTATTTATTAACAAATTTACAAGATAGTTATATTTGCAACTAAATCTAACCTACTAAACTTTCGACTGTCACCGTGGCGCAGTGGTTAAGGTGGTCACCTCGCTACTACATCGCCGTGCTGGGTGACGTGGGTTCGATTCCCACACGAGACAAATATTTATGTGGTTCATAGATATTTTTTTCTAGTCTGGGTGTACTTTGTGTCCGTTACTTGCATGTTTGTAAAGCTCCCCGCGACACAGGGCTTGTTCCATAGTGCGGGAGTTGTTTAAAAAAAAAAAAATTTGAGATAAAGAAAAATAAGAATATCGTAATTAAAACGCGTCAAAAAGCTATTTATCTATACTAATATTTTAAAGCAGTAGAGTTTGTTTGAACGCTAGGATCCCAGAAACTACTAATCCAATTTGAAAAATTCTTTTAATGTTGGATGGCTCATTTATCAAGGAAGGTTTTTTTTTATACCACGACGGTGGCAAACAGACTTACGGTCGGCCTGATGGTAAGCGGTTACCGTAGCCTATGGGCGCCTGCAACACCAGGGGCATCACGAGCGCGTTGCCGACCCTTAAGAAAACTATTCACTCCTTTTTTGAAGAACCCCATACTGCAGTCCCTAGTCCACGCTATATAACATATAAATAAATATGAAATAATAAAGAACGAGGGGAGCGAAGTCCCGCGCGTCTTCTTGTTCTCTCTATCTGAAATCTCATCTATATTTATGTTAAAATGTTGACCAGTCACGTTGAAAACTTCTTATCATTTGCCGATCTTTGTTGTATCATTTGCTTGATGGTACCATAACCGTGGAATTTATTATGTAATTAATAAAATTCTACAACGAAGAAATTTGAGGAGGGACATTGAACATATATAGATTTCATAATTTGTATGTTTCTAAATTTTTAGTTCGAAATATTCGTGCCGTGCCGTTTGTAAATAATTAAGCGTTATTAATTGGAATTTAGCAGTTAGTTACGGATAAATATATCATCATGATCATCGACAACCCATTAAATCCCACTGCTGGGCTCATCATCATCATCATTTCAGCCAATTGCAGTCCACTGCTGGGCTCGGCTCGGTATAAATATATAATGACAAATTATTAGGTATCTAAATGCTTGTCGTATCATCTAAGTAAGCTGCTTCAAGTTCATAGTTCTTGAAGTCTGTTTATAAATGTATAAAAGTCAGAGTTCGTTGTCAACTGAATGCTGTCATTATGTGTGAACATCCCGGATCTTTATCCAACTGTACGTGTACACGCTATAGGGTTTGCAAGAAAATCTCGAAACAGTCGATTTTGATTATCGCTATTAAATGTTTAAAATACTTATAGTTGTTATCAAAATCGACTAAGCTACGATTCAGACCAACCGGCTCGCATCGGCCCGCGCCGGGCGGCATTTTACAATGCGTTAAAGAACATTGAAATGTATCAACAGTAATTACAGTTCATATTTGCATGCAACTTACGCATAGTTACCTCCGTCGGCATACCGCGACGCGTCGCGACGGCCGACCGGCTCCGACCGTAAGTTGCATGCAAATATGAACTGTAATTACTGTTGATACATTTCAATGTTCTTTAACGCATTGTAAAATGCCGCCCGGCGCGGGCCGATGCGAGCCGGTTGGTCTGAATCGTAGCTAAGTCGTATAATCGAGATTTCTGAGTTGGCCCTCAGGTCTCAAAGGGAAGGCGCGATTATATGAATATTCAAATTGTGTTTTGTTGCTAACCATACCTCTAACATTTATTACAAAAGTGTTGTTGCTACAAATGCTATGAAAGTAATATCGTTTATAGCGAATCGGATGGTTTTTGCAAATATACCTAAGTTCTTAATTTCTTAAGGCTTCTTGTTTTTTTGCGTAATTTATGCGCACAACGCAAAACTTGCGCAACGTGTGAACACCATATAATTCGCAATCCGTTTGTATGCATTAGTTAGGGTTCAATGAAATTTGTAATATCCATGTTATGTTATTTTTACGGTAATATTATGCGTAATAATAAAATTTGTTTAGCGTTGTAGACGCCATTGAATTTATTCTACAGATGGATTTAAAGATGTACCGTGTAAATTGTACAATACTTTGTGTCCTTGTGTTTTTACAACAATTCTGTACGGTGGTTTAGTTCCATACTTATTCATTGTCTTAATATAATTAATGATGATATATTTATTATGTTTAGTGGCAATGGTTAAAATCAACCGGAAAAGAACATGTTTTGCTACGGTATAGATAGACAATAATATGGCTGGTAAGTCAAAGTCAAATTGTTTATTCCTCTGACACTTATGAACGTATTCCATGGCCAGCTCGCTGACAAGGTTGAGCCTTTAGAAGAGGTGTCATACTCAGGCCATTCTTTTTTCCCCCCAAATATTTTTTTATTGATGACGTGGCAGGCGAGCTTTCGTCCCACCTGATGGTAAGTGGTAATTGCCACCCATGGCAATGGTTGTGTTCTTTTAGCATTCATTGCGAAGAAAACACAACCAAGCCGCTACCTACCTAATAGAAAAAGGTAAATAGGATGAAAAAGGAAAACCAAAGGGACTAGAAGGTGGGATTGGGCCTTATAATAGCAGTAATACCTATATTTACGACCTAAATTGGCTATATTAATCACATAAGGGAATATCAGCTACTGTAACGGTTGCACCCGTTGCAGGCTACGTCCTGCACGACTGCACCTCTTTTGACCAACTTTTGGATCTCTTTTGATTTCTTTTTAATCTACTTTTAATAATTTAAAATTCAAAATCCTAAATTAATTCAAATTCAAATTCGAACCGAGTCTTCGTCGGGGCATCCGTCGAAGACTAAAGGCTCATTATTATTCTAATTTCTTGTGCAGTGCACGCTCTTCGTGACATTTAAAATTAATACTACAACTTTATATCAGTTCTGTGTTTTATTTTGAGGGCCCCACGCCCTTCCCCATATATAGCCAGATCTACCTACTACCATATTCTTGCCTAGCGCCCACCGGAGGGGACGGTGGAGACGCTAGACTACGAAGGCATTGCATACTATCTAAGATGGCTGGATGGGCTAGAGCTTATATTCTTACCTTTAATGTAACACCTATATGTACCCTATTTAAAGCAATAAAGATTATGATTATGAACAATTGACTTATACGCAGTAGTCGTTGTCGTAGCCAAAATTGGCATGGAGGACATTATTAATTAATAATATTCATCAGCAACCCATTAATGTCCCACTGCTGGGCTCGGGTCTCCTCTCCTCTATCTAGAGAGCTGAGAGGGTTTTAGGCCATAATCCACACACGCTAGCCTAGTGCGGGTTGGTGGATCAGACATACCCATAAAATTTCTTCTAGAGTATGTGGGTTTCCTCACGATGTTTTCCTTCACCGTTAGCAGATGGTAAATCACATGACTAGTACATATAAATTCCATAAAGTGAAATCCACATTGGTACTGCTGCTGGTCGGAATCGAACTCAGACCGCGTGTTTAACACGCCGGTCTCTTATCCATTCAGCCACCATCGCTTTGAATTAATTAATAATATTAATATACTTTATTATATTGTTACCATACTAACTTGTGAGTTCTGTTGGGTAAGTGCCTTGTGATAACTATTAGGGAAGACTGACGCCTAAATCAGATGCCAGTCCTCACATAATCATATTTTAACGTTAATGGTGCGACAGAAACTATGTTATCAATATTGAGTTACAATTTTTAATGGGTATCATAAGATAACCGTAACATCATTGTACATACATACATACATATAGATCACGCCTCTTTCCCAACAAATGGGTAGGCAGAGACCATTTCCATCCACTTGCTACGATTCTGACATACATCTTTGGCTTCTTCAACATTCATCAGTCTTTTCATGCATTCTCGCCGGTTGAGGGTACTCCTGATTTGTCCCTTCTTTAGAACGTCACCTATTTGGTCATGGTACGTTCTTCTAGGTCTTCCCCTTCCAACGTTTCCTTTCACATTCGCCTAATCATTGTAGGAAAGATAAAATTTAAAATATGAAACTTAAGAAGGCTCATGATACTACTCAGCCTTCCTGTACGAGGAATAAAAGCGTGATGCTGTGTTACGTCACATAAATATAATTTAATGTAAAGACAACAGTCGCATTCTTCTTAGTAGTGAGACTTTTTAGTGCTCAATTTGCGTCTAACCGTAAATAAGTGCAAGGAATGCACTTTAAGATGAGATTACCATGCGTTCAGATTTCGCCGGACATTGTTCATTTTCGAGACAGAGATTTTCGGGTTATAATAAAAATAAGGTAAATCTTGTAATAATAAATTGAATATTAGTTGATTTAATCAGGGTCATTAAGACTATATTTGTATCTACCAAATTTATTTAATAAATTCTAATACTTATTTTAAAAATATTATTACAATAATGTAAATTGACAAATATATTAAAGGTATTATAAAGGAACTGTTGTAGCTTTTGCGCTTTATATAATTCTCACCAAAAGTAAATGAATCTATTTATAAATAACTTCACTTATGCTACCTACTGGTATATGGTTAAGCTTCACTTGTTTTATTCCTATTTAACTGGATACAAAATTTTTTTTTTTAAAGTTGTTAATTAACGTGAAGATGGACACCCTAAAGGATTAACATTTCGCATGGGTAATTTGAGTTTTCCGATGTCTGATTAACTTCATTGACGGTGAGCAATATAAAGTAGGTTGCATACAAAACAAACGGACATCGGATGGAAGGGTTACACTCCCAGATACGAAAACTGATAGTATTAACGAAAAAATGTAGTACTTAAGTATTTTATTTTAACACTCATTTTTGTATTCTGATTTTTTTTTATTCAACTTATATTTTTTGTTCCAGGTAATTTTTTTCCAACCAGTTTACTTGAATAATGAAATATGTATTTGGAAATATAGTAAGTACTTACCTAAGTAAGGATAATAATATACGCTTTTACAGGATCTCAGATAATACTTGATAGGTACTTAAAATTTTGATCCGAAATGGTCTAGTTTAAAATAAATCTCAATACATTAAACATCCTTATAGGGAAAAGCTTAGGAATATAATTTGAACATAACCTTATTCGTCAACGCAAGATGGACTGGCGGGAAAATTACGATCATCTTCTTATTTTATTAGGCTTTTATGGCCATCTGTCACATTTTTGATTGATTCATATCAATCTCACGAGTTGATAGAAATCGTTCGACGTTTCCTGTTTATAAACTCGATTGTGCATCGTATAAGTGAATGAACGAAAAACCTGATTGTGTTTAGAATCATGAGCGAAATTGATTTATTTGTCAAATGCCAAAACAATTTTCCCGCTTTTTGTAATGTCAAAGTGACAGTAAGTTCGTTGACCTTTGTGGTTTTGTTTGTGGTTGCAATTTTGCAAGCATCCTATGTAAAAACTAAACGAAAGTAGTTTAATGCTATGTTTATTTTCATTTGTTTATTTTTTGGGATTGATTGCAATAAAAAAACTATTTGAACGTGCATGCAGAAACTAACAGATTGATTTTGTAATTATTTAGTATGTAGATAGTAATGTATTTTAGAAGGTAGGAATTTAGTAGTTGGTAATTCAAATTTGAAGTATGTGTGGCCTGACAATGGCCAGGCCGTAAAATGCGACAGGTCGGAAAATGTGGAAGACCCTAACATTGCCGCCAGCCACAAGTCTACTCCAAATAAAGTTTTATAGACACGAGTGAAGCCTTGCTTAAAATCTAGCTAGCCCTTCTATAATCTGTATTAAAGGTTTCACTTTAGTTAAGATGATTCAAGCGAAATGTTTACACCGGCTGACCGCATTCCGCGCATGCGTGGTAGCGGCGTCGGTCGGCCGGTGCACGGTGCAGCCGCTGATTGCTCTACGATGTCCTTTTACTGCACTCAACTTATACCTATTTGTGAATTAGGAAATGAATTAGGAATATTTTGTCTAGCGGATAGTCTAACTTATTTGTTTAGTTATTTACCAATGAGTACAGATAGCTTGTCAACTGTAATTTATCTACTAAGTACAAAACAAGAATGATGTTTAGGATAAACATTATGGCAGACCTACTGCACAGTATACCTACTGTTAATGTTTTCATTATTACGAGGCTTACGAGCCTATAGAAGTTACTGATCGATGTTTTTCTCTTTTTATGTTCCCATCCTTAGCTTTTAACTTGACACATTCATCTTCTGCGCAAAATTTTCAACTGATCATCACTCCGTTTTCCGTAGAGTCCTACTCTGAGTAGTGTGGTAGTCCTAAGTCACAATTTCCACTCAACAACCGTTTAGTCGAACAACTTACTGATCCTCTGAACTATATCGGTAACTGATTTACTGTATAGATATTAGAAAAAAAAAAAAGAAAAAAAAAAAAGATTAACTTAAATGATAATAATTATCTACCAGCTGTGACGACAGGTCAAACAACCACTTATTAACGAAGCGACGGTTTTTGAGTGCTAAGAAATAACACGTTTGCCTTTCAATATATCGGTTTGGACCCGAGCTAGATAATCAGTATTCGTTTTTATAGAGTACTCACCTCATATTGGCCGTAGCATGAAGTTATATAACCTATAACCTTCCTCGATAAATGGACTATCACCACTAAAATAATTTAGTTTTTAGCTGGCATACATATTTCGTTCGTTCTGTATAAAGTTCGTATCAATGATGATCATGCAAGTATTTATAGAAACTTAAACAATGCTCAAGAAAGCCTTGAGGACAATATGTAGAGCAATATTCTGTCCCACCTTCAAACATCCAGGTGACCCTCAATAAGTAGTATTGTTACGCCTAAAATATGTTTATAATAAAACATTCTGACATTTAACTGAACCTCCTTAGTAACTATAAATTAAAAACTTATGCATACGGCTGTACTCGCGTGGTTTATAAAAAAAAAAGGAATTGTGGAATTTTCGATTAGAATCTTTTACAGAATTAAGTGTATACAAGACATTTTAGATCTTTCTAGCTGTTGTACATTTACTCGTATTTTAAAATCCATTGCTCTCATTTTTGGGTGTCTTTAATAAAGATTGGTGTTATTTGTAACAATTAGGGCCTTAAATTTTAATTATCTATATTATGTAACTTAAGTTATAATTTACATTTAAAAATACCAAATTCTATACTAATTAACCGTGGCATCGTGACATAAAGGCTCTTTTAAAACTGAAGATATTAAGCAGCGGCCTTACTTGTCAACACAATATCAATTAGATCTCACTCCCCAATAATAAAACGTAACATGTCACGGTATGAAGCTCCGGGCTAATTCTGATTATTTGGAAACAAATAGGTCGGCACAAACACAATGTTAAAAGTAATCAATCAAGCGCAGTTTAGAGCATAACTAACTGACTGGTCTGTGGTTTCATCACAAGTTAGATATTGTTCTGAATTAGTTTTAGAGAGTTAATTAAAATATTGGAATAAAACATACTAGGTATATGTAATCGAAAACATCTTCTGAAAGATAGAATTAATAAAATGAACAATAATGACACTTTCAAACCACGTCTTAAAATGCCTGATCCAACTGACCTTTAGCAGCTACCTCTATTAAGAATTCTAGAATATTTCCGAACGTTATATTAGACTCACGTGCCGGATCATAGTTTACTTACCCCTTGCATTTACATAGAAAATGGTCCATGCTTAGTCCATTTATAAACAGGTCCAATAAATTTAATTTAATACGCTACTGTCTTAGAAATTTCACTTTCATTGGCCAAGGTCACAACGCTTTCAGCCTAGCCTTTCTTTAACAAAGAAGTATTAACTATTATGTTGTTATATTTTTTACGATCGTCAAAACGAGATCATCACTTGTCGCTCTGAATACTGCCAAATTCGCGTGCCAAAGTTTTTGTTCCATGATTTGAACGTGTGCAATTTGAATAATAATACCCGTAGATAATAGATATTACTATTTAGTTGTTTGGTGTCGGTGTTGTTGGTAGTTATAATTTTATTTGATGTTAGGTTAAAAAAAAAACAAAGTCTTAAATATGTTTGTAATTGCTGAAAGCGGGTACTTGGTAGGTACCTAAATTCATTTAGGTTTTATACAATTTCAAAATAAATCTATAAATAAATAAATCTCTACCTATTTAAACTTTATTATATACATATTAGGTAAAGTGCATTTCTAATTTATTTAAATCTCTCTACCATAAAGACACGTTACAGAAAGGCAACTTACTTCACATAAGTACCTACTCGTTGAAATCAATTCATTACAAGCTTAAGTAATACAATTCTCACGCTAAATGAAGCGTGCAGTCTCAAACGATGATCGATTGTCAATATCTATTATGATTAATATCGATGAATCGACTACTTGCCTAGTCAGTTTCTATGTTATACGATAAGTTGGTTGTCATCGAAAAATCACGTTTCTTTTGTAAAATTTAATCGATTCGAATTTCAATAATTATGTTCATTAAGTTTTAAAACTTTTCGATAATCACAACAAGAAGTTATAGCAACATAAAATAACGTCACGCCTTTATTCCCGAAGGGTAGGCAGAGGTGCATCACACCCACATTCCTCCATCATCCGTCCCATGTAATATGGGGAGCCTATTGATATTAAGGCTCAGAACAAACGACTACGGGACGATGCGGGCCGGTCATTTTTACCGCGAACTATAGAACAAAGGTCTCTCTCTATTTCTCGGCAAAATAAACTTTTTGACCCCACTGCCCGATTGTTTGTTCTAGGCCTAACCGAGCACTTACTAATAGCAAAACTAGAAAGAACATGAATAAGATCAAATCAATCAAAAAAACATCAATAAATTATATTAATTAAACTCTCATACATATGCACACTAACGAGGCAGTAATTGTGGCTCTAATTAGTACCTAATTAACAAATCAAACTACAGTGCCAGTAATACGTTCAAATTATTTTGTCAAACTGCGTGACAAACACGTAGACTATTTGACAAGACAGACGTGTCAAATAAAAATGCGTAAAATGTCATTCTTTAAAAGACAACGCAATGCCAGCTCTGGGGCACAAGCCCTATGTCGCGCGTATTCTATAAACATACCATTAACAGACACAATATGTTATCACGTAATATAACAAACAGTTTGTTCGTTTACCGGGCGCTTAAGATCTAAATTACAATACTCAACGTAAGCATGTATTTTCAAAGACAAAATGACCAGCTATTAGAGCTTACGTGCGCTGAGTATGCTATCATGTATAATGCCAATGGTTCGGTACAATTTCTAATTCCCAACACAAACTAGCATAATGAATAGTCGACACATGATATTCACACGTTAAATAACGTAATTAATTAACATCAAGTACTGCGCGGTTGTCGTGTTTCTATCGCTCTGGGAGTTCTTAGGGCGCTTTTACAATGATCACCGGTTATTAAAACCGGTAACGTCAAATAATAATTTTACTAACGAATAATAAACTTTTAACCCACCTTATATTACAAGCTTTTCTATTTTAGTTTTTGTATCGAAGTCTGTAATGGTATCTATTCTTTCAAACTTAATTTGACAGATTCCTCGGTTTCCGATCATGCTGAAATTTTGCAGTTATGTAGAAATCGGAGGACAATGCAATATTATTATAAAATGGATCTGATCTGATGATGGAGTCGGAAGATGGATCCATCGAGTTTAGACTCGTTTGATTTGATTCGCCTGGCTAAGCTACGTAATGACAAATATACGTCAATTCCTAAAGCTGCTTCCCGCCAGCTACCCAAACGGCAAAAACAGATTCAATGTAAAGTAGACTTAAGTGAGCCGGGCGCGGACCACGTTTCCCTCACATTGTGTGCCATTCTCACATAGAGAAAGCTGAGATGCGTTCATAGAACATTGTGGGTTGGGAGGCTTGGGATTTGTTTATACTATACTTTATGATATAGAAATCTTAAATAATAGCTAGTAAGCAGATATGAGTCAACGAGGCTTTTATCTGAGGCAACACATTGGCCTTAGCCAATCTTTTCAGTATTCTTGCTTCGAATAAAACCTCAATCAGATAAGTATGGGTGAAGCCTACAGCGGCGTCAGTTAAGCGATGATTAAGGGCCGATGATTGCACCAAATCAAGGAATTCATCGAAGCACACCCCATGGAACAATCGATAGAGCACACAGAGTGACCCAAATTCTCTTAAATGTAGTATATTTGCTTTGTATAGGAATCAAACCGATTACACTCGAGATGACCAACTTAATAACCACCAGACCACACATGCAGTCATTGATCTGTGGTCAAGAAAATGATTATATAACTACATCATCACGATTCCATTACTAAATCAGTCTAATTACTTTATAATTATATTTTGATGAACATTTTACGAAAATGTGAGAACTTGCGTAAACAGCTAGTTTTATAACAAAATGCGCATGCAATTTAGTGTGCCGGACATCCTGCTAAATAAAAACGAAAGCTTTAGACAGGTAACTGCCTCGGTGGCGCAGCGGGAAGTGTATACGACTGCTGTGAAAGAGGTCCCGGTTTCGATTCCCGGGTCGGGTGAAAATGGTATTGGGCTTTTCTATCATGAAATTCCAGTATAGAGATTTTCCCGGAGTTTGGTAAACAAATGTTCCCGGTAGATGACAATAGGCTCGCCCCCTATTTCATGAGACCAAATTTAGCTGGCGAAATGTGGGTGTAAAACCTCTGCCTACCTCTTCGGAGAAAAAGACGTGATGCTATGTTATGTTATGTTAGACAGGTGGATGTTTGTAATTGTGGTGATAATTAAACAATAAACAATCATATTTGGTTACCACGTTGGCACGTTCTACATTGAGCTATGGGCCACGTAGTGGACATGCTTCCAGGCGCTGACAACCAACTTCGATTGGTTACGTTGTAGACGCAAAAAAGAACTGAAGAGATCCATTAGTAAACTGCTACGAGCCCATACGCCCCGCAAGATTCGCCCCGTCATTAATTAAATTCAAATTTGTGAGTATTTTAGAGTCCATACGCCCCTTTTCAAGGGGCAAATTAACACAATTTATTATTTTTTGAGGATCCCATACGCTCCTCAACTAGCCTATAAATGCCGCAGGCGAAAGTACTTTGGTTTAATTGTCAAGTAAACAAAAGATGAAGAGCTGTTGCCCGGGGCTACGCTTCCGTCATTCTTTGTTAGGCTACTACTCAATTCCGTTTGGCTGTAGCGTGGTGTTATACATATAGCCTTCCTCGATGAATAGGCTATCCAACAGTAAAAGAATTTCACAAATCGGGGCAGTAGTTTCTGTGATTAGCGTGTTCACCCAACGAAATAAACAAACAAACTCTTCAGCTTTATAATATTAGTATAGATAGGTAGATTTAATATAAATATTATTAAATAACAACGCTTCGTACACAATCATATCCTGAATGAAAACAAAACCAATTAAACCTCATTTCTAACTTTCTTTAATAAATCATGTCTTGTTTATTCGATAAAATTCAGGAAAAACCTACCTATAATACGTATCACCATAGATAAAACCCTATAAAGACTTAAAAACTAATAAAGTCTATACAAAAGGCAAAATTATCTTTTCTGTCGAGTCATGTGCATATGATTGACAGTTCAGTAATTACTTTCGCTTGATGACGGCGTATAATCGAATTGTTAAAATGCCTGCTGATAGCATGAATTTCCTTATTTCGACAATATCATAGATATATTTACATAGAGGTTAATTTTTGTTTGTATATAGAGTCATCTCTGGAAATAATGAACCGATCTTCGAAAATTTTCTTTCACAGAAATATTTAGATTTTACAAAAAATTTAACTCATTTCGTAATATTGTAAGTTTACTAGGGATGTATTAAAATTGAATATTAAGAAAATGTAACAGGCAGACACACAAATATACACTTAAAAATAACGTTTGAGTTTTCCTTTTTCGGGGGCGAATGTTTCGCCTATCTTTATCTAACACACATCATGGCTTGTACGATATATTATAGTGTCTAGACACTTAAATCATCAGCAACCCATTAAGTCCCACTGCTGGGCTCGGGTCTCCTCTCCTCTAACTAAAGAGCTGAGAGAGTTTGGGTCATAATCCACTCACGCTGGCCTAGTGCGAGTTGGTGGATCAGACATACTCATAGAATTTCTTTTAGGGTATGTGGGTTTCCTCACGATGTTTTCCTTCACCGTTAGTAGATGGTAAGTCACTTGACTAGTACATATAAATTCCACAAAGTGGAATCCACATTGGTACTGCCGGTCGGGATCGAACTCTGACCGCGTGATTTGCACGCGCCGGTCCCTTATCCATTCAGCCACCATCGTTTAGGCACTTAAATACTTCTTTAATATATCTACTGTCTCAATAACCAAAAAGTTTAAATTGCCTTCGTGTTGAATATCTCTAAGTGTTGAATATATCAGCGATACGAGCTATTAAGGAAAAGTTTTGGATGAGTAAGCACTATTAGACTATTACGACACCCCCTTATAGCATCGAATAAAGAAAACTACAGGTCATCGACCCTTAGTCCTCGTGTTTGTGAAAATTTTAGTTTTACAACATATTTGTAGAAACCACAGTTTGATTTAGTGTTACTTATTTTAGTACTGTCAATGTTAAGAAAATATTTAGTTTTGACTGACACGTTGTTTGTTTAAATTGTTACGAAGCTAAAAAGGTGGTGGATCATTTTTACTTTTCGGAAAACAAATTAATACGATTCGTTGAACATTTTTTATTTGTATGTGAAGTATTCAATTCAATATTTTATAAGAATGTTGAATGAATTAATTATCAATTTGAAGTCTTTATATTACTATGTATTTACATTTTTTGCTTATTAATTTTCAGATGTTAAAAAGTCAAACACTGTTTATGCTTGTGTCTGGTTTTTTATAAAAAAAAACAGATTAATGATGAATCACGTTTATAGATGTTATTGAATAAATATATACTTTATTATTTAATACAAGTTGTTGGTCAGAACTTTGCTCCTGTCCTTTTTCCTAGGCCACTGCTCAGCCCCTATTTGCCGTAGCGTGATGATATAGCCTATAAGCCTTCTTCGATAAATGGGCTATCCATCACTTAAATATTTTTGATATTGGTCCAGTAGTTCCTGTGATTAGCACAACAAATAAACTCTTCAGCTCTATAATTAGTATAGATCAAGGATTTTATATGTAATCACTACTAAGTTCCTTGGTATAGATATGATTTTACTGAGTTATGTAACGTAATACGTCTAGATTATCTATTTTTTGAAGATTCCATTTTTTTTTTTTTTCATATTTTTATAGTTTTCAATGATATTACTGGAATTAAAATAACGCAACCTTCTTGGACTTTAAGGAGGAGCTGGTATATTTATAATAATTCCCCTCAACATTAAGATATTTATAATAGGTGTACCTAAAACTGAATGGATAGCTAATCGTACTAATCTAGGTCACACAGTAAGTACTAGCGACGAGGATACATTTGTATAAAGCCGAGCTAAGAGAAAAGCTTCCATATTCATACCTCCCGACATTTCCATGACATACAAACCTTTTCCGTGGAAAGAAAGTCAATAACAAGTTACTCTACATATTAGGTTAGCTGATAGAAATCTGTCCTTTTCTGTACCTAGTACTTGTATGTACCTATGTCTGTAAATGCTTGTATTTAAAGACTCTTTTTATCTTACACTTTAAACGGCATTAACACACAATATTAGGTACACGCGATAATGTAATCAATTTAAAAGGAGATCACACGTCATTAAAGCACATTTTTATGGCAATGTTTAGTCGGAAATACAGAATGGAAAATAGTTTTGTTTTTCTTTTAGTAAAATTCAAATTTAATAAGTCAAAGACTAGAATTTTTACTTAGAATAAAGTTTAAAATAAAATGTGCAGGCATAATTTGATAGGTTTTATTTTTTAAATTGGAATTATTTCTGTAAGAAGGTAATAATAAAGGTAATTCGGAATTATTATAATTAAACAATATGGGTATTTTTTAATCGACTTCAAAAAAAGGAGGAGGTTATTAATTCGACTGTATTTTTTTTTTTTAATTTTATTTACCAATAAAACGCCTTGTTATCAAATACATAACCTATCACAATATTCCATAAGTACCTACGTATGAGAACAGGTTCTAATTTCAAACGCGGAGAGAAAGTGATAGTATTTGCTTTTTACTTTTTATTTATTTTAAATATTTGTTCTGTGGCACACGCGCACGTTAGGCTTTACGATGTGGTCGAATGTTAATCATTTATGGTAGATGTTCCAACACGTCTCCTCTATACATTTTACTGAGGCTATTTTCTCTAAACATAGAACAATTAATTTCATCACTTTTCTAAAATAAATAGGCCCGCGTTGACAAGAGTAAAATTTTTTCGTTTTTTTTCCTTCATAAATTAGGCAAGGTATTACCAAAAAGTCAATACATGGGCCTATTTATTGTAGAAAAGTGTTAATATAAGTTGTACTATGTAAAAAGTGTCTAGGTTTAGACAAAATAGCCTCAGGAAAATGAATGGAGGAGGCGTATTAAACAACCATAGATATTTTATTTAAATACTTGTTTTTCATTTTTTGTAATAATTTAAATTGATTCTGCTCTATTAGTGGCGCACTGAAAGTGTATATCACTACTCCGCAGGAAGTGCTGAATTCAATGCCCGGTTAAGGCAAAACGATATTGGCTTTAATTCTTAGTAAGTTTCAGTTAATAGTAATAGATGAAAATAGCAATAGGCTCCCCCCTATTTCATGGGACCAAATATATAACATACCTCTGCCTACCATTCAAGATTGATTCAAGTTCTAAAACTACGTTATGTATTAAAATATATATTTATTATTTTTTTATGCTTGGCGATATTTACATTAAATATTTTTACGACAAAAAAAATTACCTACTTTCGTTCAAATTTTACACAATCCTACACAGAAAGTATTATATAATACACTTTTGTATAAAAGTAGTAATTCATTTAAATCGTGTACCTATTTCGTTTTATTTATTTGTAAATAGGTTATTGTATAACATGGTCACGAAAGTTCTTTAATCACGAGGCGGTCAGAAGGCATGACCGGTACAAAAAGTCTACAAAGGCCCTGCAGGTCACATTTCTGTGACCACGGTATTGGTATTACAATTATTACAATCATTCCATTAAAGGTGCTTAAAAATTATTATTTATTGTTCTATTACACAGTCTCTTGGTTTACACTTTTTAAAATTTCCTATACCAACCCGTCTAGCCAGCGTGGTATAGTACGCTAAATTCCCTTCATAATATTTAAAGGAGATACGTGCTCAGCAGTGGGACATTGAGATTGAAATGACGATGACACTAAAGAAAAATCCTTAAATGTTTACCTAAGCCGATATTCGAGCTCAGCTTTTCCAGACATTTTCGTACCGATCATGGGCGTAATCAAATAACATCGTTTTGTTATTTTATTGGGTCTATCCCATTGGATTTTTACAAGAGGAGGTGGGAGGGGGGGGGGGGATTTATAGAACGCAACATCCAAGAATGCGCAGAGGTTGTTCTAAGTCTGGATGTTCTTTGTATCACACAACAAACACAGAAAAATAGCTTATATATTTTTATTTCACATTTTTTATTGATAGATAAGAATATCGCCAACATTCTCCTTGGTACCACCTTACATTATGAACCATAAACACTTATCTATGGGTAGAGCGCTTATGTAACAGTGAGATAACTCAGTACGGTGTAATTATGTAGACTGGCACGGATAGGGTGAATACTTAGTTTTATGAGTTAAATTACTGTTATTATTCTATTGTTGTAATATCTGTATTTCTTTTACCTATCACTTTTTATTGCAAAAGGCGACAAGCCAACTAAGGCATCAGTATTATCAGACATAGCTAAACTGTTATTTTCAAAACATTATTTTTTATCCATATTATCCATATCCTCTCATGAATAAAAGTGCCTAACTTCATAATTGTTCCTTCATTGCTGAGGATCGTGAGAATCGTGGTCTCGTTTTTAGGTAATCAGCAGTCTTCTTCCATTCAGTCTGATCCGTCACTTAGTGGTAGGTAGTGCTTACGGCTCGGTTCCGAGCATCTTTTCGGGCGTCGACCTCTGGGTCTTTTGCGTTCGAAATTACCCGTCACCATTATTTTTTTAACCCCCAACGCAAAACGAACCCAACGTAAATTGTTAAAAATTTGTAAATCTCAGTTAGTCTATAGGTAATCTCCTTATAGCCCAACTGAAATAATGAGATAAGATGACAGAAGAATTTCTTAAGAAAAGACAGATCAGGAGTACCCTCAACCGGCAAGAATGCATGAAAAGACTGATGAATGTTGAAGAAGTCAAAGAAAGAAGAAGGAATAAGTCTCTACCTACCCTTCTGTTGGAAAAGAGGCGTGATCTATATGTATGTAAGATCACAGACAGCCATACACTGCACTGCACCGCTTCACTTTCCTGCATTTCTACAGACGACACTGTTGTACAAAGTCATTACAAGCTGGTCCACGTACACATAAAAACTGTGGGAAGTCTCCTTATGATACCACTAAATAATAATATATGTCTCGACAGTTACATAATAGAATCACTATCTGTAGTAGAAGTCAAGGCGATAGTTCGCGCCCTGAACGTATAACACATAACACTCTTTTATTGTAGTCGGTCACGCGACTGCGCGGCGGCTTCGCCGATGTTAGATTTAGATTCAATGTCAAGTTGTCTACAGGAAAAGTTTTATCGCTGTTCTGTGTTATAAACTAACTTCTATTCTGGTTCCGTTACTAAGCGGTGGTGCTGACAGGTGCTGATTGGTTAAAGAGATATTTATTAGAAACTAAATGTCCAAACATTTACCATTTTCTGTATAAAGTGGCAAAATCTTAATTTAAATCATCACTTCAACCCATAAACGTGCCACTGGACACGGGTCTCCTCCAAAATTTGTGGAGGGAATTTAACCTACTATACCACGCTGGCCAAACGGGTTGGTATAGGGTTGGTTGGGGGTCATCAGGTCGATGGCTCTCTACGGGGCCCCAGTGTGGGTGGACGCCCTGTGCGCCAAGAACGTTGCACTTCTGCGACAACCGCAGAGGGTAATGGCGCGCAGGGCGGTCAGGTGCTACCGCACCGTTTCACATGGTGCGGCTTGCGTCTTGGCAGGGGCCCCACCTTGGGAGCTGGAGGCCATCGTGCTGGCCAACGTGTACAGGCTGACGGCTGAGTTCCGCAGCCGAGGGCTAGAGCCCTCACCGGAGGAACTGCGCCACCTGCGGGGCCGATCTCGAGAGGCCCTGTTTCACGGGTGGCAGCAGCGGCTTGCGGAACCGAGCGCCGGTCACCGCACGATCGAGGCCATTCGGCCCGTTCTCAGAGAATGGGCCGAAAGAAGACGCGGGGCGTTGACCTATCGCCTGGCGCAGGTGCTCTCGGGGCATGGTTGCTTCGGGAGGTACCTGTGTCGGGTCGCGAGGAGGGAGCCGCAATGTATCTGTCATCATTGCGGCTCCCCGGAGGACACAGCCCAGCACACCCTTGAGGTGTGCGGGGCGTGGGCGGGTCAGCGCGCTGCAATGGCCTCGATCATAGGCGAGGATCTCTCGCTCCCAGCAGTGGTGAAAGCCATGCTGGAGAGCGAGACGAACTGGGGAGCAGTGCTCTCCTTCTGCGAAGAGGTGATGAGGCAGAAGGAGGAGGCGGAACGGCAGAGGGAAGACGATGCCCTCAGTGACCCGATCCGCCGTCGAAGGGTAGGCGGGAGAAGGCGGGCTTACGCCCGCGACCTCCCGCCGTAATAGCCCGAGAAGAGGACGCGCCCGGCTGAGCGCGTCCGCCACGCCAGGACCGGTCGACTTTGGGGAAAGTCGGCCGCGAGCGTCTTCTGGTGGCGTGTGCGTGTTCCCGCACGTCACCGCCGGAGCTAAGCTCCGGCAGAGAGGGGGCCCGTAGCGGGCCATCGTCGCTGTGGTCGCGGACGAATGTTCCTGCGCTCCCGTGACCACAGCAGAGCGCGACGAGAGGAACACCTTGGGGTTTTAGTGGGTGCGAGCCCCACATAACCCCTCGGTTCTTTCCCCAAGACCGAGGGGTATGCGTCAGGCATTTCCCCAAGTAAAAAAAAAAAAAAAAAAAAAAAGGGTTGGTCTGAAATTTTCTTTTTCTCGCAATGCTCTTGTCTGCATAAGGTGTCGCTTTTTACGACATCTAAGAACTCAGATCATAGATGCTAAAATGTCTGGCGTTTTTTAATGAAGTGTTTGACTTTATTCGGATCTAAAAAAAGGATAACATTTTTGTGTGGCAAAAATTAAACGTCGGTAATGATGATAAATAGGTACCATAAACATAAAATCATATGTTTGTTTTCTTACTACACATCACAATATTTAAATATATGTAAATAACGTTTTGTAACCAAGTAGTTTATTATAGTAGTTTTGTTTAACTGAAAATAACCAATAAATAGTTATTGCGCTAAAACGGTTATCAAGTAGCCATACAAAATAGTCTGTACACGCGATGTTGAAAATATAAACGGTTTAAAGTCAGTTCATTTTGACGTAAATCGGTCTTTAGGACTGTGTTGTAAAACATGCTATAAATAGCCGCTATATTTAAGTTAAAATAGAAAAATAATAAGCCAAACTTTTAGGCTATCACGTAACTGTTCTCGTTATCTAAAATAAGAAAAAAAATAGTTGAAATAGATTTTAGTAACCCTGAAGGCTATTGTTATATCAGAAATAATCAGAATCAGGAAACAAAAATGTTTGTCCTGTATCTGTTTGAGCAGCTTTTGCTTGTAGTACAAATTTATCTTTTCCTTTTCCTAACCTATCTATATAATTATCTCCCACAGAAGGCCAAATAGTATTACTATCACCCTCATTCATTTATTTATGGTTAATACAAAAAAGAAATAAATAAAAAGTGATCAGTTTTAAAATTGATCAATGGACCGCTTCATCATACATCATAGAAGTAAGACACACGTCACATTGAAGGCCCGTCTTCTCGATAAGATCATCTACCGACGTTCAATGGAGCCGGCCATCAGTCAGACGGATGACTTTGCCAATATCTGGACTGGTAAAAGCTCATGTTACGAAGAGCTATTTGATTCGAAAACGTGATATGTTAACGTAGATAAAATTTATCACATACTTGTGTCAATTTGGATGAACTATTAACCTATAAAAGTGTTACGGAATTGAATCTCTTTTTCGCACTAGATAGTTTAGTGAATAGTCGATCCCTAACTTTTGCTGAAGTAAAAATCTTGAGAGATGATCACCGCTGAAAACATAATATAGTTTTGGGAATAAACAGAATACTACTGAGGTAGTGTCATTACGACTGTGATATCCTATAGAAGTATCGAGTATCTACGGCTAGCTGTTTTAAGAACAATTATTCTCTTTTTCTCTTTTTGCCTTTTTTCTAGACAAAGGCAGAGAGAGAAATCCCATGTCTATTGGGGTGGCTTTCCTCCACTTTTTTTTTCATACGCTGCGATTCTGAATCGTCCATCTTGCAGTCTGCTTGGGCTGTTTAGGCCCTTCTATTTGGTCTTTGCTGATAACGTAGGTTTTCACTCACTCATTCTTTTTTCGGTCCGTAAAATAAATAAAATAAAAATCATTTATTATTATCAGACACATGGACCATAGTTTGTTAGTTACATTTCTTAAAACTGTGTTAGTAAGTACCTAACGTAATACAAAACCCTATCATAAGCAGCCTCACCAAGCCTCCTGTAGGACGTGGAGCTTGATAAACCTACCCATGGTAGGCCCATCCTACCTCTCTGCAAATACCCTCAAGACGCTGTTGGTGTTTACCAACAGCATCTTGACGGTATCCTTCTATCTGGTAAGAACAATTATTATTTTTACCTAAATAATTATTAACTATACAATATCGCATAGTAACTACTGGAACTGAACCTTAAAATTGTCGTTTTGCGGAGCGACACGTAGTTTCAAGTACTTTGAAACTTTGGATTAGGCATTACCGGCTAATTTTGTAGTCAGTAACTAGTCGGAACTAGGGCACCTTCGCGCCATACATTACTGCACATAACTAAACACATATAAGGCAGTATATATTAGGCATGCTAAATATTTCCTTACAATTCCGTTGTAAATAAACGTTTGCGCTTACGTTTGAAATAGTTGAGCATATTCCGGTATTGGGTTAATAAATAGTGGTTATGCAGTCTTGGTAGCAATGTTTTCGGCTATTTTATGTATGTTTGCCGAAGTATTATAGGCCTTAAGTACATACTGAATTGACAAGTAGATAGTTGGCAATCCTGACAAGTAAAATTGGTAGCAAATCTAGTCCTTAACTGCAGTGAAAAGCTGCTACATATTATATATTCTGTGAGCAGAAATATAACACCGAGGTTATTATATCTGTGGTTTTATATAAGATTTTCTAATATAATATAATATATATAGAATAAAACCGTTGTTTATCATTCAAAATTATTATTTTTGTATTATATTTAGTCCCTCTAGGGAAGGTGTAGTAGGTGAGCGGGAACTCAATTTTAAACGCAGCCTTGCATACCGCAGCCGTTTCATAATTGTACATATATGTGTACCTATTAAATGAACCTACATATAAAAATGAATTTCCTAATTCTTAAACCTGCAATATTATATCGTATTCAATAAATGTTACAAGTTCCTGAAATAAATTATAAAACTGATACGAAAACCAATAACTTATCATAATAGGGTCGATGCTGTAATCTATAATTCTATACTAATATTATAAAGCTAAAGAGTTTGTGTGTTTGTACGCTAGGATCACAAGAACTACTGGTCCGATTTGAAAAAATCTTTTAGTGTTGGATAGCCCATTTATCGAGGAAGGTTATTGGCTGTATAACATGTCGCGCGTGGCTTCGCTCCATCGTTCTCTATTTGGCCACTGCTCAGCTCCTATTGGCAGTAGCGTGATGTTATATAGCCTATAACCATCCTGGATAAGTGGACTATCCAAAAATAAAATATTTTTTTAATCAGACCATTAGTTCCTGAGATCCTAGCGTTCAACTAAACATACAAACAAACTCTTCAGCTTTTTAAAATTAGTATAGATTCTCAGGAACAGAAATAAAAGTAGTACCTACAATAACTCATGCAGTAAACAGGCATACGACAGCTATATCTAATAAATGCTAATTGATTCGCTCACAGACAAACGACAAACGATGTCACTCTCTTGTCTATGGTCTGATGAGACGATAATGCTACTTTGAACAATATGGTTTTGCAATGCATTGAAGCGTTGTTGTAAAAGATTATATTATAATTATGTATACTTGAGAGGCACCGAATAATATTTTTATTACTATTTTATTACTTTATACGGTCAGTATATTGGTTAATATTACTCCGTTTGACAAAAATACGATTTCTAGTTATTGAAGATTAAGTCAGTTCCAATTCCAATATTTATCGTAAAAATAGATGTTAATACAAGGATATTTTTGGATAACGTTAAAATAATAATCAAATAACATGAATTCCTGCTTCCCTTTTTTTTCTTTAAAAAGGTTCATCAAACAAGTCTTTTTGTCAAGTATGAAAATATAGAAATAACAAGTCGGCAATTATTTTTTTACATATTATACCAAGTCTCAGTGATAAACAGAGACGTAGTTTTCGTACGTGGGTGCACGACGCACGTTTGAGCTCATCATAACGATGAGATAAACTTTTATTTTGAAACATTTGTTTGTCTAGTATTTGAAGCAAAACAGTATAATGAGATCGAGCTTTTTTGGTTTGTGAATTGTTAGGTTATTAACTTGCTTGGCGGTAATATAGGTATACAAACAACAACATAGGTGTGGCATGTTAGTAAAAAAATGCCAAAGTCTATTAAGATCTATGTCTATTAAATCACGTTAGCAAAATAAGTAATATTAGGTCTATTTTAGAATGAGAGTGTTACCTTATTTTACGACTTTCTTTTTATCAGGCAAGTAAGACTATCTTTTTTTTATACCACGACGTTGGCAAACAGACGTACGGTCCGCCTGATGGTAAGCGGTTACCGTAGCCTATGGGCGCCTGCAACACCAGGGGCATCACGAGCGCGTTGCCGACCCTTTTTTATCTCTAGTTTTGCAGATCAAATAATACCTATGTAGTGATACAGCGTCTATGAAATATATTTATATAGTTAACATATCAGTTCTCATCTCTGAAGATGAACTTGTAATGATTTAAATTCTGACACTGATCCCTAAAGTAACATCCTCAATTTAAAACGTTTACTTTACGTGCAGTTTCCTTAATTTATTTTATTTAAAAACTTTATGCACATGTTGGTACAATGGTGGGCTTAATGCCAAAGGCATTGTCTACCTGCCAACCTTAGGGTGATGCAGAGAAGAACATGGTAGGTGCAAAAATAAAAGAAAAATTGAGATTTGACTAAATACATAAGTTAAATACAATATATAAGTAGTAACATAGAATAAAAATAATATTTATGATAAATAGTTATATAATATATCAAGATCTAAATACATACATAGTATATATAAAATAAAATAGTATAAATATATATATTTATTATAAAATATAATATTAATATTATACATAATAATAAATACTACTAGTTTATTGATGTGATGATTCTGATAGTCTGTCGAGTAGGATGCTTCGTACCCTAAATTTGAAGGTAACCTTGTTAGTGACCATCTTGACTTCCAGAGGGAGCGCATTCCAGAGTAGGACAGATTGAATAAAGAAGGAACAATGAACAAAATCAGTGGTGTGAGGAAAGGGACAGGTGAGAAGAAGATTGTTAGAAGAGCGTAATGTTCGGTCATGGGTTGAGGCTAACGTTTGGAAGTAAGGAGCTAGATAACTGGGTAGAATAGGAGAATGAAGAAAAGAAAAGAGGGTAGTAAGAGCTCGCGAATTACGACGCTGCCGTATTGGTAACCATTTAAGCTCTGCGCGATACGAGGAGATGTGATCAAATTTACGCAGATTAAAAATGAATCGAATGCAGTTATTGAGAAGACGGTCATATTTATTGAGAAGATCTGCATTCAGGTCGAAATAACATACATCACCATAGTCGATTATAGGAAAGATTAAGGTCTGCACAATCATGGTCTTGGTTTTAGGAGGCAGGAAGTTCTTCAGGCGGTATAAGGCACGTAGGGTACCTGTTACTCTTTGACTTACGCTAGTGACTTGGGCTTGCCAGCTGAGATTTTTGTCAATAATTAGCCCCAGATCTTTGACGGTAGAACTAAACGGAATAGTCAATCCATCAAAGACAAGTGATGGTAAACTTTCCAGGTCGATTTTACTCATCAGTCGCTGGCTTCCCACAATGATGGCCTGGCACTTGCTAGGGTTCACTGACAAACCAAAACGACCAGACCAACTCCTTATAGTGTCTAGATCGTAGTTTACCTGGTCTATAGCTATGGATATGTCGTCTACACTAGCTTGGTAATAAAGTTGCAAGTCATCGGCATACAGATGATACGCACAATGAAGATGAGGAGTTAAGAAATTAATAAAAATAGAAAATAATAGAGGAGAAAGTATGCCACCTTGAGGAACGCCTGAGTTGACGGCACACCAAGCGGAAGAACAATCTCCCATGTGTACCGACTGTTGACGTCCCTGAAGATACGACGAGAACCATTCCAGTGCATCAGACGAAACCATAAGATGGGAGAGGATAGAAAGAAGGATATCGTGACTGACGGTATTAAAGGCATTCGTGAAGTCAACCAAGGCTAAGACTGTAACCTTAGTTTCCTCCATTCCTGCCCTAATATCGCCAGTCACTTTAAGAAGAGCAGAGGTTGTGCTGTGGCCTGGCCTGAATCCAGATTGCAAAGGGCTAAGCAAATTGTTCCTAAATATAAACTGAGACAGCTGTTTCTGAACACAGGCCTCGACCACTTTTGATAGGAATGGAAGAATGGATATAGGTCTAAAATGGTTAGGAGCTGTTGGATTAGGGATCTTAGGTAAGGGAATAATGAAGGCGCTTCGCCACACAGATGGAAACTGCCCAGACTCTAATGAAAAATTCACTAAGTGTGTGATTATGGGGAGGAGATAATCTAGAATCTGGGTTATCATCTTGCGACTAACGCCATCACAACCCAAGGCATTGGATTTGATTGACAGGACCACCTTTTTGATTTCATCCGCTGCAACTGGAGAAAATTTAAAAGGGCTATCAGAGTTGGGACTAGGCAATGCAGCTATGTATTCCAGAGTTCGGCGTTTGGTTTGGAGATCTATGATGCTAGAAGAAAGGAAGTGTGCGTTAATTTCATCCAAGCCAACCGTTGTCTGAGAACACTCAGATCTCTGTTTGCCGATTCCAAGGGTGCCCAGAAACCTCCAGACATCAGCGGGGGAGGAGGAATTGAGGTTATTTAGAATGTGGCGGCGCTTGGCGTTACGTATAATCTGGTTACACCGATTCCTTGCAACCCTATAGAGACCCCAATTGTCATCAGAGCGGTCCCGACGATACCTGCGGAATGCCTTATCCCTGACCCGCATCGCCATCCGAACACCTTCCGACATCCAAGGGGCGGGAGGACGTTTAATTTTGACCCTTTTAATTGGTGCATGAATATTGTATAAGTTAAGGACGACGTCATTAAATATATGCACCTTTTCATCTACAGTCGATGCAGCTGCTAAAGGCTCCCAATCTAGGGAGGATGCATCTTTACATAAACTGTCCCTGTTTATTCTCCCAAAACAACGAATGTGCAAAACCTTTGGACGAGGTTTAGGAGGTTTAAGTTTATAAGAGAGGAAAAGAAGGTCGTGACGGGAAAAACCAGGAGCAAGGGTTTGACCGTGAGATCGGACTAAAGAGGGATTGGAAGTCAAGATAAGATCTAGCCACGTGTCGGCCCCTTCGATATTCCGATGGGTAGCTAATAAAGGTAGGACATGTAGACTGACGGAATCGATGATTTGGAGGAGTCTACGGGAACGACAGGAATGTGGAACAAGGAGATCGGTATTAAAATCGCCCATGACGATGTGATGTAAGTATTCAGACCCTAAAGATTCCAGAATCGATTCGAGACTGGAGAAGTAATCGAGACTTGGAGGACAGTAGACAACCCCTAAAAGAATTTTAGTACCATAGACACAAACTTCGAGAAAAAGAAATTCCGCTGCTAAAGAGTTAGAATGAGAGGTGTCAAGAATTTTATAGGGAAAGTTGCTACGGAGATAAATAGCAACTCCACCCCCTCTCCGACCAACCCGATCGTTCCTGATCAAAATAAAGTCAGAAAGGGGGTAAGAGGTAGAAGGAAGATCTGGTTTGAGCCAGCTCTCGGAAATCAAGACGGCATGTACGTTAGTATCTGAGAATGCTTCGGAGAGGTCGCTGTAATGACTGGGAATACTCTGAGCGTTGATGTGACAGGCGTTGAACAAATTACGTGGCAACTGATTAAAAGTAGCCCGAATATAGTCACCCAGCGTCCCAGTCACCGAACCAAAACTATCCTCACTCGACAAACTAGCAGAGTCATTCGCAGAGATAAATGATTCATCATCTGAGAAAGACATTTATATATAAATAAATATATTTAATACAATATATATATATAATATAATTATAAAATAAATTAGTAGTTAATTATTAATTATGATGCAAAAGACAATGTTACTGCTTCTGCACCACCCGCCAGCTAACTCAAGTTAACACTAAAAAAAAATAAAAACATAACAAACAAAATAATGTAAAAAAAAAAAAAACACAAAACGATTTGACCTCTAATATAGAAATGAACATCAGATGTAAAACTCGGAACGCAGCTTGCCAATCGTTGTTTAACTTGTCAAAATATTCTTATGTCAAACTGATTGTCACATGTAGGTAACAAATACATAATGTTTGATATATAATGAAGTAGAGAAATAATGTGGTCTTTGATTAAATAAACAGTAATAAAATTATGTGGGTAATTGTAAATAGAATAATGCTACAGGGTAAACAATGTATCATAGCGGAATAGTAATTATAGCAGTAGGTAAATACATAATTCTAACAAATTTATACAAAGTATAAAACGAAGGCACGATCGCAGCTGGTTCTTACTCCAAATATACAAAAGTAATACAAGAGATAAAGACGAGAGAGAGAATAAATTAATAATTGTACATCGACTGAGATATAAACACATACCAAACATTCATTAATTGCTACGACCCTTGGATTTGTGTGCATCTGCAGACATACCGGCGCCGCTCCTGGATTCTGAAGAAACCTTGTCAGGGTATTTTTTAATCAAGGCATCAAGCTCATTAGCCGAGGAAATTTTGTGGCGACTTCCATCGGGCGCCTTCACCAGAACAGTGCCATCCTGTGTCCAGACAGTTCTCATGCCGTAATGCTGTCGAGCTTTGACAAAGATAGCTTGTCGGGTTTTGGTGAGGAATTCCCTAACCGAGAAGGAAGAACCCTTTAACTTGGACTTAGCCCTCCAAATGTCTGCCCTAAGCTTGAGTGAAGAAAACCGCACTAGGATGGGTCGTGAATGGTCCTTGCTTTGGGCTCCTAGTCTATGACACAGCGAGATGTTATCAGCCGTTACATCACTGAGGCCCAGTTTGTTACGAGCAATATCCACGATGATGTTAGTGCAGTCTTCCTTTTCCTCTTCGGTGACACCTAAGAAGATGACTGCTTTACGCCGATGTCTGGTCTCAACATTATCAATCGCTCTTTCACACTCAGCAATCTGAGAGCGGAGCAAGCCGAGCATCTGAAACACCAGCTCTCTGAATACACGGAACTCCTCTGCAACTCGAGCAACAGTATCCTTGGAACCACCAATATTTAGCTGAGCTTGCATATCATCCATCTTCTTAGCAAAGGTGTCTTGCATGGTCTTCTGTACCGTTCTAATGTCCTTAAGAGCCTTCTGTGACATTTTGTGTGTGCTTTAATAGAGGTTATATAGAGTTGATATATGTGCTACTTTGGTTGTGTGCTGGCAGGTGGTGAGTAAGTACACTTATCTCACATATGTATTATGCTCTGATAGCAAAAATTAGGTACTTAAAAGTCAATATTTCTAATTTTAAAAATTAAAAATAAGTTGAGAGTATTTTTACTTGTGTTTACTTTTTAAGCGCCTACCTCCAAAAAAAAAAAAAATTACTTAATCGTTCCAACATTACTTCTCATAACGTCCAAGGTTGAGCGTGTAATTTTAAACTAATTCAGATGTTTATCTATGGTTAGGTTCATGCAGTCTTTAATTAAATTATATTATTTATGTATTATCTGTGTATAAAAATCGCTACACTTATGATTTAATTCAATCTTATCACGCGATTGTTTTGTTTATAACTTTATAGGAATATTTAATATATTCAAATCATAATTGCTGAGGGAGAGCAAGGGAATTACCTACTGTAGGTACTTGCACTTGATACTTTGTCTCTTAGTTTGCGCAAGACAGTACATTTTAAGTATATTGTATCTATGGCCCACCCGAGAAGGCTTTTAGTGGGGGGGTTTTAGTGGGTATTCCGGTCCGTTGGGATTCTTTGGGTACCCTTAGGTCTCTTTGGGCCGACGAGTCCAACACAACCGTTCCGTGTCCCCGCACGGGGCGGTAATCGTAACGCATTTTCCCTTTAAAAAAAATAAGGTATTGTATCCATCACTAGCACAGCCATTAAAAGATTTGCTTCAATGGGCAATAAAAAAAAAACTGCATTATATTTGTAGCGAGGTGGTATTTTATATAATATCACTAAGTTAAGTTTGCACACTGTGTTTTTATGAGAACAGGGGCTCTTAGCCGAAACCACGCCACAACAACTCGTTAGTGACAGGTGGTAAATGCGTATTATATCACAATTTGGGGTCAAGCAATCATCGCGGTTCGCACGCTGCGCCTGTGCCGCGCCGCGCGGTTTGATCAAAGGTCCGCCGCGTACCGTGATGGATACTGGGTACAGTGGGTATACGAGAGACCGCGACTCTACATCGGGCTACTCCGCCGGTGAATCCATGCCCTTTCACTTTCTCGAACACGTTGACCTTGTTTGACGATAATAAACAAATAACTTTAGACAGATTTTTATTGTAAATCAAGAGATAGGATTTTTTCTGTATTATGTACTTATTTTTGCATATTTTTTTTTAATTTATGTAAGTAATAACAATTTAAAAAAAAAAAAAGTTATTTTATAACATTTTTATAGTTCTACGAGTACGTGCATTTACCTATAGTGCCTACAATACATATTATTATAGAGGAACTGTTACTAACATAGTTTTGTTAATATTTTTATTTTACTTTGTAAACAAATCACTGTCAAATTTATTTTATCATTTAATTTAAGTACTTATATTTATAATTATTTTCTTACGCCGATATCAGTGGCATAAAGCTGTAGGTATCTTAATATTTTAACATTTGAAAATAATCTAAGTAATAGTAAGTTTTTTTATTATTTTTAAGTGGTTTTACAAAAACAGGCAGTAAAAGATAGTCTAGTGTTTAACTGTTTATATATTAATATTGTTTATTCTTCATTCATTTCGGTCCGAGTATATTAATGCGGAAGCTATGTTTTAGGATGGTATAGAATTAAAATCTATTATCTCGAAAACTAGACAAAATACCAGTTAAAAATATCTTGCATTTACATAATACATCTTATTAACACCTTTATATTACACCAATGAGTGTACATTGGACACTCGCAAGTGCAAAGCACAAGGCGGGCGCGCGACCTGCCACGATGCGACGTCAGACATCTTGTTCCGCAACTTTTTGTCGCTCCAGGCTTTTCTGAGAAATGAAAGCTGATGCACAGACGATCACATCAACAGCCAACGCTTCCGCTCCACACGGAACTACTAACGACACTAACAACAGTGGCAACACTGGTCAAACTGGCCACATACATATTTGTTTACCAACGAATTTTAAAATTAGAATGTCGTAGTGGGGCGCCAATTTAATAAACACGACGCACAATTATATAATCGAATCGATACAATTTACCATCGATAGGCATCGCCATTTTATTATATACAGGCATCAGCTCTTTATGGTTTACATTTCTTTGTGATATGCTCGAATAGGGAATTAATACTGGTATTGAAAGAACCACCCAATGAACACGTAATGATAGAAATGGTGGAATGTAGAGAGAGATTATTGTGACTACAACCTAATACGTAAATGTATGTAGCATTGTTTACTATATTCAAGTTTACTAATCATTATGATAATTACCGCACTAATTACTATTAATTTGAAAGTAACGTTAAGCCTACAACCTACCTTTGTATATCATTGAATGGAAACTGATCAGAAATCGTGAACATAATTTTCATTTGCGACGTAAATCGATACAAAATCTTGTAGCGAACACATTACCCGATGGTGGTCGTCACTTTCGCGCCAAAGCCCGCCCCCATAATGACTGAAGCCTTCCAATCGATTAGTTCTTGATATCGAAAAGATATAAAGTTCACAATCGTTTATTCGCTTTTTGAAAAATAATTGGCCGTTTGTTTTTTCCAGACCATATATCTTTGGAACTTTCAATGTGAAAGTAATCGATAATTACAGTGTTACGTAAGGCTTGTTATAAAGTTTGGAAGGGTGTAGATACAAGATTTTATGAAATATTTCCTTCCATTTAGCTTCCATTTATATCCAGTTTTTTTATCCGTTATATAATGGTTATGTTCTATATAAGGTTGGTTATGTTTGCTGCAAGTTTTTATGGGTTAACTTTTAAATTTGCTTTAAAATAACATGATAAATTCACACTAAACCTCTTATTGTCTATTCACTAATAAATACAGCTCTAGCGTCTCCACCGTCCCCTCCAGTGGGCGCTAGGCAAGAATATGGTAGTAGGATCCGGCTATATATGGGGAAGGGCGTGGGGCCCTCACAATAAAACACAACTGATCTTATGAAGTTATAGTATTAATTTTAAATGTCAAGAAGTGCGTGCACTGCACAAGAAATCAGAATAATAATGAGCCTTTAGCCTTCGACGGATGCTCCGACGAAGACTCGGTTCGAATTTGAATTAATTTAGGATTTTGAATTTTAAATTATTAAAAGTAAATTAAAAAGAAATCAAAAGAGATCCAAAAGTTGGTCAAAAGAGGTGCAGTCGTGCAGGACGTAGCCTGCAACGGGTGCAACCGTTACACAGCTAGTTAAGAAATTAAAGTTCCTTGTAAATATGTAATTTGTCTATGGTCAAAAATATAATTGTAAGTGGCCATCATTTATTATATCATAATAATATTCCTAAAAAGTCTAAGTACCGTATTTCAAAAATTATAAATGAACACAAAACAATGAAACTACCTATTTTTCTAAGGAGGTTATAAACGGTATAGTATTGTTTTACTAGTAATGGCGGCTCGTAAATTGTTATAAATACTTTTGTAGTCGCCTCTCGTGAAGATATTATTTTATAGGTCAATCTAAACCTCAAAGCCTCGTTAATATTTATTACGGGTCGGTCAAATACTGTTCACATAGCTTTAAATCATTTATTTCATCTTACATAATACTGCTATTTTCGGTCAATTTTACGCTACTAAAAACATTATAGCAATTACTCGTAGAGTTCTAATATGTTTTATAGCAATTAAAATGTTCATTTATATGTTTTCTTATATATAGGTATTTATATTTATAATCTGTGTCAGATAAGTTCCGGTATTTTTGACGAGTTTATGCTATACGGAAGTGTTTCTGTTAGACTTGGAGTACATATATTATCATAATATGCCTGCAGGCAATGCAATAAGCTTAAGTACCTACTGCTGTATGTAACTAGAGTAGACCTAATTAAACTAATACCTAATTTAATGCTTAATTTAATTTAATACTAATTTAATAATGAATAAAGTCCTAACGACCTACCGACGGAAATAGTTACAGCGATTTCGAGCCAACAGGAATAGGTAATCTGAAAGCATCTATACTCTGTCTTTTCTTACGAGTCCAAACTGGAAAACAAACCATCAGGCGGACCGTACGCCTGTTTGCTATCGTCGTGGTATAAAAAAAAAAAAAAAAAAAACCCGACTCGGTAGCAAAATTCCGTCTTTGCGTCGTTATCACACAGTACAACTCACTGAACTATATTTACACTTATAAAAGAAACATGCACAACATCGAAATATTATACATTTTAAATAATCTTCTTTTTGTTACTTATTGGTACCTAAGGATGATAAATGGATGATCATTAATTGTAATTGATATGTAAGTACCTCACCAAAAGTAGATTTATTGGTAATATACAGTACAACCCGTGTAGTGATGGATTAAAAATACAAAATGTCACTACCCCATGTCAACCCGTAAGTGTCGTAAAAGGCGACTAAGGGACCTTATGCTGACAAGAGTACTGTGAGAAAAGGAAAAATTCAAAACAAAATCCTATACCAAACCGTGTGGCCAGCGTGGTATAGTAGGCTAAATTCTCTCCACAATCTTTGGAGGAGACCCGTGCCCAGCAGTGGGACGTTTATGGGTTGATGATGATGATACAGTACAAGTGGTGGGAAGTAGTGTTTGTGTTTAATGAACTACTACTAACAAATTTAATGATTGATGACTAATGATAGTTTGGCTGGAGGAAGTTCTATGAATCGGAAATGTATGCACACGAGCAAAACGGAGGTGTTCGAAAGTTAATTACTTTATAGATACACACCTCATTATTGATTTTGTGAGATTCATTTCTATTAATATTCATTTTGAAAGCCCGTATAACGCTCAAATTTGTTAATGAAACACGTTGCCAATCAAAATTTTCCCACAAAATTGTTTAAGAAAGGCGCCAACAAAGCTACTATCAAATAATTTGACAAACAGTTAAAATATACCAACCAATTTGATTGTTCACCGAGTGTTTTACAGACAATACTACCACCAAACTCCAAACAATAATATAAAGTCTGTAAGTCTCAAAAATTTCATTGACAAAATACCTTTTATTAGCACATGCAGTTAAATGCATTTATGTACCTCAACAACTTAGCTTTTCAATAAAAACCACGATGTATTGTCGTGAGGTTGTTTAACTACAGGAATATTTTCTCGTCGCCATGTCATGACGTCACACAACATGAAAGTTTCTAAAGACCTATGTGTCAATTAGATTCTATTATGTCGTGATATTTAGATTATAGTTTTGGCAAATAAATTCATTATGATGATAATATGTTTTTGAAAGTCGAACGTATTTTATAGACCTCTAAAAAAGAATAGCATTAGTAGTTACCCGACGCGTAGTAACTTCTGAAATTAAGTGCGTATTAGATGAACCGCATGTTATAGGGCAATACAACCTTTTCTCTAACGACGGGTTAGTCGACGGGTGTGAATAGACAAGTCACATCATATCATTTAGGTATATCATGTAGTGAGCCTAAAAATAAACCTACAATTATGTACCTATAAATTACATACACTGACAAATATTAATAATTACATACCTTCGAAAAACATTATTTTATTTTAGAACTATCTGAAAAGATATCTTTATTTTAATAACAATTACCTAATGTCAATATCAGCGACAAATGTAAGGTAAAAACTTAAACTGAAACACTTGACTCAATAAACAAGTAAACGTTTATTCAAAACAAAAAGCAAGACACTGACAATATCTTAGAACAACCTTCTTGTAACATTGACGCGTCAAATATAATGTACTGTCAGAATGTATTAACGCACGTGTCAAACAAAACAATAATAAAACAATTTAATAATCGTATCATCAATCAAGTGCCTGTATCTGATTGCACTTTCACTAAGGCTGGGGATTAAGTTAGACTGGACGGCGAGCGGGCGTTATGGGCATTGTTTTCTTAACAACTGTAAAATACTAGGCATCTTCGTCACGCTTGCCTCCTATTAGGTAAGAAAGAGCTTATAAAACGCCAATTGCTTCCACTTATCAACTTTTTCATTCTTGTAATTGGGTTCCAAGTACTTTTTATTTGGCTTTTCCTAGCAAATCTCCTATTACATCCGCCCAAACGCGTGCCATTCTGAGCGACGTGACGTTTACTGTGGCCACGCTCTCTATGAATTTCTGTTCGATATATCTTTGTTATGCAACGTTACAAATCATACATAAAGCCTTATTTCACTGAGAAAGAATTGCCAGATTCGGTTAAGTAGTTCGGTCAAATAACGTTACCTCTTAATGTAATCATTTTGCAAGCTTTTCCGCTCCGCTACCCTCGTCGCTATTCACATTATTATGACCTTAATTTTGATTTATGTGAGATGAGAACTTTGTCAAATAACAGAGCAGTTTCCTTTACTTGTTCGGATACAGGTATTACATATTATAACCTGCTGTTACATAAAGTTGATAACATAATCGTTATGCAATAGCAGGTTATAATGGCACGTTAATTTAATGAGTGTGCTAAAATTGGATCGTTAGTAAATATTATTGTTTTTTTCTTTTGTCTGTTGCAATTTTAGCGCGGCGCGGTGCATGACGCATTGAGAATACCTTCGAGCTAGCTGTATACTTTTTATTGTACAACAGTTTAATTATAAAGAGAATATTATAACAATGTTTAGACATAAATGCAATGTAGTATGGACAAAGGCTTGAGTAGGTAATCATTGCTATTTTATGATCGAAGAATAAAAGATAATGTTGATAAGTTATTTGCTATTTTCTATTATAGACAATCGACGTGCGCGGTTAAAAAATAAAATAATAAATTTAAAAAACGTCGGAAGATGGTTGTAAGAAAACAATATTGATTACTTTTTTGTTTCCATTTAGAAATATTATGATGTACCTGTAGATTGTACTTTTGTATTTTGGTTTTTTGATTTAAATTCTTATAAGTACCTGATAATTTATTAATTTTTGTAAGACTTTTTCTATATAAGACTGACGACCTAGAAATAAATGTTCATTATTCTCCTGGCATTCGACTTTAATTTACTGCGCCCAAACAACATCAAACCTCAGACCGCCACAATAATAATTGACAAATTAATGATAAACTCATCTATCTAAGCTTAACTATTGCGAGACATCAGCGTTACACTCTTTTCTGGATAAAATACAGACCAAATGACTCCTGTCATTTCGCTAATTAGAATTATATGTATACGTCTATTTAATTAACATATGCAACCTTCCTTTGATTTTTTTAGGATATAAATTAATATTTTTTTATTTATTTCTAGGTGAAACGTGCGAAGGAAATTGAATTATGTAAGTATACATTTGTGACTATAATGTAATCAATCACTTAGTAAATACAGATCATATTTATAAACGGTTCCGTTAGTCAAACTCTTTATAAATGTATTTGTATGTAAAAACCATTCTTTTTCTATGTAAAAATGAAGAATGTTTCATTTCAATAACTATTAAAAATTACATAAAAAGTAAAAAAAATGTGCCATGCGAATTAAAACTATAATAATGACCTACCAAATCTTTGTGGTCGTGTTCGTGTGTTCTTCGCGCTAGGTAAATGAATATATATATTACAAATACATATTATTGGTACTTTCTGGACCTGATACAAAACAGATAGATACAATAAATTTCAAAGATAACCGTTGAAAATTGTATAACTATTTTGTACCAACCTTACAATAACAACTAGAACTTTAAAGCAATTTAATTACAGATTACATTTTCACGTCTACTAAAATTTCAGCTCTCTTCGCCTGCTCACATAAAATACGCCTATTTCATTATAATACGTAAAACTAACTCCATTTTACTGTATAATTTTCCCGTAAATTTGAAATATTTTTGCTCGCTATCTAGGCTAACTTGTACTTACAATATTTTAATGAACATTTAGTAGTAAACTCGCAATAAAATTTTGTAGTGTTGTGTACTGCCAACTCGTAAACAGTACCGTTAATATGAAGACAGAAATGTATGTATTTCGTAATGGCAATATCAAGTTTACTATCGTCGACTCAAATGTGCTGCGGCTAAATGTTATAACTGAACTTTTTGTAAAGTAACCGGGAATTGATGTGCGGCTCGTATGTGAGAGCATCTTGATGCAATCTTAAGTTTCTATACATATTGGTAATTAATGTTTTCGAAGATAAAATCACCCATTATATTTATTATGAGGATGAAATCGCTCTATGAACATATATATATGAGTATATAATAGTGATTCTTGATACAATGTCACTAAAACGGAAGAAAAGGAATCTAAAAATCATTTTACAATTTTCTAGCCCCGTCGCATAGTTAAACAGTCAAAAGAAGAAAAATTTGCAAAATGAAACAAATATTTTTAATATTCATTTCTTTTCCACCCTTAGCATTGAAATGGACAAAGTCCGATTGCAGCTGACTTTGAGATTGTGTTTAAATGTTATAATCCCGCCCTTTCTATACCTACCCGTGTATTCCGTATTGGGCAGCAAAACTCACGTCATATCACCTAGGTATATTGAATAACAAAATGTTACCCCTCTACAGCATATTATATACGTAACACAATGTTATCTACACTGCAAGCAGTGAGACAATTCCATAAACGAAGAGATTCAACTTCAACTGGCTATGTTCTACTCGTAGCTCGAGTTGGCACCGAACATTTATCGTCATATGTGCGGTATGTGAATTACGAACAAATAAGTTATTTATATGCAAGAGAGTTGGGCATCGTTTAGTGTTTTCTTTTGCACATTTAATTTACTAGCAAAAATTCAATAAGGGCCAAGGAAATTCTTAAAAAATATATAAACTTAAATCATAGATAACGCAATTTGAAATAGGTATCGCAATGTTCTCGGGAAAATGAACCGAGTGTTATTTCAAAATATTATAATCAAAAAATTTCATCAACATCATCATCATCAACAACCGGCAAAGCGGCTCACCTGATGGTAAGTGGTTACCGCCGCTCATGGACGTTGGCAATGTCAGGGGCACAGCTAAGCCGCTGCCTACCTTTGGAGAATAGCTCTCTTTAAACCTCGTTTGAAGAAAGGTCATAGCGCTCAGGTAACACCGCTGTAGGAAGTTCACCCCAATGCCTGCACGTACGTGGGAGGAATGATCGCCGGAACCTTATCGTTTTAGACGGCATCATGGCATCTAACCCAGAAATAAATAAAAAAATGAGTTAACAAACGAATCGTCAATCGTCATGTGGCGCTTATTTTTCATGACTACGACATAATGTCATAATTATGTGTTTATGTACGCAAATAAAATGCGTCGTGGTTTGTGGTGTCGAGTTACATTTGATCGTCAATATGATACGAATATGAAAGTATTTTGTTGATTAGGCAGCTGATTACATAATAGGTGACAAATAAAATTATTATTTAACTTCAGACATGTTGTCATAACTCATGAACTAAAGAATCTAAGATTTATGTCGACGGATCGGTTCTTGAAGTTGTTCAAGAGTACCTACCTTTGACAAGTTATCCAGCTCGGTAGAAACAACTTCGAGAAAGAAATCGACCGCAGGATCCAGCTGGGTTGGGCAGCGTTTGGCAAACTACGTCGGGTTTTCTCTTCGCATTTACCGCAATGCCTGAAGACCAATGCGTCCTACCTATCATGACTTACGGTGCCGAGACGTGGACACTCACTGTAGGACTAGCCCACAAACTGAAAGTCACTCAGCGAGCTATGCTCGGCGTCTCTTTGAAGGACGAACTTCGCAACGAGGTAATCCGACAAAGGACCAAAGTTACCGACATAGCTCGTAGAATAAGTAAGTTGAAGTGGCAGTGGGCTGGTCATATCTGCAGAAAGACCGATGGACGGTGGAGCAAGCGTGTCGTAGAGTGGAGACCGCGACTCGGCAAGCGTAGAGTAGGACGCCCTCCAGCTAGTGGTCCGACGACCTAAAAAAGGTCGCTGGGTCTGACTGGATGCCGAAGGAGGAAGGAACAGAGTGCTATGGCGCGTGTTAGGAGAGGCCTACGTCCAGCAGTGGACTGCAATAGGCTGAAATGATGAAGTATTTTTTTTACAAAATATTATATTATGTATTTCTTTTTCTTTTTTTTATTAAATTGATTAGGTATAAAAACTTGAAAAAATGCACCAAGGGAATCAACTGGATTCAAGATTCCTTCACTAGTTTTTAAATTGTATAATTTGTAAGCCTCAATTCTGAATGCCATGCTACATTACACTTAATTGTGGTAAAGTGCATAGTTCAACGTACAACATTGATAGATAATTCACAATCACTAGTTCTGATGACCCATGTACTTATATCTACCATTAGCTATTACGATTAACATTGTAAATTGGTAACATTACAAAATTTAAATACCTATAAAGGCGAATATAACTGTCCAACATGAACTCAAAAATAATTATTCTTATAATAGTATAATAACACGAATTATACATAAATTACTATAGGTATTGCAATGCACCCCTTATGTCGGGTCATGAGTGATTTAACGTATACAATTGCTATTACAAAATTCACTTATACAATTGACAATTATTTCTCAACCGTGCGTGATGACCACAAAGTATGCTATCATCACGTTTGTCGATACTATTATCGATACATTGATTCGATTATTTGATCAGGATATCCGAATACACGTTCTGCAATAGTTTTAAACCAAGGTTTATATACAGCCTATTACCAAATAATTATGGTGCCAGAGAAAGGATTTTTTTTTAATTGAGTTCATACTCGTAGTATAAAATTACCCAATCTATACTAATATTATAAAACTGTAGAGTTTGTTTGTTTAGTTGCCTGAATGCGCTAATCTCAAAAACTACCTACTGGTCCAATTTGAAAAAATATTTCACTGTTAGATAGCCCATTAATCGCGGAAGGTTATACAATATCACTTGTTCTTTACAAAATTGTAAACGGGAATATTGATGCAGAGTTGATAAACTATTTCAATCTTAGGATTAGTAACCGAATTAAACGTAAACACCGTGTATTTGAAACTCCAACCTCAACCTTAAATACTACCTTCAACAGCCCATTTACACGCATGGCAAGATTGTACAACGACATATCTACGGCGACAGAAGATGTTGATGTTTTTAATATGAAATTTTTATCATACAGACATTATCTCTTGAATAATAAATTTAATACTTTTTAATATTTTAATACTTTTTTAACCGAAAAATAGATTATATATAATATTATATTCTGCTTGTAAGTTTTTATATTGTGTAATTGAGATAATTGTAATAATAATTTATTAGTAGGTACCTAAGTTTGTTGTCTCGAGTATTAACTTGAGATTACAGTTAATCAATGTCATGCATGCCTCTTATCTGTGCATTTACTATATAATGGCACCTTTGTTTGTTGTTTTTTTTTGTGAATGTATTTATGTTTGTGTACTGTTGGTGTGCTAAATAAAATAAAATAAAATAAAAATAAAATACAGCCAATAGTAGCTAAGCACTACCCAAAGAAAGATGAGAGCGAAGCACCATGCATCTAGTAATTTTATATAGGCAATGTATCTAATTTTAATAGCTTCTACAAGGGGCAGTCGTAATTTTAAATTAGAGACACAGTAGCAGATTAGCTATTTAGCAGCTGCTAACTACTAGAATCTCAATCAACATTGTTTCGCAATTGATTAGAAATATGTGTGTGAAATTGCGATTTTAGGAGTTGATTAGTTCGTGCAACATGCAACGCATCACTCACGGAAAACAATATAAGTACCTAGTTGTTTGGTTACTAGCTCCTTCAAACGTTCCATTGAACAACATTCAATTATTCCAATGTTCTAATTACAGTCTATTACTACAAACTAACAATTTGTCTGCCATAAAACGTTACCAACAATCATTAATTAAATTGCGGTAACGCTTCGGAAACGTACTTTTGTTTGATTTGGATAGTTCTTTCAATTTACACAGTCGTTATGCAAATCAGCTTAATACAATATGGCGGACACTTTTTTGTGACATTAGATAATTATACGAAGTAATCTTTTTGTTTTCGTGTTTTTATTGCAAGTCGGTCAACTCGAGTTGACCGAAAAATATTGCTGTGCCCTACTGTTTAAAATTTTCAAATAGTCAAAAGAAACATATTCGGAACTTAATGGATTAGTAATCAACTAGCCATGCTTTCACTTACCTACGCTATTTAACATACGCTTACGCTATTACTGATAAAATTGCTGGTTTTAAATTAATGTCGTAAAGTATTGAATTTTAGAAATTACACTTACGTAGAAATAATTTGCACCAATGCATAAGGAAAATAAAAGGAAAGAATGACATTTTTGTATTGCAATGCCTATCCCTAGTCTTATGCCTATCCCTAGACACAGTTGTGTCTACATGGCTCCCCTTATCATCTATTCTTTACCAGTAGAAATAAGAAACTTCCCTGTATTAAATTTTGCATTGTATTACGGCACTGGTTATTAAATGTGTGATGTGAGATATTATTATTCAATTGGGGAATTCCTTCGAAAGTATCCCTGTATATTTACTCTTAGAGGCTAAACTAGAGAAGAATAATTTTATTTTATTATTATTATATTTTTTATAGTGTAGATACCAAGTAGTGATTCCGCGTGTATTCTGGTAACGTCTCAAGTGACAATTATATGCATAAGTATATTAGCCCTATTGTGCCTCGGGCACTAAGCCCAGTCAATTTACGGTCTAACCTTAATTTCACTGAAGGCGTGATAACAGTATTTTTTTAACAATACAACACGTAACAATGATTTATTGGCAATACATACATACATATAGATAACGCCTCTTTCCCAACAGAGGGGTAGGCAGAGACCATTTTCCACTTGCTACGATTCTGACACACATCTTTGGCTTCTTCAACATTCATCAGTCTTTTCATGTATTCTCGCGGGTTGAGGGTACTCCTGATCTGTCCCTTCTTTAGAACGTCACCTATTTTATCATGGTACGTTCTTCTAGGTCTACCCCTTCCAACGTTTCCTTTCACATTCGCCTCATATATTTGTTTTGTCACTCTTCCTTCATTCATTCTCTCGACATGTCCAAACCAGCTTAACATTCCTTTCTCTATTCATGTCATAACATCTATTTCTAAGCCACAACGTTCTCTTATTTACACTATTTCTTATTCTATCACTCAAATTTACCCCAATCATACTTATCAAAGCTCTCATTTCCACAGCATTTATTCTACTTTCAAAGTACAAAGAGTACTTTGAAAGTAGTAATAATAGGTCTCTTATTTGTAGGTTCCCGTAGGACATGCGGGCGAAGTTACATATTTGAGTTTATCTGACAATTTTAAATAGTCAACATAAGAAGTAGTTCACACGAGTTACTGTTTACTCTAATGATGATATTGTAATTGTTAATTTACAACGTCTCACACTTTCTTCCATGTAATTGTCTCTCGCTACATGATACTTTTTTTACATTAATTAACATTATCTGCAATCTAGAAATGCTGTCTGTTTATTGGTACCTGGGTATTATATTGTTTAATGATCATTCTGTAGTACATAAGTAAAAAAAATTGTTATGAAACTTCGTTTTTATTTGAATATGTACGTACTTAAAGAGTTTATTCTACAGAAGATTGTATACTTCAAAAAATACAATCTAAGATATGAATTCAATTTTGTTTGTGGATAGAAATTTTCAGAATAACGTTTAAAGAATAATAGCGACGGTGGCTGAATGGATAAGGGACCGGCGTGCAAATCACGCGGTCCGAGTTCGATCCTCACCAGCAGTACCAATGTGGATTCCACTTTGTGGATTTATATGTACTAGTCAAGTGACTTACCATCTGCTAACGGTGAAGGAAAACATCGTGAGGAAACCCACACCCTAGAAGAAATTCTATGAGTATGTCTGATCCACCAACCCGCACTAGGCCAGAGTGAGTGGATTATGGCCTAAACCCTCCCAGCTCTCTAGTTAGAGGAGAGGAGACCCGAGCCCAGCAGTGGGACTTAATGGGCTGCTGATGCTGATGTTTAAAGAATCTAAAATTGAGTAATAAAAATGAACACAAAGGAAGTTACAGAATAGGTAGGTATCATATCTAAGAATTTCCTTAACATTTTCTGCTAAATCCTATTTCAATACATCTTGCCAGGTAATTTCATTTGCATTTTACGACAAAATTATATGTTTATACAAACATAATGCACCTTGTATGTAGTCACCATGCCCTTGAGTTCGCCATGATGTATTGCATAGACAATGCATAGTGAATCACACTTCTTTATGGCAGATTGTCCCGCTACGATCAATTGTATAGAACCTACTTAGGTCATCCGCATTATTATTATCGAGTTAGATTTATTTTAAGATTAATAAAATGGATTTTAAGCTGAAATGTTAAAGGTTAGTTCCTTATTTGATAGACAGAATACTGATCACCTATGCTACGTGCTGCGAAAAATAGATATCTTTTTGTATATTAACTGAAGAAAAACATGTATTGTGTATGACATCTTTTATTAAAAAAACTAACTGTGACATCTCAGTTTTTTAATATTTTCATGGAATCCTCATATATTTTCCAAAATCAAAGTAGCCTAAGTTACTCCGTGACATGAACTATTAGCCAGTAAAAAGTCGAAGTAGTGGGTTCCAAAGTTTCGGAGTTTACCTCAAACAGATAGACAGACAATTTTTTTTTTTTTGTTGTAAGTAAGGTAACTACATATTAACCTATACTTTAATTTGCCTACTCTAAAATGCTGTGTATTGTTGTTTATTGTTTATTAAAAAAGTATAGTGTATATCATAATAATTAATCTAAGAGGCCTTGTGTCACAAAACTGTACAATACAGTTTCGACTGTGAGATCAGAAATTTATAAACTTATTAGGTAAATCTAACTAACAGCATTGAATAAATAAAATGGAGTAGGTACATACCTATTTAGATATTGTATAAAAATTCAAGATTAAATCTTTACCTATAATAATTACATGTTAAACAATATCAGTAATAACCTACCCACATTATTTATCATAAACATGACTCGGCTCAGATCTAAGAATTAAATAAACATGTTTAAATTGAACTTTATTATTACATGCTTAATGTTGTTCTCTAAGGTAAGGCATTCGCCAATGTTGTTTTGATATTATAAATAGAACCTACAATTTAAATAAGTCATCAAAGTCCTCAATTTATCACGCAGCATCATAACTGTATTGCCATCACATTATCAGCTGTTTAATAGATGCATGTCGTTCAAGCGCCCAACGAAAGTGAACTTTAACAAAAACTAATCGAAACTTTCATTTTCATCTTATTGTACGCGCCGACCGACCGTACTGAAAAAAATAATCTTTATCATCTGTGCGCGGGAACGTGAAAAGAGGCAAAGAAATCAGACCATTGTGCCAATGTAAAGCGCGTTAGTTCTGTTTATTGGCAATTTTTTTTATTGTTTTGTTTTTATTTTAAACTTAGAGTCGGTCACGCTTTTCTTGATCTTTCATTTAAAATATTACATATTCTGTTTGATATCTAGAGGCAAATACTTATGAAAAGTCGCGTTTTTGCAATCTATTCGTAACGCTCTGAAATATTATATATTCACTGAAAGATTTCAGACTTGCCTATACAAAACGCAATATTTAAAATTAAATTAATATTGTCAATTATCCCAAATTTATCACATTTTCTTCAAAATCACTTGAGACCTCGACACTTTTTAGCTTCAAAATTAAGTAAATACTGCAGCACTAGGCTAGACGATTGATTTTGAAAATAGAAGACTTGCAATAAGTCGGGTCTAGATAATAAAAAAAAACTTGAGCGTTCTTGACCAACTTCTTGTGGTAACTTTATACCAAACGCCAACTTAAATGATTGTTCTCATCAACTAACAATAAAGACTTTTTGTCATATCGTCCTATTGTTGATAAAGTATCAACAAACGTTTTTTTGCAACTGTCAGTGACCGTTTCATTTATGGAAAGCAATAATCAAGCTGGACACGATTGCGAATGTACCTACTTCGTTACTATATATCTTGTACCTCTTGTACTATTCCAATTGGTTCCTTGTCAATGTTGAAAACGTCGATCAGATTATGGTTGATATATTTAGATGTTCATTTAAATATTACAATATCTTTACAAAGATTTACTTTATTTTCTGGCATTTATACACTGTAAATTGAAATGCTGAACAGATTTTTTTTATAAATACTTATTTAAAAAAACTACAACCTTCTTTGTTTAAATACAGTAGCATCCCGTTTTTACCTTTAGTACTGGCCATTGCTACTTATTACATGCCATTAAAGTTAGTTTTTTATTGTTTTTTTTTTTCTGAAAAGACGGCATTCAATATTTTTTGATAAAAATCAGCCAGATACCTACTATTTACTAAAATTATTATTTTAGTTAGGTACATTTAAAACCTTGTTTCTTCATGTTGAAGATTTATGTTTGCAAAAATTGACCTCTAGAAAACAGGACATTGAAAGACTTTGCATAATGCTATTTAAATACCCTATACACACCAATGGGGAAAAGGGGAAAACCTAGTGACTATAAATAAAGCGGTTAATGACATCTATAGTTTATTACGTTGACCATTCGTTACGGCTAATTTGTTCTTAGATTCATTCAAATCGTAATGGTATTTTAGAATGAAAGGGCTCCGATTCAAAGTCGGCATGTATAGTCAATTGCTAACGATTTTCTTTCAATACGACTTAGTGAAGGGCAGTCCTTGTATTACAGCAATTTTAAACATATTGCCAAACACTTGTTCTGATATAATAGTACAACTCTTTGATTACTGACTGAGACTGTCACCGTGGCGCAGTGGTTAAGGTGGTCGCCTCGCCACTACATCGCCGTGCTGGGTGACGTGGGTTCGATTCCCACACGAGACAAATATTTGTGTGATTCATAGATATTTGTTTCTAGTCTGGGTGTACTTTGTGTCCGTTAGTTCCATGTTTGTAAAGCTCCCCGCGACACAGGGATTGTTCCCTAGAGGGGGCGTTGTCTTTTTAAAAAAAAATAAAAAAAAAATTACCTTTCGAAACTATACCTACGTATACCTACGTAGATTAAATCCTCTAGCGGTCTCCTCAAAATCAAGTCTAGTTGGATGATGGGATCTGAAAAAGAAAAGATTATGAGCAAGCTCTGTTAAAAAATGTAGATAAAATTATCTTCTCAATGTCTTATAATTCTTATATAGCAGTAGGTTTATGTAGTTGACACAGGTTTACAATGTATTTCATAGTTATCGTATTAGGAATTCTCCTCTCATCAACTAATCCTACCTGCCTAAGACCAATTTAGGACGCCGTGCATAAAATCAATATATATATTTTTTTATGTATTACTCTCCGGGATTGGGGACGGGGCTGGAAATCGGGGTACTCAGGAAATAAACCCACAGAAACATGCTACGCACCATGCAGTCGCTATATGCATTTTCTTAAATTTGTGTCATCACTTTCTGTACAAATATAATGCCGTTAAACTCACGTAACACCAATTACAATATTAAATCTGTATGTCAAACTGTCGACTAACCAAATTTACTGGTACAAGATACTTTCCCACGTAGCCATTGGAGATCACTTCCTAAAGCGTGAAATATCAAATATTACTTATATAATCGAACGTCCCTAATAATTCTTCACACACGGAAACTCTAAGTGTTCAATTAAACACATACCTATTATAGTTATGCAAGCACTAGATTATGAATCAAAGCAAAATAATCGGTATGTATAGATATTTAAGGTGTGGTATAAATTGACATAAAGATATTCCCTGATGGGATAGTTTATTAAACATAAATGATTCGACTATTGGTAATAATTATTGTTAGCGACGGTGGCCGAATGTATAAAATAATATAATTTTACTTTGTGGAATTAATATGTAGGTACCTACCTAATTATGTGACTTACCATCTGCTAGCGGTGAAGGAAAAACGTCGTGAGGAAACCACACACTAGAATTTATTCTAAGGGTGTGTCTGATCCACCAACCTGCTGTAAACCAAAGAGTGTGTGATTATGGCCAAAGCCCTCTCAGCTCTCTAAATAGAGAAGAGCAGACCCGAAAGATGTTTTACTTAATCAATTCTTGATTACGAAATCAGTTAGGAACCTTACAAATCTGTTTCTTCAAGTCCATTCAATGGTTCATTGTCTGGAAGAAATCGCTTTTAACGATAAAATCATTGTCACTATTGTGTTAAATTGTTTTCTTTATAGCTTGTAATTTAAATTAGTGGTGTGTAATAAAGTGTAGTCTATCTATCTATCTAAATTTCTCTATAGTAAACATCATTCTGACGTCTAGGAAGCGACAAGTGCCCTACCGTGCCACTTATACATTCGATGGCTTATTTGTCTTTAGACCAAGCATAGAAACTGCCCTACAGACTATGTGTATTCTATATTCCTTATAATATGCTATATTCCTTATAATAACCTCTATATACATACCTCTTTAAGATTTGGCAACGCACTCGTGATGCCGGTAACGGCTAAAATCAGGTGGGCCATACACCTATTTGCCTCCATAATGGTATAAAAACCTTTCTTATATACCTATGAAAGTAGAAGTAAAGAAGGCAGGCCATCGTACACTATAACAGCAACTTATTTGACGCAATTTGAATCTTGTCTCCATTACTTTAAAGTTTGAAAACGCATTAAGCATTAAATGCCGTTTTGCATACGTTTCATCCAAACTGAAGAACAGCCGTTACAAGACCAATTTTCCCACGCATCTAAATCTTCATACAGGCACTTACTGAACACTTCCCGGTGACGCCCATGAAATACCAAAATCATCTTCACATTACGTAACATTAGACTTTCACTCACAAAGCATTAGCACTTAGTAACCTGTGGGAGCTGCATTTGAATACACTTTGACAGTTCCTGAAGAATCGAACTTTGAGCCTAAATTACAGTAACATTGGTGGTCGTTGCAGACAAAACGATTGGAGAGTAATTTTTTATTTTATTTTCAACTTTAGTATAACTTTAAACTTTAAACTTTAGTATAAACAAACTTTAACAAACAAACAAACAAACTTTAAACTTTAGTATAAACAAAGAATTACGTTGTATAGATTTAACGGTTAGTTTCTTCAATATTCAAAAACTATTCATCGTACCGCTTTCAAATTAGCCATAAGAGTAGGTACTAATACTAAAGACATCCTAGACATATTTCAAACTCTAATTCCATTTAAAACATAACTTTACTTTGTATCTAGATCCAAATTCAAAAGAAAATTCTAGTATCATTTATTTTCTCCCGTTTTCTCCTAACTACATTAGCGACCTTACTCGGTGGCCATTTTGTAAGTCATTTGCAAACACTTCCTGAAGCACTCATTTACTTACAGTTACCGTATAATGCATAATCTTCCGGTTATATAAGCATATTTTAAGTTGAAAGTGATTTATTGAGAATCTCTCGTTGAATGTTAACATTAGTGTTGATAATAGCTATCAATTTTGTTAAGCTCACAATTGCATAGTAAATCCAATGATGTTAAGCCAATTTTGATGACATACTAGTACCACATTCGAATACAAACCAATTTATGTCAAATTAAACTTTACAACAAATTTAATCAGAATTAAAATAAAGGTATACCTATTACCTATACTATGGGGAAGGAAATCGACTTCCCAGTTCACATCATTACAAAGTGTGAGACTAAGTTAATCTATAACTGTCTATACCTAGTTAAACAAACTTATTTTTAATTAATTGACGATTACGTTCTCAGACATGTATTTACAATTATCCGGGAGTAATGTCCCTTAATATCTGCACTTAAGATATTTTTTTGCGTTTACTTTTTAGTATAGAAATAATCGGTACCAATATCTGTTCTTATGTGGTATCAAAAAACTTGAACTTGGTTTAATACAGAACCTCCTTTTCTTTAATGTTGATTATTAATAATACCTATCGTTTCAGATATTATTCTCAAATATCTATTATTTTATCTACTTAGTAGTACCTACTACTACTGTAGTACTTAGGCCTGCATTTTTTGTAAAGAGTTTTCAAATCAATATCATGATTCAATGATTCTTAAAATTTTCTGTAATGTTTTTTAGAATACTTATTAATTATTAATTTACACGAAGACTAATTGTGTCTCGACAATTCGTGATGCATTTCAAACACCGACATTAGACACGATCATCAAATTGTCAATCTGTGATTTATGATCATAGACCATAGAGTATTGATACGTGATACGTCAGTTGAATCGAAGGTTAAGTTGTTGATCATGACAAATTATTTAATGAGATGTATGATTAACGGGCTTTGGAGAAATCTAAACTGAGATAGGTACCTATTATATGTTTATTTTAGCCTGAGATTTTAGCACGACTGTCTTTCGTTGTAGTACTAACTATGACAGTGCTTGATTAGTTTTGATGTTAATGTATTTCCAGCTTCTGCGTTTACTTGACATTGTTAATTCTCTTTAAGCATAAACGCCAATTATGGGTTCTTTACTAAGGAACCTACAAGCTTCTTGTTTCTTTGCTGCTATTGTGGGTTTCCTTTTGTCACATTATTGAAACTTTTCAGGTAATAAATGAGAGTATCTACATATCTCATAAGTACGAAATTTTTTTTAAATCCAGGCAAGTAGAAAGATAATTAAGATAGTTTTTTTGCACTTTTAATACGGGTATACCTACTTACTTAGTATTTTTTTACATACCTACATAACGTTTATGTATAGGTAGTTACTTGGTTGGTTGATAAAGCAAAATTTTGGTTTCTCTGATAAAAGCGGTTAGAATCATAAAATTAGATAAAAATTATGTATATCAAACAAATTACAACATAAAATCCATATCAAATCGACGTTGTATTATGTAATAATGAATAAACAATAAACATGTCTACCAATCCACCGTTTTAAATCAATAAAAAAAAAATATATAAATAATATGTCTACCAAGTTACCAACCGTTATAAATAATAGCTCTCTTAATTATTTCGCGCTAAAACACCAAAATAGCGCCAAATTATTTCTAATTGGTTGGCATCATTGGAGTGAGTGGTTACTCAACTTGATCACACAATTTGACAGGTGTAGTGTTACGTCACTTGACCACCTAAATGCATAATGGAATAAAATTTAAGTTAATGTAGTCTCTTTATTGGGAAATTTATGATTTATTGCTTTTGCCTTTAAATTCTTTTGAAATTGATTTTTTGAACGAATGCGACTTGGCAAGTGATGATCTACGAAAGGTTAAAGGCTGAAATTGGATGCGTCAAGTTGAATTCTTATATGATGAGCCTCAGATAAGAATATCCATAATTATCCAATAGAATATCTATCTCCAATAGTAATGATTATACTATCGATAAAGTAGTAAAGGACGGTAGCAAGAAAAAATGACAAAGTGACTAGGTCGTTACTTTTTGTTAGGTTAGGTTACTTAAAAGTTGCTATCATAGAGTCCAGTTACGTTTCCGGGCGCGGGAATTATAATTAAAGAATTGTCTAGATAACCAATAAAGCTTTTATCAATACAGCAGCTTGCCGCGCAATTTCTTGATTGATTTGTTTTGATGGATGTTCGTCATATACGAATAAACCTTAGATTTCCTTCATCAGCATAATTTCAATAAGTTACCATTTGACCCCTTTGAACTTAACCAATAAATAGAAATATAAATTCAAAAGTGCCAATAAACAAGCAAGTGCATTCCGTTCGGGTTGCATCGTAAATAATCGTGTAAGATCGGACGCGGGCATCTGGTGGCCAACGCGAACGCCCGTGGGAGCGCATGCGAGCACAATCTCACGCAATTGGCTAGTCAGCGTTATTGTAGCTCCTCGCGTTCCTAACTTCCTGGTAGCGTTGTTTATTAAACAATAAATTTTATATTATTTATCAACACTCCTAGTTTTATTATGGTCTATTACCAGTAAAAGGATAGTTAGGAATTACATTCTGGAAATACTCCTCGTATTTTATGGAAACATTTAGATTCTGGTCTTCGATGTGATTTATACCACGCGAAATTTCTTGAAAACAGATAGCAAAGTCAGTGACCACGTCGTACAAACCTATAGTTACGAGCGCAGAAAGTTATGACCTTTCAACTTTCGTACCAGCTGATATTCTTCAATTTTCACTTGCAATCAAAATGAATTTATAGTTCCTACCTTTAAAAACATTGCAAATAAATTCAAAACCAAATAAAAAATTTACCACATAACAGTTCGCATTTCATTACATTGGTTTCCTTATATAACCGCCCTAAAACAGAAGCTAAATTACGTCCAATTTCAAACCAATCAATCTATAAAAGGACAAAATCGATCTACAATCGCAATTATTAACTATTTTTCCCACATCGTTTACAGACGAAATTGAACTTTATATCTAGTAAGATAAAGATGTCGTTATTGTAGTATATGAAACATAGGTGCCGCGTGTGCGTGAACGTTTATCATCCACTACTTTCTCGACATGATATAAAGTAAAAGTAGAAGAACTTGACGCGTCTAGGCATGCGCCGCTTATTACACCGACGCGTAACACAAGCCGAGTTAAAATACCGACTATAGTGTTTAGAAATTGATTTACAAAATTTCCCAATTTTCAATTAACATATGTAAGTAAAGGAAGCTTTCTTAAATTTACGTTTAATTTACATTTCATCATTATCATATCAGCCCAATGACGTCCACTGTTAAGCCTAGAAAAATGGGAAATTAAGTATTTCCCATTTTTCTGATCTAACTAAATTTTAGTCAAATTCTTACGATAAATTTGATCTAACATGAAACAAATATTTAAGTGTTTTATAAGTAGATATTTTTTTCGAGTCTTGCTAGACTGTGTATCCATTAATTGGTTCTTCAGAGGGTTTAGGGACAACTAAAAACAAGTAAATATAATTAAAAAAAATTAATAACCCGACTGCAAAAAATCTACAGAGAGCATCGCACTAAAAAGACCGTAAAATTATTGTAATATATGTATGTATTTCTAATCTCCATTTGATTCCCTTTATTTTGATACTCTACTCGATAGATTTGGTAAAAAAAAATAATAGATCTACTAACAATTTGGAACCATTCAATTATGTATAATCTCTTTTTCAATATATTATATGTAATCTCCTTTTGATTCTCTTTATTTTGATACCCAACTCAATAGGTTTGATTAAAAATAAAATTGAACTTCTTACAATTTGGCGTCACAAGCCCGCCGTTTAAGTCTTTTTATTCTTAAAACCTATCTAAGGACACTTGGGTTTTCTAGACGAATCTAATGATACCCTAATTGTCAAAATCCATCCAGCCGTTTGGAAGATTCGTGGGAATAAAGAAATTTACAAACATACAAGATACGCGCGAAAAACAATACCCGTCCTGACAGTCGGGTAAAAAAAGTAATAAGTACTTAAAACAAAATTCACATGTCCTTCTTCATACGTGTTTTAAAAAGAGACATTCTAGTCCCTCCTCTAGTAGGCAGCCGTTTGGCTGTGCCCCTACTAACATTGCTAACGTCAATGAGCGGGCGGCGGTAACCACTTACCTACCATCAGGTTGCTTGCGTCTGCCACTTCAGGCAATACAAAACAAACAATTAATACATATTACGTATTGTTGTAACACACAGCCGACCTGTCATAGCTCAAGTTTATTGAGCGTTGGGTTAATCAGTCGCCTCCCGCGCAGCACAGACGCAATGCCTCAATAAAACAAGATTGGGTAATTAACTCCACACAAGAATTATGTGACGCTTACACTTGCTTTCTATTGATTTCTAATATAAAACACACATCGTAATCTTGTATTAGAAATGTTAATTAATGATTTTGAATTTTATGGTGATGAAAATAAGTTACTGAACAGATATGAACTTATCCCCTTTTTTAATTGAACTCTCAAATTTTTCAAATTTTGCTCAACAATCTCTGTTTATGTGCAAACATGTTTAAATATAATCCTCTTTGCAGTTTTCCGTTTTGCAATAAGTATAAGTAAATAAGCCTATTACAGTTTTAAATAGTTTGTTATTTATTTTGTTATCTTTCAAACTATTTATTTACTTCTGGTTTAATTGTGAATCTCGAAAAATGCTCTGGATGGTTAAAAAGAGGTCTTCTCCCTTTGTTAGAGCCAGAATTTGGCTCTAAAACCACAGTTGTGACTTTACTTTGCAAAATAGGCTTCCCAAAGTAAACTTGGAATGCCGAAATTTCCTTTACTTTTTTAAATTTCACAGACAGTGCCTTGCCTTTACTAAGTAAGCAAAGTAAGGAATTGGAAAGTAAAGTAAGAGTTTGACAGGAATATGAAACTTCCTAATGGTTTAAAATATTTCCTTCAAAGTAAAGTCAAAGTGCGGTCTATGAATCTGGGCCTTAGACTCAATCTCTACCTGAAATTTCAAGAAATACAAATCAGTAGTTTCGAAGACCAGCGACATATCGAAACAAAAACGTACCACATTACCCCTTTACAATATTATTTTGACGATTTGAGATTTTGACGATATACATTATGCCCATGCTAAAAATCTCCTACTGCAAATGGACCCCTGTATAGAATTGTGGGCCATATATTATCATCCTTAGGACATTCAAGGTACGCCTATATACTATAAACTTTCTTCTATATAATAAACATGAATCGGTTTCTCTTGTGTCAAGTGTAGTTTTAATGACAGACCTAATAGTAGCACACTAGCGTTGTTTTAATAAACATTACGTCAACAAGTCCTTGTCACTTTGGGACATAGTTACAACATAGTTAAAGTTTGTTGTTAGTAATTTGTAGCAATAATTTAATAAATTATGTTGTTCATTATATATTATTTATTAATTTGGGACTATGATTAAAACTGTACACCGTCTGTTGTAGAATTTAAGAAAAAAAAAACAAAGAGAATGTCATGGAGAATGTTCATTGCCCCGTATTAGTGTATAATCTATGGTTCATTGATTTGACGGTTTGTGACAAGTATGCTGTGTGTTATAATTGTTTCTATACTTTCGGGTTGTTTACTTTTGATATGTAATGCCTACTTACACACATTGTGTCTTACTATAGAATGTGACGATAAACTTGGCTTCGATTGTATAAAAAAATAGCAAGATTCACTAATATATCCTTGGCTGTCGGACTTGTCAACGTAATGATTCTCCATCTCAGATAGACCAAGAAAGTATCAATGTGCCAAAGAGATGATCCCAAGGATATCCCCGAACTAGACTTCTGTCCATGATACCAGCAGTTTATTCGAATTATCATCATCATATATGAGCCCAATGACGTCCACTGCTGGATCCAGGTCTCACCTAATTTCCGCCAGATTGAGCGATCTTTATCTTGCCTATGTTCAGCAGTGGACGTCGTTGGACTGATATAATGATGATGACGATACCTATTTGAAGGATTTTTTGAAACACCTATATCATATCGAAGTATAATTCATTAAAAGTACCTATTTATGTTTGACTTTTAATGATTAACATCAATTAATGTAATCAATCACTAATTAGAAAAACAGTGCGTATATTAAAAGGCCACAAAATAATGTGTTATAGCTGTAATGTGTATATGACTATTCAAATACGTATATTTTAAATAAATATATTTTTATTATCATGTATGAGGCCAAGTTCAAAACTATATAAAATTAACGAGCCGAAAAATGGGCATAAATAAATCATAATTAAGTTAATATTTTGTAAACACGTATTTCAGACTATTAAAAATTATTACAACATTTAATTTTCTAACTGAAATAAACACGAACATGTATATATTTTAAATATCAAGTAAATTAACAAATCATTTTCCCCCACTTCAAATTGCAAAGAGATAGAAAAAGTTCTTTACCATTGAAAATCAGGGCATTGAAACAACTACGTTGGTTAGCAAGAGGTTCACTACTTTATTTTTATTTCTACGTAGATTTAGCGTATATAATTTTACTATTTATTTACATATAAAACCTATTATTTTTTTCATTTTGGAAGGTATTCATAAAACAGTTCCGAATCTTTTTGTATTCGCTAACAGGGTACTTACCATGACACACAAAAACAAAAAAACTTAAATTTTCATGCCCTTCAAACATGTATCCTCGATGCAAACTAATAATTTCTAGCTGAAGTACCGAGACCAAGTACTTCCAGGGTCATTTGCGAAGAAAATGTCATTGGAGAGCCTTTTCTTAGAAATGCAATCATTATACTGCGTTCATAAGAAAGAAAATAGATATAACCTCTTATCTTAATAATGAGAAACTCGTCAGATACTCGTACCAACAGATTTCACTTTTAATGAATTCATCTACATACATTATAATCTATGGTTGGTTCTTACGTGGTTGTTACACTTTACTTATAATCTGGTTAGTATGAAATTGGCTTTAATTTTATTGGTTTAGGCAAGGTTTATTAAAAATACTAGACTGCCCACGGCGCAACAGGAGTGTGTGTGACTGATTAATAGCTCTCGGGTTAGTAATTCCAGTAGCAGCCAGGAGTCTCAAAATGATTTCTAGCGTATGCAACCAAAATTAGCTGGAGAAATTGTAATGTACTTCTGTCTACCTAAAATTTGAGTGCGATATGTTTACACAAAAAGGCGATGTGCTTTTTCTGTAATGTTACACATCGCACTCAAAAAGGAATTGAATTATGAGATTATAAACAGCGCTGATCAACTTTAAACCTTATATTTTAATAATATTATTAATAAGGTTTAAAATTCAAGACAAATAAAGTTTTAACTTAATTAGGTGTGTATATCTGTATGTATGTTGTTAGTGCGTTGTGTTATGTGTGGTAAAAATGCTACGTTACAAGAATATTGTAAAGCTCAATATCGACCACCAATGTATGCCATGTTTTTGAACGAATATTATTTGAATTTCGACAGTTGTTCCTTTTAGTTATGATTTCAAGAAGTTTGAAGGTTCCATATATAAGTTGTTTTTAACATGCTTGAAGTGTTAGCGTCAATCTGCGCCTGGTTCATGGCAGCGAGTTCATCACTTCAGCTGCAACGTATAAGTACTTTGTTATAACATAGTACATAACGTTACCTATTAACTATCTCCACACGTAATTGTTATTTCACTAACTAGACAAATTTTATATAACTGTAATAAATTCTAAACTGTCACATATGCTACACCAACAATCAAACACAAATGTATACTACGATTTATCTGCACTTGATTCACATAAAGTACACCGTAATTCAAAGGTAATAAAGCTGCTAATAGTATTGCGAGTTGACAAAGTTTGTTTGTGCATTATACAATAAGGGTATTGTGTGGTATTCCCAGGGTGATATCGCAGTTTCCAGAGAACGTCGAGAAAGTCGCCTTTCTTGTGAAGATTTCAGATGTAGATGGAGGTTTGTCTTGTTTAATTGTAGTACAAGATTAGCCACAATTAGCTTCAAATTGTCTATGAGATTGTTTCCGTGTAACATTGTAAATAATTATACTGTTTTACTTACTAGTAATTAATCCGTGTTGTGACGGATTAAGAATACAAAATGTCACTACTACCGTATCTAAACCCGTGGGTGTCGTAAAAGACGATTTATGCAGACAAGAGCACTGCAAAAAATTAGAAACAAATCCTATACTAACCCGTCTGTCCCGCCGACGAAGTGTAGTTACGTACGTAACTACAATTCGTTAGCCAGTTTACTCACATTATGTGTACATAATCAGTCACTACACGGATAGTTATAATATGTTCGTTGTTAGTAATATGTTCATAATTACAAAATAAACAATACAAAACAAATATGTAGTTCGCCATATGATGGTCTATCCCAAAAAGGCTAAGACCTACTGATATATTGGTGGTCAACCTTAAACATAATTAAAGATTCACTGATCAACTGCGAGTCAATTTCACAGTTCATTGCGAACGCAATCGCTTCCGTATGACCTGTCCTCGGCCTTGCCTGCTAGGGCTGCCACTTTTTATGTGCCGTAATCAACTTTTTATATCTTTAGTTAGCTATTTTAAATCAGGATTTATTGACGTATAAATTACAAACGTAAATGAAAGGATAAAACGAAAACTCATTTACTCATCTAGTTAGTAGCTCTAATGAAAGTCATAATATAAAAGGTTTGATGGTGACTCGCTGGAATGCTTGCATCTATAAATGGAGGGGCGCAGGAGGATCAATTCCTTTTCAACGAAGACAAGCCAAATTTTACAGGACTTATTTTAGCAAATTACGTAATTCTCCTCAACAAGGTCTCCACGGAAACTCTATTCCCTGTCTCTGGTCTGATACAGCCAGAGAGAGATTGATTAGTCACAGACCCAAGGTCTTTACATGCTCTCCGAAGCCTGCATGCCTCATTCAAACAATTTAACTCTTTGTCAATACTAATATTATAAAGAGGTAAAGTTTGTAAGTTTGTGACGGTGTAGGGGGTAATCTTGGGATCTACTGAACCTATATAACATCACGCTACGGCCAATAGCAGCTAAGCAGTGGCCAAATAAAAACGACGGGTGCTAAGCCCCTCGTGACTTCTAGTATGTTATGTAATAATTTGTCTAGTATTAGATAATAATGTCGTTTATATTGCTTCTAATCATGAAACACTTACTCACTGAACATTACAATGACTCAGAACGATTAGAACCATTTATGATCGAGTCAAGGCTTTCTTGTTATAATCATTACCTTATATTGTGGTAACCCTAGCTCTTAAGGGTCGGGGTACCTTTTAAAAGCGAGGTCTTTTGTCAACATGCCCTTATTTATCTCGGAAGAGATGTATAAGGTCCACTTCCACATATGTTATAGTTAATATAGCCGTTGACCCAGTTAAGGTCGGGCTATTTACGGCTGTGCCTTAAAAGGCTGCTGACAATACCTACAATGATGCTTTATTAGTGCACCCAATTATTTTATTGCCAAAGAAGGATGTAACTGCCATGTTAACTTTGAGGAAAAATATATTTAAAGTTTAGGTAATTAAAAGTGGATTTTGCGTGTGCTTTGTAAAATAAAAAAGGTATAGGGTTAGCTCGCTGTTTGCAATTAATTTCTGCATTACAGGAAATGCAGTGTTGAGTATGTAAAGTGTCCTTGTACTATGTGTCTTGTTGTGGTAAGGTTCCAGCGATCATTCCTCCCACGTACGTGCCGGCTCTGGGGTTAACTTCCTACAGCGGTGTTTCCTGAGCGCTATGACATGTCCTTCTTTAAACGAGGTTTAAAGAGAGCTATCCTTTTAAGATAGGCAGTGGCTTGGCTGTGCCCCTAGGCCCCTAGCATTGTTAACGTCCATGAGTGGCCGTAATCACTTACCATCAGGTGGGCCGTGGTCGTGGCCGTGGTCTTCTGCAAATTCAGTAAATAAAGAAAATCTAAAGAAAATGGAAAGGCAACATGTGCATTTAATGTTATAAAGACAATATAAAGAGTTCAAAATACACAAACTATGATATAATATAACTAGCCTAAGCCTTCAAATCTGCAAAAAGAAAGATAAAGAAATGTAACTAGTTTTTATAACAAACAAAATAAACATGTGCTTTCTGTATTATAATAATGCGTATTACTAGAGTGTATAATTATGTGAAGAAGCATTGTCGTAGTGAAAACATCGTATGAGAAACTGCTGTGATTATGACGATGCTTGTGAAAATTATTTCCGTGTGTTCTTTTGTACTATTTCATATTTAGTTTTGTGTAATTGGAGCTTTTAATTTCGTGCTTTTATTATAAACGTCTTGCGAAAGAGGCACGCTAGAAACGGCAAATAAATTGGATAAAAGTGTGTTAGGATAACTTGAAATATTAGAATTTTAACATTTTACATAATTATACTGCTCACATAACAACAATTGCCTCGGTGGCGCAGCGGTAAGTGTAAACGACTGCTGTGCAAGAGGTCCCCGGTTTGATACCCGGGTCGAGTAAAATGGTATTGAATTTTTCTATCACGAAACTTTCAATCATCAGTATCAGTCCAGAGTTTAGAAACAAATGAGCCCGGTATTACATGGGACCTAACATAGCTGGCAAAATGTGGGTGTAACGAACCTCTGCCTACCCCTTCGGGAAAAAAATACGTGACGCTATGTTACACTCTCATACCTATTAGAAGTCGCGCGAGGTTTCGCTCCCGTTGTTGAAAAGACTGATGAATGTTGAAGAAGCCAAAGATATATGTCAGAATTGTAGCAAGTGGAAGGAAAGAGTATCTGCCTACCCCTCATATATATATGAATATGTATGTATATATATTGGATGAAATCAACACCTGAGACAAGTTTAATTTAACAACATTGTCTTTAAAAGGCAATGTCTCAGCTAAAGCCTAAACATAATATTAGTAGCCTACATATTAATATTCATGTATTAGTAATGTTATACATTACCATAAGGAAGTAAGTACCGCGTTATGTAAAATACTTTGTAAATATTGTTAATTGATCGCTCGCTATCATTATTTGCATTTATTTTAACGTTTTCCGGGATACTTACATCAATAGGCAAATTTTGCATGAAATAAAAATAAAAATGTACTTATTTCAAAATCATTACAGTCTATACCCTCTCAGCCCTCTAGATAAAGGAGAGGGGGACCAGCAGTGGGACTTAATGAGTTGCGGATGATGATGATGAATTCATTGATCTAATACATCTTCTAAAATCTAAATCAGCATCAGTGCGGAACTCACTCGTGACAGGAAAGGAGGGTGCATCATTCTTTTAACACGGGATATGCGCGAAAGCTACGTTTAAATTAGATCACACGTTTTGTAATTAATTGAAACATCAATCATTTTGTCGAATCTACCTCTAAATCAGAAAAATTGTCATCCTTTGTATAGGTTAGATTGAATAACATTAACATTTATATCACCTTATTTACCTTTACGAGTAGTAATAGGCCTTCTTTATTTTTAGATATTAAGCAACAACATACAAAAGTGGCATCGGTGCTAAAATTTCGCAACAAAATAACCTAAAAACAATTTTCGTAATTATTAAGTAAGCTCCATTGCCGATTATAATCGGTCATAATTAGAATTTGTTCAACAATAATGCGGTAGGTGTTTATTACAAAAGACTAAAGTTCACCCAGTTTAAGCCGCCATTCGGAAATACACTACATATTATGTAAAAATATTTCTCACGAGACGCCATTGTTGAGGAAACATCTGGAAGTTTGGCGCGAAGTGTAGACGTTGGCGTATCTTTGAAGTAGAAAAGCGGGTTATTATTACTTATTATTGTATTGTTTTGGTTTGTTTTACAATCTTTTATATCTCAAGCCCACGATCTGATTTCTAGTGATCTTAAAGGGTCTAATAAATCAGAAATATGACTATATTTATTATAGTACTTATCGCGTAATCTCGTTCATTTCGTCATATCTTCATTAGCTTATTTTAAAAAATACTTACGCAAGATTCCTTAAAAGTAAAAGGTCGCAATAGCCATTGTATTGTGCCACATGTAATGTCGTCTCTAATTCATCGCCCATCTCAATAGGAAGCGGTTTTTGTTAACAACTGTCACACGGCTCACAACACTATTGTTTCTCTGATATTATTATTTTTTATGTAGCTTTCTCTGCTCATTGTTTTTAATTGAGATTTTTACTAGAACTTCCAGTAACACTAGGAAACTGGTATTATATAAATGTCTTGAAGACGCAACAAAGATGTGTCAAGTGATTAATAGTAAAATGACGTAATTTGTTGCTAACGATTTAAGTGGAGGACCTCAAACTTTTGTTTTTAGCAATCACTGGACAAGTTTTTCATTTTTGTTTTTGTGTAGGCTACCTTCTTAGTTAAGGGGTTATTATACTACACGATATTCAGAGTTTCTTTAAGGCACCTCCTGAACACTGTGTAGTTTAATATACTAATGATTCAATAGATCTTTAATTTGCAAAGTCATCAAGTTAATACATGTTCCCTGACAGTTGTGTATGTGCTACTCCTTTTTCAAAGACAGTAGTGATAAATTATACTTACTCGTCTAGCATGTTATTTATATGCAATCCTATTGTTGACAAATTAAAAGAAATTACAAAAAGTTTAACATCTAAGGGAAACGCACTTTCGTTTTCTCATGAAATAGGTACGAAAGTTGTCTCTTAAAATGTATTGCAACATTAAACATAATTACATCCCACTCACTATTAGTTAAACATAAACGTAGTTCTGGCCAATTTTGTTCATACCTACCTATTGGAAGAAAGCAGGAGAAATCAACAGTGCTATCTCCGCAATGCGATTACATCGAAATTTTAAAACATTTGAACAATATTGGGAGTCGTAATCGATTTAGAATAGATTGCCAATACGGTTTCATGGGTATCGAATCTAATCGGTTAAAATATCGAATATGATCGATCGCAATTATTTGAGCACCCATTCGTTCGGCGCATTTTTAACTTTTCATATTACAATATTTTTTATTGTTGAACGAGATTTTTTGATGAAGGATATTAGTGGTTCGTTGGTATTAATATATACTTTCTAACTGCAGTTGAATGCAGATTTATTAGAATTGATTGGTCTGAATATCGGTAAAGTAAAAAAAAAAACAAAGTTCACCGGGTCAAAGTTATTGTAAGTAGGCCGAGAACTGAAGCATAATGCATATATTGGAACCGTTATATATCTTTAATATTACGTTGATTTATTATGAATGAAATGCAAGTTAAGCTATTAGCGGTAGCTTCGTTAAAAGCTCTTTAGACAGTAGGCTTTCTTTTAAATTACGTTGATATATTGTAAGAAATAAATTTTGGTTGATACATTAAACAACTATCTTAATCGTTAATCTCAGTTTTTATACGTGTAAGAATTTAAGTATGTACTTAGATCTAAGTTAGATGATCGTAAATTAATCTAACTGATCTATAAATTACCGAAATGTAGCGCCAAGTAGCTGGAATTAAATTTCATTAAATATCTGTTATTATTTATAATATTATCGATTTTTATAATCCTTTTTGATATGTTTTTCAAAAATAGGTTTCTAATTGTTGCTCATTTGTTTGTTACAGAATCAACAACAATGACTGTAAAAAAGACGGCCCGTACCGGGGGTTTTGCGGCAATAGTTGCGCGACAAAAATTACACAGCGCCAATCAACAACTGGACATATTAACTGTCTCAAAATCTTCCTCACACCAGACGTACAACATCCTCGTTGGGTTCAATGAGAAGGATCAGCTACAACTACTCACAAAGGAAGACATCAGCGAAGAAGACAAAAAACTCATCAAAGACTACACAGAGCTAAAAACTACCAAATGTGAGAATATCAACATAGACGATATATCAAACTGTGTAAATATCGAGAACTATACTAATTGTGACAACACTCTAGTCTTCTACTTAGCCAAAAACATGAATAAAGAAGCGATAGCGCTTAAGTTCGAGAACGAACAAGACTTCAAGAGGATATACTTCACGTACAAATATTTTAAGATGCGGAACCGATTAACAAAGAATACAAACAACTACGCAAGCAGTGAAAACTTATTTTCCAAAAAGAAAACGTATGATATATTTAAAAATAGAAAGAATAGTATGGATGATTACAGTATATTTGATAAAGGACGTAATGAATACGACTTAATGCAGACAACAGACAATGATGGTGTTACACATATATCTGTTCACCAGAAGAATTTAAACACACGATTCGATCAACCAATGAGTCTGATTGGTATAAGAAACGATGTAAATGAAGCAGGTGAGATAGATAGCATAATATACACAGATATAGAAATTCCTATCAAATCAGATAGAAAGAGGTTGTTTCATAAGAAACCGAAAGCGCCACAGCCTCCTGCTTTAAAAGACAATCAGCAAAAAGTGTTGAAAGGAGAGTTTATTCGAGTGAATGTAGATCGAGCGCCAGACATAATACCGAAGGATAACAAAATGAATAAGGTTCCGGATATTCTCATGTTCAGAGAGAATAAAAGCAAAAAGAACGCGACGGGTAACATCTGGCCAGCAAGTAATAAAGGTAGGTTTTTTTCTGTTTTTAGTTATATACTTAACATTTTGCAACTTTATCTTAAAATAAGTTAATAATGAGACTAAAAAAATTTGTAACCAGTAGTCGCCACACACTCCACAAGATGGATGGGTATGGGTATATATGTGCCATCAGTGACCATCACAAAATCGATTTAACTTTACTATTAAAGAATTTCTTCCCTAGCCAAATTTCGTATTTAAGTTTTAATAATATGTTTAGATTAAGTACTATTCGTAATTATAACGTTCACCATAAAGGACGTCAATCTGTCCAACAAAAATGACAGTTAAAGTATCTAGAATCTCACAAATTGCGATATTGTAAACTACATACTTAATTAGGCCATAAATTGGTGTTCAATAAAAGGTAAATTTGACTACATAAATTTGAAGATGTAAATGTCTGTTAAAACATGTCCACTTTACTACTTCAAGTCTCAGCTTTCGTCTTACAAACAGGTATTTACTTACATCTTCACCATAACATTATGCACACGTTCATCATTATGAGTATTCCATAGAAATGTTAGTATCTTCACGTAACTTTGAGGAAACGATATCTTACGGGTAAGGTACTTACATCATTATAATTTTCCATCAATATAAGTTCAAGATATTTTCAATAGTTATGTAACATTTAGCCTTTGATTGGATCACCAATCTTTTAAAAGATATCTTAATACAATAGCGATTACGATAATAATAGGTAAACAAGATGTTGTTTCTTATTTTTTTAGCGTCTAGATTTAAGGAAATAATAATTATCCTTCCATTTTCCGTAAATTGAAATCTATTCTATGTCCTTGCGTCGTAGTGTTTGCTGATTAAAATTCGCTGCAGTTTTTATAAGGCAAATAAGACAAAAAGTAGTGTTCTCAACAGCTTCCTCGATTTTGTTTGCAATAAGGATTGCATTCAGAAGGTCTGCTTGTTTTGAGTTAGAGATAAAATCGGACATTGAAGAGTACTTAAAGGCTGTTGTATCCTATACAATTTAAATCTTTTGTAATGCTGTAGGAAATCCTAATAATATTATAAATACGAAAGTAAGGATGGATGGATAACATTGATGGTTGAATGTTTGAATGGGTGTTTCATACACACACGCAAAAACGGTTGAAAGGCACACATTGTATGAAATTTGGCTAACAGATACATAGAAAAGCACACAAACTACTTTTCTCCGATATACCTACCTGCCACGCATGTGGCAGTCACAATATAATTAATGAAAGTTCATTAGCTAGCGCCGGTGGAAGAGAGAGAGATTTCGAAACCTTTACGAAAATCTAGATCGATTTGAAGTCAAAATTAGTAGTAGTAGTCTTGTCTCAAGTTATTGCTCTACAGTCTACACACCTTTGAATTCGACAGATAATTTAGTTAATTTGGCAGGCGCGTAGGCGTGCAAACATTTGTATACTTTTAAAAAGCTTTAATTAGTTAAAAAATATTAGCACCGCAGGATGCTTAACATCACTGAACTCTCATACCTAATTGGTTTAATTGACCATGACTACAAAGAAAACTAAAATTATTTGCCTATCGATTTCAATTGAAATCTTTTCACTAACCTTTTCTCATAATTGCTGTTGCAATACTCCATGTTTAGTACCTTTTGTCTTCTATGACGAAACTTTGTTTACAAAATATCTGAACATCTTTATATGCACCGTGTATGAGTACATCGTTGTAAATGGCAGCACGTAACAATCTGCTGTGGCGGGTAAATGACCGCTTACGTAAACCGTGGACTATCAATGACCTTGGCTGATTTGTTTATTAGAACCTTATTGAAAGAAAGTGGCAGTTATCACGCGTCAAATTGACACGATTTTCTGCTAATTTATGAATTAGTTTTAGCACTGAAATATAACTAAAAGATATCATGTGTGGCCAATTTTATTTGTTTTCAATATTTCAGTCAACGCTTTCTATATCAATTGATAATTGACTATATCACCATGGTTTTGACGTAATTGGCACTTACTTTTTACTAATTCTAACTAAATGTCCGTGTGGTGACGGATTAAGAATACATAATGTCACATCTCAACCCGTGGGTGTCGTAAAACGTGACAACGCGAGTTAACCTTATGCAGACAGCGCACTGCGAGAAAAGGAAAATTTGAGACAAATCCCATACCAACCCGTCTGGGCAGTGTAGTATAGTAGGCTAAATTTCCTCCACATTCTCCTCACCCGTACCCAGCAGTGGGAGGTTTATGGGTTGAAATGATGAACTAAATTTTAGTTAAGTTTATGAACCTAAGCTAAATATAATTGCGCTTTCATCACAACTTTCGCCATCTCTGGAATAAATGGTCCACTGTTTTACTTCACTGAACACCCACTATTCAATGAGGTAGAATTGACGATTTAACCACCTTGTCTTGTACTTCTGTATTTAGCTGTATTAGTATGTGCTCTGCGGCGTTTACACGTAACGTTATGTTTAAAAGCTCACTCACGATCGACCCAGACTAGAACTGTCTGTAATAAGTAGGTGTTAACACTAGACCTCGCATGAGTCATGCATAAGATTGGTTTGTAATTAACTTAGAATAAATACATATCGTTGTAGTCAAAGTTTTCAAATTTAACTGGACCCCCGGCTTACAATTATCAGGATGGTAAAATTACAGGCTTTGTTACAGCCCGGTCCTGCAAATATTCCCATAAAGAAATAATTAATTTTCATTAATTATTTTTACCACGATTGCTCCAATATAAATATCCATTTTGTCATCATACATTTATGCATTTATTCATAAATGTATGATCATACGCATTTATTTCGCATATAATAGTAGCTGTATTTCGTGACAATACGAAAAAATATTGTTCTTTAAGATTTAAAATAAATTAATTTGAATTTGATACAATTTAATCACAGTATCAATGAATGTGCATATCCGACCGTTGGAGAATGTTGATCGGAACACGTTTCATATACCTTCCTACCTACCTGCTTATCTAACAACCTTAGATCTTGTCATAAGTATAACCTTACTACCTACATGTTTTGGTTATCTTAGCTCTTATTAGCAACAATCTATAAAGGACACTTTAGGGCTATCGCGTATTGGTGTTACTTTTACTATTGCCATAGTCTATAAGGCCTTGGGGCAGTGACGATTCTATTACCGTATTTTGTATTTTTTTGACTGCCACCTGCAGATTCATCTGAGCCAACATGTAATTTATCAATAAAACATAATTCTATTATTACAGTTTTACTTATTACATCTTTTTTTGTTCTTGTATGACGTTCATAAGTATGTATGAATAAAAACGTCAGAGTTTGGAAATGACAAGTAGAAAATTTATTAAAGTACCAGTATTTGCCTAAAATAATCTCACAGCGTTTTCTACTATACCAGGCTCATACAGATTTCATTACTAATTTTATGCTGTCGTCATCATCAGAAAATCAAATTGGTCATCCCTACGAAATGTCAGATTTGAAAATGGAAGAAGCAGGTGGTTGCGTTAGAATTACTCACGGAATTAAATTAAGTGGAATCGCCGTGATTGGTGGAACCAATTTATCAAGGTGTGACGTCACGATTGCGACACGCAGGGTTGACACAGATGTTTAAGTGTATGGTAATGTACTTACATACGTCGATGTTACGTATGTTTGATTTCTAATTTAGATATTATTTGAGATATAGTAAGTTCTGTGTAACTTTCTTCTATTGCTAAAGACAAGTGGCAATCGCTGTCCATGGAAATAGATAATTCATGTGACACAATTGTTCTACAGCCTACTTTAATTTATATTGCTCTGTGGGAAGCTTAAGAATCATACCCTGGTACGGTACAGGCGACTCATCTGTCAGCCGATCAGCTATTAGTATTATAATGTCTTTCCTTTATCTCGAGCCAATGGTGACTCGGACCTTTGGAAGGCGTGGTGCTGAAGCCAACATGAATAGGCCTTTTAGACAATTTACTTTGTAATGTGACACTGACGGATGAGTATACTTGTATGCGCTATATAAACTCACACAACTACACTCCCCGATCACTGTAGGTCTATGGTAGTGTTTGGAAAATAAAAATCATGGGCTATTGGGTTGGGTTGCTAAGTGTGTTGGAACACCGATAGGTACTATGGAAGGGACTATGTCGCCTGCCCGTAACAATGTTGTTAAACACGTATAAAATGGGTAGACGGAGAATTGCCCATGCCAACTCAGTGATGGGCCCCCAGACTTCTGGATGTAAATGGGTAAAATTTATACAGTAATATACAATAACAAAGAAACTTTATTGTAACAGAATAACCTGTTTTATACCCGAATATATCTCTTTAAATAAAAACTTGCTAATGCATGCAATATTGAAATTTTAACAAAATTCTTTCAACATTTTCTTACAGTTTGATTATTTATTGCAAAAGTGTGCAAATGGCTGTTTCGTCAATAATGAATTGTTGAATACTAACAATGGGAGAAAGATGCGACACGATCGCGGAACGAAGACGAATCGTGCTCTATCGTTTGACAGTAAATTGTTTGCGCTTTTGAGATTGTTGAAAAAGAATATTAAGCCTAGAAAAAATATTTTTAGTCTCCAAAGAAGACTTATCTATATATAGAAATCACGGAGAAAAGTTCTCCAGATAATTGCCTATCTCTTAAGGTTAACTAATAATGTTCCCGATTATCATTTTACCAGTCCATGAATGCATTTTGCCCATTAAAATGGATCTTTAATGTTCAACAGTGTATTATCGGAAACACACTTATATCCTACTCCCATGAATGAGCTCTGAGTAAATATTATTAACAATATAAAGTTCCTCAATGGCACAGGGGGAAGCCGTACTGGGACTTTCTGTCAAAAAAATCTCAGGAGCCGGGAGGGCACCAGAGATTAACAGTTCGCTGGACGATATCAGTCCATTCTCTGACAGACGAAACACAAAAGGTCCCCAATATTGACTGACCTGTTGGTCTAGTTGTTAGTGACCCTGACTGCTAAGCCGGAGGTCGTGGGTTCGATCCCCACCCAGGACAAATCTTTGTGTGATGAGCATAAAGGTTTGTTCTGTGTCTGGGTGTAATTTATCTACAATATGTATATATAGATGGCGTTGTGTAAATGTGGTAGAATATTATTATTAATATAACTTTTGCGTCTAGCCGTCTGGACTGACGAATATTGGTCGTAGCGCGATGTTATATAGCCTATAGCGTACCTCGATAAATGGGCTAATTTTTTAAATTGGTCTAGTATTTCCTGAGATCCTAGCGTTCAATCAAACAAACACTTTAGTTTTTTAATATTAGTATAAATATTTTCTCATGCCGAAATCAGCGGTATTAAGATAACTCTGGAAAGAAATGTATACATTTATTCAATAAAATATTTACACATAACTTAAATATTATAGACAGCTAACCTATTTAAAAAAAAGAACCAGATACTCTATTTACAGGAAATTCCTATAAATAGAATATCTGATTAAGATCAGATTCCTGAGGAAACGTACCAGATAATAATAATAATAATAATTTTAAGATAACTAACTACCTTTTTCATTTCAAAACAATCCATAACATGTTTTTATTAATTTAATTGGTTTTACAAAATCAAAAAGATAATCAAATGATGTTAATAACTCTACATTCTATTCATTCAGCCCCAATATAGTTCATCAGTTTTTGTAGCCTATCACGGCGTTCCACAAACGTGTGATTGCACATAGTCGTCCCACATAGCCCATTATATAGAGAACCTAAATTGTAACATTAAATTGTGTAACATTTGACATAAACGTTTCAGGTTAACCGCATCCAGTAACTGTGTCAAACGCGGTCACAATTTCTTTGGCATTAATTACAGCTTCCTTGTAACCTTTCTATCTATTTTTAATACGTAATTCGAAGCAGCTTGCTCTATTTGTACCATTTATTAACCTCTCTAATAACTTAATAAGTAAAATAAAATAATAATAATATTCTACCACATTCACACAGCGCCATCTAGTCCCAAAGTAAGCAATTATATTTGCTTGTGTTATGGGTACTTAAATACATTTTTTTTTGTAAATACATACATATTATAGGTAAATTACACCCAGACACAGAACAAACCTTTATTCTCATCACACAAAGATTTGTCCTGGGTGGGGATCGAACCCACGACCTCCGGCTTAGCAGTCAGGGTCACTAACCACTAGACCAACAGGCCAGTCTTATACAAATATAGTATTCTAATACAACGCTGGCCAGACGGGTAGGTATCGGGTTTGTTTCGAATTTTCATTTTCTCGTAGTGCTCTCTACCCACGGTTAGAAATGGGGTAGTGACATTATGTATTCTTAATCCTACACTATACGGAGATGATTTCTTTTATACTTATATTATGTTAACGGAAATGTATGTAATCTGTCATTTTATACAATTCCTACGATATATATGTAATTCCTAAAATCGCACGGAAATGTGTGAAATAAATTATATTAGACACATTTCCTAGGCAATCTATACATTTCCTAAATAGCAATCGGAAATGTAAAACATTTGAGATATTAATGGATACGCGGGGGGATAGCGGGGCGAGAGGAGAGTATTAAACTTAATACCCCCCGATTCAGAGCAATCCGACTCGGACTGGTTAGGTTAGGGTTATTTTTTTCAAACCACCCAGAAGTAGGAGCTGTCCGGCGACCTATGCTCGATAGCTAAACTTACCACCCCCCTGATTCAGAGTAATCCGACTCTGACTGGTTAGGTTAGTGTTATTTTGAAGATATTATATTTTACGGTATGATTGTTACCTGATTGTTTCAACGTGTTTTATTACAGAAAGCATTATTTTTATACATTTCTTAATACGATATTGGAATTATATACAATTCCTAGGAAATGTACACATTTCCCAGGATATGTATGTATTAAATAGTTTTTGAAACAATATTTTATACATTTCCTAAATAGCTTCGGATTTGTATACATTTCCTAGATTTCATACATTTCCGGTAACATATACATAAAATAGAGAGCCTGGCTTCTACTAGTCAGGCATTCAATTCCTGTATTCTGGGATTCGTAAAACCGTAATTACGGGATTATATTGATATTTTTCAGTACAGCTATTGACTAATCAGTACCGTGATTACGGTTTTTGAAAATTAATGTTATTATAGCGATTGTTATTGTAGGCCCCTATTTCATGGGACCAAACATAGCTGGCGAAATGTGGGTGTGAAACACCTCTGCCTACCCCTACGGAGAAAGGCGTGATGCTATGTTATGTTATGTTATTGTAGGTATACTGTAGTGTAAGTTAGAATTCCTATTTTATATCCTATTGATAGTTTGATAAAACCGTTTAAATGAAGACTGTTATGTAAATAAAAATGCGTATTTTAATAGATTAATGTCTTTATTGAATTTGTGTTATATACTGTAATCAAGTTATCCCGTTTGGATAACTTGATTACGGTATTAAACACAAATTCAATAAGGACATTTTAAACTGATCACATTACTGTGAAATCTCGGTATTAAAAGAAACTGATATTTGAAAGTCCTTCTAGAAGAAGAAGAAGCGATACTTGATCGCTAATAGCAGAAGCCAAAAGTAAAGCACAACCTTGTTAATGACTTCTATCTTTCAGAAGATCGCTGCGATCGAGATGCTTGAAACTAAGCAACTTTAACTTAGTTAATTAGTAGTAACTGCTTAGTTTAACCTACCTTACAAAATTTGAACCAGATATCTCTCTGGACCATACCATTCTTTGCAATCATCGAAAAGTACAGTTACGAGTATAAGACCAAAATAATGAAAATAAATTAAATTTACTATAATGTAATTTCTGATTCTTCGTAATTTTCTTAACGTCACGTACGTCCTAAAAAGCTAAGCGGTTGGTGAAATTAAGCAACTCTGTTTGCGCTTACCTCTACTGCGTTTAAATGAGGTCAGTTGTTAATCTATTAGCTCTGTACAGGTAATATATTTAAAAGTTTGTTTAGCACCAATATTTGTGCGGCCTCAAATAGCTTTTGATTTATGATTAAATAAAATAGTCACGTGTGAGATCTATGATGTTATTGTCGTGTGGCCTATATACACTATATAACACGAACTCTGTGTAAAATTCGTATATCGAATGACTTTAAATTTTTTTTTTTTTTTTCAATTATTGAATTCGTTTCTGTTTCGAAGAATAGGCTTTTCTTATGACTCCCTAGTATTATAGCTTGATATTTGCAAGGAGCGTCATTTTTAATCCTGATTTACAGGAGTCATAGTCGCGATTGTGAGGGTGAGATTATCCTGTGATTGTTTTAGAAATATGTTGCTATTGAAAGATATCTTTAAAGGTGAAACTGTCCTAACCTGCAACAATACAGCATTGCTGATTTATTACTGATTACCACCTTCAGAATAAAAATAAACAGTTGCACCCGAAGATACTACCGAAATGTTCTAAAGTCTATTATGGCACGGCTATTGTCCTATGTTACTGAATTTCAGTAATCAAAGGCAATTATTTTTTATTAAATCATTTCTAAAATGTTCCTAAAGGAATACATACGTACTATATACTAATAATAAATTACGTAACAAGATAAATGCTGACACCGATTGACTACGAACTATCGACTGTCCAGACTTGTCAAACACCTTGTAACTAGGCACTAACACGCTGCTGTATGTAAGTACATAATACATGATTTCGAACTCTCAGTGAGATACAGACTTAAGATGAGATTTGCCTGTCTGGCAAATTTCTGTCTTCTACCTATTGGGCTAAGGTTCAAATAAGCAACTCTTTTCAACTGATACTCCGATACACACTGTTGTGTATTTTTATGTAAACATACTCGTATGTTAAAGTCAAAGTCAAAGTCAAAGTGTGTTAGTGATTTCATCACTAACACACTTGCACTCAAATAACATGTCCATGTCCATGTCAAATAGTGACAACAAAATCTGTGCCCTTTTGTTTAAAAGTAAACAAAAAATGTACAAACCCATAACATAACTACTACATAGTCCTATTGGAAAAAGGCATTAACTGAATAAGAGTTACCTAGTACAGTAAGTTAGATCTTGTATTGATAGGATTAAGGTGAAAATTTGTAATGCATAATTGATCATTTTACAACACATTTTTGAGAGATTTTGTGTGTATCTATTCTCATATGGAAATTTAAGCAGCAGCGACTACTTTATACCTATACAAGCGAACTTCGAACTTCGTACGATCAGCCACAAAAGTAGCTGACCATATCCAATTTTCAAAACTCATGTATACAGATCGGTATACATATATTGATTGCTTAGCAAAACTAGTCATCATTTTCATCATTATGATTTACAGTCCCACTGCTGGGCCCGGGTCTCCTCCTATTGTAGAGGGAATTTAGCCTACCATACCACGCTGGCCAGACGGGTTAGTATAGGGTTTTATTTTGAATTTTCCTTTTCTTGCAGAGCTAGAAAAGAGAGCTTTGCAAGAAAAGGAAAATTACGACGGAGTAAGTACCCTTCCTTTTACGACACTCACGTTCAAGAAATTTGCCTAAGCCACGGCCACGGTACCTATACATGCGTTTGAGAATATGCATAAGCTCAAAAGTATTTGAGGCTGACTGTACCATCTAAACAGTCATTATAATAACCAGAAATAACTAAATCGTTTCTAGAATTTGTGATCCTGCAGGGCTATTGCGTATCTCTGACAGTTCAAGTGAACAACGATTTTCCGTTTTCCACCCATAACTTCAGCAAAAAAAAACCACTTACAAACAAGGAAAAATGATTGTTTACTGAAAAATCAACAATCACAATAGAAAGAGACGAAGTACCTATGTTTCAAAATAACATAAAACCTAAACACATGTCACGTGTTTCACTAATTGCCGACTGTTTCTAAACAAACAAAACTTTATCTACTTGTGAATAGGAACTAATTTAGTTTATTTTTCAATAATACTATAGCGTTTGAACACTTTTTACACTCATATCTGACATGCGCATGCGCGTTCTATTGAAAGTAAGCAATTAAACGCTCGTGTACTAAATACGAGGATATCTATACTATATCTATACTAATATTATAATGCTGAAGAGTTTGTTTGTTTGGTTGGTTGGTTGAACGCTAGGATCTAAACTGCTGGTCCGAGTTGAAAAAATCTTTTAGTGTTGGACAGCCCATTTATCGAGGAAAGCTATAGGCCATATAACATCACATGCTATGTATAGTAGTATGTACGACTTGTACATATAAATTCCACAAAGTTAAATCTGCATTGGTACTGCTGCACGGAATCGAACTCAGACCGCATAATTTGCTTGTCGGTCACTTAACCATTTGGCATTCTCCTTATAAACCAACCAAATATAGTTGGCTATTGGTGTAAACCCACTTCTGCCTACACCTTCGAAGAAAAAGACGATGTTATTACTACCATACATAAACCTATTTTCTCTAACACATAATAAGTGATAAATACTTATATGAAGTTAAATTGAGAGGACAAATATATTGAGAGACATCTTTTACGTAACCACATCTGCTATTGGTCCATTCTTAACTCCTACAAAGTAATAAAGGTGCAAATGTCATATATTACCACTAGATAATGCACTTTAAGGACTTGTACATAAGATTCTTCTTGCATAAGATGTTTTAGGAATAATAAAGATTTTAGCACAAATAGATAATAATCATAAAGTTTTATTTGGTTAATACGTATATAAAGTTAATGGTTCCTTTCATTTTGGAGTAATATTAAATATATTTGAATACGTATTTCAAGAAAGAACCTAAAACGCCTTATTTCCTCGATAGGGTAGGCAGAGATGTGATAATATTATGATACCCACAATTCTTTAGCTATATCAAATCCAATGTCATAAGAGAGCCTATTTCCATTAAAATGGCGCAATTCCAGACTACCGGCTTACTACATATTACATATTATTCTATTTTTCCATTTGAATGAGTGAATGTATCAGTACAAGTTCAATACATTTGTGGTGCTAAAATATAAATTCATTTTCTAATGACAAAATCCGTAAACGTATATATATGTAAGTAGATATATCTTCATTCGCCTTCTCTATAATACTGCTAGGACTGGACTGGACTTAGAGACGTCAATTAACAGTAATCTGTCATTAAATACAATTTTTTCATTGAATAATCGTCTTTAGACGTATCGACTTAAGTTTTTACACGTTTTTACTACTTAAATAAAGTTTAAAATTAAGTAACGTCTTTGAGTACGGCAGTAAGAATCCAATAATGATTTATTCGACCTGGGAATCGAATTTCAGACTTTTAAGTCTTAGACAGTTCCGAAGAGACACCGATGCAATTCAATAGACATGTTGAATGTCTTGATTACGAAGAACAACCTAAGAAAATTCTGGGATAAAACCTAGTCTAATAAAATCTGTGCTACAGCATGTCATGCAACAGTAGCTAGTTACGGAAGCGACACGTAAAGTGACACGCGCGGGAATCAAACCTGTCCTTCATGCTCGGATAGTGTAACATATATAGTTACTGTAACTTAACATAGCATATTAGCTCATAATAATTATATTTGTTCTAATTTTATTACAAAACGTTGTGCCTTTGCCCCGAAGGGGTAGGCAGAGGTGTGTCACACCCAAATTTCGCCAGCTTTTTGTTTTGTTTGGTCTACCAACCCACATTAGGCCAACGTGTGTGAATTATGGTCTAAATCCTCTCAGCTGTCTAGCTAGATAGAGGCGAGGGACCCGTGCCCAGCAGTGAGACATTAATGAGTTACTATGATGATGATGATGAGGTTTTTTAAGACTTGGCAACGCACTCATAATGCGCTGTTACAGTGTTATTTGTATTGGCTCTGTTCTAACTAGTGTAGTTTCAACTTTAATATTAATGATTTCGTTACAAAGCAATTACTTGCTAACACGATTTCATTTAAGTTTCTATTTCCTTATTTCAATGTATTAATTTGATTCTATTAATTTTCGTAGCAAGTACGCTTAAAAGTAATAGCTTTGGTTTCTGAAACCCTTATACTCATTTAATCATAAGATCTTCTCCTTTAAAGAGTATATAGTCTTCTTAAAAAATACCACACAATATTCTGCTGAGTACGTAATTGTGTAGTCAATAAAATCAAAAGCAAAATCGAGATATTTTCAAACGACAAACTTTAATTTTGTTTTAGTTTATAATTTTTAGTTTCTTTTATAAATTTTTTTTCTACATACCATTCGGGAATGTGAAATTTTTATTTATTATTCAGTGAATAGATATTTGCAGGATTAAAAATAAAAAATTAAGTTACCTTCAATGGTTGGTAATCCAATAAAAATCTGCTGATGCAATTTTATTATGTTTAAATAATAAATAACAGCTATTAAAATATAAAAAAACAGCGCCACTTCGTTAACTATTTATATTTATTAACGATTTAGTAGCAGATAGAAAATCAATTATTTAAATTATATGATTTCTACACTTTGCACGCAAAACTAAATTTAGACTTTTTTAATTTAATAAACATTTTCCAAATATCAAGGTTTTATTAGTTGCTTTAATTTTTAAGTTCAATGCAATACTGCAATTTAAAATTCATTGACTAATACTAAGGCCACATAGCACGTATACAGATCAAAAGGCAAGGATTACGAAAGAGATGTTCTATAAATATTATAATTATGTGCCAAATGCCACAAAGTTTGATTCGTCAAAGGTCAGATGCGGTCCTAGAATAGCTCCTTGGTGCACGCCATTTATCACCGCAGTGGGGATTTAAATTTATTACTAAGGATGATTACAAATTATGCTGATACTTGTTACATATTGTAGAGTGAAATATTCAATATAATATTTGTAGATAATTTATGCTATAAAATTCTGGTATTGAACAAGACGTTAAGGTACTTCGATAAGTTAAAGAATCAAATGCCAACGTCTTTGACCTTCCTCGTTAACATCCCACTACTGGTTTAGGGTCTCCTCTATGGTTAGTCACATCACTAGTACATATAAATACCACAAAGTGAAATCAAAATTGGTACTGCCGGTCGGAATTGAACTCGGACCGCGTGTTTAGCACTCCGCGCCAGTCACTTATCCATTCAGCCACCATCGCTTGATTGACCGTCGCGCGTCGTTGTTAAGTAATATGCAATATTATCTATATTTTTCTCTGACATCGAAAGTATAGAAAATCCCATGCATTCCCGTATGAGATTTGGGTGACGTGGGTTCGATTCCCATACGAGACAAATATTTGTGTGATTCATAGATATTTGTTTCTAGTCTGGGTGCACTTTGTGTCCGTTAGTTTCATGTTTGTAAAGCTCCCCGCGACACAGGGCTTGTTCCCTAGTGCGGGCGTTGTCTTTTTCAAAACAAAAAAAAAAAAAAAAAAAAAAAAAAAAAAATATCGGATTCACGTATTTTTTTGTCACTGTTTTAGAAAATAATTCCACAATGCGGCAGTCATTATAAATGATAATAATAACATGTGATATGCCTAAAATATTAGGTATAATGTTTATCTCATTTTCCTGTTTGGAGCCGACATCCTTGCAATGATCAGCTAGGTCATCAACACGGTAACGTCTCGAAACTTGCACGCGATTTGTATGCGGAGGAGCGAGGAAACGCAGACATGATCCGAATTGATACCAAGCATGTGATGTAACGACGTACAATTCGGTCAAATAAATTACGTACTTCTTATATACTTTAAGCCTAAAGCATCTTTATTAATTAATACATTCTCAATACATGTATTTAGATGTAGGAAGTAAATGTTTTGTATGGTTTTTAATAATCTGTACTAGATAGATAATTTAATCATGGATTCATCGAGTATAAGTAAATTGATACGACTTCACATCTTATTGAGTAGGTAGGCGTGAGCAAGTTCTGATATCGAATTATAAGAAGCTGTTCAAAAGCACTGTCAACTAAATAAAACATCATGTCTTTAATGACATAAAAAAAGTATAGACTGTGAATGATACTTTTTTTTTAAATATACTGTTATAACATAATTTTATTAGTCAAGCTGTGTTATTATTGAGAGACTTTGATAATTAACTGTTCTTATTTCTCTATTTCAGTGACCGGCTATGAGTCTGACCGCGAAGAGTGGAAAAGCAGCCGATCCCAGTTCTCGACAACAGCCTTCGACAGCCTTGCCAGACCTACCAAAATGGCAATGGCGCTTACATTAAGAAAACCCCAAAGATTGGAGCCAGTACCGCAGTATTATCGTCTACCGAACGAACAGAAACCAAAACTGACACCGATGCCATTCCGACCGAACAACTTCCTCCAAAGACCGCCACGACTACCACGACCAAACACTGACATGAAAAGGAACCTTCTAAATACAGATCATCGCAAGTTTACGTCATTACAGAGCCTTGAAATACCTTTGAAATTAAGTGAACCGAAAAAGCAAATCGATCCTAAGAAGAACAACTATTCAAACATTTCACACAGAATAACCGGCTTGACGAATAAATTAAGGGATCTAGGTAATCCAAGCAATACTATCGGTAGGTTCAAAGCCCAGTCACACGGTGATGTGGCGAACCTGAAGCCAGTGTTGAAGACAGGACAGGACGGCTCAAAGAGATCTGTTGTAAGGACCTGCAGCGCGGAACCACCAAAGAAAGTAACGTTTAGCGCATTCGCTACCGTCCAAGTTGTGTAATATGAAGACATTCAATTTGGCAGTGGCTAGTTTGATTTCGCCAATGACCTGGATTTCGACAGGTTCTCTAAAACAGTTTTATTCTTTTAAGTAACGTATCGTCTTCATTGATAGTATTTACTTCTTTGTACCTTGTATGATATTAGGGGATTATTAGTGAGATTGGACGTAGTTCTTTGATTACATCTTACATACTAATCCAAGGACTGACTGATTTAAGAAATATTATCCAAGAATAGATTGTAGATGTGTCGGTCAACATTTGTAATATAAAGTTTATCTATAGAGGAGGTCAGGCCGGGAATTCTGTGTAAATATAATTTAAAAAGGCGTAGTCATGAACGCGTATGTTAACGTTTAATTTGAAAGTAATATCTTTCATAGCGTCTGCTTGCTTCAGCTATTTTTGATCTATTCTTAGCTAGACATTTTTTGGAATTTATCAAATTTTCAATAATAAGCACGATTAAGTGTCCCGTAGAACTATTGTCCATTAAATTCCTGTTATTTGATTCTGATCTGACAGTTGAGAAAGATGAAGCCAAACTCATGCCCTAATGAGAATATAAAAATTTTATTACGACAAAATATTCGAAACAGAACTCGAGTGAATGAATACTAATTAAATATATGGTAATGTAAATACATATAGATGAGTTTGATTTAAATCATTAATTTAATATTGAAGATGTATCACAATAATTTGTAATATTGTTTGATAATTTTGTCGTAATTTGACAATATGTAAAGGTAACCTTGAGGTTTGGACTTATTTTGCAACCGTCCCCTGCTGATGTTATGAAATGCCACCAATCTTTGTGTGAGAGATTGCTGTCGGACAGTTTCAGGCAAAAATGGAAATACGACAAAATATTCATATTGTTATTTATTTATTCTGTGCGAATATATATTATAGACATTAATGACAATATAGTATTTATCGAGTATTTAGAATGTTTCTGTATTTAGTTCTGTTTCATTCGGGTTTAAGATAAGAAATTTAATATTAACGACATGATCGTCTGTCCAACTGTATTCGTATTTACATTATATTTTCCTTATCATCTTCTCTTCAAAGCTATCGCAGCTTGGTTATCGGCTCGTAGAAGTAGAAATTTGGCAAAAAAAATGTGATCCAATAAAATTGGGTTTGCTTTTATGAATTTATAGTACCATTGACACGACTTACGTTCATTAGTCGGAAATTTTTATGTGGAAACCTAGTCGACAAAGAATATTTTTCGGAAAAATCTTAGTTTTTACTATATTTGGAATAATTGTAGAACTATAAAGATCTTGGATTAAATTTCAAAGAACTTTTGATGTTACATCGTTATAATTTCTTTAAGTACTAAAAATAAACCATGTTTAATGAAATTTACTTATCTTGTGTAATTGTATTATTTGTTTAGTAAATAATTTCAACGCATTGTCCATAACTATTTGATTACGATTTTAGAAAGTGTTAATACTTTAAATAATCTCATTTAGGAATTATTTAGAATGTAATTGTTTTTAAAACTTGTAAAATAGATAATAATTATCATAATATTTTGAAATAAAAGTCATATTTAGTTTGGCATAATAATTATTTGTGTAGAGTTATTGTAATAAGATTATGTTCGTAATAATTATTGAGTGTGCATTATTAATAACTGTTTGATTATTTTTTGGTTGTTACTACTTGTTTCTTTAGGTTTTGTTTTGAAAAATAATAAAATGTTTGTTTATGAATATTATTTTTATTTCGTTATCGATCCGTAAAGTACCTTCTCATACGTTTATTATATCGTGTTATTTTACGAGTAAACATAGAAATACAGTATTGCCTTTATGTATTTTTAGTCCAATTTTATTTTTACTAAACTACATTTATGCAGCGGCCTCGATGACGCAATGTGCCAGAGGTCCCGGGTTCGATTCCCGGGTTAGGCAAAAACATGAAACTGAAAAAGTCAGAATAGGCTCGCCCCTATTGCATGAACCTGATGGGACCTGACATAGCTGAAGAAAAGTTAGTGTGATGTATTTCTGTCTATATACCTTTTTGGGATCAAAGGCGTGCCGCTATGTAATGTATTATTATTTATATAAATAATAATAATATGTAATGTAATGTAGAGAGAGATATTTGCAGCATTTATTCGTGCGTTCACGTACCTAATTATGTAACGTAAAAAGTATTGATAACAAATGACAAACAACATTTTGATTGCAATACAATAGCAATTACAATTAATGATATGTGTAATAGAGTTGGAAATATAAGGGCCTATACACCAGATGGACCGACGACATGGTCAGGGTGGCGGGAGGCCGTTAGTTGCAGGCAGCACAGGACCGTTCGCAGTGGCGTAAATTAGGTGAGGCCTATGTTCAGCAGTGGACGTCGTTGGGCTGATATGATGATGATGATGATGATGATACACTGTGATGACAAGACTTTACTAGTTTAAGTAAAACAGACGTACGTACGACTCCTGATGGTTACCGGTTATATGCCTAGTAATATGCCTAGTTAGCCTATGGTATACAAGACATGAATTTTAGGAAAATATACTTTTACATTTAGTATTTTAGATAATAATTAATTATAAAATATTTTTTAAGGACCTCTGTATGTCGGACCTGTGTTCCAGCATAAGCCTTCTGAAAACCGGGTATACTTCTCACCTTATAGAGAAGTACAAATATCCGTGATGAGAAGAGGCATAACAATAATAATTGTAGAAATTTATTCTATCTCAGGACTTGATGCCTCGAACCGACTCAACATTCAATTGTTTTTCAACTGAGCTACCCGCGTATCTCACTTACCCCAAAATGCTCGACCCGATCCGAAAAACCCGATCAAATTTGACCGTTTCTTGGACTGGTTGGACTACTGCACAAGAAGCCTCCAGTTCGCTTTCCGGCTCGGGCAAAAATGCTATCTTAAAATTTACTGTATTAGCCCAATATGTCTGGTAAAATTTCTAATAAATAAATAAAGTAAAATGGTAATAAGAAAATAATAAGAATACATAATGTCACTACCCCATCTCAACTCGCGGGTGTCGTAAAAGGCACTTAGCCATATATTGAACACAATAGAATTATAGAAGCCTTCTACTTAAATAAAGTGTGTTTATCTTTCTTCTCTTTGTATTGTGTTTTTATATGTGTGTGGCAAAATAAATGGTTTTACTTATGAGAGTAAGTATCAACATTATCAAGAATAATATCAGTCCAATGTAGGTACCTTAATGCTATAGATTCTATAATATATAACAACAATTTTATTATCAAAACACAACGAAATGAATGTCAGGGTTATCAATCTTTTATCAATAATTACATAAAACAAGTGACCAATTTTTATTTGCACCCGAGAGTACTATATACTGCGTCTCTTTTTTATTCTGTTAATTAAAAAGAGAGGTAACATGTAGGTACACATTTGTAATTCGTCACACAGAGAGCGATGTAGTGAAATTTCATAGTTTTAAATTCAGTGCTCCAGAAGCTGTTGTGTTGAAAGGTGAGTCCATTGGTTTAAACAATAATTTTATTGCTTATAATATAATAATTTACTACATCTAAAAAATACTTATACATAATCATAAATAGGAATTAAAAAATAATATTTAATTTTGTAGGTACCTTAATTTTTTTTTTAATTATAACTTTGTTATTTTTTATTTTTAAGTAAGGTCCAGAATTAAGGGTAGGCGAAGCCCATCATAGCTTAGAATTATCGCCACTATGTATACTTTTAGAAAAAGTTATAATTTTGCACTTACTTTGAAAAAACACTGTGTCATCATTACAACCATAATTGTCCCACAGCTGGGCACGGGTCTCCGCCAAATATTTTAGAGGGAATTTAGTTGTATAAAGTTATGGTATAGGGTTTTGTCTTGTTTTTTTTCTCGCAGTGCTCTTGTCTGCATAAGGTTACTTTCCTATTAGCCTTGTATGACACCCACGGGTTGAAATGGGGTAGTGATAGTGAGATGTATTCTTAATACGTTACTACAAGGAAAATTTTGTATGTGCGTTTGTTTTATGTACTTCATCATAACATCCCATAAATGTCCCACTGCTGGGCGCGGGTCTTAAGGAATTTATGTACTTACCTAAGTTTTATTTTCTTTTTGCACAGTTACCATGTCTTTAGTAGCGCAAGCATTCGAGTCCAGCAAGATTGTGCCTGAGGTCATCCCGTCGGCACCCACTGTCAATATTGAGGTAAGTCCCATTTTTTTTGGTAAAATTTAACAAAATTAGCATTCCGCCTTTTCCACCGAGGGGATAGGCAGAGGTCCATCACACCCACAATTCCAAATTCAAATTATGTTTGACATTTGGTATGTATGTACCAGACAGAACTTTGAAAAAAACTGTTACATTAATATGTTCAAAATAATATAGGTAAATTAAATAACTTCACTTCATAATTGATACCCTGTTTGACACGTTTCCTGATTCCGGACTGAGAATTTCATGACCAATAAACACCGGTTTTCACTGACCCGGGAATCAAACCAGAGAACTCTTGCTTGTAGGCAGCCAGATCAGCTAATTCCATACAACAATTATTAATAATATTGTAAATACTATTTCAATTATGTTATGCCAGTGTTATGCTTACCACCGTAAACTTTACAATAAATAGGTTTTAGTCGCTACATTAAAAATAATTTTAACAAGTAGGTCACACACATATATTTATACTTTACTTTTATTTATTCCGCAACGGAAAAGTGTCGGCAGAGGTTTAATGCTGTACCTAATGTACCTAATGTAATGTAAGTATAACACTTTCATATTCCTAATCAGTCCAGGCTGATAATGTGAATTTTAATTCTAAAATCCAATAGACGATATCGGATATCTAACCCATAGAATCATCATAAAATAATATCCCACCTGCCCCCTGATTCCGAGCTGTCGGAAAAATTTCGGCCGGAAAAATCGAAGCATTAATGCGAAGAATATTTCATATTTACAACAACAACAGAATAAAAAATAAAATGCAAATGTTACTTATTTTCGTCTTCATTAATTCTGTATTATTTTTGGAAGACATCAACATCGTAATAATTGTAATCCGTCGTTTGAAAGCAATAACAGCTGTAATAAATTTAGAATAACGCGAGTATCGCGGGACCAATTGGAATATTTTTTTATATTAAAACTGTGTCTTGAGTTTAACATACTTTTTAGGGTTGCGTAAATCAAAAGGAAAATCTTAATCCATATAGGATTCGCTGTCCGTCTTTTCTAGATGGACAACGAAGTCTAATACAATTTTGAGAAAACATTGCTAAGTGAAAGTGCTTATTCGGAATCTTGGCCATCGACAAAGTCGATTTTGATAATATACCTATCAAACGTTTGATAACGCCATATTCGAATATTTGACAGATTTTTCATTATACAGAACCCTTTGACCGCGATCAACTCTCACTTGACAAGATTTTATATAATAAAAAAGGCCAATACTCTTCGACTTACATACAAACAAAAAAAAGGTCTATTTCAGTCTAACTCTAGAAATAGTAGTAAAATTTTATTTCAATAGAAATCTTTCGTATTTCTCCAATAATTTATTATATTTTATTTAATATGTAAAGTGAATCCAATTCAATAGTTCCATTTACCGTTTTATTAGATACAAGAATGCTTTAGTAATCTGCTTTACCGGTTATATCAGCGAATGAAATGTCAGTTGTCCATTTATAGACTCCATAGGTACTAGGAATTGGTTCTGTAATCTAAACTTAAGGTTATAAGTAATCAGAATTATTGTATTTCATAATAAAATCTTCTCATGTACTTACAAAATGGGCGCCGCTAGTGCCGTACGTGACGCACGTATGAAACTTATATTAGGTACGTGATTTTAAATATTTTTATACGAAACATAACTTAATAGAGTCCGCGTTAGAGGGCAGGCATACCTAAGTATACTCATGTATTAGGGGGCAAGCCAATTGTAGTTAACCGGGCACTTTTCCAAACTGTAGGTGTACCTTATTACTTCGTAATTTCACGAACTGAAAAATAAAAAATAGCCAATAAAATTCTTAATCAAATTTCTTACCACCAGAAACTGCTGACTATAAAAACTTAATAGAAGAATGGCAGGAACAGGAAAGAAGTGAGTCTCGATGCAATATTTTTTTCCCATCCAGTAACACCAACAATATTTGGCAGTGTTACTGGCTGAGACAAAAAAAATCGAGTACCTAACGGTGTGACATGATAGGAACTTTTTTCCTAACGAGTAACAGTGTTACAGGTTTGGGTGTGACTGGATGGGAATAAACCATTCTAAGGCTACATAAGGACCTAAGTATGTAATCGTTCACAAAATAGAGTGTTATAGGTTCCTTATTAGGTACCTATTTATATGGCTGTGTTCTTTTAGTATTGATTGCGAATAGTTATCAATTACATAATAAATTATTCGACCATTATCCATAGGTATAGGTAAGTTGGTACTTATTAACCTAATCCATCAATGATATCCCTACTTAAATTGATTGCCACTATAATCTAATAGGTAGGGTCAAATATACGAGTCTTGTATTGTTTTAATAACATAAAGAATTATTTTATTAATAGTCATTGTCATTTAAAAGATTATTTTGTCTACGTGAGTTTTACAATGAAAACAAACCGATAATATGTACTGATATAGTAAGTCTAGACTTTGGGAATTATCAAAAAGACACTCTTCAATATTTACAGGGAGCGTGATTGGCTTTGTATGACGTTCATAAGTATCATGTATTTGATCCCAATAAATAAAGATTATGACTATGACTATCACGGTGGCGAAGTGATAATGAAGTAAGACTCGAATCAAAAATCTCTTTGAATCACAATTATTTGTCCGTGTAGGAATCGAACCCACATTACTCGGCATAGCGGGCGCACACTGGGACCGGCTCATACAACGTTATGCTGTTACGCTAAAAACTCGATTTTCAAATGAGGGTATTTCAAATATTTTACTATATGAGGGTAGATTTAAGAATATTTGACATAATTTGTGCAACTGAATCAGTAGTTGCTACTTGCTGTTTAGTGCATCAGCTCAAAGTTTACTATAATAGCAAAATAATATTAATCATTCGATAACGTACGTGAGTTTGTAGTAAATTTTACATTTATTTCTACAAGTAAACGTTACCAAGTACGAGTATATAATTGTGTGTAGTGTGTGGATCATGGTTTCAACTTGGCAGGGTATGGTTATTCTCTTGATTTATTAATTAACCTTTATTTTCAGTAGGTACTTTTGGATTTATGGCTGTTAAGTTACCCATAGTAAGATTTTTTATGTAACTACTGAATCAAACGTTTTTGATTTTTTCAATTTTGCACAAAGTTCTATTGCAAATCTCTTCAGTTCATAACACAACACTTCGTAAATATTATAATAAATATTTCAAAAATCGAGTTTTAAGCATAACGTTCGCGTTGTACCAGCCCCATCAGTGTGCCGCGGCGGCGATGTAAGTGATCTTCGTATCACCATGGCGTAGCGGTACGCCATGGTGAATGGTGATAGCCATTTTATTTTATGTATATTGTGGTAGATCGAGGAAGTTCTAAAGAAAAGACAGATTACGATTACTACCCTAAATCGGCGGGAATGTATGAAAAGATTGATAAATGTTGAAGAAGCGAAATATATAGGTATGTCAGAATCTGAGAAGGAAGAAATGGTATCCGCCTACCCCTCTGTTGGGAAAGACTCGTATGAATGTATTTTGTGGTACCTAGTCTTACTAGCAGACATACTAATCCTTACTGCTTGTAGGTACTTTCATAACCAAACGAAATGGCAAAACTACGTACTTAGTTATTTTAATACGAATTCGATACATGACAACAGCGAAAATTGATTAGCTGCTGATTGCGGAAGTGGTAGAACCTATTTAAATTTTACTACAATCAATAATTTTCTTACATAGCTTCGTAATTGAATTCTTTTAACTCTGCTCTAGTAAACATTATAATGATTGATATTTTTGCGAGTTCATGATGAAATGAAATAGGCAATCCTACACTTCGACGCCAATTTGTTATCGCCATTGCATGATTGCTATTCAGAAACAATTAAGTTTTGCGTCCAATATGTGGGTACTTTAAACAACCTTGTAGCTTATCAATGAAATTCATTTCACTTGCTAAACAGATATTTTGATGTCATATTTTCGATGGTATACTTTTTTTTTTAATTAAATTATATTTTTACAAAATTAAAACTATATTTATTCACAGACTGCCCCTAATGGCTGCATAGCAATGTGTAAAGTGATGCAACCACAGAGCCTTACTTTTTGTTTATTATTTAGTTTGTAACATTCATTATAATTCGTTAATCTAACGGTGTAGTGCTCTGCTGCATCACTTTACACGCTACCCAAATTGTAAATTACAAAAGATTGTAACTATCCATTTTATTTACTCTCTCGAAACTCACGCCACTCGCGTGAGTTTCTTGCCAGTTCTTCTCACAGCTCCACCCCGTCAGCGAACTGGTCGTAGGCAAATTTGCTGACACATTCTTGTGACTTTCATAAGTGTTACCTTGTAACCTAGATGAATAAACGAGATTTTATTTCTTTTCACTTTTTTTTTTTCGACGGCGACGGTGCAGTTAAAGTGTACGACTACTGCGCAAATGGTATCATCATCAGCAACCCATGAAGTCCCACTGCTGGGCTCGGGCCTCCTCTCCTCTAACTAGAGAGCTGAGAGGGTTTACTGAGAGGTTTACCACTCACGCTGGCCTAGTGCGGGTTGGTGGATCAGACATACTCATAGAATTTCTTCTAGGGTATGTGGGTTTCCTCACGATGTTTTCCTTCACCGTTAGCAGATGGTAAGTCACTTGACTAGTACATATAAATTCCAAAAAGTGGAATCCACGTTGGTACTGCCGTTTGGGATCGAACTCGGACCGCGTGATTTGCAGGCCGGTCCCTTATTCATTCAGCCACCATTGCTTGAACACCTCTGTTATATGAGACTTAATTAACCTAATTTGACTGATAGAAGGTATTGACTTAGCATTCAGTGGCCTCTTTTTAATTTTTTTTTATTTAGATGACACACTACAAATGAGTTCATTAGTATTATGTATTAAGTACTTTTTTTTTTAGCTGAAGTACCCGAGTGGTGCTATCGCGTCGCAGGGCAATGAGCTAACTCCCACACAGGTGAAGGACCAGCCTAGCGTCACCTTCGAGGCTGATGTCGACGCCTACTACACACTCGTCTTCACCGGTTAGTACTACAGTACCCATAGAACATCATCTTTAACTCAAAATATCTGTGTTCCCAAACTATTTAGTGTTAGTTAGAGGAACCTATTTAGGTAGGTATGGTATTCGAATTGGGTGCTTAATGCAATGTACTTACATGTAGTTTATATACATACAATTTTATTATAATGTCATGATCTTCTCCTTCCCTGGACTATCTATCATCATTACAACCCATTTAATGTCCCACTGCTGGGCATGGGTCTCCTCCAAACATTTGGAGGGAATTTAGCCTACTATACCACCTTACCAAGCGTAGTGTAGGACGCCCCCAGTCTAGGTGGAGTGACAATCTTCGCAGGGTGGCTGGCAAACGCTGCATGAGAGTAGCTGCAAATCGTACTCAGTGGCGTGCAATTGGATAGGCCTATGTCCAGCAGTGGACTAGTACAGGCTGATGATGATGATACCACCCTGGCCAGACGGGTTGACATAGGGTTTTGTTTCGAATTTTCCTCTTCTCGCAGCGCTCTTGTTACATAAGGTCGCATTGTACGACACCCACGGTCACCACCACCTCAATCCGTCACTACACGGAATTATCCGGAACGGATTACCTAATTTAAATTAAAAAATAGTATTTATTTTTCCCCAGACCCCGACAACTACGAGGGTCCAGAGCTCGTATACCGCGAGTGGCATCACTGGCTGGTGGGCAACATTCCCGGAGGCGACGTGTCCCAGGGCGAGGTGCTATCCGGATACATCGGCTCAGGCCCGCCAGATGGCACCGGGATACACAGATACGTGTACATCGTGTACAAGCAGCCAGGGAAACTGAACTTTGATGAGACCAGGCTTGATAATAAGTGATTGTTTTATACTACCATATACACCGTGCCCTTTTAACCTTTTGAACGCCAATGTCATCTATACCTACTTGACAATCGCAAGCGTGCCCTGAGCGCCGATGCCGTCTATAGATGACAAAACTCAGGTCCATAAAAATACAAGATAAAGATACTAAATCATTTATTTTACGTGTTTTGTTATGGCTTGGCGTCCAGGGCACGAAGATGACGATTTGACGTGGCGGTCGAACGACGAACGTTAAGCCGGGTACTCACTAGCGAGCCGTAACTGTTGCATGTACCTACTGTTACCAAAAAACATAGTGAGTACTGTATGTACGTAGTTCGCGAGCCTGCGGGCCCTACACGATCGGCTCGCAGCGAGCCCTAGAACTTCGTTACTCTATCACGTAAGTTACGGTTACGGCTCGCTGCTGGTGAGTACCCGGCACTGGACTTACAAACTTAAGGTCATAGTAATCAGCTAAGCAATACATTTAGCCATAAAAAACGAACAGATAATAACTTACCTTTAATGATTTCTCCAGGTCTGTAAACGGTCGAGCCGCCTTCTCAACGAAGAAGTTCGCTGAGAAGTACAACCTGGGCTCCCCTTACGCCGGCAACTTTTATCGCGCGCAGTTCGACGACTACGTACCCCTTTTGTACAAAAGTCTAGGCGCTTGAACCGTTATATGCCATGTAAATATCTAATAATCTTATGTTTTGTATAGTGTGTGAAAATATAATAATACTTAACCAGTATTCAATGTTTATTTATAACGAGCTGTTCGCCCGCGTGGATTTGCCACACCAGGGTCATGATTCTTAGCTGTCGGAAAATTTTTTCGCCCGGAAATCGCCCCTTATGAAACTATAATTTGAAAACTAACTTTCACCTGCACCAAAATCTATTTTTCCCGAATAACTTTAAAACTACTTTAAATGCTAACAAATGTTGCTATAGGCAAACAGTTTCATTCCACAATATCAAATATTCCTGAAACATTAATACATCGAAATATAAATAAAACCACAATAATGATCATAACTTTAATAGTCTTTGACAATAATCAATGATCTACACTTTTACTTACATAATAGTTACTGATTTCACAAATATAATCATAAATGATAACTGTATAATGAATGATAAGAGAAGTTGCTTCTTTCTTTCCATATTACATATTTATTCGATTATGGATTAAGCTTTTAGAAATATAAAACGGGTATTCACGGTGTCCAGTTCGACCGCGCGGCCATAGCGTTTTTTTTTTAAAAAAACCATGTCAATTTTTTGTAAAAATTTGTCAAAGTTGATTCCCAAAACCATAAATTTGTCAAAGATACGGTTAAAAAGTTATAAGGGTTTGAACATGGCCGCGCCATTGAAACGCGGCGAACCGCGCGGCCACTGAGATCTTTAAAACTAAGCCTTGTAGAGACCTGAAATTTACGCAAATGCAAGATTTAATTTGTAAAAAATTTGTAAAAATATAAAAAAAATACTCAGGTTTATAGTTTAAGAGCTATAACACTAAAACCGAATGGCCGCGCCATTGAAACGGTGGAGAAAACGCTATCGCCTGTATCTCGCTGAAAAAAAATCGCAGAGGTGTGTAGTTTATTGTAATTACCCAGATTTGAATTTGTCGAAACTAGGAAAAATACAACAAAAATTCCTAGGTTTATATTTCAGGAGCTATAAGACTAAAACGATATGGCCACGCCATCGAAACGGTGAATAAAACGTTATTTCGCCTGTATCTCGCTGAAAAAGCATCGCAGAGGTCTGGAGTTTTTTGTAATACCTAGATTTTAATTTGTCAAAACTAGTAAAAATACAATAAAAATTCTTAAGGTTATATTTCAGAAGCTGTAGAACATTATCAGTATGTGGTGCGATAGGGTGACCATGTCTTATTGTTTACAGAATACTTTCTACTTATTGTTACAGAAATTATAATTCAAGGATTTTTGATTATATCTTAGTGTAAGTAAACAATCTGTGATTTTTGAGTTTTTTTTTTTAATTTGTAACATTCTGTGATTTATGTGACTTTTAAACCAATAAACATAATTGTTTTTATATTTATGGTTTCATTTTAATTTTATTTAGAATCCTTGAATTATAATTTCTGTAACAATAAGTAGAAAGTATTCTGTAAACAATAAGACATGGTCACCCTATCGCACCACATACTGATAATGTTCTACAGCTTCTGAAATATAACCTTAAGAATTTTTATTGTATTTTTACTAGTTTTGACAAATTAAAATCTAGGTATTACAAAAAACTCCAGACCTCTGCGATGCTTTTTCAGCGAGATACAGGCGATAGCGTTTTCTCCACCGTTTCAATGGCGCGGCCATTCGGTTTTAGTGTTATAGCTCTTAAACTATAAACCTGAGTATTTTTTTTATATTTTTACAAATTTTTTACAAATTAAATCTTGCATTTGCGTAAATTTCAGGTCTCTACAAGGCTTAGTTTTAAAGATCTCAGTGGCCGCGCGGTTCGCCGCGTTTCAATGGCGCGGCCATGTTCAAACCCTTATAACTTTTTAACCGTATCTTTGACAAATTTATGGTTTTGGGAATCAACTTTGACAAATTTTTACAAAAAATTGACATGGTTTTTTTAAAAAAAAAACGCTATGGCCGCGCGGTGGAACTGGACACTATTCACGGGGTCACGTCTGCCGGCTTCTTTGCCCGTCCGTATGCATCCGCGGATGTCATTTAAGACATAGATATTGAGGTCTCAACATCCAATTTAAATATTGCAAGCTCGTGCTCCTGTCGAGCCTAAAAACAGACTGAACGATCTACATACGTATTTGTCGACATCCGCGGTCGCATCTGCCAACGTATAGAGGAGGTTTTGTATTGGTTGAAGTTTCGACCAGTCAACTTGTAACCATCCATCATTATTAAAGTACTAGAACGCGCGGCTGCGCCCGTGTGGTATGTAGGTAATAAAATTATATAACCTATAACCCTTTCTCATTAATCACAGAATATTGTATCAAAATCCGTTGCCTAGTCTAGGAGATCTGAGCGTAGATACTAGGTACTAGGAGGGTAGCAATTATGCAGAATCGCGTGAAATCCCATTTTATAAATCTAGAATACAAAGTTTAAAATATAACATGATTTCATAACTTGTGTTTACATAAAGAAAAACTTATATAAATGCAAAATTAAAAGAATAAAATACATCCCATTTCCTATTTAGCCCAAATTGTGGGTACGACAAGTGGATATGACAAAATCTTGTTTTAGATGTCACTAGTCTTTGACTGGACTAACAATATTTAACATTACCAATAATTATATTACATACACTTAGCTGAAAATGTATAAGAGTGGAGCGGCGCGTATGTAGGATGTTTGCGTCAAACGTCATCGGTTCGCGTCGCAATCGCATTGAGTCGCTCACGTAGAACTCAGCAAAACTTTTTGTATGATTGTCTTTAAGTAAGCAAGTGTGTGTCTATACCAACCCGTCTGGCCAGCGTGGTATAGTAGGCTAAATTACTTCCACATTCTATGGAGGAGATCTCTGCCCAGCAATGGGAAGTTTAGTTATGGGTTGAAATGATGATGAAGCAAGTGTTTACTTTGTTTAGTTGCCAAGTAGTTGGTATAAGATAGGCACATAGTCGTCATATTCAGCCTGGTAGAAGTTGCCCGCGACGGGATCGCCCAAATCGTATTTCTTGGCGAATGACTCAATGGAGAAGTGCGCGCGATTGTCGCCAGATCTGAAAAAAGTTAATGATTATTTTTATTTTTATTAGTTGAATTCTTTTAGTGTTGGTTGGCCAATAATCGAGGATCTCTATAGCCAATATATATATAATATATAAACTACTATATATATTTATGTCTCTACAACATCACGCTACGCCAATAGGAGTGGAGTATTGGTCAAACAAAGGTCCACGAGCGCGAAGCTCAGGGCAAGAGTTAGTACGTCCTTATAATCCTTTAATTCGCGTGTTATGTTGGTATAACAATGTGATTGGAAGCCTAGGATAAATGCTGCAAAATCTAGCCTATATGCTATTTCCGACTGTATATCTATGAAAAATGAAAATTTTACATTTAATTTCTAAAGTCGGAACACTGGTACCCTCTCAACTGCCTGGAGGTGGGCGTTAATGGCGATGAAGTTTTATAATTTTATTTTTATTTTATTTTCTTCTGAAATCTAACAACTATTTTTGTGACGATAAAACATTATTCTACTAATGAGACGATTTGTTTTCCAAACACCACCAAAATCTCAATACTGGAACTTCATGATAGAAAAACCTAATAACATTTTCAACCAACCCAACCCAAAACCACATCATGTTTCAGACATTCAGAGACAGTTTTGAAATTTGAATTAGAATCTATCTCTATGCCAACATTCACACAGATTCTTTAAGCCGTTTAGGCGTTATTTAGTAACAAACATACATCCAAACAAAAGCATTTATAACTTTAGTAAGATAAACTTACCTGTTAGTAAGTTTCGGTTCTTGAAAGGTGATCTGGCCAGGTTGCTTGTATACAAGGAACACGTATCTATGTAGTCCAGTGCCGGGGGGAGGTCCAGAGCCGATGTAATCGGAGAGGACGTCGCCTTCATCCACATTGGTACCAGGAATATTGCCAACTAACCAGTGATGCCACTCACGGTACTTCGGCTCAAGGCGGGAAGGCGCGTCCGGATCTAGAAAGTAAGTTTAGTTTTAGTTAATCAGGTAAGTAATGTTTTCATAATTGGAATATGATATAATGATTCTATTTAGGTCATTGTTTGTAAGAAATACATCATAACAACTAGAATATAAAGCCCGTTAGTGTCCGTTAGAATATTACCCGTTTTCCGAGTGATTTTTACGATGTTTATCAGTGGATACAGTGAAAAGTATTGTTATTTTTTACTGTAAAGTAAAAAATAACAATACTTTTACAACGGCAATAGGTTTATTGATATATTGAAATATATCAATAAACCTATTGCCGTTTACAGAATGGTAAAATATGGTTTGGTTGTAGAGTAATAATTTTTTTTGTAGAAGGTAGTATTACGACTTCACCCGCCATTGCTCCGCCCATTTTTAAGTACTTTTAACAGTTTGTTTCCGGGACTGACAGGTTAAGAGGGTTCTAGAATTGAAAACATAAAAAAAAAATTATTGCTCCGATTAAATTATAATTAAAATCGAAAACGACAAAGTTGCGACGTTGTCATTCGTCTGTACGAACTCTCTTAAGCGGTTAAGGGCGCCACACACTATTAGTTCGCTGGACGATGACGGCCTGACAATTAAGCGCCGAAGGTCGCTATAGCTATTCCGAATCACAGTAGCCAATAAGCGACGTTCTGCACTTTACCGACAGGCCGTCATCGTCCGGCAAACTGTTAGTGAGTGAGGCCCTTTAAATCCTCCGCTTAGATTAAGGCTAGTTAGGGTGGACTTTAGGTGCCGCTTAACTTTAATCCTATATTGAAATACACATAAGTCCTACTTATGTTCAAGCCTAGATCAATTCGAGATAAGCTGTTATTGAAATACCGGCCCTTAGTTGTAGTAAGTTTTTTATGTTTGCGATGTAGTGAGAGATTAAGAATACATAATGTCACCACCCCATCTCAACCCGTGGGTGCCGTAAAAGGCGACTAAGGGAAGTAAACTTATACAGACAACAGCAGTGCAAGAAAAGGAAAATTCGAAACAAACCCTATACCAATCCGCCCGGCCAACATGGTTTAGTAGGCTAAATTCCCTCCACATTCTTTGGAGTTTCATTCTTTCATATAGGTACTAACTTTTTAATACACTTTCACGTAATTCTTAATTAATAGTAGCTAAAAATATAATATCTCAATAAAGTGTAAAAAATAAAAAAAACCACGAAACATGATACTAAACTGACTACTGTATTGTACTATTGACTTTGACATAAGCATGCTTTTATATTGGGTAATTATTAATATACTTATTGACAAATATTCCTTGACATTATGTGGTTTAATTAATAAATTTACATTTTTATTGATTTGTCACTATTTTTATTGCATGCTGAAAAGTAGAATATGGAGATGCCTTTATATTAAATATAAGACCATTTGTAACCCATATTTCGCAATTAAATAAATTGAAATTGTGAAGCCAAGAGAAGAGCGTATTTACTTACAAACAGAGTGGCGCGCCACTCTTTAAGTAATAAGTAAAAAAAAGTAAAAATGTAAATAAAGATGTATGTTTAATTTTCGAGACATGCATAAAAATTAGGCCACGTTTTAAATTTAACCCCTCAATTTTCAATTTCTTTTAGACAATTTCGTGTAGAACTTAAAATGAATTCACAGTTCAATCTACTTAAAACTTCGTAGGTACTTACATTATTTAAAAAATTATTAATTTTTTTCTAATCGATTTTTTTTAAGCACGTCAGTTTAATTGTATGCCAGCTGCTATCGATTTTCCAATAGGGTGGTAGGTAAGGTACCTACCATAATATTGATGGGAAACTTCCCAATGCCACTAATAGGTTTTAAATTAGAAAAAAGCGTGACATACAAGTTGACAAGTGACAACAAATAATACCTCATTTACTCATTTCCTTTTTAACGCATCATTATGAATGTTCCAGTCGTAATGGGTGACACACAATAGAATTATGGCGTTCACTAAAAGCCGAGCTACATGGTTATAAACTTGCCTACCACTGATGTGCCCTTGGTGGATTCCAACCGTGTAGCCGGCTGTTATAAACCAAATTTCATACAAACTACGCGTATGGCAACCAAGCTCCCACCCGGTTTACTCTGCTGAAACGCAAGTTTATAACCGTGCCGTGTAGAACGGCTATAACTAAGAATATGTAGTACCTACACTTCTTTGAACGTAATTTTATCATAAATGCGATATTTTACACATTATGTCATGCATGATGCATTTTTGCACGAGTGTATTTCCAGTGTCAAAAATCTATCAATTAGAATTGGAAGTTATTAGGTATATAATTTAATTACAAAATAGAATAGAGAAATCAATATAAACTCTGTACGTTTATTCTAATAAAAATTATTAAAAATTCTAACAAGAATTAAAATACCCATACAGTGGGCCAGAGCCTTAAGTTCAAGTATGTTGGGCCACTGTATGATTGATGGTCTACTCATAAATTTAAGAATACATTATCACTGAGTAACATAGGCTATATAACATCACGCTATGGCAAATAGAAGGTGAACAGTGACCAAATACAAGAACGACGGGAGCGAAGCCCCGCGCTACTTTTAGTCTAGTATAAAAATATTCTCTTTGCGCTCCGTATCTAATTTAAATAGGTTAAAGGGGTGAGGTAGCTCAGAATCTCACCACATAACTTCAAGAGGGGGCAGTAAAAATTTTAAAAGCCTCACATAATCAATGGACGACCCCTTATTTTGTCGAAAACTAGTATTGTAAGATATATCTAATAATAATATAATATAATAATATTCTATAATATTCTACCACATTCACACAGCGCCATCTAGTCCCAAAGTAAGCAATTATTTGCTTGTGTTATGGGTACTAAACAACTGATATATTACTAAAATACATTTTTTTTTTGTAAATGCATACATATTATAGATAAATTACACCCAGACAGAACAAACCTTTATGCTCATCACACAAAGATTTGTAGGGGGGGATCGAACCCACGACCTCTGGCTTAGCAGTCAGGGTCACTAACCACTGGACCAACAGTTACAGGCCAGTCGAATTCTGTCATTGTAAGTTACTTACCAGTCATAACGAGTGTATAAAGTTGGTTGGTTTCCGCTACCCACGTGACAGTGGGCTTATCCTTAACTTGTGTGGGTGTCAGCACATTGCCTTCCTTCGCTTCCACGCCGGATAAGAACTTCACCTGAAACCAGGGTTGGCATGTTTAAAACAAGTTGTTTGAAACATGTGTTTTAAACAGTGTTTAGTTACAGTTTAAAATAAAACATCGTTTTTTATTAGGTTGGTTATGCGGTTTGTTTAAGATTCCGATTTCCGAGCGGCCGGCAGCACCAATGTGGATTTCACTCATATGTACATAGCACAGAACAATAAAAGTAATGTACTGTGCTTTCTATCCTCTAAAAAAACCTATCTCTGTTCTGTGGTAAATAGGTACTAGTCATGCGATTTACTATATACTAACTGTGGTTTAAGCTAAAGGAAAAAATCATGAGAAAGCTGGCCCACCGACCCGCAATAGGCCAGCGTGTGTTGTGACCTAAACTCTCTCAGCTCAGCAGTGGGTATTATTTAGTTAAGTAGGTAAGTATTTATAAAGAAGATCTTTCAAAAGCGCGAAATAACAAACGGTCAATTATCAAAAGAGCATAATCTCAAAAGCGGACATACCTAGTCAAAAGCGTAAATAGTCAAAATCACACACTGACCAGCTTATTAACAAAAAAAAAATTAACTGTCGGTAAAAAATATATTTATAAATGTATATTGAAAGGAGTAAACAAGTTTTTGATGAATATCGTGTGCAACTTTGTAGATAGCGTGGGCTTAGGAGACAACTCGTCCACTTTGAAACTGGGACCTGGGACCAATTACACCTTTTCTTATTTGATAATAGGCAACTGGGCCCAGCTTCGTTTAGATATTGGGACGATTAGTTCAATCTAATATTTTCTAGGGGTTCATTGGTCCCAAACCCAATAAAGTGATAATGGCTGTAGCAAAAGGAAATAAAACATGATTAGTTGATAATAATAATAATATTCTACCACATTCACACAGCGTCATCTAGTCCCAAATTAAGCAATTATATTTGCTTGTGTTATGGGTACTAAACAACTGATATAATACTTAAATACATTTTTTTTTGTAAATACATACATATTATAGATAAATTACATTACATTATCCGTTTTATGTAAAATACTATAGAAAGTAAGTTATTACTTTGGCAAATTGTAAAAGGACGAATATTTAAAAAAAACCGCTGTGACCATTAAATCACAAAGAAAATTGAGAAGAAATTCTTCGAGAATTGATTGACAATGATAATAATGTTCAGACATTTTTGCATACAGCGCCACCTAGCCCCAAAGTAAGCACATTTTAATGCTTGTTTTATGGGTACAAGACATCTAATTCTTAATTTTTTTTTTGTAAATACATACATATTATAGATAAATTACACCCAGAAACAGAACAAATAATCGTGCTCATCACACAAAGATTTATTTGTCCTGGGTAGGACGAGTTGTCTCCTAAGCCATAGCGTGCACGTAATGTCAGAGTACCTACGAGTACCTAATTGAACACACACAATTTGAGCTGTGGTTTGCTGTTAAATTTATATAAAAATATAATTTTCCAAGTTATTATTAGTCGCTTTTGAAACTAATATATTTAAATGTCTCTGGATAGAGTGGGTAAGGTGGTAGATGAAATTTGAGCTACTGTAAATGTTCAAGAAATACTAGCACATAATACATATATTTGAAATTTTGTGGTAGGTATTTGCAGTAAGTTGAAATTTAAAAAAAAATCTGTCTTTATGTCAAAGGTTGATTACCTTTGACATAAAAACAAAAAAAGAGATTGATTATCTCACTCTACTTATGCAAAAGCAGAGAGCGTTGCTATGCAAATAAGCTGATTGGTTTATTTATTTTTAAAATGATAATCTTTCTTATTTCGTACGTAATTAGTCCTACCTATCTGTCAGCCAGGTTTTCGTTTGACTACAGGTAATCAAAGACTGCTTTCAACCGAAACCAATTTGTACTTGATTGGTACTCATTAACTTTATTTAAAGTAAATTAACTTCAATCCGTCATGTACACTAAACAAGCTTAAACTATAATCACATATTATTATTGGTGGCAACAATATGTCATTACATTCTATTTTAAAACACGCCTATAATCAAATACTACGTAATCTTCCTAATGCGTGGCTGTACTTACCTGAGTACGGGTAATGAGGGTATAAATTACTATGTAATTAATTATTGACCCTTTATTTGATATTTTGCAGAATTTTCCATTATGTCCTGGTTTTTAATTTTTGCATTGGCAGACAAGAAAAATATTTGATTGTTTTTTGAATGAATGGTCCAGGGTGTTTGAAAACATACCTGCTTAAAATTGAACAGAACTGCCGAGAGTTAATAAGTCCTATCATAAATATTATGTATTTACTAAATATCTTAGTATTGTAATGATTCAATTATGCGGGAGTTAGTTGGTTGCGGAGTTAGTGATGTTAGTGAGAACCTTATTCTGCTATAATATAATTGTGTTTGTATGTCATAATAATAACAAATGTGCTAGACTAATATATATTTTATAACTTTGTAATAGGTATGCCACATTTATACAAACAATGTTTTGCCCTTGCCCAGCAGTGGGACGTTTATGGTTGTAATGACGATGATAAAAATTAAGAGTTTGGGTGACCCCATGCTGTTTGTTGTGCAGCTTTGGGAATAGAGTAAAGTCGCCTAATATCGGCCACTGCCTAATATCGGCCATTTACACTCTTTTTGAAATGATTTTTAAAATCTTTACTATAGAAGCCTAATTTTCGTGCGAAATGATACCTTATTTCATTGAGCAAGAGACCATTAAATATGGCTGCCATCAAATACGCTTGGACGTGCAGTGAAAAAATGTTTGTAGTCCTGTACGAAAACCCGAATTTCGAGACATTTCGTAGTCAGATTCACGGAATCAGCTATGGGTGGGAAGTAAGTTTTATACATATTTTTGTTATTTCAATGTCTAATGAATATTTATATTGTTAATTTGATTAATTTACTAACCTGTGAAAAAGGAATAATATTGTTATTTTATTTATTTTATTAAATATAAGCCCGGCCGAGGTTAGGGATTAAAATGAACTAAAAAACGTTAAACCGGCCTGGTGGCCGGTACATTTTTAATCGAACCTTGCCTAAATTCGGCCTCTTCGTTACTCCAACATTCACCAGCTGTGGTGGATAAAAGGTACAAACTATTGCTCTGGCCATGGCGGTCAATTTATGAGAGATGTGTTTCTTACTCGTGCATCAGCCAGTACACCTAATTACAATATTTTCGGATATATTTTATACATAAACAGTACTTCATTAATCTTAATCAGTTAAAATCCTACTTAAAATTATAAATACAAGTTATATAATACGAATGGGTATATGGATTTATTATTACCAGAGGGCTTAAATTTCTCATTTATATATTCAATTAATAAAATAAAAAATCTGTTATTTAATAGCGGATAGTTTTTAAACATATTATAGCTATTTTTAATTAAAGTTTTGCTTGGTTCTCTCCTAAGTAATGATATGCCGATATAAGGCAACCAAACGGACGATTTTTGGCCTGAAAGGCCGATTTAAGGGGTTTTTGACAACTCTGCACAAAAAAATTCATAAAAAAAAACTGGGAATAAATTGGACAAATTAAGACGAAATAATGAATAATTAACTAACGTATATCATACAAATACCCCAAGTATATATCAAAGGCCAGCCATATTAAAGAAACATGCAGTTATATGCCGAAAAATGTTGACATGGCCGATATTTAGCGCATTTACCCTACTAAACAAGTAAGCCTATGACAATAATTTGATGTTAGTATTTACAGCGCTGGAGTGAATAATCGAATTGGAGAAACCGCAACCGACGACGACGCGGCACGGCGCGGCGACACAACTTTTATTACCTAGGTAGGTAGGTACATAAAAAGAAAGTTGTTATCGATTTTAATGAATTTATTCGACAGTTACCGACTTGAGTTCGAAGTGTTTTAATATCGCCGTAACGTGCATGAATATGGCAGGTGAAAATGAAAGTAGGTATACGAGGGAGGTTTTAATATTTGTCATTTTCACATAAATTTATACAGCGCCATCTAGTCCCAAATTAAGCAATTTAATTTGCTTGTGTTACGGTTAGTAAACAACTCTTATACCTACTTACTACTTAAATACATTTTATCATACATTACAGGTTTCTCCCTTAGTTGCCTCAATATTATGTATTCTTAATAAGTACGTCACTCCGGATTATAGAGACATACTTAAAAGAATTTCTGTCTGATCTAGCAAGTTTCACTTCATTAGAACGACCTCCCTTTGTTGATTCCGCACCTAGCGTGGTCGTTGGACACTTTCCTAGATATTATTTGAGGTCTATTCAGTAAAAAAAATACTATGATCCCGACGCAGTTTTGTACAAAAATTGTGTATTTAATTCGCCGATAACATACTAAATACACAACATTCCTACTTGAATACATAGGTACTTACTTAAAATGGTTATTAAATATAATATGACCTGAAATTAATAGGTATTAAGATAGATAAAACAATACTCACGGTAGCCACTGTAGCCGGGGCCTTCGATATGACATCAGGAACCACCTGGTTGATCTCGAAAGACTTCGCAACGGTCGCCATTGTTCGCGTAAACACCCTAAAATTGACCATAGTGTCGTCTGCTATTAACAAAACAATCACATATCTAAATATACCTGTTATTCGCGCCATTTTATTAGACAATGCGTACAGGCATAGAGAGCAAATTCATAATATATTTCTTTTAGCAAAGACGCGACGTTCACAGGCGGCGTACTCTGAGTGAATGTTGTGTAGATTTGTGGATTGTACAGTTATATAATGTCGTATTGTCGGTGACCTGATACATCATTGTGCTTATGTATGTACAGCACAGATGTAAAGAAAAATGTTTAACAAAATTAGGTACCTACACACTTTTCACCTAATTCTTAAAAGTGTATAAGTATAGGTAGGTAAGTACATATTTTTAAGATATAGCTCCAATTCCAATTAAGTCATAAAAATTAAAAACTACGAAATATTATGACACTAAATTGCGATGTTAATAAGTATTAAACTATAAACGCTCTTAAAATACAATTTGACAGTGATTTGTTTACAAACATTCAACATCCATTTAGGCCCGCGTATAGAAGTAAATAGAAAAAAAATAAAAATAATAACTACTTTTGCCTGCAACTCTGCCTGCTTGGAATCCGATTCTCTTAACCACAAAAACTCCTCTGTGGTGTTATCACGTTTTCTATTTTTTTTCTACGCAAGATCCTTTCTCAGACTTCAAAGAACATTTAAAAACAAAAATTATTCAAATTGCAATTAGGAACGCAATTAGTCATTAATTTATTTAAGTAATAATAACATTAAAGATACAAATGACATTATAAATATAAATGTCCAAAAAGAAGACAATGTTTACAGAATGTTTGATTAGATAAAAATTACATATATTTAATATAAGTAAGTACCTACCTATAATATGTATTATATACAAAAATTCCGGAAAACTTTTGTACCTGACTGTCAAGAAATTTATAACTGCCATAATCAAGTGTGGTTCAGTTAGTGGATCAAGTATACATCAACATCATTGTGATATCTACTTTAACGTTCAACAGAACATACCATTCACAAGGTAAGAATGACTTCTATTTACAATATTATGATAACAAAAAACAAACTGGAACGAAGTCTTAGCCTTGTATGAAAAAAATAAAATATTTGTAGTGACATTGATTATTTTTTTCTTAAGCATTTGCACATCTCACAGTGTTTTGTGTAGCCTGATTTTCAGACATCCCATTTTTATTGAAAAATGACTGTCACCGTGGCGCAGTGGTTAAGGTGGTCGCCTCCCCACTACATCGCCGTGCTGGGTGACGTGGGTTCGATTCCCACACGAGACAAATATTTGTGTGATTCATAGATATTTGTTTCTAGTCTACTTTGTGTCCGTTAGTTTCATGTTTGTAAAGCGCCCCGCGACACAGGGCTTGTTCCATAGTGCGGGCGTTGCCTTTTTAAATTTAAAAAAAATTTAAAAAGCTGACAGAAATGATCATTTAAATGCAAGATTTCGTATTCCCATTTAGCTACCAAGCCTAGTTTCTGAGTTATAATTTTTTGAAAATCGTAATTTTTCCATCCGGATATTAAGAAAAAAATTAATTACGCTTAAACTAAGCGTGATACGAAATAATGATGTTACTTACATTGATGGCGCATCTTATGGTGAGTATTTCAGTCCATAAATGAACCTCGCACCATTGTTAGATCGAGATTTATACGAGCTTTTCGGTTTTTAGATTTTCTTAATTTTCTCGAAAATGCCGCCTTTTTGGGAAAAGTTACCTATACAGAAATAATTATATTTACTTCCTCAATACACCACATAATTATGACATCCCAAATCCATGGGACTCAGAAGTTATTCCAATTTTACTATTTTTGTTAGGGTTGTCAATTTTTTTAATCCTTATTTTGTGGATCAAATTTTTCATTAAAGTAAAAGTTCGGTAGTCAGAATAACGAACAGAACGTGAACCAGTTTATTGGCAGCCTACCATAAATGGGATGTCCGAAAATTAACGGAGGGTCAACTATCAACGTTTTTTCTTGGAGAGTTTAAAAGTTAATTAAAATATTTGAATAAAGAATTGTCAAAGAATAAACATTATTGTTTTAGAAAAATAAGTCAAAACAATAATTTAAGGTGTTATAATACCTACTACTTTTTTGACTCTACCGAATTTAGACTTTAGATCAATGGTTGATTTATTGAATTAGAAATACAGTTGAGCATACTTATCTAACATTAAACACTGAAATTAACAATAATGTACTTATCTGATTATGTGGAATCTATAGGTAAGTACCTATATACTTAATTAGTTATCTTTTTGTTATTATAAAGCTTAGTGTTTGGTTGTTTGTTTTGTTGAACATGCTAATCAAAGGAATTACTTTACCAAATTGAAAATTTCCAAACCTAGCCTAACAAAGATCAATGAGAGCTAGGCCCCGGACAATAGCTAGTCTTCTTGCAAATACAATACAAAACATTGGCATATACAAAAAATTTCAAAACAGAAAGAGAATAGAGATATAGACAAGATGGGCAAGACAGCTTCAAATGAGGAAACTATCCAAAGTTGTTGTACCTAACTATCCAAAGAGAATATATTGCATGCTTAATGGAAAACTGACAGAGGCCAGAATAGAGATACGTACAGAAACAGGCTTCTGTTAGCACCATCTATCATTGCACCTACTTATATGTACCATACGTTACAAATACAAGCATCCATGATTAATTATATCAGTGTTAATTGTATGCTTCAACAAGTAGGATGACTCCTCAAGCAACATCTTTTTTGCGAGATCCCAAAAAAATACTGATTTTTAGTTAGGTCTCATAATATATATACAGTCGTGGTCAACTAATTAGGGACATTCAAGATAGTGAAGAGCTATAACCGGTTATGTACATATAATTATAAAACCCTATTGATTTCTAAGCACCTATTATTTGCATAATTTGGTCCGATTATTATGCTATAAATGGCTGTAAATAAAAGATTAATCAAATAGAAAAAAGTATTTAATTTCAAAGGTTAATCATGTATTCAATTTTAATGTACAATTGTGTAGCTGGACACTTAATTAAGGACAGTAAAGTATAGTGAAAAATAGAGTTAAACAAAACTAATAATCTGCAGTATTATAATATTTTTAACAGCTCCATTTTATTACGTGTAAAATCGGTACCCAGTAGCAAAACCTTTGTTATTAATCACCGCTTGACACCGATGTGGCATAGACATTATCAGTTTCTGACATGTTTCGACAGGAATGTTTGCCCATGCCTGACAAAAAGCTTCATTAAGTTCATCTAAAGTTGTGGTACGATAAGTGGCAACTTTTTTCTTGATTTCGTGACAAAGGTGCTCAATTGGGTTGAGATCCGGGTTATTTACTGGCCAATCCAGCACTGATATTGACTGACTGTTAAGAAACGACTTGACTGAACGGGCGGTATGTTTCGGGCCGTTATCCTGCTGAAACGTCCATATAATAGGGAGATGCTCCTCAGCATAGGGAATCATAGTTTCCTCCAATAGCCTTGTATTTATGTTGGTCTATGTTACCCTGAACTTTCCTCACAGGTCCCACTCCACGTCCAGAAAAGGCACCCCACATTTTAATGTTTCCACCGCCATGTTTCACCAGCCTTTTTTGAATCTTGGATTCATTTCCGCTTTTACAGGACGCCTTCCATCTGAAGAAATCAAATTAACCTATGGTCTCGTCAGAGAACAATACATGTTGCACTGCATTGCATACCATAGCTTTTTAACAATTTAAATGTTGTGCTATCTTTTGGTATGACGAAACACGCTCGACAAACTTCAAGATAATTTTTCGTAGTGTTGAATCGCAACTTTAATTTTGCCCATATTTCTTCAAAATAATTCTCAAAACTTAAAATTAAAAATCTGGATTGCCGCCAAAATTACCACGAAACATTAAGAGAAGAAATAAAAAAGTATTAAGATTCAAATTTTGAAATTAGAACACAATACCTCAGTGTCCCTAATTAAATGGCCAGCCAGCATTCGTGAACAAATACCACTATGATAATCTATCAGCTATACTGTAAAGAGGTTTAATGTTTAAGAAGTTGTTATTGTTTGTATAATCGGGCACATCAATGACTATTGTACTTACATGTAAAAGATATGGAATATTGTTAAGACTCGCTGGAAAATAAACAATTAATTCACAATTTGGCTTAACTAGAGATTGTCTCTAATTAGTTGCCACGACTGTATACCTACCTATCTGCCAACTGGTAACATATTTATGTATACCTACTTGGCATAATAGGCAATGTTACAAAAAAGGATATGTAGGTAAATAAAAAACAAAAGAATAAGTACCATTGAGTAAAAAGAGAAAGTAAAAGTATACCTAACCTAACCTCTTTGGAGTTTTATCTATTCTATTTGTTCCAAGTTTAAATTACATGACAGAAATAATGTTATTAATGTGTACTTTATGCCTATACCGCCCAGACTACATTATTCAATATATTATTATTGTTACTCTCGTGCCGGCAAAATGTTTACTAAATAAAAGCCTCCGAGGGTGCTTTTAATAATTTGTTATGCTAGCCACGATAAGAGACTGCAAATCTAGGTAGATTCTAGAATATGCTCGCTATTAAACTCTTTTATTACACACATTACGTAATCTAGAATAAAAAATAAACCATTCTGATTCTTTCTAGAACCGGCAGATTTATTAGTTTTATTGGTACGTAGTTCAAGCACATGGAATTTATATTCAGCAATATAAAGATTGTTACAAAAACAAAATCAACCTCACCTGGTGTATATTAAAATCTACACTGTTGTTTATAACTTAGAAAGAAACGTGATATCACCTTATCCTTATCGCTAACGAGCCGGCAATCGACAATATTGATATTGCTTGGTTTTTGGTTTCGTGGGCGATTGGCTAGGGTTACCAGATGTAAAAATCAAAAGACCGGAGAAAAGGCCTGATTTCCATGGAAGTCCTGAGATTTTATACAGTTTGAGAATTTTCTCTCAAAAAAAGATTATTTTAGTTGGTTTAACTTTTAATTAAAGAAATCTTTAAAATGTAACCTGTGTTTTATTGAAAATCCTGAGATATCACGAGATTTGCAAAATCCGGCCGCAATACTGAGAAAAGTCGAATATTCCTGAAATCTCAGGACAAATCCTGAGATATGGTAACCCTACGATTGGCAAAAATACAAAAAAAAAACAAAACTGTAAAGAAAGAGTAGAGCTAGCTAGCGCCATTGCACCATGTACAAGATCACAGAATACCTTATACCCTGACGACAAGATAGACGTGTGATGTGACGAGTGACGAGAGAAGTTCGAAATTAAAATTTTTACGATTTTAGTTCTTTACATTATTATTATAATACATACATAGCATCACGCCTTTTTCCCCGAAGGGGTAGGCAGAGGTGTTTCACACCCACACTTCGCCAGCTATGTTTGGTCCCATGAAATAGGGGGCGAGCCTATTGTCATCAACCGGGAACATTTGTTTACCAAACTCCGGAAAAATGTTAATACTGAAATTTCATGATAGAAAAACCCAATACCATTTTCACCCGACCCGGGACCTCTTGCACGGCAATCGTATACACTTCCCGCTGCGCCATGCGCCACCGAGGCAGTTTATTATTATAATATTAATATGTTTTATGCTCAGACCAACAAAAAATGTTTTATGTTTGAGAATGCCGCATACCTAACAACATTGTTGAGCTGCGTCTCTACGAAAGAAAACTTTTGTTAACTATTTAAACTCACTAGAAGTAAGTTTGTATCATAAATCTATTTATAAATATTATCACTCATAATTTATAAATAGATTTACCTATATAGAAATGTGTGCTCAATTTACGTGCCTACTGCCTAGTACCATACAACAAACCTTAAAGAAAACACGTCGCTGGGCATACATTTGGTGCAACGTGCAACTGTGCAACAAAGATTTTTTCAAAAAAAATAATCGTAATTCGCATGATACCTAATCTATTAATAAAAAATACCTACTTGCTTCTCTTATTTGATCGTTTTATACTGGGGTGACCATGGCTATAAGAGCAAATAATATAATTACAATTTAATAATAAAAAAAGTATGAAATGTCCTGACCTCAGACCAACAAGTCCTGACAATAAAAAAATACTATAAAATTGTTTGGTTTTTCTCACTGTACACATCAACACAACAGTGAAGTTGAGGCGCATTGTGAATAAAAAATGGCCGTCTCGACCGGCTGTCATATTATAATAGTACCTATGTTAATCTCTAATTCATAACTGTTTGTTTGTTTACTGAAGATATTGCAGAGTCTTGGCCACAGTCAACACATAATTATTATGTAACAGCTGTCATTGTAAAATACGTGTTTACGAATTATCGTGTATCCTATAGGTACGTGAACGGAATTTGTGAAAACAAACTGGAGGTGTCAATTTTATGTAGATAGTTTACTACTAGTCACCGAGGCTATTTGAATAGGATATATTTTTTGTTTGTTTTAGACACCTAAGAATTTACCAGCCCAGCTCCAATGTGACTCGCCCAATGGCCTTGAAGACATGGACATAATATCTGACATGGGGTCTATTTCTGATAGTAAGGAAGAGTTAGAACTGAGGAAACACATTGATCGACTTGTTAGCGAAAAAACAGAATTACGGATAAAGAACAGGGCACTAAGAAGGTCATACAAAAGGTTAAAGGCAGAAAACATTAGCATGAACAATATTTTCAAAAAACTAAGAAACAAGATTATTTTAATAGAGGGACAAGTTGAGCAACTAAACTTGAAAAACACGTCAGAGGAATCAGTGTCTTAATTTTTATTAGGTTATTATTCTTAAATTTTAAAAATCAAACTAGCTACCAATGCGCATATAAAGAAAAGGATGTCTTAAATAAGTCCCTACTTTAAATTTTATTTTTTGATTCGTCAATAATAAATAGATTTACTTGGAACCTTTTTTTTTTACAGTGCTATCTAGTCCAAAGTAAGTTATTATAAGCTTGTATTACACTTTATATACTCTAGCTATAGTTTTTGTAAGCAGACAAATAATCGCAGGGGCCGATTTATGTACAGTGTTGCGGATTTAATCGCGTCGAGAAGAAATCTCTCAACTACAATTAATTAATTATTCATAGGATTTGTCAATAATAACTTCCTTCATACCCATAGAGAGTGATTCTTTACGCAACTTTTGAGGAAAAGCTTATTACTTGATGACACGTTTCTTCAATAATTTTATCACAAAACTACATTTTAGTACACTACACTGCATTTTTACTATATAATATCTATCTATAGCCAGAACATTGATAGTAAATTAAAACTCAGTAACTATCTAACCATTGATTAAATTTTTCTAATTAATAACCGAAAAGAACGCTATACGCATAAATGCGTGCCCTACCACCAACTATTTTGAAAAGGTGATTTCCCTCAAAATTAAATACTTAAATAAATTATACGGCCATTCCGCATTATCGTATCCTTATTCGATTCGGAAATACGCACGGGTACTTACGTACTTTTAAAAAAGTAATATATTTATTTTGGTATGTTTGGAAATAGAGCTAAATTCTTGAAAAAAAAGAGCTAAAGAGCTAAGTAATATTTTTTGAAGCTGAAAATTTTTAAAAGGAGCTTAAATTTAGCTCTAAAAGAGCTAAGTTGGCAACACTGCTTATGCAGTATACAGAGTATAGTAAAATAAAATTATTAGATTCTACATTTAAAAGACAATTTTTAATTCTATCTGAGAGATGTCGCTACTAGAGCAGTGCAGTGCCATGCCACGATGCCATAATAATTATTTTAATACTCATTGTCATTTGCCTTAATAAAAAAAATATATATTTAAAAAAGTAAATTACTAATTCTAAACATAAATAGGTAGATATTTTATAGGTAAGTACTTAAAACTTTATTTTGTTTTTGTTTCTGCACACTCGAATGAAGTTCGTGCAGTCGCCAGTGGGCGTCGCCAGTTGGCGTCTCAGTCTCTCCTCATCAACTGTCAGTACTGTCACACTAATCTATGAACTGTCATGCTGCTACTGCTACCAAATCAAAGGCCTTATTATTCTTTTGTTTTATTGTTTGTAGGAATTGTGGGCAGTCACTGGTAGAGGCTTGCTCAGTCACTCACTTAGAAAATTATAATTTAAGTAACTACGTAAGTAGACGTATAATTAATACGTGTTACGACTTTCCGTGACATACCGTGCATCAGTAATTCAGTATTGATCTGTGAGAAAATAATGCCGTCGTGTGTTATGCGTAGCTGTGGAAACAAAATGAAAAAATCTGCAGGAGTCACATATCACAAGTACGTCGACATTATTACAATAAATTTATGTAGATAGTTTATTCTTTAGTTGCAAACAAATGTAATGTCATTATTCAATTAAAAACTAACTGACGGAAGATTCGGATCCATCGTGTCTCTTCGGTCTCGTAAAGTCTCGTTACGTCAGAACACTCATCAAAACAAAACACGTTCGATCGTCTGTATACCACAGAATGTATTAGTACGTTCTCGATCTTTCACACTAAACCGATGATCAGTTGGCGTATTCCATTCCTCCCATACAAAGGTTAATCGGTTTATATTGCCCGACGGATCTTCCGCCAGGTGTGAAAGCAACGGCAGCCTAAAATGTTAGGACCTCAAAAATGATCATCTTGTATAATATCAAAAATTCGATAGTGAGAACCGAAATGGCAAAACGTCGAATGTTATAATCAGTGATGATATTACTTTTTACGTTACAGTCATAAAATTGCTGCAACCATAACTTCGTTATTGTTAGTTGTTTTAGGGTTCCACAGCCAAAATGGAAAAACCAAAACCCTTATATATTCGTCATATCCATCCGTCTCCGTCCGTATTTCCCAGACATTTTACTCAAAAGTAAATTAAGAGATAGGTGTTTCCTTTTTAGTTCAGCATTTCGATATTTTAAAATGTCCAATTCCCAGAATGTACTATTATGAAAATGTCCAATCTTTGAGAATGTAGTAAATTTATTCAGTAATTTCCAACAGCTCTTTTTAAAACTTGTAACAAACAAAAAAAAAATTCTGAAATAATCAAACTATTTATTTATTTATTAACAGAATTGAAAACAATCAACGTCATATTATTTATAATTATAAATAAAATTATTTTTCGCGTAATTCGTGGACGCCATCTTGGTTTCCAAAATTGACGTCATATTCAAGCCTTACATTACCACCCCCGAAAACCGCGGAAACGATACCCATATTGATAAACCTAGTCTATCACACTCACATTTTTCTGTGCAGAAATGACGTCACATGGATTGTCGTTACTGTCCTATAAATGCTGTCAAATATGACATTATAACAATATACCTAACAATAGGACAACGTGTATTCTTTTAGATTAAATTTGATTTTAAACATAAATCACAAAAACTTAGAATAGCTTCTCACTAAAATCAATCATCAATCAAAAGATTTTCGGACATTTTAGAAATTGGAAAATTTTGGGAATTGAACTTTTAGGGAATTAGATATTTTAGGAATTGGGTGTTTTGTGTGGGTCGCTAAGTACTAAGTACTTGTTTGGTAATTAAATTTAAATAATTTTTATGGGTGGCATTTGGCATTCCATACATTTAACAAAAGATGATTTTTTTTCAGCAAACGTTTACGAGTGGCTCTTACTTTGAAATATTTTTTTAAAACACTAAGGTTTCTAAGAGGTTTTTGGTTATCTGGATATTTTCGAAATAAATCGCTCCGAAAGTGGCATATATTGTGTTCTCCCCCTCTATCTTCTAAACCGTAAAAAAATTCCAACTTATCAAATACTTCCAAATATTTTTTTTAAGCAGACCTGAACCCTGATTCTTAATTGTTGGAAAGTTTTCGGCCGGAAATGTCAGTTTATTTAAAGTTAATAATGTTAACACATAATGTAAACAAAACTAATACCTAGTTGTAGAAAAAATAAATAACTTAAATCGTAAATATAAGTTTCACCTTTTGATTCAAAAAAATTATGATGCATTCCGACGGCTCAGTATCAGGGGGTAGAATTAGCAGTAAAAAGTATTCGACTGGTGGGCAGAATGGAATGCCTAAAATTTTGTAGTGTAGTATATTAAATGTATAAAACTGAGCGTCAGGGACATCACTGGCGCGTCACGATATTCTACGACACATTAATATGTTTCCGCCCTAATGCGTAATTTATGTATAAATTGTTTTAGATTTCCATCTGACGAATTACTCCGGCTGGAATGGGTGCAAATAGTTCGAAAAGAAAGAAACCAAATTAATTGGAAACCCTCAAAAAAGAGTGCAATTTGCTCCGCTCATTTTGATAGCAAATATAAATATATAGGGCTTCAGGGATTCATCCTCTTGAAAAAAAGTGCAGTTCCTATTTTACAGGAAGATCCTGATGTATCACAGGTAAATACCTATGTAAATTACATTTTAGTTGGGATGATAATAATTATTAATATCAATTGATTACCTCGAAAGTCAAATACTCTGGTGGAGAATCGAAAGTCATGAGTGCGCGGTTAGGCTTATGCGTTACCGGTTTCCTCTGCATTTGTATTCTTTGCAGGTTGTATGTTTCTTGGTAAGCCTGAACGTAACGTAAATTTATTCGTTTTATGGTTTTATCTGATTTACATAGCATATGTAAATATGTATTAATTAAATCAAAATAATGAAATGTTCGATTTCCTGTACCATTACAAATACGAAGTACGAATTAGGGCTGTCAGAACATCAACAAAAAATAATTAAATTATTTTTAAATTAAATTATTTATTAAATTAAATTATTTATTAAATTAAATTATTTATTAAATTAAATTATTTATTAAATTAAATTATTAATTAAATTATTTATTAAATTATATTTTTTAGAACTCGGTATGTGAATATTGAAAATTTTAGGTGGTGCAATGTCAAAATAGCGCCTTCCCAAACAAAGCATTGTTTTTGTTTACCCATGTTATTGATATTAGCTAGCTCAGAGCTAGCCTGCAACAGTCCGCAAAAAGGGTGTGAGCTGCCCTTTAAAATTTGGCGTGACTCCGATTTATATGGATATAATATTATTATATAATTTGGTTCATTTCGGCGCCCCCATGATGAGGCGCCCGGTGCGGTCGCACCGCTCGCACCGCCCTAGGGCCGCCCTGCAAATACGTAAGGATTAAGAAATAAAAAATGAAAATCACAATTATTCAGATTATATTTTTTAATATTGAAGTAAATCTAACGAGCTATAAAAAGGGCATGTCCGTTTTTAACCCTTTGAACGCCAGAGACGTCTACACACGTAAAATGAAAATGTGCTCACCACGCCAATGACGGCATGGCACGTCAAAAATGTACTGTATTTTAAAAGCTTGGCGCTCAAGGCACGGCGATACCGATTTGACGTGGCGGTCAAAAGGATAAAGTTATTTTACACAGTGGCAGTGGGACGATAGAAAGCGAGATATTTGACCATAGGCAAAAAATTTTTTTTTGCGAGTTTTGACCTTAATTGACTTAAAACGTGAACATATTGTTGTCGACTTTTGAGAGAACGTTTAGAATGACAAAATGAAGTCGTACACATCATGTTTGCAGCTGAACCTCTTTTTAGGCCAATTAGCCCTATAATATAATATTATAATTTTATTATTTGTTTTAGGCACCTAAGAATGTATCATCCCAGCACCAGCAAGACTCGCCCAATAGTCTTAAAAATGAGGATATACCTAAAATGGCTTCTAGTGTTGATAGTTATGCACTAATCTCACTGAGAAAACATATAGATCGACTTACTAGCGAAAAGAAAGAATTACAGAGAATGAATTACTTTCTAAGAAAGCGAAACGATAGGATAAAGGCAAAAAACATTAAAATGCACAGTATTCACAAAAAATTAAAAAACAAGATTATTCTAATAGAGGAACAAGTAAATGAACTAAACTTGGAAAAAGTTCAGAGGAATCCTTAAAAAAGTAATATTTTTGTAATATTAATAAAAAGGCCTAAATTTTAGTTATTATATAGTAGGTATACATAAATGGAAAATAATGTCATACTTGGATTCGACAATTTATGCATGCAATAAACTTTTATCATTATCATTGCTTTGTTTCTTTTATAACTTATTTTTTTGCAATTAGGCCACTGAATAGGGTAATTAGGCTCAGTTATTGCTTATTCATTAAGCCCAGCATTAAATAATAAAGTAAAGAAATGTACCTATTGACAAAAATTTTTGGTTTTTATTCTAAACTGACTTGTCGATGATAGATATCCATTTGAAATGCACGATACCTACTCATCACTATAATGTTTAGTATGAAATGAAGCTATGTAAAGGCGCCAACACATTACTGTGTCGTGCGTGACGTGGCGTGGCGCGCCTGAGACGCCCCTGGCCAGGCCTCCGTCACTCGCTCAAGGTCACGCGCTAAGTGCCTACCGCTATGTAGCTCACAACTGAGCCAAATCGCCAGAGGGCTGCCGCACGCGACACTGAGAGTGCGCACAGCACGTTTCCCGCTCAAAACGCATAATGTACTCTGTGATACTAACGATATTTTCGACCACTACGTAGGTATATTAAGTTTTGACTAACAACACGATGGTTAATTATTGTGAAGTTGTTGGATGTCATAGACAAAAGAAAAATAAAAAAAATTCTTTTTTTTCATTGCCGAAAGATGAAGAAAGGTACGTTACGTTATTTGAAAGTAGGTACGTATTTCAGCTGGCTTTAGTTAGTAGTACCTAGTAATTTTAAAATGCTTCTTGTGTGTAGGTACTCTTTCTTTAAAATTTACGAGAAAGTTTAGTGCGGTCTTACAGAAATAAATGCAGTTTGTATTTCATTACCTACATTATCGAGTCGTTTTCGAGTTTGTCTATCTATCTATTACGATCGAGTTCGCGTGGCGTGGAGTTCTTAAAACAAACTGGTCAAGCGCGAGTCGGAATCAGACATTAACTGTTTGATTGTGTGTACATTGAATATATTTAACAAAACTAATATAAGTAAAAATAGTAACAGAATACAATACGACGAAATTCAAATGTTTTGTCTGTTTGGATGTTTGAACACGCTAATCTCCAAAGGTACTTGACGGGTTTAAATAAAAAAGTTGTCACGCATTGTCTAGCGGTCTAACTAAGTCTGATTTCGATGTGAAATTAGAAGTTTTAAGTTAACTGCTTACCTCGCATTCACTTCATTGCATTCATTGTACATAAACTAAACATAAATAAGAAAATTTAAGTTTCACTTCAGGCATGTTGTTTTCATTAATGTTCTTTGTACAACCCTAATGATTTTGCTCGATGACGGACTCACGCGGTGTACGCGGGAATCTCGACTCTCGACGTGCCTCCGTAGAATACGTTTCTTCTTGCAGCGTCGTTTGTTCGTTTTTGTAGGCTAATATAACGTAGGTATTTTCGCTTTTGTATAGGAGTGATGTATCTGTTACGTAGTAACTATTATCTAATCTGTGCCCTGGCGCATATTGGTTCCACAGATTTCATTTGGTTAGAGACACATTTGAGTGTCGTGTAGTGTCGTGGCGCCACGACACACTAATGTGTCCCTAACCATCATAAATGTATAAAACCAATATGCGCCAGGGCCAGGGGCATCTCTAGCGCGCTACGTTACTCCACGGCACAGTTATGTGTCTCCGCCTTAAGAGTACTGAGTATCTCCCAAGGAACTTATATCTCTAACTAGCTGGAATGCTTACCAACACGTCAAAAGCGTTCCGAAAAAATGTAGGGTTATTGTCTCTCTTTACTGCATATCATTGTTAATTACTGTCATTTGCGAGAAAGGGACAGATTCCCTCCATATCTCACACAGAGTAGCTTTTAAGTTTTCTAATATCGTCCCGTAAGCATTCCAGAGATATAAGTTCCTTGGTATCCCCATATCCCTAACTACCTCAATTTTATTGATAGTCTGTGGTTAGTACTGAGCTCACAGACAAGACCATAGATTAGACAAGACAACTCAACGCAAATAGTATTCTGTGATAGTATCCCTTATTAGTCTGTGGTTCTGTGTCATAAACTGTGGTCATAAATAAATGTCTTGAAGTTCCGCGGGTGCTAATTCTCGTGTTTTTTATTTTTACGAGATTTTAACAATATTTTTCCCAAGAGTATTGATTAATCAAATTACAAAATGATTCCTCATTTGTGTGGAAAGCACTAGAAGATGCTTGGTGACATACAACTCACTAAACGTTTGCTCGTTATTGCTTTGGTTCTTGGTATTATTTTGATATTGAAGGAATACGTATTTGTTTATCCACTATGACCCAACATAAGGTTGCATATTTCTACAATGCCGATGTGGGTAATTTCCACTACGGGCCTGGACATCCTATGAAGCCTCATAGATTGTCTGTGACGCATAGCCTGGTGCTTAACTATGGACTTCACAAAAAGATGCAAATATACAAGCCGTACAGGGCTAGCTCTCACGATATGTGTCGGTTTCACAGCGAGGACTACATAGAATTTTTGCAAAATGTTACGCCACAAAACATTCAAAGTAAGCATTTGTTATTATAATTGTTTATGTAAATAAAAGTACATAGATTCCCTATATGACATACAGAACACATAACCTTATTTTGCCTCTTCCAACACATAAAAAAATATTACTTTGTGTGTAATAGATATTACTTAGAGAAAACCTTATCTATCTAGAAACTGTCAAGATAAATTACACTATGGCATGTAATGTGACGAGTCGAATAAATTAAAAGTTCTTCTAAAATTAAATCATTTATTATTTTAAAATTGAATGGGAAATGTGTGAGGGCATCACTAATTTGGATACTTGCAAACTCATAAAAAAAATAAACAAATGAAGAGTTACTTATAAATCACTCATATTTCCAGCGTACTCCAAAGACTTGCTGCACTACAACGTTGGTGACGATTGTCCTGTGTTCGAGGGTTTGTTTGACTTCTGTTCAATGTACACGGGAGCCTCCTTGGAAGGTGCCATGAAACTCAACAATAATGCATGTGATATAGCCATCAACTGGTCTGGTGGTCTACATCATGCCAAGAAATTTGAACCTTCAGGTTTGTTAATTTTTTTCTTTTTAATCTTCAGTGTGGTTACTGAAAAGGAAAAGGAAGGAAAACGAAAAGAAGGGCATTAGGAAAGGGATTGGGACCAGGAATTGGGACTCTGACACTCTTAACTCACCCAACAAAACGCAACAGTTATATTAAATGCTTAACATTGATATTCTGTGGAAGGGTAACACTTCCCTGTATGCATCGGCCTATTGAAATGTTCCATAGGACTTTGAATGCCAATCTTCCAGACACAATGGAAAATCTATTGTTTGGGGGACACCGGTGACCCCCATGGCACCCAGACTTAGAATCTTTCAATTGAATCAGTTTTCCTCATTGGTCTTAGCAAGGGTTCCAAAACCTGGACCACAGTGAAGCCACCCAGACACTCTCTGAAGTGCCAAAATGCCTTCTTAAGTGGCATGACTATGGCATCGTACTCAGTGGCGTGCAATTGGAGAGACCTATGTCCAGCAGTAGAGTAGTACAGGCTGATGATGATGATGAAGTGTCATGACTACTGTGAAACCGCAACAGATGGCTAGCCTAACATTAACCAATGATTCAGCTAAAATCAATCTTCCTTCATTCCAGGCTTCTGTTATGTGAACGACATTGTGATAGCTATACTAGAGCTACTGAAGTACCACCCTCGGGTCCTATACATCGACATAGACGTTCACCACGGTGATGGCGTGCAGGAAGCCTTCTACCTTACCGACAGAGTTATGACTGTGAGCTTCCATAAGTACGGCAACTACTTCTTCCCTGGCACCGGAGATATGTATGAGATCGGAGCTGAGAGCGGCAGGTATTACTCTGTCAATGTACCATTGAAGGAAGGGATTGATGATCAGAGTTATGTTCAGGTTTGTTATTTGTGATGTTCATTAAGAGCGCATTTTGAAACAGCTCCGATTTAATAATAAAAATTGAAAACCACAATAATGACACCAAATTGCGACATTACCACTCCTAACTATAAACGTTTTTTATTATAATTAAGTATATAAATAATACATAATACGGATATCGTCGGAGAGGTAGACCACGAAAGCGCTGGCGAGACGATCTGGACTCATTTGACAAGGACTGGAGGATCAAAACATCCAATAGAAAAGAATGGGAGAGCTTGGGGGAGACCTTTGCCCAGCAGTGGGACAACACAGGTTGATTAAAAAAAAAAAATATAAATAATAACATAAATAGGAAATAGGAGTAAAAAGATAAATAAAACAGAAATTATATAAATTGTAAACCCCCCACCTAAATATTCGATTGTAAAAAAATAAAAAGTAGCAAAAAAGGACCTGGATTATGTCCGGGGATCCACACACCCATAAATAAAAATAAAAAAAAGGAACATACAAATAAACGTTTTTATTGTTGTAGAATTATAAGACGGGTTGGGTAGACAGAGATGCATCTCACCATAAATAAATGCAATGCAAATATAATGATATTGTGAATAGGTATTTTATAACGAGCCACGGTATAAGTAGCACATGTCATCATGATGTCAGCAAGTAAATAAGTAATGGATATGTCACTGTCAGCAACCTAATAATGTCTCTCTCTCGGGTCTCCTTTCCTCAATCTAAAAGCGTAAAAGTTCTTAACCTTTTAGCAGTGAGGGTCTATTTGACTGGTATAATGACTTGTAATGGACCACTAAAAACTTCAATGGATGATTAGTATGATCCCGGTCTTGGTGGTCTGTGGACCATAGGTTTAGAACCACTGATCTAGAGAGATCAGTATTTACTCAGGAAAATCAGCCTGCACAGCTGAGTAGGAAGAGCACTTGACGCCTAGACACAGAATGCCAGGGCTGCAGGTTCCAGTCCCGGTGTAGGTTAAAAAATTTCCATCACTTATCATTAAACATCATATTTAGACACATCAATCATGGTCGTGAGGTTGCAGAGAGACCATACTTTTAATTTAAATTGAGTGGTGCAGCTGTGGCCGCTCCACCATAACGCCATATACCAAACTACTAACGAAAAACTAGCTAACAAGGAAAAAAAACAGCATTAAAAAAAATTATTATTTATAAAGGTGTTCAAACCCGTGATATCCAATGTGATGGAGTTCTACCGTCCGACGGCGATCGTGCTACAGTGCGGTGCCGACTCGCTGGCGGGCGACCGGCTCGGCTGCTTCTCTCTGTCCACCAGGGGCCACGGCGAGTGCGTCAAGTTCGTCAAGAACCTCAACGTGCCTACACTTGTGGTGGGAGGAGGGGGGTAAGTAGACTGGTTTCATGTTCTAGATGTTATCATATTATGACCATATAGGCGACATAGGCCATCGACCGACTTTGTGCTGCCTGCAACCAATGACCAGAAGCAACTTTTACCAGGTTGTCGGTCCACTTGGTCAGTCTCACCAAATCGCATCGCTAAAGTGACAGTAGGCAGGCCACATATCTTGCTAATATTATAAATGCGAAAGTTAGAATGGATATATGGATGTATGTATGTTACTCAATCAAGCCCGACTGTTTTTTTATTATTTACTTTGTAAACATTACAATATAACTCAATAATCTAACGGTGTGGTGCTCTGGTACACCACTTTATTTATTTAATACTTCATACAAAATACGTACAGGTGGACTTAATGCCATTAGGCATTTTCTACCAGTCAACCATTTGGGTGATGCAGAGAGTTAGTTGAAGTATATAGGTGCATAAATAAAAGTAACGAGGCAATTAAGCAAAAAATAATAGATATATCTATTACTTTCCTTTTTTTATAAATCATTAATACAACAATTACACGCTAACCAAATTGTAACAACAAGAGATTGTAACTATCCATTTTTTTAGTAGCGTGAGTTTCATGCCAGTTCGTCTCATAGCTCCACCCCGTCAGCAAACTGTTCGTAGGCAAATTTGCTGACACTACTTTTCGGATAAACTGTTACATTCTTAACTTGTGACTTTCATAAGTGTTATCTTCTAACCTAGATGAATAAACGAGATTTCATTTCATCACACTTGAATGGTTGAAAGGATCTGTATACAATTTAACACACAGATATAGGAATAGCACTAAATACTACGCCGGCAAAGCGCGTACGGGAGCTAGTTATGCTTATATTTATGTTTGAACTACAGATATACACTACGCAACGTAGCTCGATGTTGGACTTACGAGACATCTCTGTTGGTGGACGAGAACATCTCCAACGAGCTGCCTTACACAGAGTACTTGGAGTTCTTTGCACCTGACTTTCAACTGCATCCTGAGATTAGCAGGTAAAGCAACTTGCAGTTGCAACTAGATGATAAAGTTTCTTGTTCTTGATCTTGTTGTTGGTATCAAGATTCTTGCAAAATGAATTAAGAGCGTATTTACAAATAGAATAGCAAAGTCGCAATTTAGTGTCATATTTCGTGGTTTTCAATTATTATTATTTAATCAGAGCTATATTTTAAAAATAAGCTTAACATCTGCTTGAGGAGAACGGAAACATCGTGAGGAAAAACCCACATACATAGAAGAATTTCTAAGTGTATGTGGTGCTACAAACCTGCGTGTTGTTTTACAGACGTTTCAGACGCGTACCGTATCTGACAAAAAATAATCTTTCATATAATTTGTATTAATTAGCCCATTTTATTATCTATCGTAATTCGGAACTTCAGATTCTGTAGAACAAATATTATTTTGTCTGAAACGATACTTGCCATGACATAATTATGTGCTCGTGGATTATTAACTACTAGATTTGATACCAGTTTATACAAATTCCAGTACAAACAACGCGAACAGTAAGCAGTACCTAGAAGCAATATCTAAACATGTGTATGATAACCTCAAGATGTGTCAACATTCGCCCGCTGTGCAGATGACACATGTACCAGGTACATACAACCTTTTTGTTTTATAACACGAGTGACAAACAAGCCGGTGGTTGATTTTGCTAATTTACACACCTCGATAGCAGACCGATGGACTTTGAATCGACCAATCACATGCTGGGAATATGGCGCGATTGACTTGGTAAGCCAATCACAGCTGTCGAATGAGACCATTGGTTAGCAGGATAGTCCAGCCGGCCCGCCTGATCGTAAGCGGTTACCGTATTTTATATGGATTCTACACCATCAGAAATTATCGAGAAAGGTTACAGGCTAAATAACATCTCACTATGGCCAATAGGAGCTGAGCAGTGACCTAATAAAGAACCCCCCAGGACTTCTAGTAGTAGTTGTGATATACATGTTAATGATATGAGTATTTAATTCTCCTCAGGTGACTTCTTCCCTGATGAATACAGAATTAAAGACGAACCAGACCCAGATGTCCGCATCAGTCAGGAGGAAGCAGACAAGACAGTGGAGCCCAAAAACGAATTCTTTGAAGATGAAAAGGATAACGACAAGGAACCGGAAGGAGAGTTCACTCCATAGCATACGAATGGCCTGACTGACCCGCTGGCCATATGACACGCAAAGGGTTACAAAAGATACAAAAATAATTTTCTGTGAGTGTGTAATTGTGAAGTGTTTCAATTTATTGGACAATATTTTATTGCCTTTATTTTGTTTCGTGAAGATATGGACTTTGAGACTGTTTTAAATTGACTTATGGAGATGTGTGTCGACCTTTAGTGACCTGATTACTTACGTAACACAGCGGTCATTGACCCCCATTGTGTTAAATCAGATGGATTTATTGGTTTAGTTTTCCCTTTTCATTAAGATTTTATGTACTAAAGGAGTCCAAACGGGTCCTTTATGTAATTTAGCCCCTGTTTCACCATTGGCAGGAAACTGTCTGATAAACTATCTGGGACTTAAGTGACTGATTAAAATATTTCGACTAAGTTTCGGATAGGTTATGAAACGCTTATCTGCGACTGATTAAACAGGGGCGTAATTTTTTATTTATAATAAGGTTGTAATCAGAGTTTGAGAGATATGCCGTATACTGTAACTGTTCAAAAGGAAATATTAACCTTTTGAATGCCAACGTCGGATATACTCGACAAGTACAACCGTGTACTGTGTGCCGATGACGGCTATAGCCGACATAAAAAAAAATATTACTATGTGTTTTATTATTAAATCTTAAAAATGTAATTTCTTGGCTTGGCATACAAGGCACGGAGTTGCCTTTATGGCGTGGCATTCAAGAGGTTTTATGTACATTAAGTGGACATTCTTGTATTGATGGCATATTTCTTCTTACGAGATAATGTGCTGTAATTTAGATTAATATGTAGATAATATAATTATATTTTTTTTTATAATGCAATACAGTAATACGCGATAATGCAGTTATTTATTATCTAGTGTTACGCAAGATACGTGCTTGCATGAGCGTAGCTGTAACTAGGAAATAGCAAATTTCATTAATTAGGTATCTTAAAATTAAGTATCGCTAGGTTTTATTTATGATCTCTGAGAATACTGTTTAGGAAAAGGACTCTTATGATAACCCTAAGAAATATTCGTAGCTATATAACTTGGCACGCGTGCCAGAGATGGCACGCAGAATGATGATATTCTTGGCACGCCAATAATTGAAGAAATGTATATTTTTATAAGAAAAATGTTAATTAATGTTATGAGCATGGCATAAACTTATTGGCTTAGATTACGCCAATCAGTAAATGATAAATAACTTGAAGCTGTTTATTTTGAATTTAGTCACCTTTTGTAGTACAGTCAGCGTCAAATAGTTAGTGACACTCAAGGTATTCAAATTTAGATAGATTTAGATGCAACCAAAAAGTCAATAATATCGATACAAGCAAAGTTTCCATATTGTTGTCAACAATTTACACGCTCATAAGTCGAGACGCTCAAAATGTCATATAGATAGGTTCAATCAAACCGCCATAAATATGGTTACAGTCATACCGCCAATGGTATCCAAGCATCCAAGTGTTCAAAAATGTGGATCATATTAGAAACTTGTACCGAACTTTGCTTGTACCGATATTATTTACTTTTTGGTTGCGTCTATTAATTCGAATACCTTGAGTGTCACTATTTGACGCTGACTGTACCTATATAATAATTGGACGTAGTTTAGCAGAAAGGACTCAACCCACACTATGGTCAAAAATGAGTTGTTTATGGCAAAAAGTTGGTTCTTTCATTCAGCAAAAAAGATCCGTAATACCAATACCAATTTGACCATAAGCGACAATATTTCAAAATATTCCAAATACAACATCATTGCAGCAATACACAACTAGACTTTAATCCTCGATAACTGAAAAATTACTTTTTGTGGGTCGAGTCCTTTCTGCTAAACTACATCCAATTGTTGGTACCTACTACTAGCACTCAATAATCAATGCTGAATTTATCTTAGAAGATATTGCTTAGATATGGAGCAGAGCGTGAGACAAAAGTAATATTAAAAGTACTATCTAGTGTAGATTAAGGCTATATCGTAAGTCTCACATTTTAGGGTGCTGATAAAGTTGAGCATTAGAGTGCTCGTTAGAACGAATAATAATATAATAATATTCTACCACATTCACACAGCGCCATCTAGTCCCAAAGTAAGCAATTATATTTGCTTGTGTTATGGGTACTAAACAACTGATATACTACTTAAATAAATTTTTTTTGTAAATACATCCATATTATAGATAAATTACATCCAGACACAGAACAAACCTTTATGCTCGCTCATCACACAAAGATTTGTTCTGGGTGGGGATCGAACCCACGACCTCTGGCTTAGCAATCAGGGTCACTAACCACTAGACAAACAGGCCAGTCGTCGAATGTTACATTAAATAGAAATAAACGGGAGACTTTTAGTGAGCATTCTAGTAAATGGATAGTTTTGCTTTGAGTTTTTGCCCAGCTGTGTAATATGATAGTGTTTCACCGTCGTTCCTCTATGCCCACACATCGGTGGTCTGTCACAAGTGAATGCTCAGCCTCCCTAGACAAGTGGCAATCACTTCAATCTGTCTATTCTAAATGACATGTCACTTCAATACATTTGAACACATGTCACATGATCAATGTTCTAATTTGACATGTCAATAGAATAGATAGACCATCATCTGACCATATGAACATCATCAAGTTATAAATTTAGAAATATGCGCCATACATAGAAATGTTGAATTAATCTGCCGTTTAGCTAGGAATTGAACAAATTCAAATATAAACTCAATAATAGTGCCTTTGTGAAACTGAACTGTAGTGTAGTATTGAGTCTTCAGTTTTTATTGTGTTTTCATATTAGCGTTTAGAAAGGAGACAAATGTAAAGCCTTGTTTAAAAACTGGTTGATAAATTATCTGAAACCTAAATGATGGATTAAATAAGAAATAGGTATGTAAAAAAATCTTTTATTTAGGCTTTTTATACACTTAATGACTTAACACGCTAAAATGTAAGCCGGTTACTGAACAGTGCACCTTTTGTCTTTAGCAAATAAGTAGTAAATAGAAAAATAAATCAAACTACATTGTGTTCCAAATTATTATTATCAATTTTAACTGCAGGATCTCGAGTAGCATAACGTTGCTATTGCACTGGGCTATAATATGAAAGCGCAGGATCGAATTCTAACTTATTACAAACTTTTTGTATATCATATAATTTAATTAAACAATATTTCTTCGGAATTATATACAGTGTTTCTTTACCTAAAACGATTTAAAATCATGTATTTTTTACCTTGTTCTGCTGAAAATAAGTCGGTTTTTGAGTTTTAGAGATACTAATGAACAGTAATTTAATTTTATTTTAGTTTAAAGATTACAACCGATTCAGGCGGTTAAAAAAATATTCATTTTCTATTTCAAATAAAAACCACTTACCTAATAATTTCAAAAAAAGTCTACACGAAAGAAAAAAGAGAAAAAAGAAAGTTCAGAAGTTGTATGCATGTACAGTTAGACATTCTATTTAATTTTATAAATAATATTTTGATATAAACCATTCCAGAAAAAATAACAAATTATGTGTAAATGATTATTTTGAAAGTTAACCATTTCGTCGAAACATATTTATCATTTGTGTCACAGTTATGTGGTATATCAAAATTAACAAAACAATACGCACTACTCAGAGACGTTAACTTTAAAGTTTATTTAGTAAAAACGTGTAATACTTAAGTCGATACGCCTAAAGACGATTATTCCCCTTCTTCCTCGTAGTCAAACTAACAAACAGCCTTATTTTAAGATTATGAACAAGCACTTTATTGACTGTACATATTTTTAACTTAACATTTATACAGCCTCCCTGTATCCTTGTTGTTAGACAAGTTTGACCACGAGGAAACGTAATTCCTCATAGTCAAACCAGTTTGACTAAGAGGAAGAAGGGGATTATTCAATGAAAAAATGTGTTAATGACAGATTACTGCTAAATGACGTCTCTGAGCGCGGCAGATACGAGTGCTATTAAAATTTATATCCAGAATTAAAGCTGACCTATGTAACTTAGTTATTTGCTTGCTTTAGAATTGATCTTTACATGTGAACATAGTTTAAAATTGTAGATAGTTCTAACGAATTCTCCTAGCATCATTGTGTCGCTTTTAATACACATGACATTGTATTTATTTATTGTTATGATTGTAAATATTGTAAAATATATAATAAAATAAAGTAATTTTTAATGGAAAATTAGCTTTTATTCTCTTTGCTACAATATATTTAGCTACGAAGCTGCTATTCTTGTACTGGAAATGTCTTTGTAGGTAAGTATGAAGATGAACCTGAGTTATAAGGAATAACACGACAGCAGTAGCCAAGCTGCCTTTAGTGCCAGTCCAGTAGTTAACAAACTAACTACTGGCACCAAAGGAATAGGTCTAAGACCTAGAATCTAGGTCCAGGTCAACATAGAGGTTCAAGTTTATCACTGAATGTTATTTTTACATAGATGTCTGTGATTTTATATTGTCAGTTTCTAGCAGCTAGGTACCTTTATTCCCGGTCGTCCCCACTGAGTACAAGTGGGAAAAAAAGGGTCGTTCGTCCCCAGTGGCTAAGATTGGATTTTTTTCTTGCCCACTCGTTCCGCTTATAGACCGAGAGGCTTAATATTTTCTTAAGTTATATAGGTAATGAAGCCGTACTTAGTAACTGGGGGACATCAAGGACGATGTAGTTAATGAAACTAAGAAATTGTAAGAAATAATTATATTATTACAATTAATTACAAGTTAAGTCTGAATCTAATAGCTACCTAGTTTTAAATCCAAATTATTTTCGCTTATGTACCTGTGTACATCACTCATCTCTTCTGAGAAGTCGACAGTGAACATTTGTAGCCTGTCACACATCTGTATTATTTGTTTGACTACATTCTTCGACACTTCCAGTGTACAGTCCAACCATAAATAATTTATATTTTTTAAATGTCCCTTCTTTAATAAATGCAGTAAAGTGTCGTCAATGTTAGTCTTAGTTTGATATTTTAATACTAACTTTTGCAAATTGTCCGTACACTCGAAGAAAAATGACAATAAACTATCTATATTAAAGTTTTCATTACCTAAAGTCAGATTCTGCAACTCGGAGAATATCTTCTTCGGCCGTCGAAAATTCCTTGGTATGACTAAACATTTAGATTGAGTCATAATGCAAAGTGATCTCAAGTTCGAACAACACATACCGAGCGAGAGAACAGCTTCTAGAGATAAGGAGTGGTCAATTTCCCACAGAGAGAAATGTGTGAGATAGCTGCCTTTGACCGTCAACAATTGCTGCATAGAATCCGTATAGGAAAAGAATGATAGATCCAGCCTATTCAACCTTAAATCACTCATTGAGATCTGTTCTAGTATTGCGTCCTTGTTATGTTCCGACAAGTGTGTTACCGACAATTCTCTGAGAAAAGGACATATTTTGATTAATTTTCTGATACCATCAGCTGAAGCGAAATGACAGTTAATTTTCCTGAGACTTAGCGGTCCTATGTCCACAACCGTTCCAATCAACGTAGAACCAATATCGCAGGACTCGATCCTTAACTCTTCCAGATATGGAAGTTCACTAATCAACATAATGATGCCAGCTTGTGAAACACAACGACCTATACGATTCGCTCGTTCGTTCCGCGGTGGGTCCATGGCCAAAATCCTCAATTGTTTTAAATTAGTTATGGAACAGAGTCCAGCATCAGAAACGTTTCTGATTAAGACGGAAGCATTGAATAGGGATTTGCAGATGTCTACTCTAGAGACAATGTTAATTTCTTCTAGTAATGGGCAATTAACGCCGATGACTTGAAGGATCTCGTCAGTGCAAATGAATTTGAGGTCGAGAACGACTAAACGAGTGAAGTTTGAGAGGGTACTGATCCAGAACCGTTGTGGTATGCTGTTATCGAGGTCGCATTTGCGGAAGACAGTCATGTTGGGGTGCGTGAGCACGTGGAGCTGAACGCGAGGGTCGCCGCGGTACTGGCAGCATGTTCTTTCTGAACAGAGGACATCAAATAACCTGAAACATAAATAGTAAATATTAAAATTGAAAATAGCAATGATTACATAATGTCGATGGATGTTGAACAAAATAATATTATGATGACAAATATCTGTAGTAGGTACAAGTTTTTTGCAGTATGTTACACCAAGCAGGTGTCTGTTTTATTTTAAAGAGAACTGATAACTTTTGTTTTGACCTTTCATTTTAATATATTACTCAGATAAAGTTGCCCAATGAAATTATGTGTTCATTGAATTTATTATAAATATAATAATTTTAGATCCCTTGATCCCTCCATAACCTTTGGGGAGACCCATGCCCAGCAGTGGGACGTTAATGGATTGAAAATGATGATGATGATATTAATTTCATCTAATTTCGTGTCACTGCTGATTTCTTCTCACAAGCTGAAGATTTAGTATACTGTTATTATTCTGGCCAAACAGGTTGGTCGAACTCCAGAGTTATGTTTTGGGCTTTCTATCTGTTGTAAAGATGTCTTTAAAATGGTTAAAACAGACACACAGGCCTATGTTCAACAGTGGACATCATTGGGCTGATACGATGATGATATATTTTTCCCATAGATATTTTGCTATTTTCATGTCAACTGCTCTCCCGAGGTGATTTAATTAATAACCAGAAAAGATCAATAAAAAATTTTGAATCTGGCACTTTTTTTATTATCACATTAACACCACGACCAAGCACACATTAGTTTAATGGTCAAAATAACATTTTAAAGATCTTTATTACAACAATACTCATAATACAATGTCAAGAAGGATATGGAATGGTGCCAACATGTGATTTTGTATCTATTAAAATTTATACTATTTGTAAGCAGTAAGATCAAGTGCAAACTTTGTGATTGTGAGAAATTGATTTATACCCAGAATATCTAGAATAAATATAAATATAGAATAATTACATGTTTATGATTCTAATAATTTGTACAAGGCAAATACTTGGCTCAGGCTCTGTCTTTAAGCATGTTGGTTAATCCACGTTAAAATAAAGATGATGATGCGATTATGATGATTTTGAGGTTACAGGTGTGTATTAGCTTCGGAAACTGTTTTCCATCAGGCCAGCCATACGTCTGTTTGCCACCGTCATATAAACAAAAATATTAATTCTAATATATCATTGGTGGTGGCATTACACTCTACTCTTGTGATGACGACAATCCTTCATAAACTCTATGTGATTCAACAATCTATAGTTAAGAATGGTGGCAAATAATGAGTTCTAATACTATGGGTTGGGATTGTATGTGAAGTATATGTATGAAGTTATTCAATTAATCAGAAGCAAGATAGAATCTAGTTCCCTCCATTGCAAAGTGGGGAGACAAAATCAATACTGAGCTTGAATGCCAATGGGGGTCACCATGTGACCATGAAACAATAAATTTGGCATTGGCATTCAAAGTGTTAATATATGATTACAATTTTGTAGTGCAAGAACAACTGAATCTAAATTAAATAGAAACAGTACAATAAAATTGTTATGAGTACAACATTAACTTGTTGCTAGGACAAAGCAATATTATGCTGACATAAATTACTGACAGTTTTAATACAAAATATCAAAGTATTTTTATTGAGATAATAAAATAAAAGTACTTAGTATTAAAGCAGGAAAACGATTATTTTTTTAAAATATAGAATTGTTTTTTTTATTGTTGAGATATTAGCTAGATAATTGATAATGAAGACTTACCTGGCTGGAAGCATAGACATAAGATGGCACTTCAAATCAAATGCCTCCTTCTCACACTCGTGAAATTTACTCTCAGGGTAACTCTTTTCAATAACATAACAAGCTGAATTAATAAGACTAATAGAACTTTTAACACACAATTTGAACAAACTACATGGCTGCTTAGGAGGCGACATGTCGACGACCTAAGCACTCCAGTTGGCAACTTCACTATATTAAGAGATACTATTAAGGTTTATTTATTTTAAGTATAAAACAAATAATATTAACCGAATGAACTAATTTCTAACTAATTAAATTGTTGTGAATTGCCAAATGCCATTATTGATTTCATAATTTGACATTTTTGCTGCAGCAGACGGCAGATAATTAATTTTCAGAACGAAATGTGAACTATGAACGATGATGTAATGAAAATGAATGAATGATTTTTACTCTGTATCTCAGCATCACTGACCTCTACAGCTTCACTAGAAAATAAAATTAGGGACAGTCAATTGTAAGCAAGAAATTTGTCGGTTCACAGTTTATAGTTTATGGATATCATGACACATGGCGTCCCAATATTTTTCAGTCCATGGCGCACTTACAAGTTTAGAATTTTATTTATAAATGGAAATTACAGATAGGTTTCAAGATTAGATGAAGGGCTACATGGTGGGTTGCCATACGAATGAAGTACAGCGCCCACATTGTTTTTTTCACTTTTTTGCTAAGTTGTAGGTACACCCACCAACAATCCATGTAGCCCCAACAACAACTCAAGCCCATGTTACCTACTCACTGTTAATTAGGTTTTCTGCAGGTGAATTAATTTTTAAAATGAGTTAACTGTCTCGGTTGGGCAGTGGGAAGTGTATATGACTACTGTGCCAGTCCTGAGGTCCCGAGTTCGATTCCCGGGTCAGGTGAAAATGGTATTAGGTTTTTATATCATGAATTTCCAGTAAGTATTGAGATTTGGCCGGATTTTAGAAAACATGATCCCGGTTGATAACAATTAGACTCGCCCACTATTTTATCGGACCAAACATAGCTGACGAAATGTGGGTATGTATAATACAATTTAAATTTACCTACATATATTGTTATGTTAAGTACTACGTTACAAATTACACAAAAAAATCTTACTCACTCTTAAAGTTCGCACATCACACATCACGCTCGATGACGGATGGTAAAATAAATAAAAATACAAAGTAGATTTCAATATTTTAATTATATTTTCATTTTTTCGTATGAGGTTACACCTAAAACTAATAATTTATTTTTAATTAAAAATATTCATTTCGTCATAGATTATCTATCTCACTAAAGTGCTTCTGATTAAAATATTTTTTTGCGAATGAGTGTATTTATCACCACATACTTACCACAATTATCATATACCTACTTAGGTACTTACTTACATTTCTTTGACGCCCTAAGTTGTCCTTAAAGGAGGTGATGCTTGATTAGTTATTTCTAACACTATATACAAAACATTCCCTTTTTTTAATTTAAAATCGGACTAGTTTTTCTAGGTAGGTACAACATGGTGACATTCTTTTCTACATCTGAATACCCCTCCCACTTCCCCTGTTATTATTGAGACTTGAGAGCTTGAGATATGACGCCAGATATTGAGATGAATAACTTAATATCCATGGGTTTAGCTTTTTGGGCCTAATAAAAAACGTTATTTTGTTGACAGTCGCATAGAAAAATTAAAACACGAATTATAATATTATTGTTTCGTCATACTTTTGATTAATCGAATTTTTTGAATTACTAGTTAAAATAAAGTCTATTATTTTACCATCCATTGAAAAAAAAATTATAATAATATTTATCTGACAAAACATTAATTCAACGAAGCAGAAATTATTCGCTTACAGATTGTTGCAAAACATAGAGAACTGTAATTTTTATTTAAAATCTTTATTGTGTTACCTATGTTTTACAAATAAATTATTGATTGATTGATTCAGATTTTATTAACTGCCTAAGTTTCCTGTGTGTTTCTCGGGTGATAGATTACACTCATTCGCTGATTACAATAAATATGCCTATAATTAGGCATTATTACCATAATAATATCTACCTAATTGTTACATAGAAATCATCAAAGCTTGTGCTACGGTACAAAATAATAATTACAATATTGGTACCTACTTTATAAAGTGTAAAATTGTACCCAGTTATTAGTTCTCTGTTTATTTTAGATTATGTTATATCGAAATTCGGATTTTTATATTTCGGCAATCATTGTATAACATTGAGAGTAAATAAAATTTTACAATGTTTAAGTTGGATAGCAATGCCGCCTCCATGACCTAACATGAACCAATATAATTCACACAAACAAAGTGTAACCAAATTCCAATGATAAGTTTACAGAAATTGAGAGTAGCTCAATTTATGTGAGGGTATTGTATTATACTATGCTGTGTAAAATATTTGTTCAAGTTCGCCTTTCGATTGGAGCTGGTTAATCAGTGTTTTCACACTGAAAATCGAACAATAGGTACTCATATTTTGTCAAACATTATACGCATTTAGTCCAGAGGAGTCGCTAACTTTCGGATGATATAATGTGAGCGTATATCAGTGTATAAATACGCCAGTGTGTAAAACGCTGTAAACTTGAAGTAGCATCATGAAAGTCTAGTGTGTTGCACACATTCTTACTCGTACAACTGAGTAGTTTTAACCCTTGAAAGTTAAGACTTTTTGGTCTTTTTTTTTTTTTTTTTTTAAGAGGGGAAATGCATTACGCATACCGCCCCGTGCGGGGACACGAGACGGTTAAGACTTTTTGGTCTAGTTCAACCGTTGAACCAATGAGAATTTTTAGTCTCATGAGTTCAACTGTTGATAAAATGTAGGTTACTACTTTAATTATGATATTGAATAGACCCTATAACCTTGATTTTGAAAACAATGTTTGTAATGAAAGCCTTTTTAGCGTATCTGTAAATAGTAAATAAAATATAATATTTTAAAGACAGGAATGTAATTTAAACATATTAAACAAGGATAAAGACAGTCAAATAACTTAATTAAATTATTATTTTTGGAGATTTATTGTAAATACAATAAATTTTCAAAATTTTGGTCTACGAATTTCGTAGCACCGTTGTAGCTTCGTAGCAGTTCGTAGACGTTGATACAGTTAACAGTGAGATAGCGTAGAACAGGCATGGCGAACCATTATTGAACGAGGGATATGATATTATTTTAAAAATGCGGGCAAGACTTGTTTAAGAATTATTATTTTCTTTTATAATATCTCAAATGGAACAAATTTGGCAACGGCCAGTTCACTGACAAATTCTGAAAAGAACTTTGCAAGAAATTCAGGCCTTTTTTTTTCACAGATATTAAAAAATAGTCAAATGTTGTTATTGTTTATTCTACATCCAATACCGTTCAAGTATTATTATATTTTTATGTTTTATTTTATTGGTCAAGTAGGAGCATAAATTATTGGTATGCCGAGAATTTTATCTTGAATGTAATTTGTAGCTCCCGTATCATTAGTTTGCCATGCCTGGCATAATCTGTTTATAATTGAAGGCAACCTTCAGTATTTTAAGTATATAAATATACTCAAATTTCTCATATACACATTTTGATTACTATTATATAATATATTTGAGTCACAGAGTGTATCTGGTACTTTACTCTGTTTCGATATAATTATACATCTCTCTAGTTCCTTATATATAAGGGTTAAAATTATATTATATTGTATAGTTAACTAACTGTCAGTTTAGCATAATTGATAGATCTATAACTAATATATCTAAGACTCTTTATTATATCTGTAATATTAACTCTCTAATGTACAATAATAGAATAAACGTTTGTTTAATACATTATTTACAATAATTATTTCGTCTACATAAATTATTTTATTTAAAAGATTCTACAATAAATAGTCAATTGTTTTGGCACTATAATTGAATAAATAAAAGGACATTATTTTAAATTAAATATTTTATATGACTACCTATCTACTTACAATCAAGATTTCATAAATTAATAGGATCTTTTTATATATTTTTTTTATATTGTGCTAATTTTTGTAAAGGAAAATAACGCTTTCACTCCTTATCTTCAACAGACAACTTCAAATAAAATATACGAGAAATAAAACAATATAAATACATAAATCTGTTTATGAAATATAATATATATTTTAAGTAATATAAGGACTAGATTTGTTTGACTAGATAAACTTCAAATATTAAGTAAAACAGGAGGAACATTGATGTATGTTTTTAAAACATACAAGAAGTTACAATAGAACGATTTTATTTGTGCTCAGATAACACAACGAGGCTTAACTATAAATATACTTCTCATTACAAAAACCCAACCACCTAAAGGGTATCCAAAGTACTGTAATAAGCAAAGTTTTTTTTAAAATTAAATTTCACATGTAAGATTTTGATTTAATTTTACTTAAAATGTATTACAACTCGTATAAAATTCATTTAAAACATGAGAATTAATTTCATTCTAAGTAGTTTGAAAGCTGCTTGTTCAAAAATCGATAAAAAATGTTGCAGAAATTTCATTCGAATGTAAACTGCGTGGTGGGATATTTCTAATGAGAAGTGTAGAAATACTAAACAATCAGATACCATATACTAAACACTAAGGGCTAAAGTATCTACAATAGATCTAAGATAGGATAAACTCTACAATAGTTAGATAAGATAGAAAGTCGACATAAAAACGAATCACACGATCTTAACCGTTCTTACTGTAGCACTAACAAAATAATATAATCAAAGTCATCGTAGAACAAAATAATAACGATCAGTAATTGACCATGGTCTATCTGATCGAATATGTTCATTTCATTCTCTCGTTCGTTTACGTTTTTGTCTCTATTCTCTCTATCACTCCCACGATCTCTATTGCCTGCCCTATTTTCGTTATCGAGTTCACGTGCATTATTACCCTCTTGATTATTTTTACCTTTTTCGTTTTTACCTTCATTCTGATCATGATTGTCATCATTATGCTTACTGTCATTAATCACGTGAGTAGTTTGAGCCGCGTCTCGTATCACATTCTTATTTGGACCTGTTTCTTTGACGGCGTCCCCGGACCGGGCGAGTCCGCACGGCCAGACGGATCAGAGCCTCTTGTGAGAGTCGGTGCTGGCGCTCTTCAGGGATCCGAAGCGTCGCGCCCGCGACGTCGCCGGCGCCGGCTCGCGGTCCAAGCTCGCCGCGCGCAAGATCAGACCTCGTGACTGACGGAGAGAGCTCTCTGGGCGCGCCTGGGAAATAATAAAAAAGCTATGTCAAATAAAGGATCAATTAAAAATAATTTTACTTTAAGTGTTTCATTTAATACATCTATTACTCGTATTTTCACGTTTAATTTATTTATTTAATTAATTTATTTTTTGTTATGCTTAGGATATCTTTTACAATTTTGGCATTGAATAAAGTAGGCTATGTAGCGTTAACAAGACTATAAAACCTTCTTTCATTTGGGTATATTTTGGGCTATTATTATCTCCTCAACAAACGTAACTAATTATTGTAATTTTACACTAAATTTGTTTTACCGGTTCTCCCACGGATCCTACTCGTAGTTGTCTAGGCTGTCGGGGTGTCTTCTCAGTGAAGGAGGTCTCTAGAGACTTGTGCGATGCGTCGCTGATGGACTGAGAGAGGAGGTGAGTGGTCGACGAAGAATTCGAATCTTCCATGTTAGAGAACTCGTCGGGACTATCGTCGCGTTGAGGGGTGTCTGATTCCTGGACAATCAATTATTGTATTTAAAAATGCTGGCATTTAAACCACTGCTTATTTTGATTTTAGATATATGAATATCCCAAAATGGAACAATAATCCAAGCGTACAAGAAGTATTTTGCTTAGCACAGGACAGAGAAAAATGCGCTGAGCTGACAGCCAGCTCCAGAGTCCTCAAACTACTCACATGATTAAGTACCGTTAAAATTTATCTAAAATCAAAATTAAGAGTGGTTGATTTAATTGCTATGTGAAATATGATTAAGTGTCAAAGCAATTATTATACTCGTATTACAAGTTAATTTGGAATAATAATAATCTCGCTGCTAGACAAGGTCTACTCTAGAAATCTGAGATGGTTTTAGGCTACAATGCACTCATGCTGGTCTAAAGCGAGTCACCATCAGACATACCTAACCATATAATTTGTTCACAAGTAGATGGTAAGTCACATGACTAGTATATTATTATATTAATTCCAAATATCTTAAATATTTTATTTAAAGAAAGGTTGGAGGCATTATTAGTTCTTAAAGTTCTGGGTGTACCTAATTTTTCGTACCAAGTTCGATATTAAATGAAAAAATTGATACGAAATACTTTTATTTTTATTAGGGGAAGTCAATGTTAAGCAGTGTGTTGATTGTGTGATGAGGATGCTTAAGCTATAATATATCAGACTAGAGGTACGAACCGACAACCTCACCTCTTCTAAGTCCCTCAGAGTGGTTGGGTAGTGATGTCTCCTCGTTTCGTCTCTCTCCTTCTCTCGTTCTCTCTTCTCCAGTTCATCTGCAAGCATCATTACCTCCCAGTCCCCTCCACTCCCCGGTAGAGCTAGAATTATTTAGTAATAAATGTTACATTTGCGGATAGATGATCCGATCCGAATCGCAGGATTGCGCTGAATGCCAGCCGCTTAGAACCCGATCCTTTTGGAAATATCTTGAGGAAGCCTATGACAGATATCTTGAAGAAGCCTATGGAGGACGTCCTGCGGTCGATATGAGGATTATGATGATGAAATGTTATATCATCAATAAATATACTACAATGCTGGGGTAATTGAGGAAGTAAAGGAGTTCATAGAAGGCATGATGTCATTGGGCTGAAATGATGATTAGGATGATGAAATAATGTTGCTTGTTACCTCTGATAGGTGACATGCTGCTATGACTAGAGCTGCTGGCCCGTCCACGCCGTGAGCTGTTCTCCACGAACTCTTCGAACATGGGCGTGCGAGGTATTGACTCAGAGTCACTGCTTGAAGACGTAGATGTTCTGTAATATTTATGATGTAAATTGTACCTAAACACAAAAAATTACAACTTGTCAATTTTGTATGTAAAAATCGTTAAAATACTGATGGTATTTTCCTTTCACTGGATTGCTGCAATCTATAAGAATTATTTTCATATGGGTTGCAGCAAAACAGTAGATGTAATAATTTTCTTAATATGGGATTTGTCGTATAAGAAATAGGTACTATTAGCTTTTATAACATTGATTATTATTTTATAACAATAATTTAAGGTTACAAATATTAGGTTGATTTATTTAGTATACTTATTTATAAATTTAACGCAACAATTTAAGTTGAGTAAGAAAGTAGGGAGTTAAAGAGTATCAGTTCACTTACGTGTCACTCCAACTGTAATCACTGCCCATATCCAGTACGACCTCGCTGCAGTTGTTGGTGTTCTTGTGCGCGGCGCCGCGGTGGTAGCCGAAGAACGAACCTAAGCTGAACTTGCGGTGTTGGCGAGGACGACCTTGCTCTGGAAATGGACCTGATTTCATCAATGTTGAATTGTAAGGCATGCAGGCCATAAGTGTTGCTAAGCAAACGTGATCTTAGTAAATATAGATACTGAAATTAATTTTTAATAATTTTCATGGTGGTGTTAGAAAAAATATACTTTTGCATTAATATGGAACCATTTAGTTTGATTTGAAATATTTTATTTAGATTTAGATTTCGGGTTAAAATAGGTATTTATTTGTTTCATGGATACCTTTATTTGTTTAACAAATTAATATATTCCAATGAACAAAGCTTGAAGATAGAAACTTTGGTTCCTAAAATTGTTGTTTTGTTAAAAAAGCTTTAATTGAGTTCCATACTTTTTTAATAGGTACAACTTCACCAAATATTTTATGGATGCTCAAAACTGTCCATTTTGAAGAAATATCTGATACTTTGATTTAAAGAGAGTATAGGTACAGGTATCTAAATCAGAATTTCACCTTACGAACAACTAAGTATAAAAAATAGAAATTTCTGTAACTGAACTACATTCACTTTAAAAACCTAGATCGGACCATTAACACTCACTCCTATCATTCTTTCCAGTGTGATGCATCCCCGTGTCCACGGATAGCGTCTTCTTGATCTTCGACTTCGTGCTGTCGAGGTGACTGCCGAAGAAGTGGAAGGGATGTATGGCTCGCCGGCTGGCGCGTAGGCTCGTCTGTTCGGGGGACAGGAGGGAACGGTCCTCTGACGTAGTGTGAGGAGATATTGGTCTGAAGAAAGATAATTATTTGTTTTACGTTTAGAAAGACATGCAGCATAATGGTAAGAAAATGAATTTTCATACAGAGCTGTACTGTAAGCAATACGAGTATATTTTCACAGAAACCCACTAACGATAATAATATTTTGTAAGTAACAGACTTAACTACTTATAGATATTTCAATACAAAGAAGAAATCAAAACGAAGGATTCACAGTTATCAGTAAAGGTAAAACAAATATTTTTACCGATTGTACTGTTTTAAAAATGGTTATACAGAAACTTTATTATACCTCGTCAGGTCCTGCATCTCCATACTCTCCTGATCACTTTGGTCCTCCCAAGATTTCCTTTGTCTTAACTTCGCGGCTCTCTTTCTCGAATACGTTCCAGCTTTCCCATCTAAGTTCAGATCTAATCTTTTCGACTTGCTCACAGTCCATTCTTCTTTACTTGATGATTTTTTGTCATGCCTTGATAAAGAGACAGCCAAGTTTTGTAGTTCAGCGTACGAAAGCTTCCCAAGTTCTATTCCTTCAGTTAGTTCAGTTAGTCTTTCTTCAGTGATCTCTGAAGTTGATATGGTCTCTTGTGCTGGAGCAGTTTCTCTTTCAGGTGTCCTATCTTTTTCTGCTTCGTCAGCGCTGGCCGTTGGAGGTGATGTAGCAAACACTGTATCTAGGGAGTCACCTCTCTGAAATGTGTGCGAAGGTTTGGGATGGTTTATTTATTTTATCTTTGTTTGGTATTTTTATTCTGAAATATTTATTAATCATTATGTTTTTATTTGTGCTTTTTATGGTTTACGTTTTAGTAAACCACTTTTGTACTTCTTGGATTTGAATAAAGAAAAATAAATACAGAAATTTATCGACGATATAACGATTTCATCATTAGTCTGCGGTCCATATATTTTATAAGGTGCCTTTAGCCCAAAACGAAGGTATAAACTATTGAAATAAGCTTCTATTACTGAGAAAGTACCATACCATAAACCCTTCTTCAGCTACCGAAGCATCGTCGCTTCCCGAACTCCCATTTTTAGAGGTAGCCTGCTTCTCTTCAATGGCTTCTTCACTCTGTACTTCAGAAATTATTTCTTCCAGATTAGGTGGTTGTTGTGTAGGACTTACGCCTGACAGACCGAGGCGTTCTAGCTCTTGGATACGTTTTTGTAGCTGGCTTATGATTTCGTCACGTTTGCGTACTTCATTTTCTAGACTGTTGAACCTTAAATGTAGTAATATTGACTTATTCTTTTAGGTATACGACGCGAATTCCACCAAAATGAAGTCGAGACACAAGAAGAGTAATGTTAAGATTGTTGTGAACAACCATCACAATTTCAATATTTGCAATATATTATATGCATCGCACGTTTTTTGCTAGTTTATAATATTATCTCCTCTCTTCTCGTCTCCGTTTTGGTTTTGAGGCTAGTTACCTATTTGAATGTATGATACATAAAATATATAACCAACAATTTATTTTTTAACATGTTTATTAAATATTTAATTGTGCTCGTTTTTATTATAATAATAGTAAAACATTAAAGTTCCACTGATAGGCACTGGTTTTTCTCCTGTATCTAGGGAGCTGAGTAGACGGTTTTATAAAACTACTCCAAAAAAAATATATAATTACCTTTCTTGAAATTTTCCTTGTACATCATGTAAATGACCTTGAATAACTTGCTTGATACCAAGTAAAACTTCTCCAAAATACTCCTGTTCTTCAAGTGAACCTGTTAAAGAATATAAATCTTCTTCGTTTACATAATAATAGCATGGTTACTAGTAATGTATTTTCAGATAACAACAAAATAAAAATGTATTTACCCCGTAATAATTTCCTTTGGTTAGCAACAGCTGATATCAAAGTAAGTTTAGGTTTCTCTGAAGGCACTTTTATTTCTTCAGGTCTTAAAGATTTTAAATCATACATAGGATCTATATTTTGTTGTAACTCGTACTCAGTTCTTATATTTATACCATAATCTTGAGTCACATTTTCTGTTGGTCTTACTATTTGATTGCTGGGACATTCTGTTGTAGGTGGTTCAGTTACTGGTGGTGGGGATATTCGAAGTGTAGGATCTGAAATTGGTTCAGGCATTTGGAAAACATCGTCATTTTGAGAATCAGCAGGAGCACTACCGGGAGGCGAAGGTAAAGTATGACGATGAAATGTTACGCTTTTAGCAAATTTTGAATGTCTAGCTGCATATCCTTCTAATGTTGGTGCTCGAATTAATCTCTTCAGTTCATTACTTCGTTCAGGACTTTCTGCAGGTGTTACATCTTCAGATAGTTTCTTGAGTATTGATTTTAACGTACGTCGTTCTAAAGTTTCATTTGATTCGTGACTGCCTACAGAATCGATTGATTTTCGCTTAAATTTTCTTTTGTCCATAGTGCTACCTTCCGAATGACTCCTAGTTAGCGTATCACAAAGTAAATCTTCTGACGAGCTTGTGCAATCTAAGCTAGAACTGCGGATTTTGACTACCTTCTCTAGTTCAGCTAGTTTCTGTCGTTCATTCAATATCTTAAGCTTTTTTACAAATGGTAGTCCGCCATATTCTGGCGATAAATCATCTATAGATCTATATTTTTTTACTCTTGGTAATAACATTCCTGGTGTCATAGAGGTTGTCTTAGTTTCAGAAGTTTTCGCTACATTAGTAACATTTTTCTTTGGAGACATAGTTAATAAATCTAATGATTTTTCTTGGACGGGTTCCAAAGGGCCTGTTAAGCAAAGCTTAGGTTTATCTTTATCACTATCACTAGCAACTTCAATATTATTATTGTCTATTTTAACAAGTTCCGCTGTGGTTACAGTAGGCACACATATATTTACAGGTGCCTCACTTTTAACTTCCTCTTTTACCTCACTATTAGTTTCAGTGTCTTTTTTCTCTTCTAAACTAGTTTTGCTTTGACTTTTTGATTCACCTAAAATAGCTGCCTTTTTAAGCTTACTCCAAGGCTTTTTACTTTTAGTTTCTTCTTTACCTTCAGTCGCTGGCATAGGGCTAATTTCTACTGGTGGCTTTTCTATCACTGCAGGTTTACTTTTTTCAAGTGCTATATTTTCTGTATTATCTTTTCCACTTTGCAGTAGTTTTAACTTATCACGAAATGTTGATCCAACGGCTTTAGCAGGAGATTTAATTTTACTGACCACAGAATGAGGAATGGAAATCAAATTGTTTTCAGTTTTTGGAGTGGGCTCTACCACAGCTGCAGGTTTTTCACTGACATCTTTGTTGAGAGGTTGACATACAGCAGTACCATCACTCTGAACTTGTAATATTTTATCTCTGAAACTAACTTTTGGACGTGAAGCTCCATCACTGGATCCTGAAGAATTTTTCCTAGATGTTTTTGTCGTAGGACTTTGCAGTTTACCAGGAGAGCTAGACTCTGAACCTTTTCTCATTGGACTCAGAGTCTTTATCGTTGGGCTTAAAGGACTTTTGATAGAACTTGGACTAATTGTATCGGAGCTAGAAGGTTGATTACTAGTGGTTGGTGTTAATTGGTTTTTTTCCCTCTCTTCTTTGGCTTTTAATAAAAGCAATCTTTGGATAAGAGGTAGACCAGCTCCTATAACATCGGGTTCACCGTCTGGTGCAGAACTGGTTGATGGTGTTGGTTGTTGAGATAGTGATACTACTGAAGATGTACAATGTCTTTGTTTTGCTACTTTTTCTTCACGATCCTAGAACAATAATTATTTGTTAAAGTGCTTATTTGAGAATTAAAGTTTTATAGATAATCTCATACATACTTGTTTTTCTTTGAGCAGCTTTAATCTTGAGAGAAGCGGTAAACCTGCTCCTATCGGTGATATGGATTTCTCACCATCTTTGCTACCAGACGTAGTTTCTCCATTTCCATCCTAAAAATAATTAAAAATAATAAGGAACCATGATATAATGTTCAGTATGTATTAAAATCCTGTTTTTGGCAAGCTTTCAAACAGATTAATGATCATTGTTCTTCGATGCTCATTAATGCCTCAGTTACTTACTTCTTGATTATGTGGCTGTGAATCATCACTCTCGACTCTTGGCATTCTTCTCAGTACCTTTCCTTCAGTTCCAGATCGTTCGGCCCCAGCAAGGGCTTGTAGTTCTAACGATTCCCCTGACCGACGACCCACGCGAGATCTACTGCGGATGGCGTTGCGAATGCCCTGGCAATGTTTGACAAAACTACTTGAACTAAATGGAGAAATTAAAAAGGATTTTTCCACGATCAAATTAAATTTTGTTATATTAATAAGCATGAAGTACCAGTAAAATAAAGGCATGGTTTAAATAAATAAATACTCTCGTACATTACATGTTTAATTTTATCGAATGATGCATGTATGAATGCATGAGAGGGAAAGCACTTCAAGCATTGATTCACGACTTTGTCAACTTTGTGTGACGTACATTAGAGAAAATCAAACATAAGTTAGTTTTCTATAGAAAATAAAATACGCATGCCTCAGCTCGTTTTAGTATTTGAATAAACGTTAAAGAAGCTTAATAGCCATGTTTACCTTAACATCGCTCCGCAGCTTATGAACGATCCTTTTCGATGTGCTGTCGTCTCCAGACATTTTGTCTGGACTAACTTCACCTACAAAATATTTGCTCATTACCAAACAAGTCCTTGCAGTTACAAGAATTTTGTTCACTTCTCTGAATGCTTAAATAGGTTTTGTGGACGTCCCAATTTAGGCTTTCATCGATACTCACCTTTTGCTTTTTTTGGACCTAAGTGAGAAATTTTGAGGTGTCAGAAAACAGTTAATAATTTTCTAATAATATCGTATAAGCGTCAGCCAATTTTAGTTCAAAGATTTTTAGGTCTTCGACAACAGTAAAAGCAATTATTATTTCTAAATTATGTTATTTACCTTTGGCAAATTTTCGCGACATATTTTTGGCTTCTTGCAATCTCTTTCTACCCAAAGTTTGTAAAATATCTTGGGCTTCAGGGTAGTCCTTCATTGCTGCTAATACATCTTCACGAGATAATGAAAATAGTTCTGAATAGCCCACAGAGCGAACGTCGGCTGTGCGTCTATAAAAATATTAAGATTTTGAAAGTCACTTTTATATAAAATAGGTACCTACTTATTGATAAGGTCCTTATTTATAACATTGTAATATTCATTAATTATGTGTACATTTCTTTCACTAGGCTTTGTTAGTGGAAATAGACAGAATATTATATACATATAATATACATAGTTAATATATGCACACTACCACAATAATATATATTTAATAACAATTGAAAACCTAAATTATCATTGTCTTCAACCAATAAAAATGCTTTACATTCAAAAACGTACTTGTTAAGTCCATCCAGATTTAATATCCCGATCTCACCGAAGAAGTCTCCTGCTTTCATAGTAGTTAATACTCTGCCTTGCTCAGATATTACTTCTAAAATACCGTCGGCTATTATAAACATCTCCCGAGCTACCTCACCTGTATGGAAAGTTGGAAACTTCTAGTCAATACATGGGAAATGTACTATTTCAAGCTGAATTTGTGGAAATTATAATAAAATTGAATTTAGTACAACCCTTGGATACCGTTACATAAGTATTTCGAAGAAGTCAGAAATTAAATGAAGTTAGATTATCCATAGTGTGCAGGAAGTTAACGACACTATTTATTAGAGAATTCTATTTTTTTTATCTTTTAGCTTTAATACGTTTATTTCGGAAATATGTTCATTTATGGTAATAAAGTATTAAAAAATTAATTTACTAAAAATTAGTATTTTTAAGGAAAAACAACTTCAACGTATTGTCCTGACAATGTTTCTGTTACATCTCACATAAAAGCATACAATTGTACCTACGTCGCCATTTTGATTTCAATTCGTATTGTATCAAAAAGAAATTCGTTGAAATGGCTCACGTAAACCATTTTACGACTTACCTTTTCTACAAATGGAATCGCCGGGTGTGAATATGTATGCTTTCATTTTCAGTACTAGGTCGTGGAGGAATTCTGGCTGGCACTCTTGAAATATCGTCACCTGTGGAAATGTAATTATAAATTGAATTTGTCCTCATTTTTTGGTAGAGGTAATGATAGATTGTGGCCAATCAACGCTGGCGCTCGTAGCATTGTGGTACTGAGATATTCGTTACGATCATCTAGGTTAAGCAATGTTCGGCAAGGTCAGTCCATGATGGGTTATCGTTTGAGGTAATTTCATTTTCGAGCGTCTCCGTGCTTTGGAGGGCATGTAAAACCACTGGTCCCGGTTATCACTTTATATAAAAAATAATAAAACCAGCGCCAGCGTATGCCTCAAACCCACTCATAAAGAAGAATATGATGAAATGAGAACAATTGCAAAGATAAAAATAACCAATTGCTAGTTATAATTGTAAAAACGATACCTATTCTGGTTACATCATAATAACAAGTGCTAATAAACTGAAGAGGCAATAAACTGAAAATAGTTCAACCAGATTTTGTTCAAGATTTCTTTGAATGATCGTAATATTCGAGAACCCTTATCTGTACTGATAAGTGTAATATTGCCCGGTAGTTGTTATGTGAGACAGGAATTGCGAATCTGTAATTTGCTTTTTATAGGACATACTCAGAAGCAGAGCTGTAAGTAAGTTTTCAAACGAATTGTACAGTGAGAATTCTATTATAAACGAGTTTTATTGGAGGTTCGTAATTGCAGAAGGCATGGCACCGAATATTAAAGTGTATTTTAGGAGAGTCCAGCAGAAGAAACACAATCTGTCCTCTATTATCTTTATAAATAAATAAAGTAAATTGAAGTGTCTGTTTGTAATATCAAAATAATAGCTTTTTAGAGTAGGCATTACAGTATGTACGTTACTTATAGCAAAAACACACACACCATTTTTTGTCTATCTGTTTCTTTGATTGAGCTAAACTCCGAAACGACTGAACTGATTTGATTTATTTGGCGGAACTTTTCCTGGCGCATAGCTAATGTTACAAGAAACAACTTAAGCTACTTTGATTTTGGAAAAAAAAATTGAGTTAAAAATGCGAGATTAGTTGTCAATACATAATAAAACCACGGTAAGAAAATAGACACCCCTTAATAATTTTTGTCCCAAATAATAATCCTGAAACCCAAATTATTTTTGTGAAATTTCATTATCACATCAAATTTCTTTCTGGAGATCTAAATAAGTCTTCAATAAATTGGGGAATTGGGTATTTTCTTACGAGAATTTTAAGTAGACTGTAAATGAAAGCTCCGTTTCTTTAGTGGCCTTAGGCAATGAAAACGCCGAGGGGTAGAAACCTTGATGCTGAGATAAAGTGACGGAAATAGGTCACCTTAGTGTTTAAGCGATAGACTTGTCTCTTGACGATAATTTCATTTTAATGTTACAAAAAGAAATTTTCTTCAAGTTATTTGGTTGAGAGGTTACTCCTATTATCAAAATTTATGGATAATTTAATTTATTATAACTATTACAAAATGCTTTGACTCTAGAATTAATTTCTAAACGAAGTATTCTCAAACAGGGTTAGATTCATTACATATTCTTCATTACATTCATTCATGAACCATCAGATGGCTCTCATCAGGGCCGAATTTAAGGCAGAGCAGGCGGGGCGATGGGCAATGGGCCTCCACAAAAGAGAAAAAAAAATCGATGGTGGCTGAATGGAAACCCACATATCCTAGAAGAATACTTGAGTATGTCTAATTCTATGATTATGTCTGATCCACGAACCCGCACTAGGCCAGCGTGAGTGGAATATGGCCTAAACCCTCTCAGCTCTCTAGTTAGAGGAGAAGAGACCCGAGCCCAGCAGTGGGACTTAATGGGTTGCTGATGATAATAGTTTTTTTCGCATTTCTACTAATGAACACCTAAGGTTTTCCCAAGGGACTTCAGTATGGGGTTCTTCAAAAAAGGAGTGAATAGGTTTCTTAAGGGTCGGCAACGCGCTCGTGATGCCCCTGGTGTTGCAGGCGCCCATAGGCTACGGTAACCGCTTACCATCAGTCGGACCGTACGTCTGTTTGCCACCATCGTGGTATAAAAAAAAAAGCAAATATATATAAGATGGTAGAATGAACATTGTTAGAATTTGATTTTGAGTTTTTATTCGGAAATTAATTTAGGGGCCATCCACTCCGTCGTTCTCCCCAGGGCTTCCAAACCTCTAAATCCAAAACAAATTAGAAATTGCTGAATCAACTCTTTTGACTTAATGCCTTTTTTTAACAAGGATACATTATACATGTGAAATTTTACCTTCTTTAAAACACTCAGGTTGACATGCAGTGCTAGTTCGGTCTTCAGCTTATCTGGCAGTAGTCCCAAGGCTGTGTTAATGTCCCCTCCCCCCTGTATACGTCCCCGGGACCAAGAGTAGTCGTACCACCGCAATACACGCCGCTTCATACCACCTGGTACCTGAAAAATATATGACGTCATTATGTGCCCCGGAGAAAAACGGAACAGAATTTAGGAGTACTAATGTTGAAGACAAAAGACTAATTAGTGGTATTTTTAGGGCTTTGTCTTAGCCTTTAAATGAGAGTAGGTGTATTCTTTATAAGATTTTTATATATGAGTTCTGAAGGCAACAGGATTTTTTTTTAATTTCATTGTGAGACATGTTTGAAATTTAACTTACGCTTTATACAGCCAAAAATAAACTATTTACGAAATAATATAATCTGATATATGTAGGTATCATTCAAAATTATGATTTTTTTATAAATAATATTTCTGATTGAAGTTACTCTTCAACAAAAGTATCCTGACTAGTTTTAATTATTTTATTTTATCACAGGTGCCCTATTGAATGAAGTCAAAGGCAATGGGTATAGATAGAATGGGAAAAGTAAGAATAAAACGTACAAAAACCAAAATTCTACTTTATAGATTTCGATAAAATACTCCTTACCTTATGATGTCTCATGTAAGTTTTGGCACCATCCAAGAGTCTCTCAAACTCTAACCTGTTGGCGTTTCTGTTGGTGATGACATTGCCGACCTGGCCGACTATTGTGGCGAATATAAACACGCCTATCAAGTAGCTCACTATTGTGAACACGTACCTAAGAAGAAAAATTATATATAATTATACATTTTATAGATGTTTGAGAGGAAATAAAGTACTACCATGAAAAAATAGTTCGTATGAAATTACACATCGTTTTTAAATATGTTACAGTTGTGTATGGAATGTAAAGATCTGCGTCGGTGGGTGCAACAAGAGTGAACACGAGAACTGGTAAAGTCTTGAATTCGATTCCCAGGCCTAGAGACCTAAAACCCAACTTGGTTTTTCTGTCATAAAATGCTTTGAGTTAGGAAATGTGCCTGTTTTAATAGACTCGTCCTCAATTTATCAGAGCTAGTGTGTGAATGTGAATATGGTGTATCCCTAAACCTACCCTCGGTGAAAAAGCGTGTTGCGCTATGTTATGTTATACCTATTCTTCATTAAATTTGAATAATGATTCATACATTTAAAGAATATGAGGGCTACAGTTTTTGTCAAACGGAATATATTAAAATATTTTCAAAGTATTCTAATATATATGTATCTGGAACCGTTGTTCATGCGTGAGAAGGTAGATAAAAGTACAGGAAGCGAAGGAGGCATGTCTCAATCGCAGCAATTATGACGTAGTACCATCGTTTTTGTCGGCCATATTGCTTCGTCGTGATATCCATTGTACCTGAATTGTTATACATTTTCTGAGGGCTTAGACGTTTAGTACAAAAAGAAAAAACACCAGATTGCTATTTGAAGGTTGTTTGACTTGATCATTTGATCTGATGATTGAGTGAAGGTGGCCCTGGGAATTTTGTAATAAAACGACGATTCTCCAGTCTACTTTGTCTAAAGTAAACAAAGCTTAAAACTTTTTTAACACGTTGAACGCCGAGATTCCAGACACAATAGAAAATCTATTGTTTAGGGGTCACCGGTGACCCCCGTGGCGCTCAAAGACTTAACAAATATATTTTTCTAGAAAAAGCCTAATATACAGGTGTAATGTTTAGAAAAAAAATGGTTTTAGAATCGCATCCTAAGGTGAAAAAAAACGCTGAACATAAAATTGAAATCTGCTATTCTTAATCTTGAGGTTACTAAAATAAGCTGAAAATTGACGAATGAAATTGTAATGGAAGAGTGTCTATAACAAAAAAACTGAACAAGATATAAATAGAACAAACTAGAATGAAGTTTGACCAAAACAAAGAACAAAAGATAAATAGTGCAAAGTTTTCGAACAGTTGCGATAATACAAAACACCCCAAAGCAATATAAACAGAGAAAGTGAACGACACGGCAAAATGGCGGTTTCAATCAGTGAAGGCTGTTCGAAAACTTTCTAAACTCTTTGTAATCGACATCGATGAGTGATAAATAAAAGTAACAAACAAAATAAATACAGTTTATGATGAAGTAACTAGTCACATTTATTGTTACCCGAAATTCGCAGCGCGGAAAGAACAGCCTCCAAATTTCTGCCGCCGCCATTTTTTTTTATAACTCCACACTGGCTGTTTTCTTCCAACACAATGTTTGAGACAGTGTTTTGTCGAATTCATGAACAGACAAATATATACAGCACTATATACCTATCCTTGTGTCATGTGGTATTTTGTTTTAATTCGCAAACTGATTCTATGAAATTAAAAATCTGATCAGACATTTTTTTTATTGATCAGATGTGATTATAATATTAGATTTGATAAAAATATTATCTCGTTATGTTTTTGGGGTGAAACTAAAACAATAGTGTTTGGTGATCGATACCTACCTGCGTATTTAAGCCTTTATTCCCAATAAATAAGTGTGAAAATAGAGGTAAACAGTTCACAGGTAAGGAACTATATTAAACTATTCTTGTGAAGTTTTAAATCCCTCTCTTGCAATAAAACGCATTATTGCGAGTTCAACTGCAATATGAGCCGCCATAACATTTTTTATTTCCATCTGTATTGCCTTTACGATAGGTGCGGTAATCGAAAAACACTGCAAACTACGTGTTGTAAGAAAACAGCGCTTTTATCAAATATACGAAAATGGTGGTGTAATTGATACAAAGGTGTTTACGTGAACGCGATTGGTCAGATCATAATAATGTTATTTATATAATGTGTTTGTTACATAAAATTTACATAGAACCTTGTTGGTTTCGTTGAGAGAATTGGATAGCCAAAATACAATAATAAATCATTCGGAGCGCCTGCCAAGATGAGAGACATTTTGTGCTAAAAAATTACGCTAATTCACTATTTACGACGTTATAATATTAAATATCATGATGGTACGTCGCCGTGGGTTGCTTATTAACTTGTATGTCTAATATAACAATTGTTTATCATAAAAGAACTATTTATATTTAAGTATTATTACTACTATTACGTTTGTCATTAAGGAATGAAATGAGTGAAGTCATTATTGTCATTTAGTAACAAAAGTCCTCAGCTTCTGTTAATTCAAATTTTATACGAAAATGATGTTTATCGTAATCATTGTCTGAATTAAGGTTGCAGATTTTCATGACTAAATAAAATATGCTTGTTAAAGGGGCTTAATGTTTCATAAAAGAGATTCAATGTCTTGTTTTTCTTGATAAAATTCACTTTGAACTTGGTTAACAAAGTCCAAACTTTAGACTCAGTCATTAATTTAGATTACAAAGTAAGTCTCCCCTCAGAAGTCATACATATTTAGGAATTGTCTTTTAGTTAATGAATTGTCTTTTAGATAATAAAATAAATAAAATGTCATTATGTATATTGTTGGAAACAGACAATAATAAAATATCCCACTAATATTATAAATGCGAAAGTTAGGTTGGTTGGATGGATGGATGGATTTATGGATCGGTGTTTTGTGTGTGGTGTGTTTCACGCCATAACGGCTGACAGAATCTAGATGAAATTTTTGGAATACCACATAGGCTACTTTTAATCGAAATCCCAAGCGAAAGAATCCGCGGGAGTAAGCTAATGTGCTTAATATAAATGTAAAAGATTTGGTTAAATTAGGTTTAGATTTTGTTTTGGATCGTGGGTTTAATTTTTTAGAACGCGGGTTTTTATTATTGACCTAGAGATTTCATCTTTGAATAATGATGGTCATAGGAAGTAGTATAAGATTATTATTTTTTACACTTAAGATCAATAGTGATCATCTTACACTAAATATCCATGTACTCCATGTATCCTTTATAGTTTAGAAGTTATTGTAATGCCCCTCAATCAAAAGCCATTGACAGCTAAGAACAGTACCTACTTATCTCTCTCTTTATTTAAGAGCGCAGCTATATTTAAGATCTGCACTCTTAAATAAAGTACCTACCTACCTATCAATGACAAATTTAAAATTCGATTTTTACGTTTATCAGTGCAATTTTTCTATATTTTTTAGTTTCTTTGATTCCTAAGAATGTTTAACATTACTTAAATATATAGAAAAAAAACAATAGGTCTAATAGGTCCAGCAGTTCTCGACTTTCGCCTAACAACACATTTACTCAATACTTTTCACTATTAAGATTTTAAAATTTTAAAATCCAATTTAATTGTAAAATGATACATTTGTCTCCCCATTATTTCATCTCAAACAGCTGTATTAATTAGTAACAGTATCTATACCGATGGAGTGTCGGCATATCCGAATACAAAATTAATTGAAAGCTTAATCTAAGTCGCAGCTCAGACTAACTTGTAACAATTCTCTTTAGAGCCGACCAAACATTGTAACAACGTCGCAGTGAAACGTTTTATATAATGGATGTACGCAAATGTTCCTCGGAGATAAGTTTTATGTTTTACATTGTGTTTATGCTATTCATAACTCTCTTCATGCGTATGAATAAGAATAGCCAGGTATATTGATGAAAATCATTGTGAATTTACTTGGCAATATCCACCATTTGAATAAAATTACAATAGATTGATAAACTATTATGGATATTAGATACTTTATGCTGTAATAAGCTGTAGTGTACTATATTATGTCTTCTTACAAATGAACGGAAGCGTGTGACAGTAAATTTAAAATTTAAAAGTAAATTTAAAATTGAAACGAAAAATTTAAAATACCAAGACATTCGTTTAAATTTTATATAAATCTATTATACAAATCGAAGTATCATATTGTCCAACAGAACTAAATACCTGAAATCGAAATGGTTAACTTAACTAAAACCTTTTTAAACAAAACCTAATCGACCCAGTTTCAAGTTTAAATTTAAGAAAACAACGCAATTCAAAATTCTAATCACAAAGCGGGAACTAAAGTTCTTTTTTTTACTTTTTAAAAGACAACGCCCGCACTAGGGAACAAGCCCTGTGTCGCGGGGAGCTTTACAAACATGAAACTAACGGACACAAAGTACACCCAGACTAGAAACAAATATCTATGAATCACACAAATATTTGTCTCCTGTGGGAATCGAACCCACGTCACCCAACACGGCGATGTAGTGGCGAGGCGACCACTTTAACCACTGCGCCACGGTGACAGTCAATCAAAGAAAAGTCAAAGTTAACAGAGTATTCGGAATTTGAATTTTATCTGACGTACCTATACCTATGTAAAATATCACCGTATTTTACACAGTACGTATACGTCAGATGAGCATTGCAAGTGATTTAACAGCTTTCCACCAAAATTAGTAACAACATCAAAGGCCAATATGTAAAGGGAAAATGATCTGACTTTGGCTTTCCCCTCAGGCTTCTGATTCTGAACCGTCGGCAAGCTCTCAGATCGTATCCTTATTCGAATCTTACAACGAGGTTTATACGGCATAAGTCACAGAAGAAACATAGGTTTAGAGGTTCTACTTTCATTGTCCTGTGGCATAAGTTATAGTTGTAGAAAATAGGTTATCGTGCAGAAAATAAATAACTGTTTAATATTTTTTTCTGTAACCATATTTTTTCTCTCTCCTACGTCATTCCCTCAATGCTGAGGATCGTGACTCTCCATCAGCCATGTCATAATTATGTATACTGTCTCTATGCGCCCCGTTCGTCAGTCATTCTTGCCTAATGCTTCACGAATCTGGTTTCCCATCTTCTTGGGTTTTGTCCCCGTGACCGATTTCCCACAATCATTTTATAATCCATATTTTTTCTACTAATATGTAAATAAATCTAATTCCCGTACTGAAACTTTCCGAGAGTTCAGAATCAGGACCCAAGTAAGCCAACCTTGGTCTCAAAGTGAATGAATGGCGATTGTGTCGTCAAATGTGGAGAGGTAGGAGAGGCAAATAGCTGTAATTAAAGCGGGCTTCTAACAAGGTAAAAAGAGATATAGCTGCGAACTAAATGCGGTTTGTTTTTAGTTTATCACAGACGGCTCTAGTCCAAATTCTAGGGTTTTAGAACGTATATATTCGACGTTCAAATTAAATGTGTATAGAATGCTTATTTAAAAAAAAAATTATAGCTTAAGCAGGCAGCTCCGCCAACGTGGTAAGTCATAATGATCAATATACATCGAGTAGATTTTGAGTAAAATGCCTGTGTCATTCGGACGGACGGACGGACGTTTAGACATGACGAAATTGTAAGGGTTCCGTTTTTGCTATTTGTCTACGGAATACTAAAAAATAGTCAACAAAATCCTTAAAAAAATTAAAGCTCTATAAATTCGCTCAATAAATTAATGCAATCGCATGTTCACGACATGTAGAACTACATTTTGAATCAACAAAACAATTTTCCAGTACAATGAGTCGTGAAATGAACTAATTCTAACTTGTGCCGAATTGTATCTACTATTAGTTGTCGTCCTAAAAGTTTGTATGGCATATAACTATTTATTTATATTATTTTCTAAGCCATTGAACAATTGGCGCCGGTCGTGTTAGTTACATTTGCTTGTTATGATGAAGAATAATGACGTATACTTCGTTTCTGAAGTATTTAATGAAAGAGCAAATAAAAAATGACATACGTCTATAATCACACCCATCTATCAATCCATCCAACCATCCTAACTTTCGCTTTTACAATATTAGTAAGATCCCACCCTGATACCCACCACAGTAACCTCTGTAAGCCAGATTTGTCAGGGATGGTGCAATTTATATACAATATGTATGTATTTACAAAAAAAAACTATTTAAGTAGTATATCAGTTGTTTAGTACCCATAACACAAGCAAATAATTGCCTTCTGTGGGACTAGATGGCGCTGTGTGAATGTGGTAGATTATTATTATTATTCAAACTCGGAGTAATTACAGTCTTAGGAATGGCTATCTTGAATATGCAATAAAATAAATCTACAGTAAATTGAAGAGGAAAGAGATTTATAATAATAATAATAATAAATAATGTTCTTTTTTGACTTATGTAACAGTTTATGTTTTTGTTTTTATTTTATGTGACCATATTCTACATTATATATTTATGACACACTAGCAACTAAACTAGGCCGAGTCTGTATCTTAGATGCTAGCCTCTTCCTAAGACATCATTATATAACATTAGTCAGTGAATAAAAAAGTACCTTAACTAACCTTTCCGTTTTATAGAAAATCCACGGATTGTCCATACTTATAGGCACACAATTACTTATTGATAATATTAATACACTATTAATGCAGCTAGGTGCAAAAATATATTATTTTAAAGCGGAAAACGAAAACAATCTGTAATTAATCTATCTATTAAATAGGTTCTTAATTTAATTTACTCTGAAATAATCGACACGATTAATATCATTAATCTATCTAGATAAGACTCACGTGTACCGACGTGACCCAGGCAAGAGTTTAATAAATTTCTTCTCGACGCGTATATATGTGGGTGTAAAGGTTAATAAGGTCCTGAAGCGTGCTTGTATGCACTGTAAACGTAGCTCAATATGATATAATGAGATTACAGCTGCTTCAAAGCTGCCTTGGAAGTTGAGAATTACGAGCAGAGGGTAAGCTTCAAACTTATTTATAGTTTAACATAAATATCACATTAGGAGTTTGTAAAACGTATACTTTTTAATGGTTTGTTTTATTAATATCACATATTTTATCATCATCATTTTAATGCTTAAACGTGCCACTGCTGGCCACGAGTTTCCTCCAAAGAATGTTGAGGGAATTCAGCCTACTATGCCACGCTGGCCAGATGAGTTGGTATAGGCTTTGTTTCGAATTTTCCTTTTCTCGGAGTGCACTTGTCTGCATGAAGTTACTCCCTTAGTCGCCTTTTACGACACCCACGGGTTGAGATGAGGTAATGATGATTTATGTATTCTTAATCCTTCGCTAGGTACTCGGATGGTTTGTTTTATTAATAACCTATTCGGGTTAATCCTATTAATTAATAATGTAGCTTCAAAATAGGTATGGTCGCATAATCATATCTCAATATTGTTTTTATAAACAAGACTTAATTCATGTACTATGTATCTAACTATCTACTTATCCACTCGAGTTAGGAGTCGAGTATTCTGGTCTGGTGTGGTCGTCTTCATGTTTTCATGAAAATACACACACATTACAAAAACAATAGCTCAAGTCAACGAAGCATTCTAAGTAGATCACTGCCTATAACTGTCTATTGACACAAAATACTTTCGTTACTTCTTTTTATGGTATTGGGCGGGCCATAATGACCAGATGACGTCATACCTTCCAAAAAATGGTTTAAGGTGTGTTTCCAAAGTTTAACAGTATAAAATAATTATGACGACCTTTATAGAAGGCAGAATAAAGAAGAGATTGATAAATTTAGAGTAAGTTTGTACTGTTGTTCGAATTGGAGAAGTTAGTACTGTGGTGTTTCTGTCTTTGCTAAAACTTATTGGAGATAAGCAGGATGATATGTATGTAAATACACGCGTTAGATGTAAGGGTCGTAAGCAGTGCTCTAACTATATTTTCATCTATCTCTAATTTGGTCGACTGATGCTGTTTGTCGGATTTATCGAAACACACCTTAATTTTTGTTAAAGGTGAACTGAACATTGGAAAATTGGGTATTTCTTTACGCCATTGCACTTAACCTTTTCCAAGTGGGTGTTTTATTGCTAATCTAAGGGTTGACTAGGGATATCATAAATCAGCAACATAGCGTAAAGGCGAGTGTTTGACCTGTGGTTATTTATGGCAAGCCTCTTCATTTCCTTTGACAGATTTATTGATGTCCTGGTACGTTATGGCAATCTCCGGAACGACCCTTAGTTTTGTGACCTTGGCCGAACCCGGTATATATTATAGTCAGTTCGAACTTTATATTTTTTATTTCAAGGTTATTCCCTCATTTTAGTAGTCACTGGAGGTAGCAGACTTAAAATAGAAAACGTAATATTATTTTTATGTTTTATGTTTTGTCAGTAAGTTATTGACACATTTTGACACACACACATTGATACAGTCAATGACTCAATTAGCAGTAATTTGTCATTTACTTAAATAAATTTGTCATTAAATAATCGTCTTTAGGAGTATCGACATAAGTGTTACACGTTTTTACTAAATAAAAGTCAAGTATCGTCTCTGAGTAGCAGTTAGATACGTAACCCCATTTAATCTTGGGTCATCTATTTGATTTACAACACTTTAAAAGTCGGTAAGTTTGTATTTACCGAGATTTTTTCTAGACCACGTTGTCTATAGAATGAGGTTTATAGTCAAACTTGTATTGTCTATGGTAGTTTAAGTATTTTACGAACTAGGGCAGGACATTCAACAAAATCTATAAAAACTTGAGTGAAACATCTAAAAGTTTAGTGTCATTGTCGTAACTGTATTATTTGTATGTAAAATTTGTGTTGAAAGAAAAGTGTAAAGGAGGCTCTCAGTGGGGGAAAATGACTAGGTACTAGTGCCGTTATATCCAAATATAATGATAAAATATTTGTAAAATATTATAATTAATTGTGCACGTATAAAATATCATGGCTTTAGAATGGCCCGACCGCTCGACCGGTGTGGATAGTTTGTTTTTGTGTTTGTAATAAAATTATTGTCACTACAAGCTTTTTACTAAAAAATATATATTTTTTGAAAGGTCGAATATCTTGATGCGTTTTTTTTCATTAATTACATTCAAACCGGGGTGAGCGGTTAATATTTTCACTAATCTTGATTGCCCTCACAACGTCCTAGAAAGTTCTTTATATTCTTTTGTAATAAGTCGATATATTTCCAGTCTCTCACATGAATCTTCCCGTTAATCGAGTGTCAGTCATATTTTCTAACCGGTTGAGTAACGAGCAAATACTCTACGGTTGTCAGTTATATCAGTGTTCACTTGTTTTTTGCTCCCAGATGATAACAATTTATTATATTACTTTTCCTAGTCTTTCACGGCGCCTTCAATATGAAGCACACGAACACAATTCGTCTTGTTTATCGTACATAAACATAGTATTTGTCCGTGTGGTGATGGATTAAGAATACATATTGTCACTACCCTATTTCAAACCCTGGGTGTCGTAAAAGGCGACTAGGAGGAAAACTTAAACAGACAACAAGAAAATGAAGATATTTATTAAGAATAATCGAATTTTCTAAATTTTGTGACTATGGAGTCACAAAATTGAGAAAATTCGAACCTTATTAACCTATTAGTGCACTATAAAGTTCTTGTTTAATGACAGATACATATCAGAACTGCACACTCTATAGTACACTAAGCGCATTCGCGAATGGAAAAGTGAGGTTAAATTTTTTAGTATTCTATAGAATTCCTATAAATAGCTTGTAGAGTATTGCCTAGATTTCTAGAAAGCAATGTATTGCAGTCACGTACGCGTCGCCAATATATAGTACGTGTATAACATTGGGATTTTAGTTTGTAGCTTTTACTGAATGAGATTTGTGCTGAACATATCTACAATGCATTGTTTTTATTTTATTTGCTAATCGAGTTTACCCAAGGAAACACTTACAGAGTGGTTTGAAGTAAATGCAAGTGGCAAATGCTGGCTAAGTTTTGCCCGATTGTAAAGGTATTGACAGTAAGTAGTGTAGTTACGTAATCTGTTATTAAAAAAAAGAGGCTAGACATTTATTTGTCACGATTACGAACTACCTAACATAAGAAATGGCACTACTTTAAGTTTCCAACGAACAAAAGGCTTCAAATAACCAATAAATATGACGTAGAGAAAAGAAAAACAACAAACAAACACTGTTTATATATTTAGTAGTGGATACAGTTTGTATAATATATACATTCATAACAAATAAGAGATAACATTGTATGGCTGCTCCACCGTGAAAATTGGATGGAAATTCTGAAATAAAACTTATTTGTATTAACACGCAAGAACGCGTAAAGAAAACTGCGACCATATCAAGGAAAATTGCGTTCAAACGTAATGTAATTCGTCAAGACTTTTCCAGTATGAATTATTATATACGCGGTACATTCTGTTAATGAAAATAGCAGTGCCGGTGAACAGGAGATGAATAATTCAATGTTTATGCAGTTATTCTGTTTAATCATACAGATTTAATTGACTATCATTATAAAGACACTCTACTTGAAATCAGTAATGCAACACACTGAATTTGCTGTTTCGGGAGATAAAAGCTCAAAAAGCTAAAAACAGATTTGTGTAAGAACAAAACAAATGCATCTTCATCATCATTTCAACCCATAAATGTCCCACTGCTGGGCACGGGTCCTTCCACGGCCTTCAGAGAATGTGGAGGGAATTTAGCCTACTATACCATGCTGGCCAGACGGGTTGCTATAGGGTTTGTTTAGAATTCTCCATTCAGATACCAGTCCTCCACAAAGGCATTATTTTTGTATACACTATATGTAACTTGCGTCAGAAAAAAAATACATAAATGACTATATTATTACTATACTTATATACAGCGCTGCTTTTCCTAATTTGTAAGAAATTTTACGTATATCTTTGTACTCTTTTTTATTAGTTTTCGTGCAAAACATTATCAAACAATATATAAACCCAAAAAAATCTTTGTTCTAACAGAATTATAAGCTAAACATAAAGTGTAAGTAATATTTTATCCTATACTAATATGATTATGTTTGTGACACATGTTTCCTCCAGACATCGCATTATTATGCTGGTCCTGACACGTCCTTCGACCTTTTTGTGCAAGATGGCTTATCGTAGACACATGTAGATAATAAGTATACACAATATGAACATGATGATAAAATAAATTAATATTTATTTTCCGTTCTCAGCCATAGCTTTAAACATGTGATTTATAACAGCTTCGGTACGTCGGTAAAAAGTTTCTGTTTTAATTTGATGCTATTTTATGTATACCAATCCGAGAGCTTAGGTAGTGGGAGAATATGTAGAATTGTATAGTTATATAATTAGGCCATAGCCATTTTTTACAGCGTTTATAAATGAAATAAACGTTTTAATTGAATCGCTAATTTAGCTACAAAATTGTTGTTTATAGAGTTGTTACAATGCCAATCAATGACTGAATCTGTAACAACGCAAATAATTAAATTTCTTGATTGACCGTTGCGGGATTTGAAACCCTACAGTCCTACGGCATTGTGATATCATTGTCCGAAATAGAAATAATTGTGTCATGTTTCAATTTAGATATCGAGTCGAATTGATTTCCCATGCGACTTCTAGTTATCGATTCTTTACATAGTTTTGATAAAATATACTCTAGCACTAGCAGTTGTTACTCAACTGTTGTTTTTTGTCCAGACCATTTGTAAGGTTAAGCATGTACGTAAGTGAATGGTAAGGCCAATACGGGCCACAGCAGCGGCTTCAAACTATAAAGATGAATTGACGGAAATGTGTCGCCTTAATGACGTAGATCATACTTTTTAGCGTTTCACACACAATGCAAGAAGGAGATATTATTTCGGCATCTCATTTCATATCAGTGTTCTGAACAAATTTGTTCACAGTAGGTAATACGTGACGGAGTCAGCGCGAGGAAGTTTTATTCGATATACAAGCATGTTGTAGCTACTGATAATGAATTGAACATTTTTTTAAGTGATACCGGGAAAGCGGGGGAGGCTTTCAGGTGCTGAAGACGGCTTTATAACGAAATATAAATATATTTAAAACCGGAAGATAAAATTATGCATAAAAATTGAAATAGCAATCATGCAGGCCTTTGCTCAGCAGTAGAATAAAATGGGCCGACTATTGCAAAAGGTAATTTATTGACCTCCAAATGTATGTGCATGAAATACACATATTAAATACACATATTATGTACAATACAATTTCATAATTTAATTCCATTGTCTTAATAACAGGCACAATTAATAAAGAATATTTACGCATTTCGTTTTAGATATACAGGTGGGCCGTATTGCCTTTTGATATATTATGTCAGTACAAGAAATAACAATTCAAGTGGTAAATCAAACTATTGTGTAATAAGTTTTATCTACACACAAATCGAAAATTCGAATTACGAATTCAAAGACGGTTCTATACAGACGCACTTTATAAACGCATATACATAAAATTTAAAAAAAAAACTCATTATAGTACCGCCAACTGTATAATAAAACTCATTATAGTACCGCTATCTTTTTTTTTTTATTAATTCATTAAACAATGGTTTTAGGCTGATTATGAATAAAAAAGCGCACGCATGCGCAGTTCGAACTGTAAAAAAATAGCGCACGCATGCGTACAAATAAATTACTTCCTTGTAACCTACCTACTTTGTTTAATTTCAATTTTTCCTATGAGTGAAGATAAAGTAGTGTATGAAACTGCATATAACTTAGGTATTAAAACACTCGAGTCAACCTATTATCGTTTATATTATATATATATATATATATAAACAGACTCTCGTGTTTTAATACCCCTTCTTATATGACAGTTGCATAAACTACTATTATCTCAGAAGATAATCCTTTATCTACACAATTATATTTATTTTTATAACGCCTGTGTTCGTTCACGTCTGGAGGAAAAACACTGGCAATTAATTATCGTCATACGACAAAATTGGGTTATTTATTTCAAGGCAACGTATTGAGCAATAGAATCTTCGTTATTAGGGTTGCTAGGAGTCTTTAGGTAGACATGTTTAGTGCTTGACTCATGTTTGATTGGCAGAGGCCATACATTTCAAACATAATTTACGAACACAAATTACAACCAGTCTTAGAATAAACTTGCTTTTTGCTATGTTGTTAAAGCTATTTCAAACTTTGATCATTTGATTTGATATTTCATACAGATCCTACTCAATTATATTATTTATGCGAGTTTTTGGATATATAGATATCCAAACATTCGCATTTATAATGTATGTCATACTAAAATTTGCCCTATGTGAGGGCTAAACCACAAAACAAAACGCATTTAAAATAGTGAGGTGACCAATTAGCTATGCCTAATGTTCCTATCCCAAAACTATGGAATCATTTTCGAAATATAAATCATAGACCATTAAACTAGAAATTAAATACAGTGATAACTTGTATTACAACCCTATTTCCAGTAGGTGTAAAGATAATCAGTAGTATGGACTCAGCAGGGTTTCAGACTTGTCGTCGATTTGCGTCATTTCATTAGCCGAAGGTAGTTCGAATTTATGAATTCAAATTACTTCCCCCGTTCTTCTCGAACATTTTGTTATTCGACAACTTAGATTGGATAGAATATATCTGTTTATTATTCAAGTGTATTCTGTGGCGATCTATCAAAATAGTTTGGAGAAAAAGGCGAGAAAAAGTAAACTGATATTTTATAGACACATTTTTTAAGAGTTATCCGTTGTTTCGCCCATCTGTTTATCGCCCGAGCAGGCGAAACGACCAAATCCAATTTTTTTAAATTTTTGATTTTGATTCGCCCGATGGAACTTTTATCGCTTTTCATGTACAAACAGCATCAAAAAAAGAAAGATTGCGTGTTAATACGCAAATAAAACAAAAACTCAAATGTTTCATATTATTTCTAACTTGACTTTCTAACTTGCTGTCGTTACTTGGTGTCTAAATTGTAATAAAAATTCCATCGGGCCAATCGCCTAATCAAATATTATAGAAATTTGGACTAGGTCGTTTCGCCGGCAAAATCTGGCGGGCGAAACGACCGATAACTCATTTTTAAACTCACGTTTCCTACTGTTGTTTATTTTAAGACTACTTCCGCAATAAAGGGTCAAGTACTATTTTGTAAGGAACTATAAAAACACAATTGACAGACAGAAAGTACATCCAGACACTAAGTAATATCTCACAAATTTTTGTTATTATGTCTATTGAACCCATACAGCACAACAATGCCAGTAGCGAGACCTCTGCCCCTTTTTGACCTCTTGATACGAATCGAAACTTCTTTACTCATTGATTTGTTGTATAAAACTTCCTTTCTATCCTTCAAATAGTGTATTGTCATTTGTTACTTTCGTCTGCTCTGCGTGACGAAAAGGATTGGTGTCACATTGTTTCCTTACTGCGTCATTACATGGAGTAGGGTTAAAGTAAAGAGGCAACAAGAATTATAAACCGCTCTCAGGCTAACACAATATAAATTACAAAAGCAACTTTCTGGTACATTTTCCAAAAAGCCTGTAAATAAATTCAATAAAGACGACTATCATTATGAAGTTTAAGCGGCGCCGTACAAATTGTGTTTATTAAAGTTTCGACAATGTAATAATTTAGACAACGCGTCGGTATACCTCTCATCTTGTTAAACAACTCGTACTGCTGAAAAAGTTTGGGTAAATAAATCTTGTAGCAATTTTGAGGAACATGTTTTTGAAAACAGCCTACCTACTTAAGGAATTACTGATTACTGAAGGCATGATTGGAACAGAGAAATCTTTTGTAGAATATTATGACAAAATGATGTGGAATTTATTTTCTTGTTTTCTTTAGTGCTGAAATGGCAGTCTTTGGAACGTCCGTCCTTCGAATGTATTTTATAGGCAAAATCCTATGATATTTCCATCGAAAGTTTAATTTGTGATTGGTTTTCCGTAGATCTATAGAAATTAGGAGAATTATTGATATCTGATACTTATTTTTTGCGATCGAAAAAGAATAGTCTTGAAGAATAGAATAGGTTTTAAATTAGCTAGTAAGTTCAATTTGTGTAAATAATACATTTAAATTAATCTTCTTATAAATACGTAAAAAGTAGGCAATTGTTTGATAAATAAAAACTCACGAACAACTACACATATTTTGTCAATTATAACATAATGAAGAACATTAAACAGCGGTAAGTATTTCTACCATTGAACCCAAATTTATATTAATACTTCGTTTTTGTTTCGAAAGAAAACTACAAAGAAATAATTTTAGCCCTACAAGGTCTACAAGGCTACTTTCTTCTCCTCTAAAAGTTATGCCGAGTTGCTTGAGCGAAAACTGTCTTGCTCCAAATAGCTTGTACCATCTAGGCTTCGACGAGGCAGCTCGAAACACAATCTATTTTCTTCGCCACAAATTAATAACCTTTGCCTAAAGGGTTTTTTTTTAGTTTCATCTTTTACCTACACGTGTTTACGTATATAAAAATAAACCTAAATTTTGTTCCAATTTAACTTTTTTATTCAAACGCTAATAGACATTTGCTTGACCTAATTTTATATGTTAAGTTAAACGGTTCAATATATTTATGTTTTGATAGGTACAATTAAATAGTCTTACAATTTAATAGTTTTACTTTAGTACCTAACGTACTTTTCATCTTTCAATTAAAATTACATTTTGTGCAAACCTCCGTAATGGCGAACTTTTGGTTTAGAAAACAGACGTTCAAATACATAATATTATTATACAAAATAATAAACGTTCCACTACCGTTCGAAATTTGCGTCAAATTAAATTAAATTTGGAACATAGTTTCCAAATTCAATCAGTATTTATGAAATAGAAAGATAAAATTTTAATTTAAAATGATCTGACCAATCGCATGATACAATGAGACATACCCTCGATTGGATCTGAACTGCAGCAGGCGGGATTTGAGCCCGCGGCGCGGCAGAAATTTGGGGCCTCCTTGCGTGCTACCGTACATATAACCTCAGTGTTAATTCTGTTAGTTACAGCTACACTTACACCGCTGACACACCGCTAGAATACAAGCAATGGCTTTGAAACAAGTGGCTGGATTACGAGCAGTAAAAGTTGTAAGTACAGATTTCTAGGACTTAAAGCGGCGTTAAACGTGTAAATACATACGACAAAGGATTAAAAGAAACCATTCTTCATTTCTAGTTTCATATTACATGCAAATCCATTGCGTCGGCTGCCGCTTGTTTCAAAGCCCGGTTTAACAGTACAATGCCTCTTCGCTCTTTACTGGGGGAAAGATAGAACGCGGAAAAGCTCTCGGAAAGCAATCCCGGGTAATTGTATTTTTACAGAAGCGCTATAACAAAATAGATTGTTACTTTCCCAAAGTAACGTGCGTACGTGTCGGAGGGTTAATCATGGCAGTATCGTCTTTGGAAATTCAATTACAGGTCCTTTAACATACAGTATAAATGTTTAGACTATTGTGTTTATGTGTTAATTGTATTGTTCTTCTTGAAGTAATATAAACACAGTTAACGTTAGTGATAATAAGTAAAGTAGTAAAGTGTTGAAAAATAAATTTAATGATAAATACTTGCATTATTGTAAATTTTCTAAACTACCTCATAGATCAATTATCTAAACTAATAATGTAAAGAGGAAATATTTGTATTTTGTATGTAACAATATGAAATTCATAGTATTGTAAGATTTTAATTTTCATATTATTTTATATTCACATAATTAAGGAAATACTTAAAGACAGCTATTGTGTATAAAGAGAAACAATATTGAGTTCCATTTCACTGGAGTTTTGTAAAACTTTGAATTAAACAATGTTTAAATTTTAATTATAACGTATTTAGTTAGTAAGAGCGCCTCTTTCGCCAACAAACTGCTTGTGCAGTTTGGCGATTGTGTAAAAAAATTAAAAAATATGTACCTATTTGAAAGTGAATAAATATATTTAAAAAATTATAATTAATTTACTTGCTACTTATATTATATCAAAATGAAGAGCAACTTTCACAAGGGTTGACGTCGACATTAGCCATGGTTGTTCATTTCATCTCATATTAAGTTCTAAAACTTTCCAAGAGACGGTTTCTTTTGTTTCAGTAACAAAAATAACTAGTTATTGAGTTGCCCTTCCGGAGTATCTGACCACTTTTTATATTGAGAAAGTTTTTAGATAGTAAAATGGACAGGATACGTAGAAGTTTTCACGGAACGTGCAAAATGTGTGTGTAGGTAATTTGTTTCATTTCCATAACGTGTTATCTTATTTCTTTTGTTTTATTCTAAAAAGTATGTTTTGTTTTTTTTGGTTATACCCTCTTGTTATGTTTATATTTCCTCGCACAGAGTTTTTTGTTAATAATTAATGAATGATATCTCACTTATTTATTTACTTACTACATTCAAAATTTGTAAATAAATTATTAAAAACCCAGTAGTCAACGGACTATTGTATTTTTATTCTTAACTTTTAAAAACGTAAAACCGCATACATACCATTTTCGTGATTTTATACTTTTTCGCTGAAAAATAGGCAGGATAGCATTGTCACTTTATAATTTTAAAATATAGGGTTCAATTTTCAAAAATAACGAACTTCATCTTAGGACCTTTTTAAGCATCACATTTGCACCATCCCTCGTAGGTATATTGTCTTCAAATAAAACATACTTATATGAAAGTTATTGTTTGTATGTCTATTCTTAGAAGTTTTATATCAAGTGAGGAGACAGCGAGAATTGATATTTTTATAGGTTTTCTTACGGTCGACTGGTGTCCATTCTATGGCTTTATTATTATTAGTTTACAATACACTAGGTCATATTTTCATCTATTCATCTATAGTTATTGGAAATAAATTTTTAGAAATAGCATTTTAGAATTTTTTTAATGACGACGCCTGGTACCCATAAAAACAAAAAGGTTGTCCTCGGAATAAAGTTAATAAAGAAAGCTATTTTGTTTTATTAAAGATATTAAAAAGGAACATTATTTTTTGGCTTTAATAAATAATAATAATAATTTATTTATTCAGACAATTACATCCATTACATTAACAATTAACAACTTAAAAGCATTACAATTAAAATAATAATAAATAGGAACAGGACATCACAATTCAAATAAATTAAAACATTACAAGTAAAATAACAAAATATAAAAATTACATAAAAATAGGAAAGTACAGGCGGCGGGTGATTGGCAGAGTCACCCAGTTACTGCACGAATATGTAACTCGGTGAACCTATCTAACACAGCACCGTCCAACCGTTGAGCAAACATACTCAGAATGCTGTTGGTGCTGCCCCACAGCCTGTGCACCAGGGAGGCTACTTTATTGCGCATCAGAGCAAAGAAATCATCTGTGCGTGCCTTAGAGAACATGCCTGATGCACTACAGTAGTACAGTATTAAGCCTTACATTAAGGACCAAGTCTCAATGTAGCGGAAAACTTTATAAACACTAATTAAAGTACCCTAAATAAACTTAGAACAACAAACAATAACAAACACAAATATTTGTCATAATTATGTGAAGGTCTAACTCACAACCTTAGTTCACTAGTCGTACACTACAGCTATTGTTTATAACTAAAGAAATTTACAAATCGGACCAGTAGTTCCTGATATCCTAGTGTTCAACCAATCAAACAAAGCTCTTTAGCTTATTTATATTATTAAAAAGTATAGTATATAGTATTGATTAATACCATTCTGATTATGATTAAAATTGTGTTTCAGGTACGTTCTAATTTATTTAAATAAAAATAATATTAATAAATTCTATTCGTATTTTTAATTACACCGTACATTCCAAGGTATTTGTCAAGTGGTATACGTTTTGGTGACTATTCAAGTGCGAAATTCCAAGTTTTAATAATCAACCCTAATGATTGGGGGAACCAAATTGGAATCCGTCTCTTAATGAAAGTATTTCTGTTCTATTATTTATTTATACCGAAATTTATTAACTAGTTGAAATATTGATTAAATATATACTAATTTTGTATCATAAGTAATCGAGAAAAATATTGAAATGCATATAAATTATGGAATTTTAGGCACAGATTTGTTCTTTTGTAATTTTCCGTTTAGCCCTATTTTCAGTTAAATCTAGATTTGATTATTTCAGTTTTAAGTTTATCTAACATTTAAGATTAGAAATTAGCTATGTTTTATTATAATTATATGCATTATTTTATTAATTAAGTTATATAATTTTTTTATAATTATCATCAATAACTTTTAAACTTTCGCGACTTGTACACATATTAAATTACTTTAAAACTACTATTATTACTACTACTATTCCTTATAATATAATACATGACGTAGACCCGTTTTAAAGTAATTTAATATATCAATAACTGCACGGCCTGTTGGTCTAGTGGTTAGTGACCCTGACTGCTAAGCCGGAGGTCGTGGGTTCGATCCCCACCCAGGACAAATCTTTGTGTGATGAGCATAAAGGTTTGTTCTGTGTCTGGGTGTAATTTATCTATAATATGTATGTATTTACAAAAAAAAAAAATGTATTTAAGTAGTATATCAGTTGTTTAGTACCCATAACACAAGCAAATATAATTGCTTACTTTGGGACTAGATGGCGCTGTGTGAATGTGGTAGAATATTATTATTATTATTATTACTATATTTTATTGTTTTTAATATCTATAATTTAAAAATTCATTAATTTATATTTTAATAAGACTAACCACCTAAATATTTATGCATAGACTGTAAGAGATATAACTAAATTCAAATTCAGTTAAATTTAATCTCCAAATACCCTCATCGAATTATACTAAACGACAGAAATTCACCGAGTAAAATGTAAAATGGCATTCATCTCAAAAAACGTCGTATCACGAAATGAGTTTATCGCGAAACAATTGTAACTGTATAAACAAGAGACCTTGGCCTATTTTGTAAGTCAAACTAATAAATGTACATCTTTGATCAAAGGAACGTTCTTAGATGAGGTTTTAGACCTTTGTATTTCCAACATTTTTTTGTACTTTATAATATTTGAGTTCTCGGATAGACTCTCTTAACCTTAGATTGGAAGAGGAAACAGGATTATTGTTTTTTTTTGTAATTGGATGGACGATGAGTTAAAATGAGACAGTAGTATAGTATAGTATTTTAGAATTTTTATTTCCCTTGACCCGAGTTTCGAAATCTTAAAATAATCATTTTAACTACATACTGTTAAAATTTAACTTTCAATGATATGTGTATCTGTGACTGAAAATTAATTTTAGATATTGAAAACGATAAATATTTATTATTATTTACATAAACAGTTAATATTTATCATTAATAAATTATTTCACAAATCTATGTGTTTGTTCTGTGCCTGGGTGTAATTTATCTATAATATATACGTACAAAAAAAATTTAAGTAGTATATCAGTTGTTTAGTAATAACAGTTCAGTAATAACACAAATATAAATGCTTACTTTGGGACTAGATGGCGCTGTGTGAATGTGGTATAATATTATTATTATTTACTTAGTTCTTTATAATATCTGTATTAATTATTACTATTAATAATTTGTTGTTAAAAAATGGAATATGTCATTTAATAATATTTTACGAGTAAACATTCGAGTTCTATTTTTAAAAACTCTTAAAAATATTGTGTTGACCAGCCAACATTATGATTTAATTGAAAATTACTTATACGTCATTAATTTAAATTTTATTTTTTTAAATATAATGCCATGTAACCCTCCTACACAGATAGATTATTCATAAAAGAATAATTATTCAATTAGCTATAACGTTCAGTTATAATACTTAATGTACTTACTCGGCGTTGGTCTCAGGGGTAGGCAGATCTCCAATGGTGGTGAGAGTCAGAGTGGACCAATAGAGGGAGCCCAGGTACTTCCTTGTCAAGGTGGCGTAGTCACCCGGTCGATGGGGGTACACCCAGTCGCCCTGATGACAAAAATAAATTATATTATTGATAACTTAAGAGACAGTAACGCGGTTGATTCCGTCCATACTAATGTGGATATTGTTCACTTTGTGAAATTTATACACATAATTAGATACATTAAATTTTGTTTAAAACTAGTCATGTCTTTTACTATCTGCTAATGGTGAAGAAAAACACATACTCTAGAAGAAATTCTAAACCTGTGTCCTTCACCAATTCACATTATACCAGCGCATGTGGACTATAGCTTCAACACCTCAGCTTTTTGGAAATCTAGTAATAGGAAAGGAGACCCGTACTTAGATTATTAGCTAGTAAAATTTTAGTCAAAGTTGCGAAGCCGGAAAATGAATATGATCCCTATTTTCAAAGCTACAAGATCATATTTTCATCTGTCAATATGTCGGATATATAATACATGTAGGTCATTCATGTTGACTACAGATTCTCACAGTTCTTTACAATACATCTGTTTTGTTTTCTTGTCTACGCTTTGGTAAAGTGCGAGCCTAATACCGGTGTTTTCTGTATGATCGGTCCCTCATGGCTGAGGATTGTGGCCATCATTGGATGAGGATAGTTTGTCTCTATTTGGTACAAAGTATCTTATTATATCAAGATTTGTAAAACAAAGCACTGGAGGACCATCAAAGAAGATTAGCGATTCTAATTATATTCTTAGGACGAAGTAGGTTTATTCATAAAGCAAAAGATGAAAAAATATTTTAGAAGATTTTCCTTAACATAAGCTCCATTATATCAAAATGTCTATGTTAAAATTTGCTTTCACTTCTATGAATTATGTATTTTAGATGTTTTGTAGACGATTCAGTGATTTTTATAATACAGGAACAGATTACTAGTAAAGGCCGACGTACACGCACTTAGAGCAGTCAGTGTACGGTCGCTGTTGAATACAAAATTGACATTCGCCATACATGGAACGCTTTTGAAGCTGTTCATTTAGACTGGTCGCCGCTTCCTCTAGTATGGCAGCAGTCGGTTCTACTGCTCCAAGCTGCCTGTACATGGCGGCTCTAACTATGCTAATATATTATTTTAAATATTTTCGTGTCACAGATTTGTTTTTGTTTCCACAATTAATAAGAATAATTTATAGTCCGGTCAACGAAGGCTCTAAAAGGGAGTGTAGAGTGCGTGAAAAGGAACCTAAGCGATTTCTTCGAAAAGTTGTTAAGGATACTTACCTTACCATATCTCAAAATTGGTTGGGAATTTGGAAAAGTGTACAGCACTAAGTTGTAGACAATTTGATAAGCTTTTGTTAAGTAGTAGGATTTTCTCCTAGAACGTACCGTTTTTGAGTAATAAACTAATAAGCTAAAAGCTCAAAAATGGTACCTTTACCCCCTACCCCCTACTCCGGCTCACCTCCGAAACGTCAGGACTTTTAGTATGTTCATTTTCTAAGTATCCTTAACAAGTTTTCGAAGAAATCGCTTAGGTTCCTTTTCACGCACTCTACAACCCCTTTGTTGACTGAGCTATTATTCAGGATTTCTGTGTTTCATTTGAGTTGAACGCTAGGATCTCAGGAACAGGAAAAATTCAAAGGAATTGCTTCGATTCAAACACACATATTTCATCAGCAACCCATTAATCTCCCACTGCTGGGCTCGGGTCTCCTCTCCTCTATTAAGAGCGCTGAGAGGGTTTGTTCATAATTCACAAACGCTGGCCAAGTGAGGATTGTTGGATCAGACACACACTTAGAATTTCTTTTAGGGTGGGTTTCCTCACAATATTTTCCTTAATTGACACTTTATTATAATATAAATTCGAGAATCAAAGTGAGATCCGCATTGGTACTGGCTTACATTTCCAAATCTTGAAAAATAAAGTGAATAAACTTAATATAATTAATAATTTTATATAACATTTCAGTGAAAAGCTCTTCACATAGAGTGCCTATTTGAACGTTCCGTAAACCCTCGGATTCTGTAAAATCTTTTGAAGAAATTACTTCATTTGTCTCTACTGTTAAGGGTAATACGGAAATTGGAGACGGACAAAACCTTTTGAGAGCTTGCAAATCAGCTTAGCTGGGGACAATTGCGCATTGTCGTTATGAGGACCGCTATAAAGTAAGTTTCTTCTTGACTTAAGGACTACCTTCGCATTATTAAAGTGGGTTTTTTGGAAAAGCGGCGTAGCGGCGTGAAGTTTTATATAAATACATACCACTACTTTTATAGTTTTACTACTTTTTGCAACTGCATTGGATTTTGACGACTCTGCGTTCAACTGCGATAAAACCGCGCGTTTTAGTGGTTTTGTCGCTGTATTTAGCTTCTAATAAAATAAATTTTAAAAGAACAAAAAATCGATGGCTATAACAGGCCGCAAGCTTACTGTGAACTTCGAAATTCGACTTAGTCGGTTTTAATGTCATTGTCAAATACTTGAAAGTGACAGCGACCATATCTAAATTTCCTTACATTTGACAGCGACATCAAAACCGACTAATTGAATGTCGAAATTCAGAGTAAGCCCCCGGCCGGCGTCTGGTAGCCGCTATATTCCAAATTTGAATACTTTTTTGTTAAAAAATATAACATGGTATAAAAACTATTAGAATCGATTTTGCTACTGATTCTGAAGAAACTACTTTCAGGTTTCACATTAAAGGGGGAATGAGGCTGTATAACATCACGCTATGGCCAATAGGAGCTGAGCAGTAGCCAAACAAAAAACGACGGGAGCAAAACCCCGAGTGACTTCTAGTCGTTAATAGAATTCTAATTGAAAATGTGAGCTTAATAATTTTAAAATGGTCCCTTACAGTGATAGAATTAAGTACCTTCATAAATATTTTTTAGGGTTTTACTTTTTAATATTTGTCTTCCATTAAATATGAGAGTTTAATGCCCTTATGAATAACTGTGAGAACAATAATTTTACGATTGCACAATAAAACTCAATTCAATGTGACTTCATAATAAAAACGAAATATCTTTCGAAACCACAAGTCTATAAAACAGAACACACTATATAATAGTACAGTTTAAAGGAAATTGAATCACATTATGTGAACAGTAGAGTTTAAATAACAAATTACATGGTCTGTTTCAGACAGTTGTCTTCAGAAAATGCAATTTTATGTTTCAGGTTATGTATGTTTCTTATCTTACTTAAGTATATTATAAAATATATGAATGCGAAAGTTAGAATGGATCGAAACAGAACAAATAATTGTGCTCATTATACAAAGATTTGTCCTAGGTGGAAATCGAACCCACGATCACGATCGACCCTCTGTCTCAGCAGTCAGGGTCACTAATCTAAGCGCGAAATGAAGAAATTTTCAAGAGCACTAACTGCCGCACTAACTGCCGCACTCATAGACGTTAATTAGCACTAATCTATCATTAACACAATTTTTTCATTGGATAATCGTCTTTATGTGTATAGACTTAAGTATTACACGTTTTTACTGAATAAACTTTAAAGTAAAGTAAGGTCTCTGAGTACGTTAGTACGGGGGCTTACGGGGCGGCGTAGGCTGGTCATTTTCACCGCGAACTATAGAACAAAGGGAATCCTATCTGTCAAGACACGGCGGTAAAAAAACCGCGCCGTCAATGCCCGCCGCGGCTGACCGCCGTGAATCGAACAAACCACTTTTTGTATCCACTAACACAGACGGCGGTGCTGGCAGCCACGGTCAGACGCGGCGTCGTTTCATCAGCAACCCATTAAGTCCCACTGCTGGGATCGGGTCTCCTCCCCTCTAACTAGAGAGCTGAGAGAGTTTAGGCCATAATCCACTCACGCTGGCCTAGTGCGGGTTGGTGGATCAGACATACTCATAGAATTACTTCTAGGGTATGTGGGTTTCCTCACGATGTTTTCCTTCACCGTTAGCATATGGTAAGTCACTTGACTAGTAAATATAAATTCCACAAAGTGGAATCCACATTGGTACTGCCGGTGGGGATCGAACTCGGACCGCGTGATTTGCACGCCGGTCCCTTATCCATTCAGCCACCATCGCATACGCGTCGTTTGCGGCACCCCTAAAGGTTGTACATCGTTTTACTACAAAACTTTCATCTCATGAGGAGCTTTATTGACTTTAAACTTTACCACTGCGGCACGTAATTGATTTTAAAGATCGTGAAGTTTCTCATAGCATTAAAGCAAACTTTAGTTCTTAACTAGTTCTAGACGAATGTTCTAGAAATTAATGACTAGTAAGTAGTATTTAATAAGAGTCGTAATCCGGTATCATATGTACTTAAAATGCAACACTAATAATTTATGGAAATATAAGTTTTTATGCAGTTTTGACACCCTATCGAATGTAAACACCATACTATACGTCAACTTACACACTGAATAAATCTATCTGTATCGCGAGTACATTCTCATTCGTACAATATTGCTCTTTTTACCGAGGTCAATGACTCTTAAAAATTTCTCAAGGCCCTAATTCTACCTCCGTTTCTAAGAGCGTTTTCCTATAAATTCAATATAAGAGACGTCGAACTATTAAAGTAATCGGCATTCAAATGTCCCTTAACACAATTTTAGAATATTAAATATTCATGCATTAAGGCTAATGGACGGAGTCGAGAATATAAAATGTATACCTTAACCTATTAAGAATTCAGAAAAATAAGGAAATCTAATTCAAAACGATACTGATAAAGGACTTCGCACACTAGACCAATGGTCGCGGACGGTACAGAGACAGTCTTATTAGAATACCAGCGCTACTTTGATATATAATATTAAGAAAGAAAGAAAAAACATTTATTTCTTCTTCTATTTAGTCTTCAAGGTAACTTTGGCTGAGCTAAGACTATTTTTGTGGATCACATAATCTTAATCTATACTAATATTATAAAGCTGAAGAGTTTGTTTTTTGTTTGGTTGAGCGCTAGGATCTCAGGAACTACTGGGGGCTTACTCTGCATTTTTCGTATGTTCGGTTTTGATGTCACTGTCAAATGTTAGGAAATTTAGATATATTATGGTCGCTGTTATTTTCAAACATTTGACAGCGACATCAAAACAGAACATTCAAATATCAATATTCAGAGTAAGCCCCCTGGTTACGGGAATCAAAATACGCCTGGGCACAGTCGCGGGCGTGTGCTAGTTATTATAGTTAAGTAGTTAGAAAGTATTAAGTTCTTTAAGATCCATGTTCTCTCTATTATTTTTATCTTACACTTTAGTAATGTGAGCACAAAATCAATTTATTATCTTCTCTTTCTTTACCTACATGTACCGTCCTATGCGCTCTTTTCTTCTTCGCTTTGGTGAAGTCCGTGCCTAATACGGGGTATATACGCGGCAATACTCGTATACCAGACTACCATTAATACTGAGGTAACATTCATATCTAATTCTGTTAGAAGTTGAAGGTCCTACGTCAGTAACTTGGTTATTTTTGAGCTAAGGTAAGGTAAGGTCTTGAATATTTTATATCATAGAAATAGGTAAAAAGTAAGTGCTTTTTGTCTACTTAATGGGACCTAGTTACTTTTATTGAAAGATAAATTGAATATCCAAAAGATATTTGGATATTCAACGTTTATTTATCTTTCAATTTGATTAATACGTTCATTCATCATCAACATTTCAACCCATAAACGTCCCACTGCTGGGCACGGGTCTCCAAATATTGTGAAGGGAATTTAGCCTACTATACCACGCTGGCCAGATGGGTTGGTTTCGGGTTAGTTTCGAATTTTCATTTTCTTGCAGTGCTCTTCTCTGCATAAGGTCTAGTGGTTAGTGACCTTGACTGCTAAGCCAGAGGTCGTGGGTTCGATCCCCACCCAGGACAAATCTTTGTGTGATGAGTATAAAGGTTTGTTCTGTGTCTGGGTCTAATTTATCTATAATATGTATGTATTTACAAAAAAAAAGTATTTAAGTAGTATATCAGTTGTTTAGTACCCATAATACAAGCAAATATAATTGCTTGCTATGGGACTAGATGGCGCTGTGTGAATGTGGTAGCATATTATATTATTATTATTATATTATAAGGTAGTCCCTTAGTCGCCTTTTACGACACCCACAGGTAGAGATGGGGTAGTGACATTATGTATTCTTAATCCGTCACTACACGGATGTCGTCGTATTTAAAGTAAATCGCTTAGGGTACTAAAGGTGAGAGCTCAGAGTGCGCTGATTGTAGTATTATTCTTTTGTTCATAGACTTGCAATATTTTATCGCAAAGATTTTTTTTTTGCAGTGCACTTAACCTATAAATAAAATATAAAAAAAATCAAGCAACTTACCTGGAACCCTTCTGCTTCTGACAGTAAGAAGTAGAAGCAACCGAACCAGTGCGCCAGGATGAGAAGTATGTGGATGAGGTTGATGACCCGCCAGAAGTTCGGGTACACCGTTCTTGACTCCACCATGTAGTAACAGTGGACTGCTCTATATACCTGCAATATCAAAGTGTTCGATTATAGAACAATTGCTCGCGTTCGTGTCTTATGTGGCAGGCGCCCATAGTCTACGGTAACCGGTTACCATCAGGTGGCTTCTCTCAGTAGTTTATCGCGAACAGACAGATCGATTAGTCTCATTTTATTTCTGAATGAAACTCTACGGCATGCGGGATTTTCTTATCTAACGATTAAAAGATATACGAACTTTATGTTTCGTTAGCAATACAGCTCCTTTTAAAGTGTACATAATGATGAAATTCTGAGATGCGGTTTATACATATAAATATGAAAAATTCAGTCTTTTCAAGAACTGAATGTTGAAATATGTGTATTTCAATTTCAAGATGTTATATTTATTTCGATATTTCGGAAATGAAAGATCTGTGATTGAAATCAAAATGTAGTGCTGCTTTTGGATCTTATGATTTATTTAGTACCAGTTACCTTTCTGGTATATTTATTGTTTAAAGGCTCCTTTACTTGAAGAGAGTTTCTCGCACGTTTAGGTCGAGAAACTCGAATGCAATTATTGTAATCGATTACATCGGTTTCACACATGTTTACGAGTACGTCATTTTCTACGTCAAGTACCAATGATAAGGCGAGGTTCTCGCCTCGAACATACGATTATTGTATGTATGGTTTACATGATGATATTTTTTTATTGTCGTGTACGATAATCGTACGTTTAAGGCGAGAAACTCACCTCGTGTAAATGGCGCTCTAGACGCTGCATCTAAAACAAAAGTGAGAAAATAAAATAGAAAATCGATCGTCTTTTATTCACTTGACCGTCTCTGTCTGTCTGATACGTCATATCACCATCGACGCCTCTCGTCAAATAAATAGCCAGTCAGTACGTAACATTTACTCTAAAAAATAACAACAAAATTTCAGATTGTTATTTTCTTGGATGGATATTCTCAAAGTCACGCGGAACAAAATTGCTCGCTGTGGCGGAAATTAGGTGAGGCCTATGTTCAGCCGTGGACGTCATTGGGCTGATATGATGATGATGATATTCTCAAATTTTCTTTCATGCCAACCTTCTGATAATTACGAAGACAGCAATAAATCTGCTAACATGATTGAGTCGTTGTCAAGAGATAGTTTTTCATATATACGGCAATTGCTTTTTTATTGTTATCTTTATAGACAGCCATATATTGGTGGAAATATATCTTATTGTTATAATGTATAAATTGCAGTAAATATTCGTGTATTATTGACTAAATAAAGCTTACGATAGATTCCGTGAAAAAAACTGTGTTGTCAGCCTAAATTCAGTCAATCCGTATTAAATTACGATCTCATTAACATTTTAGCTTGTCAAGTGTCGATTATCATCAGAATGAGGTGATCGATACTCTCTTATTTATGGGAGTATTCGCCTGCAAGAATTAGCATAGAAACAGTCTTACTGCGGTCAACTTCGGGCAAATCCGGTGCTAACCAACAACGTGAAACACTCAGCTCTTTTATAAATTCCGTTATTTTGACGAATTCGTCTACGTATTCAAGTTTTATTTATTTAGGTCAAAGTACTTATGTTTTGGTGGTGCAAGGAGATTTACGTTAAAATTGAACACTTGACTGACGAAGTACGGCAAGCTGTTAGGTAAAACAGTATAATTAATAAGGTTTTATTTTTTACTTTTTCCTGTCCAATGGTTTGCATTGCATTGGATATTTTGTTAAACATAAAAAAAATTAAACAAGACTTCAATTCTATCAAAGTTTCTCATTTTGTTTTATAACATCGTTTTATACAAAACCGTAAGGAATATTCACAAGTTCGTATCTAACGGCACCATATTTATTGCATTCCATCATAAAAGAGTACTCAACGTTATCACATTTCAGAAAGACGATATATTATAAGGTGTCATTTAATTTAATGATGCACTTTGCAAGCATTTGTCGAGCAAAGGTAGCGCAAAAGAATGTTCTAGAAGACATTCTACTTTGAGTGAATAGCCTAAGACTTTTTATTTAATGCTATATTCTGAGTGATAGAGTTAACGAAAGAGATTTAGTACTAAAAGGCTGGTTTTCCGTTAGTATGTCGATTTAAACCAGTTTTGTTACATTTCCCATATCAATCCATCACGACGGCCGTACAAGGCAGCTTTCAAACAAAAATAAGCACATCCAAATTTATGAACTACGTTGCCACAGACACGTAAAACTTATAACACCCCTGTTTGTATGTCAGGGGTAAATAAAAGAAATTGAATCACATATTTTTGCCGCAAATTCTGTTATCTAGTGTCCAAAGCGTCAAGTATCGTACAATAGTCGTTCAGTTCATTAAAATCAACACAGTGGAACAGTGTCTACTATAAGACCCAGCCTCACTTGAACGAAAGCTTTTAACAGTAACATGACACGTTAGGCTCTCGTTCGGTTGTACTATCTTTACTCTGTTATTTTAGACAATAGGACCATGGGTGTGAGATATTCGATTAGTATAGAACAGCAAGTCTAAAACGTAATACTGTGTCTTTCTTAAACATAATTTAGACACAGTTTTGTTACTTTTAGTTCATATACGACTGGTCTGTTGGTCTAGTGGTTGGTGACCCTGACTGCTAAGCTGGAGGTCGTGGGTTCGATCCCCACCCAGGACAAATCTTTGTGTGATGAGCATAAAGGTTTGTTCTGTGTCTGGGTGTAATTTATCTATATAATATGTATATATTTACAAAAAAAGAAAAAAATATTTAAGTAGTATATCAGTTGTTTAGTACTCATAAGCAAATATGATTGCTTAATTTGGGACTAGATGGCGCTGTGTGAATGTGGTAGAATATTATTATATTATTATTACATACCAGAGCAACAAGAATCGTAGTCGTACGCAACCATTCGTTATATCGTTTCGATGCAGCAAGGTACTAGAGAAAAGGATTAAAAAGAAGACAGGTAAACCTTCTTTTTGTATTTTTGTGTATGTGACTTCTGTATGCCAGGATCAACGATTTATACAACACTGGGAAGTCCCGTGAAACGCCTTACCTACAGTCTTGAAATCCGCAAAGAATTTAATCTGAACTAAGATTTTGTTTTGGTTCAGATTTATCTCATTTTCTTGTCCTACTTCTTGAGTACCAAAATACTATATTTTTGTTCCGTTTCTCAATATATTAATTGTGCCAAATGGGAGTGAAAAAGAGTAGTGAAATATTTTATTCTTAATTCCTTACTACACAGACAAAAGAATAACTTTATGTCAGCGTTTGTCTATTAAAGAGAATTGAATCAAATAAATCTAAAGCGAGAGATCAATTAACTTAATTCTCCAGACCGCTACAAATGTAATTAATTCAGAATAGTAATCCATGATTTGTAAGTTTTAATATTAATGTCTGTTCACCCCTGTCTCTAAACTATACAGTTGTAAAGTGGGATCGTGTAGCGAATTATCATTGAAATTAAGACGAGTAAACAGCGACAACTTGCACAGTAATATTACTTATGTTGATTTGAGTTAAAATCAGACTTCGTGTAAAATACGACTGTATTAAACAGCCAAATGTCTATCATTTTTATACGTTTCGTATTCTAATATTATTAAACAAGGGATTTTGAGATGAGTCCTCTTGTAACTGATAATGGTTATAGTATAACCGATACCTGCTAATTTTTTCTGAATCACAAAAGAAAATGTTACAAAGACTTAGGTATTATAATTAAAATGTGGGTATTAATAAGTACTGCCACATCGGTAAAACTGGTCGAAAAGTTTTTATTTAATTTTCTTTTTTATATTAGCATAGCGATGTATGAAGAAAAATACCTGTTTCGTGAGAAGATCTATAAACCACAGTTTTCAAGTACTTTGAGAGAACTTCTGTTAACTCATAAAAAAATAAAACAACTGTGAATTTGTACCTCGGCAACGACTACACTACTAGCTAGCTTTTTATGTTAGCTGTTTTCCCTCAGAAAACACAAGTCGTGTTATTTCCGCATTTGTAAGGAACCCTAAGTAACAATTTAAGTAATAAAAGTACCTATTCTAAGTTAGTTCTTCTAACATTAGCTATTCGCCAGTGATTTTAAAGCTGTCAGAATAATATTATAAACAGAAACTTGAATTTTATTTATTTATAAAGAAAAAATTGCTAGTCATACTAACCTTAAAAAATCTAGGGAAGCGGATGATGGGGTTGGTGCCGATCTTCAACTGCAGCAGATCTAAAGGTGTGAGTGATACGATGTCGAAGAGAAAAGGACGCGACGTGAGATAATGTTTTGCTAGCTTTTTTGAGTCGTATACCTGTGAATGAAAATGTATTGTTACTAACGGAGAATGAAAAAGATTCTTGTATTTATTTATAAACTAGAAGTCACGCGAGGTTTCGCACCCTTCCTTTATTTGGCCTCTACGCAGCTCCTATTGCTCGTGGTGTGATGTTATATTATACTCTATAACCTTTTTCGATAAATCGGCTATCCAAAACTAAAAGAATTTTTCAAATCGGACCAGTAAGTAGTTCCTAGTTACCCTAGCGTTCAAACAAACTCTTCAGAATTGTAATATTAAGTATAGATTTTGAAACTCCGATAAGATTAGTTATTTTTTCCTAGAAATATCTAGTTGAATTTTAATAAATCCAATTTTGCTACAAAAGGTTTGTTGTGGAATTTGGAATCTAGTTGTTAACTTTTTAGGGAATGCTTTAAGGAAATTGAGTATTGATTTTCAGATAGAAAATAAAACCGATTGAAAACCGTCTGATTTGGAGGTGATTTCTTCGCCACCATTCCTTTCCTGTTATTTATGGGGTGATACAATTGTGAGTACCGTGACATTTTGTAGTGGTACACATATTTGTCACTTTGTGAGTCATATAGTCCCAGAATAGGGGAATAGCTTTTTGATAAAGAAATATAGTCATTATAATAATTACCATAAGACCCTGTTCCAGATAACCTGTCCGCAGCTGAACGACGAGGTCCATCGCGAACACCAGGTCACTGATCCCATCACACGTCAACCAGAAGTAGTGGCACATTATCTGTTCAAACAATATTTATTTTGTTAGTATAAAAGTTTTGATTAATAAATATAATATTACACCTATTTTACAATAATTACAAGGAAGTTATATTTACAACTAAAAATAAACTAATAAATCAAAATAACAATATGTAGGTTTAAGTAAGAAAAAAAACGAAATTAATAGCATCGACAAAATCCTCCGCATCACTTCAAATAAAAACCATGAAGTATTGTTTAACCGTGTAGTGATGGATTGTATTAAAAATACATGATGTCATAATACCCCATTTCTACCCGTGGGTGTCGTAAAAGGCAATTTATGGAGTTACCATAAGCAAAAAAGAGCACCTGCGAGATAAGGAAAATTCGAAACAAACCTTATACCAACCCGTCTGGTCGGCGTGGTATCATCATCATCATATCAGCCCAACGACGCCAGCGTGGTATAATAATAATAATATTTCGGACAACAGAGATCCATAGTTGGTTAGTATTACAAATAAAGCTTATATTCTAGGGTTAGTAACTTAAATTAGATACATAAAATAGTTAAAAACAAGTGATAATTACGCAGGAAAATCACTATTATAGTAGGCTACATTCCCTTCACAATATTTGGAAGAGACCTGTGCCCAGCAGTGGGACGTTTATGGGTTGAAATGATGATGATGATTATTTAAAAGTTGTCTGGAATTGTAATTACTGCCTCGGTGGCGCAGTATGAGTGCGCGCGACTACTGCGCATGAGGTCCTAGGTTCAAAAACCAGGACGAGCAAAAACAATATTAGGTTATTGGGTTGGGTAATGGCAATAAGATCGCGTTATATGGGACCTAATGTAACTGGTATAATGTAGGTGTGAAGCACCTCTGTCCACCCTTTTGGGGAAAAAGACGTGATTCTATCTAGACTAAAAAGATAATTTAGTGAGTATATATTATGATCTAATCTTTTTTATCTTCATTATTGTGCATATCAGTCAGGCCCGGCTCGTCCCTAATAAAAACATATCCCGACTCGTCATGTTTTATAATTAGCATCATGCAATATCAATTCAAATTTCAATTAAAATACCCAACATAAATGCTGAAATAATTAAGCCAGATTAAAAGAATTTTCATTCAGTATCGCCACATCTCAGTCCTTCAGATATTTCGGGTTATAAATCTACATTTCGTTCAGACATGGCGTTAATTAAATTCAACATTTTGATTAGTCGTGAGTGCCTCTTGAAAGCATCCAAACAAATAAACAACTCTAAACTTAATTAACCTTAACTTTGAGTGCACTTTGAAAATAATGAATAAATACCTACAAGACAGACGAGTAAAAAAACAAAATTGAAAAATAAACAAAAGAAAATTCTAATTCTAAATTTAAGTTTCAAAAACTTATCAAGATACTAGAAGTAAATCAAAAACATTTATTAAAACATTCATTTAAAAACCTATTTATTTAGTCTTTTTAGTAAGAAAACTTACAGTGTATGAATATATTTCAAAAGACACAGACACAGCATTGTTTTATTCATTCGATGTTTTGTTCGACAAAAAATAAAAGAATAAGTTGCTAAACGGACGAAATTCGCAAACAAAATAAGTTTGAACCACAAACAATGTAGACGATTGGGTAGACAGTTTTATTTTATTGATTGAATATCTTGAACGCCGAAGGGTCAGTTTGGTTCGTGACTTATTGATAGTGTTGCTATTTTGTTTTCTTTTTACACCAGAATAACAAATAATATTATAGCATTCAGTCGCCAACGTTGAGATATATTGACAAACACATAATATATTAGAAAACAAATGTGGCGGCATTTTCAAACTTTTTGGTACAATATTTTAAATATAATATTGAATATTAAATCTATAACAATATAATAAAATCCTATAACAAAGTTATACATTACTGAAAGACAAATAGTGCCAAATGTTTATACTCATTTTATTATCCTAATTATTTTTATGGATAAGTTTCTTTTTTCATTCAGCACTATAAAACTTCTTGGTATGTTTAATAAAGTTCTTTTTAAATCCTTACCTGCTAAGTACAATAAATCAAAATATGCTATAGCTCCAACAAAACAAATTCTCTTTTAGTCGTTATAAATTCGAAAAAGGAATCTTAAAACAAAAGTAATATCCTATATCAAAGAGACGAGCATCTAAAAGTGAAGACAAACAACCAAACAGGGCAAGAATGTGAATCGATTGCCGTTTAATAACAAACTCGGTATTAAATCTCCAAGGCCGTTTAGTAGATGTGGCCTCTGTGAAAGTTCCCTAGAGACAAAAGGGGTTAGCTTGGTGGCCTGCTGTAAGCGGAGGGTTGACGAGCATTGTTTATCTATGTTTTTTTTATCGCGCGCCTTCTTTGTGGCGGAAGATTTTTATGTTTTATCTGTCAGTGTTTTGAAATTAGAATTCATGTGATGCTGGCAGCTGAAATTCTGAATAATGACTGTTTAAAACAAGAATATATTTTTAAATAAAAGATAATAATAATTAAATATTGCGATTTCAACCAATCATTTTCTTAAGCCTACTACTACACGTCGCTCGGCAGCACGGTTGTCGACAAATACATCATTTTATATGACGTCCGCGGACGCATCGGCTGGTGTAGAGCAGGCGTTAGAATTACCTATTGAAATTGTGTAAGCATATTTTTTTCACTGTAAATAGAATTAATATAATTAATGTGTTTATTATAAATGTGAAAGCAACTCTGTTTGTTAAAGGTCATGAAAGCTAGTTCAATATAAAACTTCTTTTTTCTTAATTATATTATTGTTCTTACTATAGTTAGCACAGGTAATGCAACTTTTACATGAATTTCAAGTCCAATTTACAAGTTTATTTTTTATATAGGTAGGTACTTATTCATTACGATTATGTTCAGTCATGAAAAGTTTGATTAAGTTTTTTATAACGTTCAATAAAACTGTTCACGTAAATCAAAAATTATTTGCCAATTGCTAACTTTATTTCATTTTGCTATAATTAACTTTTACGCGTAAGGATTCAAGTTGTGAACATTTTTATAAAAAAACTTTTTGGTCATAAATATAAAATAATGAAAGTATTTACGAAGTAAACTATAATAAAATATTTTACTTTATGCGATGATACTTCAGTTAACTAATAATTCATTTGACATACCTACATATCATAAATACATTGGAATGGTACATTCTAACATAAAAAAGATAAGAAACGATAATTATGACTTGGAATTGGGAAGTCTTGACTACTCGTCCACGGTCTATGAATTTGTTATCTATAATATTATACTAAAATAAATAAGTAGAAACATATTTTCCAGAAAAATCTTCTGAGAAAACTATACCTATTACTTTATTATATATCAACGATAAAGTAATACCGTCTATCATGACCCTTCCATTAAATATTTGAACTGTCTACAACCTTACATACTCATAGTCTCGTAACTTCGCTGGTAAATATTCCAATTAGCTTGTGCAAACATAATCAATGCATGTTGTCAGTTTGCGCGGGATTTTATACAATTTCGTATTTTAAAACGCTACGGAACATGAAGCTATCCGCCTCTGAGGCTCTGACCTTTTTTGTGTTAGCCTGCCAGTGTTTGATAAAAGAACTCGTATATAAAATGAAATTAAAAACATTGTTGGTTTATGTATGATGTTTGTATTTATAATGATGAATTAAAATTATAATAATCACCACGTTACATTTTATCAACGGATATTAAAATAAATTTACAAAATAATATTAAAACTAATATGCTGTTCAGTCATAGCTACTTTTAAATTATGATTAATTTTAACTTTACTTTTCATCGAGCATTATAGTTTTATTATTAGTATACCGAAATTCATTACTAAATTAATTTGTACACATTTTTTTGTTTATTAAGGTTCTATTAAGTAGATATTATTATATTGTATGTCAGACTATGTACCTGACTATGTTTTGACTATGAACCTGAAAATTTTGTAAATCCACTAAAAGTGTGCGGTTTATGTTAAAAATGTATTTGTAAAAAACCTACGAATGTAAAGTCTACTAGACTAAAAAAAACTAAAGTTTATTTGCTTATTTACTCGCCTCGTAGGTAACAAATTTCCCTAGAGATGATCCCTCCATTGATTTTTCAAGGGTCATGAGGTGTCTCGTATAATAAACACGTAACATTTGCATTGATATGCTGTACATGTGACATCTGATTTGTGTATACTGACACTATCTTAGCATTTGATTATGCATATACAGGGTGTATACGACGGTACGACATTAAATGAAACCACGTGTAGCATGTGATGTTAGAAGGCTATACCAAAAAAATTGAACTTAAAACTTAAACTAAAAAATTTGCAATAGTTTAGACGCAAATGTACTTTCTTTATGTCACAGTTGTTCACAGTTTTAAACAACCTGTAGGTATTTACGTTGATCGTATGTTGTCATTACGTCATTTAATTCATTTAAATATCTCTGACTCTTTCATATTATCTTATCTCTTACTCTGTTCCGCACTGTTGTCGTCATGTCGAAAACGTCATGATGGAAAAATAATGTGTAGTTTATTTTTTTTTTTTTAAATAATTTATATTAGATATGTTTATAAGGGTTAACACTGGCTGCCTTGTCATTTAATGTCGTATCGTCGTATACACCCTGTATATGTAGAAGATTTATTTACGACAGCTCTAGGTTTTTTATACCACGACGACAGCAAACAGAAGCATTATTTGCGCGTTGCTGACCCTTTAGAACCTTTTTCCTTCCCAATGAGCTCTATATACCACTACCACCACCAGCAACAGCACAACACAATGAATTGGTAGGTACTTCCCGAGGCAGGCGGCTCAGTTTGTGTGGGGACTACTTATACTCTACTACTTTTAATTTACAGCTTCAACGACATATCGCAACTTTATACGTCCGTGTGCCACTTATAACGGTTGCCGACTGAATTGGCTGGATATTCCTTGTCCAGTTCATGCTGAGATGGCACCCTTTTGCGGGTGGGCCTTGCAGAGCAACATACCGTTTACTACTTCAGATAATACTTTAAAGTAAATTTTTGTTTCTTATTTTTTTATTTTTGTCTTTATTTTTCTCTTTTTGTATAATTATGTTGTTTGTTCTTATAGGCCCTGAGCCAATATAAACAAATTTTCAACCCAATAAAAAGCGTTGTATGAAGCTCAATTCCACCTCAAAATAATTGTCAACCATAGCACTAATAACACAAGGTGGAAACTACTGAACAGACGTGATAACACTTAATGCCTTTTTCCATTACCCCCTACGTTAAAACAAATTTGTTTCGATTTTGTAATAGTTCTATAACCTTTTGAAAATTCATAATGCTTCTCATAAACTTGTATACTGCACACTTTCGCATGTTCATTGTCTAGTAAGACATTAAGTATAAGATACCTATATTGTGCTACTTTATTAATTGTACTAGTACAGTCGAGTTCATTAATATATTGGCACCATCATTCGATATTTTTGTTGAAAAGGGTGACTACAACTTATTGCATAATGTACAGCATATTTTATTGTACCATTCACATGAGGACATATATTTGATCCATAGGTTATATAGTATTTAATTATAGTATTTATTGAGCTTTTCAACGCTCACAATTATTTTGAATCCTTGATGGTGCCAATATATAAATGAACTCGACTGTACATTGTGCAGTAAAATGGAGAAATAACGTAGGAATTCCATTTTTAACAACAATTTACCCGGTTCGATACAATGTCTGACATAATAATATATTACGTGTATGTTGTAAAAGTGTACAGTCCCGGAGTATACGTTGAGCACCTCCCAAAACCAAAACTTTAGCACCTAATATCTGTAAATATGAACGTTGCGTGTTTTGCGCCAGTTTTTCGTTCATTTTAAAAACCAAATAGGAAATTAATCTCTGATTTTGTAGCGAAGTGGGAGTAAACGATTGCTGCGCAAGAGGTCCTAAGTTTCACGAAAATGATATTGGATTTTTCTTCCATGAAATCCTAAGTATCAGCCAGGATTCTGGAAATGTATTATGTCCAGTTAATAGCAATTAGCTTTCTCTTTATAACATAGGACTTAACTGCCTCGGTGGCGCAGCGGAAAGTGTATACGACTGCTGTCCAAGAGGTCCCGGGTTCGATACCCGGGTCGGGTGAAAATGGTATTGGGCTTTTCTATCAAGAAATTCCAGTATTGAGATTTTTCCGGTGTTTGGTAAACAAATGTTCCCGGTTGATGACAATAGGCTCGCCCCCTATTTCATGGGACCAAACATAGCTGGCGAAATGTGGGTGTGAAATACCAATGCCTACCCAATCGGGGAAAAAGGCGTGATGCTATGTTATGTTTTATGTTACTTAACATAGCTGGCGAGATGTATGTAATATAGCACTGCTGACCCTGGGATTAGCCTCACAATCATCATCATATTAGCTCAACGAAGGCCAATGCTGGACATAGGCTTCACCTAATTTCGGCCACTGCGAGCAATTTTGTGCCGCCTGCAACCAACGGCCCCAGCCACGCAACCTTGACCAGATCGTCGGTTGATCTGGTCGGTTTCGCGTCTGTTTTCTTTTTTTTTTCTTTTTTCACCTAATTTCACGAAGTTATAATACGAGAATATCCTAAACTTCTGAGTACCAGACATAGTGGCATCGACGGGATATTTTTAACCTAACAATTTCATACCGATTCACAGACATATACAAGGAAATCTACGACTATAGTACTTGTAATAAAGGTTAAATTTCTATGTATAGTTGGACCTGAATTATGTATGGGCCGATAAAAGCGGGCTACATTGACTGCTGTATTTTCATGACACGATATTACTATTGTTGAGGATTCGTATCTGTTTAATTATGGATTTGTTATTTGAGTTAGAAATCAATGGGGAAGAAATAAAAGTTATTTGCCTTATAATAATATTGGTGTAATTGGGTTAGTTACGTCATTGAACCATATTTAGTAAGAAAGATTATACCTACATACGATTGTTGATTTTTTTCTTTGTAGGTTTAACTATGGTATTTTTGCATTACTACTATTTATTTATTATTACTTTTTACTATAACTTTTTTAAAGTTTACGGTGTAGACCTCAGAGAAATAGTACTTCACTATTTTTATGTTAAGTTAGTATTTTTTGTGGTTAAAATAATACACAAAAATACTAACAAAACAAATCTAATAATATTCAAACAAACATAAATTTATATTATATAACTAGTATAAATAAAAATACCTAATGGTTTAGTTTTATAAAAAAAGTCTTTAAACATAGTTTTATTATTATAGAACGTTAATACATAGTAGTTACATTCTTATTTTATGTGCAGTCGAAAAAAAACAAATTTAGAACACCTTACCTGCAGTTCTGGGAAGCTCTGCCTGACAATAAGCGTCCACAGGTTATATAAGACGCAGAGAGTGATCACCCACAGCCAGTAGAAGTAGAAATTCTCGTCGGGATTGACGACTGTCCTCGGCGCGCGGACTTTTCTCCGCCGCGTGCGGTTCGTGGACCTGTGCTCGCCGGTTGCTCCTTCTGAGCCGGTGTCTTCTACCTGGTTGAGAAGATTGTGTTAATATTTACTCTACTAGCATATTCAACTCTATAAAATAGACCATCTGTGGGCAATTGTTTTTTTTTTGTTTTACCACTTTCACACAGCGCCATCTAGTCCCAAAGTAAGCAATTATATTTGCTATTTTTTTTGTAAATACATACATATTATAGATAAATTACACCCAGACACAGAACAAACCTTTATGCTCATCACACAAAGTTTTGTCCTGGGTGGGGATCGAACCCACGACCTCCGGCTTAGCAGTCAGGGTCACTAACCACTAGACCAACAGGCCAGTTACAGGCGCTCACACATATTTACGAAACAGTCACATCTTCACACCGACTCTGTATGCTAGGATTAACAGCTCTCGCATAATTATGTAGCACTGTAATCATCAGGCATGATCGGTGGTGGTCGGGTATGATCGCCATTGTGTTGACGAAAGTGGTAATCAATCGCATTTAAATTTATAACTATGGCCTGTTTTAGAGAGCGCTATTTGTAAATATAAACATCTTCATATTAGGTACTTTTAGCAGATTTCGCCATGTACTTACATATTACATTGTTATACCCCTAAAATGCCGTATTGGTCTATATTTTGCGAAATTAGATCCCAAAACATCTCAATTAGATCACAAATATTAGTCTAGTTAAATTATTTAATTTATCTTTACCAACATCAATCAACTCTGTTTTAACGATACCGATCCATCAATTGTGGCGTCCATTACCCTATTAAATCTGTTTGTCGAATGAATAAACGATCGAAATCGAAAATTATTAAAACTATTAGCTCTAAAACGAGTGAAACGTAGTAGAGCAATGATATTGTATGTTAAAACTGTGTCGCGACGGAGAAAGTTGCGCACTCGCCTTGATGACGGTTCCCTAAAGGAACCAAAACCCGGTCGGCAGTCCCGACTTCCTTACGTGAGTGACCCGTAACACACAAAATCATTGGTAGTCCTAAGAAACATAAATAAGTCCATAATCAATTAAAATTTACAATAAAAATAAACAAAAATATTTGGTTTTTATATTTTATTTAATGTTTTTGTGAAAAAAAAAAATTTGTTTTTAGAACAAAACATAAAAAAGCAGATTGTATTGTATTAACAATAATAATTATTATAACTGTAATACATTTTCAAAAGAAGAATCTTCATATCATATTTTACGCCCAATAAAAAAATATAATTGAGGGGTAGTTATATTATTTCATTTGACAATTTGGACAAACATTTGCTTAAAACGCTGAGATTCGCTGCAGCAAAATAAAAATATTAAATAGGTATTAGAAATATTACAAAACAAAACGTTTGAATTTCTATCCACAAATTTTATTCTAGCTTAGAAACACCAAATGTAGGAACTAGTTTCTGAAGGCTTCAGATATTAGCTCAAGTAATTCGAACTGGGTTTCCACTAACTCGGTGAGCAGCCAGCCGTAATCCGACCACAGGCTTCAAAATTCAATACCGTGTTCGACTGCATGAGTAATGTTGCCAGTATTACGCTTATAAATTACCTCTAATACGTATTGATTCGCCCTGAATTTTCGACACGGGCAATGATCTCACATAATATTTATGTATTGACCTCTAGTTTATGAAGATGTTGACAGCATTCCCGTAAGATATATTGGTTAAGTTTAATCAAAAGTTTCCTGACACGGAAAATACGATATTCTTGTTTATGTTGATGAATAGGCTTTTTAGGGCATGTTAAGGGAATCACACTAATTAGATGTTTTGTTTTTGAAAATAAATATAAAAAGGACATGGACTTTAGGGATAAATAATTTGGCTCTACAAAAAACTTTTAAATAAACGACTTTTAACTTTATTTTTCCCGTAACTGTAGCCAGTTCTACGATGTCCATAACTTTAATGGAGACATTAAATAAAATGTCATAATTTGTGTCTTATTTTTTATAAAATTTCTTAATCTTCTGTCATCTGTGTCTGACTGTCACCATCGCCGTGCCGAGTGACTTGGTTCGATATCTACATATGATGATTTATAGATATTTAAGGCGTACTTTGGCTCATTAATTGTATATTTATAAAGTCCCACAGTAACACAGGACTTGTCCTTGTATTTTTTAATTTAAAAGTAGAATTAAATACAAACTTACAGTTTCTTGCGTGGCACACGTCTGTCGAGTGGAGAACCGTTTAAGAAAAGAGTCTTCTCTCTTGAGCGGAGGCTTCTTCTGTATGGCCGAGCTGAGCTGTACCGTCGTCCGCAGCTTCATCCATCTTTGATTCGACTTTGTTCTGCGGTCATAAGTCCTAGTCATTATCTAGCACAGCGCGCAACACGCAGCAGGGAGTTCAAGCAAAAGTAGCCATGCTGTCAGAAAGTTTCAGTAATTAGACAGACAAGAAAGTTATAGATCATTTTACTCAGTTCTTTAAGCAAATACGTTATTTTGGAAGATTCTGTTCATTTATTCGCAAGGAAATTTTAAGTTTGGAATTTGGAAACAAGTTGAATATTTACAATATTGTGTGCGGTAAGGCACTAGAACGTTACGTGAACAGAAAGATCTTAAACACGTGCAAACAAATAGTTCTATTTGGACATGCGGCATGGCAACTCACACTAGAGAAACAAATAAATTTATATAATGATAGTTGTAGAGTGAGGTCAGTGATCGAATCTATTATTCGTCTAAAACTAGTCTATTTGCATCTAAGTTTAGAAATTCGAAACTATCGTATCTATCGAAACATTAAGAATGCAACAATGAAATAACACTTAACACGTTTTCATCGTCCCAAGTGACAGTAGGAAAGTAGAATCATTTGGTGAGCTAGTAAGACACAATATTCACAAGAAAAACACACATATCCAGTGAGTAAAGTACCATTCCCGAAGTTCCTATACATTGACGAAGGTAACACATTAGTGGGAAATTATAAACAAACAATGAAATATAAACAATCGACAACGATGCGGCTTTACCGGTGGTCCGATAGTGTTCGAACCTCTTTATTTTCCTGAGTGCTTGGTAGTATGCCATGACAGCTTGGACGTGTCTCCATTTATGGCCGCGTTTGTCTGTGTCAGATCCCGGCCTCTCAGAGTCCTGCATGGACTTGCGAGAGCTTGACGAACTCGATGCAATGATCGGTCGCCTATAAAGGTATGTTCGTGTTATACGTAGAATGTGTGTGTGCAATGTAAGTGGAAGCCCTCGGTGAGTGGGTGTCGCCGCTTTGGTGGCTCTCGAACTGTTCTCTGTCGAGGTACTCACAGTCAACACTAATCAAGTGCTTCGTTCTACAACTATTAGCTATGTGCTTCACTAAACCATTCAATTACTAACTATGAAGCGATACCGAGCAATCAAATAAACAAACAAGTTTGGTTACCACCAGAGCGGTCGACACGTTACTCACGATACACGATATGAACGTCGAACGAGTCTCCACAAAAGTAACATGCATATAAATAAGTCTGCCTACTAATCTGTTTCACGGACAGTACAATGTAATTAAATTAGGTGTTTGTACAATATTTTAGCATTATGTGACGTCTATACGTCGAGCTGTGCAGGGTCGTGAACTATTCCAACAGTTATAACTATTGCATTATGCACAATCAAATATCGTGAGCATAGGTCGCCGATTACGTGTCAGTCGTTCGTATAGTCGACGATTTGGTGTGGCTATCAAGTGACGTTTGAAATCGCTATCAATTTGACATGATTGCTTTTCATTTGGTAAATACCACCGCTTGTTGTAATTATTATGTTCTAAATATTTAAAGTATATTTTACGCAATCGATAATTACTTCAAATGTCTCGTGATAACCATTTTGCTTAACTATCTAACATAATCGGCATTGGTATCGGGTCGTGCTCTTTGCTAGGGACGCAGCTAAGCGTAACCAAAGCAATATGTGCCTTATTGTAGGCCACTTACATATCATCAGGCTTCGCATTTGGCGTGAATGGAGATAACTTGCTCAACAGCCTGAACAGGTTGGGAAAATTGCTTATAATCAAACTCTATTAGATAATTACACTTTCAATGATATGGTAATGATGTTGACGGCTGCAGTTTCTATCTGTAAATATGTAATTCTTTTCCATACTAATGATATGGAATTAAAACATAATTGTTTTGTGGTCAATATCTGACAAATAATATTAATTAAAATTTTTAAGAAAGAAGGTTGAATTCATCAAGTAATTTTGAACCTAAATACTATATTTTGTATCCGTATAGTATAATGATATGATAAGCGTATTTTCAAATGAGCACATGAATACACATATACATACATATACATCACGCCTCTTTTCTTTATATATTTTTTCAACCCCAGGAAATAGTAAAAAGTTACTTGTAGAACAAATCACCATACACTACATACTAAGTCAAAAATGTATAAGCCAATTTTCCTCCGGCTAGTTCATTGACCAAGTTGAGCTTTGAGAAGAGATGGCAAGAACTCCTTTACAGTTTTAATATCATGGTACTGAACCTATAAGCAGTAACAGCATACTATAATCAGTGCTCAATAGTCCACTGCTGGATAATGAAGAGAATGAAGTCGAAATACCTCTTTGTATTCGAAATTATATAAAATAAACCAAATAGACCACAATAACAAAATTAATCTCACTTCAATTAGGTACCCTCAATTTCACCACGCGGTAGATAGCTAAAAACAGATTCGATAAAATTGAATCTTTCAGTTCCAGTGGATTTCAAACCATCAGTTAATTGGATTAACTGAACCAATTAATTACTTTTAGGAGTCCCAAACTTTGTTAGTGCTTTATAAGTAATGTGCGGCTATTAGTGGGTAGTTGTTGAAATTTACAACAAATAAAGCTTAACTTCGTTTGACACGTAGACGTATAGAAGATTGGGTTATTAATTGGAAACTGATGGAGGTTTGAACGATTAAAAGTTAAAATTGGAACTAAAAGCTGTTAAAATTTAGATTTTGTTAACTTAATTAATTTGTTAATTTTTTTGATATTTTCATAACTTCTAAACAAAACATGTAATATTAAATTACAAAAATAAAATAAGTGATAATTTTAATTTTGATAGAATTTCGATTAATTCGGTTTAAAGAACTTTCTATTTCTGAAATGATAATTTATTTGCCAACTATGTTACAGGTCTCATGTAATATGGAACGAGTCTGCCATTTACCGAGCACCTCTCAAACATGCGGCTGATACCGAAAATTTAATGGCAGAAAAGCTACGAGACAATGATAGTGTGTAAGACCTGAACTAAAAGATAGATTACTTTTTACCGACATACGTACAATGTGGGCAAAGCCACGAACAGAAGCTAGTCCTACTTATATAAACTTATCGATTTACATAATTTCCTTTGTTTTAACATTTTATAAAAATTCTAAACAAGTACCTAATGGAAAATTCAAACCCACCACGGGCCATGAACCCGCGACCCTACCGTGTTCAGTGCTCTTCGAACTGAACTATGCGGGCGGGCGTCCCTGAGATCGAATTAATCCATTACTTATTTACATTTAATTTTTTACTTGTTTAGCACTTACATAGATTTATATATATCATAGCAAAAGGTCGATATGCAGTCACTTCCCGGAAAGACTGGTTTATCCTAGGTTAGGCTAGACTTCAAGTCAGACCTGAGGATTGACTAGTCAAAACTAGGAGCGCCGGAGCTTCGAAGTTTGACTATAACATATACACAAACCCTAAAAATCGTCTCTAACCTACAGAAAAAAATACCTTAGATCAAATTATCCACGCTCTCCCAACCACATTGAGAGTAATTAAGGCCTAATCGAATTCCCTACCCTTCGATAATAAGTATATTATCGCATCAATTTTGCAGGGCTCTAATAATCAAGTTATGCAGTTGTATTGATTGGGCTATTCTCGTTATATAGGCCACCTGCTGGCATTGGGCTTGTATCGAGTATCGGACCAATTGTCAGTTAATAAAGATGTTAGAGTTTACTGCGATATCGATTCTACTAGAAGACAGTAGTTGACAAGGATAATATTGTTTTAAAATACGACTGAGCCCTTGTACAGGTTAAAAAAATTCAACATATCTGTGGTAGATAAATCTTATGAATTTTTTTATTAAGATTTAATTTCAAGCAAAGTCGCAGGCAACCGCTAGTAACATAGAGAACTAGATTCGTTTTCTACGTAAAATATTTTATTATAAGTATATTCTTAAAATCAATTCAAACATGTTATACGACTTCTTTATAACGTGTCTTTAAAACTCTATGGATTAACTTTATTTTATAACTCACACGACCCTGGCTGAAGCTTTAAATGCAATATTATTGATCCAACTCATGTTAGATGTGTTAGATACATACTTATATAATAGAATAATAAGTTGCTTGTTGAAATAAAAATGTAGAAATTATCACAGTAAGTACCTTCTACCCGGCTCGGTTCCACCTACTTGGTATTTCGATAAAAAACTAACAAAAATATCCATATTAATGTCTTGACAGCTTTAGTCTATGACGGGTTTAGTAGGCCTTTGCGCAAACATAATAATATGTTTTTTATAAAATACTGACAAAATAAAAAAATACAAATTAGATCAATCGATAGTTTACGGTTTTTAATGCCGAATTTATAGTAATGTCATTTTTGATTTATGTGACAATAAAACATTATTCTTATAATGGGACAAATTTATGATGGTTCATGTGGCTCCACATTCTTTGGAGAAGACCCGTGCCCAGCAGTGGGACGTTTATGGGTTGAGATGATGATGTGGTAAAACTAAGAAGTAGAAAAGTGGATAGATCAAAATTATATTACAATTTTTATAATTGTATCCATAAAATATATTTTGTTAATAATTAAGAAATCATTAATCTTGTCTGGCAATACGTGTTCGAGAAAGAATTTAAATATAATAATCATTACCTACGAAAAAAAATAGTATTATTATACGTTACCTATGTATATCATCATATACTCTTTAATCGATTATTACCAAAAACAAGAGGGTTTTTTTTCAATAGAAAGTTTCCTGTATTATAAAAGCATTCATTTTATATTATATCCGCATATTGTATTTAACAGGCTCCTATCATAATTTAACATGTAATATTTGTGTATTTACAAATGAAATCTGGTTGTGCTACGGGTAATAAATAAAATTCGTATACTTTAGTTAGCTGTGCATTATAAAACTGTGTGTTTGCAGAATAAGAAATAAAGTTAGTTTCTGTAGGTTTTGTTAACTGCGAAGGTTATTATTTTTTCATATGTGATCTTACTCGCATATTTGATATTCGATTGGTCGGTTGTGATATCGTTGTCAAATGTTTGAAAATGATATCAACCATATTTAAATTTTCAAACATTATGACAACGATATCGAAATTGACCAATTGAATGTCGGGAATTCAAATAGGCTGTTTAGTGGCTGAGAGTGCAATCAATCCGTAGGCACGAATAATATTTGAATTTTATATGGGAAAGCTCGAGTCATGTATATTAATAAAAAAAAAAGAATTTGAATTCAATGTACCTACGTAGGTTTCATGATAGACTTTTTTATATTAGGGTCCATTTTTATAAATATCATATTATGTCTATTATGTACAAATATTATAGTTCAAGACCTGTCTTTCTTGTGATCAGATATATTTTTACCATTTCTAAGATTACTTTTTATCTAGACACAGCTTTAAAGTATACGAATTTGTACCTAAAGTGATAGATACTTAGGTAAAAATTTAGTTAATTGTAATTTTTTGAAGGCGTAATACTTAGGTACCATATGCCTAAGTAATAGTGTCTCAAGGTCTTTTTCACCACTTGCTGATAAGTTTCTGATAACAATCTGACAGATAAAAATATGTCAATTAAGTTTGAGTTATGCTTACTAGGTGTTAATAACTTCTCAACGAGTGATTAAATTAAAGTTGTAATTACATTTATAACGTCTTTAATAATGGTGCTTTGGGACTTATTTACAGTTAAATTACTGATTTAGCGATTCAATTGTACAATTAATTGTTAACAGAGATTTTTACATTTATTTATATAGAGATTGTCCTGATAGCTTTAGGTATATAGCTCCTAATCTGTGGTAAAAAGGCTTATTTCGAACTTTGTTGTTCTCAATTTTCAACCTTACGCAATCAATATACAATGAGTTTTAAAAAAAGTTGCGTGTATATTTTTAATTTATATCTTGTTCTCACGTCTCCTTCATACATTTTACTGAGCATATTTTCTCTAAACATAGACACTTTTTACATAGAAAAAATCATTTTTCTACAGTAAATAGGCTTTATTTATTATATATTATATACTTATTATAGGCGTATTGACTTTTTATTCCCAAAAGTCCTGATAGCTTTAGGTATATAGCTCCTAATCTACGAAAGTTTTAGGGGCCCACTCTCAAACTCGATATTCGATTTCGATATCCATCTCAAAGGTTTGAAATTTACGTGCCCAAATTGTAAGTTTCATACAGTTGACAACATTATGAGATAGTGAATAGAATATCTAATGGGTTAAGTAAATTATTTTTTTTCGAATAACCTCCCAAAAAAAACTTTAATCTGGTAGAAGTATAATGTTAAAATTGTAAGTTATGACTTATTGATGAATTTGAGTACTCGGACTCAAAACAAGCGGAGACGAGACAAAGAAGAGAGGGAATAGGAGAAAGAGAGGATATTTGTAGAAACAACCAATATATTTTACATTAAATGTTATATATACTACTACAGGTACTTTGATGGTTTGATACTTTGATAGAATCCCAAAGAAAATATCTGTCGATGTTTGGATACAAATCAGTAATATTGTAATTTTCTGCTCATCTCGTCTCCGCTTTGTAAAGTCCGGACATTAAACTGTAATCGAGGCAACGTTAATTGTGGTATGCCACAATTGAAAAAATATTTCTGTTTTAGACATATCACATCAGTTCTGTATTTTTATGCCATACTGTTATTAAAATTACATGTCATTTTAGTCTTTTATAAATAATTGTATTGAAGTTATGACATACCGCTATGATATTCATAGTCACGAAATTTTTGTATATTTATATATTATTACATATTTATATATTTTTAAAGGTCTATTCACACATGCCAGAACTGTGAGCGTACAAAGAATATGCACAGCTACAGGCACAGACACGGTTGCCGCACTGTAAAAAGATATAAGTTGAGATGTATCTATCGGCACATTCTATCTTCTGTCTATAAGCATTAGATTTAAAATTGTCCAACAGCGTATCCCATTTTCCATTGTAAATGCAATATACATCTACCGATTTTTTGTTAGTACGTTTTGGCCAGAGCTCTGAGGTGTGTGAATAGATCTTTAAGGTGCAGTTTGAGACTTACGGAACTGCATTAGTGTGGATGGCAGTTTGACACACAATTACACACTACTACGATATACGAAAAAGGTGCGGTCAAACATTCAATTGAACTCTTTGCTGTAGTAAAAAAAGTCCGTGCGTGATCAGACAGGGTGATAGATATTAGTGAGACAAGATATAATTATAGTTTTTGTGTGACGGAAAAGCAATTACTAAAATTTGGAAAACTTCGACCCTGCTAGTATTTCTAGCAGCGTTTTCAGGTTACGTTTTATACACTTGTATACGATCGTATACACTTCGACAATCCGTACCTACATAATAATATATGAGCGTCGAAAAAAGTCAGTCTGAAAGAGTTGTTTTACTTCGCAGAATAGTCTCGCACAAACTTTTCTTACCATAGTGCTTATGTGACAAAACATGACATAGAAAATTTAAATATAGAACAAACCCCGAACGCATCTCTTTATTTCGTATTTTCGTAGCAGCCAGTTCGTTCTAATCTAAGCCTACATTTACTTTTGAAGAAAAATCAACGAACCTTTGTCCTGGGCTCTTGCTTTCACTGCTAGCATTGTTACTTGAGTCGTCATCTTCTTCTCTGGACGTAGCTGCTGATAGGACCCTTGAAGAGCCAGCATTGATCTCACTACCATCGTTGTCTTCACCTTCTGAAGTTCTGTTTGTGCCTTCTTCTGCCTACAGAAAAAAAAAGATTCTGTTTAGACACAGGCTGGATAGATGTTTTTTCTTTTTTATTGTTAGAATAAAAATAATTATTGTTCTGCTTTTGAATTCTTTACATGCAGTCGTGCAATGTCATTTTGTATTGTCTGTTGTGACTACAAGGTGCATTTACGATGCGGTTGGTGTACCTAATTGATGTGTGTGAGAAATTTTTCACTTAAAACACATATTTTTATTTAAGAAATATAAGTTTAGTGTCATCTTATCAATTATATGTCTAGTTCGTGTTGTGTTGGTTTTATACTTATTTATTGCATTGTTGATTGTATGCTTAAACTATGTAAGTATATAATTGTATTATGCTTAGTTGAACGTTTCAACAACGAACGTTATTAATTTAAAATTACCCAATAATATAGTCGATTCTTTCGTTCGAATCATTGCATTTTACTTTATATTTTTAGGTCTGTATAAATAATATAATAAAAAGGTTTTGGGTAAACGTTATCAGAAATCATCGGAAATAAGTTAAATGTATAATTTCCTTTTGACTTGTGTTATTCTAGATTTGTGCGCCTATACATGAATGAAAATTCCAAATGTTATTTTTATCGTTCTGCTTGCGTGGTTCATTTAACTTTATATTCAATCTCTTAGATAAATTGTGGATCAGATATACCCTGGATATTTATTTAATTGTTTTGAAACGGGTCTGGGTGCTTACTCTGAATTTCGACATTTGATTAGTCGGTATTGATGTCGCTGTCGAATACTTGAGGGCTTGAAAGTGACCATAGAAAAATTTCCTTACATTTGACAGCAACATCAAAACCGACTAATCAAATGTCGGAATTTAGAGTATCCTTAGCTTCTATACATACAATAAAACATAATACCAATATGTGTTAGTAGTGTCTCCTTTCAGTCTAACTTCTTTAACGCTCAGTTTAAATTACTTATACGGTCGACCCTCTGTCCTGACTCACAGCTATTCAGGAAATGAGAGTTAATTACAAAAGTCGTTCGTATCTACGAGGGTTTTATGTTGTTCCTTATAACTGTTTGTATATCGTTACATATAGAGATTGTTCCATTGGTGGTAAAAAGGTTTATTTCGAACTTTGTTGTTCTCAATTTTCAACCTTACGCAATCAATATACAATGAGTTTTTAAAAAAGTTGCGTGTATATTTTTAATTTATATCTTGTTCGATTAAGGTCTCACGTCTCCTTCATACATTTCACTGAGCATATTTTATCTAAACATAGACACTTTTTACATAGAAAAAGTCATTTTTCTACAGTAAATAGGCCTGTAGGTATTGACTTTTTATTCCTAAAAAAACCTGCATAATTTATTGAGAAAAAATACGAAAACAATTTTTACTCTGTCTGAGTTTTCTGTCTTTATATTAAAATAAACATTTTTAAAATTATATTAGACGGTTTCGAATGAAAATTTCATTTATATTTAATTGATATAGTAAAAGAGGACCTGGCCTTCATGTGAAACTCCTAAATTAATTTCATGATGGTACAGCAATTCTAATATTTTAAAAATACTGGAAGTGTGATATAATTATTGATATTTTTTTTTTTTTTTTATAACACGACGGTGGCAATTACCTGGCATAATACTATACGAGTATGAAGTTATTAACTTATAGGTAATAAATAATGTAGGTAAATTAGCTTGTAAATAAAATATGTTTTCCACAACTTAGTGATATCGTATAAGAATTCTGAGAAAATTACACCTTAAACCTACTTAAAAAGTTTGATATGATCTTAGAAAATATAATATATAATTTACGAAACAAATGACAAAATAGATTACTTATAAAAGCATCAAACAAATGAGATTGGTTCCTAGTAATATTTTTTTACGAAATTTTCCTTAACGTTTCTTGTGAAAATATTTATTATGCCATTGAGTTTTTCCTTATTATTACATAAATGGTTTGATCATTACATTGTTTTTGAAGTTGAATATCATGAAAAATCAATGGGCCTTATTATGAAACCTATTTAAAAGTTCTATTTTAGATTAGACTTGTGGAATTTAGAGATATTTGATGAAAATATGTTTGAGATAATCTGTAATGTAAACATATCTCGAATACTCATGTAGTTTGTAAAAACTGCGTCGCAAATTCAAATTACAACTTCTTTTCTCCAGGCCATTGACGTTTCTTTTGATAGTTTAGCCACAAACCAAATAAACTCAGTCGAAAATGGGTTATGCCATTTAAAGTCAAAATCAAACAGTTTAAAATATGTTTTGTAAAAAACCTGCAAGTAGGTACGTTAATATTAGCATGTAAAATTATATAAACGACTACGTCAGCATGTTCGTTCAAAAATCGAGGTACTAACCAAGAATACTCGTAACTATCCCGTAGAATACTTCAACCCGTTATTTGTAAGACTATAAAGTTTTAACTGGTGACTTTGCCAAGTTAATTCCTAAGTTAGTTTAAGACTTATACCGCATCTAGCTCTCCAGTTACGAACTTATTTGATTGCTCTTTAGTTCACAGAGAATTTAAAATTGTTCAGAAATTCGAAATAAGAATGGAATCATTTTTAAATTGTGGTGTTATATTAGTTCTTTTTGCCCAAGTACGCAAAACAGGGTTTTTTGTTTTTTTTTGTATAGAATCCTTTATATCCACGAATTACACTTTGCTTTGCACTTTTGCACTTTTTGGTATATGTAAAGCATCAGCAAAGTTGATTATTTTATATTTTAAACACCGCAGACATAAAAGTCATCAAATCAAAAAATGAAAATAAGACATATTCTTATTTGCCAGTCATGTAGTTTTGGCATTCATAAGTTTAAAGACACAATCATGTATTGTTAGGACGACTTATGCCAATACAGGCCACAATATATAAAAACTATCTTTGCAAAATTGAACTACTGTCAATTTGTGTAAACTTTTATTCTAATGTGGAGATGCACCTCCACCAAGGGGCCAAGATATAGAAGCAATGCGACGTAAAGACAGAAATAAGGAAACGCCAAACACGACCATGCCGCTATCTACCTAAGGTTGATATTTATTTATTTATTTAAAAACTTCTTGCACAAATTATGTGACAAAAGACGAGCTTAATGCTAAAAGCTCTACCAGCCAAACCTTTGGGTGATGCAGAAATAAAAACTGGTAGGTGCTAAGTAATTTTACCTAATAAAAGAAATGATATTATTATGAACTTAATTATTATTATTAAAATACATTATAGATACATAATTATATAATATTATATACATTAAAACTATACAATATACGAATATATAGAATATAATGATATTAGTAACTTTCTCGCTCTGAAGACATCTAATTCCTTCGTCTTATATCTAGGAAATACATTTAAGCTAACACATTAACTACAGAAATAACGTAATAATACTTTGTTGTACATTCGTAATGAAATTCAATGAGATCTCGCATCCACTAACTTTATTACTTAACAAATAAAATTGTACTAAACCTGAATTCACAAAATGACGTCGTAAGATTTGCGATTCACATGCAAGTTTCCATTACTATTGGGCTGGTATGGGAGCAGTGACGTGTTTAGCAGTTTAGACAAATGAAACACGGGCAGTATTGCAAATAAGTATAAAACCAACTTTGTTCGTAACGAATCAGAAACTGGGCGGCAATCACTCAGTTTCGATTTTCCTCGTGACGCAGCGTTCCGTTCGCCTCTATAGACAACAAAAAGGAAAACAAGTCTAAATTTATGTTGTCTCTGAAAACATTCCGAAGTTGAAAGTTTTCGACGTTTAAATTCGATTTAACGGCAAGTTTTCTCATTGATGAGTCTTTGTGCCAGTTAATAAAGGCCTTATGACGCGAAATTTGCTTATAAGTGCAAAGTTCTATTCTAAAAGTTGTTAAAATTATTCTAATAATACAATAAAAACAACATACCCCAGCATATTTTTCTTGTCTTCACCTTCTCTGATTTAATAATGTTTTTTATTGACACATGTTAAAAGAAAGACTCTTCCAAGGTAATCATTTTAATTTACCGGTGAAATCAAATTTAACATCGCAGAACTTTTAAATTTGGAATGTTTTTAGTGGCAGCCAAAATGAGATTCATTTCTTTTTTTTTAATATTTAAAAATAATGCATCAATGGCAACTTGTAAAAAGATTTTATTCGAAAATGTTTCAAATTTAAACTTACCTGAATCCTTATGAGTGGTATCGTCTCCTCTTTGTACATAATATTATTATTTATTGAAATTATAGATACACTTTCTTTATATAAATTGTTATATTTTACAGGAATTTACATAATAACCTATGTACCGAGCTGCTATGTGTATATGAAATGTATGTACCTGTAATGTGTTGTGATAATGTACCTATTGATAATAATCAAGCAAAGGAAATGACACAAATGATTAGTAATTTATTCCTAGAAAATGTGTTTAATTGTTGAATTTTCAAACAGGTAATAAGACAGGTCAAGACTTACGTATTTATTTATTTTTCGTATTTATTGTTTACTAATGTTTTTGTTTGTTACAAAAATATTGTAGGTAACTTGCACTAATCAAATTCTTGCAATTTAAAATCGACGTACCTAAAATATTTAGAATTGGTCCGTCTAAAATTATAAAATGATTGAAATTTGACCTAAATAAAACTCAATACACGTATACGATTATAGGAAGCAAGTACTTACTTAATCATAAATTTTAATTTAATAGTGATGAAACTTGAGTGTAGTGTGAACAAATTAACGTATATATAAGTAAGTAAGTATTATAAATTAAGCGTTTATGTAAATATAGTTATATTTAGGTACCTATACAATAGGCTGTATGTTGTTTTATTCTAAACATGGCTTCTAAATCAGTACCTTGAATAATCTTTAGTAATAATAATACAAATAGTAATAATTCATCTAATATCCCATTATCTGCTGGGCAATGCACTCAGAGAACTTTAGAGCTACACAGTAAGCCCAATACGTGTTAGAGGCTCTATAGACTTTCTCCTAGATATAAGAAAGATAAAAAAATCACTTTACAAACATAATACATTCCTACTAAATAAGATAAGAAATATAAAAGAATTAAGAAGTCATTCAAAAAAGTACTTCAAAACTCAACATGCCGTGCGATTCAAAATGTATTACAATAAACTATCTTCAAGATGAAACGTGCGTGCATTAAAAAGTTTATTCATTTAATTTACTAACGTGCAAATGATTTAAAATAAACTAAGTTTATCAAACTCCATTCCTGAACTAAAAACTTACACTAAATAGGTATACAATTTGAGTAAAAAAAAACTTTAATGCTGTAGCCACACAGCGAGCGAAACGCAAACGTGACGGAGCGTATTTATGTAGCAACATGCGTTGATTGTCAGCGTGTCCGCTGTGAGGCGCTGTGTCGTTCTCACGCCCTCACGCCCTGTCACTCCAGTTATAACCACTTCGGTTCTATTTTACGCCGGTAAGCTCACTGTATGACTTGAGGTTTTATTATTTAATTTTATTATTGTAGTAGTAAAGCCAGTTCTACACGTTGGGACAACTTTACCCAATAGGTATAGGCCACAGCATAAATAAAATACCTTTCTAAACTGAACTACTCTCATTTTCACAGCATTTTATTTTTACGTATTATCTGTCGTGCTGTCGGCTCAGGTTTTACCAATCGCATTGTTACTAAAATATGAGGTCGACACGATTCTAATTAACTTAGATGTGTTTTGTTTCACTCCGCTAAGGTGCAATCTATGCTAAATAAGATGAATAATGCACAATTGTCTAAATCCGCTAACGAGTGTTGCCTGATAGCGTAAGAAATTGACTTATTATTTTTTCTTAAATTTTCATTATCATAAATGCATCGAAAATACTTTCAAACTTTATAATAGATACCTATCTGGAGGAGAATTATTAAAAAAATAAATTCTAATTAAGTTACCATTTCAAATAACATTAACGTAAAAGCTCCTATTAACGACCCCCTAAAATGTGACTCTATTAACGATCCAATTTTTAAATCACTCATATTGGACATAAAATAGAGTTTCAGAAATGTCATACCTTAAAAATTAGTTACGTATTTTTGTTGGCCACCAAAAAGAGTAAAGTTTGTGTGTTTAAATAGCCAGTGAAAGAAATAATTTGAATGTTAATGGGACGCGCCCGAAGCGGACGCACATTTCATAGTGTCGCGTCTCCAGCCACGTAAGTACACCTAAATATTACTTAAGGAAAATAACACACTAAAAATGGATTTGTCTTCTTGTTATCACATTACAACTGTAACGTATATATTCTTTTTCTAAACTAACTCTTAATATAATACTTTTTATTGGTTTTTGTGTTATAAAATCATGTTTTAATTTAAGGCGGTAATACAATCCAAATTTCAAAACTTGATTCCAATAACGACCCATGGCGTTGTTAAAAATTTTGAGAACATTTAGTATTTTAAAATAATATCAATTATAAACTACCTCATTTGATTTTATTGTTTTCTTGTTCAGTTCTTAAAATTATTTTACATCGTTAGATCTATTAACGACAAAGCTATTTCTTAAAGATTTTGTGTAAAACTCGATTCAACGTTAGACAATATCCCTATTATTATAATGGGTCGCTAATAGACCTTCATACTTGATTCTATTACCGACTCACAACTGTGACGATATTTTTGGTGATATAGTACACAAAAATAAAATGTATATTTTTGAACAATTTGGCTTATTTCTTGCATACGTGACGTTTTGAGAGATTTTGTCACAGGACATATTATTAATGTAAAATAATATTTGCTATCCAGTTTCAGTCTTGCTTCATGGCATTGGCTATATTTCATATGTTTTCAAATCAAATAAAAATGGCGGGACGGAATGCGGGCCATGTAACTTATATCTCTATCTATATGTCTTTAAAGATTGTGTTCTTTTAGAGAATCATGGAGCCGTAGAAGCGCAAGCAGTACGCCTCTGCTCAACTAGAAGCTGCGCTTCTAGCTATAAATGAAGGGACCAGCATATACGAAGCTTCAAAACCCTATGGCATACCGAGGACAACTCTACGTGACAAGAGAAAAAAAAAAAAAAAAATATATATATATATATATAATTAAAATAACAAAAAATAAGTGCTCTAAGCTTTGCAATAAATAATTATGTTCATATTGTAATAATGTTGATCTCATAACTATTGTTATTATAAATGCCTTAAAATCGATTTTTTATTTTATTTAATAGTATAGAAGAAGTGACAACTTTGTACCGGTCGGTAAAAGAAGTTGAAAAATCGGTAATAGAATCTTGCCGCATTCTATGGGTCGGTAATAGAATCAACTACTCTTTAGGATTAAATAATTATTTAGTAACTATTGTGTTATTGAATATTGAATTTAAGTACTGAATTGCAAAGAATACTTCGTTGTGATTAATTATAAATTGTAACATCTTTCCTAACATAACAGCTTATATCTATTTTTTTAAAGTGAATCCTAAGACAGCTAAAACTGGCGGTAATAGGAGCATTTACGTTATATCAAATTGTGAGTTTGTTTTGAAACCGTATTTATTCAATTTAAACATGCTTCTTTCACTAATTCATTGCGTTCATCAAACATTCATTAATATAATAATAATATTCTACCACATTCACACAGCGCCATCTAGTCCCAAAGTAAGCAATTATATTTGCTTGTGTTATGGGTACTAAACAACTGATATACTACTTAAATACATTTTTTTTTTGTAAATACATACATATTATAGATAAATTACACCCAGACACAGAACAAACCTTTATGACACACACAAAGTTTTGTCCTGGGTGGGGATCGAACCCACGACCTCCGGCTTAGCAGTCAGGGTCACTAACCACTAGACTAACAGGCCAGTCAATTTTTTTCATTCTTGTGCATAATCTGATTTAATTAATACATTTAATTAAGTATGCAAAAGCGATGGTTACGTTAGAGAACAAATACGTTTTTCATTTGAAAAACTATAAACTGGGCCGTTTTATAGAACTACTTACAGTTAAAGCGAAGTGTTAAATTAAAAAAGAAATCTATCAATCATCGTAAATCCGGTCAATATTTCAGTTTGTGCAATGTTTTGTTACCGTCCGAAGGGAGTAGGATAAAAAAGTAATCCATTCGGATACGTTTGAAGTGGGACTCTGACAGTCAGTGTTGCCAAACGTAGCGTACAAATTATTTATTTCTGATGAATGTATCCGGGTGCCGCAATACCGGTCGGAATTAACGTTTTGAAATTTAATTTAGAATATTATTATCTATGTGTGATGGAATTTGGAAGTATTCGAATTTTTCAAACGATTTAGTCGTTTGAAAAAATCCACGAGATAACTCATTATTTTTTTAGGTTGCTGGACGTAATTTAAATTCTACAATGGAATTAAAAATAAAAGCATCAAAGTAAAGTATTTAATTCTTAATTTGATATTTACCCTCAATAAATAGGTGGCATTCAAATTTCGCTGATGGTTGAATATTTTATTATTAAATGTTTCTTAGTAGTGAGTTTTTGCAGCCAGTTATGAGTTGTACAGATAAAGTTATTTTAATTAGTCTGTGGTCAGTAAAGTTCTAAGCTTATCAGTACTTGGACTTAAACCTCCTTTCGTAAGACAACATAAAAAGAGTTAGAGTTCGTTACGTAAACTTTCTTTAAAAAAGATATTAGAAGTTTAGGTAGGTAATTAAATTATAGTTTTGGGTATTATGTTTATTAGACAAACAATTTAAAAACGTTTTGATACTCATAGAAATTATCCCTTTCATGGTGAATGAAGTGAATTGAATTGAATGGTAATATTTTTTAATGGCTCTAAAAATGCGCTATCCCGTTTTTTTTAACAATTGATACCAATAATTACGCGATTACAATAATTTTAGCAACCCTATAAAACGGGTATTATCACAGTATTACCAGTTAAAAAAAAGGACAAAAACTAAAAAGCAGTGGTCCCAGTTGAGTACTAAATTAAAAGTAAGCCTCATCAAATGCTGACGTTACAAGTACTGCTCATTACGACCCAGATCCATGCTGGAGTGGCATTGGGATTGAAGTTACAGTTCACGTTCAGAAATAGACGGGTACATCATAAGTTATTAAACAACATTATTCGTTCGGAAATTTTTGCCTACTGGTATGCTACGATGATTGACTTGCTAATTTCAAGTTTGGTTTTGACTGAATGACTTACTGACAGTATAGAACATTTTTTGTTTTATATACGACTAAATATAAATAAGAAAGTTAGGATGGACAGAAGTATCGATGCATCTCTATTACGCAATCACACTTAGAACAGCTGTAAGGATTTATATGTTTGGTACACAAATAAATGTATACTATGGTATAGCATTTTGGCTTGATTTTACCGAAATAAAACGGGGGTGGAGTAGCGAGTGGAAGTTAGTTGTTTTTGTTTTGTTATTTTCTGTTCACTGGGCCTACCAGAATATCAGCGTTGCTGCAACATTAGCTGAGATAGGAACAATTTTTGGTCTTTTACAGGATCATATAATAATAATAATAATCATGATTGTAATATGTTTATTAAAAATTAAAATATATATTTTATTGTAACTATTCACCTTCATCCTGTAGCTGTTTTAAAATAAATGTTGTTTCTTTCTTTCTTTTTCTTGTCTTAAAAAATATTGATATGATAATGGTATTTTTGTCTTGTTTGACAAGTGACCGACTTGATGACTAAATAAGTTTCTGAGATGTAATACTTAATATAAATATTTTACATCGACCCTTTGCCCGGTAATAAATATTCATTCCTGTCATTTCCTACTTTTGAAAATATATCGTATCAACATATTATTATCCATTTGATAGCATAATTTTGTTCACTTTTACCATTTGTTTGTAATAAATAATATATTTATCCCTCTTTTTGTAATAAATATTATCTACGGTGCCTTTTATTTCCATAGATTTGAACAAGCACGCAAATAAAAGCTTGCCTAGATTAAATTGCCGACCCAACTTGTCTGTGTCTGTTTGCAGTCCAGAACTAAGTTTTCAACAGCAAAACTTAAGTAATCTTTCTTAGTAACGTGATCCGTGGAAACTTTTACAGTTCCGACTTCATATAGATAAGGTAAGTAAATATCAGGAGGTTAGATGAGTAGGCTTCATTCGATATGAACTCGGACAAGACGAAAGTTATGTGCTTCTTCTGACTTCTAAAAAGGAGGGTAATGTTTTTATACCATGACGGTGGCAAACAGATGTACACCGTGCCTGATGGTAAGCGGTTACCGTAGCCTATGGACGCCAGGACACGAGCGGTTTGCCGATATATAAGAAACCTATTCACTCTTTCTTTGAAGAACGTCATACTGTTGTCCCAACCAATACTACAGTTTTCTAATGTCTTACTCTGAATCTCGACATGGACTTAATCGGATTCGAATTCATTGTCAAAACTTTCAAAATGATAGCAATCATATTTTAATTTCCAAAAATATGACAGTGATAACGAAACCGGTAAACCGAATGTAGAAATTGTGAGTAGTATATCCGTTCTTGACACAGGAAAACTACTATAATTTAGTGAATCATGACATTTTTTTTGTACTTGTCTGTATACCTTTCCAGTCCACAAAAAAGTGCAGTTTAATTTCTGTCTTTGTCTAACGTTATAAGAATGACAGAGATGGCAAGAGACTTGCAGTCTGTAAACAGCTCATAAGTGCACTTAATATTTGCATCAAGCAGATACATCGCTTCAGTATTATTGATCGTGGTATTCTTGGCGTCACTATTGTACCGTCTTTGAGTGATAGTTTCTATAGAATAGTGGAATGTGTCTTTGATTGATTGTAAACAAGAAGTTTGATATATTTATTGTCTTGAAACTGAGCTTGGTTCTGCGAATAAATGTAGCCTATAAATATAAGGTAACTTATATCACGGGCTGTGTAATAATAAAAAACATATTTTATTTATTTTTTAAATATTTAATTTACTGTTTATAATACCCATGTGCAATTTGCGTTTGTGTTTATTCAAAGCACAGAACGGACTTTAGACATAAATATGGAAATATATTTAGTCAAGTGGTCCTTTAAAAACTGATAAATACTCTCCATGTGATTTTTTACAAAATACAACAAATAAGATTTTTATATAAAAATACGTCCTGTTATTCTTTATGTATTCATATCAGTTAACTGAATAAATTAAAAAGTTTTAGATTACATAGTTACTGCATTATATGGCATTTTACATAATCCTGTCAGTCAACAATGCCGTATACAAATTATACTATTTACATCACGAATATAAAAATAAATTAAAAAAATATTCTACCTTTAAACTATATGTAAATAACTCATAACCCTTTGAAAGCACTAGTTAATACGTGAAGGAGATTACATTCCATATTTCTCGATGACACGATATTAGTTGCTGGTAAAATATTTTTCGTCGAAACTTGCGCACCAAAGCTCTTTTTCGCTTGTATTACAAAAAATAATTTTAGAACAAAACAAGTGGCTCGCAAAAATGTGTTAAAGGAAATTAGTTTGAATGAAAGATGGCTGTCGTCAAGTGGAATGGAAGACAATGTTGATTCTGATTAAACTTTAAGGCTTTTGATTTATGTCATTTTAATTTTTAGTGCCTCGTAGAACAATTCAAATGACATTTGTCTTACTGTTGACGGCATCTTGTTGTGAAAATTAAATCCTTACTGTTTTATTGAAGTTTCTTTACTGCCAATGTAAAAGAGATATAAGTTATTAGCTGTATGACAATTTCCAACTTTTAGTTTAAAATCTATGGTTCAAAACCACTCAGCGACGTTTCTCCTCTAATATTTTTTTACTATGAGTGCGATATGACGTCGCTAGATTTATTGGTCAGAGTTCAAGCGTGATTGACAGCTATTAAATTTTGTTTTACACCGTGGATTATATTTATCGAATGAATACGATAACAAATAGATGATATTTTATGTGTAGTTAATTGAATTTCAGTAGGTACTTATATGATATTTCATCTGGAATAAATATTAAAAATTATTACTACTAAGACGGAACTAAATCGTTCGCTATGGCGGAAATTAGGTGAGACCTGTGTCCTGCAGTGGACGTCATTGGGCTGATATCATGATGATTATGACTAAGACGGAACGGTGATATCGCTATTTGATAAATGTTAGAATCTTGCAAAAATCTCAACCCCATAATCTCTATATAGACTACAGAACGCTTCCTCATGGCCTAACCCTTCAACGTCCAGTAAATCATTCATTCGTAAACGTCAAATCCATCCCTGTGATTCGACAGGGGATATATTTGTGAACACATAATTCCTGTCAGCAGTTGGTTGACACGTGCCAAATCGGGACGAGTGCCTTGTGAACATAGCTTAATCCAAACTGAGTTCGATGGAATTTGAACAATGGACATTCTAATGAGTTTTACGAATTTTTAGATTTGGAATATTTTTTTCGATTGTGTTACGAAATGTGGGCGATTTTGATCATGTTGATTAGCTATAAATTCTCAGTGATTTGATTAAGATAGTAGAATGAACTGTTTCATTCACATTGCCATTGGTCCGAATTGAACAATTTTTTGTTGGATGGTAAATTTTTTCGTGTTGGATAACATCACGCCGCGACCAATAGAAACTGAGTAAAAACAAAGACCCATATATCCATACAGCTAATATTATATACATTTGTGGCAAACAATTATACAATCCATAGATTACATATCCGCTCTTCTAATTACCTATTCAAGTTACGGTATTATTATACAAATGACTGAGTAACCGATCGTATCAGATTAAAGGGATATGTTGCCAACGGTTATAAAACAAAATGGCTAATTTTGTTATAGATAATGTGAAACCAAACAAGCGTATTATTCTACGCTACGTTACTCTAAGTTATGTAGATTGACTTATAAAAAACCACACGCACACTCAACGAACAAAATCGGCACTCAAAATGAGCTCAAAAATAGCGCAATTATCACACAATTGTTTCGCTGTCGTGGGGTGTGAACATCAATAAGTTTTATTGACAGTTTTTGAGCGTGACTTTAGGGGGTGACGCTGATTTTTTGTATATCATTGGATACGTAATTTTTTTAAATTTTTGTTCAGTCGTCATCAAGTGCATTACACCCTTAATTCGCCAGTTATGTTACTTTGTAATATAAAGTAATTGCAATAATACTTTTCACAATAATTATGGTCACCGAAAACATGGGAACAACAATATTTAAATAGTATTTTTTAAGTTTTTTTTATTTAATCAGCAAAACTAAACATTTTTGAGCTTTTGTTAGCCGAACAGCACTTTAGTTATTAATTACTTTCCTATTAACTTTTTTCAGCCAAAGTAATTGATGGGTTTTTGTAAGACTTCCGCTTCAATTACTAAGTAGGTCTTCAACTGAGCACAATTGTTTCCAAGCTCTGGGCCAATAGATACTGATCAAACCCTATAATATTTATACCTAAGCTAGGAATTGAACTCGAAACTCTTACGCAGCAGGCATATTCACTTCCTACTGTGCCACCGAGACAGTTATGATGATGATCATGTTTTAAGGGAATAAATTCTATTAAAATCTTATTGATCAACTCTTGAGTATTGTAGATAAAACTTTCTTATATGAAACTTTTGCACAAGTTCAGGTAATAAATCATTTAATAGATGAAAACTGTACTCCGCTGTCCTGCAGCTCGACACGAACTTCAGAACATTAATGATTTAATATATAACTTTTAGTAACTTTGACGAAATGTTCTAGAATGACCTACTACGTTTTTGGGGCTTCAATTTCTTAGGATTACTGACATAATTTTGATAGGTATATGCATCAGGCTTATATCTTGTATGGGTAGGCAGAAGATATAGTACTAAGGCTACTATTCTCATTCAAGTTTACGTTCAATTTCTTTATAAATTTAAATACTAATATTATAAAGCTGAAGAGTTTGTTTGTCTTTTGGTTGAACGCGATAATCTCTGAAACTACTGGTCCGATTTGAAAATCTTAGTCTTTATCATTTATCAAGGAAGGCTATATAAGATAACGCTACGGTTAATAGGAGCTGAGCAATGGCCAAACAGAGAACGACGGGAATGGAGCCCCGCGCGACTTCTAGTATAAATGCAAGAACTAGGATGGTTATCCATCCTATTCGGTTCGGTTCGGTGGAGTTCATCGCCGGTTCATCGTGATTTAGTATTCATGATGTATATCATGGATACTAAATCACGATGAACCGGCTGTAAAGATTTGAATGAAATTTGGCACACAAATATATTGTCTGGAATAGCACATATGCTACTCTATATCGCGATAACACGCCGGCGGAGCCGCGGGCTGAAGTTAGTAACAATCAATATAGTGTCCGTTAGTTTCATGTTTGTAAAGCTCCCCGCGACACAGGGCTCGTTCTCTAGTGCGGGCGTTGTCTTTAAAAAAAAAAAAAAATAAATTAAAAAAAAAAAAAAAATATAAATTAAAATCGATCGCTAAAAAGTATGTGATGGATACACGTAAGAATGGCTCGACTGATTCGGCTAATTCTTTTTTTCGTTGTATTTGCTATTATCGAGGCAAGGCATGTGTGTAAGAAATTATACGAAAATTTGAGTGTAAAATTTAAAATTTTGGGTTTTAAAATCTCCATAAAAACATTTGAAAATGGAACATTATCACGAATAATAAAATAGGGCGGTACGAAGTTCGCCGGGTTAAGCTAGTAAAGAATAAATATTCATTTTGCCTGCAATTCGTTGACACGTAATTTTCTCAATTTCATCACCTCTCTTCTGGCGCCATTTTCCTCTTATAATGTAACTCTCCCTAATCCAATATAAGTACTTATTTTCGCAAGCAAAGATACTCGGAATTACAAATGAAATATAAAAATTTTCATTAAAAGTTTCCAACTTTGTTATGAAGTGGATTTTTTGAACTTTCCAATCCAATAAAGTCGGAATACCGTAACAAAATATACTAATTAGATTGTATGACTTTTAAAATGTTATTAGTATCAAAGATATGATTGCATTTGGCTTTGTACATTTTAGTTTAGCCTCATTGATTTTTAAGTCGAATAAGGTAATACTTGTTCGTGTTTAAAATTGAGGGAAAGTTTGTTCCAGCTACCGTTAAACCGGGCTTGCTTTTAGAAACAAACGATTTATAGTCGAAAGTTGTTACAAACCTATTTCAAATAATACACATACATACTTTTAGTATCACAATATCTTTGCATATAAATCTGTGTTAAAAGATTTTTTAATTTATATTTCTTTGATGACTAAGGCTTATATAATAACTTATTCATACACAAATAGAGTCAAAGGATTAGAATAATTGAGCAATTAGATAAATCTGTGTTATTACATTTTATTTTATTTTTGTGGTACACCGAGCTCAGGGTGATAGTCGACTAGTTGAGATAGTGAGGGATTGTTCTTTAGACTTCTATTGTGTCGATTTTGTTTTAAGGTAGAAAGTTAGCTCTATCTCTGATGACACCACACAAACCTTTTTACCCGACTGTCAGGACGGGTATTGTTTTTCGCGCGTATCTTGTATGTTTGTAAATTTCTTTATTCCCACGAATCTTTCAAACGGCTGGATGGATTTTGACAATTAGGGTATCGTTAGATTCGTCTAGAAAACCCACGTGTCCTTAGATAGGTTTTAAGAATAACTTTAACTTAAACGGCGGGCTTTTGACGCCAAATTGTAACAAGTAACATTTTTTTTTAACCAAACCTATCGTGCTGGGTATCAAAATAAAGAGAATCAAAAAGGAGATTACATAATATATTCAAAAAGAGATTATACATAATTGAATGGTTCCAAATTGTAAGTAGTTCTATTATTTTTCATAACCAAATCTATCGAGTAGAGTATCAAAATAAAGGGAATCAAATGGAGATTACAAATATATACATATGTTATATATTTAAATTTAATCAGGTATAATAATATTACAATAATTTTTCGGTCTTTGTAGTGCGTTGCTCTCTGTTAATTTTTTGCAGTCGGGTTATTAGTTTTTTTAATTATATTTACTTGTTATTATTAGATTATGGGATAGATTTTACACTGTATAAATGGAAATTTTATGGACTACGTAAATTTTTTGACTTTGTTTAGATGGTAATTTTATGAACTACGTAATTTTTTTGACATTGTTTAGATGGAAATTTTATTAATTACGTATATTTTTGACATTTGATATTTAGATAATATCTAATTTATTTTGAAATTACTGTGAGAGTTTTTATATAAAGAAATAAATAATTTTAATGGTACGGCCATTATACTCATGAATAAGACAACTTTTTAAAGAATTCTGGCCTTCCCTTAATTTATCTCTTAACCCTTCGACTGATAACTAAGGCAGTGTCTACACAGATTGAGTCATTTATATTCAAAGAGAGTAGTCACTTCCAGCCCTTTATACTGTTGCGTGACAGCCCTAATCCTCCGAGACAACGGGTTTATATCATTCCATGAAATGTGCTTTAGATTCTCTTTAAGATAGGGAGCAAAGATGTTAAGGTGTATGACGATCTGTTAGGGGATTTGTAGTGTAACATAGGTCTAAACGTGTGTTAATCAATATGAAAGCTAAAGCCTTATACAATATAATGTTTGTATGACATTATCCGTCGTGTTCTTGTCAGCGCCGGCGTTCCATCCTTATTAGAACCTCATGGTTTGGCACGTGACGATGGGAAGAGACCTGATGGTATGACGTTACTGCCTTGGAAGATGGGCAGGCCTTTGGTGTGGGACGCTACCTGCGTCGATACCCTTGCGCCATCACACCTTCCGAGTACAGTGAGTTGTGCTAGTGCTGCTGCTGCACTGTTTATCTTATTGTTACGATTTTGGTGAAATCATTTTTGGATAGTTTTTATGTTAATATGCTCGTCTGCCACAACAGGAAATAAATAAAAAAATATAATATCTGTCTTACTTATATATTATGAACTTATAATACTTTTACCTATTAGAGGTTGTATCCATATAATACTTACATGATGTAATTACCCCATTTCTACCCGTGGGTGTCATAAAAGGCGTAACCTAAAGCAGACAAGAACACTGCGAGAAAAGGAAAATTCGAAACTAACCCTATACCAACCCGTCTGTCCAGCGTGGTATAGTAGGCTAAATTCCCTTCACAATATTTGGAGGAGACATGTGCTGAGTCGTGGAAGGTTTATGGGTTGAAATGATGATGATTAAGGTGAGGTATTAGGAAATAATGTATTAGAAATAAATAAAGATAATGCTATCAATTTCTCAATTGCTAAACATAACACGACATCGAGTTATTATTGCAAAAGTTTTCGATTGCGTGAGAGAGAAAGATTTAAATTAAGCGTCATAAAAAGTGTTTCTTAGCTAAAATATAAATTTATCAATATTATGTTGTTCCAGTTAGATTGTTGCAGATTGACAGATTGTAAATCATCAATCAAAACTTTTGCAATTAAACTAAGGCTTACCGTTTTGAGCTGTTTAATTTAATTGTTAACCAAAACCCCACCTGATTGTTTGGACTAGTTAGACATTAAAAGTTATAAGTAATTTATCTAGGTATTATTACACTCTGAAGTCAGTTAAAAAGCTGATGAATTTGTTTATTTAACGCAATAATGTTAATTTTATTTCACCTTTAAAAATCTGTTCTTTAAGTACATATTTCTTGGGACTCTCGTAATTGTAATATTCAATTCGTCGATTTTGATATACTTGATAAATATATAAAAATGACTGCGACCGTGTTTAAATTTTATTTGGCAGCGATAATAAAATCATCACATATTTTTTTCTAGAATAATGTCAACTGGAAATTTAGAAAACTTTTGAAAGAGTTAAGTCACACAAAATATGTAGTTTGACGAAAATTGCTGGCAGTGGCGCAACCACAGAACAGATATAGGTTTCAACCAAGGAACTTATATCTCCTAACTGGAATGCTTACGGGACGATATTAGAAAAATTAAAAGCTCCTCAGTGACTTACGAAATAAGGTTGAAATTTGTTCGTTATAATAATGAGAGGAAAAAATTCCTATGAGAGCGAGATATGGATGGAATCTCTCCCTTTTTCGCAATTGAAGCGGGACATGATATGCAGTAGAGAGAGACAGATTCCCATAGATTTTTTCGGAACGCTTTTGAGGTGTAGGTAAGCATTCCAGTTAGAGATATAAGTTCCTTGGTTTCAACTTTCTAAAAACAAATGCGATACGATAGTTCTTTGATAGCCCTTTCGCTTGTAATGTTTTCTTATCATTGCAAAATCGTGTAGTAACGGATTAAGAATACATAATGTCACTACCCCATTTCAACCTGTGGATGTCGTAAATGTCGACTAAGGGAACCTTATGCACATAAGAGCACTGTGAAAAAAGGAAAATTCAAAACAAACCTTATACCAATTCGTCTGGCCAGCGTGGTATAGTAGGCTAAATTCCCTCTACATTCTTTGGAGGAGACCCGCGCCCAGCAGTGAGCCATTTATGGGTTGAAATGATGATCATTTGAAAATATTTAGTTGTAACATATCAAAATCTTTTACCGAAGTCCTTAGTCGACAAAATTACTCATATCACGTAGCCCGCTCCGCACTGGGTGTGGTAAGATCTTTATACTTAGGGAATATAAAATGTATCTAAATGCAGTACCGGTCTGATTTGCTTTTCATACATAATATTAGCATCGCAAAGCTGAGAGAAACCTTAGGTATGGAAACGAAATATATTTTAGGAGAAGAAAGAAAGCATTTAAATGTGTATCTTATTTATCTGACATTAAAGTACTTTTTCCCAAAATATCAGTCATACTCTGTTACCAAGGCAGTAAATGTCATTATACCTATAGGTACCTACTTGCAATGTAAATTTGATCATCAAGCTACAGTAGTCTAGTTACTAAAAGATAGTTTATAATTTTGAAAGACAACACTACTCATTCACAATTATTCATCTAAATCATTAGAGCTGTTTCTCAGATTCTAGTGAATAAATTGGTAGATATATTTTATTTTTGGTTCATATTTATAAAGATAGTTTCCACCCGCGTTTCGGTGCACCTTATATGGCAGTAAAAAGTAGTAAATAATATTAATGTACTCCAATCTACCTGAATGCTGAATTTCATTCAGGTCCTTTCAGCCGTTCTGGCGTTATTGAATAACAAACATTCATCTATCTAAACTTTCGTATTTATATTAGTTATACCTAATATCATGCGGTTGAGTTCGATTCCGACCGGCAATACCAATGTGGATTCCACTTTGTGGAAATTATATTTACTAGTCAAGTAACTTACTATCTGCTAACGGTGAAAGAAAACATCGTGAGGAAACCCACATACCCTAGAAGAAATTCTATGAGTATGTCTGCTCCACAAATCCGCACTAGGCCAGCGAGAGTGGATTAATATGGCCTAAACCCTCTCAGCTCTCTAGTTAGAGGAAACCTGAGCCCAGCAGTGGGACTTAATGGCTTGCTGATGATGATAGGTATAACTAAATATTAGGATATTTGTCCGTGTAGTGACGGATTAAGAATACATAATGTCGCTACCCCATCTTAATCCATGGGTATCGTAAAAGGCGACTAAGGGAGTTGCCTAATGCAGACAAGATCATTGCGAGAAAAGGAAAATTCGAAACAAACCCTATACTAACCCGTCTCGCCAGCATGGTATAATAGACTTAATTCCCTCCACATTCTCTGAAGGAGACCCTTGCTCAGCAGTGGGACGTTTATGGGTTGAAATGATGATCATGCATTTGTTTTATTCTTACACAAATCTGTTTTTAGATCATGCACTTTTTGATCTTTTATCTCCCAAAACAGCAAATTCAGTGTGTTGCAATACTGATTTCAAGTAGAGTGTCTTTATAATGATTACCTATTAGTCAAATAAATCTCTAAGATTAAACAGAATAACTGCATAAACATTGAATTATTCATCTCTTATTGGCTAAATTCCCTCCACATTCTTTGGAGTAGACCCGTGCCCAGCAGTGGGGCGTTTATTGGTTGCAGTGATGATGATAATGATACTTACCGAATATTAGTAGAATTGATAGATTGCATTGGAGACTGAATATTATATTCTTTAACATCTCTGAACCGTCAAAATTTACCTCGTTGCAGATTTCATCAATCTTAATATTCACTCTTCTTTATCTTTCCGAGATCAAACGTCGTATCTCTAATCACAACAATTAATTTGATGGACAAATCAACTGACTTATGACGAACAATAAACACGACCCTAAATATTTGCCGAGTCCCAAACACTCATTCGTTCTCTCTTTCAAATTCTGAGCGCGTGAAAGGGACAGAATAACTATTAAATCTTGAAGGAATCTCGGCGGGGTGATACAAAACAGAGACTTTTTGGACATTAAAAGCTGAATAAAGTCACGTTATCTTGGAAGAGGAAACATAAAAATGTTGAGAAATACCGAGATTGTAGGAATGATTACTATTACGTAATTTTAACATCATCATTAGATTAATTGATTTTGTTTTCAATAAAGATTTAAATTATTATTATATTTATATTATTTAATTTATTTATGATTTCGATTTTTAAAGGTAGCAAATCCGTGGGTCACGGGGGAGTCTAGTAACATAAAACTAATGGGCACAAGGTACACCTAACCACTAATTTTTGGGTTGTTCTAATATAAATCAAGTCTGAGAAGACTGTGGGTTTAACCCACAATCTCCTACCCCTAATGGTTGGCATACACGTAAGGTTATGCATGTCGGTTTTGACCTTACAGGCATAACCGAGTTCCATAGTGAACATAACTGAACAGTTTTACGCCATACACGCTACATGACGGATGTGTCTGTTAGGTCAAAACTTTTATGCATAACCTTGTGTGTATTTCGAGCATAATGATTAATTTGAAGTTGATGTCGAAATTCATAGTAGGGTCTCAGCAGTTGCACAGACACTAGATCAAAAAGGTATTAAAGGTATACACAGTCTCTAATATTAGAGAGCGGGTGTTTGTCGTGTATTATAAATTTAAGGTTTTAAAACCGTTTTTATTTTACCAGAATATGTTTCAGGTCGGTAAATTTTCCACTAAAATAGAACAGTCCAATAACGTACTTATTGAACTGTTCTATTTTAGTGGAAAATTCCGTTGGGTACAATTCGACTGAAACGTCGGACAAGCAAAAAAGGTATTTATAAATATAAAATTTTAGTCTGGAATGTAGATCCTTTGAATATTAATTAAATATGGGATCAACCTACTTGTCCAATGCCATCGGAATTACGACCATCTCGTTACCGATAAAAAATAATTAAGGAATTATTTACATACACAGAGTATAAAAACGACGACCTACATTTAAAATGAATCCCGAAATTATTAACAGATTACAAAGCATTCATTCATCGTTATTTGTTTTTCATTTTACCGAAAAAATTAAACGGTTTTAAGAGAACGTTTTTATCGATGGAGGCAGATCCTTTTAATATGGGATATACAAATATAGGCGCAGACTAATTATGTCCTTTTATTTAAAATGTTAGCACACAATATCTTCAAAAAAGGTTGAAAAAGTATTCTCTTTTTTTTATATTTGTATGTCTTTAGGACAAAACATAGACAACTGTGATTAATTATATAAGAACATTTTTATGTATATGTTTGACAAATAAAAGAAATACCATTACCTACTTTTTCAAGGTAGACAGCCCAGCCTGGCTGACACTGTCGATGTTTATAAGGGGTTTCTTTCTATATAGCCCATCTTACATGTTAAGGTTTGTATGCATAACAGACAGGCAAACCTTAGCGTGTATGTGAGAAAATCGTACAGTTACGCCACTATACACGCTAGGGTTTACCTGTCGGTAAGTAATGGATGTAAACCCGGCCATAAGGTGGATCGCTGGCTCGTCAGGCACTAAAAAAAGTCTGCTCTTTGGATATTAAAATAGCTCCTAAAAAGAACTCTTATGAGATCGCAATAATAATAATAATAATATTCTACCACATTTACACAGCGCCATCTAGTCCCAAATTAAGCAATTATATTTGCTTGTGTTATGGGTACTAAACAACTGATATACTACTTAAATACATTTTTTTTTTGTAAATACATACATATTATAGATAAATTACACCCAGACACAGAACAAACCTTTATGCTCATCACACAAAGATTTGTCCTGGGTGGGGATCGAACCCACGACCTCCGGTTTAGCAGTCAGGGTCACTAACCACTAGACCAACAGGCCAATGTAGGTATTATTATTATTATTTGGGTTAGAGGCCGTCAGCGGCCTCTTTGCTGTCTCGACATAATTCTGACCAAAGTATACGTGTAAAAAATATAAGAGAAGATAAAAAGGCAGTTTAAAACGCTCTAAGGCGCCTCGCCGCGTCGTCAGCCTTCGTTGTTTTTTACACAAAGTTCCTAATGCCTTTTTAATTGAATTCACATTGTTATAATTGTTTGTGCCACTTTCTTCGACTCGTCAGCTAAGCTAAAGCAACGACCAATTAATTACTTGTCGTAGGAAATTATACAAGATGTTTGAATTTAATCTTCGTTCGTTCACCCTTGATAATTGTTGTTATAGTTTTACTTATATATTTAAGTGTTTATGAATTAGTGGTATGTACTATGACTTCTAGTAATAGCGTGTTGAAATATTACGTTTGCCGAAATAATGTCTGTTCAATCGTGATCACGTAATATTATAGAGGTAAAGCTTTGTGAGTGTGTTTGTATGCTTGTTACTCTTTCACGCTTAAACGGCTAGACCAATTTTGATAAAATTTGGTGGTGTACAGGTAGCTGACACCTTGAATTTACACATACCTTGAATTTACATAGACTGGCCTGTTGGTCTAGTGGTTAGTGACCCTGACTGCTAAGCCGGAGGTCGTGGGTTCGAACCCCACCCAGGACAAATCTTTGTGTGATGAGCATAAAGGTTTGTTCTGTGCCTGGGCGTAATTTATCTATAATATATGTATGTATTTACAAAAAAAAAATGTATTTAAGTAGTATATCAGTTGTTTAGTACCCATAACACAAGCAAATATAATTGCTTACTTTGGGACTAGATGGCGCTGTGTAAATGTGGTAGAATATTATTATTATTATTATTATACGCTAGGTTTAAATTCGTTACATTTTATTCCAGGGAAAACTAAAGAAATTTATAACAGTTAATCTTATACGCCCTGACTTTCCTAACCGTTCAAAATGAGAACTTGAAGCACTAGTATTATGACAGAAGATATCCTAATAAACCATGTTCCCCTTGTACAAATGTAACATTTATTTCTTGAATGTATGAACAAATGGGGTACCCCTGCCTTTATTTATTGCTGGCAAGTATCATGGGTGCGTTCCTTATAAGCCTAGAGAGTTATTTATATGACGATAATAATGTGAAAATGAATGGACCAAATTTTTCGCAGAAGCCTTCGTTTTGAAGATATACGTATAATATTTTAGTATTAATTGGGTCCGTTTAAATGTTAGTTTTACATGTTTTATCTCCAAAGGGGTAGGCAGAAGTGCATCATAGCCACATTTTGCCAACTATATCAGATTCTATGAAATAGGAAGCTAATTTTCATTAACCTAGCACATTACCAGATTCCGAGCTGATAATAAGATTATCGTAAGTCCGTGACAGAAAAATCCAATATCAGTTTTAGCTCACCCACGAATCAAACTCATGTTCTCATGAATAGACAGTTGTTGCATTCACTGCGCCATCAAATTAATTTCTTTCCTTCTTCGAATCTGACTACTAAACTGACTATTTACTACTAAACAGCTGGCCGATAGCAGACCGATGGACCAATTACCGACCGTCAATATGACGCGATTGTCTTAGTAAGCCAATAACAGCTGTCGAATGAGACCAGCTTACTATTGTGTTAGTAGACTTGGCCCCCTGTATATTATTTAATAGTATTATAATGTTCGGGATATTTAACATGTTCTATATTGTCTTGAGTGTCCGATATTTAGACGCTATATAGTGATCACAGAAGAACATTAAGTAAATGACCTTTTAAAAGTTGTTTCATTATTAATAGATCTCCGTAGGTTACGACTAATAGAGCTGTGACCTATAGAAGGTCTATCCCGATAAGAAAAGATAAGATACGTTAATAATTCTTCAAGTTTTCACAGTATCATACTAAAGTATTCCACGTCTATATTAAACCACCCTTATTTGTGATAGCGTAACAATTTAATAGAATTAAAGGTAACTCGAAACATAATTAACTCAGAAATTGGTTTTCTAATCACCTTCAGAATACAATATCAATATTTTACAAATCCTTTTGGCATAACAATGAAGTTCCTTTGCCTGGCGTTAATTAAGAAGCTTGTGAGTGACAATAGGAAATTAATCAAATATATAGTTAAGAGGGTTCATACAGAGGAATCATCATCATATCAGCCCAATGACGTCCACTGTTGAACATAGGCCTCACCTAATTTCCGCCACAGCGAGCGATTTTGTGCCGCCCGCATCCAACGGCCACCCGCAACTTTTACTAGGTCGTCGGTCCATCTGGCGGGGGGTCGTCCCTCGCTGCGTTTTCCAATACGTGGCCGCCACTCGAGAACTTTTTTGCCCCATCGGCCATCAGACGGATGTCATTGGGCTGATATGATGATGATGATGATGATGATACAGAGTAATGGCAACTACGGAATTTAGTGTCATATTTTAAAGTTTTCGATTTGTATTATTTAATTGGAGCTATTTTATTGAAATGTTTTCAATAAAATTTTGTTATTTTGTATTGAGGCGCTCATAGCACTGTGGTACTGAGATGTTCGTTACGATCATCGAGGTTAAGTACCACTGGGCAAGGTCAGTCCACGATGGGTGATCGTTTGTGGCAATTTCATTCTCGAGCGACTCCGTGCTTCGGAAGGCACGTAAAGCCGTTGGTCCCGGTTATCACTTAATGTGGTAGTGGTTAAGTCAAGTTGGAAGCCTTCTAGGTGACTTGATAAATTCCAACACCAGGGTCTACCTCAAACCCACACGATAAGAAGAAGAAGAATACAATTTTTAGAATTAGGTGAACATGTATTAAAAAGTAATTATCCGTAATGCTTACAGTAATTTTACTATAAAAATAACGCCTTGCAATTTCCAATGTGCTATTTGCATATAACTATAAAAACGTCGAAGGCAATGATTTCGTACCTTTTACACACTCTTCATGTAAGTCTAAAAAGTGTACTGAAAGCATTTTATAAAAAATTGCTCCGATTAAATAATAAATTGCGAACTTGCCGTTTCTACGTATGAACCCTATGTCTTTTTATATTGAATTATATTGAACTTTTTTGTCTTACCCTATTTAATTAGATTTTTTTTTATACCACGACGGTGGCAAACAGACGTTCGGTCCGCCTGATGGTAAGCGGTTACCGTAGCCTATGGGCGCCTCCAACACCAGGGGCATCACGAGCTCGTTGCCGACCCTTAAGAAATTCACTCCTATTTTGAAGAAGATTAGATTAAATTAATCGCGAAGATTCAGTAATCGGTATCCACTAGACAGCACTGATGAATGAATAATGGTTTAGTGTGAAATTACCGATAGCGTATTATCCCTTCTGTTGCCCCGTCATTAATCTATGTGACAGGACACTCACGTTCGTGAACTACATATATACTCACTAGTTTGCAAGGGATAGTCATTATTTCAACCCATAAACGTCCCACTGCTGGGCACGGGTTTCCTCCAAATATTTTGGAGGGAATTTAGCCTACTTTAATACGCTGGCCAGACGGGTTGGTCTATTAGTCTAAGATCCCATTAAGGAATATTAAGGAATATATACCCTCATCTGTTATTTATTAGTGATATGAAATAAATGATAGATAATATTCTCATTGTCTTATTGCAAATAGGTTGCCTAGTTAAATCGCGCCCGGATACTATTTTATTCTTAATTTCCCTGGGTTCCCATACTTACCCAAAAATTTTTTTTCATCAAACCCATACGTGTGGGGGGGTATCTATGAATAGGTCTTCAAAAATGATATTTGGGTTTCTAAGTTCATTCATTTGATATTTTTTTCGACTAAATAATTGATGAGAGCACTTTATGAAAAAAATAAAAGGTATGGACTCCAATCTCATTCCACCATGCTGGAAATATCTTCAACAAAAAACTTTGCGCACGATATTAATATTATCCGGGCGCGATTTAACTAGGCAACCTATTTGCAATAAGTCAATGTGAATATTATCTATCATTTATTTCTTATCACTAATAAATAACAGATGAGGGTATATATTCCTTAATGGGATCTTGTACTATATGGTTTTGTTTCGAATTTTCCTTATCTCACAGCTTTTGTCTGCTTCAGGTTACTTCTTTAGTCGCCTTCTACGACACCCATCCACGGGTTTATATGGGGTAGTACCTTAAATAATTATGTATTCTTAATCCATCACTATAGGTAAGGCTATGACAGATAAATAATATGACATTGAAAAAACAAACTTTATAATAGGTATAATAATCTCGATTTTGTTTCTTCCGATATTGAGCTGTACAACTTGAAGCACTAATTAATGTTTTTAGAGTGAGTCAAATTGTTAGGTATAAAACAACTCTTTGCCGAACAGCTATTATTATTATTACGTGTATAAGAGGTATTATTGTTATTCAGTTCAAAGAATAGCCCTTCGGCTAACTGTTCAAAGTTAAGTAATTTTTTAACAACAATGTGAATATTTTTTACGGTTTTTCTGATCGCCGAATGTTTTCTTTTGAGGTCGCTTTGAAAATTTTGTGGCCTCCTTATTTAATATTTTATTTTTTGTTAGCGTTTCTGCTATATAACCTCAAAGTTTAAAGCTACAAGAGCATTGTGAGAAAAGGAAAATTCGAAACAAATACATATAGTAGGCTACATTCCCTCCAAAATATTTGGAGGAGACCCGTGCCCAGCAGTGGGACGTTTATGGGTCGGAATCATGAATATTTCCACTGCGTGTAGTAGGGGGACATAGTGAAGAATACTTCTACATGGTAAACAAATCGTTTGCTATGCTATTTATACAATTTATAACGCAGGAAGGACCGCCTACTGTCGCATCGTTATCTCACAGGATGAGGCAAACAGTTTTATGTTATATTGACGATATTTAACTCTTGCAAGTTGGAAGCTTTTCAATTTGAAAATCTACATTGCAATATGCAGGTTATTAAATTGTTCGCACTTTTTACTCAGAACCTGGTAGTGATATCTATGTTCTGTTATTTATGGAAGTCTTAAATAATTTAGGGATTTAAATCACTGTTAGATACATTTCGAAAACCGAGGTTTTTTCACGCGTTGAATAAAAAAATATAAGACTTCATCAAAGCACAAGTGACATGAAAAAAAGGAGATATGAAAACACATTTGTGTCCATAATAAATAAAAAACCTCATTGCAATCTGGGGTTACATGCACACATAACTTATGTCTTTAGAATTAAAATTATGTGCACTTATTAGTCACGTTACCAGTAAAAAAGTTAAGAAATCAAACATAAAAATTCTTCAAATTGGCGCTAATAAAATAACATTTCCTCCTCGAGTCTACAAATTGGCTATTAGAATAAAAAATAAATAAAAAGGGAAGGAGACGCCATGTGGCGTTAATTAAAAAAGTGACAAACTCGTCAGTAAAGCGAAAAGTTCGTAATGGTGATTGATGGTCAGTACATGAGTGACGACGCCATGTTGTTCGATATATTATTATTAAAAGCCGGCCAAGTTTATAAATTTTACAAGTTATGATTTATTAATCCTTGTATCGGTCTAACAGAGTCCTTAATTTTATATAATAGAAATAAAAACAGGAAATATTTGTTGGTAACTATATTGTTCTATTCTCAAAAACAATATTCATATTAGCACGTCCAAATAAAATTATAAATAGAGCCTGTGTACTGCTAGATTTGTAGAGTGAGTAGTTGTAAGTTATAGAGCCCTAAGAAAAGAATTGACAAAAAACTTAAATCACGGTTTTTCTAGTTTTCGATTTGGTATTTATATTTGTGATACATTTCATGTTCGTAATAGAACGTAAATGGTATTACTAACATAAAATTATCAATTTTGCTGTGAGCGGTTTGTTGTAAATAGCGTGTCGGGAAAATAGCCTTTCCTTAGACGTACCTCTCTAGGAAGACTGCTAAAGTTGAGCATAAAAAAATAAAAAAACATTAAAGCACCCAATGCTGGACAAGGTTTTCTTGTTCTCTATCAATAAAGCTAAGCAGATTTAGTCCATAAACTATTCACGCTGGTCCAATACAGGTTGCTGGATTAGATGTATAAAAGATATTATTATGTTTATATACAATCTATTCTAGAGGTTAAGATATATCTGATTCAATATTTTTCTGACATCTAATTGCGAAGAATTCAAACTATATTTAGTTGTAACTATTGAAACACTACTTTAGAAACTATTAAATCATTCTAGAAGTAGATACCTAATCCCGAAGACTCTCTATACACACAGATCAAAACTTGGCTCATAACTTCAAGTTTGATGCATTGTTTGCACAAATTGTCATTGTCTGTCTTGATTGGGCTTTAGAGTTGAAAATTAATCCATATATCAATTCATAATAATATTCTACCACATTTACACACCGCCATCTAGTCCCAAATTAAGCAATTATATTTGCTTGTGTTATGGGTACTAAACAACTGATATACTACTTAAATACATTTTTTTTTTGTAAATACATACATATTATAGATAAATTACACCCAGACACAGAACAAACCTTTATGCTCATCACACAAAGATTTGTCCTGGGTGGGGATCGAACCCACGACCTCCGGTTTAGCAGTCAGGGTCACTAACCACTAGACCAACAGGCCAGTCATATCGCTTAAATGCCGTCATCTTACTAAAGTTACTCTTTATATCTATATTTATTAAATGGGAAATTCTTTTTCATAAGTGATGCCTTGAGGACCTAATGCCAAACAACAGAATATTGAAATTGCAAGTAAGATCTCATTCAAAGGCATTCATCAATCAAGGTGGAGTGATGATCTGAACTAAACTCCCACAGCTCTCATCTTCATAAATGCCATGATAAAAAGTATGATATCATACTCGCATGAAAATGTGAGAGAGCTATAATAAATTGACTTCGTAATACTGTATACTGACTGTAACGAAATCATTTATCTTTGAAACCAGCCACTATTTAGTGGCCACGGTTTTTTTTAGAACAAAAAGAAATACATTTGTACTTATAGAAATAAAGTTAAGTTGCGAACAGTCTGGGTTGTATACAGAACACTACCACTGCGACTGAGAGTGTACAGCAATTTTGATAAAGGGAACAGTCAGACACTTAAATGTTAGGGCGTCATATAGTGCGTAGTGACAATCGCATCTATTGATCGGCAAGGTTAAGCGAAGTTCTCAAGGTTAAGTTTGGACGTATATATAAAGCAGAGAGAGCAACAAATACGAAACAGCTGATTTCATGCTGTTGGTAGAAAAATTTGAAGAATAACCTGAACAAAAGTGCAGCTACTTAGTGAGTTTTTTTGTTATAACTTTCATCGCACAGTAAAGTAATTGTATAAGTACCCTATATGGGAATAGATTAATAAAACAAACGCAATTATCAAACACTTAAACAAATAACAAATAAAACTTAAGATTATGCACATATTACAATTTATAAAACAAGACAAAGAAGAAAGAAATCAATTCTTTCGTTTTCAGCTAAAGAATAAAAAGTGAATTCATAAAACTTTGCAAAACGTCAACGAGTATATTGAAAGGTTTTGTGGCACATTTTGTCTGAAGAGTCCTTTGCATTGAAAGGAGTGAGTATTGTAAATGTTTAAGAATGTAAGCGCGCTTTGACTTTTTGAGGAATTGCATTTATAATTCTGCGAGTAGTTAGTTACAGTACGTAAAACGGGGTTAGTAAAAACTCAAGCGTGAATAGATGTTTAATAATGGCTAAGTTAATTGATACTTGTATTTAGTCTTAAGGATGCACTAGTTCAATTACTTTGTACAAATATTTCCATAATGCATGGATAGTTTTATATAAATTCAAACCAAGTAATGGAAAAATTCAAACCCATAACAGGACTTGAACCCGCGACCCTGATATTTAGTGTCCAGTGCTCTTCCACCTGAGCTATGCGGGCGGACGTCCCTGAGATCGAATTTATCCATTACCTGTTAACATGATGACGTCATGACAACGTTTTGTTACTATCACCGTGGCTCGTTACAGAAAAAACGGTTCACGGATAGTGTCCAGAGTCTAGGTATAACTTGTACTTCTGAGTAAAAAAAAATAAACAAAAGCCTAACACTTCGAGAATACAAAGTAAAGAATATTTATTTATATGTGACATTGCTAGGTACCTTCAATCACACATTAACCATAATTCCTGTAAATATTTTTGCGAACGCAAGTTAATAAAACTCTTCTATAACTTTCGATAAGGATCATCATCAATACTGGCTGGTACTTACGGTAGTCATAAATATAGTGAGGAATCATTTTCGATATTGATTTAATATAATATTATTATTTATTATATTCAATATAATAAAATTGTTGTACTTAATGTCTTAATTTTAGGATTACATACTTATTTAATTTTTAATTTTTATTTGTATAATTAGATTATCTTTTTATAGAGTTAGATTTTTAAACGTTTAATCACGTATAATGTCATTAGTTAGCTTAAATTGTAAAAAATAATGTGACCGTTTTTCTGAGATAGGTATACACAATTTGTTTTCTTCGTATCAGTACCTATATAAGTAAATAATATTTAGGGTAGCATATTCATCTGATTATTACGCAATATTTCAAAAGATATAATTTTATATTCTATTGAATTGCATAGGTAACCTTTCACATACAATAAACCGACCCTGTCTAATCAATTCGATATAAATAACGTGCCTCCTCCGTAGCGGCCTATTTTCATTCACTGACCTCTCCCTTGTTGACTGTGATGGCCACAGCAATCAATACTAAGGATTTATATCTATTTTTATGCTACATACATTATTTGATTCTAATTTATCTAAGCATATTTATAATTAGTTATATTAACTTATAAGGCTAGTGCTTGAGAGCAAACTTCAGTTGAATAATGATGAAATTGACAAAATTAAAACTTTCAAAATATACGTTTTATAACACAGAGTATATTATTATATCGCAATCGAAGCGATGGTGGCTGAATGGATAAGTGAAAGGCGTACTAAACATGCGGTCCAAGTTCGATTCTGACCGGCCGGCTGCAGTACCAATGTGGATTTCACTTTTTGGAATTTAAATATACTAAGTAGTCATGTGACTTACCATCTGTTAAATAATTAATGGTGAAGATATAATAGAAGAGATATAATATTCTTTTGCAAAAACATATTTCAAAAAGAGGTAAAGTATAAAATTAACGACCATATTCTGTTTTGATTCATGACTTAATTTTTGTTGTGTATTTTGGAGAGATTATCCGCAGGCGACCTTTATAAAAGGATTTGTTGTACGTTCTCTATGTCAGAAACAGATGGTTGAATTTTTTGTCGTAAAAAGCAGTCTATATTTTATTTATTTCTTTTATCCATATTTATTATTATATTGGCCTATGATTTTGCTTTTTTTATTTACCTGTACAAGTACTGTAATTATTAGAATAAGGTTTTTTATGTATCAAATACCTATTTATATTTAAATTAGTTATAATTATGTAGTGATACGAAGGCTTATCTTATTATATTTAAAATAACAAAGAAAAATAATTCTATGGACTCACTGGTGATGTACTCGTAAAAGAAAACGCCCCCAATTTAATGTAATTTTCGGACAGTTCAAAAAATTAACGAATTATAATCAAAGTACCTGGCAATCTCAATAAACGATTGGTTGGTGTTGATGTCGTTGAATGAAAAATTAAATGTTTCAAATTTAACATGACCAAATTAAAATTTTCATGCATTTTACAACGACACTAATCTACCACACGGCTTAGGAGATGTTTTATTTTATTTTTCTTAATAAACAATATATGAATATTGGAGCTACCTCTGTATAATAACAAAATATAAAAATATAACTAGGAGACGAGAAGAGAGTGAAAGACAAGTATCAAAGGGAGCTCTTCAATACTTGTCTTTTTGCAGACGTAACGTAATAAAATTCAGCTATAAGACCGTATATTTCGGAACAAAATTGATGAAGGCATAACATTAAATATAATACACTAGTAAGATATGAATAAGGGGCGTATGGGCTCCTCAAAAAATATTAAATTAATTCTGTGTTGGACTCTATGGACTAATGGACTCTAAAAAAATCACAAATTTGAATTTATTTAATGACGGGGCGAATCTTGCAGGGCGTATGGGCTCGTAGCCATATTTATTGCTAAGTACTGTAACGACGGAGGTCGTAGCTCAGGGTTTAGAATGGTGGAGGTATCAATATTACGTGTTTTTGCTGTCGCGGAACAAGCAAGACCGGTGGAGAAACAAGAAAGGCTACTTGTTTATATTCCAATTCACATTCAACTTATATTCTCTTCTAGAGAGTTCCACTCTCTCTCTAGAAGCTTCTTATTTTTCTACCGATCAAAATTTAAAATCAAAAAGTATTAAGTGACAGCGCAGCGTAAGGAGGTTTGCTAAACCAAAGAAAAAGGTTTTCGTTGGCAAAACTCTACAGTACTTTATGACGGATATATTACTCTCTAACATAACTATATTTTCTCCTATATCTCTATCTATCTACGATTACGTGGGTGATGAACTGTTTCAAGTGGCAATGATATATCATTCCCATGTGAAATGGGTAAAGTTGGACCTGAGGGCACAATCAACCTTCTTGCAAAATGTTATCAAGATCTTTGCCGTAGTTTAGATAAGAAAGGTCATACATACGTGCCTTTATATTTACAAGTAATATACCTAAAATGCGTGTTCAATACAAGGAAACAATTCCTATGTGGGTGTGGAGATTTTTTGAAGGCAAGCTTTATCCAAAATCCGGTGTTTTATTTCAATTACTTAACGCAAATCGCTAAAAAAAATATAGTTATGCGATTATGCGAATTGTCAAAATTATTATTAGGTACTAGTTTTATTTTTTTATCATAAAAAAATAAAAAATGAGTTGAATTTCATTACTGTGCTGGGTGACGTGGGTTCGATGACTGTCACCGTGGCGCAGTGGTTAAGGTGGTCGCCACTACATTACTGTGCTGGGTGACGTGGGTTCGATTCCCACACGAGACAAATATTTGTGTGATTCATAGATATTTGTTTCTAGTCTGGGTGTACTTTGTGTCCGTTAGTTTCATGTTTGTAAAGCTCCCCGCGACACAGGGCTTGTTCCCTAGTGCGGGCGTTGTCAAAAAAAAAAAAAAAATTACAGCCGGTATCGAGTTTTGCTTCTAGGAACACATTTCGTCATTAAATATTTATTTATATACACTTTTATAACATTTCATAGGTGAAGATTTACATAAATAAAACAAAACACAGTTGCAACGTTGTCTTGAAACCATAAGAAGTGTACAATTGGATTACTACCGTACACAACTCGAATGACATTTGTACATACAATGCAATCGGTTGACCTCATTACATTGACACATTTCTATGTAATAAACTATTTACTATAAATTGTGGCTCAGCAATGTATGGCAATATTTTATGATTATTGAGTTTCCGTACTAGTTAAGTATTACATATTAAAGAAACCTTTAGACTTAAAATGAGTTTTTCATTTAAGGTATACGTTCCGATACCCCTCCTACTCAACTACCGCCACCTAATACCTCGATTATGTTGACTTTATCTACAATCAAATTTATGCTTTTAAAAACATAATTGCATCAGAAAATGCCAGTATCAAAGGTCACAAATAGATCCGTAACCGCTACCTATATCTGGATCACAAAAATAAATAATTTATGCTTGCGAGGGGACCGAAGTTTGAATTCTTCGTTCAATATTAAAGTATACACAGTGATACAATTCTACAGGCAAATCAGAAAACTTTTAATGTTGTTGAAGAGGACAAGATGGAACCCAAAAATATTGCAGTTTTCTTTATTTAAGAAGCGTTAATAATTAGGTACGTTGGGCGCCCGTCTAGCGGTCTCCACTGTCCCCTATAGTGGGCGCTAGGCAAGAGTAGCTATTTAAAGTAAGTCCGGCTTGAGTGGGGAAGGGCGTGGGGCCCGTCGAAGAAAACACAGAGAACTCACTTTCAGTTGTATTAATGTAACTTGAGTCACTATAAACTTATAACATATTAAAATAATATAATATTTATTATTATTGAATTTAGATATAATTGGCCAGAATAGCGTGCACTGCACTAGAAATTAAAATTGTAATGAGCACCAAGCCTTCGGCGGATGCTCGGACGAAGACTCGGTTGGAATTTAGGAATTTGTATTAATTTAGGATTTTAAATTATTAAAAGTAAATAGAAAAAGAAATTAAAAGAGATCCAAAAGATGGTAAAAAGAGGTGCATTCGTGCAGGACTTAACCTGCAACAAGTGCGACCGTTACAGTTTATATTGATACTCCTAACTCGTAGCTTTGTCCTTTACAAATATTAAAAAGTATCATATGTAATAATCCAAGACCTAGTCAATCTGTGTACTTTGTTTCATCGAAATCCATTAATAAGATTTGAAGCTCAGTATGCTCTTCTTCGCCTGATAGAAAGTCAAAAAAGAGCCCAGATGCCATGTCAGCTGACAATGTCAGACTAGCCGCAACGTAACGCTTATAGAAATTTTGTTGGGAGGAGGAAAGACATGAACGGGCACTCGGCAGTGAAAGCACTTGATATTACGGCAGAAAGAAGAGTTGCCGAACTTTTTAATGCGTATAGAGATGATGTCTAAGGTAAATTGATGACAACGCAAGCCAGTACGCGTATTTTCTTTTGTGTGAAAAAGTCTTAGTTTCAAATAACAAACATACGTAAAAGTAATCAAAACAGTAAGTCTCTTTAGATTAGCGCTCCATAAAATAGTGTGTATTAAGACTTGTTTGTTTGTGGCCCTTAGAAAATTAATTAAAAAAAAAAATTAATATTATAAAATACATATAATTTATAAGAGCTGTAGGTATAGGAAGTGGCAGTGGGCAGGCCACATAGCTCGCAGAACTGATGGCCGATGGGGCAAAAAAGTTCTCGAGTGGCGGCCACGTATTGGAAAGCGCAGCGTGGGGTGACCTCCCGCCAGATGGGCCGACGACCTAATAAAGGTGGCCGTTGGATGCGGGCGGCACAAAATCGCTCGCTGTGGCGGAAATTAGGTGAGGCCTATGTTCAACAGTGGACGTCATTGGGCTGATATGATGATGATGATAGGTATAGGCCTATTTATTTATTTTTATTTAAAAACTTTATTGCACAAACACAAAGTAAATGTACAAAAGGAGGGCTTAATGCTAAAAGCATTCTCTACCAGTCAACCTTTGCCTATATGGGTTAAGATTTTCAAATTGTATGTACAAGCGGCTTCAAAACGAATGCCAAGTTGCTTGCAATATGAAGCTACTTGTATCTTCTGGTATCATAGTTCAGATGACATAGTTGGCCTGGCAAGCAGCTAGACTGAAAGATGAAATGTTCGGCGTGAGGTACTGTAGTAATTGATTTAGATAGAACCGTTTAAGTGTGGGCAGAACGCCAAGTAGCGCGAGGCTTGCGAGGTGTATTGGAAAATATTGAGATGAGAGAGAGAGAGTGATATAGTCGCCTTTTACGACACCCGCCACGCCGGTTGAGATGGGGTAGTGACATTATGTATTGTAAATCCAGATACACGGATAATTTTGAAAAGAAATTCATTGATATATTTTAATAAAAACATCTTTAATTTATTTTTGTCAAAATTTAGCAAAGTATTCGCAGTATAATAAACCTCTTTCTCCTAATAAAATGGGTGGGTCAAATTGAAGCTATATAAAATGTTTACGGCCAGGATTCGTTCAAATAAAGACGGTAAAATTATCATTGTTATTTCAGATCCCAATTTGACCAGAGCTGACGATAGGGCTGGCAAATAATGTAAGAATAACGATCGGATTAGGGCTGCCCTAAACAAGTTTATTGCTTAGCTCAGGTTTATGTAGTACTGAGTTGTAAAATCTACTTACTACATGCTTTTGTACTCTTGATACAGGTATAAAAGTATTCTAAGGTTTTATATCTTAACATGGCTGTTAATTAGTCTCTCATGGCTGGAATTTCATTTTAATAAAAATAATCTAAAAGTAGTTTTAGGTGTCTCATGGTGGATTTAGGTCCATGACCAAGAATATTCTCACGTTATAAAGAAAGGACAGGTCAGAAGCCTAAACTGTCGAGGAAATATGAAAAAAAAAACAATGATGAAGGTTAAAGGAGCGAAAGATCAGAATTTTAACTAGGGGAAAGATCGTAGCAGGTCTTTGCCTATTCTGTGGGGAATTAGGCGTGATCCATATAAATGTATTAGTGTGTGTATAGTACAGAGAGTATTCATACAAGGGGTTTCTGTTTTAGTTCTACAAAATATCTCAAATAAAAAAAAACCTCATTACCAAACCCATCATCACCTATGTCAGTCCACTTCTAAATTAGGTTTTCACGTACTTACCCAGTATTTACGGAACAATCAATCTCACACAACCATTATTGCGATTCTTGTACACCAGGACTACATTACCAGGATTGTATATACTGATCTTGATACTTGGGAGTTACAAAAAAACAAAAAAGCCTAACTCCTGTTGGAACGCTGAAAGAAATTAGCTTCGCTAATATCAAGACTTGGATATTTTTTTGATAGTAACAACGAGAGTAAAGACATCAAGTATCATCAATTTTTATGAGCTTTGAGAGCATTATTCTTTAGTAAGTATTCCAGTAATTTTACCAAATATTAATGAAGTGGAAATTTTTATAAACAACATATAAATTGAAAATACAAGGGAAATAATGCAAAGCAATTTTCGTGAATACAATCCAAACCTTTCGCAGAATTTCCCTTTTTGTATAAAATGAAGTATGTTTTTCAATTGTCGAAAAGTATTATGGGGTCGTTCTATATCATATGGTTTCCCAGTATCTTGTTTCATATTTGAATCTCAATTGAACATGATTTTTATATATAGATATATATATAGGTACATGCATCGTTTGATAGAATCTTTTTAAACCAATTGAACCAAAAGCGAAATCCTCAAAGCAATTTCGTTGAAAGTATTTCCACGTTTGTTGAGAATAACTGAAATGTGTTTATGCTTATACGTTTTTGAAAATTAAGAAAATATTCCATGTGAATGGTTTTAAACTGATGTGCTATTTTTTTAAAGATTTTTTTTTATTTGATATCGCAAAATAGGGAAAATATTTCATGTAAAAGCTTTTTCAAATGTTACAACATTATTATTATTATCTAAAGATTTATATTTTATTTGTGACGGCCTCCTTAGTTTGATCTCTAGTTTTACAGATATTTATTATGGCCTTCTGTAATTTTGTATATATAAATTTGTAATACTGGCTATATAGTTTAAGTTTCAAATATTTTATTGTTCTAAACTCTCTTTTGTTTTTTAATAAAATATTAATGTCTCATCTCCGAGTTTTAATTACAAAAACGCGTATCGCGATCGCGATCATAATAATCAATGATCTGGGTGAATAAATAAATAACTTTGACAATATACCATTTAAGCAAAGCCATACAATATTAGTTTACCTATATTTTGTGATCGTATTTGTGCCGTTCACAGCATTAGAAAAGTTCTAATAGACATAAAGTTGAGCTTAATTCGATATCCGGACTTCTATTCATAGTACAACATTACATCGATATTTAGTAAAAGGATGTTTTGAACTTTGACTCAGGTTACTGATAAATTGTTGGTACTAAACTTTGTACTCAAATAATTTACCTTAATAGCGTTGTTTTAATATTTATTTGATATTAAATCCTGTTGACTGTTGTGTGCGCTTGTATTGAACTGATATTGATAAATTAAAATGTATCCTTTAAACTACACTTTAATATTTTTTAAATGCCAATCTATACTTTAATAATATAAAGCTGAAGAATTTGTTTGTTTGTTTTTGTTGATCGCTAGGATCTCAGAAACTACTGGTCCGATTTGAAAATTTTTTTTAGTGTTAGTTAGCCCATTTATCGAGGAAGGTTCTAGGCTATATAAAATCAGGCTAAGGCTAATAAGAGCTGAGCAGTGGTCAAATAAAGACTGACGGTCCTAAATTGTTTAATTTTATTTTAGGCTTCGCATTTCTTAAAGATTTATTAGGTATTAAAATTTGTTTTCTTAGCAAACACAGGTAGTTAAACTATTACGTTACCTCAATTTTATAAAAGCCTCTAAGCTAAAGCTATTTAGGTCGATAGACAACCTGCCCTTTAAACGAATTAGAGCGAGAATAACAAATATTGCCTGTAACATGATCCATTAATACAATATGCTAAACGTTCAGTTAAATAGATTAGTACACAAAAACAATATGAATCACGGCAATTTAATTCAAAGGTATACAGAGATGCATTGCATTCTTGTTTCACCGATTAATTAATTGGACCCTTTAGAATAAGCTCTGTTTGGTAAAAGAATTGAGCAAAATATTTTGATAGGTAAATGTTTGTATATTTAATCATCATTAGAACCCATAATCGTCCCACTGCTGGACACAGATCTACTCCAAACAATGTGGAGAGAATTTAGCCTATTATAAACAAGCTGGCTAGATGGGTTGTTTGTTTCGAATTTTCCTTTTCTCACAGTGCTGTTGTCTGCCTGAGGCTACTTCCATAGTCACCGCACCACACCCACGGGTTGAAATGTGATAGTGATATTATTTATTCTTAATCCATCACTACACGGAAACGTTCTATATACCTTAAATTAAACGTATAACAGAGGAAAACTAAAGTTGATTTTAAATGAAACAATACTTTTTTTTTTTTTTTTGCGCGTGTTAACGGCGCATCGTCGTCAATACATTCGCAGACTTTTTTCTAACATCAGCAACTTTTAACTACAAGCCATTGATGTCGCAATAAGTATTGAACTTAGAACAATAAAAGCTCAGCGGGAGACTTTGGGTATATCAGTCTATAGGTGATAAAAGGGAGAGTTTGGGAGTTGCCCTATAAAGTTCGATGTCCCCATCAGCGCTACAAACATCTTTATTGACGATCTCGACTAACTGAAAGGCGGTAGGTAGGGGATGAAGTAAGGAAAATTTATGTAACGATGTTATCATAAAAATATCATTGTAAAAACAAAATAAGGGGCTTTTATGGTTAAATGTGGATGGTAAATAAACAAACAAATGCAAATTGGTCAAAAATATTCCTTAGCTTAAAAAAAATAACGACAAGAAAATCATCAACCATAATGTTATACGTCACTATGTATTGTGTGCCAGCTAGAGCAAGCTCAGATTTGGGTCTTGAGTAGCAAAGTGTTTCATTACGTTCAGGTGAATTTCTATAGACGTGAGTTTCAGATTCACTTTGTAATTAAAATTTTTCGTAATTATTTGAATCGTAAACCTATAATAATAATAATATTCTACCACATTTACACAGCGCCATCTAGTCCCAAATTAAGCAATTATATTTGCTTGTGTTATGGGTACTAAACAACTGATACACTACTTAAATACTTATTTTTTTGTAAATACATACATATTATAGATAAATTACACCCAGACACAGAACAAACCTTTATGCTCATCACACAAAGATTTGTCCTGGGTGGGGATCGAACCCACGACCTCCGGTTTAGCAGTCAGGGTCACTAACCACTAGACCAACAGGCCAGTCTATATTTAATATCTAACGAATTACAAAAGAAATAGTATTTTTTAAATAATAATATCACAATAATATTAATAATTATAATTCAATCCTAGCCTTTACTAAAACGTTAAGAATTACAGTCCACGTATACTCACGATTCAAATAACGTATTATATTCATACATCGGAAGCCGAAAAAACCTCTTCTACACACACCTCCATTGTCAACAGCTGGTGAATTCATACTTAACGTCAATAACTCGCTTATCGTCATACACTCAGGATTAAGTCAAAATACCATTCGATTTGGGACAAGTAACACTATAAACTCAAGTGAAATTTATATGATAAAATGTATTGAAGTCACAAAAAAAAAACAGAAAGAAAAACAGAACCTTTCTTTAATTTTCTTTAATTTATATTTCTTCAATTCCTTAAATCTCTTCCTTTTCTCGTTGTACACTTCTTTTGCTCCCATGCTATATATTTTGTATTTCCTCTGCACTCCTGGGGAGTGTAATACAAAATATAATACAAAATAATTTGCTGGTAGAAAACTCATATTTGAGTTAAGCTCGCCTATGTACATTTTGTTTTCTTCTTTTGTTAATTATAATTTGTTTTTGTGTGTACATTAAATAATTAAGAATCAGAAAAATCGGGAACCAATAATCTTCTATTTTAAACGATTTACTTTACAAGTTTCAGCTGAAAATTTTTATTAAAATTATTGAGAAATCATTAATACATAAAACTAAAAATTCAAAAAAAAATATTGAAAAATAGGATGAACTAACTTTACCCTACGTTCAAATATATTATTAGTTTCTTAGCTACTCCTTTGGCGATAAAAGACATGAAGCTATGTAGTATGTATATGAGTACTGACTATAATTCCCCCTATAACCTGCTCTATAATTAACACGCTAACGAACTAAATTGACTCAAGCGACAGCTTTCTTTGTGCAAACGATCCACTTTTAGTTAACTCGGGTTATTGGCCGGTAAGTGCAGTGTTGTACCAATTAAGGACTATGATGTAGTCAACGTACTAAATAAATTGAAATATAATAATAATAATAATACTTTTATTATAGATCATGAACATAATTTAACTGGCCTGTTGATCTAGTGGTTAGTGACCCTCACTGCTAAGCCGGAGGTCTTGGGTTCGATCCCCACCCAGGACAAATCTTTGTGTGATGAGCATAAAGGTTTGTTCTGTGTCTGGGTGTAATTTATCTATAATATGTACCTATGTATTTACAAAAAAAAAGTATTTAAGTAGTATATCAGTTGTTTAGTACCCATAACACAAGCAAATATAATTGCTTAAAACTTTGGGACTAAATGGCGCTATTTGAATGTGGTAGAATATTATTATAATATGTCTGATCCACCAACCCGCACTAGGCCAGCGTGAGTGGATTATGGCCTAAAAACCCTCTCAGCTCTCTTGTTAGAGGAGAGGAGACCCGAGCCCAGCAGTGGGACTAAATGGGTTACTAATGATGATGATGATTATTCTAGATCTGCGTCTGTGGATACTCGCCGATTTATATAGAAAATATACCGTAATATACCTTCATATCAGTTATATCAATATATGTTATAGCGTCGTATGTTGTGCTCTTTAATTATTTGCGTTCCAAATGACAAAGTCAGTAATCACACAAAAACTGTCCAATGTTTAAAAACATAAACTTAGAAAATTTTTTTCAACCATTGCAAAACTTATATGAATACGACCAAAAAAGGAATGACTTTAAATCACACCCAAATGTATCATATAAAAAATATCAAAATCTAGCTATACTACCAATATTTTTTTCAAGAAGCATCCCATCGGGACTCGACGGGGCTCGACTCACAAAAACTTTCTTAGTAGAAATAGGGTAAACTAGGAGAATGACACTCGTTACAATACAAGGTCGAGTTGTAAAGTTGACCAAACACATATAAGTAAATTGCATGGTATTGCAGATGACGTAATAAACTGTGGAGGACTTGAAGAGTAGTAAAGAACATTTTGTTGGGAATCTTGTACTGTCAGTGACGAAATTCAAATAGAATTATTAAGAGTTATCCCACTCTTCTCGTTTCAACATGACAAATTGTAATATTTTGAATTTTGAATGATATATCTATTAAATTATACAGTGTTCATTGACTACAATCGGGTTAGACATTCGAATGGTTGACCTTAAAATTTTAAATAATATAATTGTTGACGATCAATGTCACTTTAAAACATTTGACAACTCTAAAAATATGGTATCAAGATTGCAAGTAGTCTCTGGGTATTACTAAGATTACCTCTGTTGGAACCACATACCACATTCACATTTCCAGACATCGGGCTGATTTTGTGAATTTCTTGACAGAAAATCTCAATATCATTATCTGATATATCCGTGTTGTGATGGATTAAGAATACGTGATGTCACTACCCCATTTCAACCTGTGGGTGTCGTATAAGGCGATTAAGGGAGTAACCTTAAGCAAACAAGAGCACTGTGAGAAAAGGAAAATTTGAAAAAACTCTATCCCAATCCGTCTGGCCAGCGTAGTATAATAGGCTTTTCACCCCGTGCTCAGCAGTGCGACGACGTTTATGGGTTGAAATGATGATAAATGATGTCTGATGCACCCCAGCCTACCCCTTTGGCCCAAAAGGCCAAATACTATGCTATGTTTAAAAAAAATATGTTTTCATCGTTGAAATAAAATCCTTAAGTTTACCCACCCCGATACGTCATCATCAATCAAAGTAGGCTTTACTCTGTTTGACTTTGGTTCAAAATAATGTTATACAGTTTATTTTGCATAAATACGTTTGACTTTGATCAACTTTATGTACCTAATTATGATTTTTTAATAACTAGCTTTAACATGTGGCTCCGTTCGCGTGGTAAAAAGCACTGTATATGTCCAATTCTAGGCTATAATACATCTCTGTGTCAAATTACAGATACTTTCAGCAGTTCAGGCATGATTGACTTACCAATATCTATCCATACATTTATCCTAGCATTTGATAAATAATAATCATCATCGTATCGTCTCAACGTATCGTTTCATTCAACCCATAAACGTCCCACTGCTGGGCACGGGTCTCCTCCAAAGAATGTGGAGGGAATGTAGCCTACTGAAAACCAGCGCTGGGTACTATTTAATTTTGCCCAGCCCATGCTGAGATGGCGGCCTTTTTCGGTGGGGCTTGCAGAACAGCATACCTTAAACCATTACGCCATATTTATTTAAGTTTATTTTTTTTTATGTGTGTTTTATGTTTTTTGTTTTATGTTTGTGTTATTATTATTATTATTATTTTTTAATTGTTCTTTGTCTTTTTTTGTTCTCAGTGTGTTGTTTTTGTAGGCCCTAAGCCGAAATAAATGATTTTTCTTTCAAATGATTTTTCTTTCTTTCTTTCTTACTATACCACGCTGGCCAGATGGGTTGGTATAGAGTTCGTTAGGAATTTTCCTTTTTACGCAGTGCTATTTTTTTAGGAGTTTTATTTAGGACAACTCAACAAATCGTACACCAATACAAACAAAATCTTACATGCGAAGAAAGATACAAAACTTAGTGTAGACTTAATTATAGGTTGCCACAGCATGCAAAGCAGCATCTTTTTAAGACATTCACAGGTTGAGATGGGGTAGTGACATTATGTATCTATTCTTAATCCGTCACAACATGGATTTTTAATTTATAATATTAGTAGATTAAACAAAATTACATTTAGTTAATTTGCATTTAGTAATCGCATAATAATTGCAATCAAGGCGTACGAAATGGATAGAGATGTGTTGATTTTCAAGATTAAAATTAGTTTTTTTTAGGAAATCTGCCTCGGTGGCGCAGCGGGAAGTGTATACGACTGCTGTGCATGAGGTCCCGGGTTCGATTCCCGATGAAAATGGTATTGGGTTTTTCTATCATGAAATTCTAGTATTAAGATTTTCTCGGTATTTGGTAAACAAATGTTCCCGGTTGATGACAATAGGCTCGCCCCCTATTTCATGGGACCAAACATAGCTGGCGAAATGTGGGTGTGAAACACAGAGGTGTTAGGCAGGAGGTAGGCAGAAGCCTACCCCTTCGGGGAAAAAGGCGTGATGTATGTATGTTTTAGGAAATTTTACTAATAAGCTAAATAGTTTAGCGCCATCCGTAGTAATTGTTTGCCATCTACAATAAGATTATTCTCCCAGATATTATTATCATACTAGGCATATACAAGTAGGAAGATATTTAAAGAATTGTACAATACAATAAGATTTGATAGCGGCCATCGGTTTCCATTAAGTTTCTGGACCATACCGCCTCTGATAATATTACGTTTTGAATTATAAATGGTGACTTGTCTGTGTAGATTTAGTCAAAATGTCAGTAGTATATAAAGTCTTGTTTGTATTTAAATTTGTACAGTCTCGTGACTGGAATAATTTATAAAGTTAATTTAATCGTCCCACACCGCTTCGTTACAGTGGATAGAAAATCTTAAATACAATTTGATGTCTGGTGAAAACCTATAATATGTTTTATAAGAGTATAGAGAATCAGGGCAAATAAATAAGGTATTTACTATTCCTTATAATATAATACGTGACGTAGACCCGTTTTATAACAATTTAATATGTGTACAAGTCGCGAAAGTTAAAAGTTTTTATAGAGAATAAGATGCGTCATTAAAAAAACTATTTTAAACATTATTTTATCCACCCATAATATTTATAAATAGAACAACTTAAGTCACTTAATTTATTTTTTATACAAAAGCTTATTATACAAAAGGTTTTATTTAGAGCCATAAACAAATAAATTAAGTGTGTAACATATTTTTTTAAATATACTCGTAGCTCTGATTAAATAATAATAATTTAAAATCACGAAATATGACACTAAATTACGACGTTGCCACTCTGTTTGTAAACATGCTCTTAATATATTTCTATTACTGATCCTGGGCATGGGCAGGTTATATTGCACGTATGGACGAGGAAAAATGGACACAAAGAGTAACTACATGGCAAGGACCAACTAACAAAAGGAAAAGAGGTAGACCGTGTGAAAGATGGGTTGATGAAATTATAAGAAATGTTGATAAAAACTGGATGATAAAGGCAAAGGACAGACTAATGTGGAGAAAGATGGAGGAGGCCTTTACCCGTTAGGGGTCCATAATGAAAAAAAAAAAGGAAATATTTATAAAAAAATCAAAAATGATAATCAATTTAGTTCAATATAATTTATTTATTTTATAATGCTTGCACATAATTAATTTTAAATTTACAATTCATGAATTTATTGTTAAATCATTATGGAAATAAAGAGGCTATAATATAGTATAATATATACTGATCATGATTAATCTTTTTTTTAGGTTTGGCATTAGGGCTGTATATTATATTACATGAGCGATAAAGGCCCAAAAAAACACACCTATAATGCCTTTATGCTATAATAGGCGCTATAAGATCTTTTATCTATTATTTGGAAAAGGGTTTTCGTTATCAATACAAAGACATTCTTGTTGAAATATTTGCGTCGTCATCTCGCGTATCAAACGTATTGTTGCCTCATTATATATATGTTACGTGAAATATAACGTAATTCCGTTGTAAGATGATAGTTTCATTTCTCAACTATCAACTGTATTACTATTTATGCAAGAGAGAAATTGCTAAATGAATTCATTTTCACTTAATGCCTTGTTCCAGCTTGGTTGTGATATGATGATGAAAATCACATACTATTTAAATATAATATGGTTTAACGTAGAGTAAATCATAATAATTTAATTATTTTTTAAATGTTTCAAAATGGGGTATGTAAGTAGTAATAATTAATATTTTTAAATTAAATTTTTCATATAATTTACAGCAATTATTTATAATGTATAATTTACATTAAAAAAATAAATACTAAAACTTAGGAAGGGTTCAACCCAATTCTAATTTTGTAAATATTCGTCGAAGTCCATGGAGAAAAAACAATCAAAAATAGGATAGGATAGGATCCTTGTATAATATAGGATGCGAAAGTTAGGATGGATGAATGAATGAATAGATAGACGTTCGTTACTCAATCACACCAGAATGGTTGAAAGGATCTGATACATTATAGTCTGAAACAGCATAAATACTTTTTATTTATTGAGATAATAACACTTATACGATAAACGACGGTGGGCGATTTTTAATTTTACGCTTGTAGACATAAGAGTGAAATTGTCGAACAGAGTAATCTCAACTTACATCTGTTTTAAATTGAAAGTGCGATATGATGTATAAAAACGTCAGCCAAATAAAGATTTCTAACTCAATATAGATACTAAATATAACCTACTACACGGCTAATATCGTTAAACGTAACATAGATAAGTAATGTAGTTGATGCTAAATTACGTAAAGATACTGTTTAGTGAGGCTAATCATATTAACCTTTCTGGTCACGTAACACAAATGGATTAGGGGATTGGTTTATTAGAAAATAGTGTAATTGAAACACGACCTATTAAGTGCTAAGACTGGGCGATATTCTATATAATAAGATGCCATGCTTGAAACACTAAAAGAAAATTAATAAATAAATTGATTTTAGAAAGTTTATTTATAAATTAATAGAAATTATAGCTGACATTTTCAAACATCTGAAAACGGTATCAAATTCCACTTATCAAATGTCAAAATTGCAAGTGGGAATCTATAGACATCGTCTTAGTTGGAGTTGATATTACTGTCAAATGTTTGAAATTTTGTCGCTGTCATTTTTTAAATTTCACTTCGATATCTTATTAGAAAAATCCAAAGAAACGAAAATGCAAATACTTCAAGTACTCTTTGCACACAATCTATCATCACAAAATAGATATTAGATAGGTACTTCTATTAGGTTTTTATCGAAAATTAGTCACATTATTTTAATTCTTACACACATTTTTCTCTAAATTAACTTCACTTCAATAGAAAACTAGATAAATTTATTTGCACCTAGCACAATTCTGACATAGTTCTATAGTATCTTGAACATTCATCAATCTTTTCATTCATTCTCGTCGATTTAACTACTATGCCAAGTGATAAACTACTGACACTCCTTCAAGCACTCAATATTCTTAACAAAGGATCCAGAATTCTTCAAGTATAAATAGTAAAGTACCTACAGGTATATATAGTTCAATACTCATGGCGAAAAACATAAAAAATTTGACAAATATTACATTCTGACCGAACTATGGTGTGAGGTTTATGGTGGAAAAAAATAACTGATATCATTAACTTTATATTATTAATATTCTAGCTTTTCCTAAAATGAGAAACCATGTGGTGACTGAAAAGTTAGAAATACCTATACCAATAAATAAATTCATACTTCGCAATAGCCGAAACACTGGGATATGTAGAGATTATAATTATTATTTTTCAAATTACTTCTTTCAGACCTCACACATTCAATCATAATAAATTTGAAGCCTCTAAAAAGCCTTTTAAATAGTATCGTAAAATATTTAATGTATTAAATTAATTTTATAAACACGAAGAAGTAAAGAACATAAATATTATAATCATAATCACTGTTGGGTAGTTGTACACACAAACCTAAACGAATTCTCCTCCAGAAAATTATGAAGTGTCAATAAAACTTCTTTCATAAAACGCCACTGTCTTACGAGACGACTTACCTAAGTTCGTATATAATAAAAAACTACTTACAGAAACGTTGCCAAATTAAACGAACACAACCAAGCCGTGCTAACTACTAGGAATTATGTAAAAACCTGTAACATGCCACTATTAAACACTTTCAATTTCATCCTGTGCATGAAAAGTATCTTACCACTGACGGCAAACGAACTACATTATTTTTTTTAGTTGCCATAAGGCGGTATTTATTTGAATAACACTATCACATATCAAAACACTTTTTTTGTTGACACTTATTTTTGCGTTGGCACTTTTATTTCTTCGGTACTATAATTGTTTTGTTTGTGGTACTTTTATTATTTGTTATCGTGTTTTTGTGGCGCGCGCGTTTTACGGAAGACTCTGCCCTGTGTCGCCGCCGACGTTCAACTGAGTTGCGAATACCTATAAAGTACAGACGCGCGCTCAAGTCATTTATCTTTTTGATGGTTTTAATTAGCAATTGCGTTTCTTATGTTATTTTGCTTTCGTGTACAGGTAAGTGGAAAATTGATTCGAATTTTATTGTTCTATAAATGTTAAAATGACATTTTGTTTATTAGTTAAAGAGTAATTTTGGAAGATGAGTGAGGGATTAGAGTACATTTTTTAAATGTTGGTAATGTTAACATGTGCACAGATTTCAGTTCAATTTGAATCTTGAATGCGGCCTATTTAGTCATTGGAATATATTATTTTAGTTACATTCCAATGTAATTTTATTAATGCAATGGAATAGGAACAAAATAATGAAATAGTGTTTTGGAAAAATGCAAATGGTATTTATATAATTTTACAAATTTACACAAAGAAACGGAAAAGTCTCAAGAGAAAAAGTGTTCTTTTTTTAATTTTTTAGAACAATAATAAAATTGTAAGCTCAACAAGCACATTATAATTAACATTGATTCGAGTGCTCTATAGAGATAAAATATTCATACAAAACACATAAATCTATGTGAACAAAATGCTGTAAACATAATAAAAAGAAAATGTTGCCTTTATTTGCCTAACCTTCCAATCGTACTGAAAATTGTACAAAGACCATTCATATTTAATGTAATAGTATTGGTCCTGATTATTATTCGCTTGAATTACTTTGTAGTAAAGAGTCTTACACACCAAAGCCTGATCTACTGACATATAAACAGATGGTAAGCGGTTACCGTAGCCTATGGGTGCCACAAATTCTCTCCAAGGAGATTCCTAGGTAAAATTTTGTTAGGGAATTCATAGAACTAGCTCTTATCCGTCCGGGTTGTTTTTTGGGACTCATACAAGTTTTTTATAGTCTAAATTTGTGCTATACTCTGTAAATCACTACTTAGTATAAAACAAAGTCGCTTTCTCTGTCACTATATCCCTATGCCTATATATGTATGTATATATATATATTAAATCTTTAAAACTTTGCAACGGATTTTGAAGCGGTTTTTTTAATAGATAGACTGATTCAAGAGGAAGGTTTATAGGTATAAAATACATACCACGCGGGCGAAGCAGCGGGCGGAAGCTCGTTATAAAATAAATAGATTTTCTTTTTTTTTTCTAATCTGTGACTTCGTCTGCATGGTACGTTATAAAAAGTAAATTTTGTACCAACGTCCGCCTTCGGCCCAGCTTGTGTAGTATGTCAGAAAAAGGCTATGTGCTATTCCAGAGTATAAATCCCCACCCAGGACAAATCTTTGTGTGATGAGCATGAAGGTTTGTTCTGTGTCTGGGTGTAATTTATCTATAATATGTATGTATTTGCAAAAAAAAAATGTATTTAAGTAATATATCAGTTGTTTAGTACCCATAACACAAGCAAATATAATTGCTTAATTTGGGACTAGATAGCGCTGTGTGAATGTGGTAGAATATTATTATATTATTATTATTATTAAATCTATATATGTACCAAATTCCATACAGATCTTTGCAACAGTTTGATTGAGTGATTGAATGATAAAGAATCATCCAAACAGATAAAATTTTACTTATAGTAATTAAGATTGGTTAACTGCATTAGTGGCGCAATGAGACTATGTACTGCAGACAATTTCTGTTTTAATACTAATAGATAATAAAATATGAATATCTTCTTTGGAAAACGAATCAATTTAATAGAGACGTTTTACCTTACAATAAAACGTTTATTAAACATACTTACCTTCTTCCAAACCTAATTAAAACATGAGAGAGTAGCTTACCTGATTTCCGGTCAATTTTGTGCCTTTGTCTCTTTCTAACACGTCTACCTGTCTCTTTCTATGACGTCACGTCCTCTTTTATATGGCGGGGGAGCGCTTGCGCGCCTTTGAAATCTTTTTTGATCATTGGATCGAATGTTTATCACCAGGCAGGGTTTAGAATTATTAGGTTTGGAAGAAGGTAAGTATGTTTAATAAACGTTTTATTGTAAGGTAAAACGTCTCTATTAAACTCACTTGACCGTTCTTCCAAACCTAATTAAAACATGAGAGATTTGTTTGTTTTCGCCTGGTGAAAGAGGACGTCAATGTGAATACTAGTTTCATCTTGTAAATAAGTACCTATAAAGGTAGCAGAATAGATAACAAAGACTTTGATGAATATAGAAACTTTATTTGATTCACAGCTTAACAAAAAAACTACGATGCACGAAGTAATAATTTAATCAAAAGGTGTGAAACACCGAGTAATTGATGATTTGCCAGTATTTGGCGGTTCTATAATTTCTCGTTGGTAATATTTTTTAAATGTATTAGCCGATTTCCAATTTCCTCTGGACAAGATCTCAGCCAGGGGGAGGTTTTCTACCCAATTCTTAGATGCTACGGCTGACCGGCAACTTCCCGGTGTTGCATCAATTTTTGCTTCCTTTAGCATGCGCTTAATCCAGCCGGAGATCACAGTTCTTGATGCTGCTTTTGGTTGTCCCACTGTTGTTAAGAACAGGCTATTATCTCCACCCGCTTTAATTCTTCTATTTTCAGATAATTTGATCGTCGTTCGAATCCAGTGAACAGGGTCTAAAGTTCTACTAGTGGAGTTTCTAATCAACTTCCAACCTGACTGCTGGTGTTTTGCAGTATCGGTTTTGGAACCATAGCTGGGTTTGAAGATCACATAGTCATCAGATATGACACACTGCTCAGGATTTATTTTTAGCAGAGTCAAATCATGAATCCGGCGACCCGAACATAGTAGAAGAATAGCTGCTGTTTGACTTGAAGCTTGATAAAAACTCGTTGTTTCAGGATTCTTAGTTGCCATATGATCAACCAAAATATCAATGTCCCAGATAGGTGGTTTTGGAATCCTAGGCTTGGCCAACACTATGGCTTTTAAGATTTGTTGTACAAGTGGGTGTGAGCTGAGTCTATGACGATTATTTGGGTCGCAAAAGGTGGAAACGACCGATTTGTGAACTAAAATTGTACTTGGGGCAAGTTTCTCCTTTTGGTGCAAGTCTGATAAAAATCTTGCAAGGTCCGACCCCGTGGGTTTACAGCTGTCAACCTCGTTGTTTTGTGCCCAACGTAACCATCGATTCCACGCAGGCCGATAAGTATTTAGGGTTGACTGCCGCCAGCCTGACGTCAGCAATGATCTTTGATCTTCGGACCAATCTGTTAGGTACCTTTCCCACCCCCACAGCGCCATATTTCGAGTGTCATCTCCGTTACGTTCGGAGGAGGCAGCCCCGTTGATGTATCCACCAGTACCTTGTTGAGGTTTCTTACAGTGAACGGGGCTGATAGAGACCTGCTCTTCAGATCTGGTCTCCAGAATACTCTTTCCCAACGTGGAACTACAACCAGATATACTCCTCGAGCCAGATTCAGGTGGGCAAGCACTCTGGGTATTAGATACGGGGGTGGGAACACCCACGCTAAGGAGTAATCCCAGTCGCTGCTTAGCGCATCGTGAACACTCGCGTTCTTGTCTTGACGGTTCAAGGTTCCGTACGGTCTCACCACATGAGCTTGACTCGAGGCAAATAGATCTATTTGCGGTGTTCCCCATTTGGCAAACACTATCTTTGTTATTTCCGGAAGGAGATGCCATTCCGGTGGTGCCCGACTTCGTGACAGTCTGTCCGCATGCGTGTTGAACTGACCTGGTATGTGATAGATGTCGATGTGTATATTGTGTTGATCGAGAAGAGTGAAGATTTCTCTGGTTAGTTTCATCAACGGTTTTGATTGGGTACCCCCTTCGTTCCGGATGTATGACACTACTGTTCGATTGTCGCATTGAACGTGAAGTGCCTTCGAGGCTAGGAGCTGACATTGATCCTTGAGGACGTTGAGGATTGCCAGCATCTCTTTTTGGTTGGAGTGGAGATGTCTCTGCTCCGACGTCCATAACCCTGCCAGGCTTTCGTTGTTTAATTTTGCGCCCCATCCCGCATCGCTGGCATCCGTGACCAAGTGATGTACTGGGGCATGAATGTGTATTCTGGAGCCCGATGTGCAGTTTTCGTGCCACCACTTGAGTTCCTTTATTGACCCATTCGACAGGGGTAAAGCCTTCCGAGTGTGTGCCTTCAATGTGTTGATGAGCTGTTCTTGAAGGTAACGATGGTTCAGGCGGCCTCTCTGAACAACAAAACTGGCAAAATTGACGGTCCCGATTACTTTTTGTAATTCGAGAGAATTTGCTTTTTCCTTTTGTACCAATTTCAAGACTTGACTCTCTACTTTGCTTGACAATCGTTGGGGTAAGTATTTCACGTTTTGCCAGGGGTCCCAGACTACGCCTAGGAATTCTATGACTCTGCGTGGCCTCGTGACTGACTTTTCTAGGTTCAGCATCCAGCCCAAGCTCTCTAGCATTCTTGTAGCTAACTGAATGTGATCTGTGAGCAGCTGATAACTTTGATTTACTAGGAAGTAATCGTCCAAGTATATGAGGATGCGTAGTCCCTGGTTCCGCAAGAGCTCGCCGATAAAATTGGAAATGCTTGCAAAAGTTTTCGGCGCCGAACTTAGACCGAACGGGAGGCATGTCATTTGCATGAGCTTGCCTTTGTATAGCAGCCGAAGGAATTTTCTGTGAGCTGTAGCTACAGGCAGGTGAAAGTATGCTTGCTGAATGTCTAATTTTGCCATCCAGTCGTAAGGTTGTAAGAAGTCGGGCACTCGCTGTACATTTATTAGCCTGAACTTGTCGGCTTTTATGTGTATGTTCAGATGTTTCAGGTTGAATATAGGTCGTTGAGTGCCGTCGCTTTTTGGTCTTAAGAATATAGGGGAGATGTAGCTCGGAGAGCAGTGTACCGTTTCGAGAACCCCTTGTTTCATCATTTTCTGAATGGCTTGGTCCATTTCTAATGATGGCTGCGTAGCTCTGCTGAGCTTGTTGGGTAGGTATAAGGGGGGCTTCTCCACGAAGGGTATATGATAGCCTTTTATCATTCTCAAAATGTAATCTGGTGCTCCCAAGTATTCCCACTCCTTGTAAAACGACTGGAGACGGCCGGCGACGAAAATCCTGGTATTGTCAATAGCGGCGTCGTTGTTGACCTCTCCGATCCCGGTGGGAACTTGGAGAGGGTAATCTTGTTTCCCTTGAGGAGGTTTTATCACCCCGGTATCTGCCGCGCTTACTGGCTTGAAATGAACCCCGGTTTGATGTGTTTCTCGAGGCGTTGCCTCTGGAACTGGTAGCTCTAGTATGCGCATTTGCTTTGTATTTACGGGTTAATTCCGATGTATGTATAAGGCCAGGATTAGGATCGGTCTGCGTTGCAGGTGGTTTTCGATCCTTATTACTAGGCCAGAAAACATTTTTCATTCCACCAGACTTCTCCAATACCGCGCTAAATTTGTCCGCTTCGAAAAGGTTGACCGTTGATGGGGGTATTTTCCGAAAAGCGCTTTTATGATACACGTCTTTAACACTAGCGAGGATAGTTTCTCGCCTGCGCTGAATAATTTCTGCCCTGTGGCCGCATACCATCTGAAGGGTATCGTTAAACACTTTACAATAATCACCGGTGGTGAAAATATTGTTAATTTTCTCGTAAATTGTGTTATATGACAATGAGTCCTGCTGGTGAGCCCATGTCAAGAACTCAGTAAACTCTTTTTGAAGAGTACTGCGTTGATTTAGAAGCGCATACGTAATACCAGCAAATGACTTCTCCATAGAGTTATCCATTCGTGACAAATCATAACGTCGCACTTCATCATTAGCCTGTAGGGCGGTGAAGCCTGGGCCGCGCACGTACTGTTTCTGGACATCGGCATATCTCACACTATTCCATTCTTCCTTACCGAATCTCTGTATGTCGATCACTTGCTGTATGAACTCGGGGCATGCTGCTGGCACTGCAGGCTCTTGGATCTTTGTACCCAAGGCCAGGTTGAGCTCTACAGGTTTCTCCGTTGGAGATGTACCCGTCTCATTACAAAGATCATTGCTTGCATTAAGGTCAACGTAGTCAGAATAGCCATCACTTTGTTCATTATGAAAGTAGGAATCATGAGCCCTTTCGCTGTGTGAGTAGGCCTCATGTGAGCCAGATGCATGCAAATGTTTTTTAATTTCGTCAACTTCTTTTAATAATTTGTCAAACTTACGGTTACGGCGTTTCCTTTTAGCCTTTGATTTACGAGCGGATCGTTTATGCTTCACATCCAAAGAGCCGGAGCTTGATGACGATGAAGAACTATCAGAGTCCGTGCCAGTTGACTCGCTTCTTTTCCGTTTTAATTTAGGCTCCGTTTGTTCTAATACACTTTTACTGGTAGACGCTTCCAAATCCATTATTCCTAGATACAATTACTATTAAAACGAATGGTAACACCATTAAAATTTAAACCGATTAATTGTAGTATTTTATAAAAACCTAATGTTTGTAAAAACCACGTGTTGTATAGTTACTAGATATAAATGTTGAAAACGAAAGGTCACACCGTTATTTATGAACATAAACGAAAGGTAACACCATTAACAATTGAACCAATAAATTGTAAATGTAATTATTAAAAACTAAATGCGTGTAAAAACACATGTTGCAGAGAGGTTATGTTAATACATCAAGATGGCGTAAGTTATTGTTTAAAATGTTGTATTGAGCAGTAAATTAGGATATTTACGCTAACAATAGTGCCTTGTGCACGTATATGGTTCAAACACAGTTATTTTTATGCATAAGTGATTATAAAGAGGACTCACCCGGCCCCCCTGCACTCGTACACACTTAACACGATTACACAATGTTATATGAATATCAACCTATAGTGAAATAGTCACCTTCACTGGTATAGAATAAACTAGGCACAGTATTTTCGGTCTGTGAAGCTATGCTCTAGAGTTCACGACCGTTCCGACCGAAAAACAAGACGCCAATGATCAAAAAAAGATTTCAAAGGCGCGCAAGCGCTCCCCCGCCATATAAAAGAGGACGTGACGTCATAGAAAGAGACAGGTAGACGTGTTAGAAAGAGACAAAGGCACAAAATTGACCGGAAATCAGGTAAGCTACTCTCTCATGTTTTAATTAGGTTTGGAAGAACGGTCAAGTGAGTTTAATATTGTTGCAAAAGATAATAACAACAAAATTACATCGTAATTTATAGCTAAGATTCATCTAATCCTTTATCATATTAATCATATCAAGGGATAAATGTCCTCCAGAGAAGGGTTTCAGTAATAAATCACAAAACAGAATGGTCATAGTGAGATATTATTAAAATGTCCGTACATACCAGACATATGGCGCCACGAATTGATGTTATCAGTCCTATAGTGATTTTACTTACGACTCTACTGTCCTATATGTGGTTAACAGTCGTAAGGAAGCAATTGGGAATGTTTATTACTAGATAAGACGTTTTAAATGTAAACAAAACAAATAATAATTTTGACTGGCCTGTTGGTCTAGTGGTTAGTGACCCTGACTGCTAAGCCGGAGGTCGTGGGTTCGATCCCCACCCAGGACAAATCTTTGTGTGATGAGCATAAAGGTTTGTTCTGTGTCTGGGTGTAATTTATCTATAATATGTATGTATTTACAAAAAAAAATGTATTTAAGTAGTATATCAGTTGTTTAGTACCCATAACACAAGCAAATATAATTGCTTACTTTGGGACTAGATGGCGCTGTGTAAATGTGGTAGAATATTATTATTATATTATATTAATAATCGTTTTTGTTTTGAAAATTATTATTTGTGGCTTTAAAGGTATCAGAAAGTTTATTCTGAATATCGATAATTTGTCAATGTATATGTCATAGGGTAATTTAATAATGTGAATTTTCGTGTTAGGAATATCGGAAAAAAGAGTCTTCTAACATAACTTATCCACGCCGCCCTAAAAAAAAGCCTGTAATTTTCCTATCCTTTTTCTTTTTTTTATTTAGCTAAGTTCTTCATCGATATAATTTTAATGCTGTACAAGTTCAAATATAAATTAATGTAAATTTCTACCCAATTCTGAAAATAACGATGGCAAACAATTTACGCGCGTCAAAAACCTTTCACTTATTGTGATTAATGTATCGTTATGATTGACGAAAACAATTCCATTTGTTGTCAGAATATCGGAATAAATTCTGGTGCTCAAATCTTTATAATCTGATGTAGTTTCTACTAAATTTATTATTATTAAAATGTCCGTGTAGTAACAGATTAAGAATACACATTGTCACTCATTCATCAATTTGACCCGTGGGTGTCGTAAAAGGCGACTGAGAGAGTAATAATAAACAGAAAAATTAAAAGAAACATTGGAAACAAAACCCTATATCAACCCGTCTAGCCAGCGCAGCGTGGTGTAGTAGGCCAAATTTCCTCGACAATCTTTGGAGGCTCACCTGTGCCCAGCAGTGGGGCGTTCCTGGGTAGTAGTGAGAACTGAATATTAATAAATATCAGTAAGTATGTGTTCTCTGTCGTATTTAATTTCAGTTTCATGGAAAACATATAACTCTCGCAATCTCTTTGTTGTTTATATCAGCTTTGGTAAATCCGAGCCTAAAAGTTAGATGCCATGATTGCCGACCTTCTCATGTATTCAACTTATTTTGCTTAACGTTTTTACCATAGAGACCTTACTCACAACTTTCGTTGTCAATTGTTTGAAAACGAAAAGGCGATCGATTAGATATTTTTAGTAAGCCCACAACCAGTTTACAACGACCAAGCCAAATTAGGTAGGTACTAATACATGACGGACGGAATCTCATCAATATTTAAAGCAAAAACGCATTATTTTTTGAAATCCATACATTAAATTGGCTGATCAAAATCCAATTACATTATCATGAGAAAGCTAAAATATATTAACTGATGTCTAGGTATGCAAGGCGAGTTGTTTCAATAATACAAGATACTTCTGCGGGCGTGAGATTTGAAATTTAATTAAGTTTTGGTTTAAATTCTCTACGTTTCAATAGTAGGAGTTTATTTAGGTGATTGTGCATAATTGAAATTGAATTTTAAATGTACAGTCGGCAACAGAATTACTGTACATTTTAAAGTATATTTTTTATTGTTCGACGTTGCAGACGAGTATGTGTCCCACCTGATGGTAAGACTATAGACTGTATTTTTTTAGCAAGAACGCGTACAGGTATCTAATTGAACATAATGTCAAACACTCGAGTCTGCAATCCCTTGGAGCAATAAAAAAATCAGAGTTCTAATCAAGAGATACAGCCGTTTATTACATTTTCGTCGATTATCTTAACGTTTCAAAAAATCAAAACCAATAGGGTACTTCCCGTTGAGCCAGAATCATGAAAAGTAAAGGACAAATGCCAAACACCGTACTCGTGTAGTTATATAACTGAACCACTATATTGGAAAGGGGTATGTATAAGAGATAGGTCTAAAAATAGAGTAAGAGTGAGAGTTTATTCTGAACTGACATTACATAATAATAAGGATAGTGCACCTAACTGCCTTTACGTGTATATTTATTTTAACTTATAGCTATCCCGTGAACTACTAACATATTTACAAAAAAATTCAATCACAAAAAAAAAAATTACGTAATCGAACGGAACCCTCGGTGCGCTAGTCCAACTCGTACTTGACTGTTTTTTTTTTCTATAACATAATGGTAGCAAACAAACATACACCGAAGCCTATGAACGCCTGCAACGCCAAAAGTAACCCTTCAAAAATCTCTTACATATCACGCAATTGACTGATGTTACATGGAAATTGAAATATTGTACACTGGATACGTAGCGACTGAACCGTTCTGAAAGGCCTCCTGCATTAATCTTATACCTCGATAAGAACAAAATAGTTTTGACATCAGCTGCTTATCTCACACATAAAACATCGGTGTGGGAGAAACGCATATCGGAGTCGTAAAAGGGGGGGGTGGAGTGGGGAGTAGGCTCGAACTAGTCGTAAATTATAGACAATTTGTCATTACTTCGGAACTCGGTTGCCAGGGGCCACGTGTTTTGATATATGGCAGAGCCTTCGATAGAAGTTTCTTTGGATTGGTGAAGTTTTTGCTATAAAAGACTTATTTTCTTAATTAAGTATAGTTGAAGTGCATAATGGATGAACTTGCTGATTATTATTTAAGTAACATTGTTTAATTTTGAATTCGAATTTAATTGTGATAGTTTTTAAATTGAAGACTTTTAAATTTTTATTGTTTAAATTTTTTGCATGCCGTAAGGTTGATTATGGTGATACTTATTTGTAAAATTAACATAATTTTTTACCCATATATCGCAAATAAGGACTTTGACTTTGACTTGACTTTGATGAAGCTGAAGAGTTTTTTGTTTGTTTGTGTGTTTGGTTTAACGCTAGGATTTAAGGCACAACTGCTCTGATTAAAAAAATCTTTTAGTTTTCGAATAGCCCATTTATTGAGGCAAGTTATATAATCACGCTACGGCCAATAGGAGTTGAATAGTGGCCAAATAAAGAACGACGGGAGCGAAGCCCCGCGTGACTTCTAGTATTATTACATATTCTAGTATTATTATATAAATGCTAAAGTAGTAAAGAAAGATAGAAAAACTTTTTTTTTTTTTTTTTTTTTAATTAAAGACAACGCCCGCACTAGGGACAAGCCCTGTGTCGCGGGGAGCTTTACAAACATGAAACTAACGGACACAAATTACACCCAGACTAGAAAAAAATATCTATGAATCACACAAATATTTGTCTCGTGTGGGAATCGAACCCACGTCACCCAGCACGGCGATGTAGTGGCGAGGCGACCACCTTAACCACTGCGCCACGGTGACAGTCACATAAATAACTTAAAACTAATACATAATACATTAATACAAAACTTATAAGCTGGTAGCAAATAAATGTCCCTGCATCAGCTCTAATGCTGTGGTCTAGACCACAACGCTGGTATTCTTGCAGGTCCTTAATAAATACCTACTTGAGTGACTGAGTGTGTAGTAGGATGGATGGATAGATGGGATGTTTATAGCCGGAACGGCTGAAAGGAATTGAATGAAATTTGGCACATAGATAGATTATTTTTTGGAATAACACAAAGGCTAGGTACTATTTACTAACATACAACATGGGCAGAGCCACGGACGAAAGCTAGTATATTATAAAAGAGTGTTATAAAACACTGCTGCGCAATTTTGAACCTTAGCGTAATACTAAACTAACTAAGCGTAAGTTTGACTGACCTGTTGGTCTAGTGGTTAGTGACCCTGACTGCTAAGCCGGAGGTCGTGGGTTCGATCCCCACCCAGGACAAAACTTTGTGTGATGAGCATAAAGGTTTGTTCTGTGTCTGGGTGTAATTTATCTATAATATGTATGTATTTACAAAAAAAAAAAAGATGTATATAAGTAGTATATCATATATAATTGCTTGCTTTGGGACTAGATGGCGCTGTGTGAATGTGGTAGAATATTATTATATTATTATTATAATAGGTAGAAGAAGAAAATTAGCAGACAGCTTTTTTTCTTTCTTTTTCTTTTCTTTCTTTCTTCTTATCTTATGCCTGTTTTACTGGAGTTCGATATCATCCTCTCATTTCGTTTAAGGCCTTTTTCACGTGAAACACAACACTACCCTCAATCAATCGATTCTCGAATAACAAGCATCATTCCTTATCCAATACCAAACTCACAGGTCTCAAAGTGATATGCACTTTATGTACTTGTGCTACTACTTCTGACGTAATTGGGTGTCAGTCAGCATACCAACTGTTGTAATCGAAACTCTATACGTAAAAAGTATAGGGTCTGATTTTGCTTATCAAAGAGCTATTGATAGTCATAACACCACTTTAGCTGTTGTATTTTGCACGCTATCTTCAAGTTATACAGTCTAATTTTCTTTGAGAGAATCGATACCAGATTGTATTCGGATTTCAAGCGTGTACGTTATTTTGACAAGGAATACCTTTCGATATTGCGAAGAGGGTGCAAATTTTTCAATTTGATGGGAAGTCTAAAACGATTTCATCGTTTTCTAGTGACCAAATTTGGTGACTACTGAACTCGAGTTATTAAATTCGATTTTTATATTGGAATATTTGTGTGCATAACATGGACTTATAAAAAATCCAAGACATATATTCAGCGATCGAAAAACTGTGCCCAAAATAGAGCTCAAAATAGTTCAATCGTTACACAATATTTCGCTGTCGTGAGGTGTGAACGTCAAAGTTTTATTGCTTTATAAGTAATGCTTTTTAAAGCAATTGTCACGTGTACTAAATAATAATAATATTTACCATATTCTCACAGCGCCATCTAGTCCCAAATTAAGCAATTATATTTGCTTGTGTTATGGGTACTAAACAACTGATAAACTAAGTACTTATATACATTTTTTTTGTAAATACATTGATTATTAGAACACAAACAATCTACACAATACCAAAAAACCGTGCACAAACCTTTTATAAATGAGAAATTGTCAATCTATGTATTCTATTGTTGTTACCTGAAACAAATAACAATAACATATCAGTGACACAATGTCAGTGCAATCTGTACTTGCAGCTAATGTGCTACGATGCTACGACGGCCTACGCCGTAGTATTAAGCGTAGCAATATGCTACGAAAACAAAAGTCAAGGCAATAGTCGGCGCTCCCGCTTCGATTATTGCCTTGACTTTTGTTTTATGTAAGACTGTTCCTTAATAATTTAAAGAACAGTTGTACATACTCCCGCTTCTCTCGGATCTCTCCTTGGTTCAATTCCTGGGTCAAGAAAAAAACTATTGAAATTCATGGTATCAGCCCGGAGTTTATAAATATTTTTGCTTAATGACAACATTACATTATGGCCAAACATAACTGGCAGAATGTGTATCTGATGCACCTCTGCCTACACCTTCGAAAAAAAGTAGGTACGTAGCAGTAAAACTTATTGGCATTTTATGCGATCCAGAGTTAAAACACGAGACTTCAGTTCAATACTTAACTATAACAAAGCTACTAAAACATACTGAAAATTTATGACTGTAATAAATTGAAATAAAAAATAACGTTTTACGTTTTAGTTCTGACAAGATTAGTTAGATGGCGTTGGTATAAAATTTTATTCTATTAAAATATTTTTAACTAGGTGTTTTTTCTCTCTTAATTCATTCGATAAGGATACGAGTATTGTCCTTCAATACTATAGAATTATGATTCAACAAATTTGTCTAACTCAATCAACAAAACTCGACCATCAGAAAAACATATCTCGTTGACTTTGAATTGCCAATAGTATCACGAATAGTTTGTTGAAAACAACTTCCAGAAAACAAATAGTTCGAAAGTTGCGGGTAAAATAATAATAAAATTATTGGACCTATTTATCTAGGAATGAATTACTAATTAAGCTATGACGTCAGAAGGCCTATATGAAAATTATCAACATTTGAATTAACCGATTTGAATTTTGCTGTCAAATGTTTCCAATAAGGCGCTTTAATTTTCAAACATTTGACAACGATATATCAAAATCTTCTAGAGAGGCTTTTGCATAGTACTTATACGTTATTGTTTTATAGGTATCGATTACTTATTTGATCGCGCTAAATATTTAAGTCATATAGCTTAATACCGAATGCGGGCGATTTCTTTTTAAAAGAAAACAAAACAACAACAATGAAAAACCTATACAGGGTGGAATTTGTCACCTGGAGGGAAAATACTTGAAATACTGGAGATAGACCATTTTACTCAAACGAAATATTTCTTTATTTTAGGAAAGAAACAAAGTTGCATTCAGAGATCTTCGGCTTTTTTTTGCTATACCCTGGAAACGAACCAGTTAAAATCTCAAAAAATTGCAACTTGTACTTTTATAGCCTTAATCGATAGGGTCAATCATAATATATTCTATAGTATTGAAAGCGATGGTGGCTGAATGGATAAGGGACCGGCGTGCAAATCACACGGTCCGAGTTCGATCCTGACCGGCAGTACCAATGTGGATTCCACTTTGTGTAATTTATAGGTACTAGTCAAGTGACTTACCATCTGCTAACGGTGAAGGAAAACATCGTGAGGAAACCCACATACCCGAGAAGAAATTCTATGAGTATGTCTGATCCACCAACCCGCACTAGGCCAGCGTGAGTGGATTATGGCCTGAATCCTCTCAGCTCTCTAGTTAGAGGAGAGGAGACCCGAGCCCAGCAGTGGGACTTAATGGGTTGCTGATGATGAATCATAAGAATCAGATCTTTCTAACAAACATGGGAAATTAAATAAAACTAAACCATAAAAAATGTGAACTGACATTTGGAAGAAATGTGGTTTTTCTTTTGTGTTTTGCCCAACACAAGCACTAAACACAAATTTAATATTCTAACAATATCAAAACTAGATGAATAAGTTAATATTAATTTAAAAAATTTCCACTTCTGCATTTAATGCCAATTTCAGTCCCATATTTTCCACCAACCGTACGTGAGCTAAAAAATGGTTTAAAACAGATTTAATAACTTTGAGGCTTTTCTATGAATAAAATTATTTCGTTGGCTGGCAACAGATCGTCGACCAAAGATATAAGGCAAAAAATATAATTACATACTGCAATTAAATTGGACTGAGTTTAATTTATTCATAAAAAATATATTGTGTACTTGTCATTCACTACCTGTGACATTAGGGCCGTATTCCCACCATTCAATTGGTAAATTTTGATACCATTGTCAAATGTTTGAAATTTTAAATATGAGTGCGATAATCATTATCACATATTTGATAACGGTGCTAAAGTCAACTATAATAATCGAATGTCCAGATTGCGAGTAATTAATTCTGTATAAAGGTAGTGTTGCTGTTCCGAAAACAACGAAAAATTTTAGAGTTATGAGAAAACATAGCAATTGGAGACAATTTGCCTGAAATGCTTTTCCATTCATAACTCAATTCTGTATACACTATAACACAAAAAAAAATAAGATTAAAAAAATCTGTCTTTTCTATTAACTTTAAATTTTGCATTATTTTTGAGACACCTTATATGTATAATTTCTAAAAAAAACTGATTTATTACAGTTTATACCGATGTTAATTTTTTTTTTTTTTTTTTTTTAAAAGACAACGCCCGCACTAGGTAACAAGCCCTGTGTCGCGGGGAGCTTTACAAACATGAAACTAACGGACACAAAATGTTATTTGCATAAAATAAATTTACGCATAGTCATATTTATTCATAGTCTGAAATCAAACTTTAATTTACACAAACCAAAGTTGGACATATTTATAATAGCTGTAAAAACAATAGTTTTGCAAAGTAAACTTTACATAACACTTTTGAAGAAGAATATATATAATTAATCCGAATATATAATTAGTCCGTTTTGAAAGGACTTACTAAAACAAAAGTCCAACATTTTACAATCAATTTTGATATTAGTTTTAATATTCAAGTCACATAGTCAGTGACGAGGTGACTCCGGGGTAACGGTGCGAAGGTTTGAGGTGATCGCAGCATTGTAATGCCCGATTTCTGAACCATCAAATAAAAGTTATTGATAGGATAAAATATAACTTCGACAAATTAAAAATGACAGTTGTATGAATAAATTAGTTTTATAGTATTTCAGTTGTTTAGTATCCATATCACAAGCAAATATAATTGCATAATTTCAGACTAAATGGCGCTGTGTGAATGTTGTAAAATATTATTATTGTTTTATTTTATTTTCATTCTTTTTTAAATAAAAAAATAAGTAACCCTGAGGCATTTACATACCTTTCCCCTTATTCTGAGCTGTCGGAAAATTTTCTACTAGAAATGTCAGTTTAATTAAAGTTAAAAAACATAGTGGTAAAAATAAGAGATATTTGTAGATATTCGTAGGAAAAATCTTATATTTGTCAGTGCAAATAAAATATTTTACTACATATTTTTATTCGTTTAGTTTTCATGATACTACTCTTTAAAATACTCTATAATAAACTCTAGTTTCAAATGTCGCTCGGTCGGTTAATTTGAATGTTGATATTGGCAGTAGATTTAAGGAATAATTTACTTTTCTACAATGAAAAATGCCAGCCAGTATTACCCGCACACTAAAACATTTTTTCTTATTCTCTTATCAACCCTTCTCTGGATGTAATGTTTTTGTATTTACGAGTTGTGTACGATGATAAGCGACAGATAGGATTTATACAACACTTTTATTGGCTCCTCGTGAAAACTAAAACATAAAATATTGCAGTAAATTTATATGATTTTTGGATAAAATTGTTTGATAGTCAACTCTACGACGCCGTGATATGATACAGTATGGCGCCTTTTTTCCAAAGGTATAGGGTAAATGTCTATCTCCTATGTTTGGTCCTATATAACAGGCGGTGAGCCTATTGCCTTATAACGGACTTATATCAAGATTCTAGGCTGATACGGAAGATTTCATGACACAAAAAACCAATATAATTTTACCTGACACGGACTCTTTTGCGGAGCAGTCTAACAATATCTAACTGCGGCACTAAGAAAAAGTAGGTAAAGAAAATGAAATGACATGTCTCATTTGCTCTATTTACTAAATAAAAAAGACTAGCAATAACAAAGAGTTTTTATTACGGTCAAGGTTAGGTCTAAATTAAGTTCTATTTAGGAGTTATAAGAAACAGAAAACATTCCCTACAGACACCATTTTTGTAAATATTTTTCTGTGTGTAAATAACAATTTCTTGTTGACTTTATTTTTTGCAAACAAGGATAAAAATAGTAAATAGGTGATTTGTATTGTAAACACATACCAAAGAACACAGAGTTCAAACATAACAAGTTTTAATTAGAAAAATATTTATTTTTCAAACAAGCTTTTAGAATCGGTACTCGTCAAAACAAATCAAAGGAGCCCAAACTCGATGCCAATAGGCATGTTACGTTTTAATACAAAATTCCTATGGCCACCTTCCAGTTCCGTCATCAGATCAGCTCGATTTCATACAAATATTGCATTGTCATCCAATTTATATGTACTTGTAAAATTTCATCTCAATCGGTTGAGGAAAACTGGTTTAAAATTCAGTTGCAACATTTGACCCAGACTTAAAACATTTATAAACATTACATTTTAATAAAAATGTTGTAATAAGTGTCAATTTCCAATAACACCAAACATCGTACAACTCATAAATTTAGTTACACAATAAAATCGGTATTAATCAAACAACATCATAACCTTAAATAGCCAAATAAACAAAATTTTATCACCGAATCAAATACACTGTTAACAATACATTCGAGTTCTTAAATCGAATAGAAACAATCGAATTATAAAGAACTCATCTCGATAATATCATTCGGTGTACTGGGGAGTTATAAAAATGTTTACGAGATAAGAAGAGAGTGAAATTTTATGATGTCATACTCATCACACTAAAATGGTTGAGTGGTTATGAAGCTGCCGGTTCAACCGATTATTGAAAGGATTTGGTGCATGACCATAATTTTAATGGTTGTTTTAAAATAAGGTTTTTTTATTGGCTGGCGTGGCAGATGAGTAAGAGGCCCATAGGATGATAAGTGGTAACCACCGCTTATGGACTGTCCACGTTGAAAGGATTGTTCTCTTTAAAAATTTGTTTATTTGTTTAAAATCATTATGTATATAGAGGTATAGGCCACTAACGAGGAAGAAATCTTGCAAAAAATAATATTTATCATAGAAACTTTAATTGAAATAACATAAGGTCTTATGCACCGAATATATTATAATCTTCAGGTTAATTATGAAATAAGTCCTTAAATTGTATTGATTTACTTTATGTTCAAGTTATGTGTTATGTGTATAATGACGGATTAAGAATACATAATGTCACTACCCCATCTCAATCCGTGGGTGTCATAAAAAGCGACTAACAGACTAATCTTATGCAGACAAGAGCACAGCGAGAAAACGAAAATTCGAAACAAACTCCGTCTGGCCAGCGTGGAATAGTAGGCTAAAATTCCCTCCACATTCTTTTGAGGAGACCCATGCCCAGCAGTGGGACGTTTATGTTTTGTAATGACGATAGTTTAAATGTTAAATAAATTGTTATTATTTTTCGTTTTGTGTTATATTAATTAAAGATAGATATAAGACGATAAAGGTGATCTTGACTTTAGGTATACATATTGAATACACACTGTTCATACTGTTCAGTATGCTAGAAGCCTATGTATTTGAATACTGTAAGGGAGTACATAATAGTCCTAGCTTTGAACAGGTTGAAGGATACAATTAGTTCTATTGGCGAGTAATTAGTGGCTTCACACACACACTACACTTGTCTCATTAGAGAGGATTTACAAGACCGGCTTTGTTTATCGTTTACTAGATTTTGGCTGTGATTTTGTCTATAAATGTCTCGGATGCTCGGATGATTTTCAGACAATAAGTACTTCACAGTATATTATACATATATTTATTACTGAAATCAGCGTCAACAGGGCCCGTTATTTTAAATTATTCCGCGGTGCTCTTTCTAATAGGATTAGTTGCTACACATATTATGATTTTTGCTATGAGGGAAGTGGATAATTTTTTTCCAACTCCTCCATTAACTTCTGATTAATTAAGATTGTATACAAATGTCAATTTGAAAATAAAATTTTATTTTCAAAATGTTTTTTGAGCGACGCGCCGGTGACCATGGCGTTCACATTTATATATAAACTAGCTATGCCCGCGACTTCGTTCGCGTGGACAACTAATCCCGCATTCATGGAGCTTTTATTTTTTTTACGGACCTCTGATATTTTTTCAAAAATCAAAGTAGCCTAAGTTACTCCTTGTGACATTAGCTATCCGCCAGTGAAAGTCCCGTCGAAATCGGTTCAGTTATTCCAGAGATTAGCCGGAACAAACATACAGACAGTCAGACCAAAATTTAAAAAAATGTAATTTGGTATATGTACCGTATATACATTCTTATGCATGTAGTAAAAAGCGGTTATTTTAATATTACAAACAGACACTCCTATTTTATTTATTTGTATAGAGTATAGATAAGAATTCTTTGTTTATTATATCACACAAAAACCCTTCGTAATAATTGACTAATATCTACTACATTCATATAAATATTACAGCTATATTCTACTCTTCAAAGCAGCCACCCTATTCCGAACAAAAGCCAACATTTAAACTAATAAACAAAACAAATTGAAGTGAAACATGAGGAATTATTTCAGGGGATATATTGCGTTAGCAGAGACCAAGTGCGCTTTATTGCCGACATATACGGATCTCCTACAGATAATTATCACCAGAGGTTTGCGTTGGGAGGTGTAGGGCTAGGAAATACGCGAGGGTATATAAACTAATATTATAAACCTGAAGAGTTTATTTGTTTGCTTGAACACATTTATCTCAGGAACTACTGGTCGGATTAAAAAATATATTAAAGTGTTGGATTGCCCATTTATCGAGGCTATATAACATCATGCTACACCCCATAAGAGCTTAGTAGTGGCCAAGCAAAGATCCACGGAGTAAAGTCCGCGTGGAAGTTACCAGCTGCAACCTAACGGTGGCTTGTGAAAATGCTGTTCAGAAAGAGCTAACAGTAAGCGAGTGAATAATAATACAAGTAAATAATAAAAAATTAAAATAACCCGACTGCAAAAAATCAACAGATAAGCAACGCACTAAATAGACCGAAAAATTGTTGTAATTATTATTCATCATTAAATTTAAATACATAACATATGTGTATATATTTGTAAGCTCCATTGGATTCCCTTTATTTTGATAACCTAGTCGATAAGTTTGGTTAAAAAAAAAATTAACTACTTACAATTTGGCGCCAAAAGTCCGCCGTTTTGTTTTTTATTATTTAATACCTATATATAATAAAGACACTTGGGTTTTTGAGCAGAATCTAACGATACCTTAATTGTCTAAATCCATCTAGCCGTTTAAAAGAAACGTGAGACTAAAGATATTTACAAACATACAAAATACACGTGAAAAACAATACCCTTTCTGGCAATCGGGTAATAAAAATACAGCGACAACACACGATATCTCAGTCCACGCGGCACTAATGGCCCCGTCTTAATTGTAAGGAGTTGTCTACACGTATCGTTTTGTTCGCAGCGGGACGCAGCGTCGTTCTATACAGATGGAACGAATGGAACGAACATATTGCTTCAGTGTACTGAGTAAAGTGCTTCGTTCTTTATACTGTTAAGTCGTGTTATTAATGCTGGGACGGTGAATGATTGATGGACATATTTTAAACTTTTGAAAGAAATAGGGTTGTTAATGACACGACGGCAACGGCCTCCTTGTTTGGGCTTTTTTTACTTTTATAATAACAACTAAACTAATTTTGTTTTTCTGTTTTTTTGCACTTATTAAATACTTTTGCATGAATATAATAGGTATGTGTGTTTAAAGTAAAATTCCAACTTTTATTGAGTTCGCACTACCTACAGCGTTAATAAAGGTCTTTCAATAAGGACTTCCGAACTATGATGGTTGGCGACCATATAGTTGAAGCGACATCTGTGTTATATAAAATACTAGGTTAAAGTATACAAAAATGCAATGCACATAATATATGAAACACAATCTTAAACTTAATTATAACCTGACCTTTACCAATAATAATATCAACTACCTACTCAGTCTATGGATTAATACATTTGCTAGTAATCATTGCTTCTAGACAAGTAGATATCAAATCAAATATTAACAAAAAGCCTTGGCATTTATTACTTCAACGTATAATAACGATAATGAAAAATGTATCTTAATAAAAGTATATTTAAGGTGATGTTTCTTTGGCCTTGTTGTACAATTGCGTCGTTCTTGTTATTTGGGCAGTGTAAGTGTTGATAGTTTTGTAAATTGGATTGATATATATGTATATATATATATAAATACCAACACGCACGGCAATTGTACTTGTTTAATAAACAAATAATGTCGCATTGGATACGATTATTATTAGAATTTTTACGATTATTGTCTTTCTAAACGTAATATCAAACAGTGACACAGTTTAAGCTACTTTCTAAAAATGTTTACATAATTATAAAACTTTCTAAGAAACTTTAAAGTCTCTTTAAAAGACCTGTCCAAGAACGCCTGTGACATATGAACGAATGGAAGTGGCGGACAAACATGACGAAACTATAAAGGGTTCCTTTTTGCGATTTTGACAGTGGAGCCTAAAAAAGCATTAATATTCCAGTCCAACTGTCAAAATTTTTGCTAAATATCTCGTTGTGATTTCCGACAAATGAAAGTAAAGCTGTGTCGACATGTGGCGGGTGCCAATCACAGCCTACGATACACGTACATTATTTATAACGTTAAGAACATTGCCGTGTTCAAACTTCTAGTTCAGAACAATTCGGAACAATTTGAATTTTGTATGTTCTAGCTTTATTTTGTTTTGCTTGTCGTTTTATTTGTTTAAATGTTAATGAATACACAGTGCATATAAATTAATACTAATACATGAAGAGTTGGTTTGTTTGTTTGGTTGAATGCTAGGAGGTTGAATTTCAGGAACTACTGGTCCGATTTGAAAAATCTTCGATTCCATAACCAGACAAATATTTATCTGATTCATAAATATTTGATTAGAGTCTGAGTGTACTTTGTATTCGTTAGTTAGGAGTTTGTAAAATCCCCACGATACGGGGCCAGTTCCAAATAACAAAAAAATGCATAAGTAGCAAGGTTACGCTTGGCCGTTGGTTGCAGGAGGCACAAAATCGTTCTCTATGGCGGAAATTAGGTGAGGTGTAAGTCCAGTAGTGGACATCATTGTGCTGATATGATGGTGATGATGATGATACTTAGCGCATATAGCGTACTTAAACATATCGCTACTTCTGTAGCGCATCAGGATTGTTTTTAGAAGCACAGGTCGATGGCTTTCATGCGATTATGCGTAAAAGGATCGCATCCTTGATGCGCAGGGTGAGGGACCGCTCCAATAGTCTTCTGATTGTGATAGCGGAGGATCTTAATTGAATTGAAGCCCTATGCGGAGACAGTGGGTGAGTGCCCAACAACCGGCTGCCAATTTAGTCTCCCTTTAAAGTTCCTTGTAATGTGTATATAGTAATATATATTACCATTAGATATAAGAAAATTGTCTAACACTATTATATATATTGGATATTAATGAATATTATTATTATTATTAGCAAGACAAATAAAAATAGAACACACACGTCACATATTCAATTTAAAAAATCCTGCGTTGATTTAGGTCTCCGAATCTGAAATCGGACTTAATTTCATCAGGAAATCGTACTAAAGCCTGCCTTGATATTTCGCTGGCTTACGGCAGTCATAATTAAATCTGAATGATCTCCTAACTTTTACTTTGTCCAACTGTTTTTTTTTTCAATGTTGTAATTATTCTTTAACCTAAAAAACACACCTTCAAAACTCCTTTAACCCAAAAGTTTACGCTCGTATCCTGTTTTTGACAAGAGAATTCTTGATTTGGGAATAATTTAATTTCCTGTATCATCATAACATATGCAAATACAATATGACCCTATTCAAAAGTATTTTTGGATAGCTAAATTCAAACAATTCATTATTTATTTTGATTCATCCATATCATATATTAAACTTAAATAAAACACCTGCGTCCTTTTTGACAGTTTGTTTGTCTATATGTTAACGGAAATGTATGTAATCCGTCATTGTATACAATTCCTAGGAAATGTATGTAATTCCTTATATTGCAAACGGATATGTAGCTTCGGAATTGTATGTATTTCCTAGGATTTGTATACAATTCCTAGATTTCATACATTTCCGGTAACATATACATTAAAAAATATTTTTTTTTAATATGAAACATATATTTGAAATAAAGCAATATTTTTTTCTCAGATGGCTATTGGTTGCAAGCAGCACAAAATCGCTTGCTGTGGCGGAAATTGGGTGAGGCCTATGTTCAACAGTGACGTCATTGGGCTGATATGATGATGATGATGACAAAAAAGGAGTGAATAGGTTTCTTAAGGGTCGGCAACGCGCTCGTGAAGCCCCTGGTGTTGCAGGCGCCCATAGGCTACGGTAACCGCTTACCATCAGGCGGACCGTACGTCTGTTTGCCACCGTCGTGGTATAAAAAAAAAAAATTACGATGAGCACAATTTATCTAAGTATATATTTTATTTGAAATCGTTAGAACATTTTCCGATATTGCAGTGTATAAACTCCTTTACCAAGTTATATAATAGTATGTATATCTCCACTAATATTATATAGGGGAAACATTTGTATTTTTGTATGTATGTTTGACTGGCCTGTTGGTTTAGTGGTTAGTGACCCTGACTGCTAAGCCGGAGGTCGTGGGTTCGATCCCCACCCAGGACAAATCTTTGTGTGATGAGCATAAAGGTTTGTTCTGTGTCTGGGTGTAATTTATCTATAATATGTACCTATGTATTTACAAAAAAACTTTGGGACTAGATGGCGCTGTGTGAATGTAGTAGAATATTATTATTATTATGTAACGAACAAATTTAAGAACTACTGGACCGATTTCAAAAAATTTTGCCATTAGAAAGCTACATTATCACTAAGGCTATATAATACCACGCTACGGCTAATAGGAGCTGAGCAGTGGCCAAATAAAGATAAGTGACTTCTAGTAATAAATTAAAGAGTTTATATAAACACATTTAGGCATTTAAGCTAGAAATAAAAAGGTTCGAGCTACAATAGTCGGCGATTCAAAAGATCTAGGTCAATATCAAAATATCGTTTACTATACGCTTTATGCGGGAAGGAAGTAATTTTGGAAATTCCCACGTAATCCCCACTAGACGGGAACTCCAAAAAAGGCCGACGGGCTGAGGGTTAACGATCGTAAACACACGGCTGTATAGATCGGTGAACAATATCTATTTAATACTACGAAACGTAAAAAAGCAATGGTGGCCAAATGGATAAATGACCGGCATGCATTATCACCGTTGTTCGTGTAGTGACGGATTTAAAATACATAATGTTAAGCTATTATATTTGCTTGTGTTATGGGTACTAAACGACTGATATATGTATTACTTAAATATTTTTTTATGTAAATACATACATTTATTGTCACTGTGACTGTCACCGTGGCGCAGTGGTTAAGATGGTCGCCTCGCCACTACATCGCCGTGCTGGGTGACGTGGGTTCGATTCCCACACGAGATAAATATTTGTGTAACTCATAGATATTTGTTTCGAGTCTGGGTGTATATTGTGTCCGTTCGTTGCATGTTTGTAAAGCTCCCCGCGACACAGGGCTTGTTCCCTAGTGCGGCGGTTGTCTTTTTACTAATAAATAAATAATAAATTTATATATACTCTTACCTTACACCCACAGACACAGAACAAAAAATCATGCTCATAACACAAAAAATTATCCTGGGTAGGAATCGAACCGACGACCTTCAGCTTAGCAGTCAGAGTCAGTAACCACTAGGCCAACAACAGGCCAGTCAAAATTTCTAAACAAATGTTGTTAGCCAATCTTCACGATTGTAGGTATATCTCGGCTTATAACAAAAAATGCCGGCTCTACGTCACAAGCGTGTGGCAGATCGCCCTGTAGTTTATCGTGCCATCAACTCACTGATACGTTAAGATTGAATATCTGACTTCTGTATGTCCTAAAAACTTTATACTATTCCTGCCTGAGGAGATGTGGGCCAAGATTGTCACCTTGTGGTGCCCTGAACAACATCTATTAGCAAAGTTAAACCCATGGGAATGTCTTATTATTTTAATACATGTTTATACCTACCCTACCTACCCTAATCGGGAAATAAAAGGCGTGGAAGTATGCAACGTTAAGTTAAAATAATTAGTTAGGTGTTCCTTATAAATGATATATTGATTAGAGTTTGTCCACATCACCAAGTCATGACGTCCGCGTCAAATGAAACAGTGGGCTGACGACGCACGTCACGTGCAAATTCACAGCATGGCAATGTCTGCCGTGAAACGATGCCTTGGAACCAGTGAGAAGCTTCGTTTATTTCTGATTCATTCGTATCAGGTTGCTAAGCAACGTCTAGGGTTCTGGTATAAATATCAGATGATTTAAAGACAAGACAGCGGGTATAGTTGTAACTTCATGGCGTACATGTCACGTCACGTGGCGCGATGCCGCGGCATCGCGCCACGTGACGTGACGTTGTGGACAGTCCCTTAGGGTAAGAAAACTCAATAACAGATTCCACACAGGTTCTATAACTTTCAATCTTCTATATCAAGCTGAACGGATCAAGAAATAATTTAGATTACATATTCAATACGGTAAATAGGATCAGGGGTCCCGTGACCTTTACTTTATTGAATAGTATTAGGAATATAGCATCAACGATTTTACTAGGACCTGCGCAAACATGATTATTTTAATTTGTCAGGAAACAACAGGCAAATTATGGCGCAGCTATAAAGACCACATCTGACTGAGGCTGCCCGCGCTTCGCTGCCACCAACGCAGACGACGCAAAATGGCTTGTTCGATTCACGGCGGCCAGCTACGGTCATGCCGCCGTGGCGGGCATTGGCGGTGCGGTCTTTTTATAACCGTGTGTTAGTTCGCGGTGAAAATGACCGGTCGGCGCCAACCCGTCGTATGTTCTGTGCCTTAGACTGCCTCGATTGCAGGGATAGCGTTAGTGTGCATACGGTTGCGTTTTCTAAGGTATTAAGTGTTGAGGTATAAAAAATATTAGAATAATTTGCATATTTTTTTGGTATTTCTCTATGTAGGTATGTCGAGTTTATTAGGTTATATATAATATTATATGTATGTTTATCAGTTATTTAGATCCTATAATAGAAGCCTATATTAACTTAATTTGGGCTAGATGGCGCTGTAAAAAATGTCCCAAATGTTTATTGTTTATTTAAATGTTTAACACCAATAAACCTTGTCATTACAACGATATCTGTTAATTGTAAGGTCAATAATTACGAACTATACAATAACATCCAAATTGTTCGCCGTTGACAAGTTATTGTTGTTTATGCAAAAACACTGCACTTCATTGTACTTCATATAAAGATTATAATTATGTATAAGAAAACTACAATACAATAGTACTTATCACATGATATAAATGTTGCAGTAAATTATTGAAATTTTCATTCATGCTCATTTGTTTTTTTTTTAGTTTTTTTTTATACCAACGTAGTGTCAAATAATTTTACAATACCGCCTACCTAAGCAGTAACAGTAGCCTGTAAACGCCTGTAACACGAGGGCGTCACATGCACGTAGCAACAAATCCAGCATGGCTGGCAGTAGGATCTTTTTTTGGAAAGACAACGCCCGCACTTGGAAACAAGCCCTGTGTCGCGGGGAGCTTTACAAACATGCAATTAACAGACACGTATACCCAGACTAGAAACAAATATCTATGAATCACACAAATATTTGTCTCGTGTGGAAATTGAACCCACGTCACCCAGCACGGCGATGTAGTGGCGAGGCGGCCACCTTAACCACTGCGCCACGGTGATAGTCAAAGCTTGTTGAAGCGACAACGATTTCCCATTCTGTGAGTAACTCATGATTTATTATAATGCTAATACATCTCAAATATAAAATACCGTAATTTTATTAAATTTGAGATCTATATATTATATTAATTTTCAAACAAATATACTATATTTACTGAGTTGCTGAACAAGTTTTTACTGTCATTTTATAACTTCGTGTAAATGTTTCTTTATAACTTTGAAGTTAAATCACAAACATAAAAATAATAATATGCCATAAACTACTTTATGAACCTACGATGGTTTACATATTTTAATATAACATAATATCCTCAATCCCTTGCAACGTTGTTGTGATTTTTTTTAATTTTTTTTATTGCCTGACCTGGCAGACGAGCAGGTGGCAGGCGGCCCACCTGATAGTAAGTGGTTACCGCCGCTCATGGGCGTTGGTAATGCTAGGGGCATAGCCAAGCCGCTGCCTACCTAGAGAGTATAGCTCTCTTTAAACCTCGTTTGAAGACGGACATGCCATAGCGCTCTGGAAACACCGTTGTAGGAAGTGCACCCCAGAACCGGCACGTATGTAGGAGGAATGATGAATTAATAATACGATTGTGTTAATGTGTACTATTGTCTAATAAAAATAATTAAAATATAAACTGTTAAATCAACTCTTATCCAGTATTATAAACTACAGATAGCAGGGTTTTATCTATTTTACGGCCACATTACGATAGTACGATAAAAACATACTGATAACAGAATTAATATAAAATTGAATTGTACTGTCACGCAGTACACATTACACTGTTAAAATTATAACTTATATCACGAAGCGCTAAAATGAGTTTTCGGAATAAAGTGGTTTTAATAACTGGCGGGAGTTCTGGTATTGGAGCCGCTACTGCTGTCGCATTCTCTAAGGAAGGTGCTGGCGTCGTTATTGTTGGCAGAAATGAAACGAAACTCGCACAAGTGGTACTAAAATGTGAAGAAGTGGGTACTAAGCCAACAGTGATAGTGGCAGATGTGTCGAAAGATGAAGAAGCGAGCACGATTGTCGAGAAAACGATTCAAAAGTTTAAAAAGCTTGATGTACTTGTCAACAATGCAGGAATTGTTGCTACAGAGAGCTTGTTAAATGGCAATATATTAAATTCGTATGATAAAGTAATGAATACAAACCTGAGAGCCGTGGTTCACTTAACGAGCTTAGCTGTTCCTCATCTGATTGAGAGTAAAGGAAATATTGTGAATATATCAAGTGTACTCGGCACAGCCGTCAGTTCGTTAATGATGACGTATTGTGTTTCGAAAGCCGGTTTAGACCATTTTTCTCGAGCAGCTGCCTTAGAACTGGCACCATCTGGCGTCCGAGTCAACATTGTGAGTCCAGGACCTGTTGTCACAGATATATTGGAGAATGCAGGGCTTCCCAATCAATGGGACGAGTGGGGACAACACACCCCTTTGAAGAAAGTGGCTTATTCAGAAGAAGTTGGTGATTTGATTTTGTTTCTAGCCAGTGATAAAGCTAAGAGTATTACTGGGGCTAATTATTCTATAGATAACGGTTCTTTGTTGAGGAGCTAAATTAAATATTGTAAAAAAATTACCGTCCTCGGGCTATGGTGGGTGATTATTGGCAATCTTGCATGTAAATGGCTAAAATTAGAGATGTCTGAGAGTATTAACCGTTACGTCAAGGCCCATTATGCAAAAGGTAATATTATATAATATAAAAATAAATCATTACTATTTAAAATCCTTGTTTAAATACCTATACTAGTAAAACGTGATGCCTCTTAGAATGCGATCGGGGTTCACTCGAAGTGCTGAAGTAGCTACAATCATGGCGATTACGGGAATATTCGAGTTATCGCGATGAGTGTGGCCCCAGTATTATTGCTTATGTCTTCTAATAAATTCGCAATGTGAGAGTTTATCGTGCTGTATGAGTAGGTCAAGGTCGTGGGTTCGATTACAGTTTAATATTGTTGATACATGTATTATTATAATACATAACTAGTCAGTAGTTAATTCTATTGTTTCTTTAAAATCTTTTCTAATATATAAAACAATTGAAATATATATATCCATGCATAGTATTACAAGTCATATAGATATCAACACCCTACACAAAAAGTCTACCAACTATGGGAAGTCCTAAGTGTTAGGAGAACTTTCATCCTCAGAGCAACCCTGCTAAAACACTCCCGAACACCGTTTGCATCAGAAACTATTATGGACAAGAGAAGAATGGGTAAAGTTGCCAAGCAGCAACGTCACAATACTGCCTTCTCACAACATTACATGACCTATCTAGGACCATTCCTCTATAATAAAATAAACAACAAATTAAAAATGTATCCTCTAAACTCCTACAACTGCAAAAAAACACTAATAAAATTCCTCTTCCCTCTGGATTATGAAACAACTGAAAATCTTTTACGTCCCCTGAAATAAACAAACTAGAATTACTATGTTTATAGCCATCTTGAATCTTCCACCAACCACACTACACATCACTCATATACACACACACCCACTCATCCACACTCACACACACACGCATGCACACACACCCACACATAGAAACATAGCTCCTTACTTTATAGTCATAAAATTAGTTACAACTTAAACCTATCAATTTGAAAAATGTATAATAAAACCTAACATATAGCATCTAACTAAAGAAATGATAAAGCAAAACGCGACACTGAAAATGTGACACGCACGCAACCTGCAACTTGATGGGCCTGGTGACCAGTAGCACAGATATTATATATTTATTTCTGGCACCAGTCCTTCACAAATTTGCACTAGAAGCTTCCAATTTGTAATCTAGACTTATTTAGTTATTAAGATGCCTTTTGTGAAGGAAAATAAAGACTTATTTTATTAAAAAAAAAAAAAAATTAATTATAACACAATTTTATTTATCTAACTGAGACATCTACGACAAAAGGATATATACATACACTGAAAACACGATAAATATATAAACAAGGAAAAGACACGGAGTGCAAAAATGAGGTTTCGGAATAAAGTGATCTTACTAAGGGCCTGTGCACACCACATTTTTGAAACGCGCCGTCGGTCGACGTGAGTGTGTATCGATACAAACGACAACAAACTTTACTGCTCTGTAGGGTAAAAGCGTAAAAGTTTAAAAAACGCGGTGTGCACAGGCCCTGTCGATAGTTCTAGTATTGGTACCACTACTACTATCACGTTCTCTAAGGAAGGTGCTGACGTCATTATTGTGGGCAAAAATGAAGTGAAAGTCGCACAAATGGTACTACAAAGTAAAGAAGTGGGTAATAAATAGTGGGTAATTGCCAAGAGATTGGTTGAAGACTAAGTTAATAGTGCAGTGGGATAATGGGTAGAAAAATCCCTTAACCATACCTTAAACTGGGATTGTAAACTCTTGATACTTATGTAAGAAAATTAAAGGCCTTTTTTCCAATAGAAATTATAAACTAAGTATATCAAGTAAAGCTCATTTATAACATGTTTATCCCACTGTAAATTACATCTGCATTTATATCTCGAACCATATAACATCCGTTTACACTTATCCAAGTCGACCTTTAACTAAAATAGATCCGTAACCCCGATCCTAACATCCGCAACCCCGATACGTACATCCGCGGGTCGAATGTGTAATTCACTGCATGATATTTCCAACCATACCTTTGTCCTTTGTCGGTCAATACGAAGGATTGCGAATGAACGAATGAATGAAATAGGAATGAACTAAAGGGTTAGATTTTCAGATACGTGAGGTTTATTGTGTTCAGTCTCTTATGGACGATTTCGTAAGGAATTTTTATGGATAGTATTGATCTTTTGAATGAATATGTGACTGGCGTGAGACTATGAAATAAATAGGAGTTTTTAATTCTATTATTATTTATTGATTCCTGACACATTTTTTGGAGGAGACCCGTGTATGACGTTTATGGGTTGAAATGATGATGATGATGATGGTGATTAATTCAATGATAGAGTAGCTGTTACCCTGGACTTCACTTCTGTAGTTCTTTGTTTGGCTACTCCTCAGCTTCTAAATGGCCGTAGGGTTATAGCTTGCCTTGATAAATGGGGTATCTAACACTTAAATATTTTTTCAAATCGGTTCAGTAGTTCCTGAAATTAGCGTGTTCTACAAAACAAACTCCATTTCATTTACGTAAAACGAATCTAAATTCATGTAAAACTGGTAAATTACACCAATATTTTGCCATCTATAGGGCTATGTACATAGGGTGGAGCGTTTTTTGTTTTTTTAGATTTTAGGAATGGCGGATAGCAGAAAAGTTGCATCTTGATATCAGGTTTGAAACTTATTATGGGGACAATTAAATTAAATTAGCGGAAGTACTGCCCCAAGAGCTTTGAATTTTTCAAAAAAAAGGAAAAAAATAGGTCAATAGAAAAATAAAATAAAAACTCCACGGATTTTTTTTAAATTAAAATAGTACAGTTTACCGTTAAACAAGATGCAAGGAAACTAAAATAAATAACATAATTATAATCAGAATTTGTTCTTACGACACGGAAGTGAAAAAAATTATTTGATTTTGTACTCTTTTTTTGTATCGTTTATCGTTTGTCGTGTCGTATTATGCCCTCGTTCAGAGGGCATAATACGACACGACTCTAGTTTATTCCTAATCCAGCCTTCCCTTCTCGCTAGTCCACAGACTGCTGAGCATGATTCTGTAACTAATTTTATGCATCTTTCGGTTGCTTGAGTGTGACATGGTATCCCGCGGAAAAGTGATAAAATTTCGGAATCCACTTTATGGTAACCTGCCAAGGCTTCTAAAATCACTTCGGTAGGAATCATTTTGGTAAGAGGTGGTTCCGTAGGGTTTTCCAAATGTGAGATCCGTATAATCTTGTGCACCAAAATTGAATTGTGGTAATTTAAACACACGCAAAGGAGTAAAGCCAGTAGATCTATCACGTATCTTCAAAATTCTTCTAAGGGCAATTTCTCTAATGTGTTTTCGATCGTCCGCTAACATGGCAATTAATATATTTTCACAGTGGCCAAAATATCCATTTCGCTGTATCACGGGATCTATCACCAGTTTGAGACTATCGGGCAGGTATCGTGGCAGTTTAATTGTATGAAACAAATGTCTGGCTCCGTAAATGCAATGCGGCTGAGATTTGATATGAAACCACATAGGAGCATAGACTTTTACCACAAACTCCAGCAGGCAGGCTCTCTCTTCTTGGGTAATTCCCTTCCTGATGTAAATGTAGGACACTTATTTCCACTGCGTAAACTCATTATTTAAGCGCCCGTAATATTCTTCAAAACACAGACCAAACTTTAGTAAAAGAAAGTGAAGTGCATTCAATTACAGATCTCAATTCTCACTAAAACAACAAGTTGACTATCTAGCTAGGTCGGGGGTCATGCTTCACGCTCCTCACCCCGCACTTATGCGGGGGTAAAATGCATCATGTGAAGTGATTTTTCCGCGCCAAATATCGAGATTTTAGAAAATATTTAAGAAGCGAGTCGCAATCAAATAAGGCTTATGCTGTTTTATATTAGTTTTTATGTCTATTTACTACTGATTTTACATTAAACATTTACGGTAAGTTACTTAATTGTTTTATAGTGACTCTATAAAAACTTCAAGATTTTTGTACTTTTTTGAAAAGCTGAGGATCTGGGGGCAGTACTTCTTATAGCTTGTTTTGGAAAATATTTAACATACGTAATGTTTAAGTATATTGGCAACTTTTAATAACCCCGCAAAAAAGAAATTCCAAAAAAAAATATTTTTCATACATTGAGCGCTCCACCCTATTGTACATGGAACTTAGAACAAAGTTGGGCAGAACGTTATTTCATTATTCAAAGCTAATTCTCATTAAATAATACTTTTCGCCTATTATTACCCGACCAGGGATAACCCAAGACCTCTTTGTTTTTTCTCTTTGCGCCACCGAGACAGTTCACCTAATTCAAAGCATTGAACTATCAGTGAACTGAAAAGTCAATATACTAAGTTGAACAGAAAAATAATTCTCTAAAAGCACTATTTGTTATCATAAAGGTTGATCCGTGAAACTAAAGTTAAGTCGTCAGATAACTCATGATTTTCATACGTAAGACTTGCTTAGGCTATATATCATATTTGCTACGACTGGACAGACTGACTGGATTTGTCTAGACAGCAGACAGACAGCAAACATATAGGATTAAGGTTTGACAATTTGTCGAGTGTCTGCGAATGGCCACCTGCAGGGTAATATTATGTCTGGAGAGTAGAAACAATGCTATTTATTATGATATCACACGTCTCATAGAAATTTTAACGAAGTGAGTAAATTATTTAATTTCAATTCAAAACAAAAAGGGGTGACTGGCCTGAACTAGCAGGTCTTCTCAGAATACCAATCTCAATCTCATACCTTTAACTGAATGTAGAGTCCTTATATATCTAAAGCTGCGTTGAGTGTATCATTTAGTATGAGGCTCGCGCCAAGGAATCATCACCACCAACGTGCCCTTGGCCAACGAGTATGGATTATGGTGTAAACCTTCTCAGCTCTCTAGATAGAGGAGACCCGAGCTAAGCAGTGGGAAATTAATGATTTGCTGATAATGATGCTGATGATGATAAAAACCAATTAGGCACTTACCTCCAAAGCAAAACGGGAGGCAAAAGCAACCTGTATATAATAAAATCGATCTTTACTAATATTATAAAGCTGAAGAGTTTGTTTGTTTGGTTGAATGCTGCGATCTCAAGAACTACCGGTCCGATTTGAAAAATCTTTTAGTGTCGGATAGCCGACTTTATCGAGCAAGGTTATAGGCTATATAACATCACGCTACGACTAATAGGAGCTAAGCAGTGGTCAAATAAAGAACGATGGCGCTTTTTCTCTGCGCGATTTCTAGTTACAGATAAAACTGCGGAGAAAATCAGTTTCATAGTTGGCTGACAGATGTTTGCCAAAATCGCACAACTTTTCATATTAGTACATTGTGTTATAGCTGTAAGGTGAACGTTCGCATTCGTTGTTATTGTAATGTTTGCTTACTGCAGAAGGTAGATTATGTGGAACATTCAACTTGGGCGGGAGATCGCAGTTTAGATTGTGCATCTGACAGGGAGGGGGATATACGGCAATCTTATTGTCAATTAGTCTATACAGTGAGTATCTTTGAAACTACTGATATTTTAAAACTGATTTGAACTTTGTTTAAATAAAACTAGCTTCACCTGCGGTTCTGCTTGAAAAAGTAACTTGTATGCTATACCAGGGGCCTATATGCTAAATTACCAATGGATGAATTGAATCATAATTGGATCTCAATAGCAGTTTTCATTTATTCTATATTTTCATATTTCATTCATAATGAGTAGCAGAATACCAAAAATGTTTTAAACTGTTATTCGGAATTAGTGACGTAAATTAGCAGACTTGGTTCCCAAATTATAATCTATCTGTATGCTAAATTTCATCCCGATCCTTTCAGCTGTTCTGGTGTGAGTAAAAAACATTTATTTTATCTATCGATCCATCCAATGTATCTAAACTTTCGCATTTATAATATTAGTAGTTAAAGAATACTGGCAATTTAACTGGCCTGTTGGTCTAGTGGTTAGTGACCCTGACTGCTAAGCCGAAGGTCGAGGTCGGGTTCGATCCCCACCCAGGACAAAAATCTTTGTGTGATGAACATGAATGTTTGTTCTGTGTCTGGGTATAATATATCTATATTAAGTTCCTATGTATTTACGAAAAAAAATACCAGTATTTAAGTAGTATTTCAATTATTTAGTACCTATAACACAAGCAAATATAACTGCTTAATTTGGGAGTGGATGGCGCTGTGTGGATGTGGTAAAATATTCTATTAAAAAAAATATTAATACAACGTCAATAGCATATACCCTGTTGCAGTGCGGCGGTATAAACAAAAGCAATCAACAAATAAATATAATTAAAAAAAATTAATAACCCGACTGCAAAAAATCAACAGAGAGCAACGCACTAAAGACCGTAAAATTATTGTAATATTATTACACCTGATTAAATTTAAATACATAACATATGTATATATTTGTAATCTCCTTTTGATTCTCTTTATTTTGATACCGAAATCGATAGGTTTGGTTAAAAAAAAAATTGAACTCTCTTACAATTTGGCGTCAAAAGCCCGCCGTTTAAGTCTTTTTATTCTTAAAACCTATCTAAGGACATTTGGGTTTTCTAGACGAATCTAACGATACCCTAATTGTCAAAATCCATAAAGCCGTTTGGCAGATTCGTGGGAATAAAGAAATTTACAAACATACAAGATACGCGCGAAAAACAATACCCATCCTGACAGTCGGGTAAAAATTAGATATAACGTCTCTTTTGCTCAATTTTAATGTTAATTTCGTTCGTTATTCTGTGAAACATACATATGCGTACCTCTATCGATCAGTTGACTCGAATGCCTCATGGTTCACCATGTTAACAAGTGACAGCCAACACTTCGCTTGTTCAGAGGCTATGTTTGTTTTGGAGGGCTACTAATGGTCTCCCTACATCTAATATTGACAATATCTCATTCTTTCCATTTTTAAGATTGGTTCGGGAGTGTATGCGACTGCCACACATGAGGTCCTGAATTCGATTACGAGTAGGTTAATGGCAGTAGACTCACCCTCTATTTCGTCTGCAACCCATTAATATCACACCATATATGCTGACCTAATGCGAGTTGGTGGATCAGACATACACTTAGAATTTCTTCTATATCTTCTATATGATGAGATATCGGTACCTATGTGTGGGTTATCTCACGACGTTTTCTTACACCGTTAGCAGATGGTAAGTCACTTGACTAGGACATATAAATACTACAATCTAAATTTAACAAAAAAAAAATGTATTTAAGTAGTATATCAGTTGTTTAGTACCCATAACTCAAGCAAATATAATTGCTTACTTTGGGACTAGATGGCGCTGTGTAAATGTGGTAGAATATTATTATATTATATTATTACACAAATTTTTAATTTAAATTTTGGTCGGAATCGAACTCGGACCGCATGAGATGTATTTTTTTTAATTGCCAGTAGTGGCAGACGAGCTAGCGGCCCACCTAATGATCAGCTGTTACCGCCACTCATGAACGTTGGCAACGTTAGGGGAACAGCCGAGCCGCTGGTACCTAAAGAGGATAGCTTATTTTGAAACTCGTTTGTCTGTTTCGTCATCCATTCGGCACCCATCGCTTATATTGTTTACATAAAATAACATTTAACAATTTAAAATTCCACCTATGCACTTACCTAATAGCAATCCTTTATGTTGTGTGTATATTAAGTTCTAAAACACTATCTGTCACAAAAACTAGACAAAGTAATATTAGAAGCGTAAAACACGTGAGTTTGCATAGTCACCCTTCTAATACAGACAGCAGTGAATAGTTTCAACTTGGTACAACGATTCAGACAAGTTAATTTGTCACTACCGAATGTACTATCCCTCTGGACTACCATTTGTCAATGTTGCAATGTCGAGAGCTTTGTGGTATTTATACCTAGTTTAAGGACATTTTTCGTTCTTACTCGTGTGCCTCTGTACAATCCGACTAACACTTCCATCACTTTGATTCTCGTAATTTCTATTGAATTAAACAAATTGATAAAAATAGTTTACTATTTCTATTTTAAAAATTTGTCAAAATATTAAATTATTTATTCAATAAAACATTAACATCATATCTTTAAATTAAACACAACTAACCTATTTAAAAACCGGCCAAGAGCGTGTCGGGCCACGCTCAGTGTAGGGTTCCGTAGTTTCCCGTCCGTTAGACGTGCCAGAAGTTTTCGATGGTAATTTTGAATTGCGAGAACCTATTTTAATAATTATTTTTTTGTTTGAAAAAAGATACGTTCAGGATAATAAAATATTATGTAAACGAAGTTAAAAAAAAAATACGGGCAAATGAAACTTGACCTCTGGATTGTATAGGCGCTCATACGATTCAGGGACCAAATTATATTGGTTAACTGCAGTTTCCATCTGTTGTTTCCATCCAAGTTCAAAATAATTTTCCTAGAAAGTCCTTATAAAGTTCTACTTTTCAGATTTTTTTCGTATTTTCTAAACTTATGGTTCAAAAGTTAGAGGGGGGGGGACGCTTTGTTTTTTACTTTTGGAGCGATTATTTCCGAAATTATTGACATTATCAAAAAATGATTTTAGTAAACCCCTATTCATTTTTAAATACCTTTCCAACAATATATCACACATTAGGGTTAAAATTAAAAAAAAAAACACTTCCCACTTTACATATAGGGGGGCTACCCTAATAAAACATTTTTTTCCAATTTTTATTTTAGCACTTTGTCGGCGTGATTGATACACATATTGGTCCCAAATTTCAGCTTTCTAGTGCTAACGGTCACAGAGATTAAGCGAGGACGGACAGACAGACAGACAGACATGGCGAAACTATAAGGGTTCCTAGTTGACTACGGAACCCTAAAAAGAACCAGATACTCTATTCACAGGAAATTCCTATAAACAATATCTGATTGAGGTAAAATAATATTAACAGCAACGGATTTAGTGGCACAAAAATGGAAAAGTAAATAAAAAGCAATAAAAAAATAATTTAAATAATATTGATTCAAAATAATGAAAATATTTATCTTAATTTCACAAATCTTTTGCTGAATTATTTTCATTCGTACCTATTCCAACTTCAACTGAAAATGAGAAGCTGACCTCATTTGAGTGATGTCTCCTGGGCCTATTTTATGGGAAAACTTTAAGCGCCAATTAAAATTGCAGACAGTGCCATCTGTTAGCCGCTCCCGAGAGTTAATGAAAGTAATTAATGGCTTGCGAAAGTTCTGTGCCCGTTTAATTACTGGTTATAGGTGATTTTATTTTTTCAATTGCGTTTTATACACCATCTAATGGCTGATTGGTTATTTTGTGTGGCTGCTATTTATATTTGTATTAGATGGGTTTTTGTGTGAAATAATATTGCAAAATATACATTATTTTTTCTTTTTAAGGACAAGTAAAGCCCCTGTGTTGCGGGGGACTTTACTAACATATTATTTATGGCACAAAAAGTACACCACAACTCAAAACAAATTATATTTATGAATACCTAATGCAGTCTTTGTGTGATGAGCATGATTATTTGTTCTGTGTCTGGATGAAATTAATCTATAGTATGTATGTATTTACAAAATAAAAAACTGTATAAAAGTAGTATATCAGTTGTTTAGTACCCATAACACAAGCAAATATAATTGCTTAATTTGGGACTAGATGGCGCTGTGTGAATGTGATAAAATACTATTATTATTACTTCTTCAGGTGGGTGGCTCAGTTTGAGAGGGGGTAACCTCCGTTTAAGGAACTAGCTATCGCGCAGAGCTTTGCTCTCTTTCTCTGGCCATCTTTATTTGGCCAATACTCAGCTCCTATCAGTCGTAGCGTGATGTTATATAGCCTATTATAGTCTTCCTTAATATATAGGCTATCCAACACTAAAATAATTTAATTTGGTTTAATTTGGTTCAGTAGTTCGTGAGATTAGCGCGTTTAAACAAACAAACGTCAGCTTTGTAAAATTATAAAGTAAATATCTTTTTACTGTATAACGCAACGGATTTAGTGGCACGAAAAGCGGAAAGGTAACGAAAACACAATGCAATTGTCAGCAATAAAAAGATAATTACAAAAATGGTGGCTCTTAAAAGCGACTACAGAACATCTTTATTATAATCTGATTCATTAAATTAAAATAGCTACTTCAAAAACCTAAAAGAAACGAATAAAAGGTCAAAAGTTATTTTCATTTATTTTCAAATGAAATAAATGTAAATGAGATTTAGTGCGATCATTTTTATTCACACCTCTTCTTAATGTCTCTTCCGTTCCACTTCTGTGATAAAAAAACCTATAATGGATTCCCTTTTCAAGTAAAAATTACCATTAATAATATTTAAAATAGAATTTTAGGTACATTTGCTTTTTTATTTTATTGAGGAAACAAACAATTGTACAATATGTATTACATGTATTTTTTTCTGTAAGCCTTATAAAATAAAAGAAACGAAAATTTTAACCGTAAATTAAACTGTTTTCTTCAACGTGTTTTGTAAATTTAATAATTACACGTCGATTTTCTTTTCTATTCATTCAATAGTCCTTCTTTTCACGTTGCAATAGGTTAACGTCATTTTTGCATAATAATATACATAATTGGAAAATATATGCAAATAACTAACTATAAATTGAGCGAGTTGTATGGCGCGTGATAGGAGAGGCCTATGTCCAGCAGTGGGCTGCAATAGACTGAAATGATGATGATCATGATGAATTGGAAAGTTGGAGATAGAGACATGCTACTAATAATTATTATAAATGCGAGAGTGGATGTATGGATGGACGCATGGATGTTATTTACTCTGTCACGCCAGAACGATGAAAAGGATCTGTTTGAAATTTGGCAATAGTCAAATCTTTTATTTCACACAGATCACATACTTAATATTTTTTAAGAATGTTATACAAAGCCAAAAAAGTTGTCAGATGAATGTGCTTGAAATTATTTTTGATTCCCATCGGAACCCACGTGGAGACATAGTTATGCGGTCCGTTGGGAAAAAATCAGCAAATTTGCCTAAGGCCAGTTTACTGACAAGGGACAAGGCATACAGATATAATAAAGTCTGGAATAGCTTATATACTACTTTTTACCTTAATAAAAAACAAGAGGAGCCGCGAGCGCAAGCTAAAGAGCTTTAATAATGTATCGTTTCTGTGGATCATACGAGCAAAGCAGGTAAAAGCTATCGTCCCAAAAACGATATTATGATCTTAAGCTCAGCCAAGAGTTTAACCAACTAATTAATATCAGGTGGTTTTAAAACAATTTAAGTAGCAGTTTAATAATTAAATAGTTGGTTTTGAATGTCTACAGGGCGTGACAAGTCATTAATCACACTTTGTAGCGCTCGCGTTCATGTTAACTACTTTATGTAAACGCTCATAGTGGTATAATTAAACTTGTGTTTTCTTGTAATTGTATTAGGGGTTAGTTTGACAAATTGATATACAGAGGCTTGAGACGTTTTATAACATAAGGTTAAATACTTCACTATGAAGTATTTCAGCATAATTGGAATATTTTGATTGGAGAACTACTTACTGCTAATAGTAAAATAGCTTTTACCTGCAATCGCATATCGCGATAGATTCAGATTAAACAATCTGAATCTATCAAAGCTATCTATATCGCATGATCTAAACATTCAAATTATTTTATAAATGACATGAAATAAATACTAGTTTATTATCATAGCTGACAGGGTTAACATGACAAAAAAAAACAATTTTTAAGGTTCCGTAGCCAAATTGGCAAAAACGGACTTTAAGGTTTCGACATGTCCGTCCGTCCGTCTATATGTAACATGTTTTTAAATCTCAGGCCACTCTTTAATCTGTAGATATTATTTTAATTCATAATATAAGAAAAAATCGTTATAAAAGTCGTACATGCTATCTAAAGGAGTAACTAAGTTTAGGTTAGAAAATATAAATCAAACAGTTTGTCAGCGTGGTATAGTAGGCCAAATTCCCTCCAGATTTTTTGGAGGAGACTCGTGCCCAGCAGTTGGACGTTTATGGGCAGAAAATGATAGTTTGTCATCCAGCAATATAATAATATTAATAATAATATTCTACCACATTCACACAGCGCCATCTAGTCCCAAAGTAAGCAATTATATTTGCTTGTGTTATGGATACTAAACAACTGATATACTACTTAAATACAGTTTTTTTTTGTAAATACATACATATTTTAAATTACACCCAAACACAGAACAAACCTTTATGCTCATCACACAAAGATTTGTCCTGGGTGGGGATCTAACCCACGACCTCCGGCTTAGCAGTCAGGGTCACTAAACACTAGACCAACAGGCCAGTCAAATCAAAGCAAAAACAAAATTTTAATGTATCTTGCGTTTGTGTATCAGACTTGATAGCTCAAAATGCATTACCGAGTGCCGATCGCTTCGAAACTTAATTGGATAATACGATCGGTCGAGCTTTAGTCCATCATGCGTAAAAGCTTCGTCGTAGAGATAAGTGATAAATGCTTACAAATCTCACTAGTTTCACGTTTAATTGGAAAACTCAATGGTTTTAACTTTTAAAGTATACGTCAATACTTTAATTTGTAATAGGTATATGTGACCCACGTAAGCATTAAGGCTATTAGAAGTTTCTTCTGCCTATAAAGTGCATTCAATATAATGATGATATTATGTATATGTCGTGGGAGACTTTACAAACATCCATGAAACTATTAGAATCCGTATAAACTATGTATGTTTACAGAATTAATTGTTATGAATAAACAGACTATAATTAAATCTTTATTTTAGGTGAATATATTTGTAGAATTCAAATAAACATTATGTACTTATACACAAATGTACCGTGTAGTGACGGATTAAGAATATATAATGTCACTACCCCATCTCAACCCGTGGGATTCGTAAAAGGCTAAGGGAGTGCCCTTATGCAGACAAGAGCACTGCAAGAAAAGGAAAATTCGAAACAAATCCTATACTAACCCGTCTGGCCAGCGTGGTATAGTAGGCTAAATTCCCCCCACATTCTTTGGAGGAGACCCGTGCCCAACAGTGCGACATTTATGGGTTGAGATGGTGATGATACACAAATGACCGGTACGTAATTTCAGACAAACTGCGAGCTCATCTTTATCAGAAAAACCACTATAGTCGGTACTGTGCAAAAGTAAGGTTGATGGATAGACGTATGGATGGATATATGTTTGATACTCAATTATGACTAAACAGCTAAATGGATATGTATGAAATTTAGTACACAGATAGATTAGAGTCAAGTATAGCACATCTGTGCCGCCCGTATCCATCGCTCGTTGTGGCGGAAATTGAAGCCTATGTTCAGCAGTGGCCGTCATTGGGCTGATATGATGATGATGATGATAGCACATCTGTTACTTTTTACCGACTAAACATGCGGGCGGAGCCTGGGCCAAAAGCTAGTTATCAATAATTGTAACACACAACAATACAATAAAAACAATGCTTTTCCACAAACTACATTATAATAAAACAAAGTTTTATTACAAGGGTGGAAAGTCAACTATATACATGAGTTATATTAATGGCACGTGTGTAAACAATATGGTAGCTGTTTACACTGCACTTCGCTATATTTTACAACGTTGTTTACACTGCCTTTTATAACGTTAATTAATGTGAGCGGTCATATTATGTGAGGGCACAGAAATGACTTTCGTGGAAAATCGTTTATTTGTTTTTTATTAAATGAAAATGTAATTAACTTAATTGTGACCTGTTGTAACAGGAACTTGTTATTGTTGGCAGAAAATGAAGTATATATTTTATAGCTTTTATAGCTATAGGTGACATAATGGATAAGTGGTTTTAAAACTGTTGACTTTGAAAAATTTAAAAAGACTTGGCCTCGCGTATTAGCACTCCCATCTCTCTAGATAGAGAAATCTCAGTAGTTACCTCTTTTGAAATAAAAGTCAAAGTTAAAACATGTTAAAGTTTACTCATTATATATATAGATACATAAAAACTTAATGAAAAGCCAATAACGTTTCAGGAATATTTTTTATCAGCAGGCACTATGTAGCTAATAGCTATGATATTAATTAAATTTAAATCAGTTTTATTATTACATAATATTATAATAAAGTAGTCAACAACTTGCATTTCAAAGCAACTAACCCTTGATGAAACATCCGTATCTATTTTACTTGTATTAGCGCCATCTATGTGTAGAAGGTAGAACTCTTTGGAGGGTGGCGCTTTCTCATAGTTTCACGAATGTATCGCACATTTTTCAATAGGAGGCGTGTTATGTTTGTTGTTTAATTTGTATTTCTGTTAGTAATGCAGCAAGGTAACACTAAATTTTTTTATATCGTTCTTGTTTAATTTTGATAAATTAATAGGAAAGAACCGATTGGATGGTTTGGATTGGATCTAATAATAATTATTCAGGAAATTACTTCTTAAAATTGTAACCATTACAATATATTTTAAGAGCATTATTATTTCTGTAATAATAATACTTATGTACTATTTTTTATTTGCTGTGGTGAAAATTAGGTGAGGCCTATATATGTCCAGCAGTGGACGTCATTGGGCTGATATATATACATTAGGTAACATAGTTGTTTTTTCAGGTTACGGCTGTAACTATTCATTTACAATAATTAAAATGTTTGAAAGTACTCCATGTTAAATTAATTTATGTAACACACTAAAGTAACACTCAAACACACACACACTGAACTATTGGTTCAAATTTTTTCTCTTTGTATTAAACAAAGCTTACCTAATTAAATAACGATAAGCGTTGAGGTTTAAATTACTACTACTGCAAAAGTAGACATCACATACTAAAACTGCCTCGGTAGCGCAGCGGGAAGTGTATACGACTGCTGTGCAAGAGGTTCCGGGTTCGATTCCCGGGTCGGGTAGAAATGGTATTGGGCTTTTCTATCAGGAAATTCCAGTATTGATATTTTCCCGGAGTTTGGTAAACAAATGTTCCCGGTTGATGACAATAGGCTCGCCCCCTCTTTCATGGGACCAAACATAGCTGGCGAAATGTGGGTGTGAAACACCTCTGCCTACGCCTTTGGGGAAAAAGGCGTGATGCTACATGCTTAAACTTTTTAAAGTGGTTTGAATTGGCAACACAGTGAGAAGCTCAATCTTAATTATGTCTACAACGTCAATAAATACTTTTAACCCACTTATTTATCTATCAATCAATGAACAAAAGAATACCTACCATTCATCAGGTCAACCCATGAACGTCCCACAGCTGGGAACGGGTCTCTACCCAAGAATATGGAGGGAATTTAACTTACCTACTATACCACGCTGGCCAGACGGTCTGCCTCCTGATTCTGAGCTGTCGGAATAGTTTCGGCCAGAACTGTCAGTTTATTTAAAGTTAAAAAACAGAATGTTAAAAAAATTGATGGATGTAGAAAAAAATCCTATATTAATCAGTTTTTAATTTTAAACTAATTTCTAACTCTTAATAACTAAAGCTGTAAAAATACGTCGTTCTAAGATTCGAAAAAGTTTACGATCCGGGAGCAATCCGATGAGTCAGAATCAGGGCCTTGGTATAGGGTTTGTTTTTCTTCCGAATTTTACTTTTCTTGCTCTTGTTAGTCGACTTTTACGACGACACCCACGGGTTGAGATAAGGTAGTGACATTATGTACTTATTCTCATTCTGTCACTCCACAGATACCAACAGATACACGGATACCTACTATTATGCCGCACTAAATACCTCTCAGTTCTCAACGATCTCATATACAGCTATTGGAGCAGCTAATCCACGCGCACAGAACAATAAAACGCAATAATGCCACTTGTAACTTTAATTACGACGACTGTCGCCATCTGACGGCGATGTTATGTACTAATAGCTCTGCGGCAATCTATTTTACTTGAGTTTTGAATTACTCAGTTATCATTTGGATATGAATTGGTTGGAATTAAATGAAGAATAGCAGATTTTATTCTATATATAACAATATGTAACAGTAAAAACTCTTAACCAGTCAAAAGTAGTTATGACTATTCATCATCATCATCATTTCAACCCATACACGTTCCACTGCTGGGCACGGGTCTCCTCCAAAGAATGTGGAGGGAATTTAGCCAACTGTACTACGCTGGCCAGACGGGTTGGTATAGGGTTTGTTTCGAATTTTCCTTTTCTTGCAGTGCTCTTGTCTGCATAAGGTCCCTGAGTCACCTTTTACGACACCCACTGGTTGAGATGGAGTAGTGACATTATGTACTGTTAATCCTGACGGATTCGTCCGTATAGTGACCTATACGGACAATTATATAGTCATAATTACTTTTGACTGGTTAAGAGTTTTGACTGTAACATCTTGTAAAGTAAAAGTATGTACAAGTCACAGAACGTCGTTGACCTTAGAATCTGCTCTAAAGAGCTAACGCGCACTGTATTGTCTTCTCAACGCTTCGCAAAGGTTTGTTTTCATGTACATGTAGGCAGCAAGCCTCTCGTATTGAAAGATTGCCTGTTTTAAAGTATTTCTTTGTTTATTGTCCTTCTAAGCGTCTGCACGCAACTATGTGCGCGTTTTTTATACCACCATGGTGGCAAACGGGCGTGCAGCACGTCTTATGGTAAACGGTTGCTGTACCCTAAAATCGTTCGTGAGAAAACCCGCGTGTAATTCTAACTAAGTAAGAATTAATACTTACCTACGTATACATACGAATTTTGTACATAACAACAATAAAAAAAATTGTCTGCGCCAGACAACACGCGCCCTGCATTAACGTTCAAATTTCAAAATTCGAAAGTTTTGTAGCTAGATTCGACAAATTTGGAAATTGGCTTCGTGTGTATACGAGTTCTTACGTAGACTATTTAGGCGAGTTTTCTTAGCGTGAGCACGCGCTGTTAGGATATAAATTTCAATTGAATATAATATTGTTGTGAGCACAGGCCACTTGTTTTGGGAAGAAGGCTGATCATTTTATTTATTAAAACTATTAAGAAAAATATCGGTCAATATGACGTCACTCAAAGATAGTTCGAAATTTAAATAAATGGCAGATGGCCAAGCTGAAAATCTTTAAAACGATAAAAGTGATAATTGAAAGTTTTGAATTCAAATAGTTGAAGCGAGAGGTTCTAATTACCATGACAATGTGCACCGCGGGTCGTTTCCGCGAGATTAATGGCCACCGCCAGCAGCCGTCACTCATTAAATTGATGAGCGATGACGTAGCTAGTGACGGGCCAGTAAACCACCGAATATAATTATTTAATTACTGAGCTTTTTGATAGATTACTTCATTTTAAGGAGTGGTTGGTAAATTTGATGTTAAGTATATTGTGATTACACGATGTGGGTACAACCCTTTTGTGGCTTAAAAAAACTTTCACTTTTGAAACTTCATTAAATATTTTAATCATCGATTTTGACAATTATTTATAATATTCGTCCTTTTAGTTAGTGGACGGCAATGGCTTAACGACCTTTTAGTTAGTGGAGACTACTGAGAGAGTACTGATGACTTGACGTTTGATTTTAAGATTGCACGAAATATTACTGAACATTTTTATATATTTATTTTTACGTCAGTTAATTATTTGGATTTAATTTCAAATAAGAATGTTTTTTATAATACGGATTGTATGAATTTTTCATGTCATATGTTGGGCCCACTATCTACTTCCAATATAGACATTATTTAGGTAGACTTCGATATTATTGTCAAAGGTTTAACATTTTAAATATTACTGTCATATAGTGGTCTGTCAAGTTTACTTTAAGGTCACAACTTTGTGATATAAAATCTGTAACTGTTGCTAGTGTAGCTATTTCTTTGATAACTGCCGCCACATACTGGTATTTTAAATTTTAATATATCGCTCCCACTCCCGTCCCCGCTAATTCTAAAGCCTGGAACCTTGCTTTCGACTGGTTGCGGACTCACTGCGTCTAATGGCGTGTAGCAGAGCGGAACTTTGCTGTGATTTGGAGGCTTGAACGGTTACGCAATACCGAGATATACTTAACAGAAGCGATGGTAGCCGAATGGGTAAGTGTCTCATACGGTCCGTGTTCAATGTTTCTTTAAATTCAAGTGTTTTTTTTTGTTAATACATACATGTTATAGATAAATTACACCCAGACACAGAACAAACCTTTATGCTCATCACACAAAGATTTGTCCTGGGTGGGGATCGAACCCACGACCTCCGGCTTAGCAGTCAGGGTCACTAACCACTAAACAAACAGGCCAGTCAAGTATAACAATGATGTATGAGGATGAATTGTTTGTTGGTTGTACTGGTACACAAATGATTATTTTTTTAAGAGCTGATAAAAGAATAAATAGGTTTGGTGGAGTAATAGGTGCTGTTATATAATTTAGTTCGAAAATTACGTCATAAACCCAAAAATGTGAATGTTACTATAAAAGTTGATTTTATTGAATTCAGTGTAAGTCATACGCGCAAGCGGTTTATAAAAATGTGTTTGTTTTTCTCATGTTATTGTTTTGTAAAATAAATAAGTTTATTTTATAGCACTGTGTTCATTATAATTACAACTATATATTTACATACAAAAACAATCATTTTACAAAAAAAAAATTAAGTGTGGTAGGTACATTAAAGTTTAGGAAGTCTTTTGTCCTTTCATACCACCACTTTTTCGCCCCACGGTATGAATTGGAAATCATATTTGAAGTTGTCGTTTTATACCATTTTCCATTGTTTACTGGTACGAAACGACGACTTCAAAAATTATCTTTCCTGATTTATACCTTGTGGCGAACAGGTTAAGATATGACTCGACCAAAAACCAAGATTAGGCGTCAATCTTTATTATTTGTTAAAAGTACAAGAAAGACGGCTACCAGTTTAAACATATATCTACTAATTGATCAAGCACCAGCACAAAAGTATTATTATTAAAAATAAATTTACACAAATTCAAGTGGACGCAAGAGATTTCTTGATAAACTCGCCGTTTTCCTCTTTTATACCATAAAAACTTTATACGGCATGTCACCACTAAGTTCGGAGATTATCAACTAAGTTTTACGACATTCCACACAGAACCTTCGACCCGTGGGATATTGAGGGATTGCCTTTAAAATAACTTTACAATATTTATTTATTTCTTCTTTATTGCACATACACCACTTAGATATTAATAACAGAAATCACAAAATTTAGTAAATGTAAACACAATATGGGCGGCCTTATCGCTAAGAGCGATCTCATCCAGGCAACCTTCGGATGGATTTGTTGGAAAAGTAATGGTATGCTGGTGTACGTATGCTATGAAATAGTAAAATAATTAAATATTGTATTATTATATAAATACATTAAATATAATAGGTACTTAAAATTAATAGTCACGTTGCATACACCATCATTAGATTCTGTTTATTTGTACCAAAATTCACTTATGTTTTACGGTCTTCGCCTTTTTGGAAATATCCTGATCTGACCTCTAAATTAGATATTATTATTCAAAATACACTTTCAACTTCCATGAACATTAGGCTGGAAGGCCGAAGCTGGATACAGGCTTCCTTACCAATCCGTCACGGAGGATTGGGTATAAGGAAAATTACCAGCGTCAGCCTTCCAGCTTATTTATCATCTTCTCACAGTACTTTCGACCTAACCTGCCAAATTTTATCTAAATCTCATTCATTGAACACTGTACAGATCCCCTTTATTTCGGAGGCCATTGATACGTCGACATCCATTACATCTGACGATCTCCCTCAAAATCTTTCAGCGCAGCGGCTGTGGGACGAGTCGCTCTGTAGAGTGGTGCGTAATAATTTACTTGAAACGACTACCAACTCTGCGGATCGTGCTCGTCTTTTGGCTGCGGCTGAATGGGAATCAGGTCTTTGGTTGAAAGCGATACCTTCTCCTGCCCTTGGAACTTTCGTTGACAACATTTCTTTCCGCATTGCCGTAAGTCTCCGCTTGGGAGCCTTTAATTTTATTACTCACCTTTGTTCTTGTGGTAAGGTCGTTGATCAGCTTGGTCACCACGGTCTGTCTTGTTTCAGAAGCGCTGGTAGAATTTCGCGGCATGCCAGTTTAAACGATGTCATTCGCCGGGCGCTTGTCAGTGCGCGTATACCGTCCGTTTTGGAGCCTAACGGCCTAGTGCGTAGCGATGGTAAGCGACCCGACGGCATGACTCTCGTTCCGTGGAAGATGGGTAAGCCCTTGGTGTGGGATGCTACTTGCGTTGACACACTGGCGGCATCTCATCTTTCACGGACTGGTATTAAAGCGGGTTCTGCTGCCAATTCTGCAGAGTGCCTCAAGAGGCGTAAATATGAAAGTCTTGGTGAGACTTACATTTTTGAGCCTTTTGGGGTTGAAACTCTTGGACCTTGGGGGCCAAACGCTCACAAATTTTATCGTGAAATTTGTAAGCGTGTTTCTGAGGTATCACATGATCCAAGGGCTGGCCTCTACCTGGGGCAACGCATTAGCCTTGCTATCCAACGCGGTAATGTGGCTAGCCTTTTGGGTACGTTTCCTCAGGAATCTGATCTTAATCAGATATTCTATTTATAGGAATTCCCTGTAAATAGAGTATCTGGTTCTTTTTTCTTTTAATAGGTTAGCTGTGTATGTTTTTAAGATATGTGTAAATATTTTATTACACTGTTGGGTATCTCAAAAAAAAAAAATAGGTACACATATATCCACAGATAACATAATTAGGATCAATACTATAAGCTTTTGTAATAAATTTCTAGATTGGTAACAAATAAATAATTTTGTCAACATTATGCGATAGAAATATGGAAATTGTGGTACTGCTTATATCTATTCAATAACTCATAGAAGACTTTAAGTTTCGAGTGAAATTCTTTTCTTGAAAACGTGATTACAATTTATTACATCGTATTGTAATAACGTTGATGCAAACAGCTGCAACACTGCAATTTGTTCGTTTGGCGTCGTTCCAAACGCAATACTTTGTTCTTTTTTACAATCACATACAACAAAGTCGGCAGCAACTATATTAAAATGCTAATCCTTAATCTCGTACACATTGATTTTACAGTAATAGGTTCTTGTCCAATTTAAAAAGACGGTTTCGAAGCAGAATATATAATCATTGTATATTCTGACTCTGACTGGCCTGTTGGTCTAGTGGTTAGTGACCCTGATTGCTAAGCCGGAGGTGGTGGTTTCGATCCCCACACAGGACAAATATTTGTGTGAAGAGCATGAAGGTTTGTTCTGTGTCTGGGTGTAATTTATCTATAATATGTATGTATTTACAAAACAAATTTTTTTTAAGTAGTATATCAGTTCTTTAGTATCCATAACACAAGCAAATATAATTATTTACTTTGGGACTAGATGGCGCTGTGTGAATGTGGTAGAATATTATTATATTATATTCTACAAGAAGTTACTCGTCGATTCTCCCCCGTCATTGGACGTAGCGTGATATTAAATAGTATATAGCCTTTCTCGATACATAGACTATCCAAATTTAAATCTAATTTAATTTTTCAAATCAGACCCATAGTTCCTGAGATTCTGGCATTCAAGCAAACAAAAAAAACATCAGAGTTTGTTTGTTTGGTTGATGTTTAGCCTACTACTATATAACTCTGGCCAGTCGGCTTGGTGTAGGGTTTGTTTCGAATTTTCCTTTTCTTGCAGTGCTTTTGTCTACATAATGTTACTCCCTTAGTCGCCTTTTACGACACCTACGGGTTGACATGAGGTGACATTATGTGTTCTTAATCCGTCACTAAACAAAAAGGTGTCTTACACCTTGTTTAAAGTGTCTACATAAAAAACACCAAACAAACAGCTTTAAATTGCGTTACTATAGTTGGCCTATTGCTAACGATGGAGCACATTTTCAAACTCAAAGCAAAATAAATTAAAATCTTGTAATATTAAGCAGCGCCCACTCTCACTACTGTTCACTAAACAAAGCTTAGTCACTCAAATAATATATAACTCACCATTTAAATACCCTATTACCATCTTTAAGCCAATTTCCATAAGACCTAAAATCCCAAATACGTACCTAATTTGGCGGTGAAAAACTACGTATTTGATACTAAACATAATTTATTCAAATAAGCCTCTGAACAAGCCAAGTATTTGCTCTGAACCTGCGACCCTTTAAATGGAAATATCCTACGTAATGGACGAAAGAAATTACTTTCACGAAATATGGATTGTTTATGCGGTTAATAAATTTACGACAATTGTGTTAATATCTTATTTCTTTTTTTGCTCTATAATTCGTGTTTTGTCAAGAATTTATAAATATTACACACACACACACACCTCAGAGAGTCCGCATCACATAATTAGAACTCCTTTGAACCATACTCTCGACTGTTATAGTTTAATTTATATATTTTATTGTGTACTTCGCAATATTGGCGTATTGTTTCATTATATTATTTGTAATCTAAACTGTCAACTGAGAAGTACCTCTAAAAATAAATAAATAAATTAATGAAGACTAAAAAATTAAATAATGTATAACTAAAAGTACACATATAGTATGTGTCATAATTATATTCATAGTATTATGCCCCAGCGCCTTCAGAACCGCAATGTAAGACAAGGACGAAACATATTTTAGACTTTTTTATTTGGGTCAGTGCTTAACAAGAGACGTAACTGGCAAGCCCTTTTATATGTTAATTTTTTTAGTGTTCATAAATCTAGGAAACCTTGATAAAGAGTTTTAGTGTTCATTTTGTTTGTGGCTACATTGAAAGTTTTAGTTTTAAAGTTATATCGTAATCCATGTAATTATTTTTCACTAGTTTTTGACTATGGTCCTAGTCAACCCTAAAATTAGATTGTACAACAACTAAAATTAGATTGTAGGGCCGTTTGTAGGAGGTCCCCTACATACGGCCCTACAATCTAATTTTAGTTGATTAAAATGTATACAAATAAGATGAATATCTTCCCCTTGCAGCAAGTGAAAGATATTCATTGAATATTATTTTCGATTTTTTACTTAAGAATTCAGATTTTCCAATTCAGCGCGTGGTAACACTGACCCCGATATCGTCTCTGATTTAAAGGCCGTGTGTGGCCTGTTCATGGTTTGTTAATATATTTAAAAACTTACTATTACAATGGTATTTCGGAAACCACTGGGGGCCAGATAAGTGGCAATTTATTCCCGTTTTAAAAAAGGGATGTGTTCAAATGTATAGAAGTAACATTTAAGTAGCTATGGGAGCTGATAGTTTGGACAAAATATGGCATATTGATGAAGTATTTTTTTTTAAGTTTCACTGTATTAGTGATTTGACTGCAACGCAAAATTATTTTGCACTCTTTAAACGCTTGTAACGCCATATTGTTAAGGGCCACTTGCATAATGTGTACTGCCGCTGTTGTCACCAAGTGAAGCTCTGTCATCTTAAGTAATATTATAATAAAAAATCTTTTTAACAGAAAAATAAACGATCGTAAATTCATCGAAATATTGAAATATCAATTCTCATTTTGTGATTGCAAAAAGAAAAGCGATTCATGTTAGGACTTATATAAAATGGCACCGGATAGTAGGGTGTGGTACAACTCATCGGCTATACTCGATAAACGATGACGGCTCTATTATGAGTACGACAGAAACAAGTCACCAAAATCTATACTCCATACTTAATTACTAAGCGTATTTACTTTCAAATCTGTTGCAATTATAAGTCATATTTCATGATTTCAATTTTTGATTATTTTATCGGAGCTATATTTTAAAAATATGTCTGCAACAATTTTTAGAATTACGTGAAAGGTGTGTTACCTTTGCCTCTAATAGGTATGGATATACTTCGTTTTCGGGATAAGTTTTGACTGAGAAATAAAATTTATTTTGTCCGCTCTCGCTCAAGACTTGTTTTATAAAACGAAGACAGCTTTACGACGGCGGCACACACGAACTATTTTTACGACCTGTATCTTTAGTAGAAGGAATATGCGATCTCGACTTGTGTTATGCAGTTCTCAACTGAGGAATAAAGATGAAACTTTTATGCGTCTATATAATATGGAGTCCAAAATTTTCGATGAAATGCAAGAATTGTAACTAAACATCTAAATTAACAATCTTCTGCTGTGGCTTCATCCGTAAAATCGTAAAACACTTAAAAGTATTAAAAGTATTAATTATCATCGGCGGCACAAAATCGCTCGTTGTGGCGGAAATTAGGTGAGGCCTATGTTCAACAGTGGACGTCGTTGGGCTGATATGATGATGATGATTCACTATCATCATAATTTCAATCCATAAACATCCCAATGCTGGGCACGAATCTCCTCCAAAGAATGTAGAGAGAATTTAGCCTACGCTAGCCAAACATGTTTGGTATAGGGTTTGTCTCGAATTTTCCTTTTCTCGCAGTGCGACTAAGGGAGTCTTATGCAGATAAGATCTGCATAAGACTCCCTTAGTCGCCTTTTGCAACACCCACAGGTTGAAATGGAAGTAGTGACATTTTGCATAAAAAAAAATTTACGTATATCAGATTGATGTTATTATTAGTTAAACGTATGTAAATTATAACATTACTTAAAACAAATCTAAGACCCGCATGTAAACTTGAAACGGAACCGAACAAACTTGAGCTTGAAATATTTTTCAAACTTTGACAAACAGAAGACAAGTTTGTTTTAGGGGTCCCGGGGAAAATGTTAACCGCAATCTGTTTTCTGTTCCGAATAACTTGGTAAAAGGGTAGAATTTAACTGTGTTCTTAGGCCGTTTGTATACACTGATGGTTTGAACGGAACATCTGAGATAACAGCCTACCTTGAAATAAATATTGAAGCTTCGGATCTACAGAGCAACAAAACACAAATTCAATTATTATAATGTACTATTTAAATTGGCACAAACAGACCGATCTCAATACAGCATTTGATGAGTTTCACGAGTTCTTTTGTCTTCTTTACTATTTATGTTTTCCAATAACCAAAGTTAGGACCAACGTGACAAAAAAAATTAACTGGTTAACAAAAGGAATTAAACAGAGTTGTAAAAATATTAGGACACTTCGCTACAAATACTACACTACAAAGTCAATACATGATAAACATAAATACCTAAAATACAATAAACTATTAAAAAAATGTATTACTAAAGCAAAACAAAATAAAAATACAAATTATATAACAAACAGTAAAAATTTATGTAAAGCCACCTGGACTGTAATTAAAAGTGAATCCGGTTGCTCTAATACCCTAAATTCCATACCAAGTATAATACATCAAGATAACGTAGAAACGAATCCTTTAACTATAGCTACTATATTTAATGAACATTTCATTTCTACAACTAATAAAGTCAACAGTAAATTAAAACTAACAAATGTAAAGCAGAGACAAACCGACTCGATATTCTTATCTCCTGTGAATGAGACTTATATCAGTAAGGTACTACAGTCGCTAAACAACACTGCATCTGTAGGATATGACTCCATATGCACTAAAATCATAAAACTATGTAGTGAAGAACTCACACCTATATTTACATATCTGGTGAATCTCTCCTTGGAGACAGGCATTTTTCCTAATAGGCTTAAATACGCGGTAGTTAAACCATTGCATAAACGTGGGGATAAAAAAGACGTGAACAATTACAGGCCTATCACACTAGTACCGGTATTATCAAAATTATTTGAAAAGGTTATGCACGATAAACTTACGTCATTTTTTAATAAAAACAACATCATAGTGCACAATCAATTTGGCTTCCAAAAACAAAAATCTACTAGAGATGCCACGTTTCATTTGGTAAATGATATTTTGCATAGCTTAAATAATAAAAATTATACAACAGCTGTGTTCCTAGATATGACCCGCGCTTTTGACTTTGTTTCACATGAGCTGCTGTTAGCTAAATTAGAATACAATGGAATTAGAGGTCCAGCCTTACAATGGCTCGAAACATACTTAGTAAACAGACTGCAATGTGTAGATATAGCGCAAATCAATGCTGATGAGTCTATTCAGATGTACAAATCAAATTATATGGTGAATAATTTCGGGGTTCCTCAAGGTAGCGTCTTGGGTCCCCTTCTTTTTCTCGTCTACATAAACGACTTGCCTGAAATTACACATCATAAGACTACACTCTTTGCTGACGATGTGTCGGTCATAGTGACGACTAATAAAAACAGAACTATTTTAGAACATGAAAATGACATTAATAACACACTAACATTAATCATTAATTGGCTAAAGAATAATAATCTCCAAATTAATTTAAGGAAGACAAATTATATTAATTTTAATAATTTTAAGGACTCTAATAATAATTTAAATATTAATTATGACGGACAAAATCTTGTGAACGCTAATAATGTGACATTTTTAGGACTAATATTAAATAATAAATTTAACTGGAAGGAACAGATAGAAAAAGTAAGTAACAAAGTAAACGGATTTTCATATGCACTATATAAACTAACGAAAATAGCTAGTAAACAAACAGCCTGCATAGCCTATTTTGCGTATGTGGAATCTATTCTTAGATATAATCTATTAATTTGGGGAAATGGTACAGACATTAATAAAGCTTTTGTTGCCCAAAAAAGATGCATTCGAGCGATATGTGGTCTTGCTCCTGATGAGCCCTGTCGTCCTTTTTTCAGGCAGCTAAAAATACTTCCTTTGCCTTGTTTATATATATTAGAAGCAGCAAAATTTACTAAACAGCACCCAGAAATCTTTCAACAGGCAAAAGATGTAAGTCAGAGAACAAATATTAGAAATCCAAGCAAACTAGTTATTGACATAATCCCTAGAACCTGTAGATTGCAAAACAATTGCTATAACATGTGTATAAAGATATTTAACAAAATTCCTGCGCCTATTAAAGAATTGCCTTACAATAAATATGTTGCTACACTCAGTTGTTGGCTGCTACATAAAACTTTTTATACTGTGAAGGAGTTCCTAATCCATAAAGAAATATAATAATGTCTGTCTAATTATGTGCTAGTGTATAATATGTAATGTATAAGTGTAGAACTTTTTAAATAGATAATAATATACCTAATTATTATAAACATGACATGTAATATTTTATGACATTAATTGTTAAATTCATGTGTAATTTTAAATTTGCATGCTGTTTTAATGGCTAAATAGGATAATGCCACTTAAACTATTCATAACACCTATATTTATGTACCCTATTTATGGCAAATAAAGTATTTGATTTGATTTGATTTGAATGGAATGAAAAATCAATGCGAAAGACAGGTATCTAAAGTACCTTAAGTAGTTTGCTGGGCCGAGACAGCTAACAAAGTAAAGTTGTAATAAACCTCAGTCTATGTGCAAAAGACGTGACTTTATGTCCTGTTATTCATAAAAACAATAAAATAAAATTTAAAATACGCTTGTTTCACTACTAAAAATATTTTTGCTATTATGTTTATGAAGAATGTGGTATAGATTATTATGTAAATAAATATAAACGTTTTTAGTGAAACAAGCGTGTTTTAAATTTTATTTTATTGTTTTATGGTTTCTAGATTAAAGTAAGATCGACGATCGAACTAATGAATCCAACTAGTGAGAACAAAGGGCGACGTGTCGACGCCATAACCTCATCTAACTTGAGTATGGCTGCATCAGAAATCAAAATTTTCATCATCGTCATCATATCAGCCCAATGACGTCCACTGCTGAACATAGGGCTAACCTAATTTCCGCCGCAGCGAGCGATTTTGTGCTGCCGCATCCAACAGCAAAGGTATATGTCTGCTTAATTTCAAGATCAAGGCATGATACATAGTATACAACGTTTTAGAATCGCCTATTAGGTATATCTCAATAGCTCTCATATCTCTTGCAATAGTATAACAACACAATTGATACGTCAGCCCCATAACTGTATCAATCAGTGGAGAATTACGGCGAGCACTGAGGCATCAATTACATCGTTAATTTGAGTTAGTCAATCATTAACATATGATTGACTAATTCATTGGAAGTTATATTAATTAGTCTACTTAATTAACAAACTAAAATTTGTGTAGTATTAATGTCGAGTTTAGAATTAACAATTACTATTTTAAATTAGGTACATAAGAATATCTTATGTGTGTATTTATTTGTTTAATTACAGATGTGTGATTTATTGTATTTTTTGTGCTAGGTTTATTGTAGTTATAAAATTTCATTCATTAATTTCAACCCATAAACTTCCCACTGCTAGGCAAAGTCTCCTCCAAAGAATGTGAAGGGAATTTAGCCTAATATACCACGCTGGCCAGACAAAAAATTTATAAGTATGACAATTTGGAATATGCTAACAAAGTATAATAATAAGTGCCTAAATATCAGTACAGTTTAATAAATTAAACAAAAAAACATATCTATACATTCCTCCGAATGAGGATTGAATTAGTATCACTATGTTTCATTGCATAATACATATTTGAATCATAAAACGGCAGTTCACCCAATTATGCGTTATTTCAAATACATTGAATCAGCTTGTGACCACAGCTGGTTCAAACTTTGGCGAAACGTCAAGCATATTCATTTATAATAGTTACCTAATGTATAATTGCGTGAATTCCCATTATATAATTCCATAATCATAACCAGATTAAAACCACTTACGTAATCTTCTTCTTGTATATCTTCTGAAGGTGATGTCTTTTGCAGTCTTCAGAAGAATCAGCTCGGTTCCTCAGGTCATGGAGGCGAGAGAGTACACGGTGGGATGCACATATTCCTTCGCCTGCATGGCCTGAGGAGCAAAGCACCAGGAAACGTCTGCTTCGTTCTTCTTTCGTTCTTCGGAATCCATGTTCAATCAATATTGTATATAATACTAACATCTTAAATTCTCATTAAAAATTAAAACTGCCTCGGTGGCGCAGCGGGAAGTGTATAAGACTGCTGTGCAAGAGGTCCCGGGTTCGATTCCCGGGTCGCGTCCGGTGAAAATGTATTGGACTTTTCTGTCATGAAATTCCATTATTGAGATTTTCCCGGAGTTTGGTAAACAAATGTTCCCGGTTGATGACAATCGGCTCGCCCCCTATTTCATGGGACCAAACATAGCAGGCGAAATGTGGGTATGAAACACCTCTGCCTACCCCTTCGGGGAAAAAGGCGTGCTCTGTTTTTTTATGTTTATGTTAAATTCATAAAGTTACAATTTACTAGTTGCGGCCCGCAGCTTCACTCTCGTGGATCTTTGTTTGGCCGCTACTCAGCTCCTATTAGTCGACGCGTGATGTTATATAGCCTATAGCCTTCCTCCATAAATGGGCTATCCAACACTAACATATTTATTCAATTCAGACCGGTGGTTCTTGAGATTAGTGCGTTCAAAAAAACAAATAAACTATTAATATTAAAATATCAATATTAAAAATCTAATCATCTATGTAATAAAAATCAATTCCCATTGAGAGAATTATTTTAGAAAATGCTACTTCCATTAGCAGTTAGCTAGCAATGTTTTCAAATAAGCACAGAGCAATCTTGGTATGTTCTTTGTATGTTTCTATGTTCAACAGTGTACGTCATTGGGCTGATAATTATGATGATGATGAAGTATTCCTTTTTTACAATATAATACAAAACTTGCACTAGAATATAATATAAGAATATAGAACTAGGTTTTGATGAAAGTCACTAAGAAATAAATACATGAATAAATTTAAACTTGTTGCTAAAAAAAATGTTTTTTGCAATTAATAAAAGACCGTAATTCAAATATCCTTAAGCTTTATTTTGAATAAGGATAGTGCACGTGACCTTCAGTTGAAGTCTTCAGACATTGATACATTTATCAAACGAACGCACGTTCGACTGTCGATAGACGTTCGCGCATCATCGATCACAACATGACGGATGACACGACTTTGATATCTATCAAAAGTATCGCACTAAAAGTGGAAAATAGTTATACGACGTACATGTTATCCGTGTAGGCAATTTTGAGTCTTATAATAATTAGACGAAATATAAAAATTGCCTGTCAGTCGAATCTTATCTCAATCTATTTTCATCCATCCATTCCATTATCCGGACACATCAAATAAAAGTAATTCATGGATTAAAGTATAACTTGACTGAATATAAAAGTAAAACAGTAGAACTAGTTTATTCACAAAACTGTCATTTTTAATTAGTTTAAGTCAATTTAACCTATCAATAAATTTTATTTGTTGGTTCAGAAACCGTGCCTAAGGCAATTAAATAATAATAATAATAATATTCTACCACATTCACACAGCGCCTTCTAGTCCCAAAGTAAGCAATTATATTTGCTTGTGTTATGGGTACTAAACAACTGATATACTACTTAAATACATTTTTTTTTGTAAATACATACATATTATAGATAAATTACACCCAGACACAGCACAAACCTTTATGCTCATCACACAAAGATTTGTCCTGGGTGGGGATCAAACCCACGACCTCCGGCTTAGCAGTCAGGGTCACTGACCACTAGACCAACAGGCCAGTCAAGTAAAAGTAGGTAGTATTCAAAAATTGGCTCTTCTCTTCTTTCTATGTTTCGTTTATTTTAGACAGTTATTAGGTACTACGGAAAGATTATTCTATCACAATATACATCACATAACAACACCAACGTTTTTCTACCGCATATATTTCGTAGTCAACAGAAGAAACAAGTTAAAACGATTACACCATAAACAACGTACAGCAAGATATAATTTATCACCCGCTACTGCATAAATTTTCCTCTGTTCATGATTCAAGACGACAGCGCACTTTTTACCCTATAAACTTCCCTATTACGTCACAAATCTTCCACAAACGACTTATAACAAAACAGGGGTCTTACACTTACAAAATCTTCAATATACGACGCTCATACGACTAAAGAAATGACACAATATCTTCCTCCTACGAACCACCCATTGAGCTTGCATAATTTGCTAATCAACCCTAAAGGTGACTGCAGACAAGTTTTGAAACTGTCCGGTTTATACGGATAAAGTACCTATTTGAATTAGTCCTCTATCGAATTGTTAGTAAAATAACTAGTTATACAAATGGAATTAAATAACATTTTCGAGACTCGATCGACCCTGCTATATTCCGTGTGAGACAATATCACATCTATTTACATAAACACAATTGAGCCTATGTGCAATCATGCTTAGGTTGCTGTTGGAGCTGGCCCGCACCCTGAACACAAAGGATCCATACCGGGGACGCATGGTTGCATAGAAGCAAGCTATTTGTGTGTAAACATACCCAATGCGCTACAGACGAGAGAAAGCCCCACCAACATTACACCCTAAACTCATTGTTATATTGAACGCGAAGAGCGTTGTACGATCATTGAGTATACGTACATAGCCCACAGGCTGCATTATGCAATCTATTTTAAAAAAAAATTGTTGCCTTAATTTCTGTTTCCTGTGAGGCAGTTGATGTACTAGCAAGCATATATGATTCATATAATTAAATTACTGATTGACTCTAAAGATACTATGTATTTTATAACAAATATTGTGAAATAATATATCTATTTTTCAATATACCGTAAATCAATCGGATCCAACTTCGACGTTTTATCATTACTTATGTATAGTCTTCTTAATGCTGTTAAACGAGCGATCACTGAGAGTCTGAGGGGTATTCTCTTGAACCATCTCATTTACTTTTTGTAACGTGACTTAGAAAGAGTGGTAGCGATTATGAGGATTGTGTGATATCCCCTTATATAAGCTATATTTAGCGTTTATGTATTAATAAAAGCTTGGCTTATGATTTGATTAAGAGATTGCCGTTGCCCGTGATTTTGTCTACGTATCCTTACTAATATATTAACTCTATTTATTTGTACCATATGATCTTCATAAAATTTGATATAGTAGATTGGTGATTACATGATAATATGAAATACAATTAGAAAAGTGTGTCGCAGGCAGTTTATGAGCAAATTTTATCTCATTGACCAAACAAAAATAAACTATTCACAATAAATTTGAGAGTTAACAAATCTAGAAGTTAAAGAATTGAGAAGATTGAAGGGTTAACGTCACTTTTTGTGATATGAATCTATATTACTTAAGCACATCTAAACACCAGGGCCCTGATTCTGACTCATCGGATTGCCGGGATCGTAAACTTTTTCGATTCTTAGAACGACGTATTTTTACAGCTAATGTTATTAAGTGGTAGAAATTAGTTTACCGTATAGAAAATTAAAAACTGATTAATATAGGATTTTTTGCTACATCTATCTATTTTTTTAACATTCTGTTTTTTAACTTTAAATAAACTGACAGTTCTGGCCGAAAATATTCCGTCAGCTCAGAATCAGGGGGCAAATCTCGCTAAGAGTATCTAAACCAAAAGTTAAAAAATATATAAAAATATTATTTATAAATACAAAATATTGTTACAAAACACTGCAAAGCCACCATCACTGGAATTCAGTAGCCAAATAGTATTGGCGCTGCTACAATAAAAATAATCAATTTATCAGATACAATATAAACGAGATTTTTATTCAATCTAAATATAAAACTAACTGTGGGCATTCAATTAACCCATAACTTCAAAAATAGACTGAAATATGAATTGTAACGGTTCATTTTACCTAACTTTGTTTTTTAAATTGTCGATATAGTTAATCATAGATTAAGATTTTAGACCCTGTCTCGTGAACTAGGTTAAAAATCTAAATCTCAGGAGATGGTTCCTTTCTACAATACATTACCAGTAATTACAAGGGTGTCCACTTTCATGGTTTTGTGTAATAGAGTCTGTTGTATTGTGTGGTTACTTAAAAAACATGTTGCTCGCTCCTTGACAAATCAATACCATGAAAATTCAATAATTTAATTATTGTAAGATTTTGTTAATGCGAATTTAATACCAGAAGTCTATCTAAAGTGTAAGTGTAAAAAAGCGATGGTGGCTGAATGGATAAGAGACCGGCGGCGTGTTAAACACGCGGTCCGAGTTCGATTCCGACCAGCAGTACCAATGTGGATTTTACTTTGTGGAATTTATATGTACTAGTCGTGTGACTTACCGTCTGCTAACGGTGAAGGAAAACATCGTGAGGAAACCCACATACTCTAGAAGAAATTCAATGGGTATGTCTGATCCACCAACCCGCACTAGGCCAGCGTGTGTGGATTATGGCCTAAAACCCTCTCAACTCTCTAGATAGAGGAGAGGAGACCCGAGCCCAGCTGTGGGACATTAATGGGTTGCTGATGATCTAAAGTGTACTATATTTTCAAGGAAAACACATAAAACAAACATTAATGATTCAACAGCAAGAGACAGAAACAGAAATGACATTCCATTAGAGTGTAAGAGACATGCAAGAGGATATCAATCAAGTGAGATGCAAAATGGACGATGACAGGGGCAAATGGCGCCCCCCATCTCTGTAATGTACGGACCTTTCCAGTTTATTTTTGTAGCTTGATCTTAATGAATTCTGTAAATATTTTCTTTGGTATTACTTATTTGGTACTTTTTTTTTAGCCTTTATTGACCAATAAAAACAAAAAAAAATTACATTACTCCACATATACATAACTACTCAAACCATCTAGGGTTTAACTGTGGTATGGTAGCCACTAGAGCTCGTGTACTACTTTACAATTTAAGTTAACATAATTTTAACATGAGACTATTATTCTAATGATTTAAAGTATTTTAACAATTTCCTTTTACAGTTATTCTTATTTAGAGCGTCGCAGATTGCGACAGGAACACTTCATGATTTTATATACATAAGTACATTATCTAATACTTATAGATTTCAATCACAAAAAATATAAAAAATTGCATAATTATCGTACGGAACCTTCGGTGCGCGAGTCCGACTCACATTTGGCCGGTTTTCAAGTTTAACTAGTATATCTGTTATAATTATATTATTAATACACCCATGTTAAATAAGAGCTCTCATTCGTCCGTGCGTCACCTATAGCGGTTACCAACTGAAAAAAAAAAAATAATTAAAAAAAAAATCAGCGCTGGGTACTACTTGCCCAGCCCATGCTGAGATGGCGGCCTTTTTCGGTGGGGCTTGCAGAACAGCATACCTTAAACCACATTTATTTAATAATTTTTTTTTTTTTTTTTTAATTTTCATGTTCGTATTATTATTTTTTATATTGTTCTTTGTCTTTTTTTTTGTGTAAGTTGTTTTTGTAGGCCCTAAGTCGAAATAAATGATTTTTCTTTCTTTCTTTCTCTCATAAAGCTAATTACTAAAATACACACACGGTAAAACCACAGAGCGTTTAGAACTAATACGTTTCACAATATAAATAGGTAGTAAACGTTCCTGGAAAATCCGTTCAGTGGTCGGACCGCACATTCGAACAAACATTTCACATTAACAGCTCGATATAATTCCCAAGAATAACTTAATAGACTTTGTACAACATTCGTATGATGATTATATGAATAATTTCGTTGAATAGATGAATAGGTATTTCATCATCATCATCATATCAGCCGCAGGAAGGCCACTGCTGAACATAGGCCTCCTCAAGAGATTTCCAATAGGGCCGGTTGTTTGCGGCCTGCATCCAGCGCGATAATAATATAATAATAATAGGTATTTCCTTTTAAACAAAGGATCTTCTTCCGTTTTTATCCGTATAGTGACGGAATAAGAATACATAATGACTGGCCTGTTGTTCTAGTGGTTAGTGACCCTGACTGCTAAACCGGAGGTCGTGGGTTCGATCCCCACCCAGGACAAATCTTTGTGTGATGAGCATAAAGGTTTGTTCTGTGTCTGTGTGTAATTTATCTATAATATGTATGTACTTACAAAACAAAAAGTATTTAAGTAGTATATCAGTTGTTTAGTACCCATAACACAAGCAAATATAATTGCTTAATTTGGGACTAGATGGCGCTGTGTACATGTCGTAGAATATGAGAATATTATTATATTATTATTATTATAATGTCACTACTCCATCTCATCGTGGGTGTCGTAAAGTCGATTAAGGGAGTAACCGCAGACAAGAGCCCTGTGAGAAAAGGAAAATTCGAAACAAGCCCTATACCAACCCGTCTGGCCAGCGTGGTATAGTTGCTAAATTCCCTCCACAATCTTTGAAGGAGACCCATGCCTAGCAGTGGGACGTTTATAGGTTGAAATGATCTTCTTCCTATATAAATCTATTGGTTACAGCAAAATCAGCTCTAAATAGAGAATGTGTGCTATGTGTTGTTAGGTTTGGTTCCCAATTGAGACAAACACTTGATTAATTTATAGGTATCTATTTGTTTCGAGTGTGGTTATACACAGGGCTTGTACTGTTTCATAAATTGGGAGTAGCCTTTAAAAAATGTTACTAGCTGATGATGATATTCTATGATGCCTTATCCTGGGCATATAAAACCTATAAGATAATATAATACCTAAGTAAATATCTTAGTATACTTGCCTAAATTTTAAAAGTTATTTCGTTTCAATGCCAATGAATATTCAAATAAAATAACTTTTAAAAGAATCCAGCGCCAATCAAAACACAATCAGTTCGAAATTTAATTTAAATCCGTCCAATTATAAAGAGTCGAGTTGAGGCAGACGGGCGGAAGTGACAAATTGCAGGAAACGGAAGTAGCTGCCGCCATTGTGCTCGCGACGAGTCCCACTCTGAATATGTCGGGATAAACGTGACTTCTTGAATTTTAGCTGATTAAAAACTTATGGATGCTGTATACAAAGTAAATTGTGCTAACGTAGTGAATTATACGTTTGATAAAATATGTTGGATAGTTATTTTTGGGAAAAACTACTTCTATACTTATTATATTATAAAGCTGTGGAGTTTGTTTGTTTGTTTGTCTATACAGTTGTTAGTCCGGGATCCCTGGTCCAAATTTTTTTTTTATTTCTGTCAAGCAATTTTTTCGTGTTTAGCTTCATTTCGATGAGACGCCCAACAATTTCGTATTCCAAAAGTTTCATTGTGGTAGCTAACAGACGTAGCAAGGGTATACCGGACTGGGAAGGAAATACCGGGATAACGTACCACGCAATTTGTAGAACAATATGACTGTTCAATTACATAAATATTAAGTAAGTAAAAAAAATATGGTCCGACAAAATCAATGGTTTGATCGACCCTTCCAACTTGTTTCGATAACGAGGTCATCATAAATGATTACTAACCAGCTGATTTTTTTATTTTTACTTATAAAGCTGTAGAGCTGTAGACTATGTGTTTAACAAATCAAATCATTTATGCAAAATTTTAAATAAATACAAACATTAATATATTAGAACTTATATAATATTATCATGTGGCTTAAACTATTTATATCTGTCCCTGTCTGTCCTCTGACCTACAGTCTTGGAACCCATAAAGAATTAAAAATGATGAACTTTTAAAAATCCCACTGGCCTTACGTCTTCATCATTAATAAAAGTCTTTCCAACTGATGAAAACGTTTTTCCAAGGACAGTGTTTTGCTATATTCCCTCGGCATTTACTTGAAGCCTAGTTCAACCAACACAAACTTAATAAGGTTCTTGTAAAAGTTGCAACAGTAAAAACGTGTTAACGTCGCCTTTTTATTGGATAAGTTTAATTAAAATTCACTTTATCTTAAAGATAAATACTGGAAACACTTTAGACTTTTTACATTTAGTTTTACAATAAGACAACTGCATTATTCGTATTTCAAATACAAGCTTACCATGTTTTTGGTAGGATATTTTGAATTACAAATCTTAAACATGACAGTTCCAATTTCAAAAATTGAAAATTGAACATTCCTAATAGACTCGTAGATAGGTACAAAATTTATTTCGGCGTCGCGTCGTGATTCGTTGAGCGATGTTGTGCAATTTTATACAAAAATGACTGTACACAACACCTTTGGGCCAGAATTTTCCTAGAGGAAGATATTGAGATACAATATCGGCAAAAACACATGCCAAAAATGATCCAGAAAACCATTAATTTGATTTAAAAAAGAGCTCGTATGCTAAAGAACCAGTGTGTTATTTTGCCTAGCCATTATAATTAAATCGTTATGTAAGCCCTTGAATGCCATGTCTGTCACTGTTTTCTTCTTTATTTTGACGGTGCCAAACAGACTTACGGTCAGTCTGATGGTAAGCGCTTGCAACTATGGACACCTGCAACATCAGATGCATTACGAGTACATTCACTCTTCAAAACTCTCCTTCCCTCTCCAATAAATACTGGAATATGGAATAAAAGAATATGGTAGATATATAGATATGGTAGAATATGGTATAAAAACATAATCTTCTAAGTATAATTTCAAAAATTAGAAAGATAACAGTTCCATTAATACTCCACGTCGTATAAACGTTTGAATGAAGCAAGTTGTCATGCGTCAAGGCCGGGAGGCTGAGTTCTCGCAGATATAGAACGTGTAATTTCACGCAAAGTTGCCGTTCTCTCGGAACAGCTGTGTCGCGATATGATTTGTATGAATGTTGAGTAAGAACAGTTTAAAATTATTCGTGGCCGGCTTACGTGAGCTGCTGGAAAATATTACTAAGATGAAAAGTATCCTCCTTTCAGAGAAGTGTGTCAATTAATAAAGTAATAGGGGCATAAAGAAAATCTGGAGGAGTTGGTAGTATTGAGAACGATGATTGGAAATCCTGATGACTTTTCTAATATCATTACTTAATACTGTTGCGCGTGTTAGGAGAGGCCTATGTCCATCAGTGGACTGCAATAGGCTGAGATGATCATCATCATCAGCAACCCATTAAGTCCCACTGCTGGGATCGGGTCTCCTCTCCTCTAACTAGAGAGCTAGAGCTTCTAGGCTGAAATGATGATGATGATGAATACTGTTGGACATTGGCCACCCCAAGGAGTTCATTGGCAGCCAAATAAGGGTGGTTCGCATTAACTTAAAACCTCTTCAGTTCGTCGGTCCATCTTTTCACTTGCAGACTTAATATAGCGTTTTAATACGTATGGCGCTGCAAGCCATCTTACACTGCGGTAACCGTTTACCAGTTAGTTACACCACCATAGTTGTTTTATAACAATAAGATTGTTTAACTACTCAATATCGACGTCGAATGTAGTCAATTAAAAATTAACAACCTTCTTGTGATGAAAATTTTCAATTATATTTTCCAATGATCATACGCCAACAGGCTGTCAATAACACTGTTCGAAGCGAGTTTAAATGAATAATTGAATCGATACGAACATTATTTTTTAATAAGAGCATTTATGCTTTTGTTTTAATATAGAAAAATAGGTAACTATTTTAAAAAAAGCATTTTCTTTATAAAACATTTCTTTTGAAGAAGTGACGGAAATGTCGATGACCTTTATAAAACCTATGTTTAGATTTAGTTTTCCTATATTCAGTTTTTAAATCATAATGACACAACTCCTCCCTTTTTAGAGGCGGTGAACTTTAAATTCCAATAAATCGTAGTTTTGAATTTCGTTGAAATATTAAGAATTAATATAATTACACAATTATTTGTATTTTTATTACAATAATTGCTAATTGTATGAAATACACACCATACATATCTACACCTGTCTCATATTGAGGTAAGCAGTCATTACGGTACTTACTTTAATTGCTCCAATGTAAATACTATTTCAGTTCAATCCTCGCCGACTAGTTACGAACTAACATTACAATAAATATAGTTTATTAGATAGCTAGTACTTGTCAACGTTAAACATTGGCAAGGGTTGCTAGTAGCAACTCTTGCCAATGCACATTTCCGCTGATGCTCAGACCACAGTGTAGTATAATATAGCAGTAGATCAACTGTGCAAGACCTAAATAAAAATAAATATATATGACACTCTCTGAAAAAGGGTGTTATTTCCCAATTTTTCCTCCCAATCCTCATCGTTTTCCTTTTGTTCCCTATTTTTATTTTTTTTCGGTAGACAGGCTTGGTTGTGTTATGTCCATGGGCGGTGGTAACGTATTTCCAGACTTCAAGATCATTTAGTAGGTTCTAGACTACTGTATATAATTTAACTACATATTAATTTTTGGTAAATTCGTATAATATTTATTTTAATTACCAAACTAATTTCCTCCGTGGCTCAGTGGTTGAGTGACTGCTCAGACAGAGGTCGTGGGTTCGATTCCCCCACGCAGGACAAATCTTTGTGTCATGAGCACAATTATTTGTTCTGTTTTTGGGTGTAATGCATCTATAATATGTATGTATTTACAAAAAAAAAAAAAAGTTATTTGAGTATTATATTTAAGTTGTCTAGTATCCATATAACAAGCATTAACTGAGTTTGGAACTAGATGGCGCTGTGTATGAATATCCAAACATAATTATTGTTACTTAAATAAAAAAATAAAAAAAAAGCAATGGTGGCTGAATGGATAAGTGACCGGCGTGCAAATCACGCGGTCCGAGTTCGATCCTGACCGGCAGTACCAATGTGGATTCCACTTCGTGGAATTTATATGTACTAGTCAAGTGACTTACCATCTGCTAACAGTGAAGGAAAACATCGTGAGGAAACCCACATACCCGAGAAGAAATTCTATGAGTATGTCTGATCCACCAACCCGCACTAGGCCAGCGTGAGTGGATTATGGCCTAAACCCTCTCAGCTCTCTAGTTAGAGGAGAGGAGACCCGAGCCCAGCAGTGGGACTTAATGGGTTGCTGATGATTATTGTTACTTCATTTCTCCTAACACTACTACTCTGTGACCGTTCTATCTGTAGGAACAAGTGGTGTGTAAAGGAAGGATGCCGCCCGCGCCGGTCACTCGATTAGTGCACTAGATACGAAGTTAGAAATTAGCTCCATCCGCACAGATACCTCATACAATATTCGTTATAAAGCAAGTGAAAATACGCTTTATTTCATTAACACAAGGTTTAATTTAAGTTTAAATTCAATGTAACAATGACTGCATGTAATTTTTATGGCAACGGTAAAATTAGGAATATATTTACATAATATTTAAATGTTTTATAACGGGTTTACGTCTTATATATCATTAATTATATTATTATTCATTAATTTTATTATTATAAACCATTAATATTATTAAGTTTCAATTTAATAAATTTCAGTCTAAAGAATTTTAAATTTCAGTCCGTATAGTGACGGATTAAGAATAGGTATGTTATTTAATGTTAGAAAATAGTCTAACGTATAGAAAATTAAAAACAGATTAATTAAGGTTTTTCCTGCAACCGTTTATTTCTTTAACAATATGTTTTTTAACTTTAATTACACTGACATTTCGGGCCGAAAATTTTCCGACAGCTCAGAATCAGGGGGATGGTCAGGATAACGAGTGGCCGTTGGTTGCAGGCGGCACAGGACCGTTCACAGTGGCGTAAATACAAATACAAAATGTTTTATTTCGTTACTATAAAGTGTAAATACAATGTTTGTGATTGTAACTTCCTTTTAAGCAAAGAATGCCTGTATTAGGAGGCTCCGCTCTTCCTTCTTGTGTTATGGATAATAAACAACTGATATACTACTTAAATATATATATTTTTTTGTAAATACATACATATATTATAGATAAACTACACCCAGACACAGAACAAACAATCATGCTAATCACACAAATATTTGTCCTGAGTGAGAATCGAACCCACGACCTCCGGCTTAGCAGTCAGGGTCACTAGCCACTAGACCAACAGGCCAGTATTAGATGGTATTATAAATGTTTTAAAGTAGCTTAAGGGATTTTAGACAAATTGCTCTAATAATGATCTGGCCTAGAGCTTACCATCAATCTAACTCCAAGCCACAATGTCCATTTAAAGACTACGACAGCACCTTCAGAATACTAACCAAATCAAATCAGAATTCAACCCTCATTTTAACAACTAGTAACCGATATTCGAACAGTGATTACAATTCAAATAGCAACTCCATTAAGCCTTCAATGCCGAGTAATATTTTGGTACCAAAACAAATTTCTCGAAGCCTCAGTTTCAACAGAATGACTTGTAATTTATACAATGCTTGGGGCTGTAATTATCGAATTATTCAACTCATTACACCGTTAAAGGTTTGTTGGGGTTGAGACATTTTCAAGATTGAAGGGTTTTACGGCTATGGGTGGTCTGTAAAATACTTAAAAAATATATTTATTACAAAGCTGGTAGATGCATATTTGATTATTTATTTCTAATGATTTCATGTTAACCATTCAACCGACCTTCATACATGTTCACATAGAGAATAATATAATGTATACTCTATACTCATAACTGAAGAGTTTGTTTGTTTAGTTCAACACGTGAATCTCAGGAGCTACTGAACCAAATTAAAAAATTCTTTTAGTATTGGATAGCCCATTTATTGAGAAAGGAATATGTTATATTAACATCATACTACGGCTAATAGGAGCTGAGCAATTGCCAAACAAAAACCGATGAAAGCGAAACCCCAGGCAACATCTAGTTAGGATTTATATTGTCAATATATCAAATAGTTTGTGTTTCTGTTATAATACTGCTCTACCAAAAAAGAACCGCATAACTGCATGTCCAGCGCAAGGGAAAATGAAGTTAATGTACATGCGTTTTTCCCGTGGTAATGCAATTGTGCCTTTTTTTCTTACCAAGGCAGACTACTACTCATATAAAAATAATTAAAAAGAAATATTACTCATAAAATTAGTACAAAAGAACTTAGATCATTTTCTTTTGCGAATACTACAACACAAGCAAAGGATCTCTTTAATTTTAATTAAATTTTCCTTCGATATACGGTTTTTTATACAAGTGTATTTATTTATTTATTTACTTAAAATACACCAATTTGTATTAAGGCGGACTTAATGCCAAAGGCATTCTCTACCAGTCAACCTAGAGTGGTACAGAGATGTTAAAAAGTAGGTGCATATGGTCAAGAGAAAGTTGATGAAATTTCAATACTAAACAAAATTAAGGAATTTAGAAAAACAAAATTAAATATAATATAATAATCAATAGAATATAATAATCAATGAAGAGATGATTCAGCCAGTTGATCTGAGTAGAATTTACGAAATTTAGCTTTAAACGCGTCACGGTTGGTGGCCATCCTGATCTCAAGAGGGAGGACATTCCAAAGAAGAATAGATTGAATAGGAAAGGAGTCGTGGATGAAACCAGAGTTATGTGAAGGACACTCAAGTTGTAAGTTATTTGAGGAATGGATATTTTTATTGTGAGTGGAACAGAGATAGGTGAAGTATGGGACTAGATAAGCGGGAGCATTGGGAGACATAAGTATGGAGTAAAGGGTAGAAAGGGCGCGCCAGCTACCGCGTTGACGAATAGGTAGCCAGTTCAATTTTGAGCGATAAGAAGACACATGGTCAAACTTGCGAAAATTAAAGATGAATCGAATGCAGTTATTAAGAAGATTTATCTAATAGTATTTATAAATTCCACAAAGTAAAATCCACATTCGTACTGCTGGCTGGTCAGAATTCAATTCGAACCACGTGTTAGCACGCCGCTGGTCACTTATCCACTCAGAAACCATTTTATTGCGACAAAACAAAAGATCAATACTTTTCAATCGAGATAAAACAAAACACTAACTAGTATAAATGTGAAGGAATTTAAGCATTCGATATATAAACAAAATTCCAAAGGGCACGTACTAATAAACGTCTATGTTTGTATCGAATAAGATTCGATTTACACAATTCGATTATCGAATGAGGGTGTGAGAGATTTATTTTGGTAATTTACTTCGAATCGAGTACAAAGTTCGAGAACGAATAATTTGTTGATGACAGATATTGGTTAGGACGATACGGTTTAATTTATGGAGATGCTATTTAAGTTGGCACTAAGTTATTTATAATGATGACTAAAACAAAAATGTTTGGTATTTTATTTATTATTAGATGCATTTATAATAATATTATATAACTAAAGAGTTTGTTTGTTTGTTTGTTTAAATTCTCTTAATCTCACGAACTACTGATTCGAGTTAAAAAATTTGGTGTTTGAGAAAGACTTTTTTTTAACTCACATCAGTAAACCCTTAGATTATCATGGTCCACCAAACAAACAATCTCTTCAGCTTTGCAATATCGGTAAACATAATGTCATACAACGCCGAAACTTAGATATAACAATCTGTTTGTGACATTAGATATATTTGCCTCTACACGTAATGTCTTTAAAAATCAGGTAACATCAATTCTAAAAGACCTTAAGTAAACCTTATATTATATTATATAGTGCTACTTCAATTAGCTTTAAGTTATCACTGTAAAAAAAAAATTAAGAAAAAAAAACTGTACTAATTGTTATAGTAATATGTGGATACGCTGTGGATGGTATATTGATCTAACTGTATTACTTAATATTAGACTTATGATATAATGTACTGTTGTTTGTTTCCCAAATAAATAAAATTAAAAAAATAAATCTTAAAAGCAAATATTTTCATTTCATTTAGTCCATCAACGTTTGCAACTTGAATAATAAACATCTACACTCATCAACAGAACTTACATAATTCATTAACACTGTAACCCTTAAACGTAAGTTATTCTCATCCGGGTACTAATTGACCCCACGACCGGTCGTAAGTCAACACTTTCAACCGTTGATACTTTAACCCTTTAAACATATAACTTTGAGTAGTGGTCTTATCTTTGTGTTGGTTTAATGTTGAGAGAAGATTCGAGACTATTTGGAAGTGTTGAGGAAATAAGAAGTTATTTACCTACTAGGCAACAACAATTGAAACAAACTCTATACCAACCCGTCTGGTCAACGTGGTATATATAGTAGGCTAAATTTCTGCCCAGCAGTGGGACATTTATGGGTTGAAATGACGATGAAATAATATCAAAAATTTTATCATTTGTGCCAAAAAATAAAAAACAATACTAGTTTAAGCATATGACAATATTCTTTTTCATTATTTACTACCTACCGGCTCCATACTGGTGCAAAAAGGTAGCAATTTACTGGTGAAACATAACACACAAATTTCTAGCGATGGATTTTTCAGAAAAAATCTTTCGTAAATCTTGTCCAACCAATTACGAACACAAAAAGAAAAGACAGCTACTTGTATGCTGCAGAAGGTTATGTATAAGGAAAAATATGTTCAGCTGTTTTTTCCAAAAATGAATTCAAAATTTATATTGTTTTTGACGGGCCTGTTGGTCTAGTGGTTAGTGACCCTGACTGCTAAGCCGGAGGTCGTGGGTTCGATCCCCACCCAGGACAAATCTTTGTGTGATGAGCATAAAGGTTTGTTCTGTGTCTAGGTGTAATTTATCTATAATAATATGTATGTATTTACAAAAAAAATATATTTAAGTAGTATATCAGTTGTTTAGTACCCATATCACAAGAAAATATAATTGCTTACTTTGGGACTAGATGGCGCTGTGTGAATGTGATAGAATATTATATTATATAAATTAATTTGATTAACAAGTTAAAACTTTACTTTATCTATAAGTAGTAATTACTATTAAAATGTCAGTGGTAATTACTACCCATAGACACTTAAATTAAGTGAAAATTGTCATGTAGAATTTTCAAATCCCCCATTTCCCCAACAACATAAATTGTTGAATATTACATAATACACGCATAGTGTACAAAATCAAATAAACCTCGACCATTTCACATAACAACAACAACACTATTAACTAGAACAATGATTCGCGAGCTCATCCAATCCCTGCAGACCAACTTAAATTGGAAATAGGAACAATAACTCAATAGTTATTTAAACAAAATAAACTAGGCGACCATCAGATAAAACCTATTCGGAGGCAATCCTTATTTCAGTTCCCTAGTGACATCCAACTCAATAACTTCGGGACCAATAAGACCCCGAGGATTAAGCTAACTGGACCGACGGCGATAGGGGTGTTAAATATCCGTACATTGAATACAGAAAGCGTTCAACCCTGAAATATTCAAGGTTATATTTTGGGGTAATATCTGCCACGTGATGTGATTGCCAAAGATTAAATTATGCTTGTAGTTCTATCGCGCTTATGTGTGTTGTAGTTTAAACATTATGCTCTTCTATGCAATTTTGGGATCTGTATCTAAATCATATATTTTGACTGTAGCTACCATGACTGACATCATGAAAATGTGACTTATTTTTAAAGTCATAAAGCATAATATTCAGCTGCCAAGTCGTTGTGTATTGAGGCTTGCGGCGTAAAACGGGTAATTAAATTTAAATGGCTATACAATAGCAATTGCTGAGTTTTGTGAGAGTATATCCCCAACGTATATGTACTCTTGACGTTTGTGAGACAATATACCTCATTTTTAATAAAAATATCTATTTAACTACTGCACTATTTTTAAAATTATATAAAGCACATATCGTACAATACTGGAAAGAAGTAATTATGCTACAGAGCAATTTTAACCTTTTATTAACAAGCATTAAATTTAAATTACCAGGCAAATAAATTTCGATATATACCTGTTTAACAATAATATTGCGGTAACATAAGTTTACTAAACCCATACTTATAGGTAAGTAACTAACAAAATTTATTAACAGCAATGAGCTTTTAATATAATTGTTTTTAAACGACTTCAAAAAAGGAGGAGGTTATATACTGTATGTATTTTTTTTTTATTAAAACCAGAATCGTTGAGATCGATCCTTTGATTGGTATTTTCCTATTACAAAGGAGTTTGAAAACTTTTGAAAACCTTGAAACAAAAACGGACCTCACCTTGAACATTCTAGAAGCCATATTACGCTCTTAAATTTTCATAACAAAAGCCCAAACATTACAAGATTCTGTGATGTAAGACGACAATTATAAACCAGTCGGTATTACAATCTTGTAGCGTGTATACCTACAGTAAATTATGACTGTTAAATGGACTTTTTATTAACAAATTCGTTTTTTTTTAACTAACAAATTAGTTAAAAGATCACTTAGCGTGTTTATCGATGACACAATAACAATAAATATATAATATCTATACTAATATAAAATAAAGTATTGGTTTAATTGTTTGACTACTTCTAGTTTGATTTGAAAAACTATTTAAATTATGGATGAGCTATCCATAATTTAATTTTTTTTTAGATTTATCGAAGTAATATAGACTATAATAATATAGACACCATGCCACGATTAATAGAGCAGAGTAGAGGCCAAACTAATTATTGTTTTCTTTATTGTTACGTATTTATTCAACTTTGGGTTTCCAAAATTCCAAAACATCCAAATTCAATGTTACAAAAGTCATTTAAATCGGATACGGCATTTAGTACACCATAAGCATTCAATGGGCTACCTTTTCATCAATACGAAATACTTTCAAATTGTAACATCAAAATATTTCATAGGTATTTCTACTATGAGTAACATCCCTATTGAACCCTCAACTATTCGAACTATTTAATAAGTATTATAGTTACGTTTAAAGGTACAATTAAAACAAACTGGGCTTATGTCTTGCCACGCCACGTTGGGACCACCAATGGGATTTGATCACGTCAGCGACGTCACATAAGATAAATGTAATTATTTATAATATTTACTATGAAAACTGATGTCTTCTGACGGACGTAACATCACATACGTGGCATCACATAAGTCCAGTTTGTTTGTATCTTAAGGTTTCGGTCTGACGACTTACTCAAAACGAGAGTGGGTATGGAGGTGGGGTAGCCTTGCGCTTTGTTTTGGTGTGAAAATGCTGACTACGGTCTGTCAGTAGTGTCAGTTTGTAAACGCAGCAGGCAGACAGAGACAGAACAGGCATTCGACCATTACCGGCCGGCAATAAGCGGTATAGTGAATGGACTGGTACAGACCTTGGACGATGCGACCAGGGACTGCAGGCTCACTGACAGTTGGTGGGCCCTTTATTCATAAGGATGGAACACACAAGTGATGTAGTAAGTGACAACTTTGTGTGCACAGGTTTAATTGTGGACAATGCAACGCAATTTGCTCACGTTCGTGTTTAGAGACTTTGTGTGTATGTGTGGGTTTTCTGTGTTGCAGTGCGTAAGTTAAGCCATTAAGTTCTTGAAAACTTACTGTAGTGAGCATTGTTAATACAGCAGTTATATATGGTAGTTGCCGTGATACGGTTTCGAATCTAGGTGTATTCTGTGTCCATTAATTGTATGTTTGTAAAGACCCCTGTGAGACAGGACTTGTTATATTGTTTTTTAAATAAGGATAAAAAACACACTTTCTCATATACAATTTTAATAATGATTCTTAATAATATTTATTAATTTTAAACGGGAATTCACGCGATTATGATTTAGGTATTTACATACCTTAGGGTGCTTGACGTTTCGACCAGGTTACACCAGCCGTGGTCACAAGCTGACTGAAGGATATTAGTGACGAAACATACCATAAGTCAAAATCAATAAATATTATCATGCAAAGCGAAAGTTTAATAGTAAATGATTCTTCATAGTCTAACTTTGGAATGTTGCTAAAGTAAATATTACTACCATAACTCTGTCTATTCGCTAAAACAATGTGTAACTCCAATGCTTGAAAATAATAATAATATAAATATTATGTTCTACAAAAAAACACGCGGGGTTTCACTCCCGTCGTTCTTTATTTGGCCAGTGCTCAACTCCTATAGGCAATAGCGTGATGTTATATAGTCCATAACCTTCCTCGATAAATGAGCTATCCAACATTAAAATAATGTTTTTAAATCCGATCAGTTCCTGAGATCCTAGCCTTCCACCAAACACACAAACTCGTCCGCTTTATAATATTAGTATAGAACTATGTATGTACCTAACACAGTTAGTCCTGTCTATACACGTGTCCAATTATTTCATCCTTATAACGAACATGCCTTATGAAGCCAATTAAAAGTAATAATAGCCGCGGCTTATATCTGACGAATTTTCTATTGTACTGTGGAAAAATACATGGTATGTTTTCGTCACTAATATCCTTTACAATAGCAGTAGGCTATCCTAAGCAAACAAACTCTTATCAATTAAGTGATATGATGAAAAACGGCAAAGTTAAAACTAGTAACTTTCGGTCGTGTAAGTAGAGATTCATGAATGTCTTCATCATATCAGCCCACCGACGTCCACTGTTGGACATAGGCCTCACCTTTACGCCATTGCGAGTGATCCTCTGCCGCCTGCAACCAACGGCCAACTGCAACCTTGACCAGGTCGTTGGTCCATCAGGTTGGGGGCCCTCCTACGCTACGCCTTCCAAAACGTGGACCATTTAAGAACCTGTTGAACTGTTTGAAGCCGAACAATAGACAGCTATTTTTTGGTTGCTTGTACTTGTTAACTGAAGGGTTCAGCAAATTATGTGAAGTGACTGTCACCGTGGCGAAATCGGTGTCTGTCAGGACGGCGTGAGAGATGTCTGAATAGTCACGAAATTTGCACCAAGTAACTGTACCTAAACTGTACTAAACTGTACCTATGTGAAAAAAACTGTACCTCAAGCAATTAAATGTTAAATAAATAGCGACATAGACACGCGGTTCTGACGTCAGCTTTAAAAGTCAGGTTAAAAAAAAAATTGAAATACTTAGAATTTGGCGTCAAAAGCCCGCCTTTTAAGTATTTTTATTCTTAAAACCTAAGTATCTAAGGACACTTGGGTTGTCTAGAAAAATCTAACGATACCCTAATTGTCGAAATCCACCACGCCATTTGGAAGATTCGTGGAAATAAAGAAATTTACAAACATACAAGATACGCGGGGAAAAACAATACCCGTGCTGACAGTCGGGTAAAAAGTAAAAAGTATTGGATTTTCGATTCTTATTTATAAGTATGTTCTAGCCACACACACACTAATAATAAATTAGCAAGTCTTTTCCTCACTATAACGAATTCCATATATAATATACCCTTTCTACTCTTCTACCATGAGTTGTGTAAAACCAACAAGCGTGTCATCTTGCCCCGCCAACACAACAAAGTTCAAACAAAAGTACTTAATATCCGTAAAATGAGCCGTAGACGGCTTACACCCTGTTTATTGCCTCGCTGTTATACAATGTCCCTACCTATAGATAGTTATATAATAATATGAGGAAAACGTATTTTGGAAACATGATCTTGGTAGGGGGATTTCCAATCTTAGTAGAGAGCATGGATGGAGCCAATTTTGTTAGACAATTTTAGATCGCATTGAATTCAAGCCGCATACAACTGGTTTAATTGGAAATAGGAGTAGTATATAAAGTATGTGGGAGTGGACAGCCTACGGTTGATAAGACGATGATGAATTTCGCATCGGTATGACATATTATAATATATGTTAATCAAAACATGTACCATGAATTGAGAATTTTCGAGCGGGTCCATATAAATCTACTTACTCATGATAATTTGAAGGAGATTGGAAGGGTTTTAAACTACTTATTAGCTGGCTACCTCATATAAATATCGTCCTTGTATACTTAATACTAAATATATCAAAACTTTTGATTAATAAAGATCCTACACCTAATTCTAGTTAAGTAATTTTAGCGATTATCTAAGTAACCTATGTTTTAGAGTACCGGTTTTGTCCCAATATTTACCTTTCTCTTATAATGCCACTTTAGGTTGACAATGTTTGTAGAAGTAAGTGGATTCGTTGCCTTGTGACCTTAGGTTTAAAGTACTAAATCAGCACTGGAGTACTTAGACACTACATTATTATTTGACATTACTTATAGCGTCTAGAATATCATCATCATCATCACCATAGCAACAGCTGCTAACCACAGGTCTCATCAAGAGATTTCCAATAGGTCCCGTCATATGCCAGTAACAGTTAACATTTATAAAATAACTATGGGGCTTACTCTGACTGGCCTGTTGGTCTAGTGGTTAGTGACCCTGACTGCTAAGCCTGAGGTTGTGGGTTCGATCCCCACCCAGGACAAATCTTTGTGTGATGAGCATAAAGGTTTGTTCTGTGTCTGGGTGTAATTTATCTATAATATGTATTTACAAAAAAAAAAGAAAAAATATATTTAAGTAATATATCAGTTGTTTAGTACCCATAACACAAACAAATATAATTGCTTAATTTGGGACTAGATGGCGCTGTGTGAATGTGGTAGAATATTAGTTTAAATTTGACATTCGATTAGTTGGTTTACCTGACGTTAGGTTAGCAATCAAATGAAGCGATTCTATTGGTTCATAATAAACATCGCATCTTCGCACATCTCTGGTGGAAACGCAGCCTAAGCCCCCAGAGTGGGTATCTCAAGTTAATAAAGAAGCTCTGAAGATTTAAGTACGCTATAACTAGTATACTTCATATTACGATGAAATATGGACTAAGTATCGACTTCTAGAACTTAGGACGTGGTCTGTTTATTGTATAATGAGGAACACGTATTTTGACTGTCACCGTGGCGCAGTGGTTAAGGTGGTCGCCTCGCCACTACATCGCCGTGCTGGGTGACGTGGGTTCGATTCCCACACGAGACAAATATTTGTGTGATTCATAGATATTTGTTTCTAGTCTGGGTGTACTTTGTGTCCGTTAGTTTCATGTTTGTAAAGCTCCCCGCGACACAGGGCTTGTTCCCTAGTGCGGGCGTTGTCTTTATAGTAAAAAAAAAAAAAAAAAAAAAAAAAATAGAAAACAATGCCACTCGAGAGTCTCATAGAAAGAATAAACTGTGATTTACAGCATGCAGCAAATTATATCAGTAGTAAAATGGAAGAGTTAGAATGAAATTGAACTGAAAGAAGCACCTTGCGGGGTAGCATGGCGATGCCGGCTGACTGGGCACTTAGGTATCCTGTCAAATGGCATTGCAATTTGGGTTCCTCTATCAGCTTTTCATCAGTTGAAAAGGGCCACTATGCTGTGCTATTATAAAAAAAAAAATGGTATACAGACAACAAGAGAAAACAGACAGTAGACAAATCACAACATCAATCTATAATACCTATGTATGTTTATTACAAAGAAATCACCATGAACATAATATTTAAAACGAGACCTATGAGAACCAAGTCAGATTCCAAAAATCATTAAAATAAGAAAATAAAACTGTTAGAATATAGATATCCCATCTAGCCAGCTAAGCTAAGCAGATTAGAGAAGTAGGTTAAATTCGCTCAAAATATGTTCGGAGGAGACCCGGGCTTGTTGATTTATGGGTTGTATCTTTTAATAACATAACATAACATAGCATCACGCCTTTTTCCCCGAAGGGGTAAGCAGAGGTGTTTCACACCTATCCTATATACCTATATATATACCTATACCTATCTTTTAATAATATGTAAATTTAGTTATTTTAGTTATTGGGTAACGTAGGTATACTTAAGACCTTTGTATACACTTAGTTAAAATAGCTAAACTTAGACTTAGCTTACGTAGTTCCTAATCATTTAGGTGATTTTTAAACCACAACAGATTTTAAGATCTTTTACGAATCACTCTCACTAACCACACTTGTAAAGACACATTCTAATAAATTGACTCGCCTTCACTTAGACCACACACCAATATGGCCGTCAAGTGACTTGTTACGGCCCTCATGCATTGTGCAAGTGCCCTTACACGAGCAGCATTGGAACTACGATAAAAATATGAAATACGAATTGTATTTGTTGAAATCTAAAAGCTTATTGTCATTTACTTGCATTTTTATTTCATACAAGACTGTTTTCAGAGACTTGTATGAAAAGATCTTGTCTAGCTCGGGTTTTATAGTCTTCATTATGTTTGTGAATGACAAGAGCTCTCAGTAACTTAAGCTTTTTACAAATATTTTACTTTTATATTTTAGAGTTGTATTTCATTTAGTATTGATGTTGATGAGAACTTAGAGATATATTTTTATAGCATAAATTTCAACGTTGTGGGTTTGAATTTTTCCATTACTTGTTTAGGTAATGGAAAAATTTAAATCCACAACGGGACTTGAAACCGCGACCATGGCATTCCGTGTCCAGTGTTTTTCCAACTGAGTTGGCTGGAACCTACAACGGGAACAGGATCGACCGACACACAGCTCGCACAGATTAGTTGAAATAGCACTGGACACGGAATGCCATCGATTCAAGTCATTTTCTATTCCTTGTTTAGCATTTATATAAAGTGTTAAACCAAAGGAAAGGAAATTAATTACACTCTTTGCGCTGTAGCATGGTACGGGTGACAGTTTCAGTTCTTTTCACTCATGTAAGTAGCCGCGATTTACAAATTATGACTTAGTATTTCAGCTGTACCACATTCGTAATATATTAAATCATTAATAACTGTAGTAAATTAAATTAAACCCAACCAGAATGTTCTAGTCTAGTCATACAGGCAACTGTCACCCGCACCATGCTACATCGTCAAGAGTGTAATCATCACATCAGCAACCCATTTAGTCCCACTGCTGGGATCGGGCCCCTCTCCTCTAACTAGAGAGCTGAGAGGGTTTAGGTCATAATCCACTCACGCTGGCCTAGTGCGGGTTGGTGGATCAGACATACTCATACAATTTCTTCTAGGGTATGTGGATTTCCTCACGATGTTTTCCTTCACCATTAGCAGACGGTAAGTCACTTCACTAGTACATATAAATTCCACGAAGTGGAATCCACATTGGTACTGCCGGTCAGGATCGAACTCGAACCGCGAGATTTGCACGCCGGTGCCTTATCCATTCAGCCACTATCGCATCAATAATTTAATATTTAATGTAAATTATTGGCAGTGTCGTAAATTACGTGAGCCCTATGTTCAGTAGTGGACGTCGTTAGGCTGATATGATTCAATTCTATTCTTTAATTTCATATAGATCACATACTCGTACATGATACGTCTTATGAACGTCATATAAAACCAAAAATATTTTGATGATTTGATGATAATAATGAAGTAAATTAGAGATATCTTTTTATGAAAACAGTGCTGTATGGTTTATAAAATATTATATACATTATTGTGTGATGTAATGTGGTCAATAAATACTGTAAAAGTAAACATGGCACTTGCGTTTCTTTTTATTCCATTAAACCGTAAAAATCTTTCAACTTTCTATATAGAAACATCTATCTCAGTAACACAATTCTTCCGATAAACTTTCTTTGGGCCGTTCGTTAAACACCTATTGTATTCCAAATGACCTTATTGGAAATACCTTTCTAGGTATTCGTTAATATCAATAGATGTTTCAATTTTGTAACTATTGAGAAACTATTGTGTGCAGATTTTGGTGATTAATATTCGCTGTGTTTAGTTAAATTATAAGAAACTAGCTTTCGCCCGTGACTAAGCCAGTCTGGTATGTTCATAAATAGTAGTCCATGTCCTTTTCTAGAAATTAACTATATTTTATGTAACATTTTCTGAAAATAGCATGAGTAATTAAGGCATGAAAGCGTATATAAGAAACAAACAGATTCACATTGGCGTCAATAAAATTAATTATTATTATTATTATTATTATAATAAGATATTGTAAGGTTGCCAAGAGCTTCGCTCCCAAAATTCTTTGTTTGGCTACTATTCACCTATTGGTAGTAGTATGATGTAATATAGCCTATCCTCTATCTATATCATCACATCTATCCTAACCTTCTTCAATAAATAAATTCCTGAATATTCAACACTAAAAGATTTTTTCATTCGAACCCGTAGGTTCAAACAAACAAACTCTTCAGCTTTTTATAATTAGTATAAACTTCCTTGGCTTTTCAACAGAGATAGCTATCATTTATTTATTTAAGAAAGTGTTGTGTTGCCCTAAAAATGTTTAAGACATTTCTTATAAATCTAATGAGCATCAAAAAAGCGTCAAGAAATAAAAAATACGGTATCTTGTGCTGTGTTCTAATTTCTGAATCCTGTCCCTTTTATAAATAAAAAATAAAATTCTCGTGATATTCTTAACACATTAATAAGGAACAAACACTTTAATTTGCTTTTATTTCTTTCTTCATTTAAACTCTAGATGAATCCCAAATTGACGTGACACCAGAAATTTTGCCTTAAAAGTCTGCGAAAGCCTAACTAAAACGCTTTGAAGTCCAAATTGGGGCAATTTCGTCCTCCCATAAAGTGTGGCTACCATCCGTTGAAAATAGTCCCGAAATTGTTCTTTTTAACAGGCTTATATTGCCAGCCTTTTAATATTTAAAAAAATGTTTAAGTGAGACGTTTAGTGTGATTGTTTTTTATTTTTCTTTTTTATAATCGTCATTACAACCCATAAACTTCCCACTCCTAGGCACGGGTCTCCTCCAAACATTGTGGAGGAAATTTAGCCTTTTTTTTTATTATATATATATATTTAAATGCTTAAAAAATAAAGACAATGTCCCACAAAACTGCACAGGCAGTTTGTCTGAGGGATTGGACAATTACACTTATACTAAAACAAGTTTTACTTATACTAAATTAACTATTGTTACACTTGTTTATACTAAAAGAAGTTTTACTTATACTAAATTAACTATACCGTGTATATCCGTGTAGTGACGGATTAAGAATACATAATGCCACTAACCCATTTCAACCTGTGGGTGTCGTAAAAGGCGACTAAGGGAGTAACCTTAAGCCATTCTATCATCATCATCATATCAACCCAACGATGTCCACTGCTGAACATAGGCCTCACCTAATTTACACCACAGCGAGCGGTCCTGTGCTGCCTGCAACCAACGGCAAGCAAACCTTATTGACTGAGAAAATCTTATACTTATTCTCTGAAGCATATACGAGTAGATACTTAGAAAGTCCAGCGAAAAGCCTTTGTTTTGAAACTCGTAACTCAGACAAGCAGTGTAGTATCCGTTACATAATGTGTAAGGAAATTCAATAAAGCACGAGTGTACTTCTGTCGAGTACAAGTCAGACAAAAGTTAGGTCCTTTAGCTCCTACAACTCGGCTAACTCATGTCCACATAATACTATTGTCTGTTCCATTTTTAAACATGCGACTTGTTGAAATTGTTAAAATACTACGTATAGATAGATGTGTTTATTCCGATTTATAAAAATCAACAGTTATAAATAGGACCTAATCATGAAATGTTCTTTGATTCTAATTTTATGCTTAAAATTTGTGTTAGATATTGGGAATTCATTTTTGAGGATTTTTTGTAGTTAATTTCGGAAAGAATCTTCTCAAAATAATGTTATACTGAGTTTATTCGATATTGTCATATATGAAAATAAACACCTACTTTATTTTAGTTTCATCTCATAATTAAGATGTTTGTTAATTATAAATTTAATATATCGCGAGGGGTTACATTGTTTTTAAATATTATAATAAATAAATTGGTTAAAAATATTGTCTTTTTCATTAGAGCGTAATCACTTTTCACCAATATTTTGTTCCGCAATATTTTTTTAAATTATTTAAACACTATAAGGTAATAAATAAATCAATCTTTATCCTTTTGTCGCTTTTTATAGTAGATCTACCGAATTGTGCAGCTGGGAATGCCATGTTGGTCCATAAACAATAACTTCAGTACATGATTCTATGGAAAAATATATAACAATGAAAATTTAAGAAGACGTTTACTGACCTGTGGTGTAAAGGTTGGTTGCAGAGGGTTGCAGATAGGTGGCGCTGCCGTGCTCCCGTAGTGTTGCTGGTACGATGACGTCAGGATCTTTTTGTGCGCAGAAGCGTGCGCACGGTACGCGCTCACACTTAGTTTCATCACGAATTAGCACATTTAATTAATCTATTATGATTTAGGCCGACTCTATGTATTCATATTAATTTGTTACTAAGTTTGACACAAACTATTGAATTTATTTTTATTTATCCCACAACCGATTCTCTGTAGCAGCTTGTTTAATCTGTAACAATGAAAACAATAATTTAAATAAAGAATACAATTTTTTTTTTAATAATAACTATTAGTAACTCTTTAGTAGCGAAAGAGATGTGTAAATAGTTAGGAGAAATACGCTCTGTTATTCTAATATTAACTTCAACTTTATTTAACAATTTAAACCTTTTGGACTGAACAATTAAAGACAGTGCAATTATTTGTTAAAATAATATTATAGAATAATTGTATTTATCTTTTATCAATCTTATTATACGCCTTAAAATTAATGACTATTGTCATAAATCACCAAGCCTGTCTAATACTTTTTTTTTGTTAAAATCTGAAGAAACAAATAATATAATATTCTACCACATTCACACAGCGCCATCTAGTCCCAAAGTAAGCAATTATATTTGCTTATGTTATGGGTACTAAACAACTGATATACTACTTAAATACATTTTTTTTTTGTAAATACATACATATTATAGATAAATTACACCCAGACACAGAAAAAACCTTTATGCTCATCACACAAAGATTTGTCCTGGGTGGGGATCGAACCCACGACCTCCGGCTTAGCAGTCAGGGTCACTAACCACTAGACCAACAGGCCAGTCATGTCAGGCCAAATGACACAACAATGACAAAAAAAAATTATATATATCTACTAAATAAATAAATTATATCTACTGATTATATCGAGTTCAGTTACCAAGCAACCAAATTATTGGTTTTATTGGTAATGATATTATCAATTCCCAATAGTGGTACAGGGTCTGGCAAAAAGGGTCCACACCTCGAGTGCCTTTGGGACCGGGTACAGTTTCGGTTTCACCTGTCATGAATACTTAAGTTGTATAAACCAATAACATTGACTTCTAATACTATATATATATATAAATCTAATAATAGCTAAATTAATAAAATTTAAGTTTCTGCTTGTAATATCAAAATAACAACTTTTTAACGTAAGCGTATGAAAATATGTACGTAAAACAAAAACAGCCGGTTCAGTCGTTTCGGAGTTAGCTCTAACAAATAGAGCTAACTCCGAAATGACTGAACCGATTTTGACAGGACTTTCACTGGCTGATAGCAAATGTCACAAGAAGTTTTTTTTTTTTTTGTTTTTTTAAAAAGACAACGCCCGCACTAGGTAACAAGCCCTGTGTCGCGGGGAGCTTTACAAACATGAAACTAACGGACACAAAGTACACCCAGACTAGAAACAAATATCTATGAATCACACAAATATTTGTCTCGTGTGGGAATCGAACCCACGTCACCCAGCACGGCGATGTAGTGGCGAGGCGACCACCTTAACCACTGCGCCACGGTGACAGTCAAAAAAGTTGAATTATTTCTTGTGCTAGCTACTTTTATTTTGGAAAATATATCAGGGTTTCGTGAAGAAATAAAATACTATTGAATAAGGGATTAGAATGTCCACGAGAACGAAGTCGGGGGCACAGCTAGTTGCTCTAGGAAATAATTGCTTACGTCTCTCGCTTTGCTGAGTTAATAGTTTTTATTCTATCACTCCCTTTACTTTTGATTAATTTCGTTGCAAGTACCGAGACAGTCGGTAAGACATTCGCTGGGTCTCACGATTTTCATAACTCGATGTTCATCACAACATCATCATCATATCAGCCCAATGACGTCCACTGTTGAACATTGGCCTCACCTAATTTCCGCCACAGCGAGCGATTTTTTACCGCCCACATCCAACGGCCACCCGCAACCTTTACTAGGTCGTCGTAAGGGCTTTCCCCCGTTAAACCTGGCTTCACCGGTGAGAATTTTGTTTTCAAAATAAAATATAACTAGCTCAATATTCATTAGCAATTCACTCACCGTAATTACTAGACCACATAAAGCGTTATTGTGAAAAAAAAGTTATCAAATTCAATATCTATTGACCAGTTAAACATAAGTTCATAAACATAATGAAATGAAATCTCGTTTATTCATCTAGGTTACAAGGTAACACTTATGAAAGTCACAAGAATGTAACAGGTTATCCGAAAAGTAGTGTCAGCAAATTTGCCTACGATCAAGTTAAGGTTGAATATTGCCTGGTTGCTATTGTGTTATGACTTATTTTTCGAATTTTTTTAAGAGTACAATTGAAAATCAAAATATTATTATAACTCCGGTATAAAAGTAATATTAAATATGCATTCCAGTTATTCAAGCCTCGTCTAGACATAACCGTAAGTGCAGCCTTAAGATTCAGCCCAAGCATAGAACCGTACGACTCACGTCGCTACCGACCGTCTCAAGAATTCCACACATACTCAGAGCTAGACACACATAATAAACCAATAAATGAAATTTGAAATGATAAATGACCATTTTTAGAACTTTTTCTCCAATTTGTATGAAAGTTTGTCTTAAATAACGCCAAAAACGAGTTATTATATTTTAATGAAATTTTTGAAATTAATAAAGTACTTGAAATTTTCGTCGCATATTTTATGCTTGACCCAGGTTAAAATTAATTCTTTGACTATTTGTAATTGTAAGATTCTTGTGGTTTCAAGTTGTTTGGCTCCTTCAACGAATTAAAAAAGTATTATAACGCACTAAAACTTTCTTTTTTGACTGTCACCGTGGCGAAGCGGTCAAGGTGATCGCTTGACCACTTGTATTGCCAAGTGATTTGGGTTCGATTCTCACAGGAGACAAAAAAATGTGTGATTTATAGATATGTCATTCAAGTTTTGGTATACTTTGTGTCCTTGAATTTAATTGTATGTTTATAAAGTCACCCAAACAAGGCATTTTTCATAAAGCGGGCAATCTTTTTTTAAATAAAATGAAATAAAACCTGAAAAATCTCTTTCCAAGGTAACCTCGCCTTAACTGAAAGACGTTCGACGAACAGTAAGCTCAATATCGTCTAATCGTCAGATTAATGTCAAGGCTTTGTTGAAAAATGGGACAGAAAAGACAGTGACATTAATGTCTACACGTCTACGAATTTGCTACGAAAGTCTACGATAACGTTACGAGTTGCTACGAGAGTTAAATAGACAAGGTTTTTATCAACAAACAAGACATATTATATATTTTATAATACTGCTATACAGGGTGTATACGACGATACGACATTAAATGAAACCACGTGTAGCATGTGATGTTAGAAGGCTATACCAAAAAAATTAAACAGAAATTTGCAATAGTTTAGACGCAAATGTACTTTCTTTATGTCACAGTTGTTCACAGTTTTAAACAACCTGTAGGTATTTACGTTGATCGTATGATGTCATTACGTCATTCAATTCATTTAAATATCTCTGACTCTTTCATATTATCTTATCTCTTACTCTGTTCCGCACAGTTGTCGTCGTCATGCCGAAAACGACATGATAGAAAAATAATGTGTAGTTTTATATTCTTAAATTTTTCGACTTTAAATAATGTGTAGCATTTTTTTTTTTTTTTTTTTTTTTTTCTTTTTTTTTTTAATAATTTATATTAGAATATGTTTATAAGGGTTCACACTGGCTACCTTGTCATTTAATGTCGTATCGTCGTATACACCCTGTATAAGCTGTCCCCCGCTGGTACGCCCGCACGTATTTTGATTCCCGGTACCGCTGGATTTTTCTCGTCTTAGAGATTGAATTAATATCAACCCATAAACGTCCCACTGTTGGGCACGGGTCTCCTCCAACAAATAGGAATGGTATTAGGCCTACTATAGCACGCTAACCAGACGGGTTGGTATAGGGTTTGTATCGAATTTTCATTTTTTCGCAGTGCTCTTATCTACATAAGGTTACTCCCTTAGTCGCCTTTTACGACACCCACGGGTTGATATGTGATAGTGACATAATGTATTCTTAATCTGTCACTAAACAGATAATTTATCCGTTATATTCTTAGTTACATTATAACAGATGTTTATATTTTTATGTATTTTACAATCCTAGTATCGGCTGTACACGAAATATATAAAATATGACTGTAATTATAATTGTTTAATTATTACAAACGTTGGCCAACGTTATATAGTAGGCTAAATTCCCTCCATATTCTTTGGAGGAGACCCTTGCCTAGCAGTGGAACGTTTATGAGATGATGATGATTACAAACGTTTGAAAAATTATTTAATCTTTATTGCTTACATCACAATACTACCTGGCTAAATAAGAACGAAATAATTGCATTTCACATTGTTGCAAAAATGTTATCTAAGATTGATGATTTTAGACACATTTTTCTCTAAACTTGTACATGCAGTTAAACTGTTCTTTAGTAGGGCAGAATAATGGTAAAGAATATTAAGTACACTAACCTATCTCCACAAAACATCCATCCATCATACATATAGCAAACCACAACACTTACAATGATGGCTTGTCTTCAATCTATTTTATTTTGTTCAGTCATTTCTTCACCACCTCCCTAGAGATACAAAGTACATTGCGTCGCACTCACCAATCCTCCATTTTATTTTTAGAAGTGATTCGCTCACTCATTCTTTGATAAAATGCTGATCTCTAGGCGCTAGGAGTATTTACTTACTTTGATATAACATTTTTGTATATTACATATTATTATATTTATAGGCCGTGTAATGATGGATTAAGAATTCATTATTTCACTTCCCCATTTCAACCCGTGGGTGTCCTATAAGGCGACTAAGGGACCCTAAGCACACAAGAGCACTGCGAGAAAAGGAAAATTGAATACAAAACAGTATACCAACCCGTCTGGCCAGCGTGGTATAGTAGGCTTCCCTCCAAAATGTTTGGAGGAGACCTGTGCCCAGCAGTGGGCGCGCTTTTTTCCCCGAAGGGGTAGGCAGAGGTGTTTTACACCCACATTTCGCCAGCTATGTTTTTGGTCCCATGAAATAGGGGGCGAGTCTTTGTCAAACATTTGTATTCCAAACTTCGGGAAAATCTCAATACTGGAATTTCATGATACAAAAACCCAATATCATTTTCACCCGAACTGGAATCGAACCCGAGACCTCTGGCACAGCAGTCGTTTACACTTCCCGCTGCGCCGCATAAAGGTATATTCATAAAGGTAGGCAGATGCATCACTCCCATATTAAACCCAATAGTGTTTCTGAAAGGTTTGGTTATTATTTATTATTCACTTATTCATTCGGCTACCATCACTTTTAATTGAAGGTTTACAAACTATTAAAACAACCAGCTTTCAGACAACATTGATGTTAAAAAGAAAAGTATACTAGTCCACGTCTGGCCTTAGTTATCTCCAAGCTCTAACATAAAATGTTACAACTTAAAATTATAACACCCCTCGACTCTTATCGAGGAAATAAATAATTCACAAATTTAATTAAGACCCTAAATCTTCGGTGAACGCTATAATTATGGAGTTAGTATTATAATGTTCATAAATTTGTGTCAGTATTTAAATATTTATCGTTATTCTGTGTATATATGTATTGTTATGTTATGGTAGTTTTATTCAATAAATTATATTTTAACTAGCTAAACCGCCATACATTGTTCTGTCATAAATATAATAATTTATTTGGAAAAAACATTTTTTTTATTGTGATGAAAAATACTTTACTACCTTTTCTCATACCTACACAAAACAAATGTACAAAAAATTTCACTAAAATTTGTCTAGGCATTGCGGAGGATTGCGACCACCAACAGTTCTCCTATCATACAAGTCTCCTATAACTATTTAAAGAAAAACAAAAACCCAACCATAATACTTATCGAATATACAAAGAACATGTACATTGCTAAAGCCTGTCACCGCGTTCCTGCGTGTCCTTAGAGACAAGTCTCATACTGAATTTATTATTAAACTGGTCTCGGTTTCAAAGGGTTTAAGAAAACACCATGTGCCCACACCTTAATATATTCTATAAACGAATTTTAGAGGCAGTGTTCGGCTTGTTTAAATGATTTTTTCTTTCTTTTTCCGTCACCACACAGATTTGTTTATTTAAAATTGGAAACAATTGAAAAATTTACAAAATTATTTTAAACTTTGGCGGCACAAAATCGCTCGTTGTGGCGGAAATTAAGTGAGGCCTATGTTCAACAGTGGACGTCATTGGGCTGATATGATGATGATGATGATTTTAAACTTTCGCGACTTGTACACATATTAAATTATTATATAACGGGTCATATTCCTTAAATATAATACGTGACGTAGACCCGTTATATATTAATTTAATATATTTGAAATTACAAAAATAATTTAAATTACATTGCAATTGCCTTTGAAAGTTACCATGTACAGTCGAGTTTATTAATATATTGGCACTATCATTAGATATTTTTGTTGAAAAGGGTGACTACAACTTATTGCATAATGTACAGCATATTTTATTGAATCATTCACATGAGGACATATATTTGATCCATAGGTTCTATAGTATTTATTGAGCTTTTCAACGCTCACAATATTTTGAATCCTTGATGGTGCCAATATATTAATGAACTCGACTGTACAAACCACAGACCAGAGATAGGTTTTTGTACGAACATTGTAATGAATTTTTATGTATATAAACGAGTTATCGAGTTAAATTTCATATAAAACAAATCACCTTATCGCTACGTCCCTCCCTACCTACCTACCTACAAGCTACAGGCGCCACTCTGTCGAGAGAGGTTCTACGAAGAGGCAAGTCAACAACGACACGATTATTGATCTCACTAATGTCGTATACCTTCGCTTTCATGCCCTTTATGCTTCTCTATAAAAATAGTGCGTTTTATGGCGGCAATGGGTTTTGAAGTTATATGATATTTAATTTTTATCTTTCACGTTGCACGATATTAAATATCACGGATGATATTATCTATATGACTACCTATATATATGACTGGCCTGTTGGTCTAATGGTTAGTGACCCTGACTGCTAAACCGGAGGTCGTGGGGTCGATCCCCACCCAGGACAAATCTTTGTGTGATGAGCATGAAGGTTTGTTTTATGTCTGGGTGTAATTTATCAATAATATGCATGTATTTACAAAAAAAAATGTATATAAGTAGTATATCAGTTGTTTAGTACCCATAACACAAGCAAATATAATTGCTTAATTTGGGACTAGATGGCGCTGTGTAAATGTGGTAGAATATTGTTATTATTATTATATTAGAGTTAATGGAAGCCCTCGTGGCTCACGTGACACAGAGATCATGGGTTTGAGTCCCAGGCACAGCAACACAAGCATTAGCTTAGTTTGGTATTAGATGACGCTTTGTGTGAATGTCCAAACATTATTATTAAAATTGTATAATTTTTAGACAGAGACTTACACAGACAGGTGATAGTAGGTACCAGCACATAGCACAGGCAGCACGCGCGCGGAAGCGAATAGGCGATAAATTCATAAATTCTAACAGTAACCCTATTTTTATCTCGTATCAGATTCTTCCAAGAGATAACAGTCACGTTTCTTGAGCACGTACTTCGCTGCCACTAAAGCCTTTAAACCTACACGCTTTTACTTTACACTTTTCCTCACATAGAGTGAGTCCTCTATACGTAGTGAAGCTAGTCAAGGTGAAACCGCACTTGACTGCTATTAAAATGAAAGAGTGGTACTACTAGGGCGGTTGATTCCTTTGAAATATACTATATCCTAGAAGTCTACTATACACTAATAATAGTCGCGCGGGGGCTTTGCTCCCATCGTTCTTTATTTCGCCACTGCTCAGCTCCTATTGACCGTAGCGTGATGTTATATAGCCTGTAACCTTCCTCGATAAATGGGCTATCCAAAATGCATAACACAATAAGTAATTAAATATTAAATTACTTTATTAAATACATAATTATACACTAAAGTCCATATTTAATTGAATAAATTAAATCAAATTAAATTTTTCTTATTTAATTAAGGCAGTGAATTATTAAAGATGTGTATGTCCTTCCAGTTGCTTGATATTTCATTGTGTTAACAACTTAATCTAGTTATTGATGAGTGTTTAGCAAGTTTGATGCACTTCTGCCTACACCTTAGGGGAATAAGGAGAGATGTTATGATAATTTATCATCATCACCATCTAATCAGCCCAATGACGACCACTGTTGAACAATGAACATAGGCCTCACCTAATTTCCGCCATAGCGTACGATTTTGTGTCGCCCGTGATAGATTATTCGAAATATTTTGTCTAAATATTGAAACAAATATTCAAATAAGAGAAACAGAAACGTTTAAATATGTGTGTGTCATTTGTAAGTACCTATTTATCCCTGTAGTAAGTCTAGTTACCTGTGTTATGAATCTGGCTAGATTCTAAATCATTGATAATTTATAGGTTAAATTTACATATCAATTATTGTATAGCTAATTACTATAAATGGCAATTACTGAAATAAATAGTATTTAATTGTTGTCAACAAGTAACGGAAATCGAGATAGTAATGTCTTCGTTTTATAACTGTCATTAGAATTTCTGATTGATCATTTTAGAAATTCTATAATTATTGTATTGTTAATTTAACTACTAATACTTTAAATATTTTTAGAATAGAAGTATTGTTTCCTCTTACTAAGTTTGTAATTAGTCAATCGTTTGACTTATGCCAGTACAATATAAAAGACAAACACAGTGAGTGTTCGAACACTTCTTGTTTGGCTGCCGACAGGATCACATCAATTCAGAGTTAAGTACCTCTCTTGTAACTTTTTCTTGAAAATTGTTATAATATGGAATTTGTTAGGAATTGTTGAACATGGTCTAATAATTGTTGATAATATTATAAATTAATATACATAATATCATAATTAATTACATTAAGTTTTAAAGGTTGGTTATTATATCTAAATAAAGTATTATAATATGTGTTTATTAAGATGATAATTATTCATATTACTATGTAGCTGGATATTAAAATTCATATTATGATTTTGATAAATTCTGATATATTTATTTATGACCTACCTTGACCTATTGGTTATATTATAACCTATTGTTAGGAGTATACAGTACCTCTTGTTTCATTATGTGTAATATGTTGAACCTGTTGTATTAAAATAAACAGTACAATGTTCCTTCGTGGTTTCCTTTTCATATCATCACTGATAAATTACTATAAATTTCATTTAGTTTACTAATATATTAATAATACTTGAATATATTTTATAATTATTATACTATTTCCTGACACCCGCATCCAACGGCCACCCGCAACCTTTACTAGGTCGTCGGTCCATCATAATAAGTTATGTCATGTATGAATCGAGCCCGGGTCATCTTACTTAGCAACGATAGGTATTGTATAAGTATATATACTCGCACAATACCGTTACTCCATGTAGGTTTTTCAATAAACCAATTCCTTTGTTACCCAATGCCTCATACGCTTAATGTATAAAATAAACTACGATATTTTTATATTAGGTACGTCATTTATCCTTCCATAAAATGTGTGTGTGGCACGTGACATGCTCACGTCACTCAAGAGTGGCTGGTACTTGAATACTAATCTACGTGTCGTATTACAGTTAGCTATGTACTTAAGTGGGTTATAAATAAAACATGTAGAAAATGGTTTTTGTGAAACTATTTAGTGTGAGATAAAAAAATAACGGATTTAGAATCTTATTTGAAATTCTGACGTTCGGTTGGACGATTTCGATATTCAAATGTTTGAAAATGACAGCGAATTACATATATCTCATCATCATCATAATTCCAACTCAGAAACGTTCAACTGCTGGGTAAGACTCCTCCAAAGACTGTGGAGGGAATTTACCCTACTATACCAAAGGACCAAAGTTACCGACATAGCTCGTCGAATAAGCAAGCTGAAGTGGCAGTGGGCTGGTCACATCTGCAGAAGGACCGATGGACGATGGAGCAAACGTGTCCTAGAGTGGAGACCGCGACTCGGCAAGCGTAGAGTAGGACACCCTCCAGCTAGGTGGACCGATGACCTGAAAAAGGTCGCCGGGTCTGACTGGATGCGGAAGGCGGAGGATCGAGTGTTATGGCGCGTGTTGGGAGAGGCCTATGTCCAGCAGTGGACTGCAATAGGCTGAGATGATGATCATAATTAATAGGTATACTGGTGAAAACTTGTAATTGGCCTTTGTTAAGTTAAACATGATTTTTCTGTTTTTTCTGTATAGCTGTAAGTTTTCCGAAAATAATAAAATAAAAATAAAATAATTACAACTCAGAAACGTTCCACTTCTGGGTAAGGCTCCTCCAAAGACTGTGGAGGGAATTTACCCTACTATACCATGCTGGCCAGACGGGTAGGTATAGGGTTTTGTTTCGAATTTTCCTTTTCGCACAGTGATTTTGTCTATTTTTCCCTTAGTTGCCTTTTACGACACCCACGGGTTTAGATGGAGTAATAACATAATTGGTACATCGTTACTGCAAGTCATTCGCCAATATTTGCGATACCCTTATTAAAAGAATACCACACAATAATAATATAATTAGCTTTCCTAACAAAGCTTGGGAAGTTAATCAAAGCGGGTACATGATCCGCGATGGAGAGATAGATCACGTGACGATCACTATCTACGCTTTGTCTAATATCAAACAACGACTAGAATATAATATTGTTTGCTTTATTAGCTTTATATACTGTATTTATAATGATTAACTGCGGCACTCAGAGACGTCAATTAGCAGTAATCTGTCATTACACAATTTTCTCATTGAATAATCGTCTTTAGGCGTATAGACTTACACGTTTCTTACTACATAAACTTTAAAGTTAAGTTACGTCTCTGAGTACGGCAGTAAGACTTTGTTTATTGTGTACCACAGTGAGCATTATGACAATCTGTGTCCAATGTGTTTTGATTTGTCTTTACTCTCAATACTAATATAGACTTTAAGTACATCTTGTTACTAACCCATTACTAAACAATTTTATAGATTTTTTGTATTGATTGCAAATCAATCTGAAATAAAATAATTTTATTTTTTATTTATTTATTTTAAAAAATGTTAAAATACTGCGTCTTGTGTTAACAGATTCTATCATAAAATTTGTTAAAATTAGAGTAGATATTTTCAGTTAAGGTATTATTACAAAGATATTTAAAGCAGCTTCAGTAGCTTAACAGTAACTTGTACTACTTCTTTGCAAAGGAGAGAGGACAAAAGCACTGCAAGAAAAAGAAAATTCGAAATCCTATACCAAGCCAGACTAATACTACTACACCACGCCGGCCAGACGGCCAGCGTAGTATAGTAGGCTAAATTCCCACCAAAATCGTTGGAGGAGTCCCGTGCCCAGCAGGAGGACGTTAATGAGATGAAATGAAAGAAAGCTGTACATAGTCGTGGGTCATATTCGTGTACTCCAGTGGAAACGTAGACCCACGTGGACAGCGTTGAGCTATGTAACCGCCTATTCGAGCAAGCCACGTATGTATCAATGACGTCAATTCATGCGTAGCCTCTCCGTGGGTTGCAGTGGACACAACCACATACATTTTCTTACAAAGCGAAGCTTAATGCACGTGCGTAGCCTTTCCGTGCACCGCGGTGGGCGCCTTTATATTTATACCATAATAACCCCTCAATGAACTTGTAAGAAAAACAGAAAACGTACAAAATTAATTGAAACACCCAAAGGAAGAACTCATTCTTCTAAAGTACTAGCTTTCATCATCCTTTTTTTTATCGAACGGTTTATTTAGAGGCTTAATAAAGCCTCACTCAGTGAAAGTAGTTTAGGTAAATAAATTACCAAGTTTTTTGTACGTTTCTTTGTCAAGACTATTACTGAGGGATCTCCGTATCTGAATAGGCTTGTTATAAATTATCTTAAGGATTTATGGAAGATTTTAATGTGTTTTGAGTGGTGAGGCGTTGATAAATTGGATCTGACTTGAGATGTAATTGGTGTAGAAATGTTGGAAATTTACTTTAAGAACGTTCCAACCGAAGTGGAGACAAGAAGAGGAAAGATGAAATGTGGTGTGTAAATAACAGAATTTCAAAATGTTCAAGATATATTTACAAGGTTTATACAAGCACACGTCATTCATCATTGACTGACTGGCCTGTTGGTCTAGTGGTTAGTGACCCTGACTGCTAAGCCGGAGGTCGTAGGTTCGATCCCTACCCAGGACAAATCTTTGTGTGATGAGCATGAAGGTTTGTTCTGGGTCTAAGTGTAATTTATCTATAATATGTATGTATTTACAAAAAAAAATGTATGTAAGTAGTATATCAGTTGTTTAGTATCCATAACACAAGCAAATATAATTGCTTGATTTGGGACTAGATGGCGCTGTGTGAATATAGTAGAATATTATATTAACTATATTATTATTGGTTATTGAATGTTTTTTTCGTGTAGTATGGGCCTTTACGATGAATGAACACATATCTTATTGAGATTTAACATAAAAAAAATATTAAATATTGAACCATCTCTGTTTTTTGTCGATAAAAAATATATTACTAATTACTGAATAATGTCGTGGATCAACCTAAAAAAGTCTTCCAAGCCTGGACCAGACGAATACGAAAACGACAAAAACTGGTTAAGAGCGCGTCAATCCATACTAAATATAGGGTTCCGCAAAAAAAAACCCTTATTATTCATGTCGCTTACGTTCTTTTGTTGAGTAATTCAAAAACTGTAAAATATCACTCGATGACCAACTGTTATAACAATTAATGCGGGCGAAACTGCGAGCCTAACTATATTATAATTCCCTTCTCAATATTAGCCAGAAAGCGTGTCCCAATTCAATATAGAATTCTTTAAAGCGTTCGCGAAACTTTTTTCCATTAAAGTTGCTCCAACTGTAAGCACCCACCTCTACCACGTGATGCTTATATAATGTACACTCGTATGGCGTTAGGCTGGTGACAGACTTTCGGTGAACTTCTCGTTATCGATGACGTCATAGAAGTTTATTGAATTAATAACCTACGCGGAGTTAGGTATAGGAAATTTCGGAAACAAACATCTAGTCCCAAATTAAGCAATTATAGTAAGAAAGTAGTATATATGTTTTGGGTACTAAACAACTGTTAAACTATTTAAATTCATTTTTTTTGTAAATATATATGTTACAGTCAAAACTCTTAACCAACTAAAAGTAGTTTTGTCTGGCTATAATGAAATGAAATGAAATCTCGTTTATTCATCTAGGTTACAAGGTAACACTTATGAAAGTCATAAGAATGTAACAGGTTATCCGAAAAGTAGTGTCTGCAAATTTGCCTACGACCAGTTCGCTGACGAGGTGGAGCTATGAGAAGAACTGGCAAGAAACTCACGCCACTCTTTTAAAAAAATGGATAGTTATATATATATCAGTCAAAACTCTTAAAAAGTAAAGAGGTCAGTACTAAACGAGGTTGTTATAGTTAGTTCCGATGTCCTTACTTTCTTAAGAGATATTTGGATATAGCCAATTAATTAAAACTACTTTTGGCTGGTTAAAAGTTTTAACTCTAATATATACGACTACAATCGAGTGGAAATAACATGTGTGTACAGTCGAGTTCATTAATATATTGGCACCATCATTAGATACTTTTGTTGAAAAGGGTACCAACTTATTGCACAATGTACAGTTTATTTTATTGAACCATTCCCATAAGGACATATATTTGATCCGTAGGTTCTATAGTATTCATTGAGCTTTTCAACGCTCACAATATTTTGAATCCTTGATGTTGCCAATATATTAATGAACTCGACTGTACAATAATATAGTCTAACATTGCCTTTATTATAAGCAGGAAAGTTGGTGCAGCATTATATCTCATTTCGCACCCCAATCACGGTGGTCCGCTTCCGAGAGAAACTCTGTTATATTGTTGAGAGCTAAGTAATAAAGCAAGTCCCGAGTTTTTACATTTTGTGAAAATAATATATCATAACTTGAGGTGAATTCGGATTGATGGTTATATGCTGCTTAAGTACCTGTTTGGAGATAAACAGTTTGTTATTGGTAACAAATTAAACGAGAGCTTACTTCCGTATATTACTCAAATATAGCCCGAATCAATGTTCTACTATTAACTAGTTTTTACAATGATAGGTTATAAGCGCTCGAAAAGTGGCACACTAAAAATAATCTTATTAGCAAACTTTATTTCAATGTCCCGTTGACGGCGAAGGTATTTTTAGATTGCATTATTACGATGCGTGCGTTTGTGTGCCATTTCCAAAGATCGAACGCTATGTAAGTAACCTATCTACACCTTTTTTAACATACGAGTACAATATCATTGAGTTTTTATTTATTCTCTGCAAATAAAAACAAGTTTGAGGTGTTGGTGTAGTATTACCATAGCATACATAAAATTACGTATAGTACGGATACATTGGAAAATATGTGTGCGGTTCACAAACTGTTTCTGAGTGTGGGTGTGTACGATTGAGTGACTGTGAAGTGTTTTAATGAATAATACTAAACTAAGACAAAGACAAAGATATTTATTGCATAAACTGTGTACAATGGTGTTAAAAACAGATGTCGTATCAACAGCCTACCCGATCGGGCATTGCAATGTACATATAAACTAATATAATTGAAATTTACAATATCACTTGTTGGCAAAATATTCTTGCAGATTATAAAATACAGATTTTATCAACCATTTCTTTAATACTACTTTTAATAATTTTCCTTCTAATTCTATGTACATAGTGATAGACTGAGAGCATTCTCATGTTTTGTTTGACTGCAAAACAACCAATTTCAAACAAATTTCATACATTTTCATAGAAAAAAAAAAAATAGAAAAATAGAAAACATTTATTGGTACAAACACAAGACATACTACATAACAAATACATAGACAGAACAAATACAAACAAACAACAGTCTCGCGTCTGTACCAAATAGGCACTATTTCAGCATAATGCCGAGCACAAGTGCCCGGCGCTGGTTTTCAAATAGGCCTATTTGGTGTGACGTACGGATGCTCCTTTTAAAAAAATTAAAATAACAAAAATAAAACAATATTTGTGCTTACGATAGAAGAAAAAAATAAAAAAACATTAAAAAACAAAAGAACAAAATACATTATAATATACTATTTTAGGTTTCTACTATTTAATGATCGATTGAGTTAATCGATTAGTAAAATCAAAACTGTCACAGCTGTCAGTTGTCAAAAAATAACAAATGTCAATGACAATTAATTTTGACAAAACTATATAAAAAACATGGACGAAAAGGACGCTAAACTTTTTAGACTCAAACATACAATCAACAAATTATTTATACAATTTTGGTAACAGAATATTTTCTAATATAAGTAATAAATAAATGCTTTATTTTAAATTAAATACATAAATTTGTGAAAAAGTGAATGGTGTTTATAATTAACAGTGTATACATAAAAAACAGAGTACACATAAACTAAACAAGCAAGGACAGAAACATGTTGCATCTATGTTTTGTAAGAAATTTTTACTCCAATAAAGCTGCTGTCTAATAGGTAAGTTATTTTTATTTATTATTGCAATTGTTGATCTAGCAAATGTTTTTTATAAGATTTATTAAAACTATGTAACGTTTTCAGAGAGCGCAATGGTGGTGGAAGATCATTCCAACAACGGCTAGCTGCAAACCTAAAACTCCCACGAAATGCAGCAGATGAATGTTGAGGAGTAATCAACAAGTAATTGGATGCCCTAGTCTTGTATTTATTACAATCTCTAGACCAGGTCAGTTTGTTATACAGATATTTTGGGCGCTGATTCAGTACAACATCGAACATTAATGAAGCTAAATGCATCTTATTACGTGAGACCATGTTCAGCATCTTTATTTTGTTTAAAAAGGGAGTTATGTGAGAGCGAGGTGGAATATTTAAACAGAATCGTATGCAAGCGTTTTGTACTCGCTGAATCATGTTCTTACTTCTGCTCAGCAAACAGTTACTGTATAAGGTGTCGGCATAATTTAATTTACTAAGTATAAGCGACTCACACAGCATGATGCGCATATCTAGATCTATATATGGGCGTATACGATAGAGTAGTTTAAGACGATAAAAACAGTTGCGTACAGTTTCTAGCACATATGTTTCAAACTGCATTTGATTGTCAAAAACCACTCCAAGGTTACGTGCTTCCTGTACCTGTTGTATTGGGCTGCCCTGTATTCTAATGTCTAAGTTTAAACTATTTAATTTAGAGACCATGTCTTTAGACCCAATGATTAAAAATTTCGATTTGTTAGGGTTAATAACTAGACAATTTCTTTTGGACCATTCTGCAATCGTACTCAGCTCACCGTTCACACTGTTCACAGCTATGCCGCAATTACTTGGTTGGACGTGACAGTATATCTGGAGGTCATCAGCATAGAGATGAAATTTGCAATGGCGAATAGAAGCAACAACATCTGCAGTATATAGTATATATAAAAGTGGACCAAGAATCGAGCCCTGTGGAACTCCTCTCGTCACTGAGCAGAGCGACGATGTGATATTATTGCCAGTTTTGTCACACGGGACCTGTACATATTGGTATCTGTTGCTCAGGTAGCTACAAAACCATTTTGTGACTTCTGGGTCGCATCCATAATACGAAAGCTTAGATAGGAGAAGCGAGACACTAATACTATCAAATGCGCGGGAGTAATCTAATAAGACTAGTATAGTCCCCATACCACCATCCCTAGCCTCCAGAACATTGTCCACAATATCAATTAAAGCTGTTGTTGTGCTGTGCCCCTTTCGAAAACCTGATTGATTAGCTGGTAAAACATTATGATGCTCCAAAAAATCACTCAACTGATTGTAGACCACCCTTTCCAGTATCTTAGAAATGCAAGGGAGTATGCTAATTGGTCTTAAATCTTTAGGACTAGATGGGTTTGGGTTCTTAGGTATGGGTTTAATTATGGCTATTTTCCAAAGCTCAGGAAAAGAGGAGGTTGCTAGTGACCTATTAATTATGGAAGTAATAGCCTCTAGCGATTGCGGGAGTGTCAAGACAAGCATGTCAAGAGATATGCTGTCAGAACCCACCGCATTCGACTTTAGGCTGCAAATGATTTTTAGCACCATATCCTCATTTACCTGTCTAAAATGAAATCTATTACTACTAAATCTATCAAACTCAAATCTTGTAAGATCAGAAATCAACACTTCATCCCTACCCGGGATATCCATGAAGTGTCTCATAACTGCTTCAACATCTTTACAGAAATTTGGTAATTTTTTGTTTCCTTTACTGCTTATGGCTGGTGTGGATTTTAAATGTTGCCAAAGCTTTTTTGGTGACTTAATGTTTTTATCAATGTTTTGTTCAAAATATGCTCGCTTCTCACTTTCTAATGCAGTCCTCACTAAATATTTTAGATCCTTATACGCTATTATATCACTGTCAGATTTGCTAATTTTTGACTTCTTATGAGCCCTATCCCGCAGTTGCATCATATTTTTCAATGTATCAGTGATCCAAGGATAGCTTTTTTCCTTTATCAATACTTTTTTTAAAGGGGCGTGTAAATCAAAAAGTGTTAGAATGCAGTAGTTAAATGTTTGTACCATTAGATTTACATCCAGCATTGTGACAATATAGTTCCAATCAATTTTTTCCAAGTCATTATTAAAATAGTCTAGTAAAATATCCTTAACTGGTCGGTATGTAACCCATCGTGGCAATGGCTTATCCACTTTTATGGTAACTTCCACAGAGATCATGGCATGGTGACCAAGATCAGGAATGTGTGATACCGTTGCCGATATCACCCGAGCATCCGTGCACACGACGTCTATTAGTGTCTCAGTATGATCAGTAAAATGGGTAGGTGTAGTAATAACATTGTGTAAGTTTGAAGTATGGAGAAAACTGTTAAGTTGCTTTGTTTTCATAATTAATTTTATAATTTTTTAATCAAAGTAAATCACGAACAATCATATTTAGCCCTTAATGACCTTTTAAATAAGGCAGTTGATCCCACGCACATATTCAGTTAAATAAACAAATATTCATCAAACAGTTAAAAATAACAAAAACAAAAATAAACAAAAGTCTAAGAGAAAAGTAAACAAACAAACCGTAACTCTTTCATAAGATACCAAATTAATTCAGTTGTTGCTAATTGAAATGGAGCCTTCAATAACAAAGCGTAATATTTTAAGTCTTCATTCATTTTCAAGGGATGTTTTTCAGAACATTGTTCTATTTCATTATCTCATTTAGATTTTATTCTTCCATAATAACAGAAAATAGCCCCTAGTTAGCTTTTAGAAGCCACTGATTCAAAAAATATATGTGCGTGACTGTACTTTGTCATGATTTCGGATACAATGTGAACGTGTGTCCGGTTTAAAAAAACACAAAATTGATTTAATTTAAGTTTAACTATGTGGACACACGTAAAAATCTCTCCAGATGACCACATAATAAGTGATAGGTACTAATTTCGAGTTTCCCTAACTGGACAGACGCGTGTCCGGTCTCTGGCGTCGAGTTGGATAATAAACCTGGTCCACCACTATCGGGAATAAAAATAACGAAGTTTCCTAAAAATCTTCATCATCATCATCTCAGCCTATTGCGGTCCACTGCTGGACATAGGCCTCTCCCAACACGCGCCATAACACTCGATAAAAATCTTAACAGTCGAAAATTTTTCGTCGAGAACAAAATTCATTTACGGATAAAATTACATAATGCCAAAGAAAGATAGCGACCATATTAAAATTTTCAAACATTTGACAGGGATTAAGATTCCCTCTGAAGTCTAGACTTTTCTTGTCTGCTACATTATAATTATGCATTTAGGTTCGTTCAGCCACACTGATCAAATTGCTATACGTTAGTTACCTCTTATATACAGTACTCGTACGCTATGAGTGTTCTGTTTGACAAACATTCATCATATGAAATCATAAATTCACATGAAATGCTTGTTCTTGACGTGCCACGCTGCGTATGAAATTAATCACTTTAAAAAAATAAAACGGACATTGTGGCAGCGGAAAATATGAGGAGATTTTAATTGTATTTTGTGTGTTGAAGCACTGCAATACTTTATTTGTTTGCTCCTACTCGTACAGCAGTCACGTTCATCATCATTATTCCAGCCTATTGCAGTCTCACTATTGGACAATGGACATAGGTCTCTTCAGTCAGTCATAGTCATTAATCTCGTCAAGTTCGCTCTGAAGTTGCACCCCGCTGCTAAATGAACTTCGTTTGGACCGCAGCGGGGTGCAACTTCAGAGCGAACTAGGAGTTTGACGCTAACTATACTACCCACAAAAAATCCAAATGGGCCTAGAGGGCGTGTTCGCAATCTCGACAATTGATTGTTCGATATTGAAGGCGCTTTCAAAACCTGAGAATGATATCGACCATTGACTCTCGATACAAGTTTTAGGATCGATTTCTAAGAATGTATTAATAGAGTGCTATTATCATAATTATTATACAAAATGTTAACCTTGGAAGAATTCAAATCAATAAATCTTAGAGCTTAGTAAACAATTAATTAATAGTGAAGCGATACTAATACCTTCGAGTTTCTATCAAAATGAAGGACCCGCCTCTTAAAACATTAACTAAGCCAAAAGTCTTCAACATACGATCAGTAATATCAAGTAATTTACTTTCAATTTTGAAATGATTACAGATTTTATTTATACAAAAATAATTCAATTACTATTTAAAGAATACATTTTTTGAGCTAAGCTTGGAGGCCATTTGCTCGTTGTACTTTCCATACAATAACCCTGTTTTTACTCCAGTTATGATTCAAAAAAAAATATCAGTTTAATGAAAACTGTATTTTTAACTTTAAATCTTGTATTATTTCAAACTAGTTCAAACAAGTGCAAAATAAAATATTATGTTTATATAAACAAACAAATATACTATGTATCCACATTTGTATTCTTAAACAATTGTCTTCGTTTCGTATTCATAACCTCAAATTACAACCCTATCCTTTACATTTTCGAGTAAACAAACATTATTAAAACAGACAGACTTACAAACCACTCGTCAGTTTACCGCGAACATTCACAAGACAGATCTATCCACCTAATTCTACTGAAACGTACAAACAAATTACCATCTTTATATTTAAGCAAATTTACACGTGCTACTGAAAAAGCGATTACATCTCTTTCGTTATTCTAAAGTGTCCCTTATATATAAGAAAATAGAGTGTATAATAAACGGTTTAATCAGTTTGAGGGTGGTAAATAAGGGTGTTGTGTTTATTCGAAACGCGATGTCATTTTCATTCGTGGAGTCGTCGAGGTGGGAAATGGAAATTGAATGGCAACACCGTCAATGTTTCACATTGCGGTTGATCATAGATGTTATTTCGAGTTATTTACTAGCTGCGTTGTGGATTTTATTAAAAAAATGCTTTTACACTTTGATGAATAAGGTTTTCAATACTTATTCGTGTGGAAAGATAGTTACGTTGCTCGCTCTGAGAAAAAGCCACAACCTGAGCTGTTGAGAGGCAAGGCAAGAGTATCCGAAAAATTATTATTATTTATTAAAAATATTTTTACAAAGTTTGGTATACCGCATAATTGCGATGAAATACAAATTATTCAGATTTCTTCACTAATAGTTAAAAAATCTTAGATATAATAGATTAAATTTTGCATGCAATATATATATTGGATAACAATGCTATATTTCTATGAAACGTAGTTGATTTGATGATGGAGTTGTAAGGTGGCCATGGGAACTGTGTTATAATACGACGGTATATCATCGAATTTGGGCTCGTTTAATTTGTCTTGAAAAAAACTCGAATCTATAATAACCAAGCATAGAAGCTTGTAAAAAAAATATCTTTCTAATAAAACCTTGTCTCATAACTTCTGACACTTGCAAAATTTAGATATGAAAATATCATTGTAGATTTATATTTAAAAAAAAACTCAATCAAATAAAAGCAACCATCGATGTTCCGAGTTTTATCGATACAAATAAACGAATCGAGTCTCGAATTGCATCGACACCGGCCTGTTTTTTAACGAGATTAATACAAGTGCGGTTGTTTGAGTTGCATACGGATAAAAATCGAGACTCATTTATTTTATTCGGGTCAGTTTTAAGGTGTGGTCTCATAAATTGAAGGTCCAATAGGTCAACAGACTCATTTGTAGAATATTATTATTATATTTGCCAACAGGAGATTTTTGAGGTTTTGAATAAGGTTTAGATAATATAATATAATAATATAATAATATTCTACCACATTTACACAGCGCCATCTAGTCCCAAATTAAGCAATTATATTTGCTTGTGTTATGAGTACTAAACAACTGATATACTACTTAAATACATTTTTTTTTTGTAAATACATACATATTATAGATAAATTACACCCAGACACAGAACAAACCTTTATGCTCATCACACAAAGATTTTTTCTGGGTAGGGATCGAACCCACGACCTCCGGCTTAGCAGTCAGGGTCTCTAACCACTAGACCAACAGGCCAGTCAAAAACAAACCTTTTTCAATTGTTTGTAATATAATTAGTTAGGTACACATAAATTTCGTCAGATTATTTGGCTCCACTTTTTTTATTTCTTTCTGAAGAAGTACACACGCCCCATCTCCATGTCCACATTTTTCAGATATATTAGGGCCTGTGTACTAATAGGGGATAAGCTTTTTCCCATTAATATGGCACATTTCTATACTACGGGCTGACTGAGAATTTTGCATGATAAAAGACCCCAATATTATTATAATTTTTGCCTGACCCAGGAATTGAATCCAAAAACTTGTGCATCAGTCGTATACATTCCATTAAGCAACCGATACAGCTTTCAGTTCTTAGGAAATTGATCGCGAAGACAGTGGAATTCATTCCTAACCCGAAACCAATCTTCAAAAATATTTACCCAAGCAGAATTAAAGAAATCGTAGAACATTGATGCGGGTTCCATTTGAGTATAACATGGAAATAGGCCACGGACTTACCTGTCATCAATCGCTGTGCTCGTATATATGCATAGCTCATTGAGTACCTCGAGTGGAGCGATTAAGTGTGCGGGTATATTATGTGGGATTATTGTTATTGGTAGCGACTCAGTTCAATTTCTTACAACAAATTAAGGAGAAAAGCAGAGTCGAGTCGTATCCAGAGGCCAAGGAGAAGGTAAAAGGCAAAGGATAGAGAACATTGGCGATTGCTCCACCGACAATAGTCTAATTCTTCTAATAAATTCTCTGAAATAATATTCTCTGAATAATTAAATAATTCATAAATAAACATGTTGATAAAACTGGTAATAGATAGAAATTTTGGTTTAATTTTTTCAAAAAAAATTATATTAAAAATGTTTTTTGTCGACTAAAATATCTGATACGGCAATCGAAACTAGAAAACAGTCTTATATGCATACTCGTTTATACCATTGTTCAATACAACCAGAGTAAAAAAAAGCTTTGCCAAATGATAAGTTTTCTTTTGTCAAAACCTAGAAGTAGATCAATGTGATCACTTGAACCACTGCATCATGCATGCAGCGAAATTCAAATGAGACATAAATCGCCAATCTCGTGGCCATACCACTAATCCGCTTACAATCTGTCTCTCTCTCTCACACGATCTTAAGCTCAATATTATGCTTGGACTTAAGCTCGCTTGAGATTGTATTCACATTATTTTTCAATGACAAGATTATCTTGGCTAACCTGACATTATTTTTCGATTAGATTAACTAAATATCACAGATGTTCGTTTTTAAAACAGAAGGCAATATTTGTACCAGTGATTATAAGGATGTCGAGTTTATCCTTTGGAGAATAAGGAAATGAATATGGAAGCTGTGGGACCTTTTTTTAAATGGCAAGCTGTGGGATGATACTGATATTATACTAACTGTTGGGTATTCTGTAGAACTTTTTGATTTGATGCCTTCATCGGCGCAAAAAAGTTCATCGAATCCTTCTGAAAATGATTTTTATAAATGGTTTTTTAGCAACGCTTATTTTTCCTATGCATATGTACTTTGGAATGAGCTGCCTTCCGCAGTTTACTTTTACCATTATAAACATCTTTGGTTAAAAATTATATTCTTCTTAAGGTCTTAAGTTTAAGCTCAAAGTTCGTTTTTAAGTCGGTCTTAAAAACAGACTTGATTTTGGTCTTAAAACCACGTCGAATCTGTAATAGATTCAAAACCACTGGCTTTTTGGTGTCTCTCAGCCACCTTGCTGCGGCTGCTTCGGTCCACCGTCCGTCGTCCCTTCTTTTCATCCAGTGAAAGTGCCCTGCTCATCTCTTGCACACTTGGCAAACTTAATGGACACAAATTTAATGCTTACAAAATTGTTTTTTTTTTAAATGAAAGACCACTTGCCAGTAACTATGCTGACGATAAAGCCTTAATACTCGAATAGTCAATAACCAAACCATTTCCATAAAGTAATGATTTGTGTACACATTCGCAAATTCTATGTGTAACATCAAATAATGTTGACACATCCATTTGAGGTTTTACCAATGAACCGGAAAAGAAAGGGAAAGGTCAAAGAAATTGATCTTTCATAATAAGTCTACCGTGAAATTCCGAGACCAGAAATTTCAGGTTCAAATCTTCGGTACACAGGTTGAAGTTAATATATGTAGTAATTTTGTAATTTCTTTTAAGATTTCTTTTCACACTAAGAAGAAGAAGAAGAATATGTTAATTAATTTATTAACAACTGCAGCAAATGTTTTATAAAAAATGGAGCGAGCATAGTAGGCTAAGTTTCCTTCACATTTTTTGGAGTAGATCCGTGCCCAGCAGTAGGACGTTTATGGGTTGAAATGAAATACAGGTAAAATAATAGATAATGAATATAAATTAATCTGAAACATCAACCATCAGTGCTACAGAGGTATAAGGTTAATGAAGCGGTAGTCATTAGCATAGGTAGTGAAGCCTAATCAAATTTAGTCAAAGACACAATTAATTACCGACGACGGGAGGCATGCAAACTGACATCAATTAGAATTTTGATAAGTCAAACAGGAAGGGTAGCTGATCTTGTATTCATAGTGTTCATTAATCATTACTGATAAAGATGGAAGATGGTAGTAAGGGAAGGAGGAAGAGGAAAATGTAAATGAGGAAGGAAAAACAGGACCACGTTTTTCTTCTTAGATGAATGATTTTAGCTAAAATGAGGACGTAATTCGAAATGTTGATGATGCTTACAGATTTGTTTTTCGTTTTGGTTTCATGTCTGTAAAAGTAAAAACTAAGAAATGTCTATTTTAATCAGTGATCCAGCGACCTTTGCATTTTATTGAGATTAACAAAAATACTGTCAAACTTGTGCACATTACCAAGGGATTATGAAAAAAAAAAAAGAAAATGTCTACAAATAAAGTTGTTTCACAATGTATTGTTTCTCAATTTCATCTTCCTTGCAAGAACGGGAGGTTACACACGAAAACTACGCCATGCATCACCTTGTTAATTAAAAGACATGGAAATAACTCTCTTGTCCTTCAGTCAGAAATAAAAGTTAAAGGTTTGGAATTAAAAAGAGTGACGTCATGTCACGACTGGCCTGTTGGTCTAGTGGTTAGTGACCCTGACTTCTAAGCCGGAGGTCGTGGGTTCGATTCCCACCCAGGACACATCTTTGTGTGATGAGCATAAAGGTTTGTTCTGTGTCTGGGTGTAATTTATCAATAATATGTATGTATTTACAAAAAAAAGTATTTAAGTAGTAGGTATACCTATCAGTTGTTTAGTACCTATAACACAAGCAAATATAATTGCTTACTTTGGGACTAGATGGCGCTGTGTGAATGTGGTAGAATATTATATTATATTATTAACGAAATTCCTTTTCACATTTCCGCCTCAGCTTGTATCTCTTACCATTACTCATTCAATTACTCCAATGACTATATTTTGGGTGTCACGTGACATGAATGAGCAAGTGATATCGAAGCAATCAGTATATTTGCTTCATATTATTGTATCTAAATATATAATTGTAAGCATTGTTTTGTATTTGTATTGGTTGAAAGGTCTTCTTACTGATAAATCATCTTCAGCAGCCATTAATGTCCCACAAGTGTACGTCTGATTCACCAACCTGCACTAGGCCAACATGTGTGGATTACGGCCTCCTAACACTCTAACTAGAAAGGAGGAGACCAGCATAGCATAGCAGCAAAAATAAGTATATGCACTTAACCCTTCAATTCATTATCCAACCACTTAAGAAGAAAAATAACAATTAATAATTTCCGGATTCGTTGCAGCTGCCAAAACGTTCCCTCGTGAATATTCAAAGGGCCTCATTGGAGCATGAATTAATACCAGCTTGAGTACTTGGATAGCGGAGTAAACGACGCGTCATATCTTGTTTATTCATTTATATTTAACTCTATGAATTGGGTTACGAAATCTTAAAATTGTACTTGGTTTGTATGGCAACGTGGTAACTTTACCTTAATTTTATGTTTTTAAACTGTAAACGGTTACTGTGCGGGAGTGTATATCATGCTACTGTCTCGCAAGAGTTTCCAGGGCTTAGCAAAAATGGTATTGAGAGTTTTTCAGCTACGAAGTTCTCAGAATCAGTCCAAAGCTTAGATACACATATGTCACATAATAGGGGGTACCCTATTATGTGACCTAATACAGCTGGCGAAATATTGATGCCTTATTTTGGGAATAAGGCGTTAAGCTATGTTATGTTTACAAAGTCATTAAATGTTGAAATTTTATTAAATTCTGAAAATTTCTGAACCGTCATCAAAGTTGCTAATAAGTGAAGACATAAAGTTTACTAGTAGATTTAGCTTTCTAAAGAACTTCGAAGATTTTACGTACCAGTAAATATTGTTAGTGCAGCTAAAATCTTTACTCAACTGTCTTTTACAATGTAGACGTGTTTTCCTTGTCAAATTGTATTACTTAACCAAGATAATATATCTACATTTTTAACGATCGAATTTGTACTTTATTACTTTAGAAAGAAAGCGAAATACTGTCTACATAAACTCACTGGTGATTTAGTAACTTTAGCTTCTAGCACAGCTGATAATATTTACTTAAAAAAACGCAATTCCTCCTGGCTATTATTTCTTGCGGACTCTATAAAATAAGGGTGATTTTCGCACGAATTGTTCAACGCCTTAACAAAACATTATGTTTCTGTTTCATTGCCATAATATTTATGTTTATTACACTGTTTATTTCTTGGAATAAATAAATCTGCGACAAGATTGAGTGTTAGATAAATATCTTTCTTTGTATTATTTTTTTATAATTTACCAGCCAATGTAAATTAAAATAGTTTTATTTTTCGTATTTGTACCTTTGATAATGGTGTAAATTTGACCTTTTGGGAACTAATAAGGCTTGCAAAACATAATATGTGAGGGATACCCCTCTGCCTACAATTTGGGGTAGGTGAGACGAGGCGTGATTTTTATTTGTACTACGAGTATACTATACTAATATTATTAAGCTGAAGAGTTCGTTTGTTTGTTTAAATATTGAAATAGTTAAAAAAAATTGTATGCAGTGGCCGCGAGAAAAGAGGTTACTACTCAGTCTTATGCTGAACCGTGACAGAATACAGTACATAGCTGATTTTTAGTGGCCACCTGAAGGCCCTTTTTTAACAAAAAAGAATAAAATCTTATATTAGTCGCTACAAAAGTATTAACAAAACCAATTACTCATTTATCAATTGACACGTCCAAGATCTACATAACTCTAGCCTATTATCTCTGAATGGCACTGACGCCCGCATAATGCCTCATATATTAAACCCCCGCTTACACGTGCGAATTCTTTACATCCCATAAGATCAGCTGTTATCTCGTGAATAAGGGGCATTACCACGATAGCGTTAATTTATCCCTTAGGGGATCGTTCAATAATGCGTCTGATATCAAAAGAAAAATTACGGTGACTTTTCTTTGTAAGGTTTTATTCGTATAAATAATAGTTATTCATATTAGTAAAATGGTAGATAAAAGGTTAGCTTTTGTTCAAAAATAGAGTACGATATTAAGTAATTTGAATGTATGCATAAAACTATATACTAAAAATTAAAGAAAACTTTAACCTCGGGTTTTTTCAGAGCCAGATATTATAATGGAAAAATAATACTATATCCCTACTTACATTTCTTATAAAATCGTATGCTGATAAGGAAATAAGTTATTTGGTAATTGACAATTTAATCCGAATCCGTTATATCCGAACAGCAGGATCGAGCTGGATGCAGGCCGCATCGGTGGACGTCCTACGGCTGATATGATGATGATGAACCAATAAAATACTCACCCGATGTCCTGCCATACAAATTTACAGACAGTAATAAAATAATAGATATATTAAGTCCACCACAAAATCAAAAACAATTGTACCTTTTAGACTTGTACTAACTAACCAACGAAAACCTAAGGCCCGAATAAATTTCCTCAGGGAAATTAGAACAACCTGAAATTGTATCCGAACGTCCAGTTTATCAGATTATAGACGATGAAATAAAACAAGAGAACCGTGAAATAGAGAACGCATAGCAGACTACCAAATAAAAAAAAACAATTATAATCGGCCTATTCGTTTAGTTACAATAATAATGAAAATAATAAATTTATTCAATAACAATAAGTACATACAAATGAAACAATATAGTTCTTAACAATAACTTAGGGTATACATTATGTCTGGGTGCCTATACTAGGTTGTAAAACCTGTGCTACAGTACAAAGTCAAAGTCAAATCTTTTTATTTCATTTGGATCACATACATGATACTTATGAACGTCATACAAAGCCAGAAAAAGTGTCAGTAAATTTGCCTACAGCCAGTTCACTGACAAGGTTGAGCTCTGAGAAGAACTTGGCAAGAAACTCAGGCCACTCTTTTTCAATCGCCATAGTTGTTACAATTTTAATTGGTTACAGTTTAAAATATCACAGAAAGTACAGAACCAAAACACCATACTAAATCAAATTCAATAAAATTTGGATATGAGACAGTACAGTACAGTACACACAGACACGTCAAATTTATAACACCCTCTTTTTTCGTCGAGGGTTAAAAATAATTAGGTATAATGTAAACCTACCAACGAAAGCTAGTCACGATAATGACTAGTTCCGAAGGGCACACAAATGCTTTAATTCTCCGCCATCTCAAATATTAAAAGCTAAAAATCTTATGAATAAAACAAAAAAATAGTTTTTATGGCTCAATAAGTACAAATTTGTATAAATAAGTACTCTAACTTAAGCACTCATATAACAACGTTATGTATGTTGCCAAATTGAACGTAAATAAAAACCACTGAATGCTAAAAGCTTTATTATGTAGAAAACATAGTGATTAATTTCATTCAGTCATCAACAGCAACCCATTAACTACACTCACTTTCATTCAGTATTTCAACTTAAAGAACTCCGAATGTCTTTAAAGGCATCCTTTTATTGTCAGCCCAATAACGTCCACCGCCGAACATAGGCTTCACCTAATTTCCGCCACAGCGAGCGATTTACCTACCTTTACAATATTAACAAGTAAATATAATTAAAAATTAAAATAACCCGACTACAAAAAATCATCAAAAACAGATAAGCAACGCACGTAATCTCCATAATTTAATTCCCTTTATTTTGATACCCTACTCGATACGTTCGGTTAAAAAAAAATTAACTTCTTACAATTTGGCGCCAGAAGTCCGCCGTTTTGTCTTTTTTTTTATTATAATACCTATCTAAGAACACTTGGGTTTTTAAGAAGAATCTAACAATACCTTAATTGTCAAAATCCATCCAGTCGTTTAGAAGAAACGTGGGAATAAAGAAATTCATAAACATACAAGATACGCGAGAAAAACAATACCCGTCCTGTCAGTCGGGTAAAAAAGAGTTATCAGTATTTTAATTAAAACTAAACTATTCCAGATATATTCTCTATTTATACAGATCCTTTCAGCTGTTCTGACGTGATTGAGTAACGAATATCCATCCAAACTTTCATGTCCAAGAAGATTTCATTTTAAATAAGTTAGTAACGTCAACTGCACAAAAGTTTACAATCAAAACGTGTTTGACAGTTTAAGAGGCAAACGTCAAAAATATTACGCTCTAGTGAGTATGGAACTTTACCCTGAGTAACGGGTCAGCTACTGATAAAAATGTTTTGAATTATTATTTTAGTCTGCTTTGTTAAAATACTGCGAGATTTGTTCGTGTAGTATAAAGTGGCAGTTTTTTAGTTATCATCTGAACAAGATATTGATCTTTGGACTATGTGAAAGAGCTAGCCGCATTATATTTTACATGTTTGTATTTTTATTGTACCTAGTTTTCATCAGAAACACAAAACAGTTTTGAAAGGATAATATACTTACAAGTAAATATAATTAAAAAAATTTAATAACCCGACTGAAAAATATCAACAGAGAGCACCGCACTAAAAAGACCGTAAAATTATTGTAATATTATTTATTTAATAAATAATAATATTATTAATTTTTTTTGTATTATTATTATACCTGATTAAATTTAAATACATAACATATGTATATATTTGTAATCTCCATTTGATTCCCTTTATTTTGATACTCTACTCGATAGGTTAGGTTAAAAAAAATAATAGAACTGCTTACAATTTGGAACCATTCAATTATGTATAATCTCTTTTTGAATATATGTAATCTCCTTTTGATTCTCTTTATTTTGATACCCAACTAGATAGGTTTGGTTAAAACAAAAAATTGAACTTCCAACAAATATGACGTCAAAAGCCCGCCTTTTAAGTCTTTTTATTCTTAAAATCTAAGGACACTTGGGTTTTCTAGACGAATCTAACGATACCCTAATTGTCAAAATCCATCCAGCCGTTTGGAAGATTCGTGGGAATAAAGAAATTTACAAACATACAAGATACGCGCGAAAAACAATACCCGTCCTGACAGTCGGGTAAAAAAATAAAGGTATTACAAAGTTCAATTACGGAACAAGTATTTTACTAAACAATGAAAATAAAATAAAATGTGATACGAAGAAGAAGTTTTACCTGCATATTAAATTCATGATACATCTTGAAATCAGATTATAAATACAAAGGAAAAGGCTTTTACGTAATAAAGAAACATATTGTACGTATATTATAAATACATGAACGGTCTAGGCAAAGAGATTTTTATAATACTACCTTTTACCCGTGGTTTTATTCTCATCATGCATAGATAAAAAATAGCCTTTAATCCTTTTAAAGGCTTTAGAGTATCTCTTTGACGATTTTCCTAAATATATGTTATGTGGTTTAGTTGTGAAAGCGTAACAGACAAAAACATTTGACAGTTTCGCAGTAATATTTTTTTACTTTTAACTTGATATTGACCGTCCTCTTATAATTTAATGGATTTTTCAAGTATGGTGCTGTTGAATTTCAACTATTCGACTTAATCTCTTTAGTGATCGTGGTCAAATTTTTTAAAATGCGCTGTTAGAATATATACTGCCTAGTAGTAGAATTTTCTAACATTTGACAGCGTTATCGAAATTGACTAAGTTGTCTATCAAGGTTCTGATTAGGCCCTCTGTAGTACCTAGTACTTTAATATATTCAGATTGCTGACTGTCAACGCGTCTATAACGACAGGAGTGAGGTCGACGGGGCGTGACTGACACGACAGCGTAGCGTGAGCCAGTAGTTGTACCAAAAACGATAACATTTCACCCACGTGTAGCGAGACCTTTATTCATATTTAGTTTTTTATAAGCTAATATTATTATAGTAACATTGATAAAACAAAATGGAATATTTACGGTAACGTTGCTTTTAAGATACATTATCATAAAGCTGTCTTATGTTGTTCAGAATATGTTTTAGAGTACATTTTGTATAAAATCCAGGATTAGTAATCCAGACGGTAGTGAGTGTTGCTTAAGGTTGTTGACTGAAACATTATTTCGGTGGGGCAATGCTTGTACTAACTACGCACTATTTTCTCGTCCACAATACCCCAATGTTTGAAGACAAAAATCTTCAACCAATGTGTGTTGCCAGTGATGACTTATGGTACTGAGACGTGGCCGCTAACTATGGGACTCATTAGAAAGCTCACTGTCGCTCAGCGAGCCATGGAAAGGGCTATGCTTGGAGTTTCCCTGTGTGATCGAATCAGAAATGAGGAGATCCGCAGGAGAACTAAAGTTGCCGACATAGCTCACCGAATCGCATCGCTGAAGTGGCAGTGGGCAGGCCACATAGCTCGCAGAACTAATGGCCAATGGGGCAAAAAAGTTCTCGAGTGGCGGCCACGTATTGGAAAGCGCAGCGTGGGGCGGCCCCCCCGCCAGATGGACCGACGATCTGGTAAAGATTGCGGGCGGCACAAAATCGCCCGTTGTGGCGGAAATTAGGTGAGGCCTATGTTCAACAGTGGACGTCGTTGGGCTGATATGATGATGATGATGAATGCTTGTATGCGACTGAGGAGTTCTCGGATTCAATCTAATAGCACATTGGCTACGCAGGTCTTGGGTTTTAATTTCCAGCTTCATTAAAGCGAAATTATTTAACGTAATTGTAAGTTGTTTATTTTTATCCGTGTAGTGATGGATTAAGAATACATAATGTCACTATTCCAACTCAACCCAGTGGGTGTCGTAAAAGGTGACTAAGGGAATCTTATGCAGATAAGAGCACTGCGTCAAAAGGAAAATTCGAAACAAACCCTATACCAACCCGTCTAGCCAGCGCGGTATAGTAGGCTAAACTTCCTCCACCTTCATATAGGAGACCCGTGAGTGGGACGTTTATGGGTTGAAATGACATGTCATGTTTATTGGAATAATCACTATGGATCTTTAATTTGAGAATAATTCTTATAGGGCCTGTTCGCGTGTTTGCCACTTCGTGGTAAGCCTGATGGTGAACAGTTAGAACAGTTCGAAGCTAAAATGGTCCCGCGATATCAATCAGCATAACACGAGAGCGTCATCGTATCTCCTTGTAACTTCAAAGCACAGGACCTGCAAGAATACCAGCGTTGTGGTCTAGACCACAACATTAGAGCTGATGCAGGTACCTTTATTTGCTTTAAGTTTTAGTAAATGTATTAGCGTTAAGTTAGGTATGTATGCAAGCAAATAAAAAGTTTTTCTTTCTTTCTTTCAATTACCGTAGCCTATGGACGCCTGTTACACTCGGACCATAACAAGCGCGTTGTTTATCAGTACTCTTGCAAATGCCAGTGTGTTACAACAGTGATTGGCCACTCATAATAAAGATGTCTGATACATGCGGGTAGGTATCACATAAGCGATGGTGACTGAATGGATAAGATATGATAAATCACGCGGTCCGAGTTCGATCTCGAACGGCAGTACCAATGTGGAATCCACTTTGTGGAATTTGTCAAGTGACTTACCATCTGCTAACGGTGAAGGAAAACATTGTGAGGAAACCTACATACCCTAGAAGATATTCTATGAGTATTTCTAATCCACTAACCCGCACTAGGCCAGCGTGAGTGGATTATGGCCTAAACTCTCTCAACTCTCTAGTTAGTGGAGAGTAGACCCGAGCTCTGCAGTGGGACTTAATGGGTTACTGATGATGCTGATGAGGTATGACATAAGACCTAACGTAGCTAAGTAAATCTGATTGTGTTGTAGAATTAGCTATCTCATCAACAGATATAGGACGTAAGATACATATAATACAGATGGATTACAATATAATCTCATCGTAACTTAAGTTATTTTAATACCGAAATCAATATTTATTTGGCACGTGTCACGGCGAATGTAACAAGATTATAAGGGACGAATTACTGACTGACTTTTATGGTTCTACGGAGAGTATAAAAGTCAATGTTTTAGGAATATGTTGAACATATAAAAAAAGTTATCAAATAAGTAATTACTTTATAAATATGTATATAGTATTACGTAAGTTTATGAGAAAATTCACAGAAGAACCAGGGTTTCTGGACAAAGTTTTTGTTGTTGTGTTCAATTCTGACTCGGCACAAATATTGGTGTAATGAACAGAACATTGTTTCATGAATAGGGTTTGCCTTCAAGAATGTTTGTAAATTTGGCCGTGACACAGGAATCTTGTCCAAAAATGTCTGTCTTAAAATAACGACATCGATGACTACCACGCTTTAAAATTCTACCAGAGGGATTACTCTGAATTTTGACATTCGATTAGTCGGTTTTGATGTCGCTGTCAAATGTAAGGAAATTTAGATATGTAGGTATACGTAGGTTTCTGTAACGAGCCACGGTGATTAGTAGAAAAACGTTGTCATGACGTCATCATGTTAACAGGTAATGGATAAATTCGATCTCAGGGACGTCCACCCGCGTAGCTCAGATGGAAGAGCACTGCACACGGAATGGCAGGGTCGCGGGTTCAAGTCCCGTCGTGGGTTTGAATTTTTCCATTACTTGTTTAGCATTTATATAAAATTTAGATATGATCGCTATCACTTTCAAATGTGTTTGAACTATGACTTGACTTGACTATGACTAATTGAATATCGAAATTCAGAGTAAGCCTCCAGTTAGCGCTATCAGTGTTTTGAGATTTTTTTGGTCAATGTTCACTTTTTTTTTCTTGTAAGTGGCTATATAATACTTATTTGAACAGCTGTACTTTTATCATTGACTGGCCTGTTGGTCTAGTGGTTAGTGACCCTGACTGCTAAGCCGGAGGTCGTGGGTTCGATCCCCACTCAGGACAAATCTTTGTGTGATGAGCATGAATGTTTGTTCTGTGTCTGGTTGTAATTTATCTATAATATGTATGTATTTACCAAAAAATTAAAATGTATTTAAGTAGTATGTCAGTTGTTTAGTACCCTTAACACAAGCAAATATAATTGCTTACTTTGGGACTAGATGACGCTGTGTGAATGTGGTAGTATATTATACAGGGTGTATACGACGGTACGACATTAAATGAAACCACGTGTAGCATGTGATGTTAGAAGGCTTTACCAAAAAAATTAAACAGAAATTTGCAATAGTTTAGACGCAAATGTACTTTCTTTATGTCACAGTTTTAAACAACCTGTAGGTATTTACGTTGATCGTATGTTGTCATTACGTCATTCAATTCATTTAAATATCTCTGACTCTTTCATATTATCTTATCTCTTACTCTGTTCCGCACTGTTGTCGTCGTCATGTCGAAAACGTCATGATAGAAAAATAATTTATGTGTAGTTTTATATTCTTACATTTTTCGACTTTAAATAATGTGTAGCTTTTTTTTTTTCTTTTTTTTTAAATAATTTATATTATTATTAGAATATGTTTATAAGGGTTAACACTGGCTGCCTTGTCATTTAATGTCGTATCGTCGTATACACCCTGTATATTATTATATTATCATCATATCAGCAGATAGACATCCACAATGGCTTTTATAGTACGTACGATGTAAAGAATAATTTTTCATAATAAGTTTAGCTTTATTAGAACATTTGAAACATAAATCTATAATCAAAATTTTTGAAGCGAACAAACATAATATATCTCCTAAGCCCTTAAGTGTAACCACAGCTCTTGGGTTCGTTCATTTATCATTCATTCACTCACTATCAGTTCATTTCGGTCCACTGCCCCCGAGAAAGATGCCACGCGGTCTAAACCAAATGGAGATTTAAATAAAATAGATTAATTCTTAAAAGGCCAGCATTTATATGGTAAACCCATGATACTACTTAATATGCACGTAAGCTTTGTGTTCTTTCATTATTTATTGTTTTAGGATTGGGATTTGGTTTTATTTATCTAAAATGGCATATACATAAATAAAAATCACGCGGGGCTTGGCTCCCATCGTTCTTTGTTTGGCCACTGCTCAGCTCCTATTAGCCGAAGCGTATATTTACCTATATAGTCTATGGCGATTTTCGATTAATGTTGTATACATCAGTATAATTTTTCAATTCAAACTAATATTTTCTGCGATTAGCGCGTTCAACCAACCAAACAAACAAACATAATCTTCAGTTTTGTAATATTAATATATTTAAAAAAAGTTTTATAATGGATGACTGATGCCTGAAATTAGTTATTTTTATTTAATTTTTATATTTTATTATCATCATAAAAATTGCAGGTAAGTGAATTAACAAAATAAATCTACATCATGAATAAAAGCTTCATTCCAAAAATAAACCTTACCACTCCCGTAAGCACAATACATCTCGACAAAAGGCATCAAATCCCTTTCTATCAGCAGCTCAGAGTACATACAATCGCACAAAGTGAGAGAATACATTCGTTCGTTCGTTCAATCGTTCAATGTGCGAAAGATTCGGTCCATTTAGTTCTGTCCAATCCTTTTTTACGTTACGACTGCCTAGTGCTAAAGCGACTAGTTTTTCGTAATTTATTTCTTGGACACGAGATGTTTTTCGAACATCATTGTTGACTTCTTAGTTAGTACGTTAGTAGGATAAATATCTGAAATAGCACAAAGGTTCCATTTTACTAACATGTCAGGCGGGCGGAGGCTGGTAGTATTTAATCTGGATAATTTCTTCACTAACTGCAGGACAAACGAGATCTAAGGGATCTATCAGACTATTAAAAACTTTGGGGAATGGCCTTTGCCCAGATTTGCAGTGAGCCATTTCTATAGACTTCATCATCATATCAGCCCAATGATACTCACTGCTAGACACAGGCCTTATCTAATTAACACCACTCCAAGCGATTTTGTGCCGTCCACATCCAACGGCCAATAAACTAGTAAAAATAAATTCAACACAAGTTATAAAAATGTATATTTAACCAATAAAAATATTTTACAAAGACGTCGTGATTGCACCAATTCAACAGATTCAAAACCTTTACAACTCCATTCTGATAAGTGACACTCAAGAATTCACGTCTCGTTCAGAATCCCGGTATCATTTACCATATCCAACAACAATATACATACAAGTTTCGATACCTTTAGTATTCATGTTGGGGGTATAAGTGCGAGTTCTTTGTTAAATAGTGCTTGAAAACTTCCAAGAAAAAATAGAAGATACATTCAGTTAAACTTGTTGGTTATTTTCTCATAGCTCGTTTTAGATTCTTTGGAAACCTAGCACATTAAACCTAAAGTAATGATAGTCTCAGAAGCTAATGCTGAGCGTTTCACATAGACCACAGACTAGCATTGGTCAATTTCTGTTTTGTTTGTTCTCTCTGTCCACTAGTGTCTACTACATTTAATCCCTTTTGTTCTCTCTTCTTCTTGTTTTGTTTAGTCTGTTTGGCTTTTATTTTTAGGTTAATAGTTTAATTGCATGTTATGTGTGTTATTAGTTTAGTTTACTGGTGGCGGAAATTTTAATTTTTACTTTAAACTGTTAAATGTCTATTCAAGATAAATAAAATGTTTTTCTTTCTTTCTTTCTTTCTAATTTATTGGCTCTTTTAAAAATAATTTATCATTAACGGATGTATCCCAATTTCACTAGTTAGGACATAAAAAAATCACAACGGCAGTTACAATATCTGATTGGTACCAATTTATATTTGCAAAGGGTTGATTTTTTATAATTCAAAGACCCTTTTCCGTACCAATAAATATCAAATGAAGACAGCACATACATTTTATGCAAAATGTGAGTTCCGCATTCGTATTTAATATTTAAGATACGATTCTCATTATCTTCAGAATTCGAGGAATATTTTATTTTCTTAGAATCAGATGGCATACGAAAAGTTTAGATAAATAAAAGACAGATATATATTATTAAATTCATCTAGTTTGCGGCAAATGATTCGTTTTGAAGATCTGAGAAGCATTGCATGATATTTGGATTGTCAAACAGATATAACAGAATTAAATTCAGGTGTCCACGGCCGGTGGAAACTGAGGCATTTGTCATTCGACTCAGTCAATTTCGATCGCTGCGCTTGTCATTTTTAAACTCTTGACTGCAATACCGAAATTGAATTGGTTCCGATAAGGCCATCTGGCTAAAATGACAAGCAAAATAAGTTATGTAAATACTAAATGCATAATCACTTGCATTCCTGTTTTATATTAAAGAAAAAGTGTTTTTATCGCTTATTTTTACCACCCGCTGGACATAGGCCTCTCCGAACACGTCCCATAACACTTGATTCACGATAATACATAATTATAACAATTTCTTTTACAAAACAATATTTATAAAGCAGTAAAACTTTTTGCCGTTCACACCTTACGACAGCGAAACAATTGTGGGACAATTGAACTCTTTTTGAGCTCTATTTTTTGGATTTTTTTATATGCCAATGATATCAATGCGTAATAGTTACAAACAACCGATGATAGCCACAAGCTGAATCAAGTCCGTAGCTACGATCGAAACATCGGAATGAGTGTTCAACTAAATTGGGAATATACTTACTCATTTTTTAAATTTCGATGGCAGTTATGAAATATGACTGAAGGCGCAATTTCACCTGTCTTTTTCGTCGAAATGCCACAGAAAAACTAAGTCGATTAATAAAAAGTTCAGCATCTGAATAATTTATAAGGTAAGGAAGTCTCTAGGGTTAAATCGTCATTAACCTTGGAGGTCCTCAAAGCGAGTCGCATTACTTCTACCGGTATCTTGCAAAACCATTAAGTTGGTAATACGAAATTTTCGGAACATTCCTGTGTGAATGTTCAGTTACATAACACTTTTGAATTTTAGATGTTTAAACGAAGTTGGTAGCCATTTCTTTCTATTAGCACTGGCCAGACTGTTATAGACGCTATTGAGGACGCATAAGAATTAAGTTTCTATTTATTTATTTGTGGATTAAGGGACTTATTTAAAGGCACTGTTTTCTGTGTGTTCAGTTTTTACTAAAGAGTTCTTTTTATTTATAATTTTTAAGTTAAATTAAATTATTTTTAATAAAAGAATATTTTATTTAGCAAAAGGAAGTGATATGAAGCATGTTTCATTATTACAATATTATAATATATTGTGGTAGATGTTATTATTATCCTTAAAAATTTCAATTTTTAATTTTAAGATGATTAACTATTTTTCCCATAAAGCTGCCTAGAAATTAATCATGTCTGTGAAATCTGACAATAAATCTACTAATATATCTACTATTTTTTTTAGTAAAATCTTTAAAATAGTTGCAATTTCTTATAATCCTTAGGACACCAAAGAGTGCTTAACAATCATTTCGTAGGTTTACAGGCGCTCCACAAATAAAATATAGCAAGTATTTACAGCAGATTTTGCCGATCTGATCAAGCGATACGGCTATCCTGATGTGGACCGCTTCTTTCTTACGTTTTTATAAGCACGTGTTGAAGGTTCAGATAAAATTTTGTGTAAATTGTTTCTTTCGAGGATTTTGTAAAAAGAAGAAATGAAAATGAATTTTTGGATAAAATTTCTACGTTAGAGGCAGTTTTCTGAATAAAATATGGTTTTCGACTGAAGATTTTCCTTACGTGGTAAATTTTGAACAGCATTGTTTGGCGTAAAGATGACACATTTATATAAGTTGAAAATAATGAGAAAAGCCTTCTAGTAACCCTTGTTTGCGATAATACTTTCGAGCTTAAATTTTGATTTCATGAATTCGTAAACTTTTAGAACAGATTTTAGAATGTTTCCGGGTTTTGAAAATACTCAAAAATATGTTGATATTTTTGAGTATTTTATATATAAGATTTATTGATATATAATATTTCTATCTATTTATTATCTATTTGAAATTTGATTTTGATAGAAGAATAGTTGCTCAGATTGGACCGTATTATTTAATCATTAATTTTATTTGAAGAGCCCGTCATTTTTGTTCAGGGCGCTCTAAAAATTGAGTCCGATTCAAACTAAAATATAAAGTGTAGGTAAGTATAAATCCGATTTAAATCTTATATTTCATTCTTTACTTTTTTGTATTACTTTATGCTAATAACAGTAGTAAATAAAAACCATAAACTGTGCAAAACATAATACTTCAAGTTTCATGCGAATTTAACTGCTCTTAGCACTTACAAAATGAAAACCATTAATGTACTTAGTAAGTATTTAACACCTGTTGCACATCAAATTAAAATGATCTAAAACCGTTTTGCTATGATCGTTACTTTTGCAGAAGAGTAGTGTGACAGAACTTTATATTATAATTAATATTCCACACTAGAGACAAAATTTAGTCGTCGCTTTCCAATAAAATCTCGCACACTAAACATCTTTTCAAATTCTTACACACTAATCTATACTATATTATTAATCCTTTACTCAGTGGACATTCATTAGACAGCACTAAAGTAAGCCATCCGATAGAAAGAAGAAAAAGAATTGGACAATTATGACGCTTCAAACGATACCTTATTTGTCAAAGAATAACTAATTGTTTAGAAGTTATGAGGGAACAGATGAACATACACACATAGACTGTTAAAACGTAACTCTCTTAATCCGTAGTCGGGGAAAGGAAATAACAAAATAGGTGTGGTATGAATAAATCTTTTCCAGACCTTATTTTTTTCATATCAGTAGACTTTCGCACTCAGAAACTGCCGGTAACGAACTTATTATGGAAACATTCATATCAAATTTCTACAGTAATACACACAACTATGATCACTTCACTATGACATGTGATGCAAGAGTAATACATGCTGAACTCAAACCCAGATTAGCGATCTATAGAACTTATTATTATTTATGTGATGAAGCAATATCGCTTAGGTATTGACGAGGTGTTTGCGGACGCTGCGAATGATTGATGTGTGAGCATAGTAATGTTGTGTTAGTGTTTCGGAATGTTTGAATCTTTATTGCATTTGAATCGTTATTTTCGATTAATGGAAATTCTACGAGATGATGGAATAAAATTTTTCAAATCATATTGTAACAATATGTTGTCAAGAAAACCTATTTGTAATATTAACTTCAAAGCCACGTTTCATTAATGTAAAAAAAAATCATTACAACCATAATATTTAGTCGTCTTTGAGATAGTAGTCTATACAATAAGCTGACCCGGCAAACGTTGTTTTGCCATAGATACAACCAATCCCGATACCTAAATCATCATCACTATAACCCATAAACGTCCCACTTCTGGGCTCGGATCTCCCCCAAACAATGTTGAGGGAATTTGGCCTACTATACCACGCTGTCCAGACGGGTTGGTATAGGTTAACTCCCTTAGTCGTCTTTTACGACACCCACGGGTTGACATGGGGTATGTATTCTTAATCCGTCACTACACGGATAACTTACTAAATATACAATCGAAACTTGATTAAAATCGGCCAAACCGTTTCAGAGAAGTGCGACCACAAACACTTAACATAAGATTTTAAATATTAGATTAGACTTTTCTCCATTTATTATTAATAATAATATAATAATAATAGCATTTTATTTCTCTCTCACACAGGGTAAATTAATACATAAAAACTTATTTGCTAGGTGACACAATCATTGAGTGAGTCTGTGTGAGAGACTGGTATCTATCAGTACTAGGTAAACCTGTATGAAAGATTACCAGCCTCTCCCCAACTCTAGACAAATTTGGTGTTGTGATAATAGTATAAGGTGGTTCTGAGAGAATGATAGTAATGATTGATTGATTGATTGAATATTGTTTAACTATTATAAAACAAAATATCTTCACTATTTGAAACGTAACTAAATTAACTCACTCTTCAATAACTTCATGCATTTTGTTAAATTCGTGTCCTTAAATCCACAATGCTGACTTTCATTGTCCCAGTAAATAAGTTGTTTAAGTCAGTTAAAATAGTTTGGACACAGTGCAGAAACTGGCAACTCTTTGTATGTACTGTACTTAGCTCGACCTAATTGTGGTTGAAGTGAAACCTACTGTGAATGAAAAAAGGTTTAGAAATGCACTGGATTTAGGAATTAGAGTTACACCCTTATGTTTATAAAGTCATTTTAAATAATAACACAACGAGCGACGCAACACCGCTGCTGCTGTTTCAGGTTTTAAAGCCTATTAGTTAAAAAGTAAATCAAATTTTTGTTCATTATTTTAAAGGCATCATTACACTTACGGATTTTATTCTGCTTAAATAACTCAAGAAAAGCACCTGCAACAAAAAATAAATACGTATATTATACTGTAATACAAAATGTTATATATCCTATAGCTTTTTTTCATTAAATGGACTATTCAACACTAAAAGAGTTTTAAATTTAAACCGGTAGTACCTGAAATTAAAGCGTTCCACTAAACAAACAAACTCTATTAGTATAGATATAATAATAGTAGTGATTATTATAGTATAGATATAATGACGCAAATATGAAAAATCAACACAATACTATGAAAATACAACATTTACTTTGAAAAAGAAAAATCGTAAAACGAAATTTCTTTCTTATTATTTTCACAGCTTAATCACATTATATTAACATTTTATAATCGTAGTAAAGCCTGTTTGTACCACGTAAATACCAACAAACCAGTATTTATATTCTATCTAGTTAGTACCCGTCAAGAACTTTAACAATTAACGTACTAATTAACTTTTATAAAAGGTTCTAAGAACTTTCGCATTGGATTATAAAACGGGCTGACATGCCATTTAGGTATCTTGTTAGCTACCTTGCAATCTGCGCGCCTGTTTTGGCTATCCGCTAAGCTAAAAAAAAAATTGACTTGATTGATTGATGTGTGTTGCAACCCACAGAACAATGAAAACCTATCTCTGGGGTCTTACTCTGAATTTCGACATTCGATTGGTCGGTTTTGATGTCGCTGTCAAATGTAAGGAAATATAAATATTATCACCCCCTGTTCTGTAGATGATATCGACCATGACAAAATTGTATTAGACTACGTGTGTGATGTACAAACCTTTGAAAAAAGAACAACACAAAAAAGTATATAAGTTAGTTCATTATTGCCAAACATAGGACCTCATTTTTTCAACAAAACTTTATTACTTTCAAACATAATAAATAGTTCATGACGGCCAAGAAAAGAAAGAAATAAAACTAAAAAAACTGTTTTTATTGCACATTTTTGTTTGAATCTCGCAGATATTTTTTCACGTTTATACAGTCCTAGTACTCTACGAGCAGAGCCTAGTCAAGACTATAATAAACTGTCTCGGTGAAGAGGATAAATCAGCCGTGGTCACAAACTGAATAACTCCGTGTCGTCTGGCCAGCGTGGTATAGTAGGCTAAATTCCCTTCACAATTTTTGGAGGACGCCCGTGCCCAGCAATGGGAGGTTTATGGGTTGAAATGATGATGAAGATGTGACAAGAAGATGCCATATCCTTATAACTTAACCAGTACCCTCATTATATGTAGTCAAAGTCAAAGTCAAATCTTTTAATTTCATTTAGTTCAGATACATGATACTTATGAACGTCATACAAAGCCAAAAAAAGGTGTCAGTAAATTTGCCTACGGCCAGTTCACTGACAACGTTGAGCTCTGAGAAGAAGTTGGCAAGAAACTCAGGCCACTCTTTTTAATTGCCATAGTTGTTACAATTTTAATTGGTTACAGTTTGAAATATACAGAAAGGTACAGAACCAAAACACCATACTAAATCCAATTTAATAAAATTTATAATAATAAGCAATCAAATTTTAATTTGTTTTCGTCAAGAAGTATGGTATGCGGGATCATCATGGGATGTATTATCGTTATGTAACATGAATGCGTTTATTGTACCTGCATAAACTTTATCAACAAATCCCGCCCGTAGTACATGACTCTATATAGACCCCCATGACCATAAAAATATCGTTGAAAGCCATCAAGAAAATTTATATATTCAACTAATCGTTTTATATTAACATACCAGGAAAACAACAAGGATAATAGCACGAATATATAGTTAGAGTCTATAATATCGCTTTTTGGATGAGATCGATTTTCAGATGATATTTTTATTAATGTATTATACATGTACAATATGACTTTTACAGCTTAAAGGGACACACAGATCAGGTGCAAAAGGTTACCTATTGGCAATTGAGATTCTGTCTGGTAATTCCAATGTGGATTTTCTCTTTGTGGAATTTATATGTACTTGAATAAATAGACATACAATAGAATAGATCCTATTAGAAATCTCTTGAGGAATCTCTTGCCTATGTAGCCATGATAATGAAAGTCAATAGGCTCGCAACCATATCACATAAGACCATTTCCAGACGCCGGCAATGTTTGCTCAGTCTGTAGTAACCGGGCAAACAATAACGTTTTTGCTCAATTTGGGAATCGAACCAAGAATTTTTCACAGCAGTCGCAACACTCCCGCTACATTACCATTATTTTAACAGTATTAGGATTCAGTATCAAACATTAAATTATATCAACAAAAAAACAAGCTATCATTCATTCAAAAGTTACAAACAAATTTACTGTAATAACATCGCATCACAAACGTGTATAATTAGTTGTAAGACGTCATCTAACTTTATTTGACGCTTGTTACTCCACGTCGTCTGACTCACAGTGATGTTAACTTAAAAGTTTATACGAGGAAGTGAAACGCACGCGTTTTAAGATCCCTGTGTATTTTCTCAACAAAAATTTATATGAACCGAGGCAGACAGTATAAAAATTAGACTCTCGTAGCATTGTAGTATTGAGATCGTTACAATTAAATTTGACACACTGATAGTCTGATGCCCGTAGGCTACTTTTAACCGAAGTACCATGTGAACAATCTAATTCTGTTAATCTAATTTAGTCAATGTACTTAATTCATTATTTATTTAAAATGTTACTTCTAATATTTGACATTTCTAATAGACTAATATATTATGACATTATGTAATTTTAATAACTAGTAATTCGTATATATATAGTAAATATGACATCTAATTTATACGCCAAACAATGGCAAACATAGTTGCGTAGTAAGAATTATCCATAATTACACCTTGTATTACCTATATTTACAAATGATTTGATTTGATTTGACGAAGACGCGGGCTAGTATTTGCATCATCATCATATCAGCCCAACGACGTCTACTGCTGAACGAACATTGACCTAATTTACGCCACACCGCAAGCAATCCTGTGTGTGCCGCCTGCAATCAACGGCCGCAACTTTGACCACGTCGACGGTCCATCTGATGGGGGGCCGTTCTACGTAGTTGCATATTTGAACTTAATAAATTGATTAATACGTAATTATACTGAGCCTACCCGAAACATATACCCAGTGTATAGGTTGATAATCATTTAATACGATTACTGCCATTAAATACATTGATGGCATCAATCCGATTATTTAAAATGAACCAAATCGATATGCGAAATGTTGAAATTCGTTATATTTTATAGTTTACATAGACGTGAAGGTTTCATTACCTTTTATACAAGATCGACTACAGGTTTTAGATCCAATTTCATTAATTATGGAAGAACAGTTGGTACAACTGCGCCTTCATCTATACCCCAAATCATAATGAAAATGTTTACTAAGTAGCATTATAATTATTTTCAAGGTTATTTTGTTTAAATATATTCATTATCCACGTCATGGAGTATTTAATAACTTATCAGAGACATTTCATTGAGAAGGGTGGCTGATTTACTCTCGAGCTTACGTCAATTGTTCGATAAGAAGTTAGTGTTACTTTGTGACAGGGACTTTGGGAACCATTTTGAAAATATCCAGCCATTTTAAGGAGGAATTCTTTTTTTAAATCTACAATGACCAATTCTAAGACACTATTCCCAATTTCGGTCAAATATTGGTCGACTTCTGTATTATCTTTGTCAAATATTTGAAATGACGGCAACATCGGGAATCATATTTAAATTTTGGATCATTTGACTACTGTATCTTGTTAAAGGCAGATTTCTTGATGATGATCAAGAATAGATATGGATAAACTGCTTCACAGACATACAACGATCGACGAAGTAATCTGCCGTGGTCCAAATTTACCTTTGAGACCTGACCAATCAAATTAAGAAACATACTTTAGAACATTTTAAAATGGACGCTATGATGTAGAAAATAAAAACTAGAGTCGCATGAGATACACCTACAAGAACAAACTTATTTGCCACCATCGCGCTGTAAAAAAAAGTCGTTCGGATATTTTGGCCATCGACTGATGTTTGTTCATCAACTACCAAGCCGTTCAATCTGCGATTAACCTTTTGTCCAACGCCATAATCGAGAAAATATTAAATTCATTTCATCCTATTAACCGTCCCAAGTTAATTCTGTTACCAACATGATAATAACATTCAATAGCCAAACATTTGCGATGGAGTTGTTGGTAGTAAAATTATCAATTATATTGGTAACCAAGCATACAAGCGAATTATACGACAAGGCCAATATTTGCTCGGCTTACAAATATTGGGCCACTCTGTTTGCGTGTGTAAGGGAAGTCAAAATACATAGGCGTTCTGCTGAACTTTGTTGTAATAACATTAAGTTAATTATCAAATATCAATACACTGAAGTATATACGAGTATGTGTACCGTGATAGACTGTGCAAGCAGTTGAGAGTACCTACAAATATTATATATCCGTATAGTGACAGATTAAGAAGACATAATGTCATTACCCGTGGGTGTCGAACAAGGTGACTAAGGGAGTAGAGAGCATTGCGAGAAAAGGAAAATTTGGAAAAAACCCTATACCAACCTTTCCTTTTGAGGACACAGAACGTTTCAGACGAGTGCCATATCAGACAAAAATATTCTTCTATATATACAGTTTGTATTAATTCATTTATATCTATCGTAACGTGGTTGCACAGATGAGGACAGTTAAGAGCTGTCAATTTCTATAGAAAAAATATTATTTTGTCTGAAACGGCACGTTCCAAATCCGTACACAGCTTTATTATTCCTATACACACAAAGCGCAAACAGTCAGCCGTCAGTACAAATTGTAGACGCAAAAATTCATCCTACTTGAGTATCGCCCCAGAGCTTTAAATAAAAACGCCATTATTTTTTATTACATCGTCGGTTTGCGAGGCAATTTGCACATTTTTTATCGTATATTTCGATTTGTTTACGGTTATTAGATGTACGGTATTCTGGCGAGGGTATAATTCGTCAAGGGGTATTTGGGATAAGCGCCTGCAAGTGCTTAATGTCAGTCCCATTAATAGTGATTACTGGTGTCTTTGGATGACAGGGGGCGCAAATACTCTGTAAGGCCTTGTCCACATCATCACGACACGACGCCGCGCGCCGTCAACGTGGAACAGTGCGGTGTAGCGGCGGTCTATAAGTTCGGACATAGCACAGAACAAAAAACGTATCTGTGTTATAATATTAATAATATAATAATAATATTCTACCACATTCACACAGCGCGATCTAGTCCCAAAGTAAGCAATTATATTTGCTTGTGTTATGGGTACTAAGCAACTGATATACTACTTATATACATTTTTTAAATATATTTTTATTATTATTATAGATAAATTACACCTAGACACAGAACAAACCTTTATGCTCATCACACAAAAATTTGTCCTGAGTGGGGATCGAACCCACGACCTCCGGCTTAGCAGTCAGGGTCACTAACCACTAGACCAACAGGCCAGTCAAAAGTTAAAATGTTCTATGGGACATAGAATAGAATATTTTTTCTAATAGCGAATATTTAAGCGCTCTATGGAATTTATATTTGTTAATTCTTTAAAAGCGTATTTACAAAGAGAGTGGTAACATCGCAATTTAGTCTTACATTTCGTGGTTTTAAACTTTTATTATTTCATCAGAGATATATTTTAAAAATAGGTTCGCTATACTTTTTAGAATTGCGTGCAAGAGTATTAAAAAGTAGGTATCTGTACCGATACATAATAATACAAAAATTAAAGGTACAAAGCCACTGAATTTTACACGCCGATGCTATAATTATGTGTAATTAATGTATCACATGAATGTTCAATCATTCTTCTCTCGTATCTGTTTAATCGATGGTCTCTCATTATGGACCGAGCACTCGCTGTTGGTACTTCAACTATCGATCAACTCGACGGTCATTTAACTGTTCTCTCTATTAAGTGCACTTTTGTAATTACCGAATTTTGTTCGATTGTCATTAGTTGTCATCAGCTTATTATTATTCGCAGTTGAACATCACCGATGTTTCATGAAGAACTTTTATAACGACTGATCTAAATATTCATCTCATCATTTTAACCCATAAACGTCCTTATTTTCAACATTTCAACCCATAAACGTCCAAACGAATATGGAGGGAATTTAGTCTGCTATACCGACGCGCTGGCCAGACGGGTTAGTATAGGGTTTATTTCGAATTTTTCTTTTCTTGCAGGACTCTTGTCTTCATAAGTGTCCCTTAGTCGCTTTTTACGACACCCACGGGTTGAGATGGGGTAGTGACATTATGTATTCTTAATCCGTCACTACACGGATAATTGTTCATCTAATTTTACTGAAAGAGCAATATTTGTTCATGTTGTTTATGTATGTCAATTTCCCCGAAGAAAAATACGGAGGTACGTCATAACGATGGTGGCCGAATTGATTTTGACCGGCATGCAAATCATCACATCACACTTACCGCTAATTATGCCTTAGGTATTAACAAATTGGCATTTAGATGTAATTTCCCTTGCGCTTGACATACACTTATGTCGTTCTTTTTCGGTTCAGCGGAATTTAGCTCTATCACTATAACTTGTATGACTAACTATGAGCAGAACTAATGTTACTATAATAAACTCGTACAATTATCTAAACGGGGTCCAATTAACTAAACAATGTCTATTACGAACTAAGTTTAACTGCCCAATTAGTGTTTGGTAACGGACTTTAGAATAAAAGCTTGGAAAATTCTGTTCAAAGTGACGTAATTATACTTTTGTTGTTCATAAAACGTGTTCAACGTATTATCTATGTTGTGTAACAATCCGATGCGTTTTTACACATTTTGCGCGTCTGATCTAGTAAATAATAAGGTCTATATTAACAAACTAAAGTCATACTTCATCATCATTGTTTCAAACCATAATCGTCCCTCTGCTAGGAACGGGTCTCCTCCAATGATTTTGGAGGGAATTTAGCCTACTATACCACGCTGGCCAGACGGGTTGGTATAGGATTTGTTTTGAATTTTCGTTTTCTCTTTTCTCACAATGCTCTCGTCTGCATAAGCTTTCTCGCTTAGTCACCTTTTACGACACCTATAGGTTGAGATAGGGTAGATACATTTTGTATTCTTAATCCGCCGCTACACCGATAGTCATGCTTACGTAGGTACAAAGTCTAGCGTCGATTGGTTAACATCAAACTCGTTGTCAAAAAACTAAAAAAACAGCTACCGATTCAAACGCACGGTCGATTTCTACAACGTATTACTTCATTAATTCTTAATCGTCAAAGTAATCTTGAATTTTTACCCCCTAAGACCATTGTGGAATGCAAATAGAAACAAATTAATATGAAGAGTTCACTGTTTTTAGTTTGTTCCACACAGGTTTTTTAAAATTCGATGAGCTATTAATTTGTTGCGTCAGTTTTGATACGACAAGACAGTTATTAAGACAAATATTTGGATAGTACCGTAAAATAAAACTTCCATCATAAATCCAGAAACTCGCACTATAACTGCTACGGAACAATCCTCAGATTCACTATAATTTTCAGGCTCATATCACTCAAAGAACGAGATATGAGAACTATCCACAAACGATTGAAATCTTCCAAAGTTATCCGATTGTGAAGTTCAAGCTAAAGGAGAGAATTCACTGATGGAATCATAAGTTTTATTAACGTCAATAAGTCGACCAACGTGTAGTCGAAAATGCACTTTAAATACTTAACGTAACCTCCTCCTAATCGGTTGTGTAATGTCAATAAAATAAGAAAAAAAATAGCAACACATTTCTGATCCGCTTCTTTTCTCTCAGCTCTCTATACAGAGGAAAGGTAATCCTTAACGTCGATATCGTTATCAAAAAACTGAAATGACAGCAACCAATACAAATACACGGTCGATTCCTACAAACCCCGCTCTGAATTAATATTAGTAAATAAACAGCTGTCATCTAATTGCAAAAATAAAATTATTTCAATTTATACCTTATCTACTCTCAAATAAAGTCATCATTCAGTTTCATTTATCCGACCAAATATACGGATAATCGGATTGACAACAGTCTCGAAAATAAACTATTTTTAACAAAAAAATATTAAAACGACTTCAAATCAGTACTAAAAAGCGAAAAATAAACTGAATTAGATATTTAATTCCAAGCTAAAAAATACCTACCTACCTGTTTAAAGTATAATACTCTATTACTAATCTGTTTGAAGTCGGTGCCAAGCCTAAAGAGTTTGTTAAGCTACGTACTACTTAGTACGTACATCTGTTACCGCTCGTCGCTCGCTCGCTACTTCACACCACCTCGCACTTGCGTGTACCTAGTGGACGGCTCAAACTGAGTGATACAACCTCATTAGGCTGGCACCGACTTCAAACAGATTAGTAATAGAGTATTATACTTTAAACAGGTAGGTAGGTATTTTTTAGCTTGGAATTAAATATCTAATTCAGTTTATTTTTCGCTTTTTAGTACTGATTTGAAGTCGTTTTAATATTTTTTTGTTAAAAATAGTTTATTTTTCCATTTTTAGTGTACTTTTTATCTAGCAGATTTAATAATACTGGCTGGCAAACTAAGACGGAAAACCGAAATAAAGAATCTTCGATAGAAGGGAACGTCTATTTAAATATTCTAACAACACAACCTGATTGTAGAATAGAGGAATCTCAAAACTCTCAGCTTTTTATGTCTTTCTTTTTTCCTATAAAATGCGACAGGTAACAAGTATAGGTATACAATGCAGGTTAGATACTATATCGAAAACTTAAAATATCATCTAAGTATTCCTTAGAATTATACAACTTTATCTTCCATCAAGAGCTCTCACCTCAGACACTTGAAATAACACAACTTAAGGTTTATACATGGATGTGATATTTAAAGAAATCATCTTCTTACTCCTAAACATTAAGAAGTTTCCCTTCCAGTGACAGCTCACCTAAATAACCTACAAGAATACAACTATAGGTTTATAAGTACCTATAATGTTGAAAGAATTATCCTTCAACTCCTAAAAGTTAAGGAGTTATACCTTCCAGTGACAGCTCACCTGAATAACCTACAAGAATACAACTATAGGTTTATAAGTACCTATAATGTCGAAAGAATTATCCTCCAACTCCTAAGAGTCAAGGAGTTATACCTTCCACTGACAGCTCACCTGAATAACCTACAAGAATACAACTATAGGTTTATAAGTACCTTTAATATTGAAAGAATTATCCTCCAACTCCTAATAGTTAAGGAGTTATACCTTCCAGTATCAGCTCACCTAAATAACCTACAAGAATACAACTATTGGTTTATAAGAACCTATAATGTCGAAAGAATTATCCTCCAACTCCTAACAGTTAAAGAGTTATACCTTCCATCACCAGCTCATCAACATGAGATGTTGACTATCAGACGTAAATACTTAAATAACTTTAAAAAATATATGAAATACGTAACATGTGCCTATAAAATTTGAGGGTTGCCTTCGATTTCCCTGAGATTCCATCATCAGAACTTGACGTGATGAATAGGGGACCAATTCGGAAGTATACCCTTTCAAACAAAAAAAGAATTTTTTAAATCGGTTCAGGCATCTCCGAGTAATCGATGAACATACATAAAAAAAAAAAAAATACATACAGTCGAACATATAACCTCCTCCTTTTTTGAAGTCGTTTAAATAGACCACCGACGGATATGTTGTATACTAATATATTGGAATTGAGTGTTTTATTATTTTAACAATAGGTTGCATATTCATTTGCTGGCCATTGTGGTGTTGGCGGTCAAAAATTTTAAACCCCTTTCACGCTACTCCAGTAAAGTTCCACTTGAAAATAACCTTACATTTACAATACTACAGTATAACTTTACTTCACGCCCTATAAGAAGCTTGTAGCATTTTGGTACAGAGATGTTCGTTAAGACCATCGAGGTTAAGCAATGTTCAGCATGGTCAGTCCGTGATGGGTGACCACTTGTGGCAATTTCACTCTCTAGCGTTTCTGTGCTTGGGAAAGCATTGCTACTGGTTATCACTTAATGTGGTAGTGGTTAAGTCAAGTTGGAAGCCTTCTAGACTTGATAAATTCCATCACTACAATTTGCCTCACGCCCATTTGATAAGAAAGATGACTTTATATCACGGTCATTAAGACTGTTAATCATAAATATACATAAAATTACCGTTACCCGTCAGTATATCATCCTCTTAAACATTGAAATAACCTAGAATTGCGGCTTCAGTCAATAAATCTCAAAGGACGGAGAAAGCTTCACAAGTTGGTGTGGTTACGAATCTGGCGCTCAGAGACATAAATGTATGCTAATCATAAGTATGTGCTCTAACGAATCTGTAGTCGAATCTTAAGTGTTTGTACATACAAATACATAGATCACGTCTCTTTCCCAAGAGAGGGGTAGGCAAGTGGAAGGAAATAGTCTCTCTATTTCCTTCCACTTGCTACGATTGTGACATGCATCTTTGGCTTCTTCAACATTCATCAGTCTTTTCATGCATTCTCGCCGGTTGAAGGTACCCCTAAGTGTTTGTGCTTTTTGTAAACGTGACACGTATCTTTAAATGGTATAAAATGATATGGAATGAATTCCCTAACGAGTTAGTAGTCATAGTAATCAGATAAGCAATACATCTAGCCATCACGGATCGGAAATGAGCCAGGATACCATCCAATAGTCACAATAAAAACAATTTAGCCGTAGTCATTTCAACCCATAAACGTCCCACTGTTGAGAGCGGGTGTCCTCCAAAAGTGTGGAGGGAATGGGTAAAGGGTATGTTTCGAATTTTCCTTTTCTCGCAGTGCTCTTGTCTGCATAAGGTACCCTTAGTAGCCTTGTACGACACTCAAGGGGTAGTGACGTCATGTATTCTTAATCCATCACTACACGAATAAAAAATGTTTATTGTTATTGTTTATTGATGAATGAAAGGTGTAGGTGTATGACTTACGATCTATGAAACCTTGTCTCACATAACTGTATTTTAATACAGTTTGACTGTGAGATCAATGTTTATTTCTATCATAATCGCAAAAGTAAGAAAGCGCCTATAAAACACGCTATTTATAACCTCAGGGAATAAGCTTCACTAGATACCGTTAGTGTAAACTTACTTTGCTTAATTAACGCTCTGATTCCTATCCGTTGTTTAGTAAATTCTCTAGGGGTTACTAGTTACTGTTAAACAAAGCCAAATAGAAGAGTGAAGCTAAAAATAGTGAAATGTACTCGTAGGAAATGTTTTGACGGTGAGTAGGGTTGCAGCTCTTTAAATAGGCACCGTTATCAAAAATGAAAGCAGGCCTTTGTTCCTCACTTTACAAACTAGGAACATAATATTTATCTAATATTTAAGATTTTTTCTTAAGATATAAATTTAGTTAGTTTAAATTTAGTTCAAAATTCTATTATGATTTAATCTATTTAATATTGTATTTTTATTTTTGCATACCAATGCTATGGTGAGATACAGTGAAACTGCATATTTTATTATAACTAACTATCTCTGTAAATACCTGTATTTTAGCAAATAAATTGATTTGATTTGATTTGATCTATACGGTTCGTATTAAGAAACTTAATCTGTTTTCAATATCGCTGCAATGTTATCGTAAAACAAAAGCATAACTTATAATAATAATAATATTCTACCACATTCACACAGCGCCATCTAGTCCCAAAGTAAGCAATTATATTTGCTTGTGTTATGGGTACTAAACAACTAATATACTACTTAAATACATTTTTTTTTTGTAAATACATACATATTATAGATAAATTACACCCAGACACAGAACAAACCTTTATGCTCATCACACAAAGATTTGTCCTGGGTGAGGATCTAACCCACGACCTCCGGCTTAGCAGTCAGGGTCACTAACCACTAGACCAACAGGCCAGTCAGTTAATTTAAATTATAAATGGCAGAGTCCCTATTCATATAGGTAATAATTACTTTTATTGCAATAAGAATTTATCAATTACACAAAAATGTGATAGTGGCTGAATTGGCATGTGACTGGCACGCAGCACATGATATCCGAGTTCGAATCCAGTACATATTCCAGAACCTATCAATGTGGAATTTATTAAACTAATAGAATTGAATTTTAATATTTGAAATTTTAATTATTAAATCTAAAATATTAAATCAATCAACGCGGTAATGTGGCTAGCCTTTTGGGTACGTTCCCTCAGGAATCTGATCTTAATCGGATATTCTATTTATAGGAATTCCCTGTAAATAGAGTATCTGGTTCTTTTTTCTTTTAATAGGTTAGCTGTGTATGTTTTTAAGTTATATGTAAATATTTTATTTATAGAATTGAGTTTTAATATTTGGAATTTTAATTATATATTCGATGTATATAATCATAAATATAATAATAATAATAATATTCTACCACATTCACACAGCGCCATCTAGTCCCAAAGTAAGCAATTATATTTGCTTGTGTTATGGGTACCAAACAACTGATATACTACTTAAATACATTTTTTTTTGTAAATACATACATATTATAGATAATTTACACCCAGACACAGAACAAACCTTCATGCTCATCACACAAAGATTTGTCCCGGGTGGGGATCGAACCCACAACCTCCGGCTTAGCAATCAGGGTCACTAACCACTAGACCAACAGGCCAGTCACCAATATAAACTTATTAATTCATAGAGGAATCAAATGTAATTTTCAATACCAAAAACAATACCTAATTTTTGGTATTGTAAATATCTATTTTTAACAAACTTCTTCTTCTTATTGTGTGGGCTTGAGGCAGACCCTGGTGTTGGAATTTATCAAGTCGCCGAGAAGGCTTCTAGCTTGACTTAACGACTACCACATTAAGTGGTAACCGGGACCAACGGCTTTACGTGCCTTCCGAAGCACGGAGATGCTCGAGAATTAAATTGCCACAAACGGTCACCCATCATGGACTGACCTTGCTGAGTGTTGCTTAACCTCGGTGATCGTAACGATCATATCAGTACAGTATCAGTAGATCATATCAGAGACAATGCTACGAGCGCCTTATTATATATTATACAAACAAAAAGGTTTAATTATTATATCTATTTCAAAAGAAAATCTTTAAATAGTATTGTGTACAGTACTACAGTAGACTTCATTAGAGTATGTTAATATATGTAAGCTTATATCCAAACCCATGTCCATGCGACGGTCGAGTGAATCGACACGACGTAGTTTCTGGGAGTTAAATGATCTACTATTCAGTACATTGCCGTTTGAACATACACACATATACGTATCTACACATGGAATGAACAATGGGAACTAGAATACGGACGATTAACTGTTGTTTTGGTTTCATTAAGGGCAGTTTTGGTTCAGAATTGTGTTCGAATATAGTGCAGCTGAAATTTTTGCGGTGACAAGAATCCTCACCGGCCACTGTAAGTTAAACAACCATAATAATATGTTTAAACTTAGTCTGAGCCGGTCCTAAATGTGCAGATACTGCCAAGATTCGGACGAAACTGCAATGCATGCATGTTCTCTACATATGTGGGCTATTTATGTAAAAAAATATCCATCTAGGACAGCACCACGTGCAATACAAAATATTTCAGAACGAAAAATCTGGATGTTCCTAATATTTTATTTTTTATTTATTTTATTTATTTCTGTTCAGAAAGCTTACAGACTAATAGGATACATGTGTGGTTATAAATAAGTAACTTAAATTGCTAATAACAAGCTTTCACATATTGAGTTCGTGTATATAAATATTCTTGCACCAGTAATGTAGGTTCTTTTTTTTTTACAATAAGTAGAAAGTTTATGTGGCATGGAAGTACTAATGATAATTAATATTTGCCAAAGTTCAGCCTAAATTTGTTGATTCGATGTGAAAAATTCCTTACTTAAAAGTAGCTTAGTAGTACTAGAAGTGGTACAAAATAGATCCAAACTAAGTTTCTTGGAAAATTGATTAAAACTTGTTGCACAGCGTAAAAAGAACGAATTATCTCTATATCTTGTTGTGGTTGATGGTACGTCCAACAGAGGACGCTGCTATATAGGACTAAAATAAATAAATAACAAGGGCGCTACAATAGAACAACACCAGTCGAAGTAACAAAATAATTTAATTTTAATTTTTGTTAAGTATTTAGTTTTTGTTTTTATTTTTTTTTAATTTATAGTGGTTTATGTGCAACTTACCGTCGAATGCAATTAAATTTTTAGAAACTTAATTGGTGACATTATTCTTTCTCTTTCTATTGTTATCATAGTACTGTATGTTTCTTATACCGCAATAAATAAATAAATAAATAAATTAACATTTATAACACAACATTTATATCAGCAAATAAATTCAAATAGCTATTCGACTACAAAAAGCCCTAACTCATCAACATTACAATACTCAGCGTCACATACGAGTATATACGTACAAGCGTAGATACGTCCATGTATCCGTAGACAAGTCAACGTGATAATCCGGTCTAGTTAAATGTGTTAAATATTCAAATGCTTGACTAATCTAATCGTTGTCCAATTTACATTCAACATGAATGGAGTTCTTAATTGCTGTTAGTAACCCGTATTGTGTGCGTAATATCATCTCGCTTGTCTTCTTGGTGTTGGCAGAGAGTATGGCGCTGGGTGCCTCGCTAACGTCATAACAGATTCTGGCGGCCTACCCCAAACACAGGTATTGGTGAACAGAGAGGTTGAATATTGTATACATTTATATTCATATTTTTGTCGTAGGATGATTTGATAATTCGAATTTTCGTGAAATTCCTAGGGATTAGTAGCACGCATACTCGCGTGGAGTGTTTCCCATCTGGCCCGGTGACTTGGCCCGGCGCCGGGCCACATGCGAATAAAAAGTTTTAACTGGCCCGGTGATATATTTAATAACGATAATATCGTATTATTAGATTACTTATCCGTCGCATGTTGATAAATCTGACGTTATCTAGCCCAATTATTACAGACTCAGTTCACTTACATTAGTTGATTAGTACAGATCGGAGAGAAATCACCTCCAGTTAGTACAGGTAATCACGAAATTAGGTTACTGGAACTGGCTGTAATGAGACTAAATAGTACTGTGATATATTATGAGAATTTAGTTACGACCTTTTTGTTACGAGTGTCCAATTAACCTTGTGATCACCACGTCAAATCGGCAGCTCCTTGCCCAACAAAAGTAATAATTTAATCTTTAAGTCGCGCGGGGCTTCACTCCCGTCGTTTTTATTTGGCCATTGCTCAGCTCCTATAGGCCGTAGCGTGATGTTATTGGCTATAAATAAATGAGCTATCCAACTCTAAAAGATTTTTTTAAATAGGTCTAGTAGTTCCTGAGATCCTAGCGTTTAAACCAAACATGCAAATTACTGCTTTATAATATTATAATATAATATTAGATATTATAGATATAAATAGATAGGTATATAGTATAGAAAGATTATAGTAAATCAATCTACCCAGATCCCTCTTGAAGCCCAACATTAAACTTAAACACCAGAGGCTACTTGCTATCCACTTCAGACACTATTTTATTATAAGTTATAAAAATACTCGTAAAATACAATACAGGGAGCGTGAAACAACGGCTTCGGTGATCGGTAACAATAGCTGTGACGTCATAAAGATGGCGACAATGTTACCAACGTTACTAGACGAGAGGTAACAAAATACGTGACGATGTTTGGTGTCCGATTGGATGATTTGCACGATTTCACACGTAAAGCACAAGTTGTAAAGTGTAGGTGATACGTCTTGGTACTAGAATTTATTGTATTTTTGTTCCATTTTTGTTGATGTTTACTTGTTTTTCAATGAAATTTAGGACTTTATAAGTGTTGCTTCGTATGCTGTTATTGATTCCACAGTCGAAGGACGTGCGTAATGATAATTACGCATTCATATGCGTAACTAATTAACATACGATCGTATTAAACGTCGCTTGTGAAACAACACTAAAATGACGTATTCAGTAATTTAACATTGTGCTTTCAAAAACGCAGATATTTTGAATTCCGTATCCGCCATCAGTAAAATTGAGACCATGCACACCGAATGCAAAAGCGAGTAAAAATACGAGCGTTTTTTAAATTAGTTTTTAATCCAGATCCAAACACTTAGACCATGAGTTAATATCTTCCAAGAAACAGGAATATTATTATCTCTTTTTAAAAGGCCGTTAACCATTCGTCCATGGGTAGTGGAGATCACTTATAATCAAGCCGCATGCATCATTGGCACTTCTATTATAAAAAAAATCATTTAGGCAATCTTTTAAATACTGTCAAGCTGAAACCAACCAAGACGGTTCACGTTTATTGAAGTTGGCCAACTTCATATCTATAATGTGTTGATGATTCATCAACATCATAGGTCTTTTTTACACAAAGATGATTAAGCAGCTTCTATTTAATATTTAAGGTTATGGGCTTCCTGCGTACGTAAAAACAGTGGTGGATTTTTGTACATTAAAAAATATACCCAGCTTATGTACCGCAAAAGCGAAATAGATTCAGCTGGGTTTATAGCACATGGGGCAGCAAAACCTGAAACGGACTTGAACAAAAAGCGCTAAGTATATGTACGGACGAGAAATAACGGTCGCATATCATTCCCTACTTACAAAGGTTTTTGCCCTACGCCTTACTTCCTTATAAATTTAAGGGATAGTGAGAATTTGCACTGTAAACAAAAGTTGCCTGGCCAGAAGTAAATATGAAGAAAATGAAAATTATAGCAGAAAATATGGCATTTTCTTCAGCCCCCTGATTCTGACTCGTCGGATTGCTCCCGGATCGTAAACTTTTACGAATCTTAGTACGACGTATTTTTACGGCTTATGTCATTTAATGTTAGAAAATAGTCTAACGTATAGAAAATTAAAAACTGATTAATTTAAGGTATTTTTCTACAACCATTTATTTCTTTAACAATAGATTTTTAACTTTAATTACACTGACATTTCGGGCCGAAAATTTTCCGACAGCTCAGAATCAGAGGGCAGATTTCTCAAATCTGAAAAAAAGAAGCTGGCGATTTGGAAGTTCATTAACCATTATAATAATCTTGTAAAGAGGTCCCGTTTGTCACAAGCCAGCATTAATTTTCAAGTTTGTGATGTTGCATTCTATTATTTAACTAACTATTGCCCATGGGCCATGGCTTCGCTCCCGTGATTATTTGTTTCGTCACTACTCAACTTCTATTGGTTGTAGCATGATGATATACATATATGCTTATGGCCTTTCTCGATAAATAGGCTATCCAACACAAAAAGAGTTTTCAATTCGGTTCAGTAGTTCCTGAAATAAGCGCGTTCAACCAATGAAACAAACAAATTCTTTATCTCTATACTAATTTTATAAAGCTGAAGAGAGAAGAGTATGTTTATATGCTTGATCGAACTCTGGTCCTAAACTTAAACTAAACTACTGGTCCGATTTGAAAAGTTCTTTTAGTGTTGGATAGCCCATTTATTGAGGAAGGTTATAGCTATAGCCTATAACCAGATCCTTCTGAGCAGTGGCCAAATAAAGAAAGATGGGAGCGAAGCCCCGCGGGCCTTCTAGCATGATATTAACATAATATGACAATGCCATATACACGACCAAGTTACTGCCTATTAATACATAAATGCCCACAAAACAAATATGTAGTCAATAATAGTCATGTATGATGTAAACATTATTACCTCCTCATACAAACGTTTACGCCGCACTCCGCAGTATGGCACACGTTTGTGGTTTAGAACATAATTGGCTACGAGCCACGTTGCTTTTCAATAGCTGCAGAAATGCACAATTTTGGTAGCTGCTTACAAAATTATATTAGTGTCAGGATCAGGGTTGTTACGGATGCAAAAATTTAGACATCCGCGGATGCTGATGCAGATACGGATTATTAAAAGTTTACATCACATAATTATTCGAGTTTCATAATCAGAAATCTTTTTTATCTTATATTTATCTTATCATCTTATTTTTTTCTTTATAATTAAACTGAAAAATTGGTGAATTGTATTTAATAAATAGCAATGTTGCAGCCTTCTCAGCTTCCAACCTGTTTCTCAGTGGATCAAACGCGAAGCACGTGCCACTCTGGCTCCGCCCACTTTCTTTACATGTACTTACTTGTTGATATGAATTTGCATCCGTAAAAACTCCGCATTGATCGATGCGGATGTGAATGCGGATGCAGATGTCTGAATTAATGGGAATATTGCGCATTTACGGATGCGGATGCGAATATAATATATGCGTAACAACCCTCGTCAGGATAATCGCGTATAGATGCCCAACCAGTGGCATTATCTATACTAGTATTACAAAGCTGTAGAGTTTGTGTTTGGTTGAACGTTAGGATCTCAGGAACTACTGGTCCGATTTGAAAAAATATTTTAGTGTTGGATAGCCCATTTATCAAGGTAGGTTATAGGCTAACGTCACGCTGCGACAATAAGAAGCTGAGCAGTGGATAAATAAGAACGACGAGAGTGAAATTTTTTTATACTTAATAAAATAATAATATTCTACCACATTCACACAGCACCATCTAGTTCCAAAGTAAGCAATTGTATTTGCTTGTGTTATAGGTACTAAACAACTGATATACTACTTAAATAGGTACTTTTTTTTTTGTAAATACAGACATATTATAGATAAATTACACCCAGACACAGAACAAACCTTTATGCTCATCACACAAAGATTTGTCCTGGGTGGGGATCGAACCCACGACCTCCGGCTTAGCAGTCAGGGTCACTAACCACTAGACCAACAGGCCAGTCAAAAGTTTTTTAGACAATTACTTAAGGATTTTGTTGCCTAGATGCTCTACATGTACTAAAAAGTTAGGCAAGTCTTATCTCTGCTGTACCATCAAAATGTGAAACGCACTACCGGCTCCTATCTTTCCTCCTTCCTAAGACATGGGTTCAAGCGAAGCGTCAAGAAGCACCTTATCAGTATGGCACCGCCGACTGACATGGTACTTCGGTATCCTGTCGGCTGGCGGTGTAATCTGGAATCTTCTAAGTTTTCATCAGGCATAAAAGAGCTACTATAAAAATAAACTGACTAACAGATTTCTATCCTAAAGTTGATGTTTTTTTCCGATATACGATTACGCAGATAAATTTGACTTATTCAACTCAATTGCTTCAACACTTGACCTAATTACAGATTTTAGGTTGGCGCTGGCCACCCCACCAGAATTGCCATTTAAGTCCTGCAACCAATTCGCTTCTGTTCTAGCGACCTATTGCAAATAAGAAAAATATAAAAACAAAAAAAATAAAAAAAATTTACTTGAACAATTGATGATATAAATATTTGATAAATATATAATTAAAACAGATAACATTCTTATTTAGGCCGTTTTAATAATATGGGTTACTTTTCAACGAAATTTTAGAACACGACTTTTTAGTGAAGACGTCTTGATAGCTAAATTTATATTTAAAAGCGAAGCACCGTGACTCCGTGAAGAAATGAATCTCAGGAGATAACGTCTAGACAAAAAGAATTATAGTTCAGATACAAATTGCTTTCTATCTGTAAGAATGCAATTTGTTATAAGTGAGGATTTTAAACTGTCAGTCTTTTGCATTTCAAAATCCAATTACGTAAATTTGGTTTAAAGATTTTTTTAGAACAGTTAGAAAGTCTGGACTTCTTCCAAACTGAGACGAAGCGCGAAGGTAGAATAATGTCATTTCAACCCATAAACGTCCCACTGCTGAGCACGGGTCTCCTATATGAAGGTGGAGGAAGTTTAGCCTACTATACCACACTGGCCAGACGGGTTGGTATAGGGTTTCTTTCAAATTTTCGTTTTTCTAGCAGTGCTCTTATCTGCTTATGGTTCTCTTAGTCGCCTTTTACGACACCCACGGGTTAGGATGGGGTAGTGAAATTAAGTATTCTTAATTACGAATTTCAATATCTATACTAATTATAAATCTGAAGAGAGTAGGGAATTTTTCAAATTGCACCAATAGTTCCTGAGATTATTGCGTTCAACTAAACAAACAAACTCTTCAACTTTATAATATTAGTATAGAATAAAAAAGATAAAAAAATAATAAAAAAAACTCGCTCGGTGTGGCGGAAATTAGGTGAGGCCTGTGTTCAACAGTGGACGTCTTTGGGCTGATATGATGATGATGATGATAGTTTATAAAGTTGAAGAGTATATTTGTTTGGTTTAACACGCTAATCTCAGAAACGGCTAATTTGAATTGAAAAATTATTTTAGTGTCGAATAACCCATTTATCGAGGAAGGCTTATAGGCTATATAACATCACACTCCGACCAATAGAAGCGCTCTGAAAAACGCAGACTCTTTTATAAGTAAAAAAAAAACAAGACAAATGAAGTGCCAGTCGTAAGATAAAACTGTATTGAATACAGCGGGGCTGCATCATTAATCATTATCATCAACACTCCCTTAGAGCTCAACACCGAAGCTCTCATTCCCCATACTTCACCATAGCTACTGTTACAGGCATTCAATCTCAATTGTGTTGACATATAAGTAAGCTGGGTAGCCTCGCAATGGAAATTTGATCGCCCGCAGTAATTATGTTTAGGGTAACTATAGTTACGAGTATATAGTGAATTAATGTAAGCGTAGTCGTAATTTTTATGTACTTTCTTTTTACCCGACTGACAAGAAGGGTATTCTTTTTCGCGCGTATCTTGTATGTTTGTAAATTTCTTTATTCCCACGTTTCTTCCAAACGTCTGGATGGATTTCGACAATTAAGGTAACGTTAGATTCTTCTCATAAATCCAAGTGTCCTTAGATAGGTATTATAAAAAAAAGACAAAACGGCGGACCTTTGGCGCCAAATTTTAAGTAGTTAATTATTTTTTTTAGGTTATCAAAATAAAGGGAATCAAATGGAGATAACAAATATATACATAATATGTTATGTTATGTATTTAAATTTAATCAGGAATAATAATTACAACATTTTTTCGGTCTTTTTAGATCGTTCCTTATTTATGTACTTTCTTTTTATAAAAGGAATACTGCCAAACTCAATATACAACAACCAAATCGGTGAAGTCATTTTGAAGCCTTTTAATCATGCGGTAAATTAATTTTATTAATTGAATGTTTTGACAGAATTATCTAAAAGCATACTGTAGTTGCGTAGTTGGGTTGTGGGCGGCCGTTGGCTGCAGGCAGCACAGGACCGTTCGCAGTGGCGTAAATTAGGTGAGGCCTATGTTCAGCAGTGGACGTCATTGGGCTGATATGATGATGATGATCATACTGTAGTTAGATTTCGACCTTGATATACTTCTAGGAACACTAAACGCAACACAACCCTAATATGTAACATAAACATGCGGTTTTCCAAATAGTTATTGTAAGCTAGTACCTTTCAACTGAAACAATATTTGTTAATTATAAAGGCGAGCTATTGGCCTGTGTAATCTCACATATCCGAAAACACAAAGCCATGTATTGGGCTAAATGGATATGTATACAGTATAATGAAGTACAGTTAGATCCATTTGAACAAATAAGAATAATGTAATACAAATATAAAAATTTAAGTGTCTGTTTGTAATATCAAAATAATAGTTGTTTAAAGTAGGCATATGAAAGTATGTATGTTACTTAATCCTTAAAAAAGACTCGATTATGGCAACAGATTGGTATAACGATTACCTTTGACAGTAATAGCATACGATAATTTATTGAGTTACGCAAACTTTATAATTAGTCGATTTTTAATATTGAAATATATTTTTCATGTAATATTATAATTAACATTAATATGGCTGTATTAACTAGAACTTGTAGTCATCGTGACTTGACTATTTACTTACAGAACTAATTTTAAATCAGTGATGCTAAGACTTCTTAAGTAACCTTTTACGAAAATATTAATGTATTCTTCGAAAAAAATACTAAGTGAGTTATTGAGTACTTTTTTTGTATAAATTATGCAAATGGTAGAGGTCCCTTTACACTAGTTTTGGATGACAGGAGATTATCGTAACCTGGTATTTTAATGCACTCGTACGGTCTATCTAACATTGCTAGCTCTTCCTCCAAATCATTTTATCACTGTTGTGCTTTGTACACTTTCTAGAAGAAAAAAATTGCAGTCATTCAAATGTGTGAAAGTTACAATACGGAACGTCCTATTAGATACTTTTTTGTCATCTGTACTAATAATCCGGGTAGTCCTTGTGGTCCGTGTAGTGACGGATTAAGGATACATAATGTCACTACCCCATTTCTGGGTGTCGTAAAAGGCGACTAAGGGAGTCATGACCAAGCAGACAAGAGCACTGCGAGAAAAGGAAAATTTGAAACAAACCCTATACCAACCCGTCTGGCCAGCATGGTATAGTAGGCCAAATTCGCTCCACAATCTTTAGAGGAGACCCGTGCCCAGCAGTGGGACGTTTATGGGTTCAAATGATGATGATGATGATACTAATAATATAAAGCTGAAGAGTTTGTTTGTTTAGGTGAACGCGATAATCTTAGGAACTACTGGTCCGATTTGAAAAATTCTTTTAGTTATAGATAGCCCATTTATTCAGGAAGACAATAGACTATATAATATCACGTTACAGCCAAAAGGAGCTGATCAGTAGCCAACCAAAAAACGATGCGATCGAAGCCCCGCGCGACTTCTAATTAATAAAAATAAGATCGATACTTTTCGCAAATTTTATATCAGATATAACTATAATAATATAATAACCTAGCTGTATTTTTCTCAAACTGTAACCATGTATTGCTATAACTCAATAATATAGCCAATAACTGTATAAGTGTATTGACGTATGGAATTATAATATTGTGTAGTAACTGACGGTGATAATTTAATCTTACCCAACATAACACCTCTGGGTGTGAGACATCGGATTAATTGTAATCAATAAGCCAAATAAGGGGCACTGTGCTCAGCATTAACCGCAGTGATAGTCTAATGTATTAACATCATTGTCAATGGGAATTAACCTACTGTACCACGCTGGCCATACGGGTTGGTATAGGGTTTGTTTCCTTTTCTTGCAGTGCTCTTGTTTATGGGTACTCTCTTAGTCGCCTTTTACGACAGTCACGGGTTGAGTTGGAGTAGTCACATTATGTATTCTTAATCCGTCACTAAACGGTAAAACTATTCAAATTTAATTGTTTTCTTTAACAAATCAAGTAAAACAAAGATAAGGGTTCGCCAAATCCCAGACTGATTGACTTCCCAACACGAGATTACTCGAATCCCAACTGATTACCCGTTCATTCGACTAAGCCCAATTTACTCTAAAATTAAGTGACAGTAACTCGACTTAATCCCTAAAAAAGACTCTATTATGGCAACAGATTGGTATAACGATTACCTTTGACAGTAATAGAATACGATAATTTATTGAGTTACGCAAACTTTATAATTAGTCGATTTTTAATATTGCAATATATTTTTCACGTAATATTAAAATTTACATTAACATGGCTGTATTAACTGAAACTATTTCAGAATATAACATAAAAAGGTTCATTACTTTTTTCTCCGAAGAGGTAAGCAGAGATACAACACAGATGCAGCAAGTTCTAAGCCTCATTCATCATCATCATCATATCAGCCCAATGACGTCCACTGTTGAACATAGGCCTCACCTAATTTCCGCCACAACGAGCGATTTTGTGCCGCCCGCATCCAACAATGCTTCATTTATTTTGTCAAATTATAATGGGGTACTTTAAAGATATGAGACACAACAGACAGAACTTGATGAAAATTATATGATATTGCAATTAGTAACTCATTGAAATTGTAATTATTAGCGATTAAATTGGTTTTTGTTTGATTTTCTCAAGGCTTAAACTTGTCAGCAAACTGGCTGCTAAAAAATAGACTGATAGTTTTAAAATAGGCTTTGTGTGACTTTCAAAAGTATCATGCAAATGATTTAAATGAATTAATAAAAAAATATGAGTTTGATTTTGAAAATAGGTATATACACAGGCTACTAAAATAAGAATCCTCTTTTTCGCTTCACCGTAATCAAATAAAAATGGCTTGTACTTCAAATGTAATAAAATAACCTTTCAGTATAAAGAAAGAAACTATTTTGACGCAGTAATCTCAACACGATGTGAATTATGGCACGTTTCAATTCATTTCCTCTATTGTGATGAAATACATCGACAAAAATATTGTATTATTATTATAGTTTTCATTTGTTCCATCCCAATACTTTTATCGGAATAAAAATTCAGAATGCGATCAATGCCTCTTTTATAATATTAGTATAGATAATAAATACAATATTAAAGATATAAACTTTACTTTTTATTTCCTGAGCGCTATGCACGTCGTTCTTCAAACGAGTCACCAACCACATATCAAATTTCAAATTCCCACACCACGTCGACACACATATCAACTAAAACTAACTTGATTGCGTTGCAGTACTCCGTGAATACTAAATTAACTCTCTATATCACCACATTTCAAATTTCATGCAAATATGTGTGTCTTAGTAGGTACATTAGAACTGTAAAATTACTCTAATCTAATATTTCCGCCTTCAAGATTGAGCCACTGAATGGATTTCGTTGAAATCAATAATTAAATAAACATCAATATTGCCGAATATACAACTTTTTTAAAAACCATAACGTCGTGTAAAATGTTTTAATGATTAAAGTTGTATTTATATCAAACATAGATTGTATCAGACGCGTACCGTGACAGACAAAATAATAATTTTCTATTGTATTTGTCGGCTTTTGTCTGCGGCAGTACGGCAGAATTGGTTGCACACACAGAAGATTTTTCTCGGTCAATGTCTGTAGAAATAAATCGCTGCTTAATTGGTACCATTTCTATTCCCGACATTTCAATCGGATTGTTATTTTTTTATTTTATTTCATAAAGTCAGGACAAGATTCGTTTGGAAGCGACTGGCTACTGACTACTCATTCGATCTTCATCTAATTTTACATAGACTAGGAATAAGACCTGGAAAAGGTCATTATATACACCGCGCGGGTGAAACTGCAATTAAAAGCTATTTTAAATAATTACCAAAATACTAGTTAAACGAATAGAAGTTATTTAGTTTCCATATAAACCGGTGAATGTCCCCAAGCTATATCACGTTGGATTGATGGTGACTCTCGTAAATCCCTTTAAGGATAAGAGGGTTCTTCGGTGTGTGACAGATGGGTGACATACACTAAAGTGACATGTTCCGTGTAGCTACAGAAGGAAACTTACAGTCATTTATTTCATCGAGCTCTTTAGCATTTCTGTTTGCCTGGTACAAATGGATACGTATGTAATTGGTAGCTGTTTGTAGATTCTATAATATTGAAAGTTGTATCTTTTATTTCGAGATCTTTGATTATTTATGCAATAAAATTAGGTATAGAAATATTTTCTTCTTTCTTTTTGGTTCACAGTTTAGCTATTTACAAGTATTCTCAGACAAAATTATCTTCTCTTTAGATATTTACTTTACTACGTACTACGTTTTATAAACAACTAGAAGTCGCGCGGGGCATCGCTCCCGTTGTTTTGCTCAGCTCCTATTGGGTGTAGCGTGGTGTTTTATAGCTTATGTGACTCAGTGATAATGTAGCTTTCTAACGGCAAAAGAAATTTAGAAATCGGTTCAGTAGTTTTTAAGTTTATTCGTTATTTACAAAAATACAATTATTTCCTCTATATAATATTAGTAGTAAAACTTTTTATAAACTATATGAACTTACTTTACATATTTCCTTTATACGACACGTTTATTATACGACATTAAATTCCTTCGTAAAACGGAAAATATTGAATAATACTTCGTTTTAGAGACGGGTCATCGTTTATTGTGGTTTCCCTTTGAAAAGTTTGAATACCAGCAATTTCTAGTGAGTCATTCACTTTGAAAACGTATGTTCGTATTTAGGTAAAGCCGCTTAACATTTTGCCACTAGAAACTCTTGCTAGGCTATCCAACAAGAGACAAAAAAATATATTGTCAGAAGAAAAATGTGAGTGTGATTTTGCGAAGATAAAGTTAATTAGAATAAAAAATAAAATAGCGGAAAAGATTTTATTGCAGAATTTACGTTTTATGATATAAAATATTGTTGTTATAAATGAATTGTGTAAATTATTATCAATAAAAGCAATGTTTGTATCCAAGACTTGTATAATTCCTAAATAATCTTTGAGAGGGTTAAGTGGAATTTTTCAATTCTGAAAGTGGTAGGCGACTTCAAAAAGGTAAGTAACACTGTCTCATTAAATATATTTGTAAAGAAATCTATCGCCAAGACTGCCATGTTATTCAGAAGCGATTTCCATGTTCCTGGAGAATTTTAGTTTTCTGATAGGTGAGGTAGATAGTGCAGATCTAAAAGCAGCACAGAATTAAAGGAGACTTAAAAAAAACTTGGAAATTTGATCAAATTTCAACCACAGGCAAACGCAAAAGAATTTCAAGAAACCTCGAAACTGTCATACCTAGTTAAAAATTAACTAGGTATAACAGTTGTTGTTGTCTGAATAATTTTTGAAATTAGTTGAGATAGAATTATAATACGTTAATTAAATTTCGTCTATAATAAAATGTTTTATTTTCCTAATATTCTGAACCCTTCACGGCACGAATAGTCACGTACAAAATGGAATATTTAATTTAATAACGCCCACTGGTTGTTGCGATCGTTATAAAAACAATATTGAAACACAGTTGGAAAAATAAATCCTTAGATATATATTTGAAATTGTATATTTGCATAAGTATTAAGATAATAAAATCTATTAAAACTTATGCATGAAACACAAATTGCATTATATTTTCAACTGTTATTTTGGGTTTATTTTGTTAGGTATCTGTCACGTGACCCTCGTAGAAAGTAATAGAAAACCTATTAGAAGTACACAAAAGGTATACTATCGTTCTTTTAAAGACAACCTCCGTACAAGGAACACACACAAACAAAACAAATCTATGAATAACATAGATATTTGTCTCGTGTTGAAATCGAACCTACCATGCCATCACTGGGCGCTACAGTGGCAGTCAAAGGTGGCAAAAACAACAAAAAAAGTAAGAATAAAGAAGTTTACTAAACTAAAAGTATTAAAACTAAATTTACAAAAGACTGGCAAACCAAAAGAAATGACAAAGAAACATTAAAAGTTTCAGAACTCACAAACAGCATTCATATCTGATATCCTAAAATGGCTGAACAAAACGTCAACAGATTTCACCTAAATCCTCTATTCTTAAATCAGATAGTCCATAACGATTTAGCTAGTGCCATCTCGTTCTATCAAACCAAAATAGAAGGAGAACGAAACAATATCCCGCTAGAACGTTCGACACTTACATATGGGTATTGAATCGATCTGCCACACAATTGGATTTGGAAAGTAAATTATTTGACAGGGGGTATCATGGCCATAAATATTTCAAGTATAATTATTATGGGTACAGTTAACTATTTACTAGAAACATTTTAACATTATACAACCCCGGTGTTGCAGCGGTAGTGTATAGAATTGCGGTTTCTGAGGTATCGGGTTCGATTTCCAGGTCAGAACAAATATATTTGTATGATTTGAAAATGTTTGTTTCAGAAATGTGTTTTTCTATGTATTTAATTATAAGTAGAAATATGTGTATAATTATTATGTATGTTTAGGTATCAGTTGTATAGATACCTAAACAAAAGCTTAAATTAACCTTCTTTGGACTAGATAGTGCTGTGTTAAAATAATAATAATAATATAATATAATAATAATAATATTCTACCACATTCACACAGCGCCATCTAGTCCCAAACTAAGCAATTATATTTGCTTGTGTTATGAGTACTAAACAACTGATATACTACTTAAATACATTTTTTTTTTGTAAATACATACATATTATAGATAAATTACATCCAGACACAGAACAAACCTTTATGCTCATCACACAAAGTTTTGTCCTGGGTGGGGATCGAACCCACGACCTCCGGCTTAGCAGTCAGGGTCACTAACCACTAGATCAACAGGCCAATCATTATATCAAAATATCCTAATATATATTATATATCTCGTCCTTTTAGAATATTACGCACCGAAGGAATCCACCTTTAAACAACCTTAGAAAGCCCAAAATATTCTACATTAACATTTAACAGATATTAAATTACAAACAATTCGTTGACATTTCCGTATTTCGAATAATTTGATTTCAATGTTTACTTGTCCATTTTAGAGTACATTAAATTAAAAGCACTTTACCGTATAAAGTTACTAAAACAAAATAATGCAGGACAAATTAGACATAATATTCTTTATCATGTAAAACTGGCTGTATAACACCAACAATTTATTTTTATTGCCCGCCGTGGTAGACGAAAATGCGGCCTACCTGATGGTAAATGGTGACCACCGTCCATGGACCTGGCTGTGTTCTTTTAGTATTGATGGCGAAGTAAACACAACCCAGCTGCTGCCTACCGAAGGAAAGAGGAAGGAAAAGGAAAATGAAGGAGATTTAGAAGAGGAATTGGTCCTCTAGCGTACACACTCACTAGACGAAACGCAACAGTATATACATTGTTACTCGTACTTGACGTTGGCACTCGTATTCTGTGGAAGGGTAGTACTTGCCGTGACGTTGAAATAAGAAAGTAATTCTAGTCACTTCTGTTATGTTTCAAGGGTTAAATCTATGAAGTGAGGAACCATCAAAGTAACATTGAATATATTTTACACAATGACATGAAAGCGAAGTCGTGAGACCTTGTGGAGGCAATGGATTATGTATTATGTAGGGATCACGCAACAAACTTTCATTCATTGCAATAGAATAAGAAAGTATAAATAACATGAAAAACAACCTGATTGCGCAGAATAACAGAAACCTCAGTGAAATCCGATATCATCGTAGCCTCCGGATGAAATTTAAGTTCACTTAATCTTGCCTTACTTAATGAAACCGAAGAGATCCGACTTGTTTTATAATTTAAGAACAATCCGATTTTCTGCCTCTTTAGTGTGTTTACTTTTTACTTAAGTAATCTCTACAGCTGTCATGTCGCCCTAGTACCATTGAGACTTAATGGTTAGCAGATAAGCATGACGTAACATAAAGCTTGAAGCATGTCACTTTTTATCAATCAACTATGAACAAGAGCATGCATCATTAGTCCCATAGAAAGGGTTCAACCTTTGATGCCTTCTATTTTATAGGGAAACGAATTCGTTGAGATGGTTGTAGATCCCTTGAACTTAGTTTAAGGTGTTATGTACGTTATTTTTTTATACATCAATGATATGATATTGAAAGAAACGAAAAATAAACTTATCCATACAAATTCGTAGTTTGAACGTTTACTGCCGTAAAATTATCATCAAATCAGCCTAATGATGTCCACAGCTGGACCTAGACCTTGCTGTGCGTTCACATGTGATATATTTTAATGAGATGATTATTTAATGCACAGCCTAAACCACTGGGCCAAAAAAATTAAAATTTACACACACCTCTTATATATGGGTAGATTTCATCTAGACAGGATTTTTTTTTATTCCCCTGGGATAGGGACAAAACAGGATTTATATCTTTGCTTTAAAGCAATTTTACTGCCATGATCACAGTTACTAAAAACATCAAATTTGACATGTTCAAATTTGAAGTGCTATACTCTAGAAATTCTGATTTTTTTTTCTTTCCTCTGGGATAGAAAACATGGCAACTTTTCGCCGAAATACTACGTGGGTAAAACCGTGGGTGGAAATTAGTTCTATATACTCTTAGTATAACAGAAGAATTATCTCACGGCACTTCCAGTTAACAGGTATATGCTAATGTATGCTTCCAGTGACCTGTGAGAACGCAAGGCACGCTCGGCGTAGTCGGAATGTGACAGATGCCACACGACTCTCACCTACCATAACTACTATTGTCTCGCGTGAAATATGGGAATATAAATAATGTTTGAGAATAATATGTTCAAATATGTCTTTATTATGTCTCTATCTTGAATATATGTACAATAATTTAGAATATATTTTAATGAAAATCTTAAAACTGTTAAAAAAAAAAAACATTTAGGGTCGTTATATGGATTCCTCAGTGTGAGATAATATATTACTCTGTATAATTTTTTGTATAACGGTTTTGTCATTCTTAATATATTGTAATAAATATTATAGGTAGACAATTTATTATATAAATATGTACCATTAACGTTACAACACAAAAATGATTGTGTATTAGAAATATGAAAGCTAAGCTGACTGTAATGTTGCCATTACTTTGAAATAACACAAGATTTTTTTTAATATTTTTTTTATCCTCAGAAGCGACTCTTTATCTTACATAAATTATATTCAGCCATATCGTGCCGTATAAAGAAACACAAGTTTTGTTATATACCTAGCTCAAATTGACAAAAAAAACCTAAGCCAAGGGTAGGTCGGTTGTCACGTGACAAGCACTCGTTACTAGGGCAGCATAGCCTGTGGAGAGCCATTATCTACCGTCCATTATGTCAATATATCGACGCAATAAATTGACGTCGGTGACGGACACCGCCTCATTGTGGTGTGCACTGACTCCGCCATGATTTATAGCGAATAATGTAACGCTTTTTATCTTTGTTCTCCTGGTACTTCTGGTAGTTTAAATTGTAATTTTAGATTGTTGAAGCTAGATTACATTGATAATAAATATAGTGTTTACGCAGCTACGGAAAATGCTACGGTACCTGTCTCGTAGCAATAGCTACGAATTTCGTTGACCTATTAAAATTTACTATCGCCATTGATATACGAAAATTCGGCCTCTCCCTAAAAGGTACTTATTTGTAAAGGAGAAACAACAAACTAATTAGTTTATTATATAACGTGTTCAACTATTTATATATTGACATTAAAATTACAAGTTGCTGCAAAGAATATCCATCTTTATGCAAAACTTTTCTCACTTTTAAAAACTACGCTTAAGAAGTATTTCATCCTATCTTTGACTTTACAGAGTCAATGATAGGAACTACCCCTACACACATCTATATATCCCACCCTCAACAAGCACTCGAGCAAAGAAACAAACGTAACAAAATACAGGCGTCTCCTAATAAAGCGTAGTACACACACGACATAGGCCACAAAATCGTCGCATAAGCAAGGGAAGCTCTTCACTGGCTAGGTTCATTAGTGTTAAGGCGCCTGACAAGGCTCGAGTAGGCTCTTGTGTCATTGTGTACACCCAGCCTAACGCCTGTAAACAAACCTTTGAAATTCTAGATTGGTCGTTGTTTTTAAGAAGTGTTTGTTTTATAATAAGATGGGTTGATAGGTGTCTTATTAGGACACACATTTGAATTAGGTATTAATCTATTAAATAGAAATTTCCAGAAAGATGAAAGAATATAAAACTAGTTTCTAGTCTAATATTAAGACTTATGTTAATGAAACTTTTTTTTATTTGACAATTTGTTGTCAATTAAATTTAGATTTGTTGAAATTAAAAGAAGTCGGTACTCACATGCGCACGTTAACTTCTATTAACAGTTAAGAAGTAGTACCTGTAAAGGAAAGAAAAACATAAATCATTATTTCACTTTTATTACGTTAAACGTAAATATTATTTACAATTAGGTAAATAATAATTATATAGGTAATAATTATATAGGTTGATAAACATCAACGATATATTCTATACCTTAAAATATACATATACATACCTTCAAAATAATAAAATAAATAAAATAAAAAAGCCTATATTTTCCAAATTCCTTAATACATACTTTACATTGCAATGTTGTTAGTAATTGGTTGTTAGTTAATATTTACCTTATTATCTAGCTGTTAGTATTGGTTAGTTAATTAATCCTACGGAATATGGACCCCTGCTCGGGTGAAGGCCTTCAAAATAGGAGCACATAATTATTACGATAAATCGCGATTACGATAAACGCCGAATTGTTTTTTTTATCTTTATTGCATTAAATTAAAAATAATTAACAAAGGTTTTTCTTTATATTTTAATTTTTTAGTGATCTTGAATGAATTCTGTTTTCAATTTTATTATAAGATTAAGAAATTCAATTTTATATGCCGACGATGTCTACATTAATTTTTAAATCTTAATTTCAAAAAGACTACAATAATTTATACACTGTATTTATAATAATAATAATACACATTTTATCAAGAACTTCCAAGAAAGTACTTACCCTCAATATTACTTACTTGATTAATCACTTAGAAAATTAATAGCTCCTTAAGATCTCGATGGTATTGTCACCACGTCACTATCAGAGATTGTTCTGATAAACTGCTGTATTTTATGTTGCCCTGGTACCTTTTCTTTTGTTATAAAGCAGATATAGTACCTATATAATTCTTATTTACCTAATTATAAATAATAGCTCCCTAAGATCTCGATGATATTCTCACCACGTCACTAACAGACATTGTTCAGATAAACTGCTATATAAAATCTTTTAAACTTTCGCGACTTGTAGACATATTAAATTATTATATAACGGGTCTACGTCACGTATTATATTTAAGGAATATGAAAATACCTTATTTGTTTAGTAGTAGTAGTAGACCCGTTATATAATAATTTAATAAACTGCTGTATTTTATGTTTTCCTGGTAGTTTCAGTTTGATTATGAAGTCGAAATAGTTATAAAAGTTCAAAGAGTCTACCATTGTCTACCAACAAAATACCTGTATTGCAGGAAAATATGTATGACACTGAGTTTGTTCCGCAATGCTTGTTGAAGTTTTATCTGTTTTCGTAACTGGTGAAATAAGGTTCCGTGGGTAAATTATACTCAGAGTTAGCCTACGTCATTTCATTGCTCCCATATTTCCATATTCTATACACACATAACTTTCATACAGACCAAAACGTAAACCAGTCTTTGCATCATTTGCACTACTCATCCTGCCATTTTCGTGGTCTGCCACGGCGCCAATTTGCTGTCTCAGGGCGCCACGAAGCCAGTTATCAACCTTAATTGTTTGAGGAAAAACTACTAACAGGAGAATCCTGACAATATTGATAAACAAAACACGTAACTCATTGACCTGGCTTAATATCTAGAGGTATAATAAAGTATAGATGCCATTACTCAAGGGATCTACCTTAATATTAAAGGCAGTTACATATTATGTTCAAATTCCGAATCAGTGTTATTCCGAATTGCCAGAAATTTAGACATCATTTTATAATATAATTATATATAATTATAACGAATCTGTATAGAAATAATTAAATTAGTAGAGTAATATTGGGTCAGATATTTCATTAGAATCCACTTATTTAAATATAGAATTGACTATAAATTGCGGGCATGCAATTTTATGCCTTACAACTATTTATTGTAAAGGCGAGTGACGCTTGCAACATAGTGATGCTGAGATGTATATGACATCAAGAATGCATTTTTCACTATAGAATTTATTTACCAAATAAATTCTAACGCCACAAACTTACAATAAAAAAATAAATACATCTATGTGTAAAGTAATATTTTTAGAAACATCACAAATAACTGCCTCGGTGCAGCCTACAGTGTAGATGTAATAGATTTGGATTTTCAAGTCGGATAAAAACGGAATTGGGTTTTTCTGTATAAATTCGGAATCCATAACCAGTGTATATTAAGCTTTAAACATGAAATGATGTCGTAGATTTTGACACGACGTTGACACGGGTCGGCTGTTCTGCTTATTGCATTTGTTATATCATTTGGCAGTTTTTTTTGGGAATTTTGGTGTGATATGGGTATTATAGTTATCGTTATTTCAGAGTGTGAAGTAATAATATAATCATACCAGATTAGTGTCACCACTGCAATACTGACTGGTAAGAAATTAAATGAAATCTCGTATATTCATCTAGGTTACAAAGTAACACTTATGAAAATCACAAAGAAATAATAATATAATAATATTGTACCACATTCACACAGCGCCATCTAGTCCCAAAGTAAGCAATTATATTTGCTTGTGTTATGGGTACTAAACAACTGATATACTACTTAAATACATTTTTTTTTTGTAAAAACATACATATTATAGATAAATTACACCCAGACACAGAACAAACCTTTATGCTCATCACACAAAGATTTGTCCTGGGTGGGGATCGAACCCACGACCTTCGTCTTAGCAGTCAGGGTCACCAACCACTAGACCATCAGGCCAGTCGTCAATCACAAAGAAAGAATGTAAACAGGTTTTCCGAAAATAGTCTCAGCAAGTTTTACACCAATACAGCAAAATAAAATAAAAAAATAAACCCAAAAGTTGTTCTTTCAATTACAGAAGTTTATAAAGTCAATGACCTTTAACGTTAACTTTTTAAACGGCTCATTAAGGTCATCTGTTAAAAGTTCCCTCACCATCTGGCCAGCCATTTCTGCTAGAGCCTTTTTGTAACAACGAGCCACCATTAATCTTGCTAAAAAAATCAGAAAAGAAATATTTTTTACATCAATGCTTTTCTTAAGAATATGCTCTTATCATAACATCTAAAAAGTGACAATATATTGTGTACAATATTTGTGAAAAGCTAAAACTTAAAGTATGTAAGTATTATATTTTAAAATCACGCCTTTTTCCCAAATGGATAAGCAGAGGTGCACCTATAAAGGGGACGAGCCTTTAGCCGAGTAAATTCCCAAAAACAAGGCAAATGACTGAGAATTTGAAGGTAAAAAACCAAATGCATTTTTGCCTGTCCCGAGATTCGAAACCTGTAACCCCTTACTGAGGCAGTAATTTTGTTTTTTGTATGTTGTTCAAAAGACTAAAATCTTTTACAATACAACCTGAAAGTTAGTTGAGAAAATGTGAAATCTCCGAGAGTAACCATGTAATCGAAGATATTACAGTGGAGCCGTGACAAAAATTTCTATGACATTATTATCGGTAAAGCAATCAACATCTATTATGATTTATGAGCGCCTATTCTTTGTACTAAGGCTGTATAGTGACTTGGCAAAATGCAAGTCAATGATTGTGGACTTGAAAACTGTGGTACTACCATAATGTATTTAGATATTCATAATTATATACCTACTAATATTATAAAGCGATGGTGTTCGAATGGATAAGTGACTGGCCTGTTGGTCTAGTGGTTAGTGACCCTGACTGCTAAGCCGGAGGTCGTGGGTTCGATCCCCACCCAGGAAATCACCCAACCCACCAAATCTTTGTGTGATGAGCATAAAGGTTTGTTCTGTGTCTGAGTGCAATTTATCTATAATATGTATGTATTTACAAAAAAAAATGTATTTAAGTAGTATATCAGTTGTTTAGTACCCATAACACAAGCAAATATAATTGCTTACTTTGGGACTAGATGGCGCTGTGTGAATATGGTAGAATAAGTGAAGTGCAAATCTTGTGGTCTAGGAACTTGGACCGCATAATTTGCATGCTGGTCAGTTAACCATCGTTTTTAACATTCAGCCACCATCGCTTTTATATGTCATTATTACAATCCATAAACGTCCCACTGCTGGGCACGGGTCACCTCCAAACAATGAGAAGGGAATTTAGCCTACTATACCACGAAGCCAGACGGTTAGGTATAGGGTTTTGTTTATATGTATTTATCGCAAACGAACCCCGACTCCAAATAGGCTAAATTTATCAATAAATGTGAAACTACGAAAGAATGTTCGCTCTGATGAACAAAGTAATTTATTGTGATTTGTTGGAACAAAGCAAATAATTACATGTTATTAATCTTAGCGTGAACACATCGGTATGACAAACACACAATTATTGTGAACAAAATAGTACACGGATTAATTCGTAGGTATTTTATTAGACCTAGAATTAGTGTTGGTATTAGATGAATTCCGTCAGTAAATCTTATCTAGCAATTAATAGGTATATAAATTGTTTTCTTGACATGAAATTCTTAGTTTAAATTTAGTAGGCATAGTTCTGAATGTTTAAGACTGGTATATCTTCAAGTATTTTCTCCGTGTCTTAGAAAACATTTAAAGTTGATTTTGTGTCTAGTTTTTTTTCTGAAACTTGTTGGATTAGAAACCAGTCACTATAAGAAATAAAGAAATATCTTTTGTAACTTTGTATATAACGTTGTACATTAACTGAAACTTATAATTATAATAGATATGTGCGTTGTTTTAAAAAAAATAAAGAACAATAAATCCACTGAGAGAACTGAGAGGACTTTTAATCCACACACACTGACCTAATGCGGTTGTCGTTGTAAATACCACAAAGTCAAATTCACATTGGTACTGCCACTGGGAATCGAACTCGGACCCCGTGTTAAGCACGCCGCCACGCTGGTCACTTATACATTCAGCCATCGTTTTATTAAACAAAATTTAATAATTTGTAAAAAAATTGGGTCGAACAACTGGCGCACTGTTCTCTGCCCAACCCAGTGAAAGACAAGCGTGATGCATACATGTACCGATACCTGAATTATCTAATTCGGTACAGCCACGCTTACACATGATCAGACTGTTAACTCATATTGACTTTTACGATTGAGCGCACACATATTTTGCCGCGTCGCCGATCATCTGGGTTAGAAATACAAAGTTTTAGCTAAACCAGAATATTAATCTAATCCACGTTCAAAAATTTTGATATAATACCGTCAAAAGTGTGACCAAAACTGTAATTCGTAGGTAATGATGGATACTGGTTACACAACCTATGATAGAGTATTTTATTTTCATAAGCTCTCAAAAAATATATTTCGCCGCTTCTATTGTAGTACATAATCACAAATAATTACCATTTAAAGTCGGACTTAAAATTTTTTTTTTTTGGTCTTTTATGTTAAAGATAGAATATCTTTCAACTGCCTACTGCCTAAAATTTATACACTTTTATGTACAGTAGGGTAGAGGCAGCAGGTTGCCGTCGGCAACAATTAGGCCTTCATTCTGAAACCTTATCTTAATTAAGCACTCGTTGTCTGCACTCATCTCGACATCCGTCAAACTTTTGCACAGAAATTGCTGTTTTAATTTTTATCCCTTCATTATAGTTAAGTATCACCAGAACGTCTAGTCTCTATATATTACTCTATATATTAACTATTTTTGGAAAATTCAATCGTGTTTGTAATTTCGAACTATGAAACGTCGCTATAAATAGGAATGTAAGTATAAAGCAATGATATTCATCATTCATCATCAGCAACCCATTATGTCCCACTGCTGGGCTCGGGTCTCCTCTTCTCTATCTAGAGAGCTGAGAGGCTTTAGGCCATAATCCACTCACGCTGGCCAAAGCAATGATATATTATTTATAAATTAGCTGGTAATTCTATTGAATGCAGGACGCACAAAATTGCTCGCCGTGGCGAAATTAGGTGAGCACTATATCCAGCAGTGGATGTCATTGGGCTGATTGATGAAGATGAAATGGTAATATAAAATCTTGTCAAGGTATAGTCCGTTCGCGTTAAGAAAATAGTAACTCACCAGTGCGACGTGTTAAGGTATCATATATTCGAAGAGTTAAGTTCAAATGATCATTGTGAACACGACTTTCCAATTTACTAGGATATAATTGGTCAAGGGGCGTGGCTAATCTGAATGACAACGATGAGTTTCTAGTAAGTTACTAACGGAGTATAGTCAAACACAGACAAGCCAACAAATACAATCAAACTACCACAAAATGTTTTTTGTATGAATAGTACAATTCAATGTTGATTCAACTGTTTACTATTCAACACCTACAGCGAAAATAAAAGGAAACAAAGAATTTTCATAAAATGCGAAACAAAACTATTCCTATGTTATTTCCAGTTCAAATCCCTTAAACATACATAGTCATCATACACGTACTATTCGACAAACGGAGCGTACACACTAGGAAATATACTTTTTTTCTATTTTTAGTATGATGCGTGGTGCCAATGAAAGCGGAACTATAACCGGATAGCGTGGCGTGTAACAGTAAGGGTTGTGGTACTTGAGGTTTAACAAAAAGGATAGCCAAGATGTAGATATCCAACCACTACGATTAACATTTCAAATTTTACGGTTCACATTAAAATTTACTTTTAAAATAATAACGTCCTAAAAACTTTATTTTCTTCGCCTTAAAAATATTTTTATTTAATAATTAATTATTTTGAAAATAAATATTTTTGGCAAATAAACAGAATGATATTGTTCTTTGCAGGTACCTGCAATGAACATTTTACTGACTTAAATATAGCCTATATTCCCGCTTCATCACCCGCTATTAATGACACCTCGCCTTCACTCGGTTTTCTCTTGACCCCGGACTATTTATTTGCGGTTCGCTGGATTCAATGCTTTTCAGATGTCCTAATATGCGACAATAGTATAATATTTGCCCCATTGAAGTCTAGACCTCATTGTTATGCAGCGACATACCACCATGCTCGTCAGATTTGTTTGCATATTTATAAGATTGTGTAATGTGTTTGTATGCTGTCAGAGGAAAACACACACACACGACTGTGAACTGGTGATATTGATTTACTAATTATATAACTAAAATGAGTTACGCTATTATTTATATGAACTAGTTCCTATTCATTAGGTGTCACAGAGAGATAAATATTGAAAACTTATTTATTCATAACTTGTAGAAGACGTGGGCTTCGGGTAGTATTATTTGGAATAAATTAATATCTAAGTCACTTCTCAGCTATGCAAAATAATCCATTGCAACGTGGGATAAATAAATCTTATAAAGAAAGATAATTTATAATTCAGAAACATTCTCCTTTGTTCACTGGTATAAAATGACGAGTACAAAAAGACCATTCCCGATTGACATCGTGGAGTGAACCAGCTCGTGGTATGAATCGACGAAAGACCCTTAATCTTCTTATCATATGGGCTTCAGGCAGACCCTGGTGTTGGAATTTATCAAATCACCCAGAAGGCTTCCAACTTGACTTAACGACTACCACATTAATAGATAACTGGGACCAACGGCTTTACGTACCTTCCGAAGCACGGAGACGCTCAAGAATGAAATTACCACAAACGGTCACCCATCATGGACTGACCTTGCCAAAAATTGCTTAACCTCGATGATCGTAACGAACATTTCAGTACCGCATTGCTACGAGCGTCTGATGCTAAGACCCTTATAACGTCAAAATTGGTCCATCACCATTTTTATTCTTCAAAGATAATTTTCCCTACAAATTAAATACAAAAATTCTAATTCATTTAACAATGTAATGTAGATACATTATATTAATACAAGATCTACGTACTCCAACATTATTAAGTTATTTTCGTACCCTGACAGCTAACCAGACAAGCAGACAGCTGGCTGTCATTGTGAGGCTGGATACCTACGGGAATCAAAATAAAAGTGTGTATCCGATGCCGAATATAATACCTGAGGATATTTACACCTTATTTACATAACAAGTTACGTGAACGTGAAAATATATTTGAACTATTTTGTTGTCTTTAATGGAGTATAGTGCGTTTTTGTCATCTGCGTTTACTTAGTTGAAACATTTGCTTGCCGAATCTTTGGATTTTTTTTATTGCCTAAAGTGGCAGACGAATAGACAGGCCACCTGATAGTAACTGGTTACCGATCATGGACGTTGGTAATCCTAATCCTGGGGCACAGCCAAGCCACTGCCTACCTTGAGAGGATAGCTCTCTTTAAACCTCGTTTAAAGAAGGACATGTCATAGCGCTTAGGAAACAAACTGTAGGAAGTTCACCCCAGAGCCGGCACGTACGTGGGAGGAATGATCACTGAAACCTTTTATTTTTCTGGAAGGATTTTGTTTCTGAGAGCCTTTGAGACGGCAAGGTGAGGACATCATTATCAAACTGAGGATAGATCGCGATGGTACAAAACGCAGAAAGATCTTTAGTAGATGACTCTCTAACATTGGCACGGTACTCCGGTGATGGTCAATTATTGGTCACATACTGTCCAGGTTGTCGATGGCAAAATAAGGCAATTATTTAATACATAATCATATCACGTAACTATAAAATAAAATTGTTCAACATTTTATAACATAATATTGTAAGGAAATTTTGTCTGATTTTCTCTTCATTCATTAAAGTGACAAATAAAAACTTCCTGAACCACAATAGCGGTTAGGACCGTCATTCTTCGAAGGCAACGAAATAAACGGCCAGAATTATATTTTCTGGAGTTTATCTATCAAATGATGTCGCATTGTTAGCTATGATGAGAACAATTAAGATAACGAAGTAAGAATAATTGCAGTTCTAATATAGTTGATTGAGTGACATAGTTACGCGGATTGAAGAAATTAGGGATTGAAGTGTAAGAAATAAATCATGAAAATTTTAACTTTTATTAGTTTGGTTGTTATTTTATTTTAAATATTTTATAAGTTTAGCTGACTGCGAGGTGGAGGAAAAGGCAAATATTTATTTGAAGTGTAAAATATTATATCTTACAGTAATTGGTTTTTGCAGACAATAATATCCTCTGAAGAAACTATTGCATAATTTATTAATCCGAAAATGTTTCATGCACTTGTGACGTGTCCAATAATTATATACTGAGGGGTGATACCGAGTCTTTTAATACGGACTCATTATGGTTATTCAATAAATCTACTAAGGACAATGACGATAAGGTACAAAGTAGCATATACGTTGTCTATACGTATATATAATTAGTGTCCACTTACCTGTGACGTGGTAACTAAAGAATAAAGGAAGCAATACATTATTAAAGCCGAAACTCGAGTATCCGGTAACGTAGGGTACCGGGTGTTGAGTGACTAAATAGGGTTGTCACTCTACTGATAAAATGCTGTATACTTTTTGTTACATATTAATCTATACTAACTAGCTGACCCGGTGAATTTCGTACCATCATATTTTATTATTCATGAATATTTTCGAAAAAAGACGTGTTTTAACTATTTATCTATACTCGGCTTCTCACGTAACATACTTAGATATAATGACAGAAAAAGGAGACAAAATCGTATATCGTATCGTGATTGCTCATTACTACTATTATTATTTTCTCATATCTAAATTTTATTGAATTTGATTTAGTATGGTGTTTTGGATCTGTACTTTCTGTAATATTTCAAACTGTAACCAATCAAAATTGTAACAACTATGGCGATTGAAAAGAGTGGCCTGAGTTTCTTGCCAAGTTCTTCTCAGAGCTCAACCTTGTCAGTGAACTGGCCGTAGGCAAATTTACTGACACTTTTTCTGGCTTTGGATGACGTTCATAAGTATCATGTATGTGATCCAAATGAAATAAAAAGATTTGACTTTGACTTTGTAGTACATAGGTAGTACCTATCTCAATGATAAAAACGCAAATTAATATTTAACACATTCACACAGAACCATTAAGTAACAAATTAAGCAATTATAATTTTTTTTTAAATATAATTACATACATTTTATATATAATTACACCCACACACAATTGGCTATATACTCGTAGATATTAATAGGATTTATTAGGCATAAAGAAATATTTGTCTCGATTTCACAAATAGTTTTGTGATGGATACGTATACTAGGTTTCTCGTGAGTAGGGTTCGAACCTATCTATCCTCAATCTGCTATAAAATGTAAAAAAACTCTTTAGTACGAACATAATATTAAAAACAACAAAAAGTTTCTACTATTCAATTACATTCATCAACAATCATGTGACGCCAAAGTTCACAATGATAGAACCAATTCTGATAATTTCGCATACACACTAGACGTCAATACGTCATTGTACATGATAGACAGAAACTCAGTGTTACGATTTTGCAAAAAAGCCGACATATGAAGCCAGTTTTATGAGAAGCAGGTCATTTCAACGGGTATCTCCAAATTGACGAGTCTGACAATTACAATACGCATTTAAAGTCAACAGGTAGATTAATTTCAAATTTTAAATGGACTGAAGTGTATGGAAGTCATGAGGTAAGGCCTAGTGTCTAGTGAGGTGTCACAAGCTAACTGTAACAACATTAATTTCTTCTCACAAAGAGGACAAAATAAGCCTTCTGTTGATGTAATATACCAGGCTTGCCGGACGCTTCATTCCGTTGTAGTTGCCATACAAATCTCGGAGATAACAATGACAGGTTACATAATATAGTGGCTTCGCCCTGACATGGTATAAATTTTAAACTAAACTAGCTTCCACCCTTTATCCCAGACTAAAATCTATCTGTATGCCAAATTTCATACAACAAATATCCATGCATACATATTTTATACATCTATCCTAATTTTCGCATTTATAATATAAGTAAGACCATAATTATCAAGAGTATCAAGTGTCATATTTGACGCGTGACAACCCTAGACAACGTTTGTCTATTTTCGCAAATTGAGATGCTATCACATTCGTGTATGTCACGGTCGTTAGTGTGCTACGCTTCGTATTTGTTGCCAAAATTATAATGGAAGCTATCAGTCTACAAATATAGATATTATTAAAACGGGAAATAGCATAATATAGCAGATCATATTTAAGTTGGCTGTACACGCTACAGGGTCTACTTTTAATTACTCAGAAAAGTATAGTGCAAAATTCATATTTAAATTTTGAAATGTTTGCCAGCGAAATCGATATCAACTAAGTCAAACGTTGAAATTCTGAATAGGCCAACCGCCCAACGATGATTTAACGGGAGCATTGACAATCCATATTATTTTATTTGGATAAATGTCTGTCAGGCTGTCATTTCATTTTGGTAGCGACATTGGCATGGACTTATTATAGAGACTGCAAGTAAGTATTCTGGTTACATGATGCATGATGATTATAAATAATAAATAAATAAAAATATTTTATTGTCAAGCTACAAAAGCTCATAGACCTTATAAACTAACATTTATATGAAAAAAATTTTTTTTAGAATTTTAATCTTAAAAACTATGTTAACAAAGCAGCATCCCTTCACTGTACATTCATGCACTCGGGGCAACGGAAGACCACATTTTGCGGCCAGAAGTTTTCATCCATTAGGGTTGCCAGGTGGCAGTTGGGAGCTCGCTCGACAATTCATTGCTGTACAGTATATGTTAGGTAATAGTCATACTTCTATCGCTCGCAGTGGCGGTAATTAGGTGAGGCCTACGTCCAGCAGTGGACGTCATTAGGCTAATACGATGATGATGATTCTCTAGCTTGTATGGTCAGCTTAATGCAACATAAATTCTAATCATAACATAAAATTTCACTCTTACCACGAGTGGAAAGGCATGCTCCATCAATCACTTAGATACTGACAGTTGCAATTGATAGTTCAGAGCTGTGAAACAGTTTGAAATTTAGCGTATTTTTAAAATAAATGCATGTCTTGAAGCTGTCTCATTTGGATGATCAATGTCTGTTTGAGTAAATTCGACTTTAAACTTATACTACAAAGAAAAGTAATACATTATTAACTACTATTTAGCTTGTTATATCCAGCCTCTTTTTAGCCCTATACAGTTTAGAAACAGTCAACAAAACAACACCTTTATTTATTAAAACTTAGGCACTTTAATCTGTGAGAATTAAGTCTTAAGCTTAGATTGGGCATTCACTTGGTTTGGGTTTTAAAAGTTACGTGCGTATTTGCCAACGTAACATTTTAATAGAATAAAAGCCTTTTCTAAAAAAGGTTTTGGCTCATGAGCCAGAAAGTTTTCGTTTTTAAAATGAACTCAATTAACAACTCAATTTGTGAGTTTATATTAGACTAGGTAGTCTTTTTGTTTTCAATTTAGATGTACTCTCGTTTTGTTTTCAATAAAATATTATACTGTATATATTTATACATTGAATTCAATCAGTAGAAAATCAATTTATTAAGTAATAACGCTGGCCAAACAGGTTGGTATAAGATTTGTTTCGAATTTTCCTTTTCCTGATACTCCGTTAGTTGCCTTTATGACACCCACCGGTTGATATGGGGTATATGCTTTGATTTCAATCTACTGATAGCGCCCTTGTTATTTATAGTTCGCTGTCTAGGAACTTCTAGATTGTCCGAGCAAAGAGAGACTGTATCTCATCTAGTTGCACCTGGTGCTGTCCAAAATAGATGCTTTTGTATGCCCTAACTATAGACAATATTCTAAAATATAATCGATATCTAGAAAGAAAAGTATCTGTCAATTAAAATATAGCAAAGTTCTTCGATTAAAAAGCAAACAGCGGTCGGTATCCCCAACAACAAAAGTTTTACGTAGTACAGTACAACTTGTAATAGAGTTACCAACAACTACGGAAGCTTTCAAATTGCATCACCAGCCCTCTGAGCATTACAAAGCAATCTTTAACAAATATGTACAGTAGAGTTCATTAATATATTGGCACCATCATTAGATATTTTTGTTGAAAAGTGTGACTACAACTTATTGCATAATGTACAGCATATTTTATTGAACCATTCACATGAGGACATAATTATATTTGATCCATAGGTTCTATAGTATTTATTGAGCTTTTCAACGCTCATAATATTTTGAATCCTTGATGGTGCCAATATATTAATGAACTCGACTGTACATTGTACACATCATTTGCAGTAATATCGTTCTGTTTGGATAGAAATCGAATACGCCTTTCACACCAATAAGTGACGTTGCGTAATAACGGTATTTGGTTTTTTGAATGGCATTTTTAATAGCGAATATAATTTACAAACCTTTAAATGGACCTTGGGGATTACTCTGAATTTCGAGATTTGATCGGTCGGTTTTGATGTCGCTGTCAAATGTAAGGAAATTTAGATATATGGTCGCTGTCACTTTCAAACAGCGACATCAAAATTGACTAATCCAATGTCGAAATTCAGAGTAAGCCCCCTGCTCGCAATCTCTACATTTGATTGGTCATTGTATCTTTATCAAATTTATAAATATATAATATTAGTGATGTAATTCGCAAGTAAGCACATAACAGGTCCAACTGTTGCCTATCTGGGTATTATAATGAGCTAGACTTGCCTAGCTACAAGTTAAAAACATAATACAGCATCAGGCAATTTCCATCTTCTACCTATTAATTCTAAGGTTCAAAATTGCCCAATAGTAATTTTTAACTCTTTCCGACTGTAAGTGCGATATATCTCTTAATATTGTCATATCTATACTTACTAAGTAATACTATAAAGCTAAAGAGTTTGTTTGTATGGTTGACCGCTCTAATTTCGGGAACTAATTAGTCCGATTTGTGTGTTAGATAGTCCATTTATCGAATTAGGCTATAGATTTTAAAACATCACGCTACAACTAATAGGAGCTGAGTAGCAGCCAAATAAAGATCCACGTCGAAAGCTAGTTTTCTTATAATAAACTATAAAATAACTCCTGCCAACTTAACCGATATAGAGAGATTGTAGTTTGACAAATACCAAAAATCAATCTTCGAAATGCATTCCCATTCATTCCAATAGCTTCAGTTTCCTCAAACGGAAAATATTGACATCGTATCAATATGTTTACTCCTTTCAATGTTTGCATGTGAGATGAGCGTTAAGTGTTTATTTTTTCTTGGCTTTTCCTCTTAAAGATTTATTGGTTCTCAGTTTTACAAACAACATTACAAGGACTTTGAAAGCGTATGTTGATGTAAAAATGTATCGATAACGAAACACCAAAATCGCTTCCTTGATAAAGTGACGAGGCATTGCTTGATAAAATCTAATCATTACTTGGAAGTTAATTTTATGGATTTTTTTATTGTATGGTATTAAAATGAAACTTGATATCTAAATGTAATTTGGATGACAGTACTATAATAATAATATAATATAATATTCCACCACATTCACACAGCGCCATCTAGTCCTAAAGTAAGCAATTATATTTGCTTCGTTGTGTACACAACTGATATACTACATAAATACATTTTTTTTTTGTAAATACATACATATATTACAGATAAATTACACCGAGACACAGAACGAACCTTTATGCTCATCACACAAAGATTTGTCCTGGGTGGGGATCGAACCCACAACCTCCAGCTTAGCAGTCAGGGTCACTAACCACTAGACCAACAGTCAGACTATGATTTATTATCTTGAAGCTGATCTAATGACGAAGTCGATGGCAAGAAGTTTTGCAGTATTCTACAAAATTTCTTGCGAACGACAGACGACTCCAGAATAATCACAGAGTCAAGAATCCTTCTTCAAACATTCATCTTAATCGCAACACCAGTGATAGTTGTCTTTAGTCTAAAATTTAGGGTTCCGTACCTCAAAAGTAAAAAAATATCCTTGTCCGTCTTTCTATCTGTATCTCCGTCTGTCAAGAATATTTTTCTCAAGAACGCGTAAAGGAATCAAGCTAAAATTAATATCAAATACTAGGGTCTGCAATCCCTTAACCCAAAAAAAAAAAATCAAAGTTCTAAGTAAATACAATCATAAGATACAGCCGTTTATGCTCCATTTTTGTAGCAAATCTTGACGATCAAAAAAGTAATAACCTCTAGGGTCCCGTTGACCTCGAATCATGAAATTTGGCAAGAAGTAATATCAAATCAAAAATTACTGTAATAAATAAGTCCGAAAACCGTACTCGTGCAGTTATATCACTGAATATTTGTAATTTTAAGCGGAGGTTTCCGATTGTGCCCATCCAACGCTAAAAGATTATTTCTACAACACTAAATGATTATCGGTTCAGTCATCATATCAGCTCAACGACGTCCACTGCTGAACATAGGCCTCACCTAATTTACGCCACTGCAAACGGTCCTGTGCCAGCTGCAACCAACGGCCGCCTGCCACCCTGACCAGGTCGTCGGTCCATCTGGTGGGGGCCGTCCCACGCTGCGCCTTCCAATACGTGGCCGCCACTCGAGAACCTTTTTCCCCCATCGGCCATCAGTTCTACGAGCTATGTGCCCTGCCCACTGCCACTTTAGCGATGCGATTCGATTCGGTTTCGGATCGGATTTCGATCGTTTCAGTAGTTCCTTAGATTAGCGTTTTCAACCAAAAAAACTCTGCCTTAAAGCTTTATAATATAAATAAATATATAATGCAGCATAGCATTTTTTCCTGCCAATCAACACACACACACAGACTCAAATCCAGACACAGACACATTGAAAAGAGTAATAATTACGAGCGTATTGCCATATTCACGTCGCTCACGTTTTTTCCGAGTGGTAACATGAAAAGGAAAACGAAATCAATTATATACACACCCTTAGACCGTTATATCATATTTATCTATAGAATATTGCTTTTCCTTTTATAAATAAATATCTGTCATTACATAATAACGCAGTCTTTTATTTATTTAGGAAAAAAAAAGGACAGATTTCTTTATTAAACTCGTTTTATCCTTTTGACAGCCAAAGGCAAAATGGACACCAAATTAAAATGTGACTTAATAATATATACAATTTTGTATCATATTGTAGTTAAATGAAGTCCAGTTGGACCACTACGGGTAAAAAGAAAAAAATATAACAAATCGAATTAGCTTAACGAAATAATATCCTAAAGACACATTCTTACATTAGGCATGGTTCTAAAGAAGGGACAGATCAGGAGTACCATCAAACGGCGAGAATGCATGAAAAGACTGATGAATGTTGAAGAAACCAAAGATGTATGTCGGAATCGTAGCAAGTGGAAGGAAATGGTCTCCGCCTACCCCTCTGTTAGGAAAGAGGCGTGATCTATATGTATGTATGTAATTCCAATATCCACCATCATTCTGTGGGGACCTGATGTCCTAAAATACAGGCTCAGATATATAATATATGACGGCGCGGCGCGCGAATTGGTTAAATTGATGATTATTACGTTTACATAATCTGTAATCGATCTCTTTATTGTTTTAATAGACAAGAAGTACGCTAAAGTAAGAGCGGGCTGTCCCGAATAGGGTAGTCGGTTACGTCGGGCGCTCGGAGAGGTTGTCGATGGTCTGACAGCTAGCGCTCGCAGTGAACACGCTAACCTATTGGCTCTTATTCATGAATCTTGTGTAATGTGCCATATTTCATAGTAAATTGTTAACTCTCGGAATAATAAGATAATGAAGATTGTAATAGTGGTTTTATTCCGTCGTATCCGCCTCTATACGCCCACAATGCAGTGTCAGCCTATACCGCTCACAAGTCCCTTCTGATGCTTCCACATCAGAAGTGGGATTACCGGAGGCACATCAGGAATGTAATACAGGTCAGAGTGCAAATATTTCATGAGAAAATGAGTGCATGTTGATAATATCTTTTCGAAATGCAACAACGAAATATTATGTTGAAGTTGATATTTTGACATTGGAAGAACCATTGAATTAGAAATAAAAATTACGCCACCGGAGTTCAACCCTGATATTCAAGATAATGTTCACTAATTTGTGTAGTGACGGATTAAGAATACATAATGCCACTACCCCATCTCAACCCGTGGGTGTCGTAAAACGCGACTAATGGAGTAACCTTGTGCAGACAAGAGCACTGTGAGAAACGAAAAATTACAAACAAACCCTATTCTAACCCGTCTGCCTAGCGTGGTGTAGTAGGCTAAATTCCCTACACAATTTCGAAGGGGACCCGTGCCCAGCATTGGGACATTTATGGGTTGAAATGATGAAAATTATGAACCAAGACAGTGAGGCTCACGCCTTGTTTGAAACAGTAGATATGTGCTTGCAGGAAAGGCCCGTTTCAGGCCGTAATTTGGTAATCACAATGAGCAAGACACTCGATTCGATGTCGTTGAAACTCCAGCTGCAAATTTATGGCGATTACTTAACAGTAGTTTAAGTGAAGGCGAATGCGTGTCTGTGTATGCCAGCCGATTTATTGTCGCTATAACCACACGAAGGAAGTCTTTATTGAACAGATTGCGATTGCGTTTACGCCTAGCACATGCGACAAATATTAATCCGTGATTAAAAAGGATTGCATTCACATCTGAAATTGAATACCTGCATTAAAATACAGTAACAAATTTAAAAAAGCAACTTGTAGAGACGAAAAGGCCACGCATCGAAAATCCTCGAAGATGTTACAACTGTGGCAAGCTAGGTCATGTATCTAGTGCATGTCGAGGCTTAGGTTACAGGTACTATTCCAGTTCAACAGCTTAAAGAGGGTGGCGCGCTGAGGACGACTATTACCCTAACCTGCTTCAGCTGCGGCGAACAGGGTCACATCTCAACGCGTTGCTCTCATAAGGATGCAAAAGCGAGCGTTGCTCGAATTGAACGACGAGTAGATACATGCACCCTACAATCAGCAGTGGACACCAGCTCTTGAATGAAACCGGTGAGAAGTTTTCATTTTGTTTCGACTCCAGTACCAAACGTTCTCTGATAAAGCAAGGTTTAGCCGATAGATTGTCAGGCAATCAAAAATGCAATGCAGTAATATTATTGGCGCTAAGCAACGAACGCGCGCATAAACTGTAGCATCCAAAGTCTTTCAACAATTTCAATTCGAGGATACTCAGTTCAGTTATTATTTCTTAAAGTACCTGAGTCTAGCATTTCAAAAAGTGACGTTAGAGTCTTCAATTGAAATGATTAAAAAAAAGTCTAGTCTATAGAAAGAGGTTATAGTAGTTTCTACTATTTATAACATAGGCTCCATATCCATGCCTTTTGGGCTTCCTAATGTACCTTCAGTGTATCAACGAGTTGAGCGTCCGTGGCTCAGTGGTTGGTGACGCTAAATGCTGGGACGGAGGTCGTGGGTTCGATTCCCACTCAGGATGAGTCTTTATGTGATGAGCACATTTGTTTGTTCTGTTTCTGAGTGTGGTGTGTCTATGACATGTGTGTACTTATGTACGAGTATTTACAAAAAAAAAGTTATTTAAGTGGTGTATCGGTTTTCTAGTATCCGTATTACAGGCATTGGCTTGTTTTGGTCTGGATGGTACTGTGTGTGAATGTCCAAACATTATTACATTATTATTATTAAGGCTCTAAACTAATAGGACGACCCTACGCTCATGACCGCATGCGTGCCCGAGTGTTAATTTCCATTAGAGTTAAGGAGCGCTCTAGAAACACTTACAAATCAAACTGAGACAGAATGTGCCGATGACGGCGATGCAGGTGTGAGTAATTGGACTATTCTGTGTGTACTACTTTCATAACAGCTCATGGCGACATGCAGCCTGTGTAGAACTCAAAAACCTGTGTGGCCCAGACAAGCCTGTGTAGCATTTGACGAGCCTGTGTGACATTTGACAAGCCTGTGTGGTACTTGACTAGCCTGTGTGGCACCTGATGAGCCTGTGTGGCATTTGACTAGCCTGTGTGGCACTTGACTAGCCTGTGTGGCATTGACCGACGTTTATGACATTTAGTATTTGCTTCATAAGACTTATTGTACTATGTTTTACAGTGTAATGTAACCGCTTATGTATGATTTACAACGTAATGACGCTTGTAGCACTGTGGTGCTGAAATATTCTTTACGATTATCAAGATTAAGAGGCACTCGGCAGGGTCGGTCCATGATGTGTGACCACTTGTGGCGATTTCATTCTCGAGCGTCTCCGTGCTTCGGAGGGCACGTAAAGCCGTTGGTCTCGGTTACCACTTAGTGTGGTTGTCGTTAAGTCAAGTTGGAAGCCATCTGGGCGTCTTGATAAATTCCAACACCAGGGTCTGTTTCAAGCCCATACAATAAGGAGAAGAAGTGTAATGTTTCCAAAGTAAGGTCTGTTACTGGGTCAGGAAGACCGAGTGGAGTGTGATATAAAATCCCACGTCTTGTTCACAGACAATATCCAGGCACACGAGGACGTGTGAATATGCAGGACGGCCGTGACGGCGCGGCGCGCGAATTGGTTAAATTGATGATTATTACGTTTACATAATCTGTAATCGATCTCTTTATTGTTTTAATAGACAAGAAGTACGCTAAAGTAAGAGCGGGCTGTCCCGAATAGGGTAGTCGGTTACGTCGGGCGCTCGGAGAGGTTGTCGATGGTCTGACAGCTAGCGCTCGCAGTGAACACGCTAACCTATTGGCTCTTATTCATGAATCTTGTGTAATGTGCCATATTTCATAGTAAATTGTTAACTCTCGGAATAATAAGATAATGAAGATTGTAATAGTGGTTTTATTCCGTCGTATCCGCCTCTATACGCCCACAATGCAGTGTCAGCCTATACCGCTCACAAGTCCCTTCTGATGCTTCCACATCAGAAGTGGGATTACCGGAGGCACATCAGGAATGTAATACAGGTCAGAGTGCAAATATTTCATGAGAAAATGAGTGCATGTTGATAATATCTTTTCGAAATGCAACAACGAAATATTATGTTGAAGTTGATATTTTGACATTGGAAGAACCATTGAATTAGAAATAAAAATTACGCCACCGGAGTTCAACCCTGATATTCAAGATAATGTTCACTAATTTGTGTAGTGACGGATTAAGAATACATAATGCCACTACCCCATCTCAACCCGTGGGTGTCGTAAAACGCGACTAATGGAGTAACCTTGTGCAGACAAGAGCACTGTGAGAAACGAAAAATTACAAACAAACCCTATTCTAACCCGTCTGCCTAGCGTGGTGTAGTAGGCTAAATTCCCTACACAATTTCGAAGGGGACCCGTGCCCAGCATTGGGACATTTATGGGTTGAAATGATGAAAATTATGAACCAAGACAGTGAGGCTCACGCCTTGTTTGAAACAGTAGATATGTGCTTGCAGGAAAGGCCCGTTTCAGGCCGTAATTTGGTAATCACAATGAGCAAGACACTCGATTCGATGTCGTTGAAACTCCAGCTGCAAATTTATGGCGATTACTTAACAGTAGTTTAAGTGAAGGCGAATGCGTGTCTGTGTATGCCAGCCGATTTATTGTCGCTATAACCACACGAAGGAAGTCTTTATTGAACAGATTGCGATTGCGTTTACGCCTAGCACATGCGACAAATATTAATCCGTGATTAAAAAGGATTGCATTCACATCTGAAATTGAATACCTGCATTAAAATACAGTAACAAATTTAAAAAAGCAACTTGTAGAGACGAAAAGGCCACGCATCGAAAATCCTCGAAGATGTTACAACTGTGGCAAGCTAGGTCATGTATCTAGTGCATGTCGAGGCTTAGGTTACAGGTACTATTCCAGTTCAACAGCTTAAAGAGGGTGGCGCGCTGAGGACGACTATTACCCTAACCTGCTTCAGCTGCGGCGAACAGGGTCACATCTCAACGCGTTGCTCTCATAAGGATGCAAAAGCGAGCGTTGCTCGAATTGAACGACGAGTAGATACATGCACCCTACAATCAGCAGTGGACACCAGCTCTTGAATGAAACCGGTGAGAAGTTTTCATTTTGTTTCGACTCCAGTACCAAACGTTCTCTGATAAAGCAAGGTTTAGCCGATAGATTGTCAGGCAATCAAAAATGCAATGCAGTAATATTATTGGCGCTAAGCAACGAACGCGCGCATAAACTGTAGCATCCAAAGTCTTTCAACAATTTCAATTCGAGGATACTCAGTTCAGTTATTATTTCTTAAAGTACCTGAGTCTAGCATTTCAAAAAGTGACGTTAGAGTCTTCAATTGAAATGATTAAAAAAAAGTCTAGTCTATAGAAAGAGGTTATAGTAGTTTCTACTATTTATAACATAGGCTCCATATCCATGCCTTTTGGGCTTCCTAATGTACCTTTAGTGTATCAACGAGTTGAGCGTCCGTGGCTCAGTGGTTGGTGACGCTAAATGCTGGGACGGAGGTCGTGGGTTCGATTCCCACTCAGGATGAGTCTTTATGTGATGAGCACATTTGTTTGTTCTGTTTCTGAGTGTGGTGTGTCTATGACATGTGTGTACTTATGTACGAGTATTTACAAAAAAAAAGTTATTTAAGTGGTGTATCGGTTTTCTAGTATCCGTATTACAGGCATTGGCTTGTTTTGGTCTGGATGGTACTGTGTGTGAATGTCCAAACATTATTACATTATTATTATTAAGGCTCTAAACTAATAGGACGACCCTACGCTCATGACCGCATGCGTGCCCGAGTGTTAATTTCCATTAGAGTTAAGGAGCGCTCTAGAAACACTTACAAATCAAACTGAGACAGAATGTGCCGATGACGGCGATGCAGGTGTGAGTAATTGGACTATTCTGTGTGTACTACTTTCATAACAGCTCATGGCGACATGCAGCCTGTGTAGAACTCAAAAACCTGTGTGGCCCAGACAAGCCTGTGTAGCATTTGACGAGCCTGTGTGACATTTGACAAGCCTGTGTGGTACTTGACTAGCCTGTGTGGCACCTGATGAGCCTGTGTGGCATTTGACTAGCCTGTGTGGCACTTGACTAGCCTGTGTGGCATTGACCGACGTTTATGACATTTAGTATTTGCTTCATAAGACTTATTGTACTATGTTTTACAGTGTAATGTAACCGCTTATGTATGATTTACAACGTAATGACGCTTGTAGCACTGTGGTGCTGAAATATTCTTTACGATTATCAAGATTAAGAGGCACTCGGCAGGGTCGGTCCATGATGTGTGACCACTTGTGGCGATTTCATTCTCGAGCGTCTCCGTGCTTCGGAGGGCACGTAAAGCCGTTGGTCTCGGTTACCACTTAGTGTGGTTGTCGTTAAGTCAAGTTGGAAGCCATCTGGGCGTCTTGATAAATTCCAACACCAGGGTCTGTTTCAAGCCCATACAATAAGGAGAAGAAGTGTAATGTTTCCAAAGTAAGGTCTGTTACTGGGTCAGGAAGACCGAGTGGAGTGTGATATAAAATCCCACGTCTTGTTCACAGACAATATCCAGGCACACGAGGACGTGTGAATATGCAGGACGGCCGTGACGGCGCGGCGCGCGAATTGGTTAAATTGATGATTATTACGTTTACATAATCTGTAATCGATCTCTTTATTGTTTTAATAGACAAGAAGTACGCTAAAGTAAGAGCGGGCTGTCCCGAATAGGGTAGTCGGTTACGTCGGGCGCTCGGAGAGGTTGTCGATGGTCTGACAGCTAGCGCTCGCAGTGAACACGCTAACCTATTGGCTCTTATTCATGAATCTTGTGTAATGTGCCATATTTCATAGTAAATTGTTAACTCTCGGAATAATAAGATAATGAAGATTGTAATAGTGGTTTTATTCCGTCGTATCCGCCTCTATACGCCCACAATGCAGTGTCAGCCTATACCGCTCACAAGTCCCTTCTGATGCTTCCACATATATTATTATTATTATGTCTCTTTTCTCACGGCTATACATTTCTCTAAGGTGAGAAGTATACCCGGTCCTTTTGGAAGGCTTACGCGGGGACACAGATCCAACACGCAGAGGCCCTTAAAGAATTTTAATTTAGAATGGGATGAGACGCTTACCGTTGCAATATCACAGCTGCACTATTGTAGTACAGCCATGATTTGTCACTGGTAAGTGTAAAGCTATTGTATGATATTATGGAGTCAAAGAAAATTGGGCTATGGGTTTGGGTGTTCGGTGGAATGGTGATATATGGCATACGGGAACAACGTCGCCTGCTTGCCTCCTCCAGCGGTGAATATATGATGTTAAATGAGGATTGGGGCAGACGGTGACTCGCCTTACACTAGATGGGCCCCTTCCACAACCGACATGGGCCGAAGTCCACGGGTCTCAGGGCAACACCATAGTGTGCGGCTAGGGGTGTCGAGCGGTGCCGATTTCGCCATCGCGGGTCCCAAGCGGAGACCCGGAGCGGGTTTCCTCGTAATTATGCCATTGAAAAATGACACTTCCACCCCTGAGCATATAGCTCTGGCGACCCCTCTCTGGTCAGCTGGTTAAGGCAAGCCAGAGTTGAGAGTCCTGTGGTCGCTCTTGGAGATTCACTCCAGTCAGCCAACAAAGACCTGCTGGAGACGAGGCCTAGATCGACTCTCAGGGGCATTCAGGACCGCAGTGTCGCCACTCACATTCAGCTCGCCACTAGCTGCCCTGCTTTTTGTGGGCTCTTCATTTAAACTTGCAGTAAATTTTTTTGTTTATATGGCAAGTGTTTGAAAAGCCACATTAATCTGCCCTCCAAGTTTGCGTTAATCTTATGAGAAGATAACGACTGCCCCAGATTATTATTATTATTATTATTATTGTCCATAAGGAGTATTACAGACTGATGTCCAAAAAAGCCTTTAGAAACCTTTTTAGATCCCTGCGAATAATAGTATTGCTTGTTTTCGCGTTATGATGTGATAATATGAAGCGATAAGGAAGTCATTTCAATAACATTTTATATAACTGGCTGGACTGGCCTGTTGGTCCAGTGGTTAGTGACACTGACTGCTAAGCCGGAGGTCGTGGGTTCGATCCCCACCCAGGACAAATCTTTGTGTGATGAGCATGATTGTTTGTTCTGTGTCTGGGTGTAATTTAGGTATGTATTTACATGTACAAATACATGTGTAAATGTATTTAAGTAATATCTCAGTTGTTTAGTACCCATAACATAAGCAAATATAATTGCTTAATTTGGGACCAAATGGCGCTGTGTGAATGTAATGAAATGTGGAAGGGAAATACCACAATGAAGGGGAAAACAGGGAAGTGTATACGACTGCTGTGCAAGAGGTACCAGGTTCGATTCCCGGGTCGGGTGATAATGGTATTGGGCTTTTCTATTATGAAATTCCAGTATTGAAATTTTCCCGGAGTTTGGTAAACAAATACGTTCCCGGTTGATGACAATAGGCTCGCCCCCTATTTCATGGGACCAAACATAGCTGGTGAAATGTGGGTGTGTATCACCTCTGCCTACCCTTTCAGGGAAAAAAGGCGTGATTTTACGAGTGCTACCCAAAGATTTACCCGGATTCGAACCCAGAAAGTATCGAAAACAGGTTAGTCAAAAACACTTTTGGGTTTTCTGTCACAATATTTATATCAGCTCGAAGCTCGGAAATGTGCGATTAATGGTAACATTCTCGACCCTATTACATGGGTTATTACACCGTAATCATATACCAACTATGCATCTACTAGTCTACTGCTACCACGACGATGAATTGAGCAAATTGTGTATATATGTTTATACAAGCGTCATAATAAAAATAAAAAGTTACTAGAAGTTACGAGGCTTCGCTCGCGTCGTTCTCTATTTGGCCACTGCTCGTGTTGTTATAATAACCTATTACCTTCCTTGATAAATGGCCTACCCAACACTAAAAGAAATATTTTCTAATCGGTCCAGTAGGTCCTGAGATCCTAGCGTTCAACAATTAGTATAGATAAGAAAAAAACAAAAAACCAATAGAAAATAAATAACTTACAGTAGAAACAAAACGAACATTATCAGAAGTTAAAATGTTCACTATAAACGGAATTCTCACCTTTACTGAACAATTCACAAGTATATAAAACAATAAAAACAAAAGTTTCTAATCCCACCGCATTCCAAGAACTAAATCCGTTAAAAGAAATACTAAAAGCTTGGCGAGCGGGTGTGAATCCGTCGCATTGTCCGGGTGTTTAGGCGTCCGGGGGTAGGTGTAAAGTGTCCGAGCATACGAGATATTTGGATGTTTATATCCGGACACCACAACCCACACGTTGGAAAACTTCAGTCGTATCAAAGGTACGAGTAACGTATTGGTTTTCGGGAATGGATTTAGATGGATAGGTTCACATTTATGTATGTAGGATGTTGTATATCTGCTTGATGGAAATAAAATGTTCTCGGAAATCGGATTCGGTGATATTGGAAGTACCACGCAAAGATTTATTATGGTATAAATAAATACAATATTTGGATAAAATTTCGAGTTAACAATACGACAATAAGTATTATTTTTTGTAAGACAACGCCTTCCAGTGACAGCTCACCTGAATAACCTACAAGAATACAACTAACTAATTACTGAATACCTATAATGTTGAAAGAATTATCCTCCAACTCCTAACAGTTAAGAAGTTACACCTTCCATCACCAGCTCATCAACATGAGATGATGATTATCAAACGTAAATACTTGAATAACTTTAGAAAATATATGAAACACGTAACACGTGCCTATAAAATTTGAGGGTTGCCTTCGATTTCCCTGAGATTCCATCATCATACTTAACTTGGTGACTATGGGACCAACTCGAGACCCTTTGAAACAAAAACAGAATTTTTCAAATCAGCTCTGGCATCTTCGAGAAATCGTTGAATATAGATAAAAACAAATAAATCGAGAAGAAAATACACAGTCGAACATATAACCTCCTCCTTTTTAGGGTTCCGTAGTCAACTAGGAACCCTTATAGTTTCGCCATGTCTGTCTGTCTGTCTGTCTGTCTGTCCGTCTGTCCGTCCTCGCTTAATCTCTGTGACCGTTAGCACTAGAAAGCTGAAATTTGGGACCAATATGTGTATCAATCACGCCGACAAAGTGCTAAAATAAAAATTGGAAAAAAATGTTTTATTAGGGTAGCCCCCCTATATGTAAAGTGGGAAGTGTTTTTTTTTTTAATTTTAACCCTAATGTGTGATATATTGTTGGAAAGGTATTTAAAAATGAATAGGGGTTTACTAAAATCATTTTTTGATAATGTCAATAATTTCGGAAATAATCGCTCCAAAAGTAAAAAACAAAGCGTCCCCCCCCCTCTAACTTTTGAACCATAAGTTTAGAAAATACGAAAAAAATCTGAAAAGTAGAACTTTATAAGGACTTTCTAGGAAAATTATTTTGAACTTGGATGGAAACAACAGATGGAAACTGCAGTTAACCAATATAATTTGGTCCCTGAATCGTATGAGCGCCTATACAATCCAGAGGTCAAGTTTCATTTGCCCGTATTTTTTTTTTAACTTCGTTTACATAATATTTTATTATCCTGAACGTATCTTTTTTCAAACAAAAAAATAATTATTAAAATAGGTTCTCGCAATTCAAAATTATATTGTGACGGTCGGGAAACTACGGAACCCTACACTGAGCGTGGCCCGACACGCTCTTGGCCGGTTTTTTTGAAGTCGTTTAAAAATGGAACAGACTCAAAGAGCCTACACTACGTTTATAGGTAGGTTTATAAGACTGGATGAAATTGCTAGTACCAGTAGCATCTGTTGGAAACAGGAACTTCAGCAAGTTTTGATTTATTACCCAGGGCGGCCGCCAGTACGAATGATATTGATTAAATAACCCATAACCTATATTATATATTATCATTTTCATGAAATAATTTACGGTAAGGGATCTGTCGCGGCGTTTACGATGGCTACCGCGCTATTAACGTTTAATTGTGACATAGGTTTGATTCTCAAATGAGACAATATTTAATACTAAAAGTCGCGTGGGGTTTCACTCCCGTCGTTCTTTATTTGGCCACTGCTCGGCTCCTACTGGCCATAGCGTCCTCCAAAAATGGGGAGGGAATTCAGCCTGCCACACTGGCCAGACGAGTTGGTAAAGGGCTTGTTTCGAATTTTCATGTTTTCGCAGTGCTCTTGTCTGCATGAGGTTACTCCCTAATAATCGCCTTTTACGACACCCACAGGTTGAAATGGGGTAGTGACACTTTGTATTCTTTAACAAATCCGTGATTAGATAGTACATAGTAATAATAAGTTAATACGTTCGTAAATTACGAAAATTACACCATAATATTGTTAACAAACCTGGCTTAATTATGTGAAAGCTGAACCAATTAATCGCCTTCAAATATTTCCAACTAATTGTTGGGACATCAAACATCTGCTATACTGTTACGTACTTTTATTCATTAGTCATTAATTAATTTTCGCCGTATTGAATACGATAATTGGGAGTCATTGAAACAGTGAAAAGTAGGACAGAATTTCTTTTTGTGGTACGTTGCTAAATGAACAATGAAGTTATTCTTATTGCCCAGCTGTTGCTCATTGGATCTTTGTTTGGCCACTTCTCAGTTCCTATTAGTTTTAGCATAATTTTATATAGCCTATAGCCTTCTTAAATAAATGGGCTATCCAAAACAAAAAGATTTTTTCAATTTGAAACAGTAATTCCTGAGTAATCTTGGGAATGAAGGCGAATGGATAACTGATTGGCATGCAAATCATGCATTCCGAGTTCGATTCCGACCGGCAGTACCAATGTGGATTTCACTTTGTGGAATTTATATGTACTAGTCAAGTGACTTACCATCTGCTAACGGTGAAGGAAAACATCATCAGGAAACCCACATGACCTAGAAGAAATTCAAAGAGTACTACTGATCCTCCAACCCACACAAAGCCAGCGTGTGTGGATTATGGCCTAAACACTCTCAGCTCTCTAGATAGAGGAGAGGAGAGCCGAACCTAGCAGCGGGACATTAATGGGTTGCTGATGATGATGAATCTTGGGAATTACTGATTCGATTTGAACGCTTGTTCCACCAAACAAAAAAACAGACAACTCTTCAGCTTTATAAGATTAGTACATATTATATTATGTAATAATATAGATTGTAAAATGATTATATAACAATGCACGATTGTGTAACATCGCCGCGGCATCATTTTTCTGCTGGTGGCTAAGGAAATTTAGATATGGTCGCTATCACTTTCAAACATTTTACAGCGACATCAAAACCGACTAATCGAATGTCATAATTCAGAGAAAGCCCCTTGGAGAGCAGTGGTGTCCAGAGCTCATTAGGGAGGGAAGGGATTTTAAGCGTTATTATTATGATATTATTATGATGCTCATGGTGTTGCAAGCGTCTATAGATGGTAACCGCTTACCAGTAGGCACACACGTAGTCTTGTTTACCACGGTCATGAAACAAGAAAAAAACACTAGCATTTGAAAAACTAACCACAAAAGTTCAATCTCATCTACCAGGAGCACATAGAATACACAGAGGTGTATTTTTACATAAGGTAGAATTCAAAGTCGATAGCTGCACGGTATCGTTTTAAACAAACAAGAGTGCTTTGGATATTGGAAAAAACACGAAACGTGACACCATATCCCATGTTCCTGATATCGTAATACCTGTATTATTTACATAAAAACATAAAAAGTTCGATGAAATCAACACAATAACGTCGAGAATCGCTTGAACATTTTTTGTTTTAAAACTCTGTTAGAAGAAACATCTATGATCAATTTTTACGTTAAATATTTTCATCGAATTCTATTATCTCTATTCGCTCATAGCATTATGGTACTGAGATGTTCCTTACGATCATCGAGGTTAAGCAACGTTCAGCAAGGTCAGTCCGTAGATGGGTGACCATTTGAGGCACTTTCATTTTTGAGCGTCTCAGTGATCTCTATGGCACGTAAAGCCATTGGTCCCGATAACCACTTAATGTTGTAGTCATTTAGTCAAGTTGGAAGCCTTCTGGGCGAGTTGATAAATTTCAACACCAAGGTGGGAGTGGAGTAGGCTTAAGGCAGTTAAGCACACTCGATAGGAAGAATTGGAGTTTCGAATTCTAAATAATATATTCTAAAATTGTATTGTACTACTCATGTTAATACAAATAAATTTATCTTTATCTAGGTATTTTACAGAAGACAGATACACAAATATTACAACGTGTGACTTTGTTAAAAGTAAAGTACATACATACATTCATATGCCTACTTTAAAAAGCTTTAATTTTGATATAACAAACAGACTCTTCCATTTTATTTATTTATTACTTGTATCAACATTTTTCAGTGTATTTTATGTTACCTTCTTATGAGACAGTCGACATAAGGATGTCTTGCTTTCATGGAGCTTTGGAAAGGGCAAATTCAGAAGCTTTTTTCCGGTTCAAAATATATAATTGAAACGTAGGACCTTATCCAATCGTGCTTAAATTCTGCACACGTACAAATGTAGCTTTGATGACGATATTGTGTTTCTCTTTTTAATATGGCTTATGTATCGTAGGGCACTTAATAAACAAAATATATCTTGATTCTTATATATGACTGGCCTGTTGGTCTAGTGGTTAGTGACTCTGACTGCTAGGCCGGAGGTCGTGGGTTCGATCTACACCCAGGACAAATCTTTGTGTGATAAACATGATGGTTTGTTCTGTGTCTGGGTGTAATTTATCCATAATATGTGTGTATTTACAAAAAAAAAGTATATAAGTAGTATATCAGTTGTTTAGTACCCATAACACAAGCAAATATAATTGCTTAATTTGGGACTAGATGGCACTGTGTGAATGAGGTGAAATATTATTATATTATTATAAATAGGCATAAATTGAAGGGATACTAGTGGAAAGTTGTGATAGAAATTGAAATTACGTGTGTTTTCTTTTCAACTTGCTTAATTATTATTTACAATTAGTTAGCTTTCTTATTCATATAAACTTAAACTATACCAATAAAACTCCTTCACCCGCTCATTTTAACTGTGAGGCTTTTTTTACTATGAAGTAAGTATGTAAATTACGCAAACGATAACCTTATAAATGGCCTAAATGAGGGAATGAAAGTGAGGAAAAGATTACATCATAAACATCTCAGTATGATACATACATACATAGTATAGATACATATAAACCTACCACCCCTATATATTTTACTAGAAATCGCGCGGGGCTTCGTTCCGTCGTCGTTTTTATTTGGCCACTGTTCAGCTGCTATTGGCCGTAGCGTGAAATTATATAGCCTTTTAGCCTTCCTCGATAAATGGGCTATAAAACACTATATTTTTTTTTCAAATCAAACCAGTAGTCTTCAGCTTTATAATATTAATAAATATTGATATTTTGGAAGAAGAAACTTCCTAAACCGATTAACAAATCATCATAAAACTCATGTACCGAATAATAAGCATACATTTTTATTTTCAATAGCAGTAGGTACTTAATTCCAACCTTATACTCGTAATACGATATGACAGGAAAAACATTTTTTGTGCCAATTTCTAATACCTCTGATTAGATAATAATAAGCGCACAAAATATAAGATTTAGAAATCTTTTATAGTAATTTCGGCACGTTATGTACATTGAGGATAACACAAGAGGCTTTTATGTCCAAGTTGTGAACGTAACCGGATATTGGGTGATAGTCCGTTAACTCGAAAATATTCCTTTATTAGATGCCCTGAGGCGGCTTTTTGAAAGCCTATTAGGCCGACTTACAACCAATATGTACGTAAAAGAATTGCTAAAGGTTTTATTAATACTCCTGCTGTAGTGTTATTGTTGAAAGTTAAATAATAGCCAAGACTAGTAATTTATACCTAAATAATGTACCGTGGATTAGCGACTAAGGTCGTCCTAAGCCCCCTAAGAATGCCCTAATCTCAGGAACTACTGAACCGAATTGAAAAATTATTGTCATAATATAGTTTAATTTGTTTGACGCGCTTTTATATTTCCAATGTTTTTTTTAGGTTTTAAATTATGTTGATAAGTTTTAAATATTAATGTTAATTGATGACTAGCCTGTTGGTCTAGTGGTTAGTGACCCTGACTGCAAAGCCGGAGGTCGTGGGTTCGATCCCCACCCAGGACAAATCTTTGTGTGATGAGCATAGAGGTTTGTTCTGTGTCTGGGTGTAATTTATCTATAATATGTATGTATTTACAAAAAAAAATTATTTAACTAGTATATCAGTTGATTAGTACCCATAACACAAGCAAATATAATTGCTTACTTTGGGACTAGATGGCGCTGTGTGAATGTGGTAGAATATTATTATTATTATAATTAGTGGTGTTATATAGAAAAATAAATATTTTTTTGTGTTAGGTAGCTCATTTATCGAGAAAGGCTATATATATTATCATACATCACGCTATAATAAATACGAGCTGAGTAGTGGCCAAACTGCTGGAAGGATCTGTATGAAATTTGCCACACGGATAGGTAATAGTCTAGAATAGCTCATAATAGGCTAAAAAAAACACCCAAACTCCGAAACAAACATTTGCAGTTCATACAAATATATTGTTCGCCGAAACCTCTAGAATTCACAATCTTATACTTATTTATTTAATGCACAAAACAAAATATTGGTTTTTAGTTGTCCTAATTCTAGATTGTATCTCAAATACATAGTATTATATATAGATATAGGTATATATATATAGATTATAAAACAAGTAATAGTTTTACAAGTAATCGAACACTAATACAGCACTACCGAGACAGTCTAAAAATTGAAATATAGAAATACGTTACCTTTTACCAGTTCCTAAGCTTTAGATCCATCTCTTTATAACAAAGCCTAGAACTTCTACGAGTATAACTTCTATAATAAGTTTTAGAGCCTAAACAATAAAAGGCTGGTATCTTGTTGCTTGTCTTAGATTGGTTTAAATTGAAACATGATGCCGTTGCAAATAACAGCATTGCTTCAATACTAAAAGCAAATATTGTGAAATAGCAAGCCACTTGATTATTTATTCAACGAGGAATGGCAGAGAGAATGTTATTTATTAAATAGAAGATAAATTGTATTAACTGATAAAACGACAGTGCACAATTTTGTTGTCAAAGTTGTGTATTACTGGACTGCTGAGTCTTCTTGTATACACCTGTGCTGTTGTTATTCTATCTGTCGACTTGAATATGTTATACATGTTAAATGGAGTTAAACTTTCATCATACTGAACAAACACAAGAAATTGGCTCACCAACTATCTTCTTTTCTTCCTTCCTTCTACGAAAACTTCCTTCTCTTCTTCAATAATTAAAACAAAAAGACGCTCTGAATGTGATAATAGAAATAGAAATAAGAATTTTAATGGCAAAAATTACTTGGTACCTACTGGTTTCAGTAATTATGTTTTGACACTATCTAAAACTAAGTTTATTCTTAGACTTTTGTCGACAAGACATAGATGGATATAATTAATTAAACTATTTAAAGAACACCCGATCCCTGTTTGTTAGACTTCGAGCAAAGTTGTTATCTTTCTTTGAGAAGCTGCCGAACTAAAGTTTTCCGGACAGATTTTGTAATAGTAAGACTTTGTAAATTCACGCTGTTAACGTAATGAAAGAAATTTACAACGGTTATTCAGTAGTTAGTGAATTTTGAATGGCCTGTTGGTCTAGTGGTTAGTGACCCTGACTGCTAAGCCGGAGGTCGTGGGTTCGATCCCCACCCAGGACAAATCTTTGTGTGATGAGCATAAAGGTTTGTTCTGTGTCTGGGTGTAATTTATCTATAATATGTATGTATTTACAAAAAAAAATGTATTTAAGTAGTATATCAGTTGTTTATTACCCATAACACAAGCAAATATAATTGCTTACTTTGGGACTAGATGGCGCTGTGTAAATGTGGTAGAATATTATTATAATTATTATTATTATAAAGTATCTGTATACAATTAGGCATTCAGATAGATGAAGTATAAAATAGCACATTGACTACTTTTTGCCGACTTACCACCCGTGCAGAGCCCCAGGCAGAAGCTATATTATCATAGTGCTCTTTATTCACATCTTTTATTTCTAGCTTTAGTCCTTATTCTCGACTTATAGCAAATCGTTTAAGAATTCCGTTTTGTTTAAGTATATAAATCACATTTAAGTCTGTTATATCAATTTGTCATTGAACGTAATACTACTTACTACTTCTGAATGAGAAATGATACTTATCAAAATTCACTCTAACATATTGTATGTTCAGCCTTGGCTAACACGGCAGACTTTAAACGTGGTTTAATGCCATAACTTGGATTTTCCTTAAAGTACTATATTATATAGGTACTTATCTTCATTTCAACTCAAATAAAATCAATCATTAGAATTCTAGTTTACACAACAATGAAACACAAATCCAGATGAAATTATGAGCTTACATAAAGCTTTCTAATCACATTATGAAAATATATAGTAGGTATAGAAGATCAGTTAATGCATTTAAAAATATTGAAATTTTCTTACTCGAAGAGATGAACCTAAACCATATTCACCAGCTATGTTAGGTCTGATTTGGAGGCAAACCTATTGCCATTACCCGGTAAATTTCCAAAATTGCGGACAAATACTGAGAATTTAATATAGAAAAATACTGTTCTTGCTAGTCCATGCAATAGAACCTGGGACCTCTTGCGCTCTGCTAGGATACACTCCCACTGTACCACCGAGGCAGTTCTTAAATATGTTTCACATCAGCAACCCATTTAATCCTACTGCTGGGATCGGGTCTCCTCTCCTCTAACTAGAGAGCTGAGAGGGTTTAGGCTGTAATCCACTCACGCTGGCCTAGTGCGGGTTGGTGGATCAGACATACTCATAGAATTTCTTCTAGGGTGTGTAGGTTTCCTCACGATGTTTTCCTTCACCGTTAGCAGGTGGTAAGTCACTTGACTAGCACATATAAATCCACAAAGTGGAATCCACATTGGTACTGCCGATCGGGACCGAACTCGGACCGCGTGATTTGCACGCCGGTCCCTTATCCATTCAGCCGCCATCGCATTCCAAATATGTTTATGATTATTTAATTGAGAAAAAATTGGACAATCAAAAACATATCTTATTCCAAAGCCGTATAACACAATTTATTAGTGGACACATCCGATTCGTTCGATAGGTCACGTGCCCGACCTTTTATTGTATTCTCTCCCAATTCTACTCCCTTTTAGGGCTCTATACATAAAACGTTAAAGCCAATCATGCAAGGAGTTTTTTGCGAGATATTGTGAAAATAACTTGGAATTGATATAGGGTCATGTTTACTTTGTGTAGTTTGATCTATTATTTGACATCTTCAGATAATAAGGATACGAAATAAAACGGAAAAATATATGAGAAAATAGGTCAGTACACATTACTTATTTCTTTCATTGCTAATAGTGGCGAATGAGAAAGATCGTGGTAGTCGGTCATTGATACCAGTGAAGTGAAGACACAGACACGTAAAGAGAGGTAGGGAACAGTTAAGTAGGTAACTACCACTTTAACTCGATTCTACGATATCGATTCTATACGATTAAATTTAAATTTACAAACATTTTACAGTCTAATCGAAATTGACTAAATCGATTGTCGAAATTCTGAGTCCATCCTCAGGAGTAGCGTCACTGATTTTATTTTTTTTTCTAACAAAAAAATACTGAATTTTAACTGAAAGTATCTTCCTTCTAAAACAGACTTTTTATCTAATGTAATATTCTAGATAACATCAAATTTCAATATTCATGATTTTGAATATAATAACACTAAATTTTTATTAGTCTTGGCCTGGTTTTTCTCTACAAATTCCACGAAGTAATCTTAATAGAGAATCTATGGGCGGGAGATATCCCAAGATTTATAATAGGGATTGGGTGACATAACTACATTGTGTATAGGGTGTCCACCTGCGCTAGAAATAATATCAGCTTTAAATGCAATTGTACTATGTCGTATCAGCTTTACCACTGGCGCCACGTACGTACAGAATTGAAGTGAAAAAATGTCATCAGTAAGCTAATAGCATTTAACCTATCACAAGCATATCATGCAGCCATAACGACCTCGGACGTCTCGTGCCTGGTAGTGAGTAGTCTGCACAAAAAGTTCCTCTTACACTGAGGAACTTTTTGTGCAGAAAATAGTGGAGGATTTTATTTCTTAATAACCAATACGACAATTTAGTTTTAAAGTAGACATCTTGGCTTGATGTCATTTAGCGCTTTTTGTAAAGATTTAATAGGCAAACTTGAATGTCGAGATTCAATACGTGCATTTTAATATACTTGTTAAAAATTTGTCGGAAAATTTTCGGCTGGAAATGTCAGTTTAATTAAACTTAAAAATCAGAATGTTAAAGAAATAGATGGTTGTAGGAAAAAATCTTAAATTAATCAGTTTTTAATTTTCGATACGGTAGACTATTTTCTAATATTAAAGCTTAAAACTTAAGCCCTAAAAATACGTCGTACTAAGATTCGAAAAAGTTTACGATCAGGGAGCCATCCGACAAGTCAGAATCAGGGGGATGATGAAATATTATATTCCGAGTGGAGTCCTAGTTTATTGGAGAGACATCTTTGTCCAATGTTATCAATATTATATGGTATTTCTATTCCTATATACATTTCAATTATCCCTCAATAACCTAATTCATGACTTCTATTATACGTATTATAGAACTTGACTTACATGATACCAACATAATTAAGTATAACGAAAATAAAATAGAAAAGCAAAAAAATTCAGTACTTTTTCTGAGAAAACCTTTTTGTCGAGAACTATATTTTTACTACGAAAAGGTTTAGTCTGGCAGAAATCATGGGAGACTAATGCGAATCTGATGAATGAAGCCGCGGTCTACTGTCAGTAATAAACTGTGATAAATGTGCGTGTAGTTTAGACTTATCTTTACAAAAACCCGGTCACATTGTTCCTACGAAACTTCGAAACCACCAATTTCCAACTTGAAAATCAGGATAGTTGGGCCAATAAGTGGTGTTGATGTTGTGTTGAAGCATTTTAATACATATATAGTAGTGCATACAGTCTACATTTGAATAAGGTATATAGCTGGCCGTCGTACCTATTAATTACAACGTATGGATGTTTTAAATTTAGTTTTCAATAAACACCATCAGCAAAAATGGATGTCTTTTGGTGGATAGGTGATAAGCCTCCTCCATACATTTTACTGGCACTATTGTCTCTGAACATAAACACTTTTTTTATATAGAACAATTAATTTATTCACTTTTCTACAATAAATAGAGCGGGTGTTGTCGAAAAAAACCAAAAAAATAAAACATCATTATAACCTTTTAAACTTTCGCGACTTGTACACATATTAAATTATTATAATACGGGTCTAGGTCACGTATATACGTATATAATTCTGACAAAAGTGAGGGTAGTCGCAGAAACCATCGATGCATCATGCATCGAGGATAACGCTCGGCAGCCACCTCAGTCAGCCCGTGACCACGATCGGTGTAATTTTTTATTTGTGTAATAAATAAGGTATTTACTATTCCTTATAATATAATACGTGACCTAGACCCGTTTTATAATCATTTAATATCATTATAACCATCAATATTTTTTACTAGGTATATTTTATTATTTTATTTTAGTCGCCTAAACATTGTCTAGGTCATAGTAATCTATACTCGTACTAATTAAAAAGAGGAAAGATTTGTATTTTTGTATGTAACGAGTAAACTTAAACTACTTGACCGATTTCAAAAATTCTTTTGTTGTTAAAAAGTTACATTATCATCTAGTAACCTAGGCTATAGAACATCACGCTACGGCCAATAAGAACTGAGCAGAGGCCAAATACTTCTGCGACTTCTAGTCAAATACACGTATAGTATCTGAATAACTTTGATGCTAGGTGGAAATTTAAATTTAAGCCTTCATTTAAAAGAAACACCGAGTTCAAAACCAACAAAATTACCCTATAACAATATACCTCCGAAAAACGGTTTCTGTATCGCGAAATACTTTCAGTTGGAAGAATAAACCGTCGCATTGAATTGTAAATACGAACAGTTGAATAATTTACATAAATGTACACGTAAAATGGACAGAGTTACCTTTGAGTAGTATAAAATAATCTACCTACTGTATGTAATAAACTGAGTATGGTATGATATTATTATTAGTGCAGTATGAATTCAGGGGGCTTACTCTGAATTTCGACATTCGATTAGTCGGTTTTGATGTCGCTTAACTCATGTGCTTAGTGCAAAAATATGGCAACATTTTTCCTAAAGCAAAATAAAGTCATTTAAAATAAAACAACAAGCAAATTAATATTTTGTACAGAATAATATTTAAATACATCCTAAAGATAGAACTAAGTTTAATCGTTTGACGTCACGCACCCACACGAATCTATTTAACAAGAGCATCCTTCACACTCAATTCAAACTCAAATACCAGGCGCCCATAAGAGTAAGAGGGTGTCGAATAGCGTTCACATGATGGATAACATCGCGAACCGTACGTAATCGACAAGCTCTTACTATCTATGCTAGCCAAGTGAGTGAACTCAGGACAAAGAAGTAATTTCTTTGAGTAGCTTCTGTTGTAAAGAGGCAGTGGACACTCAATGTGTTGATTTCCCTAAAGACTTCTTGGGTATATCTGTTTGCCTAGTAGCCTAAGCATCGTTTTTAGTGTTTTCACGAAATAATAAAGATCTGTTTTTTATCAATATTGATGAAATATGTCTTCAAGTATCTTCATTATCCGACTGTCTAAGGAAAAGCAGGTGATGTTAGAGATGTGGTTGGTTAATTTATACGAGCCCTTGATTCGGCCGATTTGGTCCTTTAATACCTTCGACTAGGATATGAGGATTAACTAATTGGATAGAAAAAATATATGAATATCCGAATCGCGCAAGCTCGTATAAATATGTTTCAGTATAAAAATGTACGAACTATTCCTCTAAAGTTTTCAAAACGATACATAATATGAAATATCGTTTACGTAATATCGAAAACTACGTAACTCGATGGAAAATTTCACATTTATCGACATGCCCGTCTGGCGCGTAGATATTAGAAATTGCTACCGACTAAAGTTCAATATTGAAGTGATTCTTACATAAAGTTTATTTCATTCATACCTTTAATTTGCTGAAAAATGGTTCTATAATTTTGAATATAATGCGTTTAGAACATTACGCAAGATATAAATAGGTTAGTATATAATTTTGGACAAGTAATTTCTTATTATGATCAAAATCGTCAAGGGAGTCGTCAAGGACTTTCAATTGTACAAAAACGTCGCGACGTCGAGTGAATAAAAAAATATGATCTATTAGGACGCGACTTTACTTCTTTGTCACGCTGGATAAGCCGCATACATCCAGTCCTATTAGGAATCTCTTGAGCAGACCAATGTCCAACAGTGATCATCTTACGGATGATATAACGAGGATGAAAAGTTTAAGACGAAGTTAACAAAATTAAACTTTATTGACAATAATTTCTTACCAAATTATGTAACGGGTAATTTCCTGGTTGCATCCTCAAAACACCAAATGGTATTCATAGCTTATAAGTGTTCCTATCTGAATACAATTTTATTACATATATAACTTTCTTGTAATTTTATCACCGAAAAAACGCCCGCAAATATGAACTTGTGGTAAATGAGAAAAAAGTTATATACACTTTTGTTATAATATTTTATGAGTTCAGTTTATGAGTTACTATTGAGCTTGAGAGTTGAGAAAGTATTGCCCAGTAGAAGAAACTTGGATGCTGCAAAATTTATTATCGATTATATGATTGAACTGGTAGGCGTACTCATTCAGAAAGTTCTCGAACTTACTATAATGGTGTGCCACAAGGCTCAGATTAGATCCAAGTTACTTTTATTTCTACAATAATTATTGTAGTATGTTCAAAATGCTTTGTTGTAATTTATAATCTTAAGGATGAAGTATGTCTATGGACACATAGTATAGATAGTAGTCTCATAGCTGTTTTAAAATTTTCTATGTGATTAAGCTATTTTGTGCCAATTTAATTTTTTTTTCTTAATAATCGTTAGCTTCTTTTTATATACTTACATGAAAACGAATTAAATACTTTCATGTAAAAATCAACTTATTTTCCCGATAAAATAGACCCTCGAAATTTCGTCTCTAACTTCGAAATTGTTTTATAGTTGGCTTCCTGGAAACCTGTATAATAAATAGAAGTGATATACCGCCAGTATAAGCCCTACATGTCGCATTCACAGTAGTAAACAATTGTAAGAGGAAAAATTTCTAAACAATTTTGTACCTTATGCTTATAAACAGAAAATGAAAGATGCCGGAGAAATAAATTTCAACATAGATATGTTTTACATTAGTAAGGCGATGTAATCGTCGCTCTCACGCCCTCAATGTACACAGAGTAAGTTTTTACACAAACATGTCAAGTAAATAAAGGTGTCTGGTACAAAACAAACGAAACGAAACAACAAACTGTTATTATTTATTCGTTTTGTTACATTCGCGTTTAGGCATTTACACAGTGGTCTGTACAGAAATATATATTTTATCATCATCATCATCATATCAGCCTAATGACGTCCACTGCTGAACATAGGCCTCACCTAATTTCCTATATATATTTAAAACCATTTATTTTTATACAACATCATGTCACTACGCCAGTTCAACCCGTGGCTGGGTGTCGAAAAAGGCGACTGAGGGAGTTAACCTAATGCAGACAAGAGCACTGCGAAAGGAAAATTTGAAACAAACCTATACTAACCCGTCTGGGCCAGCGTGGTATAATAGGCTAAGATTTGTGGGTTGAAATGATGAAAGGTAATTTGGGCGTACTAAGTTTACTTTGTGAAGCCTATTTTGCAAAAAAAGCCACGACTGTGAATTTGACTCTAAGTGCTTGTCCATTAGAGTCACAAAAACACAATATTATCTTATAAATAACACTTTTTCACCAACAAAATATCCTACGAAAACTCTTGAACAACAGCCACTTTCTCAATAACATATTAAAATAGCAGCTAGTCTATAGATTTATTACGCTTACACATAGAAATCACAGTGTTATGATGTATAATGGCAGTAGAACACAAAAACTCGCATCCATAAGAGAAATTACCCGGATCTAAGATCGTTTATCATCGCAACGATCCTGTCACTCATACGGTACTCTTACAACTTCGGAAAGGAAAGGTTTTTAGTAAAAAATAAGTTATGCTTCTTCTGGGACGTGCCCCTCTAGTTTTGTAAGGTTTTATTTATTTGAGATAATGTTTTGCTTACAGCTTGATGATTGGCTAGCTTACGAGGTATGTATGATGTATGGTATGTAAAGCGATGGTGGCTGAATGTATAAGGGACCAGCGTGCAAATGACGCGCTCCGAGTTCGTTCTTACCATCTGCTAACGGTGAAGGAAAACATCGTGAGGAAACCCACATACCCTAGAAGAAATTCTATGAGTGTGTCTGATCCACCAACCCGCACTAGGCCAGCGTGAGTGGATTAAGGCCTAAACCCTCTCAGCTCTCTTGTTAGAGGAGAGGAGACCCGAGCCCAGCAGTGGGACTCAATGGGTTGCTAAATACCTGTTCGGGTGTCGATCTTCAGCTCCTAGACTAATTTGTAGTCAATTGTAGCACAAGATGTATTCCACAATTTATCGGTAAAAGCTTAACTAAGAGATAGATAGCACAGCGTGGGTGTCCAAAGATCTGGTAAAAATTGCGGCAAGTCGTTGGATACAAGCCGCAATCTCACTGTCGTGGAAATTATACGAGGCCCGACTCCAGCAGTGGACATCATGGTTGATATGATGATATTGATGTTCACATTTATAAGATTCCTAGCTATTGTCACGTCACACGTGATGTGGGTAAAAAATAGTCATAAGTCTTAGTCTATGTCTAAAATTTTATTAAAATCAATATTAGATAGTGCGTGAAAGCATCATATAAAATTTATTAAACACACTTTCGTATTCATAATATTAGTTAAGTTTTTTTGCGAACTTATCTTCCTATAATAACAATTAACTTCCTATAATTACAAGTAATAACAATTTATTAACAAAAAGTTTTATCTGTTAAACTGAAAACAAAACAATCCATCTGAAAAAAACATCTCGGCCTTAATTAGGTACCCAAAAAACTAACTTAAAAACTACAGAGTCGTTAATAAAAAGAATTCGCAGATAAAGACAATAGAGCTGTTTTAAAAGTGTGGCAGTACTGGAGATAATTTATGACCATCATTACTAAAACTCAACTGTGAATATTAAGGGCATTTACGCTAGGGCGAGCTGCTTGCTTTTTGTAACACGTGAAATAATTAATTCATTTGCTGTATTATAGAATGAAACTTTTTAGGAATAATCTAGTAAATCAACATCAACAATCTAGGAAATCTATACTTATGTATTTAAGTTTATTTGGTTAAACGCTAGGATCTTAGGAACTACTGGTCCGATTTGAAAAATTGTTTTAGTGTTGGCTGTGACTGCCTCGGTGGCGCAGCGGGAAGTGTATACGACTGCTGTGCAAGAGGTCCCGGGTTCGATTCCCGGATCGGGTGAACATGGTATTGGGTTTTTCTATCATGAAATTCCAGCATTAAGATTTTCCCGGAGTTTGGTAAACAAATGTTCCCGATTGATGACAATAGGCTCGCCTATTTCATGGGACCAAACATAGCTGGCGAAATGTGGGTGTGAAACACCTCTGCCTACCCCTTCGGGGAAAAAGGCGTGATGCTATGTATGTGTATGTTTAGTGTTGGATAGCCCATTGATCGACAAAGATATAGGCTGTATACCATGCTACGTGTGACTTCTAGTATTTTATATATTTTAGGCAAAAAATCTGTTACATATTCGCTAAAATTAACAAAGAAGTATTATATTAATTTTAATATGCAAGTATAGTGTACCTGCACCAGTGTCTATGGGTTGCATAAATTAAAAAAAATAAAACCTAGACTACTAATAACCAAGAATTTCATTGTCATAAGTTACGGATTGCGAGACAGGATTGGACATCGTATAAGACTTTAGTGCGTAATAAAAATATTACATGAACACTACAATACCTAAAAGAGGAAATATCGCATTTTCAAATATTTTCTTTTAAAAACTACAAAATTATGACGAAAAATGCTAGGTTACCAACTCGATTGGGTGTAAAGGCCCTTAAAAGTCAAATGCAAAGAGAATGCCGGATAATTATGATAAGCTGATGTTTTGTTTCTGTATAATGAGTCATCACTCTTCGGAATACTGGCATATATAAATCAACTTCAAGTGGATTTTTTATTGTGCTTCGTAAACTGTAGTGAATGAAATATGAATCAATTCGAAACAAACCCTATACCAACCCGTCTGGCCAGCGTGGTATAGTAGACTAAATTCCCTCCACATTCTTTGGAGGAGACCCGTGCCCAGCAGTGGGACGTTTATGAAATGATGATGATGATGATAAAACGATAATCGCCTCTTCGAGGTAAGAAACCCGTTCCATGTAAGTGGCGCTTAAGGCTTTAGACTGGCCTATTGGTCTAGTGGTTAGTGACCCTGACTGCTAAGCCGTAAGTCGTGGGTTCAATGATGATGATGCATAAAGGTTTGTTCTGTGTCTGGGTGTAATTTATCTATAATATGTATGTATTTACAAAAAAAAAATGTATTTAAGTAGTATATCAGTTACTAAACAACTGATATACTACTTAAATACATTTTTATTATACATTTATTCATTTTTTATTTATTATACATTACCCATAGCACAAACAAATATAATTGCTTACTTTGGGACTAGATGGCGCTGTGTAAATGTGGTAGAAAATTATTATTATTAGGCTTGTGATATCGCCAACGACCTTGAGTATAATATACTCATCCAGTACTCGTACTAAGTGACCACCCGAGCGGGGCGATACAAATTATAAGTCATACTTATTCAAAATCTAACAAAACAGATTCTAGGTTTATGTTTTCTTGAGAGGTCATTCAATCAAAATTGAAGCCATACAATTGGATCTCCTGAACGGTTTAGTGCTTTTTTGATGATGTTTTTACATATTAAATAAGTAGAATTATACAATTTCTGACAAAAGCAGGTTTTAAAATACATCATGTAGATTAATATTGTTTTTTTTTTTTTGCTGTCATTTGTCTATATATGCCTTTATAATATTGGATTTAGTACACCTCTTTTCATAATTTTTTGGGAGAGGGACCTTAAGTTAGTCCCTCAGAGAATAAGGCATGACGCTATGTCATACATTTTAGTTAGTACAACTGATACCAATAATATTATATTGAAGTACAATCGAAGGTATATACATATTTCCCGTTGCCCAATTTACCCAAATATTAAAGGTTACCTTGGGGAAATTGGAAGGCGAGATGCACCGATGAAATATCCGCTTTCCATGTTCAGTCGAGGCAGTTCGCACGTTGACATACCTATATGTTTATATAACTGTTGGGCTAAATTCTCACGGTGAATTTATAAATCTATACTAATATTATAAAGCTGAAGATATTGTTTTGTTGAAATAAAAGCTCTTTTAGTGCTCGATAACCCATTGAAGAAGGCTATAAAACATCACGCTGCAACCAATAAGAGTTGAGCAGTGGCCAAACAAAGATCCATAGAAACTACTTTTATATAAAGTAGAATAAAAATGGAGAGAAGATTTAGCCTGATTTTATTTTAGATTTAACTGCCTCGGTGGCGCAGCGGGAAGTGTATACGACTGCTGTGCAAGAGGTCACGGGTTCGATTCCCGGGTTGGGTGAAAATTGTATTGGACTTTTCTATCATGAAATTCCAGTACTGAGATTTTTCCGGAGTTTGGTAAACAAATGATCCCGGTTCATGACAATAGGCTCGCCCCCTATTTCATGGGACCAAAAACATAGCAGGCGAAATGTGGGTGTGAAACACCTCTGCCTACCCCTTCGAAAAAAAAAGGTGTGATGCTATGTTATGTTATGTTAGAAGGTTTAGTCCTACAAAACAAATATATGAGGCGAATGTGAAAGGAAACGTTGGAAAGGGAATACCTAGAAGAACGTACCATGACCAAATAGGTGACGTTCTAGAGCAGGGACAGATCAGGAGTACCCTCAACTGGCGAGAATGCATGAAAAAAAAAATGAATGTTGAAGAAGCCAAAGATGTATGTCTGAATCATAGCTAGTGGAAGGAAATGGTCTCTGCCCACCCCTCTGTTGGGAAAGAGGCGTGATCTATATGTATGTATGTATCTAGTCCTACGTTAAGATTGAACTCACATCCTTGTATTTAACAGTCACATACTCCGTCCAATAAACCAACGCCTCAACCAAGAAAGAGCCGTTAAAACTCATCATAAAACGTAACATGACCAATTATTTTTTTTATTCCTCGTCAGTGACAAACAGACATACAACCCGCCTGATGGTAAGCGGTTACCGTGCGGTGCCTGCAACATATTCCAAACGCGTTGCTTACCAAAAATACATTATTTGCCTATCATATTTATAACTAATGGTCCAATACAAGGAAACAGAGATTTTATAGCCTTACAATAGTGCCTTGAGCAAACAATAGCGATACATCATTATTCGTGTATCTTGTACTCGAATATCTATCGCAATATCATTGCAATAAGTATTACAATTGCTTGAGGCTATTTGTTGTTTTACACACATTTACATAACAACTTTTCTTGTAGGAGTAGACAGAGTTAACGGTAGCGAATCTATGGTCGCTTTCAAAGTACAGCAGTATACTGCTTTTCACAATATCTATGAGTGTGTTGAGGATGAAAATGTCATATGATTATTTTCTATAAAATATTTATTTCAAAATAGTTTTGATTTTACGAAGACCCGATTACTGTTTTTGAAAATTATCAGTTGGTATTTTTATGGAATACATATTTGTATACGACAGGTTTATTGATCTGCTGCAAGTCTTTACGATCAATCAATATTTATTTCCATGGAAATAAATAAAATTCAGCTATTTTAAATTGTCTTCATATATGGAACGTCAATACCAGAGGTTATAAAATTGGAAAATAAAATTAGTAATAGTTCAGGCAAGGTCCAGTTGTTACGAGCGCAAAAATGCACATTCAATTTTTCACACCCTATTGTCATATTTTTTTGACTACGGTGCAACGTAGTAGATTGTGCTACGTCGTAGGCGTTGCTACGACGAATGCTACGCGACTAGATTTTTTAATAAAATGCGGATTTATACCGATATTTAGATGCATGAAGTCTATAAACCGCAGTTAATGCTTTTTTTTTATTTATTAAACTTTCTGCACAAAATAAGTAAAAAAGCGGACTTAATGCCTGAGGCATTATCTACCAGTCAACTTTGGGGTGATGTAGAGACAAAACTGATGTAGGTGCTTTCAGTTAACAACAGCAATATGTGAATAAATATTCTAATAACAATAAACAATTCATAATCGATGATTCATATTCATAAGCGATGGTGGCTGAATGGATAAGAGACCGGCGTGTTAAACACGCGGTCCGAGTTCGATTCCGACCAGTAGTACCAATGTGGATTTCACTTTGTAGAATTTATATGTACTAGTCATGTGACTTACCATCTGCTAACGGTGAAGGAAAACATCGTGAGGAAACCCACATACTCTAGAAGAAATTTTATGGGTATGTCTGATCTACCAACCCGCACTAGGCCAGCGTGTGTGGATTATGGCCTAAACCCTCTCAGCTCTCTAGATAGAGGAGAGGAGACCCGAGCCCAGCAGTGGGACATTAATGGGTTGCTGATGATTTTAATACAACAGCATCTAAGCTAATATAAGCCTGTGTTGTGGGATTTAGATAACTGATAACCATACATTTAAATTTCATACATACTTGTATATATTATGTAGGAAAAAAAAAAAAACTTGGAAACAAACATTTCCAGATACTTGTTCCGACTCGGGGATCGAACCTGAGACCTCAGTACCCGCGACTGTTTACACTACCACTGTGCCACTGAGACAGTCAATATGCATGTGTGTACCTATATTTTTGACATCAATGTCCAGCGATACACGTCTAATGCAATATGAAAGTATAACTTAATAAAGAAAAATATAACTCTTTTTCTTCAAGAAACTTAACTGATAGAGTGCTCAGTACTATAAAATTTCATCGCAAACTTAGTAAAACAACTAAGTTTTGTTTGCAAATTGTAACTTGATACAACAAAGATATAGCCAACAAAGAATCAGGAACAAGCTTTACTGATCAAAGTATTTACAATTTAACAATGTTTTTTATATATACATAGTATCACGCCTTTTTCCCCGAAAGGGTAGACACAGTAACACATCAACATTTCGCCATTTATGTTTGGTTCCATATAATAGGGGGCGTGCCTATTGTCATCAACCAGCAACATTTTTTTACCAAACTAACAACGGGGAAATCTCAATATTGGAATTTCATGATAGAAAAACCCAATACCATTTTCACCTGACCTGGGAATCGAACCTGAGGCATCTTGCACAGCAGTCGTATACACTTTCCACTGCGCCATCTAAACCACGACATTTTACTACGACTAAAAGGTGGCCGCATACAACCGTTCCTATTGGAAGTCACTTGAGGAGGCCTATGTCCAGCAGTGGGCGTCCTACGGCTGATATGATGATGATGATGATGATGATGAAAAGGTGACAAGCTAGCTTACTCCAAGTGACCCACATTATAGTAATCAGTTAACCTAACCTATGAACCTGCATGTTATCTGCACCCATTTCTTCCCCAATAAGCTCTGGACACCAGTACTCATTCCTAGTTTTAATGGCAATATGCTCACCGCCTATTATACCATGAGACCTACAATTGCTCACGAAACGTATACTTAATCTCTCTGCCTACATCATCGGTTATTATAGGCGTGAAGCTATGAATAATGATTTTTGAATTCTCAGAATTACTTAAATAAAAGCGTTCCCCGAAACGAAATCACAGCCTTAACACAAAATAACGTTTGTAATTTTCAACCCTATTTCACGAGACATAAATGCGAAAATAGAAAAAAACAAGTTCGAATCGTATATCACATACCTTTACTTAAAATATTGTTATCTGAATATTTATACAATATTTATCAAGTCTATGTAAGTACTAACTCAGGCAGCAACATTTATTGAGTAAATTAATTAATTTATTCAGCAAATGTTGCTGGCAGTGCTACTCTTTAGTTAGGTTAGCTGAAGTTACTTATATCTACGTTATTTAGCCATTAAATTTTATCTGATTTAAAGTTTCACCATCATAGAATATTGTTGATATAAGTGGTGAACACAATACTTTGGAGTTATTTATTATCACCATACCACGGGAATGTCTTATTACTGATATTATAAAGCTGAAGACTTTGTTTGTTTGGTGTTGAATCTGCTAAGCTCAGGGACTATTAGGCCGATTTAAAAAAATCCAAATGTTGGATAGCCCATTTATTGAAGATAGATAGGCTAAATAAAATCACGCTACCGCTAATAGGAGCTGAGCAGTGGCCCAACAAAGAACGACAGAAAAAGCTTAACTGCTTACAAAAAGCCGATATTCTATTTAAAGGAAGTTCCTGTATAAATGAATAATATCTAATTGAGATTTGATTCCTGAGAAAAGTTACTGTAAAGTATTGCCACATAACTACGCTAAAAACTTATCTCAGTTCTGTGACTACGCTCCCAAGGAAAGGTCATCCTTCAGATCATGCGATATTTCAGTTATCTGTTTTGAAAAGTAAAACTGATTCTTTAGCCTCCCAACAATTTTACTTTTTTCAGTAATTTAATTTGAAGAGAACCAATAATTATCACATACACAATGCCATTTATAAAAACTACAAACCACAAACTTCCCACAATCTTTGACAGATAAACAATAGAACAATAAAACAAGGTGAAACAAGGTGAAACAAGATAGAACAAGGTGTAACAATGCCCCACTTCCACATGCATGACACAGGAAAAATTACTTGGAATACTTCGTCGAGCGCATAAATATATCAAGATTTGATAAAAGTGATTTATCTATGACATTTGTTAAGCTTAACCTGTAAGCCGATGGAGACTTATTCCAAATTGTTACATAAGTTCTGCAGGGTTAACATGTAGAGTTTTGCAATATAACTCTGAGGATTGTATACCACTTGCAAACTTATAAGTTCGAGAAAAGTAGGAGAGTTTATTACAGACGTTTAACTTGCAATAACATCCTTGCTAAGAAAGACAAACTTTAAAAAATAAATACCCAGTGTTATTTAAAAATTATCACCGATATTTTAGGTCATTAAAAGGTTATATCGAAATACAAATATTTATAAAGTAAATGACTCACCAACTCTGGCGAATCTTTTCAGTTAATGAGTTAACCACCATTTGAAGTACGTTATAACGTAGGTATATATGTTTTTTACTAATATTTTAATTAAAGATTGTAAGTATATACCATGAAAACTTAAAAGACGTACATAAAAATACATTTTAGTAAGATTATATCGATTGGATCGGGTCATACCGTCAGAACATTTCTCACCTACTGAAAATAGTCGAGACAAATGTCGTGACTTTTCAGATTTTTATTTTACCGTTTTTCAATATCAACGATTATATTTTTATCATATTATATGCCATAATACTTGGATCTAATCAAATATCTTTCATAATATTCTATCTAGCTTTACATAAAAAAATCTATTTCAATCTAGTACATCTCAGCTGGGACGTTAGGCACTCGGGACGTGCGGCAGATAGCTACGATAAAGTCTAGGACACACTGTTACTTGGTTACGCAACGTTGCATGCTGTCTGATAGCGTTAGAAGACGTGCTTGAAAAACTGAAGGGAAATTATCGTGAAACACACTGACGAGAGATGCATTTTATTAACTACTGAATTACAAGAATTTTATTCATAATATTTATTGCATTAATGCATTTTTGAAATCGACTATATGCCTACTGTGGCTTCGTCGCGGGACTCAACTGAAACAAAGTACACCCAGACTCAAAAAACACATCATCATCATATTATCAGCCCAACGACGTCCACTACTGGACATTGGCCTCACCTAATTTACACATAATATAATAAAAAAGAATTCCATCGATTATATTATTATTGGACCTATAACCGCGTATTCAGAGGCCTAAGAATTTCGACATTCGGCCTACTTATTTTTAATATACTTAGTTATCAAAAGTTCGAAAAAGAAACTGCCATATTCAAATTTTCAAACGTCTTACAGCGAAAACGAACTAGACTAATTCGAAAGTCGAGATTCCGAGTGGCCCCTCAGCAGTCGCATGTGACCAACAAAGCACATGCGACTATCGCCCAAAATATTCCCCAGTGAACTCTCAGCTTAGCTTTTTTTAACATTCAAGGCAAGTTCAGCGACGGCCGACGTATCATTGCTAATGAGCTTATTTATACAAATTATACTTCATTCACTACACTAGAAATCCTACGAAGCGAAATTGAATTGGATCTTGTGTTCCGTAATAGTTTTGCTTACAAATTTGAATGCGGGGGGAACTAGATGAATCTAATAATATGATTTGCATAATTTAGAAATAAATAGTTTACTGATTACATGTTTATTTTTATAACTACTGTGACAAATGACCACCTGCAAAATATCTAAAAATAGTTTAGTTGAAACGTGAAGATTTAAAACTGTGCTACATGGTTGGAAACCTGCCTTCCACAGAGGTGCCCTTGGTGGATTCCAACCGTGTAGCCGGCTGTTGTAAACCAAATTTCATACAAACTACGCGGATGGCAATCAAGCTCCCACCAAGGTCACTCTGTTGGGACGTAAGTTTATAACCGTGTCGAAAACCTATTATTCTACTGAGACCCGAATTACATTTTTTTGGTAAAATTTTCTATATAAATATGTTACAATCAAAACTCTTAACCAGCCAATAGTACGTTTGACTGAAAAAAATCAGTCAAAACTACTTTTAACTAAAGACGTCGAATAAAATTACTTTAGACAGATTTTTTTCAATCAAAAGTACTATTGACTGGTTAAGAGTTTTGTCTGTAAAATATATGTATATTCAATACATACATACATACATATAGATCACGCCTCTTTCCCAACAGAGGGGTAGGCAGAGACCATTTCCTTCCACTTGCTACGATTCTGACATACATCTTTGGCTTCTTCAACATTCATCAGTCTTTTCATGCATTCTCGCCGGTTGAGGGTACTCCTACCATGTATATTCAAACTATAAAAAAACTTTATTTTTTATTTAAAAAAAAGTAATGAATAAAAAATACCAATAATATTATTTTTTTCCGTTCACCCAAATTCCAATAAAGATAACTAGAGATATAAAACACTCAGTCACGTGTTAGAATTATGTCAAGGACTAAATTTTTAATCAGTTCATCTGGTCACACACGCGGTGCCCCTGAATGTGTAGGGACCATCGTTATACCACTCAGTGTGCTCCAAGTTATAAAATCATACTACTTTCGAAATACAAACACTTACATTTATAACTAGCTATGCCCGCGACTTACTTTTTTATAATAATTTTAGATTTTTTCTAAAATTTAAGTAGCCTAAGTTACTCCTTATTTCATCAGCTATCTGCCAATGAAAGTCCCGTCAAAATTGGTCTAGCCGTTTCAAAGATTAACCGGAAAAACAGACAGAAAGACAGACAAAAATTTAAAAAATGTTATTTTGTTATATGTACCGTATATACATTCATATGAATGTAGTAAAAAGTGGTAATTTTAATATTACAAACGACACTCCAAATTTATTTTATCACATCTCCTAGCTATCTTATGTTGAATGGTAGAACTTTCTGTAGAATATTATGACCGCTGTGAGTTAATATCCTATACCACAATAATATAAGGGTCTCATTTCAACACGCACCGCATTCACCTTCACGCCATTTGTCATTCGGTATCATCTGAAAAGGTTTCACCCTCATATTATATAGCCGAAATTTTCATTAAAAAATGCCCCTATAATAAACTCCGCTTCCACCCTTGTTAGGAAAACAAAATGATAATGAATGAGCTTATGCGTTATATAGCCTCATTGTAAATTAAAATAAGTTATGCATATGTAGTGAGGGATTAACAATACATAATGTCACTACCCCATTTCAACCCATGTAGTACAAGGCGACTAAGGGAGTAAGTAACCTTAAGCAGACAAAAGCACTGCGAGAAAAGGAAAATTCGAAACAAAGCCCTATACCAACCCGTCTGGCTACCAGCAGTGGGACATTAAGTAGTTGTAATGATGAAGATGATGATGTATATGTAAATGATTTTATTTTTAAACACACCTCTCTATAATGGACCATACCTGTTTTCCACACATAATTGCCTGTAATCACACTTCATAGCCCAATTGTTTTTTAATTGTTGTGATTGATCGTTTGGTTTTTACGATTCGCATAACTTTATGACACAAATGCCGAAAGCAAGGGGAATGATGTTCGAGCCTTTTAATTATGTACATAATTATATTTAACATTTCTGAACAGGGAATATATTCCCGAAAACAAAGGTCTCAATAGTGCTTTCCTCAAATTGAAGACTACGTCTGTTCACCAAACTGTACATAATATGCATAAAAGTTTTTTTCATTACGTATCGGATTTTACCACAATTTTAGAGATTGTGCCTTAAACTTAATTACGAAGTGTCAACAAGTTTATTAACATTGTAGGAATGTTATTCAGATATATAGATAATTTAGTTTGACTAAATTAACAGCGTGTTAAATAGGCTATCCAACACTAAAAAAAAATTTAAAAAATTTTGACCAATGGTTCCTAAGATAAGCGCGTTCGATACCTATACTAGTACCGAACTATTCTCGTAAAGCCAACATTAACACTACTAATTGTAAACGCCCTTACAGAGTGTATTATGAACCTAAATAACCGTAACTATTAATCCCTTACGGTTTAAACGGGTATTAGCTAACTATAGTGTATAAACCAGTTGTTGGTAACGTTTTCTACGGCTCATAAGTAGTTTTCACTCTTTAGTTATATATTTATTACTATCCGAATTACTTGAGTACCGGCGGAATAATCCGTTATTCCGCCGTCACTCAAGTAGGTATTTATTAAGGACCTGCAAGAATACCAGCGTTGTGGTCTAGACCACAGCATTAGAGCTGATGCAGGGACCTTTATTTGCTACCAGCTTATAAGTTTTGTATTAATGTATTATGTATTAGTTTTAAGTTATTTATGTAGCAAATAAAAAGTTTTTCTTTCTTTCTTTCTAGTTTTAAAAACTATTTTTAACCGACTACAAAAAATTCTTCTCAATTTGACCATATTTTTTTACACAATTTGTTCGACCATATCTTCTTCAATTGAGGGGCCGATTGTAATAGTTATATTTTATATATTTCAATTAACTGGACGGTCCTAGTGCAAGTGTCCTGGGTTCAATTAATACGGTCAATACATAATACAAAATTGACATGACATGCTATGTTGCCAGATGTCAGGCCATTTTATTTTAAGCCAATTAGTGCATCGAACCTTGACAGACAGAAATCCAGCCAGACCACAATCGAATGATTGAGATAACAATGACATACCTTCAGTCAGTTGTCTAATAATGGAATCAATTTATATCTCATTAAATTTATTAATCTAAGTTATGAAATAACTCTTATGAAATTCATAAGATAATAATGTATCTAACTTATAATCCGAAAAAAATGTGTTAGGTTAGAGCCAAGAGAATAACTAGAAAGAAACCCCAGTCAATTTCAATCGCCAGATACCATGTTAATTGGGACCGGGATCTTTAATTTGGGGAGATGACGGTAAAAATCAAGGGATGGATCGTTATTAGTGCATTCAAAGAATATATGATCCAAGGTGCCTTCATCATACCCACATTCGCAGAGGGAGGAATCACGCACCCGGATCTTGTGTAGAAAGAAAGGGCAGCAGCAATGCCCCAAACGTATTCTACAGATGACAGAAATCACAGTTTTCGACACTTTTTTGAAGTTGAAAAACCAGGGTTTAGGCTTTACGATAGGTTGAACTGCGTAGTAAAAACTGCCTTTCTTCCTACTAGTGGTGTCATAAAATTCCTGCCAAGATGACTGCAATTTGGATTTTGGTATAGAGAGCAGGTCATACGCCTGGTATCTACAGTGTGACATATCAGAAACCGCAGATGAGCTGGCCGCCTTGGCCTGGGCATCAACGAATTCATTGCCAACAATACCGCAATGAGAAGGTATCCAAACTAGCTGAACAACCTTTTGACAATTAGAACAGGAGAGAAGGGACTGTTTAATTTGGAGAATGAGAGGACTGTGAAGCTTACTTTTAAGGGAGTTTTGGGATAGGGCTTGAAGGCAGCTAAGAGAGTCGGAGAATATTACAGCGTTGGTTATGTTGTGATGTGACTGTACAAAAAGGCAAGCTTCAAGTATAGCCACACATTCACCTGTGTATACTGATGACTCCTTAGGACCTTTATACTGGAGTATAATCTGAGAGTTTTGATAATACACTGCAGCACCAGTGTGGTTGCAGTCAGATAATTTAGAAGCATCAGTAAAGAACTTGTGAAACCCATTCCATCGTTCCTCCACCACCGCATTGAAGGCGGAATTTGCCGAAGGGGAATTTTTGGTTATGCCAATATTGAAGGAGATATTTGGGATGAAACAAAGGACTTCATAGGGAAAACAAAAGATAGGTAATTTGGAGTATTGGACAATAGGGTAATCTAAATTTTGCAGTTCACGGAATGAATTTAGTATTAACGGGGATTCTTTATTTTGCCAATATTTAGAGTGCATGAAATTTGCATCTAAGGTATGCAGTAATGTGAGGAGGGGATGTGAGGACTTTGGTAGGACTTTAGACACAAATCGGGAAGCAAGATACTGTCTCCTAAGAGCCAAGGGAGCTTCGGCACATTCGACCTGCAAGGCGTTGATAGGGGACGACTTCATACAACCCAGGATGATCCGAAGACACTTCGACTGCACTCTATCCAGCCCAGCCAGGGCACCTTTGTTGCAAGGGATCAGGTGGTATGTGCCATAGTCCAGTACACTGCGCACCAATGCATTATAAACTAATTTCATAGTGTAAGGATGGGCACCCCACCAGCAACCAGAAAGGACTTTAAGTATAGAAATTGTTCTTTCACATTTTTTAATTAAATGGTTTATGTGATACACGCCGGTTAATTTGGAATCTAAAAAAACGCCTAAAAATTTAACTTTATTCACGAGTGGAAAATTGAGACCAAGGAAGCCTACTGTGACTCGTGGAATAAGCTTTCTACGCGAGAAAATCACTGTCGAACTCTTTGGAGCAGACAGAGATAGACCGTGACACTGTAACCAGTCATACAGCGAGTCCAGGGAGAGGCACAGAGAAGAAGCCGCGTCGGATATGGAAAGGTCTGACACATATAAGACTAGGTCATCTGCATATTGTAGGATGCGGCAATCTGTGTTAAGACAGGAGCTGATATCAGCTGTGTACAAGTTGTATAGCAGAGGACTCAGAACCGAGCCTTGTGGCAGACCCCTCCACGTCCGCCGCCCATCCAATTCCTCACCCTGGACGCGCAGTAGTAATGATCGGGACATAAGAAGTACACATATGCATTGAATCAACCTCGCCGGAATTCTCAACTGATGCAGCTTTTGCTTGAGAAGGGGAAGAAGAACGCTGTCATATGCGGACGAGATATCCAGGAATGCGGCGACGATGGACTCGTTTTTAGTGAAGGCTACGCGAATGTCCGCAATTAAAACCCCAACACTATCCATCGTACCATACCCTTTCCTAAAACCAAATTGAGAGTTCGGCAGTAATTCTCTCGATTCCACTATGTACTCTAGTCGATTTTTAATCAGGTGTTCCAGAAGTTTGGCCAGGACTGACGACAAAGCAATAGGTCTAAGTCCATTCGGGTCATCTGCAAGTTTGCCTGGCTTCAACAAGGGGATAATAATTTGGGTTTTCCACTGATCCGGAATCCATCCAAAAAGGAAACAGTGGTTTACAATATTTAGGAAATATTTATGAGCCATTTCACCAGAATGGGTAATAAAAGAATATGGTAGGCCATCAATACCAGGGGCTGAATCCCGGACATGATTGAGTACCACACTCAGTTCCTCAAGAGAGAATGGCACATCGAAGGGATCCTCTGATGTGACCAGAGGGAAGTCCGGCAGTTCTGATTGAAATGGCACATAGGGAGGGGCTAATTTGTCAAAAAACTGTTCAGATATTTCCTTAGTTAGAGGAGAGGAAATTGAAGGAGAACAACCTCGTCTAAATCTGTTAATATGTCTCCACACCGTAGATACCGGAGTAGAGGGGGATAGAGAAGTACAGAATGAGAGCCAACCTTGACGTTTTTTCTTACGGAGAAGCCGTTTGGATCTTGCATAGACTTGTCTATATGCTAGAAGGTTTTGTATGTTCATATCCGAGTTGTAAAGTCTTTCTGCCTCTTTCCGTTCCCTAATGGCCGCTGAGCATTCGTGATCCCACCATGGCGGGGAAGGAATCTTACCGCGAGCAGTATTTTTTAAAGGGAAGCAGGAATCAGCACTAGACATGACAGAATTAACAAAACCCTCGTAGCAGCTCTTAACATGGTTGTGATCATGAGTAATCAAAGAAACAGAATTTAAATTTGGAAGGTCTTTAATTTTAGCCTCCAGTGCTAAAGCAAACCCAGACCAATCAGGCTTGGACAGATTATACTTCAGCAGTGGAGGTAAGGGCTTAACTAAAATAATGGGATTGGCCAAAGATATAACAATAGGGTAATGATCACTGCCATGAGTCAGAGTTGTGCATTCCCAATGCATAGACGCAGCCAAGTCTACCGAACAGAATGTAAGGTCGACACAGCTTTTATGTTGTCCTGGGGGGGACCGACGGGTTGGACATCCGTTATTTAAAATACAAAGATTTAGGTCATCCAAGACATCAACCAAGCCAATGCCAAAGGCATCACAGCGTTCTGAACCCCACCTGAAATGGTGGCAGTTAAAGTCACCCATAACCAGTAACGGACCTGTAACATTAGTTAAAATGTTCCTAAGAGAAACTAAGAAGTCCTGATGGGTATGTGCAATGTAGATTGAGAACACCGTGATACCATCAACCCTTCCAGCAGTAACACTAATATCACCCCGGAATGGAGGGAGGGGTAAAGGGAGGAATGGGATAAGGTTATTAATTAGGAGTGCAGATCCTCCGTATCCGTCGGATCTGTCACACCTAAGGATATTGTAGTGTGGGACACGGAAGCTAAGACTCGGGGTAAGCCAAGTCTCAGCAATAGAGCAAGCCAGGGGCTTGTACTTATTTAAAAGGAATATGAGGTCGTGCTTTTTATGCCACACGCTCCTCACGTTCCACTGCAGGAATGTTTGGCGAGACGCCATTTTTAAAATCTAGGAGTAGGGTTATAAGTTGGTCTGCAACGTTGGACGGTGATTGGGGAGTATTAGAGGTTGACAAGATTATGGAGGGTAAGATTTTGATAATGAGTTCTATGATAGAGGAAATATTGGGGGAGGGAGCGTTATTGAGTGCACAGCCGTTGGACTGTGAGGTTTGGGGAGTACTAATAATGTGTTGGTGGGCAAATTTATCATAGGATGGGGACAAAGGAGCATGGGTCTTGGGTTTCAGGAAGACGGTCTTCCTATAGGATTGTGGGGTGGATTTAGCCGCATTTGAGTAACTCTGAGATACAACAGGCACGTTTTTGCTGGCTTCGACATAAGAGATAGATTTTTCAGCCATTTGTGTCTTAATGGCCTTCTGTCTACCAAGCTCCGGACATGACTTGCTATTAGCAAAGTGATTTCCAGAGCATAGTACACAGAATGCCTCACCTTCAGAAATGTTGCAACCATCACCGGGGTGATCGTGGCCACACTTACTGCAGCGTGGTTTTGACCTACATAAAGATTCTACATGCCCAAATCTGCAACATTTGCGGCATTGGATGGTTGGGTAAACATACTGCTCCACTGGAAGGGATGTGTAACAACAATACACCCTCCTCGGCAGAACTTGACCATCAAAAGTAAGGACACAAGTCTCGGTGGGCTTCCATTCCGTATTGCCATCATTGTACACCTTTCTATTTAATCTTCTAATCTTGAGTATCTGTCCGCACCCAGAAGGTACTGACAAATACTCAAGGGCCTCCTCATCCGTGAGGTCACTGGGGACGCCAGTGACTACACCCATGCGAGTAATATTAAATGTGGGAATGCTTGCAGTATAACCGTATTTAGTGAGAAGAGAGTTAATTATGAATGCATTTGCATCTTGCGGAGAGGTAAATTCGACGGATACTCGATTCCTGCCGACCTTTTTTATACCGTCACGAGCTATGTTAGCGATTTTATTTTTGAGGAGGAACAGGCCAAATGACACGGGATGTAAAACTGAACCTGAGTTTGACTGTGTCTCAACACGAGAAACGTGTACAATGAATGGCGATCTATCAATTGCAGAGTATCTTATTCGACCTACCTGATTTTTCTGTTGTTTAACCGGGGGGCTAGGCGAAATATTCGAATCCGTAACGGGGCGTTTACGTGGTTGGGAAGCCGAAGCCTGAACCTCGGATATTTTACACGCCACTTCGGCAAGTTGCGTTAAAGGGTTAGGAGTTGGGAAAAGATCCACGGACGCAGGTATAGTAATGTCCGGAGGGTCGGGATCGGGTGGCCTACTTAGATCCATGTTTGAAGGTTCAAAACGTCACAAACAGGATACAAACCTGTTAAACACACACAAGGGAAAACACACACAGAAAAAACAAGTCACAAAAGTCTTGAAAACACCAAATAAAAACTCAAAATTCTAGACACACGTGCTAACCAAAGACACTCTGTGGCGAGAATCCGTGTCCTGGGTTCAATTAATACGGTCAATACATAATACAAAATTGACATGACATGCTATGTTGCCAGATGTCAGGCCATTTTATTTTAAGCCAATTAGTGCATCGAACCTTGACAGACAGAAATCCAGCCAGACCACAATCGAATGATTGAGATAACAATGACATACCTTCAGTCAGTTGTCTAATAATGGAATCAATTTATATCTCATTAAATTTATTAATCTAAGTTATGAAATAACTCTTATGAAATTCATAAGATAATAATGTATCTAACTTATAATCCGAAAAAAATGTGTTAGGTTAGAGCCAAGAGAATAACTAGAAAGAAACCCCAGTCAATTTCAATCGCCAGATAGTTACACAGAGAATAATATTAATTTTGTTTTATTCCATTTTCAAACAACTATGAATTTAAAAGAAACATTTAAAAATAATTGCGGCCAGCTTCATTTCACCACCTCAGCCACAGTGTTGAAAGTAGTTTTAAAACTTCTCGCTGTAATTAAACAAGCTGAATAATCTGTGGTAATTAATTCTCGGGTCTTATCTAGAGAGCGCGCACGCTGTTACTGTCTACGTGTAAGTACATTAAAATAAGAATATACAAAATAGTTGTTTTTGTTTAATATTTTTAAGTAAGATGATTTTTGAATAGTGGATGTAATCCGAGAGATTAAAGGTTTTGACAATGATGGCAGATGATACATTTTTAATGATGAATTAAATTGATGATTATTCCTTCTATAAGGGACGTTTGCCAAAAATTGTATTAGTTTTCAAAGGGCTGTTTTATAACGTCATAGTGTGACTAACGTGCAAAATATAACACTTGAATTTTTGTCTAGCTTACTTTTAAGAAAGAATCTTTTTTTTTTTAATTAGGTAACTTTCTTTAAGTATAATAGAACTAAAAGATTAATTGACACCACAATTATATTTAATATCTTCCAATTACAAAATATCTTCTGACACAAAGTTATAAATTATGTTGTTTATCGTGTAAACGCTTTAATTACTTGAGAAAACATTTCAGTATTAGCTCTCATAAATTCTGCTTGCCTGGTACTCGTGTTCCTTCTTGGCATTTGAGATAAAGTAAATTATTTCAACACGTCGGTCGTTGTTTAGCAGCATATTCAGTGTAAAGTTCGAACGAGTTAAATAGGATCTTGGAAGTAAATCAAACTCTCACCACAGCGAGCGATACGATGACGGGGAAAGGGGTTATGATGACACGACTAAGTTGCGTCGTCACAGAGTAATTATTTCTTAGGAAAGAGTATCAAGTGACTAAAATCTAGACTAATATACTCTAGACTAATAATAACTTTTCTTTTTTATGCGTGTCCACGGCAAAACCGCTGAACAATTGATAATTGATGAATTATCTGAATGATTGACTAGTATTTGAACAAGGATATAAGAAATTTTTTACGCGACGCAAAAGAGGATAATGTGTTTATCAGCCCATGTTTGTTCATTTGTGACACACTAGAGAACAAACGCGTAGATCGGTTTTGTTAATTTTTACGTCAATAGTGACGCGAGTTTCACTAAAGACATGATCGTAATCACAATTCACACACTAGACGCCATTTATTATGTAAATCAGACTAGCACCCCTCCAGTTCCATTAATTCAATGTATGTAGACAATCCGATGGTGGCTGAATGGATAAGGGACCGGCGCCGGCGTGCAAATCACGCGATCCGAGTTCGATCCCGACCGGCAGTACCAATGTGGTTTCCACTTTGTGGAATTTATATGTACTAGTCAAGTGACTTACCATCTGCTAACGGTGAAGGAAAACATCGTGAGAAAACCCACATACCCTAGAAGAAATTCTATGAGTATGTCTGATCCACCAACCCGCATTAGGCCAGCATGAGTGGATTATGCCTAAACCCTCTCAGCTCTCTAGTTAGAGGAGAGGAGGCCCGATCCCAGCAGTGGGGCTTAATGGGATGCTGATGATGATGATGATGATGATGATGATGTAGACAATGATGCTATTGATTTCACCACTGAAAAATACATAGTATACTTTGAAAATTAAAATAGCTTTCTATAATCGTTTCTTACTAACAATTTACTTACTAAAATAGGAGCTTAAATATTATTTTATTTCCTTTCTTTATACTATGCACGAGAGAATTCAACACAAACACTTGCAAGATTTCATAAACAAAGCTTTAAGTAAAATATCGCCTCTCATAATTCATGCTTGCCTGGTACATTTTGTCGGCACTACTGCAGCAGACAAGTTGCTGGAACACTTGCATATTCTCTTTGTTTACTGAGAGTTTATAATTGTATCCTTCATTTGTTCACAGCTAAGGTACCCTGAGCACGTTTTGAAAGGTTTTCCTTGCATTATTACTTTGTTCGTAGATAACAATTAGTGATACGAAGAACAGATTTAAACAAGATTCCCTTGAATCTAGTCTTTGGTTGGCTATTGTTGTAGCCTTAATTAGTTTATAAGAAAGGGTATTTACTTGTTTGTTTGCATATTACTATTTTGCAACGAAAGGTTTAACAAAAACTTTTAAACTTTCGCGACTTGTACACATATTTAATTACTTTAAAACGGGTCTACGTCACGTATTATATTATAAGGAATAGTAAATACCTTATTTATTTGAGGTTAATCGTAGAAACCCGCGTGCATCGAGGACAACGCTCGGCAGCCACCTCAGTCAGCCCGTGACCATGATCGGTGTAATTCGATCGAAACGTCGGGCAAATAAATAAGGTATTTACTATTCCTTATAATATAATACGTGACGTAAACCCGTTTTAAAGTAATTTAAGAAAGGTTTAACGTTATTTTTTGTATAGAAATAGAGAGACGGAGATTGACACCGGGGGCTTACTCTGAATTTCGACATTCGATTAGTCGGTTTTGATGTCTCTGTTAAATATAAGGAAATTTTGATATGGTCGCTGTCAGTTTTCTCTCAGCTCCCAGGCTACCTTTTGTCAACATACTAAGCGATTGAAATGATGACCTACTATTGTCCTTATTTATCACTTCTGTTAAGTATCTGATAGACTCTCTGAGAGTTAACTGACAGATTTTATATGAAAACTATGTAAAAATAAATAAGTGTCGAATAGGTCACACACAGTGTGTGTACCTATTCGACACTCATTTATTTAGGTGCACACACTTATGTGCCAACAGTGAAATATACACTACTAAGACCCTTGTCTTAGAAGTGTATATTTCGGAAAATTCGTATTTCTATAATATTCCATACGCTGTCTTTTTGGCTGTCTTTTTATTAGTTAGTAGACTTTTATAAGTGTCTATAAGTATTTTTTTTTCTTCTTTAAAGAAAATTAATCCCTAACTTAAAGTATTTGAAAGAAATTCTTAAGAATTTGTTGTAAAATTATAAAGTGAACGAACTTAATTACTTGTCTAATTATCCTCTCTACTCAAGATTCGCTCAACAAAATTGCGTCTTAGAAGCAGCATACTATTTAATAAGAAAGTAAAGGAAAACTATACTTCAATATTGGTTCTAAAATACTTGGAAAATTTATAATTTGCATGTTGAAAACAATAAAAAAATGTTAAAAATACCCAGCAGTGGGACGTTTATGGGTTGAATGGATGGTTGGATGTATGTTGAAAACTCATAATTATGTTTTGTTGCTACATTAAGATGATTAAGTTTGATTTGTTTATAAACATGATTTTACCTGAATATGGCATTTTGTTTCTGTACATACTACTTCTACTTCAGTAGTAATAATTCTGTATTACTTCTTTCATACAAAATTATTAAGTCTCAGATATTATTTTATAAAGATTTAAACAAATACCAACTCTATTACGGTTATTAGTAGAGTACACAATTTGGTTGTTTTTCTCTAAAATACACATACATATATATTTATATCTCATGGGTGCCTTTAATGTGTACTAATACTATATTATTTTTAATTTATAAATATTGCAATTAAAATAAATGTACTAATACTAAGTAATTGTACCGTTCGTAAACTGAATAAATGAATTATATATAAAGTGTCCCAAAATTAACGCCAAATTGCCTTTAAATTTTAATGTATAAAGTATAGAATAATATATTGGAGAGTTGCCAAGAAATTAAAATTAAATTGACCCGCAGTCCACTATCAGCATTCAACAGGTTAGCACGAAGTTTTATGAATCTCTAAACTATTAAAATTCTATCAGCGCTAACTATTTTAAATTGTATTTGCTTTTTATATTATACCCGGGACAGCGTAGAAAACCATAATATGAAGACATAAACCGCCTTATTACAAAATGCGGACTAAGCATTAAACCAGGTTTAAATTGAGAACTTTGACACTAAAACAATGGCTTATGTCAATTTAAACCTGGTTTAATACTTAATCCACATTTTGTAATAAGGGAGATAGACTTTAATTAAGTTAGACTTTATTGAAGCCTTCGTGGTTCAGTGGTTAGTGACCCTGACTGCTGAGACAGACGGACAGGTCGTGGGTTCGATTCCCAGCCAGGACAAATCTTTGTGTGATGAGCACAATTATTTGTTCTGTTTCTGGGTGTAATGTATCTATAATATGTATGTATTTACGAAAAATAAAAGTTATTTAAGTATAATATCAGTTGTCTAGTATCCATACTACAAGCATTAGCTTAGTTTGGGACTAGATGGCGCTGTGTTTGAATGTCCAAATATTATTATTATTATAATTAAAGCAAATTTTTAAAATGGCCGTACGAAGTCCAGTCTGTAACTCAAGATACGATTAATTCTCTAACTTCTTGCTATTTCCCGGTACATAAAAAGTATTTCCATTTCCTAAAACTAAGTAATTTCAGATACAATCTAAGGGGTTGACTACAAACTCGTGCGTATTTAATTAAAGTTTATCTCTGTTCTAAGATCAGAGCCATAGGTGAGAGTCACTTACACATAACCTTGGTAAAGTAATAAAGCAGGTAAGGTATAGTAGCTTAACCCCGCTCAATCTGAGCCACCCGCCGAAAGAAGTACCACCATGCAGAAGAACATAATGGCATTGGCTCGATAGTGTTGAGGTTCTACTTGTGGGTATTGCACGTATATCTGGGAGAATAATAATAATATTCTACCACATTTACACAACGCCATCTAGTCCTAAATTAAGCAATTATATTTGCTTGTATTATGGGTACTAAACTACTGATATACTACTTAAATACATTTTTTTTTGTAAATACACACATATTATAGATAAATTACACCCAGACACAGAACAAACAATTATGCTCATCACACAAAGATTTGTCCTGGGTGGGGATCGAACCCACGACCTCCGGTTTAGCAGTCAAGGTCAGTAACCACTAGACCAACAGGCCAGTCTAAATTATATAATAAGTAAATAATAAGAATGTCCAAAATATATGCAAAAAAAATTTAATAAACAAAATATGAACACCTTATTTACCCTGTTCGAAAAAAATTTGATGTTACTCGTGTTTTAGAGTGAATTGCTCTGTTTCACTTGCGGATAAGAGACTGACAAAGTATCCTAAACTGAAATGAACATTCCATCAACCAAAAACAACAACACGAAACAACATTTAATTCGGCCGCAGTGTTTTATCCAGAAACAGTCTTCAAGAAACACATAGAGGCGAATATAACATGTATGTACATATATATAAAGGTTGTTTATCTCTGCTATTGTTTATGCCGGGATCTCACAATTTGTCTTGCGACGGCGACGTCGGGACCGGGCTGCAAGATACGAGAGTATAAAGTTTTAATTATGCTCAGAAATGAGACAAAAAATGTGCTAAGTGTGAGCTGAAAAGGGTCCATACGATAAATACTGTTATCATGCACCTGCATTATATGATATCCCATACAATCTAGGACCGGAAAAATGTATGGAGGCTGATCCAAGAACCAATAACGACTTGACATATGTACGTCATTAGAAAGGTATTTCAAATCACTGTGAGATTTTTTGTTAATTTTATTTTTTGTTGATGTCAAATAGCCTTTAAATGGGCTATTTAACACTATCGCCAAGCTCATATTGCTTTGTCAAAGCCAAGCACAATTCCTTTTGATTAAATTTGTTGTGGATTGTGAGAAAATGTAACGTTTGTCAGTACATGTCGGGCGTAATTGTACTTTGTTGTCGTTAAAGCCATTATTTAATGTCCTGGGTAAGGCACAAAACAGATTAAACTGATAATATGTAATTTAGAAGAACTTAAAAATACTTGAGAATTTTTAATCTACGATTATCGTTGTTTAGGGTTCCGTACCTTAAAAGGAAAAAACAGATCCCTCGTAGGATCACCCCATTATTTCACTCTATCTTTAATTAAATAAACATACAATTAACTTTACAAACACAAAGTCCCCCGCGACACAGGGTTTTTTCCCTAGAATTTAATCCGTAGGGTGGGAGTTGTCTTTAAAAAATTGAGATTCTAAATAGACCTCAGAATACTGCATACGGATTCGTAAGATAGGAGATTCCAGTCCACCCGCAAGTTTAAATTTTGCCTTCATTGTTTAGCATTTACCTAAGATGTATTGTTGCAAAAATCATAATAAATTACACTCATAGCATCACGCCTTTTTTCCCCGAAGGAGTAGGCAGAAGTGTTTTACTCCCACATTTCGCCAGCTATGTTTTTGGTCCCTTGAAATAGGGGGCGAGCCTATTGTCATCAACCGGGAACATTTGTTTACCAAACTCCGGGAAAATCTCAATACTGGAATTTCATGATAGAAAAGCCCAATACCATTTTCACCCGACCCGGGAATCGAACCCGGGACCTCTTGCACAGCAGTCATAAATACTTCCCGCTGCGCCACCGAGGCAGTTAATAAATTACACTCTGGTGAAGCTAGTTAAAATTTTATGAAAAGTGAATATTAACGAACACAAAGTACAGCTAAACTCGAATCAAATATTTATGAATAACACAAATATTAGTCTCATATGAGAATCGAAACCACGTCACAGAGCATGACGTTGTTAGTGACGTCACACTATGTACACATATTAATTGGCAGAATTTCAAAGAGAACCACACACTCACAATATAACTAAATGAAGTGCTCTCACAAATACATTACGTTCAGAAAATTGAACAAGATACAGCGCATACTAAGCAGCCGCCATTGAAAAGCGATGCCAAGAGTTAAATTAAACTTAGTCAGGAAACGAATTAAGGATGCAGACTCATTAGGCAAAAAAGCTGACAGCTAATCGTTAGTGATATTTTCTTGTGTTGTCATTTCACTTGGCAATATTATTTTTACATTTGATTGCTTAGTTAGCATAAAGAAGTTACATCTAAGTAACAAAATAACTCAGAATTGGTTTGTTTGGTTGAACCAAACGACTGGCCTGTTGGTTTAGTGGTTAGTGACCCTGACTGCTAAACCGGAGGTCGTGGGTTCGATCCCCACCCAGGACAAATCTTTGTGTGATGAGCATAAAGGTTTGTTCTGTGTCTGGGTGTAATTTATCTATAATATGTATGTATTTACAAAAAAAGAGAAATGTATTTAAGTAGTATATATCAGTTGTTTAGTACCCATAACACAAGCAAATATAATTGCTTAATTTGGGACTAGATGGCGCTGTGTGAATTTGGTAAAAAAAAAATTAAAAAAAAAAAAAAGAACGATAGGATCTCAGGAACTACCTGGACCGATTTAAAAAAAAAATCTTTTAGTGTTGGATAGCCCATTTATCGAGGAAGGTTATACGCTAGATACCATAATGCTACGGCTAATAGGAGCTGAGCAGTGGCCAAATAAAGAACGACGGAAGCAAAGCATAAGTCACGAACGTAACAAATATAAAACGAATAAAGTAGTAGTAGTTTACCGTTAGGGTAGAGCGTTTGTAAAAACTGGCCTCTCTAAGTAAAGTACTCCATCAAATAGGACCTCTTCGCCTAGTCAGTTTCTACCCTTACATGCCCCGACCCTGAATGAATGAGGTAGTCCGCCGCCGATACGGTTGGATGTTGAGGAAAAACCGCACGCTGCATTGCACTGCCGAATACCAAACCCAGGTATTAGAGTATCTAGACGACTGCTAGAATGAATGGAAGGTATATAAGGATAATTACAATTATTGGATATTAGTTTCTGATGTTAGTAAATAAATACAGTGAAAATTGTATATATGTATTCTTAAAACGAGGTTTAAAGAGAGCTATCCTCTCAAGATAGGCAGCGGCTTGGCTGTGCCTCTAACATTGCCAACGTCCATGAGCGGCGGTAAGCACTTACCATCGGGTGGGCCACCTGCACGTCATCCACTTCAGGCAATAAAAAGAAAAAAACCAGACACCGTGGCGCAGCGCATAATGTGACCGCTTCATCACTAACATCACAGTATTGAGTGACGTGGGTTCGATTCCCACAGGAGATATATTTCTGTAACTAATATATATACTTTTGTACATTATTTTTGTTTACGCGCGTATTACTCAAAAAACACGACTAAATGTTGTACCAATGTTTAATTTTGGTTTTAAGTATAATTACATCATTGAATAATGGCGTGTAGCTGTGGAGCTACATGCCATTATTCGTGAGTGGTCACGACCGATACGGAAGAGAGCTAATGTCAGCGCGGGCGCCGCGCTGTCTATAATGTCAAACGCGTTTTGTTTATGCGTTAAGCGTGAACAGTTTGTGTATCTTAAATTGTCTCGCACTATTGTGAAAATAAATCATTTAAAACCTAACCCCGTTCACACAACTATCACTGAGGCATTTCTTTTTTCATTAAATTACGGCCACAATCCTATTACTTCGCGGCGACTTGATTGCTGTTCCCTAATGAGGGTCTTAATCTCTGTCTCTCGGTACTCAGAGCCCTCCGAAACTCTTGGCAATGTTCTTAGTTGAAAGATCTTTAAATGTTGTCATTCAGATGTCCTATATGTATAGAGTATGTTATAATTTTGTGAATTATAAAAGTAGTCATGATTGTTATGAATACGAGCAGATACATGAATCTAAATTAGTATCTTACTAATATTATAATATCTGTGTAGTGACGGATTAAGAATACATAATGTCATTACCACATTTCAAACCGTGGGTGTCGTAAAAGGTGACTAAGGGAATAACCCTTAAGAAGACAAGAGAACTTCGAGAAAAGGAAAATTTGAAACAAAAACCCTATACCAACCTGTTTGACCAGAGTGGTATAGTAGGCTAAATCCCCTCCACATTCCTTAGAGGAGATTCGTGCCTAGCAATGGGACGTTTATGGGTTGAAATTATTATGGATGGATACACAATTACGCCAGGACGGCTGAAATGGTCGCTATGAAATTTGGCACACAGATAGATAAAGTTTGTAATAGCACTTAAGCTACTTTTCATCAACACACCACGTGGATGAAGAACCTATATCTCTTAGAGAAGAGGTAAAATCAATTTGTATATGATTAAACGTATTAGAAAGAAAGCACAAAGGATATTAAAGAAAGATAACCATGTTGATATGCATACCTATTATATTTTAATAGCAATTTCAGCTAATAAGTAATAATAATATAGTTATAATAATAATATTCTACCACATTTACACAGCGCCATCTAGTCCCAAATTAAGCAATTATATTTGCTTGTATTATGGTTACTAAATAACTGATATACTACTTAAATACATTTTTTTTTGTAAATACATACATATTATAAATAAATTACACCCAGACACAGAACAAACCTTTATGCTCATCACGTAAAGATTTGTCCTGGGTGGGGATCGAACCCACGACCTCCGGTTTAGCAGTCAGGGTCACTAACCACTAGACGAACTTACAGGCCAGTCATAAGTACTTGGAACGTAGATGTGAAAGTGTGGTTTAATTTAGAATTCCAGAGGGCTTCATCGGACCAATTTAATGAAATTTCCGGAAAGCTGACGAAGTTAAAACTACTGCTAGTATTACTAATAACTAATATTAACTTAGTTTAAAACTTCTTTGATTTTTGACTCGTTATCTAAGCCAAATGTTTTATCATTCGCATCATTACCCACTGTTGAAAATTGCGCTCCAAAGATTTTGGAGGGAATTTGGCTTACTATACCACGCTGACCAGACGGGTTGGTATAGAGTTTTGTTTCGAATTTTCCTTTTCTCCCTTAGTTGCCTTTTACGACACTCACGGGTTGAGATGAGGTTGTGAGATTATATTTTCTTAATCGGTCACTACACAGATACACACTACACAGAATCATTTTTTTTCATCATCATCATTTCAGCCTATTGCAGTCCTCAGCTGGACGGAGGCTTCTCACTCTGTCCTCCGCTTTCCGCATCCATTTTAATTTTTTTTATAAAGCGTTAATTATTAACAACAATAACTATCTACTGTTTAAATTGGTATATAAAATATCAATAAATGTTAATGATTACACATTTGCTTAAATAATAATGTACTAATAAAATCCCTTAATTATCCGCCAGAGAACTAGCGGTTAATAGTCAAACTACTTCAAGTACCAGGGGAGCATATTACAGCGATGTTCACGTTAAGCAAACCGATTACCAGACTCATTAAAATGTCCAGAGGTCTACCCATTACTGTTCTACCTCCTCATTTACATAATATCCTAGTACCTATTTCTAAGAAGCCGTTGCCATGTCCAAGAAAACTGGAGCAAAGATTGTTGGAGTTCTTAAACTTAATAGAACTGAGTGCTTAGAGTTCTAGTTTTATCTACATTTTGTATGATAATTTAAGAATGCTTATTTAGTGACATTATTTTAAAAAGATACTTGTGATACTTTAAAATTACCAGTCTTATCACACTGTCTTACTCGTAAATTCAAAAGTTTAATATATTATTATAAAAAACTACCCGCATCTGTGTGTTATATCACTAAAAAATAGCCAATGTACTATTCCAAACTATAACCTATATGTGTATCAAATTTCATATGGATCCTTTGAGCCGTTCTGGCGTTATTGAGTAACAAAAATCGATCCACCGACCGTGGTCACGTGCTGGCTGAGATGGCAGCCGAGGCCGTAGACCCGCTAACCCGTAAACATCTTAATATGTGTCCTAGTCGCGACAGTTTAAAAGTTAATATTTTAGAAACTTCCGAACCAAAACGAAAATAATTCCGAAAGTTATTTCCATTCTTAAAATTGCGACATAGACCATCACAAATTTCCGACGTTAAAAAGAAATGATCTCATATAATGTCGCACAAATTACTTTAAGAGTGACGTAACAATGAAACTTCAGAACAAGCCTAAAAGACTAATAATTCATACAATCCGACTGACGAGAATTAATATCGTCTTTCTACAAAACCGTGTGGTTTCGTGAGCTTTACTCGTGTAATAATGGAATAATTTCTTTTGTGCTGGTATATGCTCTTCAAGATTACGCTCAAAGAATTGAGTATAAATGTTTAACAGCTGCAAGTTCGATTGTGCAGTTGTGCAATGCAAGCAAGTCCTTTGATAAAAAAAATAACTTTCTGCCACAACACCATTACTTTCTTATGGTTTATCTTACGCCATGATGTTCCACATGCCATCCATCATGCAACGCCGGACTTTCCGAAAAAACATCAATAATGTCTCTTATGACACGAGCGAAGTGTCAAGGACATACTCTGGTATTTTATATTATACATAAGTTGGGTTAATCAACAATTTAATATAACGCCTTGATGAACCATAATTTGTCCTGATTTTATTCAATAACTAATATTATAAAACTAAAGAGTTTGATTGTTTGGTTGAACATTAGGATCCAAGAAACAGGTCCGATTTGAAAAATTATTTTAGTGTTGGATAGCCCACTAATTAAGGAAGGTTATAGGTTATATAACATCACGCTACAGCCCATAGAAGCTGAGCAGTGGTCAAATAAAAACACAAGGGGCGGGAAGCCCCACGCGATTTCTAGTTCAAAAATAAAACCAACCTTCTCAAATACATACAATTAATATACGTGCACTATTCATTACACATGCGTGTGGTAAAGGAATAAGAATAGATAATGTCACTACTCGTCTCAACCCGTGAGTTTCGTAAAAGGCGACTAAAAGCGTAACCTTATGCAGATAAGAGCACTTCAAGTAAAGAAAAATTCGAAACAAACCCTATATCTACCAACCCATCTGGCCAGCGTGGTATATTGGGCTAAATGTCCTTCACATTCTTTGGAGGAGACCCGTGCCCAGCAGTGGGACTATGGCTTGAAATGATGATGATTCTTTGCACAAATAGGATCTTTGGGGACTTTCACATTTTGTCTACAATGCTGTTCCCAATATTCATACTAATTTCCAGCTCAATGCGAATTATTGTAAGCTAAGCTCAATCCAATACTTTGCAGCTAACTTGACCGAAATTATTAAATAGGATACTACTAATCTGAATCATAGTTTAATAGGCCAGAATGACGAGCAGAAGCTACTCAGCAATATTTACTTTCAAACTTATAATAAGGAGTGACTAGTGACTATAATAAGGCTTCATGAATATCATACACAGAATAGAGGAAAATGTTGAGAAAAATCTCCAAATTTTCCTCAACAAGGCTACACACATAAACATACATAATAAACGTAATTTCCACAAGACACCGATAAAAAGTTTATTACAGGGGAAGCAATATACCGGTATTAACGATATTATGTACCAAATAAGTATTAGATTAATTTTTCCGACACAATATTAACGGTTGAATAGGCAAGCTTTCAATTTAACAAATTAAGTACAACTTAATAAGAAGATGAAAGTACTTTTATTTGTATCTTTTGCAAATAGATTACGTAATTAAGTGGTTCAAGTATCGTAAATAACTTTTCAAACTTTGTCTACTTTTATTGACGTTTAATCTATCATCATCATCATCATATCAGCCCAATGACGTCCACTGTTGAACATAGCGAGCGATTTTATGCCGCCCGCATCCAACGGCCACCCAGCAAAGTGAGTGGCGGCTACGTATTGGAAAGCGCAGCGTGGGGCGGCCCCCCCACCAGATGGACCGACGACCTAGTAAAGGTGTAATCTATACTAATAATATAATCTATCCCAATATTATGCAGCTGAAGAGTCTGTTTGTTTGTTTGGACGAACGCGCTAATCACGGGAACCACTGAACAGGATTGAAAAACTCATTTTGTGTTAGATAGCCTATTTTTCTGTGGTTTTATATGTGGGTTTCCTTACGATGTTTTCCTTCACCCCGTCAGCAGATTTTAAGTCACTTGACTAGTATATAATATAATTTCCACAACGTAAAATCTACATTGCTACTGCCGATAGGAATATAATTCAGGCTGCATAATTTGCATGCCAGTCACTTATCCATTTGGCCACCGTCGCATACATAATTTAATGCTTAATTTCTTAATACAGACGCTTACCCAAAAGGATAAAATCAACCAATCTTCAGTTAGAAACGAGATTTTAAAAGTAAACAGCAGTTGAAACAACAAATTAATGACAATCAAAGGAAATTTGTTTTCCGTTCCCTAATGACCGAATTCAAATAGGAAGTGTACTTACAATTCTAGCAAACAGCGTCGCTTATATAGCTAGGAATGTTTCGTCAAATGTAGTGCAATTTGTGCAGTGTTAGAGTATTTTATAGGTCACTTTAGTTTTCTCTAATAGCTTCATTATCAGTCGGGCCGAAATATATGTAGAATATTTGTATAGTCAATAGTCAAATCTTTTATTTCATTTACATCACATACACGAGGCGCTCGTAGCATTGTGGTGCCGAGATGTTCGTAACGATCATCGAGGTGAAGCAACGTTCGGCAAGGTCAGTCCATGATGGGTGACCATTTGTGGCAATTTCATTCTCGAGCGTCTCCGTGCTTCGGAAGGCACGTAAAGCTGTTGGTCCTGGCTACGAGTATCACTTAATGTGGTAGTCGTTAAATCAAGTTGGAAGCCTTCTAGGCGACTTGGTAAATTCCAACACTAGGATCTGTCTCAAGCCCTTACGATAAGAAGAAGACATACATGATTCTTATGAACGTCATACCAAGCCAGCTAATTTGACTAAGACCAGTTCACTTACAAGCTTGAGTTCCGAGAAGACATTGGCAAGAAACTCTGGCCTCTTTTTTGAATCGCCAAAGTACAAAGTCTTGAGCTTTATAGTCCTGTCGCCCGTGGCTTCACTCCCGTCGTTCTTTGTTTGGTCACTACTTAGCTGCTATTGGTCGTAGCGTGATGTTAAATAGCCTATAGCCTTCCTTGATAAATGGGCTATTCAACACTGTTGCCAAAACCCATATTGCTTTGTCAAAGCCAAGCACAATTCCTTTTGATTAAATTTGTTGTGGATTGTGAGAAAATTTAACGTTTACCAGTACATGCCTGGCGTAATTGTACTTTGTAATAGACTATATAACATCTTATATAGTCTATAGCCTTCCTTAGTATAGATAAAATCTAGAACCATTGCTTCCCGAGGGTCGAACGCGTGACCTTTAACGCAGCAATCTTATACACTCTCAGCACACTTCTATAAAACTGCCTCCGAGAGCCACCGAGGCAGTCTACAACAGATAAAATTACTTCTATTATCAAAACAAAACTTGTCGAAGAGTTCTAGAAAAAGTCTTTTATTAGTACTTTTCCCAGAAAAACGTCTGCGAAATCTGAGATGAAAACCTTATTTCAAAGCTCTAGCTTTTATCCGACATAGGGATATAAATATGAAGTAATCGCGGAACGTATAATACGGCTCGTCCGGGGACGTATCCCGGATTACGGGACGACATTGTACATCACTCAAACGATAGTTACAACGGATGAAATGGAGACCGTTTGACTTCAATATGTTGATATAACTGTCGCTTAATATCTGCCTGAACTGTTATGTTACAAATTATTTTTTTTTAATTATCCAAATTGACTTAGTCGGTAGTCAAAATTCCGAGTAGATAATTTCTAATAACATGTGGATTAAAACGTGTTAGCTGGATGAGTTAGTCTTTATCATTTCCATAGGCACACATGTCTTTAATAGTGGTGGTAATTTAGTCATTTCACTAATTAACAAAAGAGGTAAGCTAAAAAGTATGATAGTAATTAGTTCCACAATGTCTACAGACCTATTTGGCATTCTAAAACATAGTCCAACCCTTGTTGTTTGTAACTGTGCCAATTTTTCACAAAAACACTTTAGCGTGTTACTGTGACAACTATGAAATTCGAAAACAATAAAAAGGGGCCCCAAATTATGTTTCTATATGTATAAAACTTGAACAAAAAAATACATTATTAGACGATGGTGGCTGAATGGATAACTGTTTGGCATAAAAATCAGGCGGTCTGAGTTCGATTTCAACAGTTGCAGAATAATATTTGACTGATCTGTTGGTCTAGTGGTTAGTGACCCTGACTGCTAAGCCGGAGGTCGTGGGTTCGATCCCCACCCAGGACAAAACTTTGTGTGATGAGCATAAAGGTTTGTTCTGTGTCTGGGTGTAATTTATCTATAATATGTATGTATTTACAAAAAAACAAAAAAAGATGTATATAAGTAGTATATCAGTTGTTTAGTACCCATAACACAAGCAAATATAATTGCTTAATTTGGGACTAGATGGCGCTGTGTGAATGTGGTAGAGTATTATCATTATTATTATAATTATACTGTTGCGTTTCATCTGGCGACTGTAAGCGTCAGAGGCCCAAATCCACCTCCCAGTTCTCCTCCCGATCCTATTGTTTTTCTTTTCCCTCCTATTTTCCTTTCCCTCCATAAACCACCCTTCCCCCCCAAAATAAAACCTGACTGCGCCCGTGATGATACTAAATAAATAAAACTGCAATAGAAATGATTACCTACCATCAGTGTAATCTATACATATCACCCAGATCAAATAATAAAAATAATTTCCTACCCAAGATATTATTATTTTTCCTTCAACCTAAACATATCAGTTACATAACTACGATTTGTAATTCTATCTATGTGACTACGGGGCTAGATAAGACGCGTTATCCAACCGACCTACATTGAAGACGGCTAGCTATCGATTAGAGTAATTTCTACGACTCCTTGTGATCCTAAAGTCTATTAATATGATGAGGGTGGTCTGTGAGAGAATAATTGTATTGCTGAACGTACAAATACATAGTATGAAGCCTTCCAAAGTCATAGGTAGATGTTTATCAAACTCACATATTGACAGTTAAATTTGTCGTTATTAAAAATTACAAAAAAAATTGTAACAATTTTAATAAAATATGTCTAAGAACCATCACGATCAAACCAGCTTTCAAATAAAAAAATATGTATAAAATCGGCCCATTGGTTTAAGAGCTGCGATGTCTCAGACAGACACACGGAGATACACAGACACGTTAAACTTATAACACCCCTCTTTTTAGGTCGGGGTTAAAAAAATAAGACTATTGTTATTAATTAGGTAGATACTACATACTACTCCAGACTTTGAAATTTTCTCAAATAAAAAGATGATCAACCTGAGGAACTCAGTCATCTCAAGCACTGTGGGCGTATGTACAGGGGGCTTACTCTGAATTTCCACATTCGAATGTTCGGTTTTGATGTCACTGTCAAATGTAAGGAAATTTAGATATGGTCGCTGTCACTTTCAAACATTTGACAGCGACATCAAAACCGAACATACGAATGTCTAAATTCAGAGTAAGCCTCCAGTCAAATTACTTATTCGAACGTTTAACAATGTTACCTACGTGAGTTATAAACAGACATTTCTGGCCGAAAATATTCCGACGGCTCAGTATCAGGTGGACCTAACCCCCGAATAAGATATATTTGTGGATAGCTAGAATGTGTTACTGTCGAAATATATATTATGAGTGTATTTGTACATTCGAGTTCATTAATATATTGGCACCACCAAGAATTCAAAATATTATGAGCGTTGAATAGCTCAATAAATACTATAGAACCTATGGATTGGATGCTGTACATTATGCAATAAGTTGTAGTCACCCTTTTCAGCAAAAATATCTAATGATGGTGCCAATATATTAATGAACTCGACTGTATTAGTTTCTAATATGCCTATACGAAATAATATATTATATCTTTAAATAATGTAATTGGTCTTCCCGTCTGTTAAATGGAAAATAAATATCACAAGAATATTGTATATGTATAAATGGAAATTAATTATTTTAATTGCTTTTATAACTTTCAATGCAATGACGTATTAACAATATATCTTTGCTTTAGATCTATGTAAACACACACAATTAACTTATGCCTCCGGCGATTGACATAGACAATGAATGCTCACCGTCAAAGAACACCTTTTGTCTATTGTATTGAAGGGTCCATATGTGGAAAAGAGATTATTTTATTATTCGAATATAACCTTTACATGTTTGCCTAAAAACCACTGACAAAGAAATTATTACATTTCAATATTTTTTAATATTTTACAGGAAGCACACAGTGTAAGTATTTGTAAAAACTAATAATTGGTAGTTTTTGGTCTTCTGCTTTCAATGCTGCTATTCAATTACAAAAGACCACAATATTATAGGTTAAAGCTTATTTATGTACTTACATAATTCCTTTTTTTTTTTTTAAAGACACCGCCCGCACTAGTGAACAAGCCCTGTGTCGCGGGGAGCTTTACAAACATGAAACTAACGGACACAAAGTACACCCAGACTAGAAACAAATATCTATGAATCACACAAATATTTGTCTCGTGTGGGAATCGAACCCACGTCACCCAGCACGGCGATGTAGTGGCGAGGCGACCACCTTAACCACTGCGCCACGGTGACAGTCTAATTATAGTACATTACATTTAAAAATAATTATTTTGTACGATCAAACAGATATAAGCTGTTAAAAAACGCCTAATTAAAAAACCCAAAACTATCGGAAAAAATAACAAAAATACAGCTTTAAGTATGATTTGCATCAATGTTTAGTCAATCCATTGTTAAAACGTCTTCTTTTATTTTTCTTTTTTATAGAATTTGTATCAATAACAAAGTTGTGATCGAATATCTCTCAATTACATTTTTATTTTAACTCAAAGCACTCAGGGCTGTTTTATCTCCAATTGAAGATCTAAAGGCTCTTCAATGTACAATTAAAGAGTCACGTAAAAATGGATGAGAGGGACAAAAGATATGGAAACAACGTGACAGAAAGAGACAAGATTACTGCCTAAAGCGGTCAAATTAGGGCTGCCGCGTTGGTGTACTTAGAAACCATCTGAAGAAAGGAGATTCACAAATAGGAGTAATTGAATCTATTATGAACAGGAAATGTCTTGTGATGTGTTCTCACTGGGAGCGTTCGCGCGTTAAAATATAATATTGGCATGACAGAGCTTCGTTTGACGAATAACAGTTTAGATGCTGCACAGGAGGGCCCGGCTTCAATACCCGAATTGGACAAAAATCGTATTAGGATTTCGGTCTTGAAAATTTTACGACTATGAATTTAGCTCTGCAAAATCTGAAAGTTTAATTTGAGAAGCCTATTTGGCTTTGCAATATAGGCTTCCCAAAGTAAACTTCAAATGCTGAAGTTCCTTTACTTTTTAAATTTAACAGACAGTGTCTTGCCTTTACTAAGTAAGCAAAGGTTGGTTTTGGAAAGTTTTAAGAGTTTGACAAAGGGCGTTACAAAAGATCAGTCCTGGTCGAGGTAACAAAGAGGCCGCTGAAGGCTCCTGGCCCATAAATCAATAGTAAAAGAGTTTGACAGGATTATGAACCTTCATATTGGTTGAAAGTTGATCTTTCTCTCAAAGTAAAGTCAAAGTGCGTATGAATCTGGGCCTTAGTAGCCCTGAAGTCTAGAAGTGTGTACGGTAAATTACAATAACCTGGCTCTCAGTTACAAGGGATCAAACATAGCTGGTACAATGTGGGTGTGATACAACTCTGCCTATCCCTTCAGAAAACAAGCGTAATGGTATGTTTTGTGTATTCACGTTTTCAAAGATGTATGTATAGAATGTATGGATGCATACAGATAAATTTGAATATTTAAACGAGAAAGCACTGAAATTCGAAAGTATTTGAGGTTATCCTAAAGAGGTTTTCCCAAGGGACTACAGTTTGGAGTTGTTCAAAAAAGGAGTGAATAGGTTTATTATGGGTCGGTAATGCACTCGTGATGTCTCTGGTGTTGCAGGTGTCAGGAGGGCCGTACCTACGTCTATTTGCCATCGTCGTGGTATAAAAAAAAGTATTCAATCTCATTGTGTCAATTTCAAAATTAAAAATTAAAGACTGTCACCGTGGCGCAGTGGTTAAGGTGGTCGCCTCGCCACTACATCGCCGTGCTGGGTGATATGGGTTCGATTCCCACACGAGACAAATATTTGTGTGATTCATAGATATTTGTTTCTAGTCTGGGTGTACTTTGTGTCCGTTAGTTTCATGTTTGTAAAGCTCCCCGCGACACAGGGCTTGTTCCCTAGTGCGGGCGTTGTCTTTTAAAATAAAAACAAATAAAAAAAATAAAAAAAAAAAAAAAAAAAACAAATAAAAAACAAAAATTCAGTGTTTATGCCTGAAAGCTCGCTCAGTAAGTGCAATGAAAACAAGCCTTTATACGAAGACAGCTTGGATCCCCAACTCTTGAGGCTTGACTAATGACGTCACGTCTCATGATATATGTATAATAATATGTATTTCTCAACACAGTGCATAAGCTGTATCTATTTACTCGCTAAGTGGCCAACATTTTTCATTCGCAACGTTCAACACTTATGAACGGGCCGTTTTGTTTTAAGCTGTATTTTCCTGTGTGCTTTGTCATATTTAGCGTATATAAGTGCTACAGTGCCTCTTTTATTTCATAGGTTGAAATAAGGGCTGTTTTAAATGTTCTCCAGATTGCGGCATGGAAATTGGCGTGTTTGACTCCAAATGCTGTACAAGGGTCACTTTGTCATTATAATCGAAATTTTCATTGCTGTAATTGGCAGACACAAAATATATTTCCGATTTTCTCTCTCGTGGTACACTAAGTACATAAATCGCATCCAGCATCCATATATTTTGTATAGACAAACCTTTTATTCATTCGAACAAAATATGTAGTGCTTGCAATAGTATTGATGAAAAGATTTTAATTGATATTTGATTTCATTATCAGTTTGTGAGACAATAATAGGATCAAGTTGACGAACAAAGAAATCAATATTACCAGTATCAAATATTAACACGTCCAAAGTCTAAAATTTAAATTTAATATCTATAAATATAGTGATATCAATGGTCCATCTCACACTTCCTTGTGCTTACGACTCCCCCGAGCATGGACCCGATGAAAATTGGATGATTTATGAAAGGTCATGTTCATAGCTGACGATATAACATGAATGGACGAAAATACAGATTTTATTCAACAAAATAGTTAAAACTATGTTCTAGGATGCAACTATATTAGCTGCCGCACTCGGCTTCACCCGCCTTGTATGTTGGTTAGAAGTAGTCTACGTATGATTCCAGACTATAATCTATCGGTGTGGCAATTTTCATAGAGATTCTTTCAGCTATTCTAGCGTGATTGAGTGACAAACATATATCGATCTAAATTTTGTATTTATAATTAATGGATGACTACTTCAGTGGGGTAGCATAAGTGTATATAACTGATGTGGAAGAGTTATTGGGTATTGAGTTTTTTAATCAAATATGTCGAGTATCGGAGTTTGGAAATGTGCTCGATGAATGACAATAACAAACCCAATAAAACCGATGAAATACTCCTGTGCATACTTCTTCGGGAATTAAACGCCTTGTTGGCATTTATATCGACAAGAATTACTTTATTAGATTTTTACAATCTATTCTTTATTTTCTCTCACAGAAATGAAATGAAATGAAATCTCGTTTATTCATCTAGGTTACAAGGTAACACTTATGAAAGACACAAGAATGTAACAGGTTATCCGAAAAGTAGTGTCAGCAAATTTGCCTACGACTACAGAGAATTGTACCAGCATTAACATCTAGTGTGGCAATGCTTCCTAGACTTCTGGATACTTTTCTATGAAGCAGTGATACCTTCGAATATTTTTACGCCTCCCCTTTTTATTTTATTTATTTCAAAACTCTTTACCCCTTTTTGGTGTTTATTTGATTACCTCGTAAATATTAGATATTATTTTGTAATTAGATTTTTGTAACTCAGTTTTAATGACATGACTATAATTTTTGTAATTGTATGAATTGTATGCAATAAATCATCTACTCCTAGTATTACTAAAACGTAACTACTCGAGATGTGTGCCAAGCCTTACATGTCATCAAGCCACAAACTGGAGTGCAAGCCGCAACAGCTTTGTGTAACTTAGATGCAAGCCACTTGCGGCTTTCACTTGAAGTTGTGTCATCGCCGGTAATATCTGGACAATGTTGTATAGGAAATTGAACACTATGTATTGTTCAACTTGCGTGTTAGTTTAGATTGAAATCTAAGTTGTCTTAGAATTATTTAGAGATTTGTATGTTTAGTTCCAAGTATGGTAAGAAATATTAGGTGAGTACGATTAGGACAATTCTGCCATGCTATAGAATAATTAATTTAGGTATATTGGTATGTAAAAAAAAACCACTTTCAAGCCAATGACACATTTCTGTCTGTATAAAGAGCTAGCAACGAGTCTGAACGAGGCTTCTCGTGATCAGGGCCATTACTCTGAATTTCGACATTCGATTAGTCGAAATTTCCTTACATTTGACAGCGACATCAAAACCGACTAATTGAATTGAGGCCCCAGAGGGTGACCTTATATCTGTCCCAGAGAATCAGCATTGCGATTAGATTCAAATTTCAAATTAGTCTTAAAATACATAGGTCCTAACGTAATCTAAATCTAACTATACATCAATAAACTCTTTGATAATGTGTTCACAATATTTATTTATTTGTCAGTGTTTCCTGCGTACCTTACTTTGTTGCTATGTACACATTTTATAGAGACTCCCTTCTATCCACCACCAATTTCCTTTAATACCCAAAACATTTCAAGTACACAGTAATTTAACTAAATAAATATCTCAGAAAATCACTTTGATGAGTCTTTAAGAGATGTTTACTCCTACTACAATACCGTCAATTGAATCGATCGGTAACTTTCTGTCAGACTGTAGGAGGAGGCTATTTCAAGTCGTGGAAAATTACAGCTTGTTTGAATAATTTAAATATGTCTATAACGTGGGGTGAGAGAAGGTTTACTGAATAAAGTGATAACGGGCAACTTGATATACGGCCGTTTTCAATAATCAATCAATGGATTTGGCAACTAAAGTTAGACTTTTAACATAAGCTCCTTACAAAATTCTAACTTTAGTTGCCAAATCCATAGATAGATAGATTATTGAAAACGGCCGATATACAGTGTAACATTTAGAGCGGTCAGTAGAGGCAAGTCTGAAACTATAAGAGATACGAAAATCCGTTCTTAGGAACCAAGTCATCGATTTTAGTGAAAACAAAAACTGCATAGATTAAAAAAAAACGTGGGAATTGAACCCGTGCATATTGAAAAATAAAACTTATAGTCAGGTTATACTTTAATCGATGAATAGCTTTTATTTGATGGTTCATCTGTATAGTGACGGATTAAGAATACATAATGTCACTACCCCATTTCAAACTGTGGGTGTCGTAAAATGCGTTTAAGTAAAGTTGGGAGCCTTCTGGGCGACTTGATAAATTCCAACACCAGGGTCTGCCTTAAGCCCACACGATAAGAAGAAGATGGGCATTATGTAGACAAAAGAACTGCAAGAAAAGGAAAATTCTAAACAAAACCCTATACCAACCAGACGGGTTGGTATAGGGTTTTGTTTAGAATTTTGGCCAGCGTGGTACAATAGGCTAAATTCCCTCTACAAAGTTTGGAGGAGACGCGTGCCCAGCAGTTGGAGGACGATTATGGGTTGCAATGATGACGGTTCAGAAACCGAGTATTAGTTTTAATAAGAGACTTATCAGCAAGAAGTGAATATCTTAAATGTTTTCGAGAATATTCTCAATATGTACCAACATCGGGTAAATTAGTCCACGTCATAACACATACCGTCAGCAATCGTGTGCAGAAAAAGGTATAAATAGTGCTTCATATTCACAACTAGGTGAGAAAAGTTAACGATCCGTGCGACACATGCCAATCACGTGTTGTGTTAATGGGCTTAGTCGCAGTCTGGCGTCGACCTTATGTAGTACAATGTTTATATTTATAATCCTATTGCGACTGCGATTTTACAAACGGAAGTGATAATGAGGTACTTTTGGACACGACACGCATTGTGAGGAGGTTCCTCTCTTTGGAGCCTTAACCTGTGTGTGTGTGTTTAATTTTTCTATAAAGAATTTATTGACATACAAAATACCTAAGTCCAAAAAATGGCACTCTAAACAGAGCGCAACATTTCAAATAGTGGGCTCTGTTGTCCTGTTTTCATTCAAATGTCAAATTGCAACTTTAAATCATTCTAAATGACACTGATTTATAAAAACGGTTTCTAAAAACTTAAAAATCTCTACAATGGAAAAAAATGGACGAAAACCTATCAACGTGATAACCGTGATAACGTGACAAAATACGTGCGATTTTAAAAATTCAGCTTCTCAAATCTAAGATTTTCGTTCGATAAAAGCAGCTGTCAACAGCACTTAATATTTGAACTCAACAGTCAGTTGAATTTGACGGATGACGTGTCAAACAATTTGTCACAACAGTCGACAACAGCTGACAGATTGTTACACAGACCTCTTTTGTTTTCAAACAAAAGTCCATTCAAATAAAATTTTCATTGTAATTCCGGTGACAATATTTTCGTTATTTGGGCAGCAGTTTTACAGCTGATGCATATTTTTAGAACAAATTAAAAAAGTCATGTTTAATCGTAAGAGCATATTGCCTAAAAAACATAGGTATTTACATTATTATTTAACCCTAACTCCAATTGTCAGCAGTAGTTAATTTTCAAAGATTTTCTTGTTTTATGTAAGTTAAATTGCTGTAGTGTTTCATTAAATTTCGTGTGAAAAAGTAATAAACTTACGAACCCTATCTCTGTTCTGTGGCGCGAACAACGTGTGCCTAATTAAAATATTAGTACAGATTGACTAGGCCAGGGTTTTCCAAACCGTGGTCCACGACTATATAATACATATTTTTGAAAGTTTCTATAGTGGGACAGCCCAGCATTTGATAGATTCGACCATCGAAAAATAAAGCCGTATTAAAGACAATAACAAATCAGATCGTACTAAAATTATTCATTACTAGGTAGGGGTTACGCATTACAGAAAAGTTTGGGAAACCTTAGACTAGGCGCATGTGTTCGGCGATAATTAACGGCGCACAGCCAACGTTTCATCGTCACTGAGCTGTCAGCAATCAGTGAGCTATCGATTAATTGTAGCACCTCAACATAGTCATGCTCATGTCGGCACATCTGCAGCGAAGGGCATTTTCAAAATGGCATATTTTAGATTGTGTGCAATCTCCTGGTCGGGCAAGATTGTTATGGCTTTTTCTTTCTTGAAGTTCTTAGTACAAGCCCGCAGTCTGTAAATGTACCTGGTTAATGGCAATAATTTCGCCCCTAGTTACATGGGACCAAACATAGCTGAATAAATATGGATGTGATGCTTTTATGCCTACCCCTTCGGGTATAAAAGAGTGACGCTATCTTATTGTTGATTATTAATCCCCATCGCAAAAATTTTGACGTGTCTGTGTCTGTTAGCATCTTAAACGACTGGGCTGATTTTGATTTAGTTTTTTTTTGTTTGATTGCTGATCGTAATGGTTTATCATCATCATGAGCCATTTTATGGTTTTATTTTGTAATAATATTTTAACTTGTATCTTCAAAGCAATATTTCTTTACCGAAATAATAGGTACACTTTAACACAAACCATATTTCTCATACAACATTTCACAAACTCCGACCTCAATAAAAACATCACTCATACACTTGTAGCCAAATAAACCACACCGCAAATCAAAGGGAACACATCTATTACACCACACATACGTCAAAGTAAACCTCACATCTAAATTCTAATTTACAGGCTATCGTCAACAATTCAGAATACTTGCCTACCCAATTTTTAACCCCTTTAGGGTAAATTTCACAGTTCGATAAATGTGATACCCTATATTCAATACCGCAGGTCGATACCTACCATTAATTATGTTTCTGTATTCGTACTTCGAGGCTTACGAGTGTGTATTTTTTTGGCAATTAATTGTACCCGTCTATCAACGGTGCTTTGATTTAGGTAGATTTTTAAGCAGTAAATAATGGTTTACCGAAATTGGTTTACTGACCGTTGGAAAACCAACTTTACGGAGTTCAGGTGAAGGTAATTTCTCTCAACTGATGGCGGTACAGGTGTCGCAGAAACGGCTAGCTAGGCTTATGGTTATCTGACAGTGTGTGCTAAAAACAGCTGTACATTACTAATGCCTGAAGCAGTCTTTTTTCTTTTCAAGACAACGCCCGAGCTTGGGAACAAACCGTGTCGTGGGGTACTTTTCAAACTACAAAATGGACACAAATACACCCAGACTCAAACCAAATATCTATAAATCACACAAATATTTGTCTCTTGTGGGAATCGAACCCACGTCACTCAGCGTACTGATATTAGTGACGAGGTGACCACCTTAACCGCTATCGGTGACAGTGTAGATATCGTGCAAATTCGACAGGTACTTATGGCGTAACAAGCGGTGATTCGTTTTGTTACAAATTTAATGTCACTGTGGCGATGGCGTACCCGTGCCGAGTGTCGTGGGTCCGATTCCCACACGAGATAAATATTTGTGTAATTCATAGATTTTTATTTCGAGTATGAGTACATTTTGTGAAAGATAATTGTAATTTTGTAAAGTGTACAAGTTTACAGGGCTACTGTTGTCATGGTATCAGAGAATTTCACGCGGACGGAACTGTGACAACTGCTAGTATTAAACAACAAGTAAATATAATTAAAAAAATTAATAACCCGACTGCACAAAATCTATTATACCTGATTAAATTTAAATACATAACATATGTATATATTTGTAATCTCCATTTGATTCCCTTTATTTTGATACTCTACTCGATGGATTTGGTTAAAAAAAATAATAGAACCACTTACAATTTGGAACCATTCAATTATGTATAATCTCTTTTTGAATATATGTAATCTCCTTTTGATTCTCTTTATTTTGATACACAACTTGATAGGTTTGGTTAAAAAAATAATTGAACTTCTTACTATTTGGCGTCAAAAGCCCGCCGTTTAAATCTTTTTATTCTTAAAACCTATCTAAAGTCACTTGGGTTTTCTAGACGAATCTAACGATACCCTAATTGTCAAAATCCATCCAGCCGTTTGGAAGATTCGTGGGAATAAAGAAATTTACAAACATACAAGATACGCGCGAAAAACAATACCCGTCCTGACAGTCGGGTAAATATTTAAATAAATAAAGCCCACTTCAATAACGGTAAATTAATTGACAGTTAGAAATCTAAAATACAGTTATTTATTTAGTAACAGTAAGTACTAACACAAATTACGATTTAATTAAACTGTTATAAAGAAACCTTAAAACGAACCTCTTAATGAAACTCCAAAATGTATTCAAAGTCCCTCAATTAAAGCGAGATTACGCCGCTACCAATATATTTGTAGATTGACAAAATATAAATGAAAGAAAAATAATTATTTGTTAAGTAATAATATCCTCATGTTTTGAATATCGTTCACGGTGATTAATTTCAACGAATTTAATGCCATCAGTCAGCTTCCATGAATCATAATTAAATTTTGTGGACAAAAAAATAATTTTAGCAATTACAAATGAAAAAAAGCCGAATTTACGCCGTCATGCATTCAAAATCTACAAACCTTATTTTCCTTGACGAATAATAACGGGAATTGCCGTTTTTTTTTAAAATTTCAACGGTGAAGTTATAAATTAAGATATTTTAGCAAACATTTATAGGTTTGCTAAAATTACTTAATTACTTAAAAGACTATTCAATTTTTCCAGTTTTTTTTTCATTAGTCAATACTTTTATATTAGTTAGATCACATACCTATTTGATACTTAATTCTGATCGTCATATAAAACCAAAGAGATGTCTGCTAAAGACCGCAGTTTGCTGACAAGGCTATTTATACAAGACACACAATTTAAGAGAGAACTTTCTACTTTTTTTTTTAAGTTTACTTTAGTTAAGTTATGTTTATGAGCGTATTACGATTGTAATGCGTCCCCAATATTTCAAAATACAGAGAAACAAACCCAAAAAGCATCACGAAAATATACTTCACTACATTTAATTTTCAATAAAACCAGTTTCATTTCAGTCTGAATATAGACAGTACTTGAGCCAATTTATTGCACCAATAGCGGAAAATGGTCAAAATCCGAGTCTCACGCCTAATTAGGCTAAGGTTAATGTACTGCAAATGATATAAGGGCATTTTTGTCGTCAAAAATAATTACAGAAGGGTGAAAGTACTTGAAAAGTTTTTGTATTTGATGGAACGGAAAATAAATTGATTAAATAAATTAATTGAAAAACAGAATATAACAACACGACTCTTTGTCTGAAGGGGCAAGCAGAGGTGTAATATCACATCTTTGTACGTTTACTCGCACTGAAATAATTTATTGTTTCTAACATTTTAAGAGTGAAAGTAACATTAAAAATTTAATGAAATAAAAACTGGACACAAAGATATGTTACCATTGCTAAATATATGCACTGGAAGTCGCGCAGGACTTCACTTCCGCCGTTCTTTTTTTGGCCACTGCTCAGTTCCTATTGGCCGTAGCTTTTCTCGATAAATAGTCTATCCAACACTAAAGAATTTTTCAAATCGGACCAGTAGTGCATGAGATTAGCGTATTCAACCAAACATACGAACTCTTCAGCTTTATAATATTAGTACATATCGTTTATGTTAAAAAATCAATGTGAAACGAAAATATTTTTATGTGTACATGTAATTAAAAGTTTCTCATGTTTGGAATATTTATAATATCCCATAATTGCCGAAGTTTGCAGCTCTAATAGGATAGAAAAAGTTCTCTCATCTCTACACAAAGAATTATGAATGTTAGTATTTACGCTTCCTTTTTAGTACCACGGTACTTAAAATAACAATGACGACAAATAAAACATCTTAATATCACTAGTTCAAAAGAAGTTCAACCATTGAAGTAGTGAGATTTTTCTTTCATCAATTTAAATTTAAATCATTTTATTTTGCAATATAGGCAAAAACTGTTGTTACAAAATGACATAAGAGGGTATAAAGACAATCCCACCCTCATGCCCACCACTGCAACTCCTGTAAGCCAGGATAAACAGCGATAAACCTTGCGAACAACGAGATTTGACACTCGAGAGTTCCAGGGAATGCCTAACTTACTGTCTTGGAACCTGCAACGAAATTAATCAGAAGTAAATGGAAGAGTTGCAGAGAAATTATCCACTTCCCTCCGTAGCAAAGTGGGAGACAAAATTTATCTGTATAGGGTTTAATCCTATCAGAGAGAAAGCACCATGGCATTAGTTGGCATCTCAAATTTTGCCACATCGAGGCGCGCAATATGAAAAAATATATAATTTAGTGGACCATGTCAATACTATAGGTATAGGTTATCATTAAATTTGTTATTCAACCATTGAAATTTGATGATTTTTGGTCTCAGCAGTTTTATCAGCTACGAGCCCATACACACGGCAAGATTGGCTCCGTATAAATAATTTTAATAACACTTTTGAGTATAGATTATGACAGCCACGCGTATCTAGTACGCGCACTAACTTTAGACTTTCTTTTTTTTGTGTTGTAATTACTAGGATGACAGAAGCATGCAGGAAGTTGATACAAAGTACCTATGTTATATTTTGTAACAACCTCTTACTATTTTCTGCTACCCCAGTACTAATATATATGTGCAGTATATATGTATACTTTTTTTACAAATTTTGTTTACTTGGCACATCTTGGTATAATAATAAATTAATTGATTTATTTAAACGTTATTTTCTTTCTATCTCACCACAAGTGACCACGTTCAAAGATTTGCAAAGACCGTGTGTGTACGTATACGTACGTACGTCTCCTCCTCAACCTTTCAGATATTATTTATCTCATAACTTCATCAACCCGCATGCTTGAAACAGGTAAATATGTGGCATGAGCTTACATGCTATTTACCTTTACTCTCATTTGCGGTATTCAAATAATTTAGTCGTTCTGTAAAACGCTACCTAACAAATATGAAGTTAAATAGTGAGTAGTTGAACTGTATTTTGTCTACCATTTAGTGACTTGGTGTCTCTCCAAACTATTGCGGTTAAGTTGAAGTTATTCGTGTTTTATGAGTTGTTAGCAAAGAGCAGTTATTACGTTTTACGTTGAACAAATCCTCGCGGCGTTAGTAGAACAAAGTTACATCTGCTTGCAAACTTTTACAGAGCAGTTTTGAGTTACATTACTGCTAATATTATTACTTGCTTCTATATTTAAAAATATGTAATAATTGAAAAAAATATTTATTCGAATATTGAATGTGTAAAACATTATTTTTAACACATGTGGTTTGAAATATAATCTGCTTGTGTCTAATCGCGGTATTCAGTAAACAAAAACTAACCTTACGGGTGGAATGGGATTGCCGTTTGGAAGTCACGGGTTCGATATCTGGATCAGGTAAAACAGTGTTTTCTGACACTAAATTCTCAATATAAGCCCAAAATTTCGGGCTCATTTAACGGCAATCTTCTGCAAAGCTGGTGAAATATGGGTGTGATGAAACTTTGCCTACCCCTTCACCACTAAAAAGCATGACGATACATTAGTATTATAAGAAAGTGTAAAAATATTTTTTTAATACATGTGATGATAAAACAATGTATAAAAAAAACATTTTTTGGTTTCATAATAACTAAACACGGTTGACTATTTTTTTAGTATTACTATATTACTATAATACGACGTCACCAGAACTATCCATATCTCAGTAAGGTATTTCATTAGCTGGGCTCTTTGTGGGTCACACAATAGGTAATGTCTTCACAATATAGATCGGAGATACCTTGTCGATGCCCGCTTTTTACTGCCGCACACAATGCTATGTTGGAAACAAGCTCTTGTATTATTGTGTACTCCTAGTACTTCACGATGGTATGACTTTGCTTTCTGCTCGCGGCTGCGCCCGGATATGAGGAAAAATTTCAGCCTATTTGGATGTTTACCTGAAAAGGCTTATCAAAATTTGTTCTTTAGTTTTTGCGTGTGAAAATAACAAGCATGTTAATAACTTCTGCGTTAATTTATTACAATTATCTAAAGAAAATGTATGACCTTTGATAAAATTTATATGTGCGGTTTATAATAATGGTTAGGTTCACAACGTGAGAGATATACATATATATTATAGTAATGTGGTCTATTATAGTCGTTGACGTGACGATCCACTGTGATGATGCGGAACAGTGACACGTCATATTATTATACTAACTATATAGCTACAGTACTTATAGTAGTCAATTCTGCTACGGCGTAGAGCATATTATAATGCTACTAACAAATTACTACGAACACGTAGCGCTCGTAGTAATTTGTTATCATCATTCTAATAAATAGTAATAAGTTCGATTACAGTACAGAAAAAACATTCCATTGTCTTCTTTTAACCTCAGCAAAAAAATATTTTTTATATTTAACTGTTTTAAAACGAGTCTTCGTCATGTATACCCTAATTTTATTTGCCCAACGTTTCGATCAAATTGCACCCATCGTGCCAATCGACTAGCTCAGACGTTGATCCATTTTAACTTACTTAAAATATGTAACCAGTATGAAAGTGGCAGAGAGTAAACTTGTTTTTAAAATTGTTAAAACATTTCAAATAAATGTATCTCTCTTAACAAAGAAATAACGTCTTGATTAAGCTGAATCGCTTTTCCAATCAATCCAGGTACGCTTTGTTAGGCTTCGTCAATTTATAGGCGCTTCATGGTGTTCCTGTGAGACCACAGAGCTTTAGTAGATCCCTTGTTATTTATCGTACACTTTTATAGAAGCCGATTTCATTGCTTCGTCTCGAAGAGTAAATGTTTTTCATTAAAGTTCTTTTTAAACGATTGAGATTTAACACCACTGCAGATTGTTTGTTCTGTGACTGGGTGCACCCAGACACAGAACAAACAATTAATCATTTATCTATGTAAGTACTATTTACAAAAAAAATGTATTTAAGTAGTATATTATCAGCTCATATATTATAAGCAAATATAAATGCTTAAATTGAGACTAGATGGCGCTGTGTGAATGTGGTAAAATATTATTATTATTATTTGATTGTGTACATGTTTAATAATAATAATAATATTTCACCACTTTTTTATTTGCTTGTGTTATACTAAACAACTGACATACAACTTAAATACATTTTTTTTGTAAATACCTACATACATATTATAGATAAGATACACCCAGACACAAATAAAACAATCATGCTCATCACAGAAAGATTTGTCCTGGGTGGGGATCGAACCCACGACCTACGGCTTAGAAATCATGATCACTAACCACTAGACTAACAGAACAGTCGTTTATCCTGTAGCTGATCTAAAATGCATATTGTCTCTTTCTTTATTTGATATAGTATCGTACCTACTACCTACGACCTCACCAGGTGTACTCCTGCAGCGCCACCGAGACAATCAATACAAAATACATTACAACTAACCAAACCTAAAGGTTGGTATCCAATCAGTTGTATGTTAAATACAGTAATCTTTACAACGAGTTTGTGATACACAGTTTGAATGTAAATCAACTGAGTCGACACACGACCTGAATCCGTAAAAGTGAGACATGTTTATGTTACATAAATATAATTACGGTTGACTCCCAACGGTGTATGCCCTGCCTTTCATTCGACTCTACATTGACTGAGACTATCATCATCATCATATCATGCTAATGATGTCCACTTTTGGACAATGGCCTCACCTGATTTCCACTGAGAGTATTTTCCATATTAAATACTAGCTTCGCCCATTTGGAACGTCAGTAAAAACTAATCTATGTGCCACTATCTCTGTTCTGTGTTATATACTATTCCAGACTACAGTCTATCTGTGTGCTAAATTTCATACAGATTGTCTGAGCCGTTCGGACGTGGTTGACACAAACATCCATCCAAGTTGCTGCCGCACCCAGGAGTTACGTAATATATTGTTTGGAATGTTGAGCATATGTGGGATGGATGTTGGTGCCTTAATGTGTATTTTAGGTAGGCCTCTTTCTGATGTGGCCATTATAATATATAAGATAGTGTATAAGGTAATTCATAATATAGTTATGTAGTTTTATATAGGTTATGCTATGTAGTCAGTAAAATTTAGGGTACGATGGAATTGGCATGGCTTAAAAGCTAAAAACTCCTAAAAAATAAAGATAAAAAAAAAAAGAGTTGCTGCCGCAGCAGACCACGAAAGGCATTATTAGCTTCAGGCCAAAAGTGATGTGCCGTATTTCAATCCGCATCCGTTTCCGCGGATATCCGAGGGAGAAGAAAGATCCGTATCCGTTACTTTTGTGGATCTTTTACGGTTTGTTACTTTATTAAATTTCAATACATAATTCTACATATTGCATGGCAGTGATTAGTTAGCAATAAAATCTATTAAATTCCATTAAATATTTCTTTTATTTCCTATACAAAAAAAGGAGAGACTCACGCAGTACGAGTCGAAATATGTCCTGTCACGGAAAGCAAGTCAAGTGGCGACAACTATCGTCAAGGTCACGTGCTAAGACACCGATTGAGTTATAAAGCTAACATCCCTATCCGTATCCACGGAACTTGCCACCAAATATCCGTATTCGGATCCGTATCCACGGATATTTTAACGAGCCACCGCCACCACATCACTAACCGAAAGACATGGAAATCATGTAGGGAGGTCTTTGCCCAGTCATGGAAAGACATAGCCTAACAGTATGAATATCGATTTAGGAACGCGTGAAGGATAGATATTTCTATTTTATGGGAATTTTATCTCTATACTAGAAGTAACGCAGGGCTTAGCTACCGTCGTACTTTATTTGGCCGCTGCTCAGCTCCTATTGGCGGAAGGTAAAGTTATATTTAACCTTCCTCAAAAAAATAAAAAAAAAGACTTGTAATAATACTTAAGTACCTCTGTAATGATTTCCGGAAGAGCGAAGTTCACCTAGCACAGGCATATATTTGTTTAAAAGGTGACTTCAAGAACTTGTGTAATATTGTACTTTAGTTATTGTTAATTTACGACTAACGCCAAATAGTGCCTAAGAAATGACACGTGAATGACGTAACGTGTTATTTAACTGTAGAAACTATTGTTAAATTGTTCTAGAATCTAGATCCTAATGATTTGAGTAGGCTAATGGATGCTTACGTTGAACGGGTTAATTATTCAAAACTCAACTCACCTTATATTCAGAAGTGAATGATCATGACTGAAGCAGGATATCTGAAAAGAAAAAGTTGATATTAAAAAAAAATTAACATTCTTCTTCTTATCGTGTGGGTTTGAGGCAGACCCTGGTGTTGGAATTTATCAAGTCGCCCAGAAGGCTTCTAACTTAACTTAACGACTACCACATTAAGTGGTAAACGGGACCAACGGCTTTACGTGCCTTCCGAAGCACGGAGACGCTCGAGAATGAAATTGCCACAAACGGTCACCCATCATGGACTGACCTTGCTGAGTGTTGCTTAACCTCGATGATCGTAACGAACATCTCAGTATCACAACGCTACGAGCGCCTCAATTAACATTATAAACAGTATATCTCCAAGTAAACATAATACACATAATAATATGGAAGTTTTTGTACCTAATAAAAACCTTGGTTAATTCTATAATATCAGTTTAATCTTGATTTTTTTTTTTGGATCTCCATAAAGAAAATTCCTCCATTTACGTATTACAATTGAGTACTCCTTCATTTATAGGAGACCACAGCATGCAATTTATATTTAATTCATAACTAAGTTAACAAAAAAATCAGTAGTTTTAAGTAATAATAAGTAATAAGTAATTTACGAAATATAAACAATGATTTGCACAGATTACCTCCCGACGCAACAACATGTATCAGTTGTAGTCTATTCATGTCAAAAGTGCGGGTGAATGGAAAAAAGTAACAAAGATAATTATAATTTGTTGGTGGGTTTACAAAAAAATATACCTATATATGGCGCAGACAGAGTAAAAGTAACATTTTCGACGACCAAAATAAAAGCCGAGAAAAAGAACAATCAGACATTGGGAATCAGACAAGGTATAAAATGCCAAGCTTGCTTTAAATGAAGTATTTAAGAGTTGAAATGGTAATTAAAGTTTTACAAACCAATTAAAGCTGACCCGGCCAACTTTGTACTGCTTCAGAATTAATAAATTATTATTGTGTTTTGTTTCTATATTTGTATCGTGTATGCGATAACTAGGAATTTTGTGAAAACACGAATAATGAGACAATGGTAAACGAACTCACAAAAAAAAATTACCACGTACGACAGCCTTCTAACCGTCCTTATCCATGTCGGATCCGAATAAAAAAGCAAAAACTCTATCTTTTCCACCAAAATTGAGACGTTTTCACCAAACTATATGGATATACATCCTTCATTTCGAAAAATATACTCGTAGATACGGATCTTGGGATTTTCTTACTTTTCCAAACGGAGACCAACAAATAAATCATCATTATCAATCAATCCGTTCGGAAAGTTACATCAAAAAAATCTTTCTTTAAGTACACTTTTTACCCGACTGACAGGACGGGTATTGTTTTTAGCGCATATCTTGTATGTTTGTAAATTTCTTTATTCTCACGTTGTTCCAAACGGCTGGATGGATTTGGACAATTATAGTATCCTTAGATTCTTCTCAAAAACCCAAGTGTCCTTAGATAGATCTTATAAAAAATAAAAGACAAAACGGCGGGCTTTTGACGCCAAATTGTAAGAAGTTCATTTTTTTTTTTAACCAAACCTATCGAGTTGGGTATCAAAATAAAGAGAATCAAAAGGAGATTACATATATTCAAAAAGAGATTATACATAATTAGAACTGCTCTCCAATATTAGTTTCAATATCAAATTTAGTGTTCGTAGATCTAATCAGACTAACCTGTTTGCTCTCCAAATTTTTAAAAATAATATATCTTATTACAACCCCTTAACAAGGATGGCACGTCAATATAACGACCTTGCAAAGCTCAACATATCTCTTGATATTTTTGATCCCAAGTTTGCCAGATTCACTTCATTAGTTAAAGACATCCTCCATAGCTGGCCGCGGTCGGTTGACTCAGGTGTAACAACTTGAGTCATGCCGGTCTAACCTAGATATATATAATAATGTAGAATTTAATTAGTACTTTTGTTATTGTTGTTTAAGTAATCCGAACTGTCTCTCGCTACAAATTGTTTTATTGTGTACGCATATTGTTACGTTACAATCCAGATCGAAATTATGTATCTGCAATTTTTATTTTATTTCCGATTGTTATGTGTTTTGTGTACCAAAATAAATGAAAAAAAAAAAAAAAAAAAAAAATTGAATGGTTCCAAATTGTAAGTAGTTCTATTATTTTTTTAACCAAACCTATCGAGTAGGGTATCAAAATAAAGGGAATCAAATGGAGATTACAAATATATACATATGTTATGTATTTAAATTTAATCAGGTATAATAATATTACAATAATTTTACGGTCTTTTTAGTGCGTTGCTCTCTGTTGATTTTTTGCAGTCGGGTTATTAATTTTTTTGTTTACTATGTTTAGAGTTATTTTGCTATTCGTGGCGAAGACACATTTATATAATAATACATACATTGTTTTATGTATAAAATCAATAATTATGCAGTTTGAGAAGCAAGCAATTTCATGCAAAACAATTCCCACCGTTTGAAAAATTCAAAGTTAAAGCGTGAAAGAAATTGAAGTTAGTACGGAACCAGGAAATGAACGGAAATAATTCGTATAATTAGTGGGCAGATCTTCAAATAAATTAGATGGTGGTACTCCTGGCTATTTATGAGAATCGACTCTTTTCTTTGGCACGCTGCCTAATGATTCTTGAATAAAAAATGGAAAAGATATGGAGGGAAAAGTCGAAAGATATATTTTGACATCGGATACTGTAGATCACTTAGACCCGCCTACCAAAGGCGGAGGAGACGAGAAGACAGGAAAATGCTTGATAAACAACTAATAGATGAGCAGCATGCGCACCCAAAAATGTAAAATAAATTCCTTACATTTTATGTTACCCTAGTATATAAACGTGGCTCTTAACACAAAATCAATCGATACGTTCGAATACAAAGGTGACCGTAATTTAGTTATTTTTAGGGTTCTGTACCAAAAAGGTACAAAATGAACACTTATGGGTTCACTGTGTTCATCCGTCTGTCTGTCTGTCTATATAATCTACTTATCAAATATTTAGAACAAATAAACAATCAAACTCTTCTTCTTCTCAAAACACGCGGTCCGAGTTCAATTCCAACCGGCAGTACCAATGTGAATTCCACTTTGTGGAATTTATATGGACTAGTCAAGTGACTTAACATCTGCTAACGGTGAAGGAAAACATCGTGAAGAAACCCACATACCCTGGAAGAAATTCTATGAGTATGTCTGATCCACCAACCCGCACTAGGCCAGCGTGAGTGGATTATGGCCTAAACCCTCTCAGCTAGAGAGCTGACTAACTAGAGAGTTAGAGGGGAGGAGACCCGAGCCCAGCAGTGGGATTTAATGGGTTGCTGATGATGATGATGATATAATGCTGCAACAATTTTCTTCATTTTAATTGCAACATACCAGGATAACAACATAAAAGTTCGAAGTCTAAATATTCACAGTAACGTACGCTACGGTAGCTATACGACCAGGTCGACCAGCAACCTATTTCCTTCCCAATCAGCTTATGAACGAATGGAATTAGGTGATTCAGTTCACTTCATTCATTCGTTGAGGAAGGCGTATAACGTTACTAGTATTTTGTTATACGATGCGAGGATTTTCTTCTTTCATTAAATTATTCAGTTGGAAGACATGTTTACACGTTATCCTATTTAATTTCGTTTTAGATATTTTTTTAATTTTTCCATTATATATTGTATTAAATTAAGTTAATAATTACAGTCAATAAAAGAAACTTCTAGTGTTATATCAGGTATTTCCATTTATAATCGAAACATTTTTTCTAAAATAACATTGCTCATAGCAGGGGGCATTAATTTAACAAATACTTTCTTAATTTAAAAAAAAACACAAACCATTCAACTACTCACTGAAATCGAATCTGGAGCCTATCTAGTTATACGCACTACTCAACAACCATAATAACAATACACAACACACGCTTAAAAACAACACAGCATTTTAACAAAAGTTTTTCTATTACTCAATTAGGGTGTCAGTTAATTAGAGTAGTAATTAAAGGTCTGATAACAAGTATGTACTCGATGATACCGATGAGTAATGGTCCTAGTAAGAAACTTCCCTAATTTATCGTTGGTACGTGAGGGCCGACAGGCGCCGCATTCTTTACTACAGATACAGCGTGTACGCACTACACTGCCTAAACGCGACGGGTAATTTACAATAATTAATGCCAATTTGTTGTATTAATTTAACCCCGAAAGCCTAAGCGTACTTCATGAAGTAATAATTATGGCAACCTATTAATATTCCATTGCTGCGCAAGATTCTTCTCTCCTCTATCTAGAGAACTGAGATGGTTTGGTCCATAACCACATACGCTGGCCTAATGCGGGATGGAGGATCAGACATATCTCTTCACCATTTCTTCACCGTTAGCAGATGGTAAGTTTCTTGACTAACTGTTACTGAAAGTTTTCAGTCTCAATAGCTTTAGAAAATTGATTGGACTATTGCGATTCATCAAACGAAAATTAAAAATGTGGTTTTTTGAATAAAATAACTAACATACCCTGGTGGCGCAGCGCAAATGTGTAGTGTGCAATATATATCAAAAGTTCAATTCCCAGGTCGACCAAAAATTATATTAGTTTCTGTCATTAAATTCTCAGTATCAGGACAAAGCGTTTGGAAATCTACAATAGGCTTGTAGCTATAGCTTGCCTAATACATGGGACCTTACATAGTGATGCACCTCTGCCTACCTTTTCGGGATAAAGGCGTAAAAGTGTGTAAAGTTAAAAAGACAAAAGATTGTAACAATCTATTTTTTAAAAGAGGAGTGAGTTTTATGCAAGTTCTTCTCATAGCTTCACCCTGTCAGCGAACTGGTCGTAGGCAAATTTGCTGACACAATTTTTTTGGATAGTTTGTGTTGTGTTGATATTTCATTTCTATTCAAAAGAAACGTAAACAGTAGTCGAGTAGTGCGTAAATACCCTTAAACGTCCGGCCCTTTGTGTTGTGGCTTGTATGGCTCTTTAGATAGCCCCGATATCATCTTAATAAACCGCTGGTTGAAACGTGATACCGCTTATAATATTGTTTGGGTTATAATTAGCATTTGGTTATGTTTATTAGTTAAAGGTAGAATTTAATACGTTATTTTTTGTGTAATAATAATTGTGTAAATATTATTTGAACAGTGAGAGTAATCAACATTTTGGAAGGTGTTGTTTTTAATTATCTGTTTTTTGCAGCTCAGACCGCATGTCAGTAAACAGTCAATATTCTTCTTCAAGTCCTAGACAGTCGTTATACATTTTTTTATTTATTCTTTCTTTCTCTTATACACAATTTTATTAATCACACGTTATTTGACTTTGCTTTTAAACAAATCTCTTGAATTTTTTTGTTTATATTCCTGTCATGAGTTTTTTAAACGTATCATAAATAATATTATATTAAACTCTACTGGGACATTAGAAGAATAATGTTTTATCTTCACATAAAACAAAAATGAAATTAATAAAAAATTCGGCATTAAAACCGTAAACTATCGATTGATCAAATTTTTATTTTATTCTCTAGTCAGTATTTTTCAAAATACAAATTTGATCAATTGATAGTTTACGGTTTTTAATGCCAAATTCATAATAATTTCATTTTCGTTTTATCTGAAGATAAGACATTATTCTTCTAATGGGACGAACTATTTACAAAAATACTCAATCATAATTTAGTCCGTCGTTTCTAAATTGTTTTTGTGAAAAAACTAACTGTTTAGTTGCAAAATGCATGGTAATTGTTTAGCCATTACTCAGCTCCTATTTGACACAGCGTGATGTTAAATAGCATATAGCCTTCCTCCATAAATAGGCTATCTAACACTACAAGAATTTTTCAATTCGGTTCAGTAGTTCCTGAGAATTATATTAGCGCGATCAACCAAACAAACAATCTCTTCAGCTTATAATATTAGTATACATATAGAATTATGTATTTTCCATTAAATACAATGATACTACATAGAATATTCTCAGAACCACAATAAACGCTTCATGAGCCAAGTATAAAGAGTTTTATAATAACACGAACATAAAAGAAAGAAGGACTTAATATATACTGTCGGTTAATTTGAATATGAATGAGTTCCTTGAAGAGAATTAGCTTGCCACTACATGAACACTAGTTTTAAATGGAATAACTTAATTGGAAACTTTTGAAAATGTCATTATAAATGTATAAAATAATATAATTTTTATGCAGCTGATTTCGTTATTTTGTTTGTTATCCTAAAATGCACAAGGCAGTGTAATGGGACCAACACTATACCTTCTGTATGCTGCAGTCTTACGATGTAGTTATGGAAATATTTGCCGACGTTATAGTTATCATGGCCTGCAATGATATGCTAAATCTAGCGACATATAAGCTACCAAGTTGCTTAGACAAGTTGTTGTTGTCAGCTTGTCTCGCCAGGGTATGTTTAATGCGGAATTCTTGTCTTATAAATTCAATTATTATCATTTCAACCCATAAACGTCCCACTGCTAGGCACAGGTCTCCTCCAAATATTTTGAAGGGAATTTAGCCTACTATACCACGCTGGCTAGACGGGTTGGTATAGGGTTTGGCTCCAATTTTCCTTTTCTCGCAGTGCTTATTTGCTTATGGTTACTCCCTTAGTGACTTTGCACGACACCCACGGGTAGAAATGGGGTAGTGAGTAGTGACATTATGTCATCATGTCAACCCATAAACGTCCCACTACTGGGCACGGGTCTCCTCCAAAGATTTTGGAGGGAATTTAGCCTACTATAATCACGCTGGCCAGACGGGTTGGTATAGGGTTGGTTTCGAATTTTCCTTTTCTCGCAGTGCTCTTGTCTGCTCGGTGCCTCGGTGGCGCAGTGGAAAGTGTATACGACTGCTGTGCAAGAGGTCCCGGGTTCGATTCCCGGGTCGGGTGAAAATTGTATTGGGCTTTTCTATCATGAAATTCCAGTATTGAGATTTTCCCGGAGTTTGGTAAACAAATGTTCCCGGTAGATGACAATAGGCTCGCCCCCTATTTCATGGGACCAAACATAGCTGGCGAAATGTGGGTGTGAAACACCTCTGCCTACCCCTTCGGGGGCGTGATGCTATGTTATGTTATGTTTATGCTCTTGTCTGCTTAATGTTACTCTCTTAGTCGCCTTTTACGACACCCACTGGTTGAGATGGGGTAGTGACATTATGTATTTTTCGGAAATTCAATTATAGTCTATTAAAAGATAAATATAATTAATCATATTCACATATCATGAAGTACCAGGAGAACAGAAGAGTGCAAGATATACAGCACAAGCGTTACACATCACGTCGCCGCTCTCACACGCTCGTTTACTTTATTACATTGTATAAAAACACACTAAAACAAGTTACAAATCCTATTAGAGACCCAACAGAGAAGGTCGTTTAACCTCACGTAATAGACGATTTACTATTTACGACTAGTATATAATATATGGATAATATAATGAATGTTTCTTCAGATATTTTAGGTAACATCATTCGCTATTTATGGCAAAATTCTACTTATAATACACATGAAACTTTTGTACAAGTTTGGGTTGCTGTCAGTCCGTATGTGAGATTTCCAAATTAGAATAAAATTCAGCTTAATAAAATAATACAAGGGAACAAGAACAGTGACAGGGGCGCTGTACAAACTTAAAAATAACAGACTCAGAAAGACTATCCGTGGAGCAAATCCATAATCCCTTATGAGGGATGCTTTCAGATCAAAATATTTATAAATAGAAAATAGAAAATGATAATCTAGCTTTGCCCTGGCTAGATTATAATTTTCTACTTTTTAATGAAAATATTTTATTCAAAGCGTGGAATTTCTCCTGATTCAACGCATTGAATAAAATATTTTCATTACAGAGAAATAACAAAATAAATGTTATAACTTTAAAACATTTTTTTCCATTTGAAATTGCAAAGCGATGGTCAACAGAAAGATCCTAAGTTGTGAAACTCGCTCGTTGTTTACGTCGAGATAGAACTTAGTCGTCAATTCAATCAATAGCAAATAATCTATTTCCGTGGTGCAGTCGACGGCAGTGGAGGCAATCTCAGGGGGACGATGGAAAATGAGAAAATTGTACCGACGAGCTATCACCGAACTACTGCAGGCTATGCGCCCCTGGTACCTACTAAAGCAAATGATTGATTGGAGATTGATTTTTCTTTTTTATATTCTTTGGTTTTTTTAATTTTATTTGTCGATAACAGGAGTATATTATAGATTACTTTGGGACTAGATGGCGCTGTGTGAATGTGGTAGAATATAATTATTATAGATGTCGATGACTAGCTATGTCATTTTGTGTAAATTATATTTTTGAGGACTAAAATTAAATACGTCTATAGAAAGCTATTGGTCAAACAGCTAATTGACTTGTAGCACCTGATGCTGATGTAGCGCATAAAATAGACACAACCTCACATAGATAAACTTAACGGAAATCAGTTAATTAGGTACCTTTTTGTTTAGCTATCGCTCGATAGTCCGACACTTTCAATAGTGTTAATTTTTTTTTTAAAGCCAAACTGCATACTTTCCTAACAGAACCAATAAAATTAAAAAACAATGTGATTTACTGTTGTCTACTTTTTTAACCGACAATATAAAGCTGAAGATATTTCAATTTCATCTACGAAATTAGGATTCTTTCAAATAAAATGTTTTTAGATTTTAACCTTTTGAACAAAAGGCAAGCGACAAAACTTTGTTTTCACTTATCTAACTGTAGGAACGGTATTAATTTGTTTTAAATTAGATATGACCTTTACTTGTTGTGATTCGGCTATATATAAGCATTTCGAATAAATTAAATTAAATTCGTTTCTATTTTAATAAACTTTGTTCGATTTGAATTTGTTGAAAAGTTTGTCTAAATATATTGAACCATCATAAATTTTCGGTGCAAAATGACATTCATAATTTAGGTCGTTTTTACGGGCAGCTTCAATGGCCATCAAAGTCAAAGTCAATGTCAAATATTTTTATTCATTTGGATCACATACATGATACTTATGAACGTCATACAAAGCCAAAAAAAGGTGTCAGTAAATTTGCCTACGGCCAGTTTACTGACAAGGTTGAGCTCTGAGAAGAACTTGGTATCATTTCTATTGTATGATTTTGTTACAAATTATTTGTAGATATATAAGAATAAATCCTCCATATAGTAAAAATGCATTGTTATCATCATATATATATCACCGGTTATCACCCCAATGACGTCCACTGCTAGACACAGGCTTAGACGGGTTGGTACAGAATTTTGTTTCGAGATTTCCTTTCTCGCAGTGCTCTTGTCAGCTACCAATACGGGAAGAACTGGGGTAATGACATTATGGATTCTTCGTCACTACACGAAAATATACTTCTGTAATATAGTTTGTTTCATCTTTATTCATCCTATGTTCGTAAGTGTCGATTGCAGAAAGTGGACAGAATAGCTGTTTCAGCAATACGCCTACCAGGATATAATAAAAGACAGGAGGTACAAGGATGTTGAAGTGCGGTCACCTATTAGCAATCTGTAGTGCACAATCTTGACACATTAACCTACTTTCAGGACTTTGTTTGCGAAATGAGAAACTGATATAGAAAGTTGATCATATTTTATTATCAGGAAAACTATATACAGAAAATTCATCCTTATTACAATTAAATAAAAATGATAACACCTTACACTTAATCTCTATCCATCATCCTCCAATAAACATGTACAGCATTGGTCAAAACTGCTTAACTAAATGACCAAATAAGTTGACTATACTTCATTATCGAAATCTCATACTTAGGTACTTGAAAATGTAAAGTGAAAATTTGTTTTTACATAACATAGCATTACGCTTTTTTCCCCAAAGGGGTAGGCAGAGGTTTATCCCAGCCACATTTCTCCAGCTATTATTGGTCCCATGAAATAGGTTGCAACTTTGCAAGCCTATTGTCATCAACCGGGAAAATTTGTTTTTCACTTTAGTATTTTTTCCAACGAATATATTTGTTTTGATTACAGGCAGCAGAGTTACATTGATTGGAAAATAATTTTATTTTGGCGGAAAACTTTAACACCATTGACTAAGTTTTATGAGAATTTTATGGCGAAACTTGGTTAAACAAATATGTGAGTTAAAAAAATGGCCGCCGATTTTGCTTTATTTACCTGATTTTTTATGGCTAAAGTTACGTGTGTTTTAAAGACGCCGTGGTTTGTTTTAAAGGGCTAACAAATAGTAATTTTAATTACAATCGCATTTTTATACTGGATGGAGAAGAAACGCATACTGAAAGATACGTTAGTGATAATTTGATAAAAAGGTCAAGATGACCTATCAACCTATTTGGACCTTTGTTGTAAAATGTTTGAAAATTACAGCAACAATTTAAAATTTACAAACAGTATTAAGTACAAGTACCCTCTGTAAATAACGAACACACTTTCTTGACCAAAGCTAATTTGGAGGAAATGCTAATAAAGTTGTTGTATACTACAAGTAGGTTAAAAATAAGGTGATTAACGCCATACCTTATTTTAAACCGGGTTTAAAAAAAGAGACTTTCCTATATAGAGGCTCATTTCATTAGTTCAAAGTACCAGGAATTCATAAAATACAAGCAGATTTTGTAGCAGTAAGTGCAGGAATGTTAGAGATCTGTAAAGGCTGTACTAGATGAATGGTCGTCGTAATTAGAGAGGTGTAGACGCAGTCTGGCCTGTAACGCGATTACGGGGAAACCTTACAAGCGATAATTACCTGCAGGTGTGAGTTCCAAGACACCTTCTTGTTTGGATCGAATGGATATTGCCAATATGTTATGTACTCGTATTTCTCGAAGGTTCTGTCTTCATTCTCAATAGAATATTATGCAATAAGGTTTTTGAATAATATTCAATTACTTGGCAGATATCTTATATAAATAAAAACTGAAACTTGCTGACTGACTGATCAAAGCCATAACTACTGCGGAGTGAGCACTAAACCGTATTCACACTGGCGTTTTTATACTTTAATAACGCATGCTCATTGCCGACCAATTGGATTGGCCTGTGCTCAACAGGCCAATCCAATTGGCCAAACCTCCACAGTGCAGAAAAACAATACTAGTCGTATATGCATGATTGAAAGAAAGCGTTTTTATGAATACAATTAAGGGTGTAGAAAGAACTTGAGTTTTAAAATGAAGTTTTTAGAGCCACATGTGTCAACAAGTAAGAAAGTAAATGAATACCAACCAGCCAATAATCACCAAGTGTTACAGTTTCTATACCCACTCCTCTAAAAAAACTATCTCCTTTTTTGTGACCCACGCGGTACAATTCTAAGGGCTTCAAGGAGCTTATAGTTCAGTCAGTCAGTTCAGTCTAAGCGATTTCTTCGGAAAGTTGTTAAGGATGCTTAGAAAGTGAACATACTATAAGTCCTGGCGTTTCGGAGGTGAGCCTGAGTGGGGGGGAGGGGTGCAAAGGTACCATTTTTGAGTTTTTTACTTATAACTCAAAAACGGTACGTTTTAGGAGAAAAAATCCTTCTACTTAACAAAAACTTATAAATTGTCTACAACTTAATGCTGTACACTTTTCCAAATTCCCAACAGTTTTTGAGATATGGAGCACAGAGCACGAACCGGACTATTATTTATATATATATATAATAAACGGACTATTACTCTCAATTTCGATATTCGAATGTTCGGTTTTGATGTCGTCAAATGATTGAAAGTGACAGCGACCATAATAATATCTAAATTTCCTTACATTCGAATGTCGAAATTCAGAATAAGCCTCCAGAATATTAGAATTTACAAATTATATACTGTGACAACAGCTTTCCAAAACTACAGTATCTAATCTTTATCGAAAAGATTTTAACGAATAGTATTTTACATATAAAATATATGACATAAAGTCGATCCAATTATGATTATTAGAAAATCTAATCAATTTTTACCGCTGATTTTAGAAGTTCGTAAAAATACAAAAAAAAGCTCTCTTTTGATATTTTAAGACGATATAAAATATAACACTTGTATCTAATCAAGAAAGAAGTCAACAAATTTAGGTGAAATTAATTCAGAAAGAAGAAAGTATACAATTTTTCACAAATATTTCGACTCGGAATTTGCGTAGAATTTAATTTTGTTTTCAACTTTCAGATACGATTCTGGCAAGTTTAATATAAAGAGGATAGAATGGTGATACCTAAACATAGTCATGATTGTCAGTTATGAGACCTCATCTTGACTGAGAAATAAGAGATGATTTTCAACAAACGGAAGAGGTAAAATACTAAACCTCTTTTTTCGTATCGACTCCGCTTTGCTTGAGTCTAGACCTTATGAAAAAACTAAGCACTAAATGAGCCTAACCCTAATATTAGGTACTTAAAGTCTTGGTCACTTGGTTTTATATTTTCACAGGTTGACTATCAGTCCGTGACCACGATCGCTACAATTTAATCGAAACCCATGCCCCACAAATACATAAGGCATTCATTATTCCTGAAAATATAATGACGTGAATCCGTTTTATAATTATTAAATTTTTGCTGACATTACTTTTCGGATAACCTGTTACATTCTTCTCTTGTGACTTTCATAAGTGTTACCTTGTAACCTAGATGAATAAACGAGATTTCATTTCATTTCAAATAAATTAATGTACTAATCGGACAAACTTAGAAGTTATTATAACCCAATATCCTTCTCATAATATCTGTCACCCAGGAAACTGTCCTAAAACAATCTCTTATCATACAGAGTCTATGAACAAAAAACAGACATGTTGTATATTTTAGGGCATCATAAAATTGTGCTGATATCACCTAGAGACCATTTTACAACAAAGGCTTGATTAACATTTTCAATAAAACGAATGATTGCGCTCGACATGTAATACTATGTTCAGCCACAGTGTAAATATGTATCAGTGTGGTAATGGCAAACTTAATGCGATTAATGCATGTCTTGGGTCTCCAATCCTTTCCGTAATAAGCCGTGGCAACCATACATAGCGTCATGCCTTTTACCTTTGAAAGGATTGGTAGAGAAGTATTACATCAGCTTTGTTAGATACGTGTAATAGATAAAATAAAAATAAAATAAATAAGCCTTTTATTCAGACATTTTAGGATTGTACATATTATATTTTATTCTTACATTAAATTATGACTAATTTTTAAAACAATTTTAGACACTGGTTTCCTGTATATTATTTTTGTATATTGCTAGCGCTATAGTACCTATGTATTAGATGTCTGTGTGCCCCCTGGCATAGGCCTCCTCCAATACCTTCCATCTTGCTCTGTCCTTTGCTATCCTTGTCCATAACTTTCCTGCTGTTTTATCAAGGTCGTCCTTCCATCTCCTGTATTGTCTGCCTCTTTTCCTTTTCCCCATTCTGGGATACCATTCTATTACTCTTCTACTCCATTTATCTTTACCTCTAATGCTATGACCCGTCCATCTCCACTTCAACAATTTTATTTTTACTGTAGTGTACTGTAGATACGTGTAATAGGGAGTGAGCCAAATGCCATTAATCGGGCACATTTTTACACATACCTATGTAATGGAAATTAAAAAAAAAATAAGGTTCTCGAGTGGCGGCCACGTATTGGAAGGCGCAGCGTGGGACGGCCCCCCACCAGATGGACCGACGACCTGGTCAGGGTGGCGGGCGGCCGTTGGTTGCAGGCGGCACAGGACCGTTCGCAGTGGCGTAAATTAGGTGAGGCCTATGTTCAGCAGTGGACGTCGTTGGGCTGATATGATGATAAATGGAAATGTGTACATGTGTGATAATTACTATCAGTAAGTTATTGTGTGCTATAAGTGTGGGTGGACGATCCGTGGATTTCCTACTTTAATCGGAAAGGTTAGCTCTGGTGCTTTCTATTGACTAACTGGTGTTATATAATGATGTCTTAGGAAGAGGCTAGCATCTAAGATACAGGCTCGGCCTAGTTTAGTATATTATAATTTCATAAATACATAATGTAGATTAAGTTTAAGTATTTAAGTGTCGCCTTGGGTATCAGACATATAATGATTCTTTGAAAAAATTTAATCTGCTTACCCTGCACTCGCGGTGACTGTTACTGCAGGCTATGATGCTTTATGATCTTATTAGCAATAAGTATGATTGTTCAGAACTTGTTAACGCTTTATATTATATAGTGCCGCGGACTGTTATAAAACGTGAGGCGCGCGCTTACCCGTTATTTGCTACAACTGCTAGTCGTACGAATGCGGGTGACGAGCTCCCCTCCATAGGATGCTTAAGGACTTCAATACATTCTTTAATAATGTCGATATGTTTGCCTCTACACGTAATGAATTTAAAAAAAAAATTAAACAAACACTTCTTCAACTTCAATAGTAACTGTATTATAAACGCTTCTACTTAGACTTAAGTGTATAGATGCCTTAAGCTTCAACTAGGTTTAAACTGTACTTCTCTTAGTAATATGTGGAAACGCCGTGGATTGTACGTTAATTTATTCTATTGTGTACCTAGCCAGTAAGATACAATGTACAGTTGTTTGTTTTCCCAAATAAAATAAAATAAAAATAAAATAAAATTATGGTCATAATATAAAAACAAAAACATAACTTGTATTAAACTATTGTATAAACCATTCGTCACCGACCTATCTGGCGATTAAAATGAGCGGCGTGAGTTTCCAGCCAGTTCTTATCATGACTCTATCCTGTCGACGTGGTCAACTGCACTACTGCACTACTGCAACTGCATTGTCAGAAACCTGACAAGGTTTATTAATGTTATTACTTTATAAATAAAAATTGTAAAAACTGTTTATTTGATCAATAAAAAAAAAAAAAAAAAAAAAAAAAAAAAAAAAAACTGATCGTAGGCAAGTTGGTTGACACTATTTTTTCGGGTTTATTTGTTATATTCCTAACGTCTGACTTTCATAAGAGTTACTTTGTAACATAGATCTATAAACGAGGTTTTATTTAATTTAATAACAATAATATTTTCTTTAATTTATACTCAGACCAACAAAAAAGGTTAGTCACCAACAAAAAAGGTTAGTCAGGCTTTTTTTGTTAGTCTGAGTATTTATATAGTCATTATCATGTCGATAACATTTATCTCACTGATATTTTTACACTATATGACGTTAAAAGGTACGGTTAAATGTAGGGGGGTTGTAAAACACATGAACAACGTAACGTGACGCGGTTTACGACAATCCTGACGTTTACAATCACGGCTCAATCTGTCACACATACGTATCTATCGCTATTGTTTTTAAGTTCATTTATTTGCCAACTCAAACGGCTGGCGAATATTCGAGAGTGCGCAGATGTCAAAATGTCATGAAAATGTACAGTAGGTAAAAGTCGAAATATCCCTTGTACACATTGCGGAGTAAATTTAATATTTCTCGTAATTAAAAAAAAAATTCTACATGTCTAGACTACTAATAGACTGACCTGTTGGCGTAGTGGTTAGTGACCTTGACTGCTAAGCCGGAAGTCGTAGCTTGAATTCCCACCCAAGACAAATCTTTCTGTGATGAGCATAAATTTTTGTTGTGTGTGGGTGTAATTTATCTTTTACATGTATTTACAACAAAAAATGTATTTATGTAGTATATCAGTCTTTAGTAACTAATTACCCATAACATAAGCAAATGTAATTGCTTAATTTGAGACTAGAGGGCGCTGTGTGAATGTCTGAAAAAATATTAAGGCTCGCTCGACGGACACAACACAAAATAAATCAGCCAAATCGAGCGAACCGTTCTCAAATAATACAGTATTATTTGCGAACGGTTCAATTGTTTTTATTATAATATACAGTATTATATTGTTTTTGTTCTATATATAAAATTCTATATAAAAACATTTTATGGGAAAAAAACTCTATTGAAAAATGGATAATGAGTAAAGATTTTTTAAATTACACCCTTGCAAAATCATAACTGTTCACTAGTCTCGTATAAAAATAATCTCAAATATAACTCCTCTCAAAGAAGGTATCGACACCTCGATAACACGAATTTATATTCATATCGGAGATATATTAAAATTCTTATGTAAGCGCCGATGAATTTCTTATTTCTTTTTCCCTCAGTTTGGAGAAGAGGACGTCTTCTTGCGATCGTTCCGAAGGCTTTAATTAAGCCCTTTTATGACCGACGAGTGGCGAATTCAATCTAAGGGATAGGGAACTGTGTTTTTGGGTTTTAGATTGCGATCATACTTAGACCTATATACGAGTAGGTTGAATCTGGAGATAAGAAAGTATCTAAGGGGAAGGTTAACCTTTACATAATGAATGATAAAGTCTAACATTTGTACTATTGGATGGTGTATGGACTTTGTTAGATGAGATGAGATGCTATTCCCACTGCCTTGTTGGATTTTCGTTTGTATTAGGTATAGGTGGAAGGAAAAGGAGGTTAGGTTTTCCACTTTTGCCTGAGCGCAAGAATCGAACTCGTTACCTCTCGAACAGCAGGCGTACAAACTCTTGCCACTGAGAGAGTCTAAAAAGAAAACAACCACTTATACTAAACATAAATCCCATTATTAGAACGTTTACTAAGTACACAAGCAAATTTATTCGCTAAAGTGAAACCCCTCTATTAAATTCAGATCGGGAACTTTGCGTACGATATATAATCATCAATTTTCAATCTCTTTCATTGAACTTCACCTTAACAGAATAAGTAATCCGGCCAAATTTGGGAGGTCACGAGAACAAGCCACACGACCGTACTCTTATCTCTTCCCAAACATCACTCTTTAACGCGCCTCGTCGACGCAATTTTATGTTAGACGAACTTTGTTTTCAGAGTAAAACCGGACAAAAAGCAAATTTTAATACTAAAGCGGTCTGATTTTTCCTTCATTTTTATGTTTAAGGAATATTTTATACTAGTAGTAGCGCGGGGCTTCACTCCCATCGTTCTTTATATGACCACTGCTCAGCTGTTATTAGTTGTAGCATGATGTATATAGCTTACAAACTGCCTCGATAAATGGGCTATTCAACACTAAAATATTTTTTCAAATTGGACCAGTAGTAACAAACAAAAAAACTCTATTTTTAATTTTTTTTTTATTATTATTTATTGAGGTAAACAAACAATGCCACAATACAATGTATACCTTATAAGTAATAACTTAACTATTTTAAATAATTGTGCCACCACCGACATTTACCACATATTAAAAATTAAGTTACATATATTTAAACGATTTTAAGAGAGAAACAGTGAGCAAGTTAATTTTATACAACTATCAAGAGGGAAAAGAAGGTTAATTTTAGAAGAAGGTTACTTGTACATTACGGCTAAATTATCAAGTAAGAGTTTTTTAAATACACTACGGCGTGTTGCCATTACATCTAAAGAATTGAAGTTATTGTTAAATAATTCAACTAATCGATGCATAGGTGGTCGTTTGCCAGCATTAGTACGACAACGAGTAAGGGCAAAAATTTTACATATATTACGGCTGTGGGTTCTAGTAGGTATTCTATAACATATTCTTCAGGTTAATAATATTATACAGATTATAGATATAGATTAGTATAAGTAAGATGTAACATATACTCGTTTCACAACATATAATATAATCACATTTTTACACACATAGCGATAGGCCGAAGGGGCATCCGTGCAATGTGCATACACCCGATTTTCGCCAGCTAGTTTAGATCCCATGTATAAGGGGGCGAGCTTTTTCCATTAACTGAATACCAATTTCGAACACCGCACCGGGCCAATAGTGAATTTTGTAATAAACAACTAAAATACATGTTTTATTTTAGTACACAGAGGCATCTTAAAAAAGAGGATTGAAATGGAAGTTAGGTGTAAAGGGAAGTCGAAGAAGGCTTTTATGAAGAAAAATATATAAACCACATGTTCCATTGAAATTGTTCGTAATAATCAATTTAAGGGGTGATCACACACACAAACACAACGATGCGACGTCTGATAGGTCACCTAAATAATATATATTTCCAAATGCTCGTATAATATTAAATATTTGGTTAGATAAATATAGAATAACAAAATTATCTAACTATATGCAAACGGTTTGGTTGCCAAATTACTATATCTTATTAATATGTATACATGTACATTATATACAATATGCCACTGAATTGGCAACAAAATTATACATAGACCAACCGCGGGAAAATGACTGGCTTTTTATTTCTGGCAACTAAAAGATAGGTCAATTGAAAACAATATTTCGTAAATCAGTTTTATTATATATATGTTTGTATTTTCTTTATCAATAGTCCTCCATGGCTCTTCATGCAGTCATGACGTAAGTAGGAGATGGAGGAACAAATATTGAATATTTACGTTCATCTTTATAATATTTAGCAAATTGTTTTTATTACTAGTTACATTTATTATTCACTAAAATATTTCAAATAAAATAATATAGGGTAATTTCAAAAGTCACTACAACCACACTGAAAAAAGACATTTCACAATATAACGTTCAATTAACAACCTAGCCGTTTTACTTAAAATATATTTACTTACCCTAAAAGTAGGTAAGTATCCAATATTGTAATATTTTTATTTCAACTAATTGAGGTTAAAATCCCGAAAAGTTTTTTCCTTTTTTGTAAATATGTAACACAAATTCGATGTTGAATATCCTGAATATTTGACAGCAAGAGGCGTTAAAAGAAACGAAAAACAATTATTAAAAATCCAAAATTAACTAAAAACACGACAATTTATCACGGATCGTACATATTACGAGTATCTTCTATCCGAATAACAGAATATTATAATTTCTTCTACCCGTAGGAAAACATATTAAATTTTCCGTGCTGCAAATATAAAACAATATGAAATACCAGCAACTGGGAAGAGATTCTTAAAGAAGTTCAAAGCCGAAGCTTTGGAACCACATTAAATAGTGCAACTAACAAGATTTCTACGTATAAAAGGCGTAGAGCCCTCGACTTACAAGAACCACTCGGAGTTTACAGCCATTTTAAATCTTTTTAGCAATGTTCCTCTTTCATCCTTTTGTTGATGCATAAAGATGGTATATATTAATAAAAGCGAGTTTTGTATACGACAAAAGTCTATCTGAGTATTGTTTACAACATTCCAGCAGTTTTTGCGTAGAAAATTAACAAACTTTTAAATATCGCATTTTTGCTATTAGTAGAGTATAAGGAAAGAAACTCGTTCCCTGATTACTGAATAGTTGAATCCGTCTAAAAGCACGATCACAACGTTTCAAACGATCACAAATAATGAAAAGATTTATTTTGAAAAATTAATTATAAAAGGACGAATTCGCGAGGTAAGGTGGTCTAAAATAACTGGTGGTCTAAAGTACATAACACTAATCATTAAAACTACGTCCATGCCTACGAATGTTTTTTCATCGACTAATACCTTTCAAAAACAAGGCTTTTTTACGTTACTTAAACATAAACAAGTGCCAGATAGGCTATCTACAACTTAGTTGACAGATTTTTGACGTATTTTTCAAATAACATAAGTATTTCATTATAGTCTTAGATAGACAAGACCATCTGACAGTAGTGATAGGGCCTAAATGTTCGCAATAACTAGTTATAACCATAAAACCTTTCTTTGCCTTGCCTTTTTCCTCGAAACTTAACTTTTTGCCTAGAGTACCAGGATATGATAAATACCTAGGAGATGTTCGCATTCAGCGCCTATAGCTCTCTCACTACGAACCGCGATGCGATAACGCGATACAATTTGTATTCGCTACAATCCAATATAACTTCGATGTCAACCATTTTATTTTTGATACGAAAACTTGACACGGCAATTTGTAAATAATATGTCAGCGAAAATATATTTTATGTAGGTTTTTATGGAATTTATACAACAAATTCGACAATTTCTAAAGTTGGTCCTACACATCATTCATGACGCGTTGCATGTGCATGACACGATTAGAATTGATAGGTACACGATTAGAATTAAATTTTTTGTATAGAGCTTATATCAAAATTCTAACTTTAGTAGCCAAATACTTTAGTAGATTAATTATTGAAAACGGCCATATGTCGGAGTCGATACCGCTGTGACATAGTCTGTCACTTTCTAACGATTGACAGCAACATCGACTCGACTAATTCTATGTCGAAATTCATAGTAGGATGTCTGAAATCAATGTCCCGCACTTAAGTATACACACTTATATGGTCTGTGAAGCAAAATTTTTTTTTTTATTAGATCCGTTTTTAAGAATATATGTAATAATAAGTGTATGTAAATCTACTAACAAAATCGCGTACAATTTCATCAACATTCATCAATTTCTTCATGCATAAAAGAGGAAGCTTAAGAAGTATGTTTGTATCGAAACAATAGTATCTGCCCATCTCAATGGGTGACAGGGGTGAAAACAATGTATGTACGTACAAAATAAATAAATCACAAATATATAAACCTATTTCTCAGTATCGTGTACATTCAGGAACAAAAGTAGCTGAACATAACGATAAAATTTTAATACGCATGTATACCGTAGTATTAACAAGACTAGTGCCAGAATTTAATTATCATTGTAAATTTAATTCTGGCACTGGTCTTGTTAATGCTACGGTATACATGCATTTTGAAATTATATGAATGAATATTTTTATTTGCGGAATATGGGTACATTGAGTTTTTAAATATTAAATTAACAAATATTGCCCTTGCCATATTTAGCCAGTTACGGCATGCAAATAATACTTTATTTTTATATTATTTCCACATATACATAACTCCATGTTCAAATTTGATACAAATGTTCAGGTACTTTTGTTGCTGACTGTACAATTACAAGAAGAGGGGCACGCTGTAGGCTGTATTGGTAACGCTTTCCTCTTTTGTCAATGTCAATCCTTATTAGTTTACTCGAGCAAATTATTATTCTTAGGAAAGTGTACCATTTAGTTTGTTATGTAACTTATACTTGGACCTTACTGCGCACGCGTACCTAATAGCTGAACTATAAAATTGTTTTTTTTTTAACTAAAACTATTAGTTATATTTGCGAATTCTCCCGTCAATTGTATTATTTCGTATTTTAGGCCGAGAGTGTACAAAGACTAGATCGTTATGGTCACTAAATAATGCAGCCTATATCAAGAACTTGCAACTTTTTACACTTGCACTTTTTTCACTTGGTAAGGAGAAATCTAATAGATACTCTTTTGTATTACATACAACAATTATTCATCTATTTTTTTTACTTTTCTTTTATATTTTATATTTATTCTGTTTTGGAGTTTTAGTGACTAACGAACTGCAATATTTATTTTAAATAATGCAGATAGAATATAGAATAGATGGATGGATTTATACCTATACCAAATTGATGAAAAGTTTTGGTATTACCTATCCGTATTGAAAAATTCAAACTAAACAACCAGCAAATTAAAAAATCGGAAAAAATCGATTATTCAAAAACATTCAAGAAACAATTGACCCTCGCATCGTTAATAGCTAACAGAGTTAAAAGAATTGTTTCTTTATGTGGGTGAGGTACGGGTAAAGTTTGACAGAACAATCCTTACGATCCCAGAAGGGTGCTAAGTAACATTCAACGTGCAACTTATAAAAGTTCGGTGTTTAATCCTTACCGCTATTCTTTTGCCAACTCTTTATTGGCACTCGATTTCGGTTAAATTAAGAGTAGATCGTACACTATCTGTTTCCTATTGCGATAGAGGAGGAAAACCTTATAGTCGCTTCAACGAAGCTTTTTCCTTGGAAGTTCTCAGAAACAGCATCAATTTTGATGATCTTGGTGAAACCAGTGGGGTTTTAACTTTAACTAAGAAAATCTATGATATTTAAGAACAAAACTTTTTTCTGTTTTTAGAGTTCCGTACCTCAAAAGGAAAAATCCCTTAAAGGATCCCTTCGTTGTCCGTCTTCTTTCTTTCTGTCCGTTAATCAATAATATTTTACTCAAAAACGCGTAGAGGTATCAACCTGAAATTAATATCTAATACTCAAGTCTACAATTCCACATACTTTCTTTTTACGGCAGGACTCTAGTGCGCCTGTCATACATTTTTCTATTTAGGCCCAAGTTTCATTGTACAACTCTAAAATGATGTCATGACAACCGTCTAAAAGCTCTATATAAAAATTTCATTCAACAGGAACGAGTAGAATGAGTTTAGTACGACATAATTGTCAGAATGCGATTTGTTGAAGGTTTTATTACGCGATAAACTGCTCGGTCTCAATGTTTACGACCTACGGATTACAGATACAGGACTCGGTTATTTATTGCAAGGCTATTGTTTGATAATATTTAAGTATTCGGCCATTTATACCTTCGTATTGTATGTTACGTAGACGTAAACGGGAGAGAAATGTACGTATTGTATTGTAAGTTCCATCCCTAAACGGGAGAAAATATATAGGAACCGTTGGTTTGGAAGAATTTTGAATTGGGAGTATTGTATGGAGAAGTGTTAGGTATTTGGAGGTGAACGACCTTCGATATAAAATAAATGCTGCAGGTAATAGTCTTAAGTAAGTATTTAGATTCTAATTTGAGATAGTGCTAGCGCTCTTCCATTATTTCTGTGTTGGGAGAACTGTTTTTGCAGGGGTTTTCTTATAACTTAACAGATCAGCATTAAAAACCGGCCAAGTACGAGATACGTACGTACGCTACGCTAGTACAGTTGTATCTTTTTGATGCGTTTACTTAAAACTCTGATTTTTTATAGCGCCAAAGGGATTGCAGACCTGACCTGACCTGACCTGTATTTGATATTATTAATTTCAACTTGATACATCTAAGCGTTTTTGAGAAAAATATTCTTGACAGATGGACAGACAGACGGACAACGGAGTGATGCTATAAGTGTTTTGATTTTACTTTTGATGTACGGAACCCTTAAAATATGTTTTAGTTACCTACATGCATTCTTTTTTTGCTTTTTGTATTCTGCTTTGTGTTGCACTCTTGGTCCACACACTTAGAACTGTTTCTAAGATGAAGAATTATCAATAGATATTGTTATACTTTTAGTAAATACGTAGGTTTAAATCTTCTATAATCTTTCTTACAATCCCACATGAAATCTCCGAAACCGCCTAATACTCGTATTACTATGTACAAGGCCTACTATTGACCTAAATTAATAATATAGGTACCTAATTTGTAAACTGTTATAGCTACATAGACTTGAACGGCCGGCGCATAATGAGGGTTTAGTACAGATTGCTGTCCTCTTTGACCAATCGTCTTTCAAGGAATATCTTAGTGTGTAAGTAATTGCATACTACTGTGCCTTGATTACTACATTGTTAAGCTGGCTATACACACTAGGGCATATATATGTATAACGGTTAAATAAGCTTCTTCTGGTACTAAGAAGAATCTTCTAACATCCAAAAGAAGCTTCTCTAGCTTCTTCTGGATGTAAGAAGATTCCTCTTAGTACCGATTTCGGAAGGTGTAATTTTTTGCAGTTATTATTTATGAAGAGATTGAGTTATTGTTATTGATTAAGATTATTTATATTATTATGAGCAAGCACAGTGTATACATACTATACTTGTATACATATATATATATCCCTATAATAATGCTTCCAGTTCAACAGTGGAGCTAGGTACTTAAACTTTAAATTCTCACTAGTTCAACTGAGTTCAACCATTGAACTGTGAGAGTTTTGACTTGAATTTGATAAATAAGAGACCTTTCCACTGAAAGCATACGCGAAACACCAGAGTAAGCTTGAAAACACTCATAAGTCGTTCTGTGGTAACCTCAGCAAAATGTAACCACATTTCGCTAGGGTTTGCAGTTCTAAATTATATTAAGTAAATCTCCTTTTATTTACGAGATTCTGACTCTGGGATGATCCCTAGGCCTTTGTGAAGATTACGTTGGGTCACAGGCATAACATACAATGGTTTTAACAGCTTAATTTTGTCTTTACATGAATATATTTACTAGACTTAACTTACTGACTGACATTTGCAAATTCATAGAATCAAACATTACAGAAGATGTTAAAAAATCCAAAAGTAGATCCTGACAGATTTGGTTATGTTCCGACAAAACAGACAAAGTCAAATATCCGGAGAAATTTTATTAAGCAGAAGGAGGAAATTTTAAACCTTATAGTAATAAATAGAAAACGGATATTGCCTTGCACGCAAATCTTGTCTTTAATACAAGAATCTGATTAACCTATACATTACTGTCTGCAAAGTGAGGCTACTTTGCAGACAGTAATATATAGGTTAATCAGATTCTTGTATTTTGGTTTAGTATAAAGCAATAGCCTACATCCCCGAGGTAGTAACTCTTGGTTTTCCAATAAATAAATAAAGTTACCCCAGCCAACCTAATACCCAAAAAAAGGCAATGAAGATTGGAAAATAAAAATGAAGACAACAAACGTTACACAACGAGTCGGTCGGAGTTCTTCTGTGAATTGCGAAACGAAGCTGAGTTGTAGCCAAAATAAATATTGTGAAGCACTACAAAGTTCAATATTCTGTATTTTCTTCGTCAAACTCAGAAGCCTGCTGTTTATTTTGTAAGATTTCGTTTTTGCGGCATTTTTATAACAAGACTGTTCTTTTTTACCGGCGACCGATAAGACGTTTATTCACAAAGTTGACTGATGATTTAATCTAAAACACAGGACCGCGCTGCATGCAAGCTTCATATGAACTATTGGAAATCCCTTTCGGAAGCCTTGAACTTTCCTATGGCTAACATGGTGATGATAATGATGACTGTTCATTTTTTGCATTGTAATTAAAGCAACTATAATAACTGCAATAAAATCATTTATTTCTAGATACAAAGCCTCATAAAAATGCTACTTACATAAGTGGTAGATTGCCACTAGTCTAGCCCTACTGTACAGAAAAACCTAAACCAGATTTTTCTTGACCATAAATTAGTGATAATTAAACAAAAAAAAATAACATGGCATCTTGAATCGGTTTCAACAATATATTATATATTATTATTGATACTTTTTCCAAATTCGAAGATATTTTATTTATTGATTTAATAAATTTCGTATCTTCATGTGAATATGGTACGAAAATAAATTGTGTATGAACTTTCTTATTGTTTGGTTATATCCTATTTCTATTTGTTTTTACGTAGCTTCGTGACCACTTCCTGATAAATGTTTTTTTTCCCGGGTTCGATTACCGCGTTGGGTGAAATGGTATTGGGTTTTTCTGTCAAGGAATTCTAGTATTGAGATTTTCCCGGAATTTAGAAAATTAAATTAGGTTCATGTTCCCGGTAGATGACAAAGGGTCCCCACTATATCTGGCCAAACATGGCTGGCGAAATGTAGGTGAGATACCCCTTCGAGGGAAAAGGCGTGATGCTTTGATTAAATAAATAATATCAATACCTGACCACTTATATCACAACCAGGGTTACATGTAATCAAATTTGGTTGAACCACCCCGAAAACGTGTAACGTTTCCCACAGATATCAAATTACATTCATTTCTAAAACATACATAATACATTTAATCCAATCGATGCGTCCTTTGTGGGCCAAACTAATCTGCCAGCACAATTGCTATATTCACATAAGATCGATAAGGAATAAAAAGGCAGGTAATTGTTTTCCGCGCATTACTAAAATAGTGTTAAGTTTCTGAAAAAAAGAAAATATAAAGCAACTAATGTAAACCAGAGAAGGGTAAAACGTAGTGGATATTTTCCTTGATGAAGGGCTGAGTAGTTGGGATAAACGATCACGATCGTTTGTCCAATGTGAATAATTATTAATTTTATTGAGAACAAACTTTATTTTGTATCCATAGAGAAAAGGTGAAGACGTGTCAAAAAAACTAAGACCTTAAAAGGAAAATCGCTATCTTCTCCGGTGAGATTGAGACATGTTTTTACAATTGTCTAATTATGCGTGTTTTCTCAAAATCCCTAGGAATTTCGTGAAAATTCGAATTATTAAAATTAACATCCAACGACATATTCATCATTTTACTCGACAAAGGCAGTCTAGTCATCTAGAAATTGGTTAGAATTCCATACAAAATGATTACTTAATATCTCCAATCACAATGTCCGTACATAAGTTCCACAGACTGTTAGCCTATTCTGTCTGGCTGACAAAGACAGTCAGAAGTTCATCCAAGTTACTTATTAGTTTCTCGAGGCACCTTCCCTAGGGAGCTGTAGTTCTCCAAATGACTGATCTATAAAGGCTTTTAATGGGGAAAGACAAGGTATTATTTTTAAAGACAAGACAACAGAGGTACAGAAGATCATACCTACTCGGAAGTATTTTATAATACTGATGATTTGTCTTAGAGTGTATTTTCTATCTTTCAAGTGATTTATGGTTAATACAAACAAATGATTAAACTTCCTGCAAGTGTATGCTACCCTAGTATTTATGTCACAGTTTTCCTTTCAGTAATATGGTGGTCTTGAAGTCAGTATAAATCACCACAGTCAATTTACAGAAGGTATATACGTAGTTGTATTGCAAGACAAATTCGCAAGATAGAGTTAAGAGTTTTTTAACACAATGTTCGAGTTCACCGACCACTGAAGGATAGGTACAATCAGCCAAGTACTCGACCAGTTTCCAAACATTTGCTGTGTATTACTGGATCAGCAGTCATCTTCTCGTATACCAGTGCTGTGTTATTCGGACTATTGAACGCTTTACTGTCGAGTTGTGCATGTTAAATGGACTTGAACTTTCATCATCACGAACAATATCATAGAAATGTTTGGAAACTGGTCGAGCAACAGGCGCAGAAACTGCTCGTCATTGATCTTTCAACTTACTAATCAGCTGACTTTTACAGATTCATAAATGCTGATGTATACAAGAAATTTATGTAGGTATTATATTTCTTCAATTTCAATTCGTGCAATCTTATTTTTTTTAATATTTACATCATTAACATTTACATCAATAAACTTACTAAAAATAACATTGTTTTCATTATGCATAGCGCGGTGCAGACCGTCCATGAAGGCCACGCGTACCTTAAAATCATTTTTCCTACCATGCTATGCATGCACCTATGCCTGTCATTCTTTTTCTTCATTTATTTAAGAGGTCAACTCTTCTTGAGCAAACACGATTATTTTCAATCTTCTGCCTTCTACTTTCTCTTTGACTAAAAATATAATATCTCTATTCACAATAAACTAGGTACTGGTACCTATCTACTCTATGGTCTCTGCCTACTCTAATAGAAGGCAGGTGTTGTACCTACTGTGTGTACGTATGGAGTTTGTCATAAAATATGCTTATGGTTTAATATGATATAAATTGCAAACAAACTTCTTGGAAATAAGAATATATTTATACAAGGATTGCCCTAATAATCGGTTACGAATTCAATCTAGCTCCTCTCGTAGAATTCTCAATATCATTGGAAAGGACCTAATAAAGTACTTAAGTATACAACTATCTCTTCGCCTACTCATGTCGGCTCCTACGTGTTCATGTGACCCTGGTACCTATATGCTTATGTGTGTGAATTAAGATTTCGTTTGGTCACGTAGACATGACTTTTTCTTTCCGCAATCTGTTGGTTCTAATTAATTGATATTGAATCGATTACTTTTTATCGTATATGTTTTTTTATTTTTTATGTATTTACTATCGGCCCAAATGGTATTTGGCTATCTGCCGCACTCAAAGACGTCAATTAGCAGTAATCTGTCATTAACATTTTTTTCTCTGAATAATCGTCTTTAGGCGAATATAGACTAAAGTATTACGCGTTGTTACAAAATAAAGTCTCTGAGTACGGCATTAAACCAACAACCTGCTGTACTGACAAATTAAAAAAAAAGTGAAGTCGCCCTACTACCAACACTTTATAATTGCATCTTTGGTCACCGATTTGTGGTTATAGTTTAGGGTCCATATATTATGGGCACATCTCAGCTAGGTACTAACAAGCTAAACACAACTTAAGTAAGTTAGAGCATCAAATTATAATTTCAATATCAAACCAAAAAAAATACATTAAAGTGGGTACTTAGAAAATAAACTGGTTCATCTATTCCAAACCATAATCTATCTGCGTACGAAATTTCACACAGATCATTTCAGCCGTTCTTGCATGATTGCGTAACAAACATCCATATATCCATCCATAGTAACTTTTACATTTATAATATTAGTAAGAAAAGATGGACGTAGTATATGATCTAGAAAACGACAAAGACTGCTTTTAACTACATAACGAGCGAGTAAAACCACGGACAAGAGCTAGTTATGATAATAATTTTAACAATCTTGAAAATATAATATCGTAGGTATATACAAAGAGATATTATGAGACGCTAAGGCGACATTGAATAGAACTTAATACACTTTGCAAATCCTATTGTCTCTTGAACTAATACTAAGACTCGTTAATTAATTTTTGTAACTTATTACCTTTTGAAATACATTTAAAAATGGAACGCAAATTTTTAAATGAAAATAGTTTCGTTATAAAGTCTGGGTGTATGTACCTACCTAATTAAAATGTGTTGTTTGCAGATAATATGTGGTGCATAGAATTGATACATTTTAAAAATACTTTACCTACAGAAAAGGAACATAAATCAATATTTTGTGGATATTAATTAAAAAGAGTGTTCGTACGAAAAGTGTGAATCAAATTAATTCATAATCTATAATGTTTACCCGACTGCGCCAGAAGGAGGGTTAACGAATAAGTACCTCTCTAAATTAAAAACTCAAAACTCTTATTTGTTTACAAACCGTTTAATTTAAATAACTAGTAGGTAGAACGCAATTTATCCCATTGAGTAACTTTTTAACTTTGCTGTAAAATATTGCTATAAATTCAAAAATAATTATGTTAATTGACACTTACCTCACAAAAAACTTCCCTGGCAACCTAAAAACCACATTTTTAAACAGAAACTTTCACAATATGTTTAAAAAAAAATTAACACATCAACGAACAGTTTTAAGAATAAAAACTTGCACAACCAGTAACGCGAATACCATTTGATCTGAATTTTAAAAGTTTAAAACAAAAGACAACACATTTATGATTTAGGTATTATAACACAATTATTTTTTTTGAATATGAGGATTTGATATCAAATTTGAATTTGTGGTTGGCGGGAGTGTTTCGAGGAGCGACGCGCTTCCCTCCGCCTGTCCCAAACATTTTATCACACTGAACATTGGTGAAATCTGCCATTAGGGACGTGCTCCAAACTCGACTTTTATTGTTAGCAATAATGTTCGCTGTTGAAACAATACCGCAAATTTTGTTCGTACGGAGCAAATAAACACTGTAATAAATGTGTCGCACCGTATTTTATTACTGTGCTTTCTTTATTAGCTTGAAGTATGTCGTAAAGGTGAAGAAGTCTAATGATTTACGTAGGTACCCACTGTTGTTTTTAATGAACTGTTAAACATAGCTATTAGTAGAGTTAATTTTAAGTTGATAAATATTTAGTAATTAACAGAAAGCACATTTATGGTTCAATATTTAGCAATTGCATAAAACTTAAGTCATATTTTAACCAACCATAACTACAAAAAAAAATATCTTTGATAAAAATATCGACGGTTGGTGAAATTTATCGACAAAGATCCCATCACTATTATCCCGAGCGCGACCGTCACGCACTGTCCACAGCGCGGGAACAACATTGGTCGGCTTGACGCATGCGCACGCCATGTTTTTCACTAAACTCAAGTTGAATTTGAGTTAGTCTGTAGACGGCCTATAAATCTTGTGCGAGGCCCATTTGTGTGAATATCGCAGGTTTCGCAAACATCTACATATTATTAAGTTTAAACGGTCAAAGCCCTCAGTTTTCTTGACGAATGCTCTTCAGAACAATAAAATTTTGAAAAAGTTTTAATTCTAAATGAGAATTTTTTGTACTTACAAGTTTCTCATTTTAATATTAATGATAATATATACTAAATAAAAACTACATAAATATACCAACCTCGCTGAAGATTATCTATTTGTGCCGTTTGGAGTCGAAACATTTGGGATGTGGGGTTCAGGTGCTCATTTAAACAGCTTTCAAAACGATTGTCCGACGCTTCCCGTGACCGACAGGCTGGCTATTTTCTTGCACAAAGAATAAGCATTGCCATCCAGCGTGGCAATGCTGCCAGTCTGTTGGGCACTTTTCCCACAGACAATGGCAGCGATGCGGAGGAGTTTTTTGATGCCGTATTTTAATTTGTAATTTCCCCCCTTTTAATATTTATATAAGTTTTCGTTTTTATTATTGTACTTATCTGGCACAACTGCAACTGTACTGATGTCACTTGTAAGCAAAACTAGCATTAATGTTTTGTGATATGCAAATTCTGTTCAGTGTATGCAAACGACACTTACCTACTCTAAAGGTAGTAAAGCAATTTTACTGTCGACTTTACCTACCTACAATATGAACATAAGTCCAATTATTGCTGCAGGCATTCTATAACTGTCAACCTAAGGTGTTGCCAAGGGAGTTGCAGACATAAAAGACAGTACCTAAGTAGGTAGGTGCATTCCGAAATGTTGTTACATAATAATTTTAAGTTTTATTTACCTAACTAAAAAAGCACAATAAGTACACAATAACCGTAGAGTCGTTTAACCGCTTGGGAATAATCCAATTCATATTTCATTCGGTTATCAGGGTTTGGGTAGAGTAAAAAGAGGTCTACAATATTTCAGTAAACCTAAATTACAAATTATATGTAGATTGTAGGTACTTACAATATATTGTTATGATAAATAATAACTATATATATACTTAGGCACGGTCGTAGCTATACCTAGCTTTTACAAGAGGGAGGGCGTCCGAGGGTTGAAAAATGCACGAAGATATATTAATCTTTGCTCGGACTTCAATTATTTAAATGAAATAATTGAAGTCCGAGCAAAGATTGAAGACATGCCTTTACATAATAATTAATTGAAAATAATATTTTGTAGCCTAGATTACATCTCCCTATCCAAAATTCTGCGATTTTTCTAGAGATTTTTCGAGTCCTAAGGGAAAGTAGGGTGTGTAGTGCATGGGTCTAATTCAATCGATTATAATAAATTATGGGTGAATCAATCTACAAACACATAAAAGCCATAAAGCTTAGATAAGTACTTTACATAAAATTATACAGTTTGCTGCAGAAATTCATAATAATTTAAAAGAAATATCAGTCGACACAAATTCTCTTCTCTCATCAATCATGTGTCATCTGTAGAACCTACACGAATGAAGAATTCAGGTCTAAGTGTGCCATATTTTCACATAGTACTATCAGAGGAGAAAAGATATCCAACGAGATTTGTCTCTCTAACAATTTCCGTCTTGTGCCTATATCATAAAGTTCAAAATTGCTTAGACGCATTCCTCAACATATGCATTCCTATACATGTTAGTATCATGGAACTTATTTTTCTTAGTGTTAGATACTGTTCCATTTTGTTTAAATTGTTTTTTATTTAGTTTGACGTTTGTCATTTTTGTGAAGCAAAATTTTGTCAATAGGTTTTGTTGAAACTTGACATAAAATTACTATATAGGTAATGTATGTATGAATCGCTGTGCGGAACCGCCGTGCCTGACGGAAAATGATATATCTATTTAACGCAAGTGGTTTTCGAGATACCTACCTGGGTGGCGCAGCGGTAATGTATACGGTTGCGGTTTCTCAGGTCTCAGGTTCGATTCCAGGGCCGACACAAATATTTGTATGATTTGCAAATATTTGTTTCGGAGTTTGCATAGGTATTAGGCATTATCTATGCCACCCAACTTATAGCCGTTCGGCCTAGGATAGATGCTAGTGTGTATAAAAAAGTTAGCGACAACGACTTTCATTAAACCTTTGAACGCCAGAGACGTCTATACACGTAAAATGAAAATGTGCTCACCACGCCAATGACGGCATGGCACGTCAAAAATGTACTGTATTTTAAAAGCTTGGCGCACAAGGCACGGCTATACCGATCATAGGACTTATCCCCAAGGCAAGGTCTTTAATAAAAATAATACAATATTTATAATATCAAACAGAGCGTAGCGTGGTGCGTAAGCGTAAGGTGGTCGCCTAATGACATGGGTTCAATTCCCACACGTGACAAATATTTGTGTTATCAGGGGCGGATCTATGTAGGGGCTATAGGGGCTGCAGCCCGAGACCCCCGGATATAAGGGGCCCCCAGTCCCAATTGAAAACATTGTGAAATAAAAAAAATCATACACGGTTAAGTAAGTTTAAAAAATATTTATTAATATTTTTTAAATTCATAATAAATACTTTACAGTTGGCCGGTTTTTTTTTAATGGCAGTTAATTGAAAATTTAGTCAGGCCCCCTAGGGGTCCCCGAGTAGTATCAGCCAAGGGCCCCACAAACTCACAGTCCGCCCCTGTGTATTATTCATAGATAGATACTGATTAATATATTGATTTCGATACCCAAATTGTAACTCACAAGAGATTGTAAAAATCTATATTTTTTTTGGAAGAGTGACGTAAATTTCTTGCCGGATCTTCTCATTGCTCCAGACCTTCAGCAAACTGGTCGGAGGCAAATTTGCTGACACTATTTTTCGGATAACTGCCGCTCTAGTAACTGCAGGTTCTAAGTGACAGAATGGGATAAGGATAGAAACATATGTATTTCATTTTCAACTTAATTCCCCCTTACCATGAGCAAGGCGGAATTAAGTTATATTCACTAGTAGAAGTCGCGCCGTGCTTAGCTCCCGACGTTATTTATTAGGCCACTGCTCAGCTTCTATAGGTCATGGCGTGATGTTATATAGCCTAGAACCTTCCTCGATAAATGGGTTATCCAACACTAAAATATTTTTTCAAATCGGACCGGGTCGGATAGTTCCTGAGATCTTGGCGTTCAACCAAACAAACAAACTCTTTAGCTTTATAATATTAGCATAGATTTTTTTTTTTAAACATGACGTTTTTAATAGAACATCACTATAATTACGATCTAGTCTATATACAGACTAATAAGTAATTTTAATTTGACTTAATTTAATACGTAAACTAATCTAAGATTGTGTCCATTAACACTAATCTTATAGTCTCTATTAATATGAAGACACTTTGTTCTTGTGTTCTTACGTAGGTACAATACATTATTACGATTGTAGCACTCACTAATATATATTATGGTCACATCACTAATTCAAAAGGTTTGGTCCTTTTGAGTTTTCTTAATAAATCCGTATTGTCAAGGAGTTGGATGGCCTCAACGTTCACGTGGTGATGAAGTCGGCGTTCATGAGCTTCTGCGTATTTTGATGATGTTCGCGACGAGGTCCCGATGTAGGTCGCTTATACTGATGTACCAGGGTGGTATATTAGTATAGATAAGTATAAATATAGATTACCTATTTGGGTAAGTGTTCTTATTTACAATATCAAAAACTATTGGAAAATTAAACAACAAGGACAAGGTTCAGGTATGAGGAAATAGGAAAAAAAACACATGCATTACGTACGTACATATATCTTTATTTCTAAACGATACGAACTAAACACTAGACATGGAAATAGCTGAAACTAGCACTAACAGAACAAAAGATAGATCCTGATCATTTTGTTATTCTACATTCTAAATAATTTCAAAACTAAATTACATATCGCATGCTTAATGGAATACTGACCTAACTAAAAATAAGTACTTTTTTGGGGAATCGCAAAAGATCTTGCTTGAAGACGCATCCTACTTGTTGAAGCATACAATTAACACTGATATAATTAGTGATGCTTGTATTTTTAACGTATGGTACATAAAGGTACAATGTGTGGAGCTATCAGAAGCCTGTTTCTGATGTAAATATCTCAATTCTAACCTATCTACCAATGGTTCAATTTTCCATTAAGCATGCGATATATTAATTTCTACAAATTCTGTCGATCAGGCGTCCGAGTTTCATAGAAACAATCAGCATCAAGTGGACAATAGGCAGTAAAGGGGCGGAGAGCAGTTGTATGGTGAAAACGGAAATAAATGGGGGCGATCAGCGGTTTAGATGAGTGAATAAGGAATTTAAAAGAGGCAATCAGGAATAAAAATATGGCAATCAGGTGTTTAAATGTCAATAAGGAATTTAAAAAGGGCAATCAGGAATAATAGGGGCGTTGAGGAATAAAAGGAGCCGGCTGCATACAAAAGGAGCGATCAAGACTAAAAGATGCGCTTAATATTAAACAACGATCGGGCGATAGATAAGTTGCAACAGCTTACTGAGGTTATTAATGAAAACACAAACTTTTTTTACATTTTGTTGCTTTTCTTTTATTTTTTCAATATACTGCTATAATGTATTTAAAACTACAATTAAAATAGTAGATAAAGACAATAATATTTAAAAATAATAAACTTGTCATTTAAACTATTTTTCATAGAGAGCTCATTCAAAAATATCCAGATCTATTTGTAGAAAAAAAACACTCGCCGACGTTTTATCTAGAAACAAATGGTACCCAGATAATATACACGTATAAGTAGTACGACAATCATTACTCGCCCAAATAAAAAAATAAAGACCACAGAAATTTTCACAATGACCAATATTAAAAATAAAGTTAAATTAATCTTCGAGACCCTAATCTCACGGGGAATTCTAAAATTAAATGCATAATACGAAGTCAGCTCATTGTCATCCAGGGATCGAGATCTGGACACATTAACACAGCCTTTGAATACTAGGCAATCAGAAGTTAAAAGATATCTTATTATATAATGTAACTTAATTATATCTAAAGATTGGTGCATTCCACTTGAGAAAACATCTATATTTTATGTTTACTGCAACAGTAAGGCGCTGCGCAGACGACTGGGCGGGGCAAAACGGACCATTTCGAAATTTTGAACCTTAATTCCATTTCTATAAGGATGAAGTCTGTACTACGTCCATGTCTTTTTGAAATGTACGTATTATCCATGTAGGCAAAGAAACCTTACAATCAGCTAGAACTACGCTATGCCTTAGGCCTATTTCAATACAAATATTGATATCAAATATTCTAAACATGAAGTTAAAACATATACAATAGTTTATACTGTACACTAGCTTAATTTGATTTGAGAAAATAAAAGGCTTTACACACTATAACCGTCGATCTGCCGACATAGCTTGCTAACGGTTGGACCACATTAGCAGCACCATACCGCGCTTTTATATGCTTCCATGCTTTCCATCCTTTTCTATCATTTAGAACCGTTACTTACTCAAGAGCGAGATAGCCGAGCGCATCGTCGATGCTGCCGCTTGCGGTCGCATTTCCCCTGCTCGTTCTCGTTCAAGTAAATGACATATCTAAGTAACAGAAAGGGATAGATACATAGGAAAGTGCGATTCCGTGCGACTATAATATAAATAATATGTGGTCCATCCCTAATATAGTACTGGGGTCTCATTTATAACGCGGTGTCCTACGTATCATCTAGTCCATCCAAAGGTTGTCTGGTAGAGATCGCTGTCAGCGATAAGACTGCCTATTGTCACTATTTATAGGGTTCCTTACCAAAAAGGCACCCTTAACCCTTATAGGCTCGCTCCTTCCGTCTGTCTGTCCGTCTTTCATAGCAGTATATCTCGAAATCTACTAAAGCTGTCGACATAAAATTTTGAATAGATTTAAACAGTGCTGATCCAACACTTATTGAAGCCTGTACGTAACTCAATTCTGAAAAACTTATCTACTATGCGAATTATCCATTTGATGACGTAAAATTAAGCTAGTGTACACAATAGTATAACTCAGCAGACATACATTTATATCTTTTTCCTTCTCTTTTCCGGCGTAGTTTGGAACAGCGCCTCGTCCGCACGAATCAGTCGGTTGACGGCGCGACTCAACGACACATCTGTTACCAAAACAATATACGTTACAGCGTACACCATGCTTTATAATACCCTGTTATCGAATGACGTAACTACATAGAGCATTTTACGGGAAAATGGCTTTTAAAATTGGTTCACTAAAAGCGTTTTTTCTGTAAATTGTCTTGTAGATACGTTCTTTAGCAAGGTATGTATTATAGGTTAGGACAATAGTATGTGTTGTTACAGAATGTTATAGACTAATGCACAAAACAATTACAACAATAATTTTTATTCATATTATAAATTCGAAAGTAACTCTGTCTATTACGCTTTTACGCGTTAACCACTCAATCAATCTTCATGAAATTTCACATAATGATAGTCAAGACCTGGAAAAAACTGCTTTTTACCGACATATCACGCGGGTGAGGGCGCGGGCAGTAAGCTAATTTTACATAATTGGATATTTATATAGTAGATATCCATGCTGCAGCAAATACTAAGTTGTATTATATTTTTATTTTTATTGTTGTTATTTTATTTAAATCTTACAGTACTGAATTCTAGCCTTTTGGTTTCACATAAAACAAATCATATATTAAAATATAACAACACATAGTATTGGCATAATCCATTATAATAATTATGGTAAGCAGATTGTGTCAATTGAATCACCCAAGCCAAAACATGTTAGTGATTGAACAGGTTAAAATGAAACGATAATTAAAATTTTGGAAAATTCATCTTTAATGTGATAGAATTTTAACAGTCCACTTACTTTGTTAACACATTACACTATTTAAATGAAAATTGCATGAGAATGTATCAATAAATAAATATTAAATAAAATTTTCCGCGTGATTTTTGGCAGTGACTATAAGGAACGGACTCTACACCATGATTCTGAACCGTAGGAAGGATCGTTAACTTTTTGGAACAAGATGTATTCTCGGCTTAAGTTATAATGGTAGAAAAAAGGTTATTGCGTAAAAAGTTTAAAACTCATCAATATGAGATTTTCTGGCATTAACCGCCGATTTCAATAATTTATCTATCTATGGATTTGTTAATAAAGTTAGAATTTTGACATATTTTGTATGGAGCTTATGTCAAAGTTATAACTTTAGTAGCCAAATCCATAGATAGATTATTGAAATCGGCCATAAATAAACCACATTCTTAGTCGGCAACTTACCGGCAGTTCAGAATTAAGGCCTGGACACACCGCATGCGTACACGTACAACTGAATCAACGCATCACGTCTACGTTACGCATGCAGTGTGTCATATCTCATTTATTACAACTCAGTGGCACGTGCACGTCGACCCTGACGTGTACGCTTACGCATCCAGCGTGCATTGGTCTTTAATGGCCCAAAGCGGAGAAGACATAAGAGATATGTTATACACTAAACAAACAATAGATCATTACACGTGCGATGAGCAGCGTGCATTGTAAATATTAAAAATCTATTAGTTGTTCCTAAAACAACTCTCTCTCTTCTCTTTCTCTCTTTTCCCTCTCTCTCTTTCTTAGTTTCATCTTCGCTTTAGCAGAGTCCGAGCCTATATTAGCAGGTACACAAAATCCTCATGCAATTTCCATTCAATAAAAACACTTAATAATATTGCATCTATTATGAAATTGTACTTATTAAAGGCATCAATACGTTTTCATTAATTTATTATATAACATAATATTGTAAATTGTAAAATTAACTAGAAAATACTTTGAGATAAAATTGTAGCTATGTCGGTTTTGCTAACTTTTTTTATTGCTCATGAATTGTGATGTATGGAAGTTTCTAAACCACAAGAATAATATTCGTTAGTGAACTAAGTGATTGGTACCCAAAACTAAGAACTTGGTAATCATTCTGCAATATCGGTGTTTGTGTGGTTTCATTACCGAGCCTAGAGACGTCTGTGATTTCGTGTGTTTAATTTAACTAGCATTATATCGCATGTTCAATGGAAAAGGTCACCAAAAAATCCAAATTGTTATGCAACTTTGAACTTTATACACAATAATCACATATGAATTTTATTGTGAATTAGATGTATGCTATCTGACGCCCTTTTTCTGCCAAAAGTAAATAAAAATTAAATGCCGCAATCGAGACTGGCTTTGGATTTGGCATATATTTTTGGTTCTGTTCGTAATTGTTACGACAAACTTTGTACGTTTAATTATAAATATTTTTTCTAAAAAAACAACATTAAAAATTGTAACTTTACACCATAGGCATGCCCAGGAGTGTAACTTCACTAGAATATAATACGAGATCTTTCTGTTCATGAGCAATAAAAAGTTAAGCTCGTATACCTCAGTCCATTACTAGACTACTTATAAATATAATTAAATATTATATTGATTGACTGTAACTTGTAAACAACTGTAGCCTCGTTAACTAAAATGTATCTCGAAAATGGTGTGTTATAGCAAAAAAATTGTTATAACGTAACTACCAAAATCACCACTTTAAAAATGCACCTTATCGTTAACATTATAAGAGCACAATAGCTTGGCATCCTGACATGAGAGCCATATGCTCACATTTACTGCCAAAATTGGCTATACTAGCCACACTAGAATATGCCAATTACGCTTAACTGACCAAGTAGTTTCTTTTTGAGAATAAGTTTCTTTCTGGCCATACTACACCTTTTTCGAGATAACCAGATATAATAAATATATTGTTTGGCTCATTCAATAGATTTATATGTACTAATATCAGGCAATTCCTATTGTCATTAATTAATTATAGTATTAGTTTGTAGTTTAAAGGAACGAAGGCTATCTCTAAGCCATTGTCAAATGTACCATGTTAGAGGGTTTGCTGCAATTATAGCAGCGACGCAATATTGAAATGATTATTAATTGAAAGAAAATAATGACGAAAGAGTGACTCAATAGACGTATAAGGGAAGTTTGAAGGAATACGTTTGATGGAATGAAATGAAATGAAATCTCGTTTATTCATCTAGGTTACAAGGTAACACTTATGAAAGTCGCAAGATAAGAATGTAACAGGTTCTCCGAAAAGTAGTGTCAGCAAATTTGCCTACGACCAATTCGCTGACGGGGTGGAGCTATGAGAAGAACTAACAAGAAACTCACGCCACTTTTTAAAAAAAAATGTATAGTTACAATCTTTTGTAATTTACAATTTGGGTAGCGTGTAGATGGGGAAGACCTAGAAGAATATTCTATGATTAGATCGGAAACATTCCAAAGAAAGCACAGGGCAAAACTATCCCAAAACGTCGAATATGTATAACAAGATTAATGAGGTGGAAATCGTAACTGCCTACCCTCTGTAGGGAATAAATTATTTGTTCAAGGTATATTATGAGTATGGGTTAGTAATAACAACGAACAAGTTATGGTTTTGTTAGGTCTATAGAAGTAAAAAGAGAAAGAAAATTCATCAAGCCAACATACTAAGGCTACTAACATACGATTTCAAAAATAAACATCAGTAGTACGGAGTGGGAGGATATTTCAATTTTATCATCCATGCATCCATCCACGATACATTTGACATAGATATAAATAACCCAGTTTATTATTATGTGTAAATATTAGCTACCAATATGGATTTCGATATCTGATCATTCGAGGTTTGAATCAAATACACACAGACGTGCATAAAAGTCGGTTTTCAACCAATTTAAGGTCAAAATCGTTTGGCCTCAACGCAGACACACATCGAAATATAACAAACCAGCCAAATTATAGTAAACCAAACGATTTTAGACTTTATTAGTGATTGAATACTGTCTTTTATTACTAAAATTATCTATGTTAGGAAGACTGGTGTATAGTCGTATAACTTTCACATTGAGGCAGCATTGTTCATCAAGATAAAACTATTTACAATAAGCCAGTTCTGTAAAATTTTCATTGAGCAATAGCCAATTTACACGCTCTCTCTGTCTTATTCGCAGATAAAAACAAAGACAGCACGTTATTTCCAAAACTGACTACTTGTAAATAGCGCTTAATACTAATAAAATATTGTATAATGATTTAAGTACCATATGCAAATAACTGTACTAAAATAATAATATAAAATTCAACTATAAGAATCCATCACGAGTGCTACGTATTAGAATTTCTAGTTTAATGTGTACGCGTAAATTTTAATTAAGTTTGCTTTTTACGAATTATAACCAGTAAAATAAAAGTATTTCTTTTTTGTCGTCAATTTATTCATATTATGTTTATAAATGTGAAAATTAATTTAAATGGTAACTTTTATTTTAAAAAAATTTCAAAAGTGCTAACCGTTAGGAAACAACATCATCACTGAGTAACATAGGCTATACAACACTACGCTATAGCCAATAGGAGCTGAGCAGTGGCCAAATAAAGAATGACGTGAGCGAAGCCCCGCGCTGCGCTAGTATAGAACTATGTTTGTTTGTTTCTTCTTCTTATACTTTGCAATAGCCTGAAAAACTGGTCAAAAGGAAAAGTTTTGTTTTCAGAAGCATTAGAATGATGTTTACAATTTTTTTTTTACTATGTAAATTCTAACTGGCGAGTGTTAGGAGGCCTACGTCCAGCAGTGGACTGCAATAGGCTGAAATGATGATGATGATGATGAAGTTCTAACTGCCGTTGTCACAAGCTAACTGACGTGATCGATTCTTATAGTTGAATTATAACACCCTCCAAAATAAATCCCATCAAAATTCAACCAAATGTATGAAACATGCATAACTTTATTATTATATCATAAAATTATCACCCTTGTTGTAATGGTGTTAAAGTCTACATTGTATACTTTAGAATTTTCAAATGTTGGTATGTCAAAGATTGTATAGTGAATAATTTAAATTGAGCTCAAAAACCATGTACTTAGGGTATAATAACCTGTGAAAATGTGCTACATAATAATATTGACTATGAATAAGAACGTTATTTTGAAAATAAGATTCTCATTTGTCACAAGGTTATTAAATTATAAAATATGATTTAAGTTAAATGTTATACTTATCTTTGACATATCAACACGTTTTCAATTTGTGCTGATGTTAGTGTAAAAACCATATGATATGTTCCTTTAGGCATTATTTGTATAATTTTCTGGCCACTAGAAAATAGAGACGTTATAAAAACACTTATAATTTGAAAATCACAAAATACTAATGTGTATTTAGTGAAAGACAGATTCTATAGTTTAAAAAGAGAAGAGAGAGAAAAAGGCAGACCGCAAACGATGTGGATGACGAATATCCAAAAAGAAAAGAAGGCGTGAGGTCTGTCACTTGAATATGCTTTTCAGTGACGTAAATAGTGCTTCAATAGGGTACAACAGGAAAGAACCTACAGAACTATGAAAAAATTGTGTTGTATTGTTGTTGGTGAGTGATAGAATCCAAAGCTCATTCAGGAACTTCATTTTAAAGTGTCGGCAACGCGCACGTGACGCTCCTGGTATGCAGGCGTCCATAAGCTAGGGCATGGGTGTAGCCAGGGGGTATTTTGGGGGTTAAAACCCCCTCCCCTCCCCCCGCCCCACCGAAATATTTAAAGTATTACATTAATACAAGATCAAAATATTATTTTGTAGTTTAATTTTTTTGTGTGTGTGATAATGATTATAATCTTTCTTGGACCCTTACTCCCCCAAACTAAAACCTGGCTAAAAAACCTCCCCCACACCTGCGAAACAAAAACGTGGTTACGCTCGTGGACTACAGTAACCTATTACCTTCAGGCGGGCCGTAATCTTGTATGCCAAAGAACACATCTCATGGTTTTAACACCGCAAACTCAGCACTTATACCCTTAAACATAAAATCCAATATACGTTGTTGTTTACCAACCGGGCGTGGTGTTGGCGAGTCGTCGCATGCGGCGCGTGTTGCGGTCCTGGTCTCGTATCTTCTTCTCCATCTCTGCGTTGGTCAATGTTTCTAAGTGAGGCGCCCATTGCTCCGCTTCTGACGGCTGACGGTATGGCGTCTGGAAAAAAAATGGGTAAATGGGTTTTATAAATAGTTGTTGAGCGTTTAAAAGAAATGAAAAGATTCGATGTCTTAGCGCTTATAACGTAGCAAAACTTTAAAGTAATTTATAGATATAATTATTAAAACGACAAAACGAAAATGTCACTACCCCATCTCAATTCTTGTGTGTCGTATAAGGCGACTAAGGAAGTAACCTTATGCAGAAAACAGCACTGCGAGAAAAGGAAAATTCGAAACAAACCCTATAATACCAACTCATCTAGCCAGCGTGGTATCATCATCATATCAACCCAACGACGTCCACTGCTGAACATAGGCCTCACCTAATTTACGCCACTGCAAGGATGGACTGGAAGGCCAGCGTGGTATAGTAGGATAAATTCCCTCCAGATTCTTTGGAAGTAACCCGTGCCCAGCAGTGGGACGTTTATGGGTTGAAATGCCAGTTATGCAGTAAATAAATGTTAATCAAAGAACACCGCATACCTCCACGACGGGTAGCGGCGCCTCGCTGAAGGCGTAGGTGCGCGTGTGCCAGCTGAGCTGTCCGCGCACGCTGTAGGCGATGCCGGTCACGAACTCGCCGCCCAGACCCAGCTCCGCGCACAGCTTCATCGCGAACTGCTCTGGGTTGTTCTCCTTCTCGGCCATGTCCCATTCCACCTGCAATTGGAGTATTTGTTGAATATATCACCTGAGTATCACAGCCAGTATATTATCACCCTATATAGAGACTTTTTTGAATATTCCACCTGCATTTCGAGAATTTGTTTATTATTCCACCTACAATTACAGAATTTTTCGAATATTCAACCTAAAATTACAGAATTTTTCAAAAATTCCACCTACGATTACAGAATTTGTTGAATATTCCACCTACAATGGAAGGATTTGTTAAATATGCTATATATAACTAACCTGATCAACAAGCGAAGTATTCCCCACATGTATATTAAGTTTAATGACAACTCTCTGATCGCTCTGTTCCTCTAGTATCGCGGGAGGTTCGCTCGGGTACGCCTCTATCTGCTGCCTTATAGACGACGCTATAGCCGGAATGAACGTGCTTGTATTCAATTCGAGGTCGTCGCACAGAACTTCGGCAAACTGCTCCGGGGTTATTATTGATTCTGGAAAGTTTTAGTTCACACTTAAGCTAGTAATAGCGCGCTTAGGCCAAACTGGTAACTTTATTATATTGCTTGCAAATACAATATTTTTTCTACTTATTATAAGCGTAATATTGATTTTAATATGTTAAAAGTAAAATTACACAAGGGATTCAATGCCTACATTGTTACAAATAACTTAAATAAACCATACTGTATTATTAAATTAAAATTTCAGTTTCCAAGGTCGAGGTCGAGGGTCGATTTCTGGCCGGAGAGGAGAAATTGGCTATCATTATGACTGGCTCAAGATTGTCAACAATTACGAGTAATAACATAAATTATTTATAAACTATAAACTGAAGCTCCATATTGACAGTACAATATAAAAAGGTAACTTTAATAATCTCTAATAAAAAATTAAAAAATAACAACATTTCTTCAGTGTCCGAGGCTGAAGCGATCAACTACTATAAATATACTAAATATATGCAAATATTATGAAAATATTGCAATAACAGACAATTTAGTTTACATCTAAACAAAATAGCATACCATTCTTATTCCACGTGAATGTATCTCTGAGCTTCTGTCCCTCAATCTCCATGTCGAGTCTTATAGGAACTAAGATTTGTTTCTGTGAGGCATTCTCCAGCATAGTCGTCATGTCTGTATCGTCGAAACATAACGGGAATGTGCGGACCTATAACATATCAAAACATCCCGTGAAAGATTTTTAAGTCACTATTTTATTAATTATTTTTAATTGCTTTGCCACCTTACCTAGAGATAGATACCTTTCCCCTGTGGATAATTTTTTTTTATAATTAATTACTGTATAGATTAGTTTTTATATATTTAGTTTCTAATTGAACTTTTTGTAAACTTCGCATGCCTTAAAAAGGTGAATATGTTGGATTTTAAGTCATACAACTAACAACCAATGTACCGTGTTCTTGGCGAATAAATATCTTTATCATTTATATTATTATGACTATACCTATTTTTTTTACTCTAAAGAATATATTTTTTAAATTACTCAATTAGGAATTCTAAAAGAATTGGACAAGTGCTTCTCGAGTTTTCCGCTTAGCAACACATATTTTAATCAAGTCGTATTTATTCATGTGTGTTAGTAACCGCGTGATCCACGAAATACATTACTGGTACAAAAAGTATCCTATATCGGTCTATTCTAAGACGTAGTTCGTGTGGTAAAATTGTCTCGAAATCCATTTAGTGGGTCATTTCAAGATTTTAATACTCTGTTACTATTATTATAAGGCCACCACTATGTATGCATTATTCAAATACATACTACACATTTGTTGTATGTTATATACTTAAATCATATTATTGTATATCTGCAAAAATTTTATATTTTTTAGTTAAGGATACTCACCTTCTTATTATGTACCCTGGTCCTGCTAATCTGCGTAGCTTGTGGTACAGCATCCAAGTGTGAAGAGTTGGGCATGACGGGCAGCCATGACTGGTTGTGCGGTTTCTTACTCTTACTTTCTCTAGGAGTTGCCAGCTCCTGGCTGACAGACACCGCTTTGTACCTGATGCGCAACATATTTATATATTTTTAATCTCATTTTTGAATAACATAACATATTGTACAAGAGTCTTTTCTTTCTATATAAATTGAGAATTGTCGGTGCAGCAATTTACATATTCTGTCTATAAGCATAAGGTTCAAAATTGCCCAGCACCATTTCTCATTTTGTGTGTTCAAGACTCATATTAACCTGTCCAGTCAGTTTTTAACAGAGGAAGGGGACAGCAGGTTACCCTCACTTACACTGATCCACTGACCTTGGGAAGTGGGATCACCTCAGCCCTACAGACAACTACAGCCATAATAACACTGTCTGAGTAGTGTTATGTTTCTGTTGGTGAGTAGAGTAGTGGTGTCCAGAGCTCATTGGGAATGGAATGGTTTTAAAGGGTCAGCAACGCGCATGTGATGCGCAATAGGTATGCTATTTACCTACCATCATACTAGTATAAAAAAAAGTAACATTTCAGACTTCCACAGTAGAGATATGATCATTTAACTGTATACTATCTAATCAAATTAACGAAAATACATACTTATCATCATTCCCTTCAATAATATCCTCAACTTCAGAAGCTTTCAATAGTGATACAGAACTGGACAGCACATGGGCACCAAGACCATTGTCTATGAGACGTTTCCTCTCGTCATTGGTCAGGGTACGCCGGGCCATGCCCGGGTACTTCTTGTACAAAGACCCACGGAATAACCGCAGGTAGTTTCCCACCTGTAATTTTGATTATAATAATAAATTGTTTATTTATGTAAAAAGTACAAAATAAGTTAACAAATTCATAAATTATAGAATAGTAATGCAACATACATACATAATTGCCTGAACTAGGTAAAACCTGTGCTTCAGGCGAGAAGTTCTTACATGCTACATATAATAATATAAATTTGCATGTAACTATTATGTTACTGGTAGAAATGGAAGTCAATACTAATAATAAATAACAATCTTCGTTTTACCGTGTTTATCAAACAAAATTAACAGATTAGTACACTCAGGCTCAGAAGTATTAAAATAATGGACCTATACCGAGTGTAGGCTGTTTCCTCCTAAAACTAGTAATGCCTGCGCGAAGCCTCATTCAACAGCTAGTGTAAACATAATAACAAAATCATAGCAGAAATATGATTAATTAATATCCCACTCTACATTAGCTTTGAGAAAACTGAACTAATCTGGTTTGCAAGTTCAAAAGTCAATAACCCGAACTTTTTGCACCTCTGAGTATGTATGCACTCACCTTTTTTAACATACAATATCATTGTATGCACTACTGACTAACTGTACTACTGGGTCAGGGACTAAGAATATTATGTTTGTTGTATGGGAACTCGGTGGGACTCAAAGAATTGTGTTAAGAATCACTAATACTATAGTCACTTTTTGCAATCAAAAAAACAATCAAGTAAAGCTAACTATCAAGTAGACTATACTAGTTGTGACAAATAATGTAAAATCTATTATTTGATTGACATAGTACCTATACAAAGACATAGCAAATCAACATGTTCTATGATTCTAATAACCTAACTTCATAAACATCTTTAGAACCTTTGGTACATGGCTTAGTCGCGAAACCCTGGCATTCAATTTCGGCATTAATTATTGCTATGCGAACTATTCCTATACAAAAACACGTTGATTGATTGTAACATTAAACAAGTACAAACATATACCTACAAACAATCCCTTTTATGTTTTTAATATCATTAAGGATAAGCGAAGTAAAGATAAACGCTAGACAATGGAGAACAGAGGTAATGAAGTGGGTTTTCTATTAACATTACTTAATATATTTATACTAATATTTATTTATATATAACAAAATGAATGCCACAAACCTCTGAGCCGACACAGTAAAACTCTCCGCCCTCTTCTATTTGGAAGCTTATCGGCTTATCGCCGTAAGTTCGTAATGCCATTGTAAGTTTGTTTTCTTCACTATCTATTCAACAAATACCTAACAAAATTATAATTTTAACTATAAACTAAAAAATGCTACGACATCAATGAACATATAGAAAGAATGAATGAAAATGCAATGAATGAATTATTGAATTTAACTTACAATTCAACTGTCAACATGGCGTCGTTTGTAATGTTGCCAGCATCAATAAGAAATGGGTCTTGTCTTGATTGAAACCCAAGAAGTAAGCTTTGCTTTTTTCAAACACTTAGAAATGTCATGATAATATTATTATTACTTATTTCTTTAATGGTAATTAAATCAACATAATATATACCAACATATCTATACATACTAGGGCGCAATTGTATAATAAAATTATAAACGTTTGTAAACAAATCATTGTCAAAATGCTATCATCATTATTGTATAATTATAATTTCATTTACAATGTGCCATTATGTTGTATTTTCTAAATTTAAATAATCATTTAAAAAATATAAATTTAAAAATATTCATAACTTGTTTTTAATTTTCTGATTTTATTTATCGTTGTTATTGTTTGTTTATATCCAATTTGTAACTCGACTATTGATAATGTTTATGGCCAATTTAAACCAAACTAACATCGAACACGTTTTAACCTTAAGTTGACGCCGAGATATAGTGTTTGAATCATAATAAATTATGCTTTGTATAAATCCATAAAATTAGTAATGATTATTTTGTTCAAAGTATAATAATTATTATATTATAATCTGACAACCCTATTCGCGTACTCGCGTCATCAGTTCAATCACCTTAAATTTCATTCAATGAATTTTACACTACACCATTCATTCTATTCTATAAACCCAATTAATCAGTTTATCAGTCATTCTGTCTCGAACATTAGAGCGAAGTAGTCGCCTGGCCAGGGGGTGAGGCTGTCAAAGCCGTCTCTCAAGACGAAAAGTGCCTATAAATTATTATAATCATGTCCAATACAACAAGACCCTTCAAGAATCCATTTGGCCGGCCATGGATGTCTGAAACAGGTGCCGCGGCAGCAGCTAGTGGTGCCACAGGATTAAAAGGGATTGTGGCCGGTGGAATAACTGGTGGCATTGAAATTTGTATTACATTTCCGACCGAATACGTGAAAACACAGCTACAACTGGACGAAAAAGGTTAGTTTATTTTATTATGTTACGTCTCTTTAATTCACAAATCGATATTTTACGAGCACCTATTTATTAAACATGAAACTTCAAGTTGGTTTCCAAATAATTACGTCTACGTCGCGTCTACCGATGACTTCCTCATAATACAAGTCGATTTCCATCAATTACTCGTTCGTCACATGGATGTGTAAACAAACTGTTAGATTCCAATTGGACAGAGTATGTACCTGCCTATTAACATTCGAGGTTAGATAACCTTGGATGTGTATGTATTTTTTACTCTATATCCGACGTAAAAATATAATTTTATTTGTAGGAGTATTGGACTTTGGTCTTCGATGTTATGTCGGAATATATTAACAACTGAACAGACTATACTTACTATTTTACAGAATAAAGTATAAACAATAATGTAATATCTTCTTTCACCTAACCCTGTGCTGTGTGTGACGGCATTCGAGCACTCCAACTCGGAACACAGTTCAGCGTTAATGGGTCAATAAAGTTCTAAGTACTTACTAGGTTTTACTCTTTTTGAGTTAAAGGAAATTTATTGACTACCTAAATGTTTATTATTTATTATCCATCATCATCATCATCATATCAGCCCAACGACGTCCACTGCTGAACATAGGCCTCACCTAATTTACGCCACTATTCATATATTAATTACATTATTATTCTATCCATCATCTTGTAAAAAAATATGTTTTATACGAATATTGTTCATATCGACAGTAGTTACACAAGTACATAATATCAGTTGTTTCAATCTAAAAAAAGCATTTAAAATGACCGACTATTGTACAGTAAATTATTCTAATTAGAAAATAATTTACTCGGCTATATTGTTGAGCAATATTGAACTTTAAAACCAAAGAAATATGGTCATAAACATGAACGCTTTTACTTAGTTCATAGATTTCGTAATTTACACATTTTAAATTAAATTTCGTTATGTAAGTATTTTTATTTTAAACACAATTCAAGGAAAGTAAATACAATAGGTAAATATGTAGCGTTAGGCTTTCACTATAATATAGGTAATCGATAAGAAAAAAGGATTTGTTCCGCATTCGCCCCACTCCACGTTTAAAAATCTGTGTTCGTCCTACATTTTGTTCCTTGTTTGCCCCAAATGTAATATTTAAGGTGTCCCAATCAATAAAGCGAAATCTCTCTCTCTCGAATCTCAAAAGAAAATAGCGCAAAGTTGCCTGTACCTTGGCTTTCAATAAGAAATTGGTTTGTAGAGATACTTAATGTCCGTGTAGTGACCGATTAAGAATACATACGGTGACTATGGGAGCACTGCGAGTAAAAGAAAATTCGAAACAAAACCCTGGCCTATTCTATTCTATTTTTCTTTATGGCAAGCGTGCCGATGTCGAAAATTCTGCCAATGTCAGATGTGCAAAGGAAGAGCAAGTGTGTAGAAATAACGGTCCAACAGAATCTAATACACTGTGCTCTGACTCAATGTAGGTTGACCTTGTTGTGTTAGTAGGGGACTGAAACAAACAAACAAACAATATAAATAAATAAACATATTAATATATTAATGTTAGTACATAAAATAAAAAGTACCTAAAGGGTAAAAAGTACTCAAAGTTTAATTTTGTTGTGACGGATAAAGGTTATTAACGCCATTAAAATGTCTGTTAAATGCCTGTAAAATGTTGGCCTAATCCAACCCGTCTAGCCAGCGTGGTATTGTAGTCTAAATTCTCTCCACAATCTTTGGAGGAAACCCGTGCTCAGCAGTACTAGGACGTTTATGGGCATAAACTTAACATATATAATATAATGATGATGATGATGTAGATACCTATCAAAACGAAATATTCCTTTCCCAATAAATGAACTCATACCTACATAAATATGTAACACCACAGTATTAATAGGTAAATGTAATTATAGTTATATTTATACTGTGGTAACATCGAGTTGTTTTGGTCAACGTGCGAGGCGCTAATCACAAAAGTGTTCCACTATTTAACAACAGTATGCGATTCACGAACTAGTAGAGATGTTTTTTTTTTCTAATCACGAATTGTTTCCAAACATAGCATATACCTACGTAGGCATAGCGAGAATATAAAAGTAACATCCTGAATTAAGACGATACTGAAGAAAAGAATCTCTTGGACCAGGCTGAAGGGTTCTTAACTTTTTAATGTAGTCAGTATTTCCGTAAGTAAGACTTAAGGGCCGTAAATGTAGATTATTAAATAATCTCAAATTGTTTGGTTGATCATTTGCCAAACGAACCCAAATTCGACTCAGTTTCGTCGATTTAATACAGAGTTCCCAGAAAGACCTTCCAAATCCATCATCTGCTCCGTTTCATAATAATATTGTATCAAATACAAATAACTATATTTATTCTGCATAGATAAGGGTTTACAAAATGTAGATGGCAATAAGGGTATCGTGATGCGATTTGCAAATATACAAAATTTCAGCACAGTCCGAAACCGAGATATGCGGAAAAATTAACTTGGAAGGTTTAATTAGGTTCTAAGAGACACCAGGACCGGTGAAACTAAATAAAACCTTGTAGAAATGGGCTCGCTCAGGATAGCCACTCCCTCGCCAACATTTGCTAACAATCCATACATATTATAAAAGGCTTTGTCCTGACTGACTGACTGAAAGACAACGCACAGCCTAAACCGCTGGTCGTAGCGACTTGAAATTTGGAGGGTGTGTTTGTCCTAATGTCTAGAGGTGTACTAAGAAAGGGTTTTATAAAATTCAACCCCTAAGGGGGTGAAAAGGGACAAAAACTATTGTATGAAACTTCTTTGTTTTTTAACTTATATATTTGAAAATTAGTTTTGGGGTACTACTATAAAAATAAAAAATACCCTCTTCAATATTTTTGACAAGGGTGGCTTTGGCTATGGATGGGTTCAGGGGGTGAAATATTAAATAGACAATTCTTTGATTTTCAAGGGTAAACTTTAAAATACGCTGTTGTGGACTTAAGAGAGAATTGTTTCTCGCACGGTCAATTATTATGTTGCTTGCTCCCGAGTAAGTACACCATCTTCATTAATTATTTTAGCTGCCCCAGATAAAAAAAAACAAAAAACATCGTTTACAAAGAAGTGCAGTGAACAGCTGTGCCCTGCCAATAGCGTCTAACTATAAAACTATACCCACGCGAGCAAAGCCGCGGGCAAAAGCTAGTAGATTAATAATATTGGAA